>JAOEGL010000001.1:160642546-161905879 GCA_034509955.1 Urosaurus nigricauda | reverse complement strand
GGAGTGCGGTGCCTCCGATCCCCAACTCCCTTAGCCGGTCCAAAAGGATGGAGTGATCAATAGTGTCAAAAGCCGCTGAGAGATCCAAGAGCACGAGCAGGGTCACACTACCCCTGTCAATGCTCAAGCGGAGGTCATCGGTCAGAGCAACCATAGCAGTCTCAACTCCATGTCCTGTCCTGAAGCCAGTTTGAAATGGATTAAGATAATCGGTTTCATCCAAGACAGCTTGGAGTTGGGAGGCAACTGCCCTCTCGATCACCTTGCTCAAAAACGGTAGCAAGGACACTGGTCTATAGTTGTTCCTGTCCAGGGGGTCGAGGGAGGGTTTCTTCAGGAGGGGTTTTACAGCCGCCTCCTTCAAACTAGATGGTAAAGAGCCCTCCCTAAGGGACGCATTGATTGTATCCCGAAGGAATACCCTCAATGCATCCCCTCCCTGGACGACCAGCCAAGATGGACAGGGGTCGAGAGGGCAAGTCGTCTTCCTCATACTTCCAAGGAGCTTGTCCACGTCCTCAGTACTAACAGGTTGGAACTCATCCAGTAAACTGACAGCAACGGAGTTATTGGGAGCCTCACTTATAGATTCTGCTGAAACATTGGCGTCCAAGTCAGTCCTTATCCGAGAGATTTTATCTGCAAAGTGGGTGTTAAACGCATCACAGCAGGCTGTCGTTGGGTCAAGTAGGGGGTTTGGTGCAGGGGGAACCCGCGTCAACTCCCCCACCACCCTAAACAGCTCTGCTGAACGGGACTCTGCAGATGCAATGCGTGCAGAGCAGAAAGATTTCCGTGCTGCACGCAAAGCCTCCCGATAGGCACGAAGGTGTTGCCTATGGCGAGTTCTGTCGGATAAGAGTCGAGTCTTCCGCCATTTGCGCTCTAGTCGTCGTCCAACCCGCTTCATCTCCCTAAGTTCCTCCGTGAACCAGGGCTTATGGTTGGGAGCGGGCTGGAGAGGACGCTCGGGAGCGATTGCGTCGAGAGCCTTGGGAAGATCGGTGTTCCAAGTATTCACCAAGGTTTCGACAGAGTCGCCGGTGTTGCCAACCATCAATCCCTCTAAAGCCTTCTGGAAGCCGATTGGTTCCATTAGCCTTCGAGGGCGGACCATTCGAATGGGTCCACCACCCCCGGGGGGACGGAAAGTGGCCTTTAGTTCCAGCTTGATCAGAAAGTGATCCGTCCATGACAGTGCGGAGGTTTTGACTACCTCTGCCCACGGATACTCCTGTTCCGTACTAAAGATCCCATCGAGTGTATGATCCGCACAATGGGTGGGCCCGTTGACCAATTGGGAAAGATTCATGCCTGTCATGGATTCCATGAACTCCCGAGCTGCTCCAGGTAAATCAGAAGGGCTGGTCTCGAGAGGAATATTGAAGTCGCCCAAAACCAATAGTCTGGGCGACTCCAACAACAACTCAGAGACCAGCTGAGTCAGCTCGGTTAGGGAGTCTGTTAAGCAACGGGGTGGCCGGTATACCAACAGAATCCCCAAACTGTCCCTGGTCTTCAGGCTAAGGTACATACACTCGATGTGGGTCGTTTTCCGGACAGGCTTCCTGATCAAGGTTAGGTTGGTTTTGTGGACTATAGCCACACCGCCCCCCCCCGCCCACTTTCCCTTATCTGCTCACTGACCGTATAGCCCGCTGGGAGAGCCTGCGCCCATGTTGCTGCACTAGCATCTCCCAGCCAGGTTTCGGTAAAGCATGCCAGGTCGGCTTGTTCATCCACGAGAAGATCGTGGATGATATGAGTCTTACCCTTGGCCGACCTGACATTGCAGAGGAGCAGATTAAGGGACTGTGGAATGGTTGGTACACTCTCCACATTATCCCGGGTAACAGAGTGAACTGAAGAAGGGATAGATACTAAACATCGATCCCTACTTCTTTTGTAACATGTCTTCACTCTGCTACCGCCATACCTTCCCTGCCCCCACACAACCTCAATACCCGCTCCCAGATTGTTCCTGGCCCCATTATCTGATGGGATAGATGGATAATCCAGTTGAAGTTGTCAAATGAGGAATTTGGAAAGAAGAAAGCTAAGAAGCAGCCTCATATTATGGATCTGAAACATCTTGCTCTTTTTGAAAGGAAAAAAAATATTAAAATCCCAGTGTAACAGAATCCTTAAAAACATGTGTTAAATCATTCTGAGCAATTAAGTTTAACATGGTGTAAAATCCAATCCATGCTGCCAAATGTATTGGTGTTGTTTTAAGGGCTTTAACCTATTCCTGTCAGAACTGTCAGCCACTTATATCTGTTTGATAAATAAATGGCTGACAGTTCTGACTGAACTAGGCACACACCTAATTTATGGCTACTTTCATAAATCACAGAAAAGGGTTAAGAGACCTAATCACAAAACTGAGCAAGCAAGTTGCCTAAGCAAGGGCAAGGGAATTTTTTCTCTTGAGAAATTTCTAAAGTATTCAGAAAATTAGAGTTATTTTACCAGAGGATCTTTGATACAGACATTGGTCATGTTCAGGCATCATAATTCAGCCAAGAAACCTGAATTTTGGACACTTTGACTTAACAAGAACAAATACTGTGCTCATGCAGGCTGTCCAGTTATCCCTACTTGTAGCCAAGTGGGTAAATAAGCCACTCCATTCATATGAAGAATTAGTCAGTGTTCAGGCTTGTTGCCAGTCCACCTCCTTACAACAGGCAGAGAGGGGAACCAGAGCACAAATTTTGATTTGTGGCTTCTTTAGCTGCACCTGGCACAAGGCAGAGCAATCAGGCACCATGCATCTGCATACTGTTTGCATTCATTCAGCCAGAATGCCCACAGTTTCATAGCATATTGGGACTTCTAAGTGTGCTTCTTTGGTCTCAGAGACACTATGAAAAAAAAGTCAGCAAGCACAGAATATGCAGGAACAATACAGTTTAGCTTAACTGCATTTAGTTTACACTGAATACTGATGTCTGGACTTTGAAATTTTGCAGAACCTTTTAAAATGATTTTTTTCCTCTTATTAGCCAATGAGTTTTTCGTTTTTTTACATTCTTAAGAGTCTTTAACTCTATTTTTTCTTTTTTCCCCCTTTTTTTCTTTTTTCTTTTGTTCCTTTTTCTTTTTCTTTTTTTCCTTTTTCTCTTTTTTTCTTTATCTTTGAATATATATTTTTTACTATTATTGTTGTTATTTTTTATGTTTTACTACTTTTAGATGAGAAAATAAACAAAACAACAATACTGTATAAATTATGGGGATAAATAATAAGTGTAATTTTCGGTTCTAGTAGCAAAGATATATAAATAATTTAAAATACAGTAAATGTAGAAATAAAAACAAGTTAGATAAACAGAATATTTTGGAAATCCAAGAATTTAGGGAAAACAAACTGTTAAGGGATGAGGAGGAAGTTAGTATGAGAGGTGTTCTGAATGAAGGATAAGGCAAGTTTTGTAGAAAGTAAGAGTGGGGGAATAGATGAATTGATGAATGGTTAAAAGGAGAAGATGGATGAAGGAGAAAGAGGATATTGGTAGGTTGGTTGTTGTATCAGGAGAAGGTTCATGCAAGAGATAAGAAAGCAGAAGTGAAAATGAGAGGAAAGAAGAAAGAAAGAAAGAAAGAAAGAAAGAACAAAGTTTATCAACTTGATCAAACTTTTTTTGAATCTATATATCTTGCATGATGGATAAAAGATTGCTGAATGGAATGTGATATGTTTTTAATCAATAAAATTTATTTTAAAAAATTAAAATGGAAATTTCAGTAACATATGGATTCAGTTCCTCTTGCTATGTAATAAAACTCAAAAACAGAATGTTTTCAGTTGCTAATTCTCTGACAAAATTGAATATTTTAATTTTCAAAATAGACAAATTGTTCCTTTACATCAAAACAACTGATATTAAGGAGCAACAGTACTCAATATATTTTACAAAACCCTTTGCTAAACTTGAATTTTTGAAGCCCCCTCCTGCCATCCTAGCAATGGTAGCTTATGCTGGTCTTGAACTTGCCACCTTATGGTTTTGAGTGAGTGGCTGCAGTACAGGCATTTAACCACTGAGCCACCAGGGCTGATACAGGGGCCAGACCAGAGACTTGCACAGTAGGGCTAACTGCAGGGAACCCGGCCCATCACTGGACCCAGAGTCCCCCAGCCCTAGAGCACAGGACCCGGGGTTGAATGCAGAGACTGTAGAACCGAGACCTTCCCAGACCATGAATTCCCTAGGACCTAAGGTGAAGGGGGTCCAGACCGGGTGGGAAGAGTGAAGCAGACAGGGGCTCAGGAGATCCTGCACAGCTCACACTCTCCTCACCACCCAGGCCAGAGACCAAAGGAACTGTGGTGCTTTGCTCATTATGGTGGGAATCACTGAATCAGGCTGAGAGACCCTGGGACCGACCTAGTTCCCCAGAAGGGGAGGATGGGACAGTCACGGCAGGTGTCCAACCAGAACCAAAATGCAAACCAGAATTTAATGACAGCGCCGATGGGCTTAAGACTGCCACCAGAGACTTATGGAGCCCAAGTATACATTCCCCTTTTGCCTTCCAGAATGCTGTCTCCCTTCCCCACAGAACTCAGTTTAAAGCCCTCCTGATCAGATTCTTCAGACTGTTGGCAAAAACGTTTTTGCCAACTGGCATGAGATGCAGCCTATCCCTTGCCAGAAGTCCTTCCTCATGGAACCGCAGCCCATGATCCAAGAATACAAACCGTTCTTGGCGGCACCATCTACGGAGCCAGTTATTCACCTCTGCTATTTTCCTCACCCTTCCTGGACCATGCCCTTCCACCGGGAGAAGAGATGAGATGACAACCTGTGCATCCATCTCTTTCAGCTTCCTTCCCAAAGCCTCATAATCCCTTATGATATTCTGAAGGCTGTGACTTGCAGTATCATTGGTTCCCACATGAACCAAAAGAAAGGGGTATTGATCAGTAGGCTTGACAAGTCTTGTCAGCCCTTCCGTCACATCACGGATCTTTGCCCCAGGGAGACAACACACCTCCCAAGACATCTTGTCAGGCCCACAAACCACTGCTTCGGTACCCCTCAGCAAGGAGTCCCCCCACCACCACCACACGCCTCCTCCAAGGCTTAGCAGCGGCTGTTCCCTTTCGTGGTACTCTCAGGCTCCCCTGCTCTGTCCCTGATGTCTGTCCCTGCTGCTTTTCCTCATCATCTCTGACAACAGAGAGAGATTCGAAGCGATTCTGTATCTGCAAGCTGCTCACAGAACATTCCCTGGTTTCCTTACTTCTGTGTGTGACCTTCCTCCAAGCATCTACCTCTGTTGTATGTGGAGTGTCCACCTCCACCCCAGCAACTTCCTCTGTGTGTTTCCCATCCAAGACATATCACACTTTCTTTGTTAAGAGTTCAAGTTCATCTTGTTTATTTCCCACGGTCTGTACATTAGTGTAGAGACATCTAAGACCAATGGTGATTCTCTCTATCTTCCAGGTTAAGGGGTGTTCCCTCCGAAACTTGGGTTCTTGTACTATTTGTCTTGTTCTCTGTATAACTGCTCTGTAGACCTCCATTTTGAGTATCACAGCTTTACTGCTGAGCTGCAGCACTTGGTTGTCAGATGCTGACAATGGCTTCACATGTCCTGTGACCCTGAGTTTATATGCACAGAGGTTTGCCTGCTTATATATGCAGATCATAACCTAAAATTCAGCTGATATTCTCAGATTTTTTTTTCCAGGCCCAAATGCTTCAAGGCACACCTCTCGCAATTAATACTGGACAACTCTAATTAAAACATTAAAAACAATAGTCAATACCCAAGCTTCCAAGTGACGTAGATTTGATTATGAAAGGGAAGCTTAACATTAAGAGGATTAAATAAATTTAGAGTATAACTAAAGAGCAGAGTATCCTTGATTGTGCCCAAATATTCAACACTGAAAAGAGATCTCCTGCCATCAACAAGTATATCTGAAAATCAGGGCTTCCTAGATATAATCTGTAATCTGTAAAAGTGCATCATAGCCTATCATATAAAGACACTGAATGAAAGTTCTACAGGATCAATCTTCACGGCTTTTGACTTACTTTACAAAATCAAAATGCTATATGATATCTCTAGTAATTTGATTTTAAAATGATGAAATTGACTTAGTAGCTGAGAAAAAAATGGTTCTGTGAAATGACTGTCTGCCCCATCTATATATATTTTGCTTATTTCATCTTTCAGCACATTTACTTGGAGTAAGTCCCTTTGAACTCAATGGGAATTACTTCTGATTAGACAAACACAGGATTGTATAGTAAATTTTCAATCTCCTCTCCTCCTACCCCATTACACTCACATAGAATACTTTTTAAATTTTAGGGTGAATAACGGTATGCAAGACATTCTTATTTATTTTCCAGCTTTGATCTCTAAAATAAACACTATAAATTGAAATAAGCCATTTCACCTAGCCTTTTCTCTGATGCCACAAAGTCCCAAAATGTCAACTTTGGGTCAATTTCTTGAACTAGGGTAAACCATAAAATTCCTATTTTTGTTCCTCTGTTTTTGATATTGAAAAGATAAGCAACTGTTGACTATTTCAAGCTGTACCCTTTGACTTTATTGGCTTGAATAAAAGAATAAATGAGGAATGAGTCACTGAGGCCAGTGTTCCTACAAGGAAATCACTTTCATAAAGGAAAATATACAAATGTTGCATGAACAGAGGGGCATATGATGAATTCCCATAAGTTGAGTGCACCATGTACATAACAGTGCGAAGTTCTGAGTAATCAGGGTGAATTTTCTGTCCATTCTGCTTCCATGTCACATCCATACATAGCACAGAAATAGCACTCTTTGGGGCTGCAGATCCCAGAATCCCCCAATCAGCATGTCTATGGTTGTGCTAGTTGAGGAATTCTGGAAGAGTAAAAAAAATAAAAGTAATAATTTTCATGTTCTGTGTTAAAGGAACTTACCTATTTGGGCATTACTAACCCAAATAAGAAGCCTTGGAACCAGCAGTTTTAAGTTTCACAGACAGTCCCCACAAATACAACAGTGTGCCTGATGCAGAAGTTCACTCTCATCACAACATCAGGGGTGGAATCTAAACACTGGATGACCCTGCTGCATCCATGATGTCTGTATAGTTAGGTGAGTAACACCTGCATCTAGGGCTAGCATATAAACAAGATCATTAGCACAACTTTAAGAGGGTCAGTTACTACACAGATGGCGTCCTTTGACAGAAACACTAATCAATTGTGTGCTGTTCACAATACCCAGTGAGTCAGTGCTCATGTAAACAGATTCACAAATAGATTCAAAAGAAAGTAAGTGATTCAGAAAGCCACTAACAAATTAACAACCTATGTAATAATCCCAGTGTGTGATCCTGAGAACAAATCATGGATCAGGGCAGAAAATCTGCCAGGTATAAAATTAATCTTAGCTTCTGACTCATGACTAAATAAGTATGCAGGGACAGACTGTTCCTTTTCTCCCCCACACCTCTGAATGCATTTCTACTTAACAGCAAAAGATTTATTATAAAGGATGGCAGGCAATAAGAGCTTCCAAGAATTGCTACTGTCAAGGAGAAAACCTTTGTACAAGTATCTATAAAGAAAAATGAAAAATACCATGAATAGAGCTTTGGAACACAAAACAGGGAAAAATCAGTGACTACTACAATGGGAATAAACCAGATAGTATGGAAGAGCATATGAAAAACAAAAGATAAAAAGGATGATGTCAGTTCTTTTAAGAGGCCAATTTTGATGGAAGCACAACAAGAATACTAATATTGCTAATGGCCAAACTACATTGTCATTTTTGCAGCAATAGTCTAGCATTACAAATGTATGCTGAATACTGTATCGTAGATATGTGTGTGTACATATACATGCACATACACCTGTTTTCAAATTGTCTGTTGACTTATGATGACCTCATGAATTTCGTAGGTTTTCTTAGGCAAGGAACACACAGAGATGCTTTTGCCAGTTCCTTCCTATAAAATGTAGCTTACAGCACTTGGTCTTTGTTGGCAGTCTCCCATCCAAGTACTAACCAGGACTGGCCCTTTTCAGCTTCCGAGATCAGATGGATCTGGTGCCTTCAGGCTCCTAATTACAGGTATATCTCATTCTTTCTCTTGCATGAAGAGCCTTCCCCAAGCCCCATCCAGGTTGCCTTCATTACAGCCCACCTGCAGGACTTGCTTTTCATCTTCACCAGTAGAAATGCATGCCATCTTATCTTTTCAAAGCTGTAGTTCTCAAACTTTGGCTATCCAAGTGTTTTTGGCTTAAGTTCCCAGGATTCCTTACTACTGGCCACACTGGCTACATCAGGACCAAAGTTTGAGAACAACGGTTTTCAGAACACATTCTTCAAAAGAGGCAGAAAGCAATGAATTGGCTATAACATTTTCAGCTATAAATCTCTGTTAAAAGAGAATGAACCCTAGTGGCCCTAAATATTTTTAAAGGACCCACGATTCCAATGGTGCTCATGTCTAATAGCCAGAACAATGGGCCTGTACACATAGGCTCAAAGGCCCGTGTTCCTTTCAGTTTGGCATTGTCCTATACAAGTCATTAGCACTGGGTTGGAATCCAGCCAATCCAGATGCTGATCTGGCCATTCAGCACCAATCATGGCCCAATGGGGCCTTAGTCTGGAGCAAAAAGACCCGTTGTTTGCCGTGGAGTTTCAGCCAGCACCCAGCTTTGCCTGTGCACCCCTTACATGCCTCTGTCATCTTTTCAAAAGTCCCCCACCACAGCCTGTGACCTCGAATGGGGTGCCTGGCCATGTAGGTGTAGCTAAGGGACTCATTTCCATCCTTACAGGCCATGATGGAGATCTTCTGAGAAGATGCAACAGTACAGTATCACAGCTTTACTGCTGAGCAGCACCTGCTTTTCAATGGTTTGATATTTGTGATGAAATATGTTTCTGTTTCTGCTTTAGGATTTTGGATTAATGGGAATTTGTCCAAAATAGATTCAGCTAAGTTATTTAGTATTCATCTTTTATGGCCCATTCTTAATCCTCTTATTCTTTGCTGTTGTTGTTGTGTGCCTTCAAGTAATTTCTGATTTATGCTGACCCTAAGGTGACCCCTGACCCTATGCTGACCCTAAGGTGACCCTGTCTTCTTGACAATATTTGTTCAGAAAGGGTTTGCTTTCAGCTTCCTCTGAGGCTGAGAGAATGTGACTTGCTCATGGTCACCCAATGGGTTTCCAAGGCTAAGCTAAGTCATCATTCAAACACTTATCTCCAGAAGCATACTCTAATGCTCAAACCCAGACACTATGATGGCTCTCTCTTCTTATTCTTACTGAAGCTATATTTCAAAAGATGCATGCTTCCGTTTTCTCTACCTTTAATTTTTTTTATACTTAAGGATTTCAAGGCTTTTTCTAAAGCTGCAGCCTTCATAACACTATGCTTCCACCCTTTCAACACATATAATTTTAAATCCAATTTAAAATAAAAGGCTTTGTAATAACTACTGCAGAACCCAAAATTATACTGGCATTTGCATTTTTCTAAGAACCTAAAATATTCTTTTGTACTATAGTGTGCTGCAATAAGGCCTCCTACCAGTGTTTTCATTATAGCTTCTCTGCTTATTATAAGTTTGAAAGTATTTTCATCTTATATCTACCTTTTTCTGGAGAACAGCAAGTCACACTATTACTCAAGCAGGAAAATATTTTCAATAAGGTAAGGCCACTAGGAATTTCACCTCGGAAGCAATATACCTAAAGTAGCACGAGACAGCATTACAATCTATTCCTTCAGCTGCTGAACTCATTAACAAAAGGCTGGTAACCAAAATAGTATGAGGCACCCCCCACCCATGCTTATGTGAACTGTATCCTCTATACAAGTATAAAGCAGTTCCCACTTGTTCAGTGGGTCTGTTTTAGCTGGGACTAACAACTGGATTAAGATCCAGAGTGGTATAGCAGTCTCAGTGTTGAACTAGGATTCTGGGAGACCATGGTTCAAATCACCGTCCATGAAAACCCCTGGGTAGCCTCAGACAAGTCACACTGTCTCAGTCACAAAGGAAGGCAATGGCAAAATCTCCCTGAAAGAATCGCCATAAATTGAAAATGACTTGAAGGCACAGCAACAACAATAACAACTGGATTGAGATTCAAGTCTGAAGGAGACCAGAAAAAATATCAAGTAAAAGGGACACATTTTCAAGACAGCATGCTTATAATTTGAAGCTGATACATTAAACACAAAGCAAATAGAAACTTCTCTAGAAAAAGAAGGATGCTCATATATGCCACAAAAATGCTCCCAAGAATAGCTCCCAAGAAGATCATGAGTCAGGGTTCACCAAAATATCACATTACACTGAGCAAGCTGTGACAACAAAAAAGGAAATGTCCATTCAATGCATGCTTCTCACGCTCAGTAGCACAGAAACCTAGAGCACAATAGCCTAATTATAGATCTTACGGTAGTATAGACCTATGTCTAGGTGCAGAATGGGAGGACCAACCTTATAAAACTCTTAAGCCTGTGACTGCCAAGTTCCATGATGGTGGCAGCTGATGAGTGTTGCCTACACTGCTGCATGGGCTAATGCCAATTGCTCCTTATTGTTGCAATGCATGCAGCTGTGTGGAGATCAGTTTAGCCTAGAGAATGAGCTGTACTTCAACAGTGCCCAAACAAATTTAACACATCCATGTTAACACAAACCCCATAACATTCAATATATTGTTTACAGCAGCACTATATTTTTACTTAATACTTGACCACTGAGGTTCTCTTGTTTTTAATTGGGATTGCAGTGGACAAGGGATGAGAGGGTTAAACCCAACAAATGCTTTCCTATACTGTAAACAGTTATAGAACAAAGCTCCTATGAATATCAAATAATGCATTCACAGTACTATATACTTTTACAGTACTTGGATGCCATTAAATTGGTATGGTGTCCTCCTATAGAATTCTGGAATTGATAGTTTGCTCAGGACCTGTACCACTCTGCTACAGAGAGCTTCATGTGCACTTTTCCCTAAACCACAGCACTGGGGACCTTAGCAGCTACATCAGCCAAAGTGGAATAAAACTGATATAACTGTTTAGTGCAGATACATCCTGAGAAACACAGTGTGGTTTTAAAAAACAGAGCAGTCAAGCTAAACTGTTCTTCTTAAACTCCCCTTTAGGGGTCAGGTTTGTAAATTCTCAATGCTCCTGGACACATTACTGTTACTAGATATACTAGCTGCTACACCAGGTGCAGTGCTTCCTGGAACCAAAGCATGTAGTGAACAATAGTGCAATCTCTGGTTTCTTCTTGACTTATCTGCACATTCTTGAAAATAGTCCAAAAACTTCACCTGGGTCAGAATGTGGCAACATATAATTGGCATGCATTCTGTAGTAGGATACAAAAACCTACTAGAATATTATATGCAGGCTTGAAACAACCCTTACCATATGAAGGAGACTCTCTGCCATCTTCTAGTCCCGAATCTCGTTCTCTGTCTCTCTTTCGGTGTTTGTGTCCACGGTGTCTGTGACGTCGATGGCTTTTTCTTCCTCCCAATGGCACATGAACACCAATAAACAAAGTCCTGTGGCCTAAGGAGTACAAGGAAGGCAAAGTAAGAATATATCTGAAAATCATAATTAGTCGTTATTACCAGTGTAAAGCTGATGAGAGAGCTAGCATTGCATAGTGGTTTGAGCCTTGGACTATAACTCCAGAGACCAAGATTCAAATCCTTCCTCAATCATGCAAACCCACTGGGTGACACTGAACAACTTCTCTTATCCTTAGAGGAAGGCAAAGTCCAACACCCTCTGAACATATCTTGTCAGGAAAAATGCATGATAGGTTCACCATAAGTTGGAAACAACTTGAAGGCACACAAGAACAACAACAACAACTGATTAGTCTCATTTGCATGAATTATCCTCATATGCAAGCAGGTCCTTTAAAAAGTAGAAAAGAATTATAATCTAGAATTAAATTCAGAAGGAGCCCGAAAACCACCCTACAATCATATGTTAGGGCAGAATGGGAAATATTGGCCCTCACTATTCTCTTACCATTACCAATGTGACGTTAAACTCCCAAATATCTACCATCCAAAGGTTCCTCACACCAGTTTAAGGTAAATAAAATACCTAATGGATTAATTAAATAGCTGAAATGAGTAAAATGCAGATTACAGTCAGTGCTAATGCTGATTTGGTTATTTCTCCCTACCATTTAAACTTGGCGAGGTACATGATATTGCTCTCCTGATGTTGGAACTAGTGAGTCATATTTCAGGTTGGGAGAATTCATCACAGGACAAGGGACATGTACTTAGACTACAGGGAACCCCTTATTGTTGGCCTACAGCTACATCATCCCATCTGGACCATACACATTTATCATAATCAGAATAGGGAAGTATGTTGTGGGGTGAAGCAAGGTAACTAGTTCATTTCTTGGACACAACTGGATTAGTAGTTTATATCAGTATTACAACAACTGGTATTTTGATAAAAATAATATTTTATAAAAGGCATCTTTCATTTAAGGATTAACTACCCAACGGACTTGGCCAATTTCAGTCCACAAGCTGTATTTTCTACTAGTTATTTTAATAGCCACAATGTTTCAAGGAAATAGTATGGCTTTGCTTGAAACAGACATGTCAGTATCACACATCCACCACACACAAAGAGTGGGGGAGAAGAAAGGTCAAGTACATTAAGCTGAAACCTCACGTGATCTCTAATCCCATGCAGACTCTGGTAACAGTAGAAAACAGCAAGGCATCATTTGTCACAAAACATCAAAGAAATTTGGGTCTGACAGGAATTCTCTCTAGAAGCAGAAAACAAGCTCTTGGCACGCTATTAAAGCCATGATCTCTTTCCTCCACATCACCATCAACCCCTCCCCCTGATACAGTATTGTACAGAATGAGGGATTTGAAAGGAGTAGTTTCAGATTTAATTTTTTATACAGCGGGCCCTTGGTATCCACTAGGGTTTGGTTCCAGGACCCTCAATGGATACAAAAATCCATAGATGTTCAGTTCCCATGAACAATGAACAACGGCACAGTAAAATGGCATCCTTTATATAAAATGGCAAAATCAAGACTTGCTTTTTATATTTTTTTCAAACTAATTTCAGTGGATGCTTGAATCCATGGATAAAAAGTCTGCAAATATGGAGGGCTGACTGCACTGTCCTTGTATTGTCATCAGGGTTTGGAAACAAACTGAGCTGTATTCAGATGTGCCACCTGAATAGGAAATATCAAACCATATGGGGCACTGGGATGTGCACATTCCTAATGCTTCCAACATGACTCTTCCCCAGCTCTACTGGTGTTGACCTTCCCCATGTTAAGGAGCAAAGTCTACTTATGTTTTCTTGAATGAAAGAAGAACCTACACTGCAGAAGTAAAGCAGTCTGACACCACTTTAACTGCCATGACTCAATGCCTTGGAATTATGGGAGTTGTAGTTTTGATATTTAGCCTTCCCTGTCAGAGCGCTCTGGTGCCCTACCATTCTACAAATCCCAGAATACCCTAGCACTGTGCCATGGAAGTTAAAATGGTATCAAACTGCTTTATTTCTGCAGCATTAGTTGTTAAGAAAGCAGCTTTTAAAAACACATTGTTCTTTCAAACCATATTGTTCTTTCTTTTTACTCAGTTGCTTTCCAATACTTGTTGTTAGCTGACCTCAAGTCAGTTCTGACTCATGGCAACCCTGAGGATGAAACATCTCCAAGAATCCCTATCCTCCACTGCCCTGCCCAGATCCTTGAAGCCCTTGCCCACAACCCCCATGATTGAGTCTTTCCATCTGATTTGTGGTCTTCCTCTCTTTCTTCTACCTCTACTTTTCCTAGCATTATTGTTTTTTTCTAGTGATCCATGCCTTCTCATTATATGGCCAAAGTATGATAGTCCCAACTTGATCATCTTTGCTTCCAAGGAGTGCCCTAGTCTGATTTGTTCAAGAACCCATTTGTTTGTCTTCTTGGCTGTCCATGGTATCCTAAGTACTCTTCTCCAGCACCACATTTCAAATGAGTTTATTTTCTGTCTGCTTCCTTCACTATCCAGTTCTCACATCTGTACATGGGAATTGGGAATACTGTATATACTCATGTATAAGTCTATAAATTTTAGTTTAAAAATTAACCCCAAAAACCTGGGTCGACTTATCCATGGGTCAATGTAATTACTGTACGTAATAGGAGCCATTCCCTTTCTCTGATTAGAGTGGTAAAAGGCGAGAGATTAGTCCATCCTGGGAGAACCACAAAGAAGCAAGGGTTCCCTCTACTCTCTCATCCACTCAGCCTTTAGGACGAGCACAAACAGTTATGCCTGCCAGAATTTTCTAAATTCTTTGCATCATTTTCCTTTATATCATCCTTTACATCCTTTGTTATATGCCCCTAAGTTTTACCCTCGACTTATCCAAGGGTCATATCAAAATGCATAATTTTGGCCCCAAAAGTGCTCTTGACTTACACATGTGGTCGACTTGTAGTCGAGTATATACGGTACTTTATTCATTCATTATTTATTTATTTATTTATTTATTTATTTATGTTACGTTTCTTTTAGGGGTTGTGTTTGTAATAACCACCATTCCTGTATATAACTCCTGAAAACATGTATGTTTTTATGTAGGGATTTAATAGAATAAAATATAAAATATTTTAAATAGTAATTGAGAATACAATGGCCTGAACAATTCTGACTTCAGTGCCCTGTTGTATGTCTTTGTTCTTCAGTATCTTTTCCAGTTCTTTCATAGCCGCCCTTCCCATTCTTAATCTTCTTCCTGTTACTTGAGTGCAGTCTCCATTCTTGTTTATGTTTGCTCCTAGATATGGGAATTCTTTAACAATTTCAATTTCCTCATTGTCGATATTGAATTTGTGTATTTCTTCTGTGGTCATTATTTTTGTTTTCTTTATGTTCAGCATCAGACCTGCATTTGCACTTTCATCTTTGACCTTGCTCATTAACTGTTCCAATTCCTCAATGTCTTCTCATAATATGGTGTCGCCTGCATATTTAAGTTGTTAATGTTGCTTCCTCCTATCTTAATTCCTCCTTTTTCTGATTCTAATTCTGCTTTTCTTATGATGTTTTTAGCATATAAATTAAACAAGTAGGGTGACAGGATGTAGCCTCGCCTGACTCCTTTGCCTATTGGGAACCACTTTGTTTCCCCGAATTCTGTTCTGACAGTGGCCTCTTGTCCTTGGTACAGATTCCTCATCAGGACTATCAGGACTATCAGATGTAGGGCTATCAGATGTAGTGCCCCATATCTTTGAGTGCATTCCATAGCTTTTTGGGATCTAATCAATCAAATGCTTTGCTGTAGTCTATAAAACACATGCAGGTTCTTTTTTTGAATTTTTTGGTGCACTCCATTAGCCATCATATGTTTGCAATGTGGTTCCTAGTGCCTCTTCCTTTTCTGAATCTTGCTTGCACCTCTGGAATTTTTCTCCATATATGATTGTTAAATTTTTATTTAGCATTATAACTGTTTTTTTATGTTTTTACCTCCACATATTTATCTCTGTTTTTATTTGTACCTATCCTTTTGAGCCAACCTGAAATTGCTCTCCTGATATTGTTGGCACTAGTGAGTCATGTTTCAAGGAAGGAAAGGAGGAGAGAGAGAGAAACAGACTTACTGGGGACAATAAGTGTAGCACCAATATACATAATGTTCCCCCTTTCTTAAAGAAAATTTCATTTAAAATATTTTAAAATTGGTTGGGGTGTTGAACCATTTCCCCCTTCCAGCCTCACTGGATATGGATCCACCTTGAATTGGCTTAAAAACTGACTAATTGTTTATAAAACAGGGTAAGAGGTAGTTGTGTTAGAACATCCCAAAGGCATAGCACACAGAATGGCAGTGCATGCCAAAAAAAGGTAACCGAACCAAACAACAATTCATTTTCAACTATAATATATCATTGCCTCCCCCCCCATATCCATGAATTTCACCATCCATGGCTTGATTTTTTTTTTTAAATCCAAAAAGCAAACCTTGATTTTATCATTTTATGTATGGGACACCATATTACTGTGCTTTGGCATCCATGGGGAGGTCTGGGAACCAAACCCTAGCAGATACCAAAGGCTCACTGTAGTGGTAGTAGTAATAATGGTTTCATAGTCTATCAGGTGTTACGTCAGAAGTGGTGGCCCATCAATTATTACCCAAGAATGTAAAGAGTTAGTGAGCTACTGTTAGATAATGCAACATATTCCAAGTACTGTAATATCATTTCAAGTAATTGTGCCATTGTGATGCCATCTATTACAATTTCATTCAGTTATTTTGTCAAGTCCGTTTGGAATTGCTCCCATTTTGCTACCAATATCATAATCATTGGGGCTTTTTAGATTGGCAGGAAAGTGTGACATGAAGTTGCCTTTTCCTTAATGCTTAGCAGCTAGACAGCAAGCCCCAGGTGTGCATTTAAAAGGTACAGGGCAGCTAGACTGAGGTTTTTTCTGAGGCTCAGCAACTACATGGGAAGCTGTTAAAACGCTACAAACACAGGCGGAGCAGCTACATGGGCGGCAAGGAACGTGGCTTTTAGCCGCGCTTTAAACATTTTTTTCCCTTGCTGGCTGCAAATTGTGCAATTGCACAGGTACATCATACAGTCGGAGCTTATCACATGGGGGAGTACAGGACCATTCCGAAAGAGGGAGAAAGTGAGGTCAGTTCGGAAATGCACGTGATTACGCACAAGCTCATCACACACAAGACAAGAGAGCATCTACACAAAAAGAAAATGCAGAGTCAATACGAAAGAATTCATCACATGTGAACATACAGTGGTCCCCCGGGTTACGAAAGTAATCCGTTCCGGATTACTTTTCGTAACCTGGAAATTTTCGCAACCCGGGGGACCGCTTTATTTGCCGGACCGCGCGGCAAATTTAAAGGGGCTGCGCGGTTTTTCCTTTCGGATCCCGGGGTTTTATTCGTAAGCCGGGGCCGTTTTTGCGGCCCCGGCTCTTTCGTACCCCAGGGTTTTCGTACCCTGAGGTATTCGTAACCCGGGGGACCACTGTACTGGTCGGCTTTCTGTTGCAAATTAAGGCATCTTGGGAAATGGTAGCAAAGGCTCATGGGAGTTGTAGTCTGTGTTCTGTCAGAGCATTATATTGAGTTGTCTTGAGGTTTCAGCCCTCTGTCCAGGAAGGATTCCCATATGTCCTCCATTCTTGAGCAGAGGCCCCCCTTTTCCAAGTTGACCAGGCACGTCCTCCTTTGCCAGGACACGTCCTACTTTTCCAGCCTTCTTTTTCAAGAGGAAGCAGGAGGGCCAGGCGTGCTCTGGCCAGGCTCTGGGGGTCTCTTCCTGGCTCCTTCCCTCCCTCCCTCCCCGCTTCCTTCCTCCTCCCTTTGGCTGAAAGAGTGTGACTTGCAGGGAGGAAGGGCAGCGCTGGTTCTCCAGGTCCTCCTGATGCTGGGCCAGGGCAAGCTGGAAACAGGAGGAGGAGGAGGAGGAGAGGGACATGGGGCCCCTCTGCTGCCCTGCTTCCCTGCAAGTCACACTCTCTCAGCCAAAGGGAGGAGGAAGGCAGCCAGGAGAGAGCCCTGGAGCCTGGCCAGAGTGTGCCTGGGTCTGCCTTCTCCTCTCCCCTTCGGCTGAGAGAGTGTGACTTGCAGGGAAGCAGGGCAGTGAAGGTGCTCCAGGTCCCTTCCCTTCTCCTTCTCCTCTTGCCAGCTTGCCCTGGCCTGGCTGAGCACCTCCAGTGCCCTGCTGTCTCCCTAGAAGTCACACTCTCTCAGCCAAAGGGAGGAGGTGAAGGAAGGTGCAGGCACACTCTGGCCGGGCTCTGAAGGTCTCTTCTTGTCTTGGCACCTTCCCTCCCTCCGCACTTGTATCGCTACCTTTAAAAAGGTGCTTTAAAGAGACAGAGCCCCATTTAACCATGCAACTACACCTTAGCCTTTAGATGCAATAGCAATGTTGCACCCTTTTTAAAAAAGTAGTGGGGAAATCAAGCTACTTTTTAAAGGCACTTCTTCTCCCATAAAACTCAAAAGAAGCATTTTCCTGGCACACTTTCCCTTTTTCTCATCTAAAGGCTGGGCTTTCATGCAGCCATCAACACACCTCTTTTTGCCCATCTAAAATGGGCCAGCTACTTTTTAAAGGCACTTCTTCTCCCTTAAAACTCCAAAATAGTGTTTTCATGGCACACTTTCCCTTTTTCTCATCTAAAGGCTGGGCTTTCATGCAGCCATCAACACACCTCTTTTTGCCAATCTAAAATGGGCCATTATTGTTTTTATCTATAGCGCATCTTTTCCTCAAAACTGGGACCCAAGCTGTTTACAATTTAAAACAAATGCAATATAGCTAAAATTCTGTTATTAAAAGTATTAAACTGCTGACAATATTAAAACAGTTTCAAACATACAATTGAAATGAATAAAAAAGCAATCTGAAAAAGGACACTTAAAACAATGCTGCAACCTCTTAAAGGCCCTTTCTTTTAAAAAACATTCAGTTCTAAAATCTTGTGATTTTTTTTTAAAAAAAGTGTTTTCCTGGTGATGCAAGAACAGCAGAAGGCTTTGTCTTTCATCCCCATGTGAAGGTGGTAGGACTGAAAAAAGGGCGTCTCCTGAGGATTTCATGTCATAAGCAGAGTCACAGAGGGAGATACAGTGTGTCAAACTGGGACTAACTATTACTAATTTAAATATTAGTTAATATTACTTTGGTGATAATAAAATTAATTTAAGGTGTGAGCTCTAATATATTATAACCTGTATTTTCCAATTGCCTCTGAAGGAGAAAGGCATTTTTATTTAATAATTTAATCTATTCCATCTGCTTAGTGCCAGAATTCAGAAATCCCCTTTTAGTCATTCACATTACAGAACCTGAGATGGGACGATTCTTATGCCAGCTGTCCTTGGATAGGTTAAGAGATCATGACTTGGCCAAAATCACCTAATCTACTTGATAGCTGAGAGGGGATTTGAACATGGGTAACATTCAACCTTTATAGAATTTACCATCTTCTTTTATTCTGTTTACATGGAAACAGGACAAAGGAAATGCAATTGGAAACATTTGGTTTAAAACTGATTGTGGCTGATGCAACATAGGTTTAACAAGATCACACTGTATCCTTGGCAGAATTCAAAATAAAAATGTTGGATCAAAAAAACACCCTAAGAATTATAAAGTTAGGCAGCGACATGCTGAAGAAGAATGAAAAAAGCAAGTAGGGAGGGAAAGCAAACACCTGTGAAAAACTATTCAATCTCCGGATCCGTGAATAATTACAGCTCAGAAACCAATAATTTGGGGTAAAAAGGGAGAAATTAGAGGACTGTAACATGTGATCACTACTCATGAAAATACAGAATAGAAGCTGAAGAATAGACAAGAAGAATGAGGTAGAATCTGCACTAAGGAAATAAACTTTGGACAAAACAGAGACCGGCAATAGGAGCTGGCTTGGGGGTGGCATGAGAGCATAGTGATCACATGCCACACAACCTGATTCTGACCCAAGGTGGAGTAACACCGCCTGCCTGACCAGATGGCGGGCAGCATGGGAACTCTCCTATGGCACAGTGATTAGACGCTGCATGTTAAAGGAGCAGAGAAGAGTCACAGCAGCAATCAAAGAGGTGCCCTTTACCCAGCGCAAAAAGGAGTGGCTTTATGCTGCTCCTTTTTGCACCGGGAAAAGGCCAGTTTGGGGTCACAGCATGCAGTTGCCACGGCCCCACTCAGGTGCACAAAGGGGCAGCATGATACCACCCCTTTTGGGCCGTCTATTTTCTGTCTTTGTCTAGGTCATTGCATACTGCAGGTAGGAGCTTCTATGAACAAGTGTGACAGAGTATCAAAAAAGTAAAAAGAAAATGAAAAACCATCAAACTACACAGACAATTAGATGTCAACAGACAAGATGTCACCTAGCCTTCTCCTTAACATATTGCCTTTTGTGGTCTGGAATACAGTCATACCTTCTAACTCACAGATCTCACATCCTTGGAAATCCGCAGAGGGGCGACTTCTGCGATTTTTAGTGGGGCACGAACACACACAGACACACGCATGGGCACATACCCCATTCAAGGCTATGGGTATGAATATGCTTGAGCCTCCATTGTTATAGGGGGTCCAGAACGGATCCGCCACGAAAACGGAGGTCCAAATGTATTTTAAATAGGCAGCTAGTAAATCATATGAACCCCTCTAGGACCTATTTCAGTTTACCAAAATCTGCATGTGTTATAGTTTCAAAATGTTCTAAAGTGTTTTAACTTTGATTTGATTTTAACTTATTAAATTGTTTAATACATTTTCTGTCTCTTTAAATTATATTTTCCATTTATATTGTTGACACTGGTTGAACTGATTTTACTTTGAGCCATCTTAACATCCTATGACATAAAGCATGATATAAATATTTAATATAAGTAAATATATAAAGCAAGCTCCATTACAATCACTTGGAGGGAGGACTTCCTAATCCTGTCTCATTATAGTACATTTAGCATTTCTCACTGTGATGAAGGACCTCCTTCCTAAAAGGAAACTTGTTTCTGTGTATTACTTTGGGTCATTCTGTTGCTTACCCTAGAAAATATATGATTTCCCCCCTAGAAACTTTAGAAACTGATCTCCCCACATTCTAAGGCTAAAATTTAGTTCATTAGTCAACCCTCAAAAACCCCAATCTTACAATTGTGTGTTAATTTGTATAGCAAATGTCCTAAAAGTTTTCCCAGTTGCAAATTGTCAAATGGCAAGTCCCCTGAGATGACTGCATGGCTAACTGGGTGATACAGATTTAACATGTGGTCAATATGCAGACCATAATATATCTCTGTCTCCTGATGGGTCTGGTTTCCATCCAACATCACACGAGCAAAGTTTCACGTGCAAAGTGGGATGTACACTCACAAGTAAAGAAAAATGAGATGAAGCAACAATCCAGATCAAGATCAGCTGCTAGTCTTATCTGAAAGCACACTCCTAGACACTATTGTATGTCTTTCCAGATTCAGTCGACCTGTCTTCAAGAGCTATGGTCCTGTACAGAGCATCCTATCATTAGAATTTCACATGTGTAAAAACTGGCCCTAGCTCCAGATTGGGCACTGTGTGTTTTTGTGTTTCTCAGTCTAGAGATGTGGCACACCTTGACATTAAATGCTCCTCACATTGGTCCACATGATTGACTGGGAGTTCTCCTGAGTAGAGAAATGATATATTCAGAGATGCATGCAACACTATTTTTTGCTCTGTGTAATGCACCATCATCTCCCTAGGTTACCATCATCCCAAAAATGCATAGCATGTCTGTTCAGAGATGGGGAAAGCTGCAATTCCAGGCTTCCCTAAAAGTTTGGTTAGTACCAAAAATTGATGCACATCGTTGTTATGAGATATGGTGTGGTGTTTTGTTTTGTGGTTTGTTTGTTTGTTGTTTTTGTTTTGTTTTTTGGTTTTGTTTTGTTTTTCTGGACAAATAGGAAGCATGTGATTTATAACAGAAAAAGCATACCACTTCTTAGCTGATGGTTTCCCGCATCCCCCACAGGAAGTGAACTGGGCTCCTAAGTAAATAATTTCAACCAGACTCTTCAGTGGCTGACACTCCATTTCCCCATGGGCATCTGAGATGGGATTTACCCCCTCCTCTCCATCAAGCCAGTTGTGTTGCAGATGGATTCCCAACAGGTACACAGTACAAGAGCAAATACAGAAAAGCAGTCTAATTCAAATATTGGAAGCAGTAGGAATTTTATTTTCCTGGCCTGTACACAGACTTTAGTACATTCTCACTATTGAACTAAAGCTAAACTATGTACATAGAGCCACTGAACTATCTAACAACCTAAAGCTAAAGCTAAAGTTTAGGAACCACTAAATGCAAATTACCCCTTTCTATGTTAATAAGAATTTTAAAACCCATCTGCCTGTGGAAAAAAACCCAAGTTGGGTGCAATATTATTATCTTTCCCTCCAAAAGAGCAAAATTTCACATAAACAGTCTAGATCAAATTAAGGCTCTCTAAAAATTAAAAAAAGGAAGACCTTTAAAGAGATTGCCATCTTGCCTCATGGTTCTTTGTAACACAGTTACAAGGACAGCTGACCCTGATGATAACTAGCCTTATTTGTTTCCAAAGAAATACCCACGTAAGGCTGTTACAGCATAAAAAGCAAACTAGCAGTACCTTTAAGATGAACTGATTTCTTTAAATTTTAATGGTAAACCAGAAGCAATATAATGTGTTCATTTAGAAAGCATTGTCTCCATGGAGTGTTTGCTAAGGTAGGAGAGAAAACATTTTTTAAGCTTAGTCCTTGGACTTCAGTCTTATTTGGGGTTTTGTTGATTCTGTATTTTAATATAACACTTTCAAGCTCATAAGCCATTTTTAAAAAAGAAGGAAGGAATTAAACAAGTAGAGCATCAGTCTGGAGTTTCCAGAAGACTCCTGAACAAGCCAAGCAATGGTTCACTCACTACTGCAATTGTTCCTTTATTTCAATTTCTTACTTTACTGATCTTGCTATGCCTTCTCAGTGAGTGTGAGTCAGAAAAAGATCACACTCATGTGATTGTTTGGATGCATAGCTACATGGGACACAAAATGAAGGCACCCCCCCCCTCCCCATAAAAAATCTGGCTCCTAAATGAAAGATTTCTTGAATATCAAAATTTCTAGCAGTGCAAAAATTGAGATATTTGAGTCCTAATGCCTCATTTATAAAGGCCCTTTAGCATTCAGTGTTATATCTTTGCACTTCAGGATCTTGTCTAGTTCATTCATAGCTGTCCTTCCAAGTACTATTCTTCTTATGATTTCTTGACTGCTGTCTCTATTTTGATTGATGACTGGACCAACATATAAGAAAAAAAATTCTATCTCAGTGACTTCATTGTCTGCTTTGAAGTTATCTAAACCAACTGTGGTCATTATTTGTTTTCTTAATGTTCAACTGTAAACCAGTCTTTGCACTTTCTCCAATATTCATTTCAAGTCCTTGCTATTTTCAGCTATTATATGTGTAAAAATGCATATTCTTCTTTCATTTTGTAGTCATCTCTCTCCCCTCCCCTCCCCTCCCCTCTATATCTATACACACATACACATACATATACCAGCCAACTTTCATTATCCTACATCTCACAAAGTGGATTCTGCCTATGAACATTACCAGAGCTTGGAATGAGTACTGTACAAATATCACAATTACCTATAACATGTTTTTACATGTGTTTGTGTACTACTGTAAATTTATATAATAGTACATACATACATACATACATCCACTCCCCCACCCCATGCACTCACCCACCAGCAACCATATGGGCGTAGGTACATTATTATTTGAAAAGTAACACAACCAATGAGGACAAAGCTGCTATATTGCTTCAACAAGTATTTTTTCCAAGGCATTTGGACAAGAATTTTCCACATTTTTATTCCACTCCCTTAACCACCCTGTATGTTTTAAAGAAAAAATTAATGGAAAATACTACTAACAACAACAACAACAGCAACACAGCCATCAACAACCTATATTTTGAACACTATTACCTAAATCTAGTTGGAACTCCTGAATTAGATTAAAATTTATGTGAGTTCCATTGAGACAATGCCAATCTAGTTGAGATTAACAACTGGATTTAGGCATGTAAAATTAACAGAAATGAATTACTTTTTAAAATAACTTTCCTCCAAGCTTCTGAAAGCATATAGCATGACAGACATGTCTTGTCACAGGGCAGAGCTAGAGATGTAGACCACAACACCATATGGTTTATTCTAAGATATACAAAGCACTGGGGCATTTCACAATTTGTGCCTGATCTTCAAAGCTGAAAAGGGATTAGATAAATAATTGCACTTTAGAATGTATATATTTAAATATTAATGTTCACACATTTTCCATTTGACTGTAAAAGAAAATTAAGGAGGCTAGTAGTACTTCCACTAAAAACATTCAGGATACTGTAAAACCCAGCTCTTTAAACAAACAAATCTAAAGCAATAGCCAGCATAAATCAGTATAAATACCTTAGCAAGGAGGAAAAAAGGAGTAATCAAGAAGAAGAAGAAGAGGAGGAGGAGGAGGAAGAGGAGGAGGAGGAGGAGGAGGAGGAGGAGGAGGAGGAGGAGGAAGAGAGAGAGAGAGAGAGAGAGAGAGAGAGAGGCTATTGCCAATATACTAAAGCTGCTGGCCATATAGTAAAGCTATATGGCCAACAGGTTTCCAGTATTGTCAGATCAATAAACAGAGCCAAGGGGATCTGGAGAGTGCATAGGCCTAAATCTATTTACTAGTTCAAAATAGAGTAGGCCCAAAAAAAGCAATGCCACTGGCATAAATGTTAATATATAAAGTCTACATTGATTTGATAGGTCTGTTCTAGTTGGGAATAAAAGTTGTATTTAGGCCATTGTGGTGACAATGGCCTAAATACAACATAAGGTAGTGGTTTGCCAACATAAGGTAGTGGTTTGAGTGATGGTAGTAGTCCATGAGATAAGAATTTGAATCCCCATTCAGCCATGGAAACCCACTGAATAATCTTGGGTAAGGCACACTCTCTCAGCCTCAGAGGAAGGCGATGACCAATGCTCCTTTGAACAAATCTTGTTAAAAAAAACCACAGAACAGGAGTCAAAGACACAAAACATTAACTGCCAGATTAAACATGTAAGCAGAGGGGAATGTTGTCCTCTGGGTCTGTAAACTGGACAAGTGAAAACAAAACTCAAACCAAAACTGCAAAGGAAAATAAAATAAAATGTAAATGAAAAGTGTGTGCATTGAAGTTGATAATTTGACCCATATTATCTAAATTAGCACCCAATGCAAATGTTACAGACTAGCAGTTGAAGTTAAATTATGTATCTATTCAGGAAGCAAATTTAATATAAATTAGTTTAATGGTACTTAATATTCACTGCACTCATGATTAAAGACAGTGCTGAAACTTTAGATTCCATTAATGAAATAACAGGGAATTTATGTAAATTTCCAGTAGCTAAAAAACCAAATAAATTTTGCTATCATGGTTATTATAGCACTGACACACACTTGTCCCACCTGAGCAAGTGCAATCTGTATGTGGCATGTGTTTTGATATACAGATTGAATTATCTGGATCAAGAACCATTTTAGATACATGCATAACTGAAGAAAAGTTAACTTGGAGGACTAGAGGTCCTCAAATTCCCTAGCCAACATTGTCAAAGGCCATGGTGGCTGGGGAATTCTGGAAGTAGTAATCAAAAAAAAAAAAAAAGGAACTGCTCTGAACTCTGTATATATGACCATAGTCCCTGTGTTGTATGTGCAACTGTTGTTGAAAGGAGCTAACACAGAGACTAGTATACCCAAGAAATGACTGGCACAGTTAGTGCTTATAACTTCCTGTGCAAGAGGTTAAGTTTGAAAGCCTTTGTTCATTCAAAAGGTGATTAGTGCTATAGGTTGATATGTACATACTATTGATACCCAACCATGAAATAAAGACACGTAAACTGGATGAATAAAGGGCCATTTATTTGAACTATATCCTACTTAAAGCTAAGCACTTGAATTTCAACCTTAAACGTCAAACTCTGAGAAAACTGATTAGAGTGAAAAGCCTGGTGCAGGTCCAGCTGAAGCCAGATGTCAGTTCTAGACCTCCTCTTCAGCCTTCTTTTTGGGCACAAACACCAAACCTCGAGGTAAATCCGATGATTTGGACTGCATCCTCAGCCAGTCCTAGGGAGATAAACATAAGGCACTCTCCCCCAAACTTCCTTGAGTTTGTAAGGTTGTGCAAAAACCCCATGTCTACCCAAAGGCAGGTTCTTTCACAACTCCATGTCCCTTGAAGAGCGCCTAACCTTTCACCACAAAGAGGTGCCAATGGTGTGTACCAAACCATTCTTTAACCTCAAATGGGCCAGTGAAACCTATTTAACAGCCACCCTAAACCAATTCCTAGTCCGTGCATACAGTATGAGGTAGGGGGGGAAAAAAACAGGGAAAGGGAAGAAAATTCCTATCCGGCCCCGAAGCAACCAGAAGAGGCAGAAGAGGAGGAGCAACATCCATCCAGGCAAAGGATACTGAGGCTCCAGGGAAGCAGCCTGTTCCCTTCCCCAACTCCAGCTAGGACCTGAAGGCAGCCAAGGCAGCCAGCACTGTGAGTAGGTGTGGCCAGGAGGGGTAAGCCTTTAAAGCCACCCCCCCAGCCCCCAAAAACAACAGCCACCCAGGCAAAGGATGCTGAGGTTCCAGGGAAGCAGCCTGTTCCTTTCCCCAATTCCAGCCAGGACCTGAAGGCAGCCAAGGCATCCAGCACTGTGAGTGGGCATGGCCAGGAGGGGTAAGCCTATAAAGCCTCATAAGCCCTGCCTGCAGCAACACCAGCTCCCACTCCATCGGGACTCAGGAAGCAGGAGTAACACCAGCAGCGAAGCAGTGAGCTGGGCATGGCCTGAAGCCTTTTTCATCAAAAGGGCATAGCTCCACTCTTCCCCCCCCCCCTTTTTGAAGACCAGGCTGCCCATGGCTCCACACATCTCCCCCAAGCTGATTCCTATCCGTCCTCTCCCTACTTCCCAGCTCCCCCTTTCCTACTCTCTTTGGAACTGTCGATCTGCTGCTACAAAAGCGGCAGTACTGCATGATCTTTTTCTTTTTCTTTCTTTGTCTCTCAACTGGCTTGCTCTGACTGAAACTTGGCTCCTGGTCCAGAACACTGTCACCTCCGCTGCCCTTTCTTACGGTGGTCTTTCCTTTACTCATTCAAGCCACCCTGAGGGCAGAGGATGAGGGGTCAGCATCTTATTGTCCAACTCCTGCCAATTTCAACTTCTTTCTCCCCCCCCCCCCCCCCGAGCTATTGCTTTTCTTCCTTTGAATCTCATTCTATCCGGCTCTTTTCTCCTTTGCAGCTGCGTGTTGCCGTCATTTATCGCCCCCCTGGTTCTGCCAACCAATTTCTTTCTGATTTTGAGCCCTGGCTCACATTCTTTCCTTCAGATTCTGTTCCCTCTCTGATTCTCGGCGACTTCAATATCCATATTGATGATCCTACAAATTCTTCAACCTCTCGCTTCAATTCTCTCTTAGCCTCCTTCAATCTTTTACTTCACTCCAACTCATCAACTCACTCTCTCGGTCACTGTCTCAATCTTGTTCTTGTTTCTAAGTGTGTCATCTCTGACTACAGTGGTCCCCCGGGTTACGAACCCCCCGGGGAACGAAATCCCCGGGACCCGAAACCACCGGGACCAAAAAACAGCCCCCGGGATCCAAAAAAAACCCTGGGATCCGAAGACGAAAAACCGCGCAGCCCCTTTAAATTTGCCATGCGGTCAGTCTCCTAAAGCGGTCCCCCGGGAAACGAAGATTTCCGGGTTACGAAAGGTAATCTGGAACGGATTACCTTCGTAACCCGGGGGACCACTGTACTTGGTGTCTGACTTCCCTCTCTCTGATCATCATTTAATCTCTTTTACTCTCACTTATATCCCACCCCCTCGCCATACTGTTCTCTACCATTCAGTAATCTCCAATCTGTTAACTCTAATCTTCTTGCTCAGTCCTTGGATTCATCTCTTGCTTCTCTTAATCTAGGAGACTCTGCTGACTCAGCTATGTCTTTGTTTAACTCCACTCTTTCCTCAACTCTTGACAGCTTTGCCCCTGCATCTATGTGCGTGTCCTCCTCTTCTTCCATGATTAGGCCTCAGCCCTGGATCACTCCCATTGTTAGGTTTCTTCGGTCCTGCTCTCGAGCGGCCAAACATCTCTGGAGAAAGTCCAGGCACTGGGCCAACTTAATCCATTTTAAGTTCATTCTCTCTTCCTTTTCATGTACCTTATCTATGGCAATTGATCTGTGCCAACGAGAGGCGCCCACAGTGTTTGTTTTCTTGTTTCAACATACTACTAAAACCTTATGCTCCCCCTGTTCCTTCATTATTTTCTCCTTCCAATTTTGCCAATTATTTCATTACAAAGATCACTACTATTCAGTCGGAGTTGACTCTTTCTGGTTTGGTTCCTACCGTCAGTCTCCTGGTTCCTCCTACTAACAAATGCTCTGTGTTTTCTCTTGTTTCTCCGGATGAACTCTCTATGCTGCTGAACTCTTCCAAACCCACAACATGTTCTCTTGACCCAATTCCTTCTCGTCTCCTAATCTCCATAGCTTCTTCTTTCTTGCCCTCCCTCCTCTACATCTTTAAACTCTCTCTCTTCCCCTCGGTCTTTAAACATGCTCTAGTTTCCCCTATTCTGAAAAAACCTTCTCTTGACCCTTCTTCCTTATCTAGCTATCGCCCAATCTCTCTTCTTCCTTTTCTTTCTAAGGTTTTGGAACGGGTTGTCTACTCTCGCTGTCTTGAGTTTCTTGAAGCCAACTCCATTTTGGACCCTTTCCAGTCTGGTTTCTGCCCACGGCACTCCACAGAGACGGTCCTCACAAAGGTCTCGAATGATCTCCTGCGGGCCAAAGCCAAAGCGAATAGCCTTTACTCTATCCTTGTCCTTCTCGATCTGTCCTCGTCCTTTGACACTGTGGACCACTGTCTCTTAGTTGACTTGCTTTCTGACCTTGGCTTCTTGAGCTCCATTCTCGAGAAGCCTGTCGGATCCATCTTTTGCGGTGGTCTCGGGCGGCCAGACTTCATCCTCTGTTCCCCTATCTGTTGGAGTTCCTCAGGGTTCTGTTTTGGGTCCCCTCTTGTTCTCTTTATACACACTGTCTCTTGGTAAACTTATCAGTTCTTTTGGCTTTTCTTATAATTTGCACGCCAATGATACTCAGCTGTACCTTTCCACCCCTGACCTTTCTCCAAGGCTCAAGCAGCAAGTTTCATCTTGCCTGACAGCTGTCTCCCACTGGATGAGCCATCGGCACTTGAAGCTCAACATGTCCAAGACGGCTCCCCTTTCCCTTCCGCATCCAGCACAAGCTTCTCCTGCTTACTTTCAAAGCCCTACATGGGCTGGCCCCTCCCTAACTCTGAACTTCTTTCTCCTTACATTCCCATCCATTCCCTCTGATCTGGTGGCCAAGGTCTTCTGTCCCAGCCCAGGATTTCCACTGCCCCGTCCCGGATTCATCCCTTCTCGCTTGCTGCCCCTCAATCCTGGAACCTCCTCCCCTTACAAGCACAGCTCAACATGTCTCTAACCAGTTTTAAAACTGAGCTAAAGACCATAATGTTTAGGGAAGCATTCTCAGGAAGTTTGTGACTGTGACCTGGTTGTTTTGATGCCTGATTAATATTTGATATCTGCTGTTTTAACTTGTTTCTTATTATGTTTTTAACTTGTTTTAATCTCTAGATTGTACGCCATAGGCAGGCTTTTTACATATTCTTGATTTTACTTGGTTTTTGTACAGTTTTTGTACACTTATGGTGCTTTATAAATAAAGCTAATAATAATAATATTAATAACCAACAAAGTTCATACTGCATACTTAGGGTGGAAGGGCTGCATTACCAAAAAGAGGGAGGATGGGGGGACTTCCTTTAAATACCAACTCCAACCCCCCCTCCCCCAGCACGTGCCCAAGCTTGCTTACTTTTAAATCCCTGGTCTCTTCACGGAAGGTATCAAAGCCCCACCCTCCCTCAACGGCTCAGCCAATCATCCTGGTGTGAATTGTGTATGATAACACTTGTACAACAGATGGATGTAAGGTTTTTGACTTGTGATTGTGATAAAGTGGTCCAGAATGAATCTAGAGCTCTGTGTACACAAATGTACTATTATGTTCAATGATGAGACAGACTCTAAAAGCATATGCCAAAAAATCATCTTATGTATTACGTAATATAGCTGTAGCATCTTTGACATGCCAAAAGAATCAAACATTTTAAAACAGAATCAAAAAGACCTGCAAATACAGTCTCTACATATATCATTGGGATCTCCAGGTTGAGAACTACTGTGTCAGTTTTGTTTTTATTAAGATGTTAATTGTTATAGCTCTGTATAACAGGGAGAAGTTGGGGGGGGTTGGGAATAATGGAGATTAGTATGGTTTAGGGTGTTTTTAGTTTAGTGTAGGATTGTGCTGTGTATGTAGTTGAGTGCGGTTTTCTAGTTACATATGTTTTATGTTTTTAAAGATAATAAAAATTATCTAAAAAGGAGAACTACTGTGTCTGTATGTATAATATATTAAATATCCATAAAAATGGGATCAATTTCCTAAACAATGAGCTTGTTCAGATGTTGAAGATCTTCATTAATACATTCTTCCATTGAAAACTCAGAAAAAGTAATAAGCAACACTATATGTAGGCTATTGTTATACACTCTGACACATCCAGGATGTGAAAGCTTAGGCTGTAATAAATTTATTAGTCTTTTAAGGTGCCACAAGACTGTGATGTTTCTGCTCAGAATAAAGCTGCCACCAAAACAACTTCTGCATAAACTTCCTTAGTTTCCTAATATATTATTGTTGCATTCTATCTCCCCTCTCTCTGAAGCCTCATTTCATGATTATGTCCTCTCGTTAGGGTAGCAAAAAATACATTGGACCTGTACAGACTGGCACTTTGTGCCAGCCTGAGGAAGGAGTCAGGATGCAGTGTCCTGATGCTGGATACCCTGACTTTGCCCCCAGGGCGCTTTGATGCCATGCACCATTCCAGACAGTACACAGCATCATGGCACGCTTCTGATGCTGCATCCAGATGATGCAGCAATGAAGGAGTGCCATACAGCTATGCTGCCATGGCTATGATGCCCTTTGGAGGGCACAAAAAGGAACTGCTCCAGAGGCCGGAATGAGGGCATGGCGTGAGGTTTTAAAGAATGTGCCCTCACAGATGTGTTCACCATTCACTGCTATGACATAACAGTGGAAATACCACTAATAAAGTAATTGGAAATGTAGATCTCAGCTACCGGTAGGTCTCCTTTTTACTGAAGGGGGAGGAGAGATAACCAGCAGTAATTCATACACTAACCATGATTAAGTATTCCAATATAATTTTTCCATTTCACAAGCAGTGTATTAAATTATATTTTAACATACATAGTTTTTAACCCAAAGCTAGCAACAGGCTGTGGGCTTGCTGCTGTGCTCAAGCATTCCACTTCTCTGCTTCAGAATCTATGAGCAGTGTCGATTCAAAATGAATTCCATTGTTTTCCATGAAGGAAAGGTCATTTATGAATGTGTTCAAATCTGACCAAAAGTTTTCAAACCAATTACTGTTAACAGATCCTGTCTTTTCAAAACATAACATATTCTGATTTCATTGCCATGTTTTGCCAGTGAATCACATCATTCATACAGTATGGGTTACACAATATAAACTGTTATAAAACATGTTGATCATGGTCTCATCATTATTAGATACTCCTGTAGACTCCTCACATCAACGGACAGTGAGAAATCCAAAGGGCCCCACCAGGCAACCGGAACTCTGGCTTTCTTTTGGATGTGATGGGGACTGACACTTATGGTTTCTTGTGATATCTATTCATTTATGAATATACATGTAGAGAATGAAGGAAAAGCTATGTACTTAATTTGACAGTGCCAGTCTTTAAAGCAGCAATTTCAAAGAAGCCTAAAGCCAAACTAGATGCAAAACACACTTCTTTTCTCTTTTGCCCCTCTCTTCGATTTTTCTTAGTAATGGTTCCAAGTCTCTGAAATTTCCCACAAGTAATATGGTGTCATCTTCATATCTTATATTGTTAATGTTCCTTCCTCCTATCTTCACTCCTCCTTCATCTGTGTCTAAACCTGCTCTTCGTATGATATTTTCTACATAAAAGTTGAATCAAAGTACTATAATTGTCTAGTGTGAAACAACTCTAGATGTATCAGCAAAAGTGATTACTGTATAAGAAATACCAAATGAAAGTGCAAAGGCTTTAATCTGTAATGAATTATCTAACTTGATTTAGTGCACAGTGATTTTCCAGACTAATATCAATATGTAGTCCTACTTTCTTCCTTGTCTGAAATGGATTGACACTATTGGTTATTTTCAATCTATAGCACATCCAAGGCTCTGCATAACCTAGCTTCTCTTTATCTTCCAGCTCTTATCTCATCTTACCAGCCTGTTAGAAATCTGTGCTCTGGGAATACTGGGCTTCTCATCCAGCCAAGGCTTTCCTCTCCTTGGCTTAGCTTCATGCTTTTTCTCTTGCTGCCTAATATTCCTAAAATCACCTCCCTGAAAACATGCGGACTGCTCCTTCTCTTGCCATTTTTAAATCCAAATTGAAAATTTCTTTGTTTTCTAAAACTTTTGAAATTTCAGATTAATGCTCTATATTTTTACTATAATTGATTATTTGTTTTATTCTGTATTTTGTGTAGCTTTTTACATTGTAATTTACTACTGTATTCTAGTATTTTATATTGAAGTACTTATAAATTTTTATTCTGTTGTAAAGTGCCATGTACATCAATGGTGCTAAATAAATAAATAAATACAACCCAGTTAGCAGTGGGCAACTGTGCCCCTCCAGACCATGCTAGACTGTAGCTCCCATTATCCATCATTACTAGCTATGCTTGTATACTTGGTGGGAGCTACAGTCCAATAACCTCCTGAAGAACACAGTTGTCCAGAAGACATCACAGCCCTGTTCAAAACATTGCCTCACCACAAGCTATTTCCAGTGAGACAATGGATTCTATGAGATGGGGTACCAATGGGAAGCCCTCTAAGCCCTGTGATAGAAAGCTTTTACATGGAACACTTTGAAAAGCAAGTCCTGGAAACAGCACCAAAAAAGCCCACAACCTGGTTCCCATACGTGGATGACACTTTCACCATTTGGAGCCATGGAGAAGAAGATCTGGCTGTGTTCCTGAACCATCTGAACAACATCCACGCCAACATCCAATTCACCATGAAAAAAGAAAAGGAAGGAACACTGCCATTCCTAGATGTCCTAGTCATCCGCAAACCAAACCTACATTTGGGTCACACAGTATACAGAAAATCCTCACATACAGACAGATACCTGCAAAAGAACTCCAATCATCACCCAAGACAAAAAAGAAGCACAATAAAAACACTGGTAGACCAGGCAAAACGCATCTGTGAACCCCACTTCTTGGAAGATGAATTGAAGCACCTAGACTGAGCTCTACAGGCAAATGGTTATTCCAGCTCAGACATCAGAAGGGCTGCCAAGCCCAGAAAAAAACCAGAAGAGTGAAGACAAGCAACCACCCAAAGGGAAGGTATTTTTACCATACATCAAATGAGTAACAGACAGAATAATGAAAGGGGTGAGGAAACACAACCTGCAAATGGCTTACAAACCCTCCAAGAAAATCCAACAAATGCTGCACTCAGTGAAGAACAGGAGAGACCCTCTCACAGCTGCAGGAATTTACCGCATACCATGCAGCTGCGGGCAAGTCTACATAGGGACCACCAAACGCAGTGGGCAAACACAAATCAAGGAACATGAGACACTGCAGACTGGGCCACTGCAGTAGCAGAACACATTATAAACAATTATGGGCATAAAATGCTGTTTGAAAACACTGAAATTCTGGACCATGCTAACAACTATCAGGTCAAAATGCACAGGGAAGCCATTGAAATCCACAAACACTTGGATAACTTCAACAGGAAAGAAGAAACCCTTAAAGTAAACAAAGTTTGGCTACCAGTCCTGCAAAACAGCAAGGTCAGGACTCAGGAAATGCAAATGAGAAACCACCCAGGGTCAGGGGCTTTCCCAGCAGACAATGATCACCAATTAGGACACTAATCCTCTTTTGCATATCTTTCCAGCCTGAGGCCCTGCCATCAACAACAGATTAACATGAGAATCGCTCCTCCCTACCCATGGGCACACAGTGTGTGTGTATACCCACTCGCTTCCATTCCAGTATTCTCTGAAGAAGCCAGCCACAGATGCTGGCAAAACGTCAGGAAGAAACTTTTCTAGAACATGGCCACATAGCTCGAAAAACCCACAAAAAACTACGGATGCCACCCATGACAGCCTTCAACTTCACACAGTTGCCTTTTTTTAAAAAGTAAGGGCTCCATACTAAAGCCAAAAGAAAAATAGATATGCCCAATAAAAGGTTAACACTGTAGCTGAATCGGCAAGCTTAATATAAATTTAAAATGCTTAGAATATACATAACAGTCTCTAACAGTGTTTTCCAGTTATATTAGACATATTAGCTGGGGATAATAGGAGTTGTAATTCAAGATATCTGGAGGATGCCATGTATGACTGATCTATCTATTTAATGCCAATATGATATAGTTCAGTACATATATGCATAGCTACTATAAATTATACAATTGTTTTACAGAAACATTTTCTAGTAAGAATTCTTTTCTCACATTCAGATACACATACACACACATACTACTATCAATATCCTCTTTGTCCTGTTCACAGACCAGGATCCTACTGTGTAACATTCAGATATAGTCTAAGCCACGCTGCATTCTCCATGGGCCTCTCTTCAGGCCTGGTAATTGTTACCCTCTTTGACCTCTGACTTCTCTCTATCCAGTCTTTTGTGACTTTCTTCCCTACAGCCTTGTATGGTTCTTAAGAGTGTCTTGATTCTTGTACATCTGTGTGCACCCTTCTGCATTTCTAAATAAAATACTTTATTTATTGAAAACTAAAGTTGTCTCAGTAGTTATTACCGGTATACACAGGTGTAAAGTTTCCACAGTTACCCTCATCTTGCCAGCCTCTTCTGAAATTTCCCCAAATTTCAAGATGTTGCCATTGCATATGGGGGTCCCAACACCCCACACTTTTTAGGGCAACACCTCCAAGATGTGTGTTGGCTGAATAGAGTAAAGCAATAACTCTCCTTGACTCATGTGCAATGGCAGGGTAATGGAAATAAAATATCTCCCTCCCTCCCTCCCTCCCTCCCTCTCACACACACACACACAAACAAAAGCAATTAATAACCAAGGCCACTATTACTCCACTGGATTAACTGGCCCAACTCCACTGGGTTAACTGGCCCCACTTTTCTAAAGGAAGAAAAGAGCTGAGGAGGCCACCAACAAAGAATGGTAAACATTACTTATCTGTAGGCAGTAGAACTTTACAAGTTCAATCTATTTCCTCTTACAGCTTGAGGTGAAAACAAAAACAAAAACAAAAACCAAAGCCACCATGCCTTCCTTCCCATTGTGGAAAGGTGGATAGGATAAAGAACTGTCAGTTCAATTTGGGCATGTAGAAAAAAGAAATCACTAGGCTAGACCAAAATATTTTGATGCCCATCATCTGAGAAAAAGAGCAAGATGGTGTCCTGTTGCATTCCATATATAAGAGCTTACTGGAGTGCAGCTAATTTTTCCTTCAGCACAGCATTACATTCAGACAACTGGCCACCCTAGCAGAATTAAAGCAAACCACACATACAAAATTCTGACTTTGTAAATGATACTGATGCTTAACAATATCTGCTCCCTGAGGCACTGCGTCACCTTGTCTAAAGACAGGAACAGCCCTGAGATGAACCTGAGCTACCTAGATACCTTCTTCCTCCCAAGACATATCAGTAGTATCACTGTCCTTGTATCGTATCCCTGTTCCTAAACTTCTGAACATGGTAAAAAGTTGAAAAGAGTGAATATTTCTAATATTGTTTATTCTGTTCCTTTATCTGAAATACAAAATTTCAAAGTTACAGTCACATAGTGAATACTTTAACTGATTCAGGAAATGATCATTTCAGTTCTTATTTTGCATATTTTTCCACTCCTTAAATAATGCATATTTAACCAATTATCCAACAAATAGTATTAGTATGTTTCTATTCAGGATATCCTAAGAGCAGGGACTGACTTTTAATAGCTGGCAAATTATTTTCATCAAATAGAAGTATTTTTAAAGATTAAATTAGGTCAATGCAATTGGTCAATGCAAAATGAAAAAGACTATAAATCAGAAATAATAACCACTCACCTTCTAAGTCTTCCTTTTCAAAATGTGTTTTGAGAATGGAGCGTGTTCCACCCCTGTCCACCACTGCTTCTTCATCATTTCTCTACAAAATAAAAGCAATTGTATATATCAGGTTTTCATACTGCTGTCTTCACCAGGCCCCAAGCAAGGAAGGAAAGGAGAGTACTGGGTTTTTGACATTCAGATCTTCAAACCAGAAGGCTGCCTTAGCTCTTGCCTTTCTACCATTACCATTACCACCATGGGAGGGGAAATTGAATTGTAAATTTTAATTGTAATTGCTTGTAAATGTTGTACCCCACCTTGATTGCTTACCCAGAGGGGTGGTATATAAAATTATTATTGTTGTTGTTGCTGTTGTTATCATCATCATCATCATCATCATCATCATCATCATAAAGTAAAAATGTGGCTCAATTATAAATCACAGCTGAAGATATACTGAAAGCTTGTTTCCCTGTTTCTACATACTAGTTGTCCACATCTTGTATGAATCAGAAGCTACATTATGACTGGTAACATTCAGAACAGTGAATTGCTGTCCTATACACACTTTAGAACAGAGTGTGCAGCTGTCCAATTTAGATTTTGGAAAGAAAGAAATCTGTGCTCTTCTATTTTAGTCCTACACATTTTAATGAGGAATTAAATACCATTAAGTGTAGTGAATCTTTCTTTGTAACAGCCATGCATAGATTACACTAGATGCCTGGTAAAATGGTGATCAATATTTCCATTTTATTTCAAGGAAGAATGTGACAGCATGCGGAGAGGCACACAGAAAGCCATTACTCTCCTGTTCCCTTTTGGCTTTCTTTTCTCATGTGATAAGGCTCTTGGGCTTTTGTGGGGGGAAATACATTTCTCAGAAGAGTCTCAAAAGTCCCTTAAGCTGCATTCAGCCCCTTCTGGGAGAAAGGCAGCATACAAAGGAAATAAATAAATAATGATAATAAATTAATTGCATGGCTGTTGATTAGTTTCATGGTAAGGTGTCTTGACCTGGGAGAGAGAAATTTTATAAGTATTTATTAAAGAGAGAAAATTTATAAGTATTCATTATTATTATTATTATTATTATTATTAATTTTATTTATATAGCACTATAAATTTACACACTGCTGTACATACAATTGTAATTGAGACGGATCCCTGCCCTCAGGCTTACAGTCTAAAAGAGACAACACAAAAGGAAGAGGGGAAGGTGGTGGGAAGGGGATGAGGTCCAGTGGTTCTTCTCTCCCCTCTGAGGCCTGGACCAAGGCAGATGGACTGGAGGGAGGGCACAGCTTCTTAATACATAGTTATAAGGAGGCATCCTGGGGCAGATGGCGCAATCCTGGGAACGCTTTCCTAAACAATGTAGTCTTTAACTTAATTTTGAATCTGGTTAGAGAAGTGATGAGGTGGACATGTGGGGGAAGAAGGTTCCAGGAGTGAGGGGCAGCAAGTGAGAAGGGACGAATCCGGGACAGGGCAGTGGAAATCCTCGGCTGGGACAGGAGACCTTGACTACCAGAACAGAGGGTACGAGAAGGAGTGTGAGGAGAAAGAAGTTCAGACAAGTAAGGAGGGGCCAGTCCATGGAGGGCTTTGAAAGTCAATAACAAAAGCTTGTACTGGATGCGGAAGGGAAAGGAGAGCCAGTGAAGCAAGGGTAAAAGAGGAGAAACATGGCCGTCTCTGTAGAGTGCAGTGGGCGGAAACCAGACTGAAAAGGGTCCAGGATGGAGTTGGCTTCAAGAAACTCAAGACAGCGAGAATAAACTACCCATTCCAGAACCTTAGAGAGGAAAGGAAGAAGAGAGATTGGAGGTTAGCTAGAAAAAGAAGAGGAGTCAAGAGAGGGTTTCTTCAGAATCGGGGAAATGAGAGCATGTTTGAAGTCAGAAGGGAAGGAACCCGAAGAGAGACAGATTAAAGATATAGAGGAGCAAGGGCAGAAAAGGAGTTATAGAGATTAGAAGATGGGAGGGGATAGGATCAAGAGAACAGGTTGTAGGTTTGGAAGAATTTAGCAATGTAGAGAATTCATCCAGAGAAACAGGTGGAAACACAGAGAGTTTATTAGTAGAAGGTACCAGGAGATTAGTGGTAGGGGGCAAATCAGGAGGAACAATTTCGGATCGAATAGTAGTGACTTTTGTGAGGAAGTAGTTGGTGAAGTCAGTTGGGGAAAATGATGAGAAGACAGGGGGAGAGGAAGGTTTTAGCAGTGTATTGAAGCAGGAGAACAAACGCTGCGGGCGCCTCTCGTTGGCGCAGATCAATGATTTATAGTAATTCTGTTTTGCCATAGACAGGAGAAGGATAAAAGAACAAATTTATAGTGAATGAAATTGGCCCAGTCCCTGGACTTTTTCCAAAGGCGTTCAGCTGCTCAAGAGCAGGACCAGAGAAACCTAACTGTGGGAAGGAGCCAGGGCTGAGGCCTAGACATAGAGGAGGACATGTGAACAGATACAGGGGCAAAGCTGTCAAGGGTTGAAGAAAGAGTAGAGTTGAATGAAGATATTGCTGAGTCAGCAGAGTCCCCAAGATTTAGAGAAGAGAGAGAAGAATCAAAGGTCTTTACATCCCTGTGTTTGACTAATCCCTTGATAGCTATCTACTTCTCTTCCAGCTACCTCTTTCCAAAATGCATTTACTTGTAAAAGAAAGGCTGGCATGATTCCATGTATTTTCATAGGACATATAATCTGCCTTAGAACTTAGGAAGTAGGATCGTATATACATATGTGGTGGCAATGTAAATATGTACAAAAATTTTGGGAAATTGTTATAGTAGAGATAGAAAATATTATGAATATAAAGATAGACAGAAAACCAAACATAGTATTGTTCTCGATGTACAATGAAGTAGGATGGAAAGAAGAAGAAAATCTTGTAACAAATTGCTTACTGCTGCGAGATTAATCATAGCAAGAAATTGGAAAACAAAAATAAATGTGAAATTGGAAGATTGGTATAAAGAATTTTGGAAGTTAGCAATCAATGACAAATTAACATGCAATTTGAAAGTAAAAAAAGGATTATGGAAAAGAAATTATTTTGATGAAATATGGAAAAAAATTATTGAAAATGTACTAAAAAAAGAAGATTGGAAATTACCTCCAGAGGAGGAGTTAAAATTCTGGATGGAATATAAAGAAGGGAATGGCTCCGGGGGTGGGGTGCACTGAGAGGGGGTATTTAGCATTATATATATATATATATAAAAGAAAAAATTGAATAAGTTGCAAAAGTACATATATGTATGGAAAGAATATCAATTTGTGTTGTTATATAACATTTCAAAAATATTAATAAAAAAAGAACTTAGAATGCCTATGTTCAATGAATATGAGGAGAGGGGGATGCCTATGTCCAGGCAAGGAAAGGTGTCAGTGATCACAGCCAGGTAGGAAGGCAAGGGCTAAGGCAGCCCACAGCATTTGCTTTCCCAGGAAGCATGCAAACACCATGACTAGCAGATATTGTTAGCCTTATCCTCCATATACATTCTAGAAAATTTATGGTATTAACATTTTCCCCTGTTGCTCTTGGTCACTAGTCCCCATGTGGACAACAAGGGGAGTGCCCCTGCCTGTACTGAGATCTCTTCAGACCATCTTAACTGACAAAAGAAGCAACATCTGTGACTCTGACAACATCACTTTTCTTGTCCTGTATAATTTTTAACATCTTTGCCTATTGAATGCTTGCATGATGCATTTTTTTTTATTTTGGTTGGTCAACAAAACTAGCAGTCTTTTGAGGGTTTCACAATTTGTTGTAATTACTGCATGGCTAACAGGGCTGCCCCTGAATATATTGCATATTCTCTTGCAGTGTCTAAATATGGCATCCTGTCACTTATGAATTTATAATGGTAAAGCAAAAGATTTTGTTGTTCTACTCCTTCCCTTTCATATGTCCAAATGCAAGGATGGAATAAGATCATTGAACATCATGATAGGCCCCATAGTCTAGAAAGTACAGGTCTTATAGTATAGGAAGGCCTTCATTTTAGATAGTGACTGGATGGCTTTCATTACATTCAGTCCCATGTGAAGTTAGTGCAGAAGAAAGATCTGAAGTTTTCTAACAAGCTCAGTTGGAAAACCTTCACATAGATAACTGCAGACAGAAAAAAGGGGGGCTACATCCCTACTTTCTAATAAGACCATATCTCAGTGGGGGAATATCTTTTAGGTAGACAATGAAGGATGGGTGCATGGAATGATGGATGGACAGACGGACAGATGGACAGACAGACAAGAAGTAATGATTTAAATGAGACAAGCCATGCATTTTTATTAGATATCAAAATACTATTGTTAAGTTGCCTGTTAAGTAGCGGTGCTGTCTGAGATACTATTAAGTATCAGAAGTATAGGATAAATAACAGTTGTATGTTCAGAATGGACAGTCACTACGCTACTAGTAAGAATAGGATGTGTAGGGTTGCTAACTGTTCTGCCTTTCCTAGTCTGAAAACCCCAGCCATTCCATTGAGTTTACTATAACCTAAGACAAATAAGACTAATCCTTACTAGAGAAGACCCATTGAATTAATAGGACTTACATAAATGTTCACTTGCTGTACAGCAACTGTCAGTGAGTTTACTCTAGCTGGAACTAGCCATTGGATTTAGCTCTGTATGTTTAAAGATTAACACAATGTTAACAGTTAAAAAAAAACCACACAACATCTATTTCAGAAACTATATGACATTTCCAGAAAGTATACTATCAAGTACTAACTGAACACAGTCCTGCCTGCATATTTGGTTTCAGTGCATTACTTGTACTCCAGACTTTTGTTCACATTCACCTTGATATTTATAAGAAGTGGCTGTACTAGGGTCAAGGAAAGATCAGCATGCTATTTGGAAATAAGAAGATGTAACAGCACATGAGGAAAAGCATCTTCTTAAAGACAGTGCATAACAGTGTGTCTTGTTTGGTGAGACAAAACAAATCCCTAATGGCTACTTTGTTCAGCTTCACCATCTGATGAAAGGTCCTTGAAAGGACAGAATGCTGCAAAACTGGTTTACTGTGGCTAATATTTATTTACACATTTGGTGCCACAATTACTCTAATTTATTCTATATTATCCTCATGCATTTGAATGTTTTATTGCAGTCAACACATAGCAACTGAATACTGTAAAGCACTCTGAATTTTATCCGCCTAACTAACATACACCATTCCTCTTAAAAGATGGACGGAGCAGTATGGGTGGGTAAGGCAGTTAAGACCAGATTGTCTAAAGTAATGTTTTAAAACCGCTTTTATTTTTAATTAGGACCCAACAGCGACAGCTTTCTGTTTTGAGGTCAATGGATGGATGTGCTCCTTTTGGCCAGCCCTGTACCACATAGTACAGGATGTGCAACAAAGTAGAAAGCAATTAGTTTTCATTCCAGATTTATATCTTCCCCAGGGCTGCATGTCATATGCATGAGGACAGCTCCACATTTCCCCTCTCCCATAGCTAAGAGAACATTAAAATACCCTCCTCTGTAACAATGCTAAAATTTGTGCTAATCAACTTTAGCTTTGGGAAACTGATGTGCCACTGAATTCCAATTACATATACAGTTAATATTGCAAATGTACAGTTAATTTGATACATGGAAAGAGATTATCATTCTTCTCCATTAATTCTAAAGTATTATACCAATGTTATAAATTTGATGGCACAAAATAAGCTTAAGAATGAAAGGGAGGGCTGACAGTTTAAATCAACCCAAAGCATAAATTTTACAAATGAATCCAGGCTTAAAACATTTTAATTCTTTTATAAGCTACGCTGTCAAAAAAGCAGTGGTTCCTGTCCAGGGGATACCTTCGGAACTGCATGAATAGATGCATGCTTAATGTATAATCAATTGGATTGGACTGGATTGATTCCCTTTTGGTCTAATCTATAATGTATCAAGATGACACCAAATTTCTTCCCTAAAGCTATTTTTGAAAACCAGCCATGCATTCAAATAGACAAAACAGAACAAAAAATACTATTTTAATATTTAATTTTTAAACATTTGGGGGCTTCTGAGAAACTGGAACAGCCTGGAAGAAAAAACTCTGAGCCAAACAGCATCCTGTTAAGTACTTATGAGGTTGCAAACTGGGCCCATAATCTTACAATGTTAGAGATTTGCATTTTCAGTTGTTAATACCTGAACATGAACCCCAAATCTACCATTTGAGCTTGACTGTGCCCCAGCTGAAGGGTTTCTGAGATACTGAAGATTGGAGTGTTGGGAAATCACTTCTGCAGCACTCTCCCAGTCATGGGGATGTGCACTGAGACAAGGAGTTTCTGCAGCACCCTGCAGGATCTCTCCAGTTGCCTGTTCTTGGCATAGTCCACAACTGAGATTGTGCTGCAGACATCATTTTTTGCAACACAAGTCAAAATTTGGAAGTTGTCAAAATTTGGAAGTTGTCAAAATCTGGATGTCAACATTTTCCCAATGTTTTATTATCTATTATTTATGATTTAAATGTATACCCTGGACTCAAGGTAGTCAGGCTGAGAGAAAGTAACTGACTTAAGGTCATCCAGTGAGTTTCATGACTCAGTGGGTTTCAATATCTAACTACAGTACTATATCTGCCCCTAGACTGTGGGAGAGAATTGACAGTTAAACATGCTGACTGAATTTAATACAGTATTAAAGACCTATCTCTTATGTCAATTTTAAACTATGGTTTTTAAATTAGCATATTTTGATTTTATGCTTTGTGTCCTATGTTTGTACAACTGAGCACTAAAGTCAGAATTGCCCAAGCCATATTCCTCATCACCATGTACTGATGCGAGATCTAGACAATTAAAAAAAAATGGATAGAAAAAAAATCAACTCATTTGAGACGTGGTGATGGAGAAGAGTGCTGAGGATACCACGGACAGCCAAAAAGACAAGCAATTGGGTTCATGAACAGATCAAACTAGAACTCCCCCTGGAAGCCAAGATGACAAAACCGAGGCTATCATATTTTGGCCACATCATGAGAAGGCATGTCACATTAGAAAAGATAATAAAGGTCAAGGAAAGCAGGAGGAGAGGAAGACCATACGCTAGATGGATAGACTCTATTAGGGAGGTCATCATTCTGAATTTACAGGACCTAAGCAAGTAGGGGAGGGCAAGGGATCTTGGAGATGCCTCATCTACAGGGTCACCATGAGTAAGGATCAATGTGAGGACAGTTAACAACAGCAATGTATTTTAGCATGTGTTTAAGCTTTTTTCTGTGTTTCAGTCTATATCAGTGGTCCTCATACTGTGTCCTTTAAGAGATTTTGGACTTCAGCTCCAGAAGCCTCGGCTATGTTGGCTAATGGTCTGGGATTCTGGGAGCTGAAGTCCAAAATCCCTTAAAGAGCACAGTTTGGGGACCACTGATCTATGAACCTTATCACACTAGACAAGTCCTGCTCAGAAACAGGATATTAGAAGGGAAAAAAACCCTGCAAATGTGGGGTGATTTTCAGACATGTTTCTGCCAAACAGAAATAACATGAAAATAAAATGAACGGAAAGTGGACAAAAAAGACACTTTTTTTTTTTTTTACTTTCAGGGACTTCCTGAAAGTAAAAAGGTGTCATTTTTATCCACTTTCCGTTTGCCTTATTTTCACGTTATTTCTGTTTGGCAGAAACATGTCTGAAAATCACCCCACATTTGTGGTTTTTTTCTACTTTTAAATCCTATTTCTGTGTGGGATTCATCTAGTGTGATAAGATCCTATGTTGTGCCCCACCTTGAGCCTTGAGGGGCAGAGAGTAAGAAATTAGTATTAGATGATGATGATGATGATGATGATGATGATGATGATGATGATGACGACAATATCAAATTGTCAGTGTAGAATCTATGTACGGTAGTTCTTATATTAATTTCAATGCCAGCTTTTCTCACTGCCTATCCATTGCGGGGGGCGGGGGGGAGACACCCATGCTGAGATACCTGGACTTGATGAAATTTGAATATAACTTGGTTATAGGACCTTAATAATGTTTTGGTTCATATGGCTAAGCAATCTTGCCTGAAATCTTATTCCAATTCAGTCTTGTTTCCATGGTTACTGGAGCTTGGTATCTAACAAGCACTAAGGCTTCATTGTATTCAAGCAGCACTTTTCTCAGCTGGTAAAGTGGGATGGCTACATGAGGACCTAAATACATTCCAAGAGCCTAAATGGAAGAAAAGATACAGTAGGCACTGTTTGTCTGGCTTTTTAAAATCTCCCCTGTCAAGAAAAGATACACTGAACATACAATGGCACCCTGCTTTTTCCAATGCTTTTCTTTTCAAATGATTGGGAACTAACACTTGTCCATGCATGCACTGCCCAGGATTCCATGGCAACAGTGACCACTCCATGCACTGGGTCTCAGGACCCATCCGCACTGCAGAAATAATGCAGTTGACACCACTTTAACTGCCATGGCTCAATGCCTATGGAATTCAAGGATTTGTAGGGTGTTTTTTGTTTTTGTTTTGTTGTTTGCTTGTTTGCTTTTGAGATATTTAGCCTTCTCTGTCAGAGGGCTCTTGTTAGACTCCACACATTTCTAAAATTGCCTGGTTAATAAAATATTTCTATTTTACCTTAGGTGTCAGATTATGAGAGACATGCATGCAACTCATTTCTCCTGAGTTCCTTGGTCATTCCCTTCGGTTGGAGAATAAAGTTGTGTTTATTAGAGGCATATCCTATGCCTCTGAAATCAGCCTGCTATTAATTCCTCTAACACCCAGAAATCTATGGATTTTCAGGTGGCTGTAAAGAGGAGAGGATAGCAGGAAAGGCTATTCTGTGGGTGTAAACTCTGTCCTATTCCTAAAAAAAAGTTAGGATTCAAGTACATTTCCCTAAGGTAAGGGTGGGCCATGAGTGGTCATCCAAATGTTTCCAGATTTCCCCTTCTCTCACCCTAAATCACTGACCATTTTGGCTAGGGCTCAAAGGCCTTGGAATCCAAAGACATCTGCAAAGCTGCCATTTTTACTCACAAGGATTGAGATGGAGGAGAGCAATGGGAGGGGTGGCCCTCCAAGGTCCCCAAAAATGGACATGGCTCCTGGAATTCTGGGAGTTATCTCCTTACACTGCTGATTGTCAGCTTCATAGGTAATCCTCAATATCTTTCAAAAATTATGTACGTTTAAGTCTGCAAATACCATGTGCTAAGCCCATTTGCTACAAAGGAACTGGTAAAATCACCTCTGTATATTCCTTGTCTAAGAAAACCCTAGGAAGTTCATGGCAGGCAATTTGAAGGCACATACATATATACACCTCCAACTAGAGTAAGCCTGTTGAATCAATGGGATTTGTATACCTGTTGATATACATTTGGCCCTCCACAGATTCTGCATCCATAGATTCAACTATCAACGACTTAAAAATACTCAAAAAATAAATCCAAAAAGCAAACCTTTATTTTGCCATTTTATATAAAGGACACCATTTTACTATGACATTGTATATAAAGGGACTTGAGTATCCATTGATTTTGTATCCATGGGGGGTCCTGGAATCAAACCCCAGCCAATACCAAGGGGTCACTGTAATATTCTGTATGGAAAATCCTGGTTGGGACTAACAAATGAATTCAGGCCCTTGACTGGTGATGTTTTGACCACTAACACACACACAAACACTCAAATAATTTGCCAGTTTACAATAAATAGATTCCTTCAGGCTCCATTCATATAGAAATAAATCTATATAAATAAAATGCTTTGGGCTTCATGAGAATCATAAAGTAAACATTAACTGTACTAAGATGATGACAAAAACTGGAAGCAGAATGGAAAATGAAAGGAATATAGTGATAGAAGGGACATAGGATAGGCAGAGATTTGGCAAAAGTGATGTATCCATCCCATATACTATCTGTTAAATTTTCCGTAATTCTGGCTAAGTATCTTTCTACTGCAAGGCTTCAATGAGTATCTACATCATTATGTTTGAGATATAAATTTCCTTCATCTATCCTAAAGTAGTAATTATATTTTTATCAGAGATATTTCTCTTCCAAAAATGGATCTTACATCCTTCCAATACATGTAAGAAACTGGATGTGCTACAGCTAAAAATTACTATTTTTACATAATCTTATCAGCAAATCCATATATTTTATAGTATGTTACTTTTTAGCATTCTTTAACTCCATAACATACTGACATGCCAATTTTCTGCACAAAAACTAATAATGAAACAATATAAAATTTTTGGTCTAATTTACTGATTGTTTCATCACCAATCTAGCATTTTATGTTTTTTATTGATTTTCTTTAGTGTCAGCTGAACTGCAAAAAGAAAGGAAATCCTCCTATTACTCCATCCAAAACTAATATTTGGAAAGCTTCTAGAACTTTTATTAAAGGGTTGTTTTTTACATACAGATTTACTACATCTAAAATGAACAAGATAACACTATGAATGGTTTTAAGGAAGGGAGAACCAAGGCTCTGAGTGTCATCTATGCTTCTTCCTTCAGGGAATAACTGAATTTTCAGGGTGCGATTAAGCCCTAATCTGCATTGCAGAAATAATGCAGTTTAACCTAGCTTTTACTGTCAAGGCTCCATTCAACAGAATCCTGGGATTTGTAGTTTGGTTTGGTACCAGAGCTCTGACAGAGAAGGCTAAATATATCACAAAAATACAAATCCCTTCATAGTACTGAGCCATGGCAATTAAAGCAGTGTCAAACTGCATTATTTCTGAGGTGCATATTAGAGCTATGTGCTGTAAATAAAATCCACTCCAAAATGGAACTGGCCATATTAGAAGCATGTTTTCCAACCTGGAGGCTTGCAACATATATTGCCATGTACTTTTCAATGCATGATATATATCCTTGCTTATGTTCCCTGCTTTTCCTCATTTCCAAGGTGCTGTTACTTGTATTATGAAGTTGTACTCCACCTATTTTAATGACATTCTAGGCTTTGTGTTAAATATCAGTAATGTTCCATGTTTTAAAAGGAAGAAATATGAAGTAAAAGAATGGCAAGACACATGAAGTTGGTGAGCAGCATAGCACAACCATTTCAGCCCTGTTATTTCATAGCCTTCCCAAAGAAGAAAAGCATTACATTGTTATACTTCTGAACTACAACTCCCAGAATCTCCCAACCAATTTCATGTATCCTGCATACAGTGGCCATGTTGGCTGGGGTATTGTTCAAAGTTTTAGTTTTAGTTCAAAAAGTAATCTTTCCGAGCTCTGCAAAGTTCTGGATTACCCTTCCCCCTGTTTTTAAATAGACTCTTAAGAATGTTTTATTCTAGCACATACATACTTCAGGCAGATGTGAAGGATACATCTTCTGTTGTTATACAGAAGTCACCAGGGGCAATGAATCCAAGTTGAATTTTATAAGTACTATTCTGGTTTTTCAGGAGCGATCCAAGGTGCTCAACTTGTTCTGGGAATACGGTTCAGTACCCTGGACAGCTCCAATGAATTCTGGAGTGACCCTTGCATAAACCCACAATGAGTTCACTGGGACAAAGCAATGAAGCTACTAACCACCAACAGTTATTAATACAATTTCACTGATGTTATTTGATGGCCGTGTTTTAATTGTTCTCTCTTTTTTTACATTTTTCAACTGAAAAGATAAATCTAGGATATATGTTGCAGCTTAATATTTTCATATGTAAGGTTTAATTTGATTGTTTTATTGGAAAGTAAGAAACAAGTGTTAAACCTAGAATTGCTTCTTCTTGCTATTATCATCATTAAGGCATTCAATAAATGAAAGATTCCAATCCTTGGCAAACTTACTAGGAAAAAAGTTTTGTTCAAATCAGTGAGGCAAATGAGCTCGCTTGCCATGTGCACAGCACTGCAGCTCTGCCATTTCAGAAACATGAAAGCATCTTCCCTCAAAGGAATGAAAACTGAAGGGGCTGAAAGTCATGTTTACAGGCCAGCTTTCTCCTTCTGTTGTTTATCTTCCAGTTCTCTGTCTCATCATGAATAATCTCCCATAGCCATTAGATGGAAGAAACAGGGAAGATTGCCTGGACACCATCAGCCTCTCTTCCTCCTCCTCCTCTATGTGACTCAGCATTCTTTGCCTACACAGAGGAGAGGAACCTGCCAAAATTCAAGGATAACTTTGCTTTTCAAGAGTTATATCTTTCCCTCTTTCATTATGCCTAGAATAAGACTATTGGCCCTTTTACATGCTCCTTTTAACCAACCCCAGTCAATTGTCTGGCTTCAGCAGCTGAAGTTTCTGATTACAAAGTTTTCAAAAACAGTCCCACACAACAAGCATGTCTGTCAAAATGAAATGAAGTAAGCTATCTGTCACCATGGTCGAATCTGACATTCCAGGAACAAGTGAAGATGGCACTTAACCCATGGTGGTGAAGTCATCTCTGAGGGCACACTCTGAGGGCACACGGAGACAGTTGAAGGCACAAGAGGGTGCCTGTTCCTCCTCTTCCTCCACCCTCCCATGCCTTTAACTGTCTCCAGGGAAGTCCTGCCCCTGGAAGTCTCTGTCTCTGGGGAGGTCCCACCCTGGAAGTCCTTCCCCATGACATCGGGTGACAGCCAGTGCAGGCACGCCACTGAGTTGGGCACTCAGACTCTAAAAGGTTCGCCATCACTTGCCTTAACTGTGCAAATGCACTTTTGGCCACTACCAAAGTCTAGACATCCAGTTTCAGGTTGAGCAACTAATAGTGGTGCTCATGGGAACAGAGATTTTAACTTGTCCTTTGAGAGGCAGACAAGTTAAAATCTCTGTTCCCATGAGTACCACTATCAGGTCTTGAGCCCAGAATCTTCCAAAAAAAAAAAAAAAGCAAGATATTTAGGTAAATGGAATAGGGATGGGGATAACAAGGAGGGTGAGAATGTAAGTATTGTGTAGATTAAGGGTTAATTTGTTCATCTTCATTAAAGACATCACTAATAACAGATACTGATTTAAAACCAAAACAACTTCCTCAGATTTTATTCAGGGAGATTAACATGTGATCCCTCTCCCTCCCCCTTCACACACATGTTGTTCAGCTGCAATTCCCATCTGCACAAGCCACCCAAGCCAATGTGAGGACTGATGGGAATGATAATAAAATGTCTGAGGGGAATCACACATTGCCCATTCATGACAAACCTGTAAAAGATAGAACTGAGTATCCCCAGTATGCTTATGGCCCTAATTACAGATTTTCAAAAACCTCAAGGGTTGTTTATGCATGTATTAAATAGCATAAGAAACAAGACATGGACCAAATATTCTTGGTGTTAAACAGGATTTCCCCAGAAGCAACATCTTCTGAATTTGACCCTCCAGGACTAAACCTACTATGAAGCAGTATCTCCAAGAACTATCCCAAACAGGCAACAGTGATACTGGTCAACAGTATCAGAAACTGCTGAGCATTCCAATTGAGCATTCTCAACCCTAGTCTGGGTGCTGGCTTGGGTTTTCTAGAAAGATGACTAAGGGCCTGAACAGAAAGGCCAAAATAAAACTGCTTCGGGTCACTTTGGAGGTATGCTGTTTAAACGATGCATGCGTCCTAAGAGTACGGAAGCCACACCAAAGCCATGCTTCAGTCCTAAGGACTAGAGCACAGCTTTGCTGCAGCTTCTGGCCTCTTAAGATGTGTCATTTAAACAGCATACCTCCAAAGTGACCCAAAGCAACTTTATTTTGGCCTGTTTGTTCAGGCCCTAAAACAGTTTCATAACAGACCATAACCAGGTCTGAAACCTGAGTGAAGAGGCATTGGGTATTCTTCATTCAAACACCCCTGGATATGAGAAGCACCCTATGCTCCTGAACCTTTCCAAAGAAAAGAATATTTGAGACTGGCCAGACATTAATCATTACCATAGGGTTCAGGGGAGGTTTGTTTTGGGTTGGGTTGGTTTTGTTTGTTTGTAGCTGTTTTTGTTTTTAAAAGAGTTTCGCTGCCATGTTTTTGGAGCATTACGGAACGATGCCCTGTTACAAAGTAATGGTCCTCCCACCACTACCCTTAACTATTAGGTCAATCCCCTTCTCTGCTTTTTAAAGCTGGGAATGGAAAAAATCAAGCATACACATAGTTGGCTACACCTCTAGAAGGATCTTGTCTATATTCTTGGTCTGCATGGATTCCAGGAGACACTGTTAACTCAGCAAAGAGACTATTGGCTAGCAGTGTGGCAGATCATGACCAGAATCTCTCAGTTCTTTCCTGGGGACCCACTTTCAGGTACAGTCAAAACAGGAAAATGAGAACATACTTAGCTCTTTAGGGAGCTGGAACTACACTGTTGTTGTTCTTGTTGTTGTTGTGTGCCTTCAAGTCGTTTTAAACATATGGCAACCCAAAGACAAACCTATCGCAGGATTTTGTGGGGTTCAGAGTATATGACTCACCCAAAGTCACCCAGTGGGTTTTCATGGCCAAGTAGGGAACTGAACCCTGGTCTTCAGAGTCATAGTCCAACACTCAAACGACTACGTCATGCTGGCTCTCTGGAATCCCATTAGATCCCCACAATTATACTCCATCTCTCCCACTTAGGTCTCACTTGCTGTACCACAATGAACCCCAACCAGGCAAAGATAGAAGATATCCCCTCTTCCCAGCTTCACCCAACCATATTTGGGTAATACAGCCAGAACAGGATAAAATCCTGGAGGCTATTACACTCACTTTTCTATTTATCAGCATGTGGATCTGCAACTGAGGGGGCTTATTATCAAAGTTATAAAGACTTGCTGGACTGGGCTGGAAGAAGCGGTCACTACCAGATCCAAACTCAGTGTCGCAATTATTCTGCTAATCCCCAGAAAAATGTTCAGTGCTTTGGACAACTCCTTTAATGTTCATACTGAAAACCAGAGTGGATCCCCTGCCATACTGACAATGGAGCCACCAACTGCCATTGTGTAGGAGATGGTTTTGGAAGAAATCAACACTTTCTTGCATGCCCCTCTTCCACAATGGCATAATTGCTCCCACATACACATACAACACACACTTGCATTTTCTTGCTCTCCCCTCAGCTGCTGCTCCCTACTCCCTCCCACACATACCTCAACTTTTGAAAAAAAGCACAGTATCTCCTAGGAAAATAATAACTCCAGTTTTTATGGCTGGCAAAGATAATACTGTTCAGGCAGGCAGACATACACAAAAAAGAGGAACAAACAAATCATGCTTTCCTCTTCTCTATCCAACAAGAAGGACAATCCTTACTTTCCCAGACTACCAAAAAGAGAACCCACCTCTTGGTGCCATCCTTTCTGTGCTGGCCCTGCCAAGAAACAGCCCTCCTATCCAGATGGGCTTTGCCTTGATCTGAGCTGACACAAATTGGTTTGCAGCAGTAGGAAGCCCCTGAGATAATGTGCTGACTCAGTGGCCTGCTCTTGCTAGGAGGTAGTTTTTTCTGATCCCCAGACTCCCAGGAGTAGCCACAGGTAAACAGCCACCAGCATCGATTTGTTCAGTCAGAGGGAAGATAACTTCTTCTCAGTGTTACATTCTGGCACAACCCCAGGCTTCATTCTCAATTGTTTTAGTCAAGCTTTCTTTCCAAAGTAGTTGTCCTTAATCTGTACCAAGCCCTCATTTTCAAGCTCTCGAGATAGCACTGCCACTTTTATGCATGGAAAATCAGCTGCAGCCACAACTGTGCTCTTCACTGAACATTGCCATTAATACATGGCATGCAGCTATATCTGCCTGTCTATGTGTGTGTGTGTATCAGAATTAAATGGAGAGTTCCCCAATCCAGATTACAGTACACAAGAAGGGAAGGTTTTATTTCCCTCTCCAAATCCATGCCTTTCCATAATGCCACATGGGAGAGTACAGTGAAATTGGGTATTCTTCATACAAACACCCCTGGATATGAGAAGCACACTGTGCTCCTGAACCTTTCCAAAGAAAGGAATATTTGAGATATTAATCATTATCATTTGGGGAAGTTTATTTTTGTTGCTGCTATTGTTTTTCTTTTACAAAATAAAGTGGAAGTAGTAGTAGTAGTAGTAGTAGTAGTAGTGATTACTCCCAGGAAAGTGAATTTAGGATTTCACCTACAGAACTGTTGTTTAGTGTTTCAAAGGGAAAAACTGTTGGGTTTGGGGTTGCTTTTTTCCTGATTTCTCCATGCACAAGTTCATACACTGGAGTGAGCTGCAAAACTCAGTGCCTGTAGAACAAGCTACAGTTTAAAAATAAACTAGTATGAGTCATGCACTCCAGGCTATCTTAATTTTAAATTAAAATGCTCTGACTGCACGAGGAGAATGCAACTTTGTGCAGCTTATGCTAGTTCAAAAATAGTGATTTGTTTCTTCACTACAGTTCTCACAAATGATGAATATTCTCCTAGTTCAGATTTTCAACCATTATTCATACAACACTTTTACTTTAAAAAGTGGTTTACTGATTTGTTATCTTATGAGCACCCTTGGGAAGTGATCTGTATCATTCCCTTTAATAATGCATAGCTATGGATGAGAGGCAGAAATTTGCCCAAGGCTTTCTTATATGAACTATGATCTGAACCCCTGATTAAAATCCAGCAATAAGTATAGTTCCCATCTGCTTGCTGAGAGAGTCACAGAGAAGCCACTGTGAAACATACTGATGTGGATTTCAGTGTTTGCATGCATCAGTTCTGTAGACCACCAACATCCTGACCTACATGTCTCCACATTAGTTGCAAATATGATCCTTTCCTTAAATTTGAGATCTCTAGCATGAAAAACATAGGCTCTGCCATTGGACTCATCACATTTATCACCCCCAAGAATGCTACAAAATACAATGGCAATTAAAATAAGCTCTTTAAAGCTATTCTGCAAGATCAAATTCAAAAGATGACCATAATAAGAGACCATGTTTGCCTATCAGAGAAGGCCACCCTATCCAGGAATCAATACAAGTTGTGCACAGATACCATGCCGTCTCTGGGTACTGGACGCAGTGACTGAAAGCACCTGGGATCCCCATCATCCTTTGTGAAGTAGAATGAGCATAAATCCTCCCCTTTTGTTGCTACATACAGCCATTTTAAAACTTTTCATCTTTAATATATTAGAGATAAGAAATAAGAGAACTGCATGGTATAGCCATATGAATAGACTCTGACAGCACCAGGATTCAAATCCCTGCTGGGCCACATAAATTCATTGGTTGATCCTGGGCAAGTTATACTTTCTCATCCTCAGAGGAAGGTAATGACAAATCTCTGAACAAATCTTGCCAAGAAAACTCCATGACAGGTTCAACTTATGTTCATCCTAAGATGCAAACAACTTGAAGACACAATAACAATAGGAATTAAGAACAGTGGTATCTACATTGTACAATTAATAGCAGTTTGAATACAACTTCAGCCCCACATCCTATGGAATCGTGGAAATCGGTAACCTCTATTGCAGTGCTTAAAATTTTCTAAAGCTACAGCCCCTCATGAGAGCCAGCATGGCATATTGGTTTGAGTGACCACAACTTTGAAGGCCAGAGTTTGATTCCTGCTAGGCCATGAAACCCACTGTGTGACCTTGGGCAAGCCACCTTCTCTCCATCTCAGGGAAGGCCATGGCAAACCACCTCTGAACAAATCTTGTCAAGAAAACCCCATGATGGGTTTGCATTACGGTTGTCATAAGCCAGAAATGACTTGAAGGCATGCAATACACATGACAGATGCTCTGGCAGAGGATTCAAAGTCCCTCACCAAACAGCAAATCTTAGGATTTCATAAGGAACCATGGCAAAGCAGGGACAAAAATTGCAGTGTGTGGAAACACCCTGTTACCATATAAGCATGTGCAATAGAAAAGTAGCTCATTAAATAGGATATTAGCCTAATACTGATGTTGGAATTGCAACAAATCTTATTGCAAACAGATCTGCTCCTCATAATTTCCTATTTTCTCTCCTTTATGTGTAAAAGGCAAGAACTGCAAATGCATGCTTGCCAAACTTCATTAACATAGTAAACTAATACTGCTGCTTCTGTTGTTTCTTTATTGAATCTTCATTTTGTTCTTTTTAAACTCTGCTGATATAAATGCCAATAGCCTATTACTGTAGCTGGATTGATGACATGGAACTGAATTCGAAGTTCAAGTGAGTGGACAAGTGATCTGTCAGGCATGGAAACCAATGCAAAATGCAGACCAAAAGATTTCAAGATGATCTTTTAAAGTGGGTCCACAGAAAGGGCTCTGAGGCAAAATCTGTCCCTACAGAAAACTGACCCTGCAGTCAGGGTGGCAAGGCTAAATTCAAATCACTAATAGCAAAGTGATTAAAATTTCCTATTATTAAACTCTAGGCCTCAGCAGCCACTAGTGATCTGCAGTTCAGCAGTTCAGTTGTGAGTTGCAGTTCAGCGACATTTGAATGGCAACATGCTTCCCACTTTTTGAATAAATGAAGATCAAGACAGGTACAGATCCAAGTATCAAATGGGTCTTTGTAAGACTGAACTAACAGCATAAGAGGAGAACCTTTGAAAGATGTGAAATTATTTTTACACTTAGGGTGTAATCCTAAGGACTACCCTGCTAGTGAAGGTTCAGTTGATCCCACATGATTGTCATTCTGGCTTCTACTTGAGCATGTTAAATTTCTCTAGGTCTTCAGCATATAAGAAGTATTTAATTTATGCTGTTGTTTCATTTTACTTTTGTTTTTATTGTTCTTATTTTCGGACATGATTAGTGATTATGGAACTCTGGTCTAAATCATAGAATCATAGAATCATGGAGTTGGAAGAAACCTCAAGGGCCATCCAGTCCAACTCCCAGCCATTCAGTAAGACACAATCAAAGCATCCCTAACAGATGGCCATCCAGCCTTTGTTTAAAAACTTCCAAAGGAGACTCCACCACTCTCCACTGTTAAACAGATCTTTCAGGAAGTTCTTCCTAATGTTGAGATGGAATCTCTTTTCCTGTAGTTTGAATCCACTGCTCTGGGTCCTAACCTCTGGAGCAGCAGCAGAAAACAAGCTTGCTTCATCCTCAGTATAACATCCCTTCAAATATTTAATATCTCTTTTCCAAGATAAACATACCCAGCTCCCCAAGCCTCTCCTCATAGGGCATGGGTTCCAGACCTTCACCATTTTGGTCACCCATCTCTGGACATGCTCCAGCTTTTCAACATCCTTAAGTAACTACAGATAACATAGTTACTTGTAATGAGTTACTTTCAAGGGAAACAGAGTTCTAGCATTCAAAAGTATAGTAGTAGTAGTAGTAGTAGTAGTAGTAGATCTTGACTTATAAGTAAGGGATAGCATATAAGCATATCATAAGTCAGGATAACATATAAGTAAGATCACTAATGTAATGATTAAGAGTGAAGTCATTTTACTGGTGTGATGAGTAACCATATCTAATCATGTTTCAAAGTCACTTTTAAAGGGCATTTTAGAGGTAGTTTATTATTTGTTTATTTTATTTTATTTTTATCTTGCCTTCATCCCAGCACAAGCCTCAGGACACTTTTCCTAGTCAAAGAATACTCAGAAGTGGTTTGCTATCCTACAGGCTTCTAGCGAGAGTTCAGGCTTGATTTGCTCCAGGACCCATTTAACATCAGTCCTAATGCCTCACTTGTAAGGGCATTTAAAGCTACAAGAAATAGAAAAGTTGGAAACTACCAAGCATGTCACCACTGGGGGCCCTGATCCAGCAGAACACATGTGGGGGGGGGGGGGAAATGATATTCTGATTTTAAGGATTAGAGTAGCATCTTTGTGTCTCCTCAGCTGTTTAAAATAACAGCTGGAAACCAAGTTACTGCTTCTGATCTAGAAAGCCAATTCTTTAATCCCATGCATGTTGGGATTACAGGAGGAAAACCCTCAGCACATTTTTCTTGATGTAGTCTAAGGAAGAATCTTGAAAATGGAAAAATGTGAAAAGTATTAAAAATTGAAAATGTTGAAAAGGAATTCCAAACTGATTCTTTGAAAATTATCACATGCTGTCCTTATTGTGTCACACTTATCCTGTCCTTCTCCCTACAGTGAAGTGGAATGGCCCAGTCACTTAGTATTATTAGGAGTTTCTGTTAATACAAAGTGACGGGGCCATTCCACTTCACTGATGGGAGAAGGATGACATCGTCTGATAATCTTTGTGTGATTATGCAATAAGGACAGCATAAATATGGGATAATGACACAATAAGCACATCATATGATAATCTTTCTGCAACTGTGCAATAAGGATGGGAGCTCTCTGCTTTCTCCCCTACTCTTCCCCATGTAATAATCTCCACTGTGACATCTGCCAGCACAAAGGGCCCAAAAGAGCTGTTGTTGATAACAGCCTCTAAGTCAAGCTATTAATGAGACATCTCCAAGACCCCCTATTCTCAACTTCTGCTATCTTCACTATCGAGCTCTTACATGGTACTGGGGAATACCATGGCTTGGTCAATTCTAATTTTAGTGTTCATTCGTACATCTTTACATTTTAGGATCTTATCCAGTTCTTTCATGGCTGCCCTTCCCATTCCTAGTCTTCTTCTGATTTCTTGACCACAGTCTCCATTCTGATCGATGTTTGATCCAAGGTATAGGAACTCTTTGACTATTTCAATTCCATCATTATCTAAGTTGAATTTTCGTAAATCCTCTGTGCTCATTATTTTTGTTTCTTTATGTTCAGTAAGCAGTAAGTCTGTCTTTGCACTTTCTTTTTTTTAACTTTCCTTAGTAATTGTTCCTAGTCTGTGATGTTTTCTTCTAATAGTATGTTGTCACCTGAATATTTTAGATTGTTGATGTTCCTTCCTCCTGTCTTCACTCCTCCTTCTTCCATGTGATATTGTCTTCATATGATATTTTCTGCATACAGGTTAAACAGGTAGGCTGATATCATGCAGCTTTGCCTGAACTCCTTGCCAATTGGGAACCATTCTGTTTCTCCATATTCTGTTCTAACAGTAGCCTCTTGTCCTAAGAAGTTACCACCTGTTTTTAACAGGAGTACCTATATTCAAACTGCCTTTAAAGGGACCATAATGGTATGTTCTTGCTCTGAGCCATCTTGCTCTGTTTACTACCATTTGTTTCCCCCTAGAAATGCTAGGAAAACATTTAAGGCTCACAAATGCCACAGATTTAATTCACGCTTAATAATGTTCATGGACAGTTTACTTGTATAGTACAGCAGAGTACCTACAGGAATAGAAATTGATAAATTTTCCTTTAGATATAAATTATGAGATGAAGCAATCCTGTTGCTCAGGGGAGCAAATAGACACATGGCTGATGTAACAAACCTGAAGCCAAAGAGTGGTCTTGTTAGTAAAGACAAATCAATACCCTTCTACACTTTTCCCACCTCTTCTAATACCAGCTCATCTAACACACACACCCTTTTAAACTATCCAAGTCGACAGCCATTACTATACCGCATGGCAATTTGAATTATGTGGTATATGAAGAAATACTTCCTTCTGTTTGTCCTGAATCTTTCATCATTCATCTTCAACAGCAGCCTCTTCTTGATCAGTGGCAAGGACTGTATGGAGGTAAGCCAATGGATGGGCATAACATTGATGCATGATAGTTGTGGCTCCCATATCAGTAGGGTAGGAAATCCATCCTCACTTTTATTCCAAGGTGTTTCAGCCTACACTCCAAACAGATGTAGCACTTCAAATAGCCCCTTTAAGGTTCAGACCAAACTCAGGAACAGATTCACTGTCCCCATTGACTAGAACCTGTCAGTAATCTGTGGTATTTACTGAGGCAAATTTGGAAGCATTATATCTTTGGACAACAATTCTCAAAACATCCCATCCACCATGGCCAGAATGCAATTTTTCCAAATGCTGCTAGTGAGGGTACCTTTTTCAGGAGCACTGTCCCTTCACATCTGGACCTTACAATGGAAAGATATAGACTTAAATCTCATTGTTAGTCTCAATGAGAGTAAGGGTCACCCCAAAGCTGCTGCAATCACATGGCCCCAATCCAGCCCAATACTGCTATTTTAAAGTGACTTCTGAAAAGGAGTGGGGTTTTTTTTTTTTAACTATTCCTTTTCAGGGTGGTTCTTCCAGACTGCGGTGACTTGGCAGCGGCTTAAGGTGTGACTGCCATGCACCCAAACAGCTGGAAAGAGGGCTTTTTTGCCTGTCTGTTTCAGGCCTAAATCTGTTATATCAATGGAAACTTGGTAAGCCAAAATTGATGTAAATCCCATTGATACAGTGCATCTATTCTAGTTGGGTCTCAAAACTGAATCTTGAGGTTCCATGGGGGGAAAGTCAAACAATAACCCTTTCAAATTTTCTGTAAAGTACAAGGTGTAAAAGAAATAAAAGTCAATTCTATATGCTGCCCATCTTTAAGCTCAACTCATCATAGCCAATGGATTTGCTGTTTTCTTTCTTAATACTTTACTGAACAGTGTTTATTCTTTCAAAACTTTCTCTCAAAGTGGTAACATTAGAGAGGACAAGGGCTCTCTTATTTTTACTGGTCATCAAACAAACAATCAAACTTGTAGCCATTATTTTATTATCATTTCCAGTCAAAAACATTTATTACAAACAAAAAATCAATATATAACAAGCTATTTTCTACATAAGATCATTTTCTTAGTGTGGTTTCCTTAGAGTGATGCCTTGACAAAAGGTCCAAAACTTGTGACATTTGTCAGTGGTTGAATTCTCTCAACATTTGTCAGTGTTAATGTTAATCTCAGTGTGGATGTTCTTGCCCGTCTACAGTCACAACACCACCTCATTTTCTGTGGCGTAATGGTTTGAGTGTGGACTACAACTATGGAGACCAGGATTCAAAGATATAGCTAAATTAGTCTCTGGAATCAGCATATAGAAAAATCTTGTAGCACCTTTGAGATTAACTGAAGGAAAAAAGTTGGCAGCATGAGCTTTCATAGACTTCAGTTTACTTCCTCAGATGCGTTCGGTGGAGGGTTCGGTGGAGTGGAAACGAGAGAGAGACAAATATATGCCATTGGTATGTGAGAATGTCAATTCAAATTCAAACTCCTTTGTGTATGGAAATGAAGTTACAAGTCCAGTTTTAACTATGGTTGTTTGCATGGCATTGGGAACTAGTCTTTGTGTATGGAAATGAAGTGGCAAGACCAGATTGGCTTTGGAGAGACTGGGGAGAGAATAGAAGGGGAATAGGTGTAGAGAATAGATGGGTGTAGGACACCCTCCTGAAGATGGAGGTCAGATAGCATTGAAATGTGTATAGTGAGCCAGAAGCCATTATCTTTGTTCAATCCATTGGTAGAGACTGTAGTTTTTGGATGAACTTCAATTCTGCTATTTCCCTTCCCAATCTAGAGCTTGAGTCCCCACTCATTCATAAAAGTCACATTATCTCATCCTCAGGAGAAGGCAATAGCAAACCTCCTCTGAACAAATCTTGAGAAGAAAAATCCATGGTAGGGTTGCCATAAATTTAAAATGACTTGACCCCAATCTCTTCCATAGAAAACAGTAATAGCAGAAAAGAATCATCCCTTCTACCAACACTAGTTTCTATCCTTATATCAGAACTGCATCCAAGTTGATAAGCTTCATCTCTAAGGGTGGTAGGGATAAATTTTAAAATGTCAACATATCCCAGAAAAGTGTTCTGTTGAAACATAATGCCAAACATGGGACTTGTCCTATTTCTCCCTTTAAATGCTACAATTGCCTCCCTTAGTTAGGGCCAAAACAGACGGCCAAAAAACGCTGGGTTGGGACCACCAAAGAGCCTCACGCTGCAGCGCCACAGCAACCCCACACCACACTCCCAACCTGGCATTTTTCCAGTGCATAAAAAAGGAGCGACAGAAAGCCAATCCTTTTTTGCACCAGGAAAAAGGCACCTTTGCCACTGCTACTGTGGCAGTTTTTCAGAGCTCCAACGTCTAAATGCCATGCCACTGGAGCACCCAAAAACACGTTAGCAATGGAGCAGCTTCGTGTTCCCAGCATCTTGGGGGTGTGCATCATGTGTATGCCACACTTCCAAGACACTGGGAACATGCCACATTTTGCCTGTCTGTTTAGCCCCTAAGTCAACATGAAAGTATAGTTTGCCAACACTTAACTGAACTAAGGTAACTATGGCTTATGCAAAACCAGTTTGTTTTGAACCAGAATTCCAAAAACAGTTGAAGCAAGTTAGCAATAAACTAAGGTTTGTTTGCAGGTTTGTTAGAGAGGGGAAAGAAAAAGGAACTGCATGAATCAAAAGCACATTCTTCATCCTTCAGACCATGATTTGATGGATTAAGAATATTATATCTTAATGGCCCAAAGCCATGGTGGACCTTTTCCTGTTTCAGTTCTCAGGTAAACAGTAGGAGGGAGAATGATCACAAGTAAATCCCTGTTTGTAACCATATTTTCTTCTGCAATTCTTCTGTGCTATTACAGTTTCAATGTAATATCTTCCTGGATTAATTGCATGGACAATCCAAGCCAATCAGGGATCATGTTGTTGATGTAGGGATGTCATTATATCACACAGACAATCAGATCATGTCTGATGATGTCACTAAGGACAAACAAAGCAAACGGGAAGAGAGAGAACAGAAGGGGTAAGGTAAATGAATCATAGAATCATAGAATCTTAGAGTTGGAAAAGACCACAACAGCCATCCAGTCCAACCCCTGCCATGCAGGAACTCCCAATCAAAGCAGCCCCAACAGATGGCCATCCAGCCTCTGTTTAAAGACCTCCAAAGAAGGAGACTCCACCACATTTCGAGGGAGTGTGTTCCACTGTTGAACAGCCCTTACTGTCAGGAAGTTCCTCCTAATGTTGAGGTGGAATCTCTTTTCCTGGAGCTTGAATCCATTGTTTCGAGTCCTGTTCTCTGGAGCAGCAGAAAACAAGTTTGCTCCCTCTTCAATGTGACATCCCTTCAGATATTTAAATGAAGAGACATACATTTTCATAACTTTGCTTTAAAAAGTAATTATTTCTTTCAACACTATTGATATTCTTCCACTGGAACTGAGAGTAATCTCAAGTCAGCTCTTCACAAGATTTTATGAGGGATCAAAAGAACGATATGCTCCTTATTTTAGGAGTAGGAAGCAAGGCTAGCCTGATAAATCACTAAAATACCTGAACCTACAGGAATTCCACTTTGCTGCCAAGAAACAGAATGTACTCCTTGCATTAAAATTCTCCAGAACTCAATTCTGAAAGATTAAACATGGTTTTGTAGCAACTGAAAAGGTAACATTGAAACCATTCTAAAACTAATTAAGATTAAGAATGTGTCTGTCACCCCTACTGTTAATCAAAAAAATAAGCTGGATAAGTACACTAGGAATCACATCAATTATAGTTACCAGCAGCAAGCCAAATATTGTCACACACACACACACACACACACACACATATATATATATATATATATAATGATTGACTTGAATGAACCAGATTCCTGAGCAAGCCATGGCTTCAGACCACATAAGCAGCCAAAGAAGCAATAAACATCCAAAATTTAAATTTTAGTTCCAGTAAAGTGCCCTTTCTATATAGCTCTCCCTCTGAATTATAAATATAGATGAGCTTTCAAAAACCCTTAATTTGTTATCCTTAGGCTTCAGGGTTCACCTCCTAGACATGTCTGAGCATCAGCTATACAAACTGATCATCAGCTGTACATGGATATGGGTAATGTTGTCCTTAACGTTATTCTCCACTTTAAAAGCTGTCCCAATCAGTTACCATGGAAATGTCCAGCAAACAAGACAGAAGCAGATAAGTTGATATACAAAACTGTTGCCAGAACATACACATTTGTTCCTACTTTCAGATATAATCTCCTTACACATTACACATGATGCACAAACGACAGCCTCTTCCTTTGGCAATTCAGCGCCATTTGCAATGCAAATGGTTAAGCTGATTACAGTGTTTCCAATTTTCTTTTTCCACCCCCAGCAGCACACAAAAATAGTCTGCTATTGACACAGTGGTGATTTAAAGGTTACATAAAACACAGACCCAGCTGCCTACCATTTCGGAAACTTTGCCTCAGTTAGCCTAGCCTGTAATAACAACGGTGCTGAAGAAGGTTACATGTAAAAGAATAAGGAATATTATAGTAATCTGCTTATATGCATAGCCAAAAAGAGCAAAATTTTTAATATTTTAAAATCACCCAGGACTCCTTTTTCTCCAGCCATTTGCATGTGTAACTGTCTCTGAGCAGTTCAGTGAGAGACAGGAAAATGCCAGTTCTCTTCCCTAGAACAAGGCAACCCATGATGAAACAAAACAGAAACAAGCAGGTCTCTGACTATGGCTTTAAAATGAGAAAAAGGTCTGGCTTCTGCAAATAACTTAGTCCTCTCACTGAGTGCGATCAACTGTTTTCAGGCCTTTTTCATCAAACAGATGGCTCACAATGTGCTTTCATGAAAGTTAGGTACAGCCCTATTTAACATACTACTGTGTGAATGAACTTTGTAAAGGTAATCTCATATGCCGGGTAAGTCGAAAGCCCATGTTATTCATTGTCCCATTGTTCTCACCTATCATACCATGTTACACAGGTACTATAGTACATATTTTGTGCTATGCTGCTGATAAATAGGCTTTACCAGACATGAACATACGCAAAACATTTTTATTACTTTTTTAAAAATACCTTTTTAATAATATTATTTCAAAATGTTTAAAATATATTCCCTCTTTTAAAATGCTATTTTTTTTACATCTAAATCACACACACCTTCTTGCATTTTAGAAAAGCAATTCTATTCTGCTCTGACATCTTGAAATAAAGATATCCACTGATTTTCTCCTGTTTTAAAATGAATCTGCAAAGATATCCAAAAGACAATACTGGAAATACTAAACTGGAAAAAGCAACATAAACAACAAGGCCATACCTGATGACTTAGAGACTGGAATGGCTCACCGATTCCAAGCTGCATGACCTTTTTATTCCCAGAGATCATCCCTTGCCTTATAATAAAACATCACACTCAGCTAGCTGTCTCTCAGGCATCTTCTGGGCTGGCAAAGAAAACATCAGGTCTCTCCACTGGCAAGAAATTAGTGTGCTTCTTTCAAAATAACCAGATCTTCAATACAGTATATTTCTCTCACCTCCCAGTGCAGTAGCACTCATCTACAAGCGAAACTGGACTTGCAGAGCTACATCAGTGATGCTGTTAATGCTATCTGAAAACACTAAGCTTACTGCTTAAAGCTATCCTGCATCATCCAAACAGAGCAAGCCACATCCTTCAGCTCCTCAGTGGCGTTACTATAAACCCTTAGGTTGCCATAATGGATGATGATGATGTTGTTGCTTAATCTCTAGACAATTAAAGGTGAAAACAGCCATTACACAACACAGATCACTTTGAGGGAGACTGAAACAAAGAGAGAAAGACAGAAACAGATAGTGAGAGACATAGACAGAAGCGCATGCACACACACACACACACACACACACAGAGTGCCAGGCAAAATGACATATCCAGGTTATCCAATTTTCCTTGCATGACCACTTCTTAACATGCAACGCTGCTGTTCTGAACAGAACACTCTGCAATACAAGGCAAAAGAACATTACCAGAAAGAAATCATAAGAAAATTGAAAGCAGGTAGATATTAAAGGTACTCTGGAAGTGCTAGTGCAACAATCTAACAAGGCAGATCTACTTTACATATGTATTTATATTTTGTGTGTGTTTGTGTATGTGTGCGCATTTTCAAAAAAGCTGTATCCTCATTGCATTTTTGCACTGTTCCCTGGTAGTAACCCAGAAATCAACAGAGCTTGTAAACATGCCAGTATTATGACAGGACAAACCAAACAGAACAATCACATGTCTGAATTTCAGTTCTTGCCACATATTTTACTTCATCAGAGCATTTTATTGCTCTCTTTTGAAGAGCTGTGAATAATTTATTAACAAGACGCAAGTGCAACCCGATTACATCTCACAATATTGTAGTATAAATCACACTGTGCTGTTTTAAATTGTGATCACAATAAATTGATTCCTCTCAAATTTATATTTCATGGAATCATAGAATCATAGAGTTGGAAGAGACCACAAGGGCCATCCAGTCCAACCCCCTGCCATGCAGTAACTCTCCATCAAAGCATCCCCGACAGATGACCATCCAGTTTCTGCTTAAAGACCTCCAAGGACAGAGACTCCACTACACTCCGAGGGAGTGTGTTCCACTTTCGAACAGCCTTACTCTCAGGAAGTTCCTACTAATGTTGAGGTGGAATCTCTTTTCCTGCAGTTTGCATCCATTGTTCCATGTTCTAGTCTCTGGAGCAGCAGAAAATAAGCTTGCTCCCTCCTCAATATGACATCCCTTCAAATATTTAAACAGGGCTATCATATTACCTCTTAACCTTCTCTTCTCCAGGCTAAACATCCCCAGCTCCCTAAGTCACTCCTCATAGGGCATGGCTTCCAGACCCCTCACCATCTTAGTTGCCCTCCTTTGGACATGCTCCGGTTTCTCCACATCTTTTTTTTAATTGTGGTGCCCAGAACTTGGGGGGGGGGGCTGACCAAGGCAGAGTAGAGTGGCACTATTACTTCCCTGGACCTAGACACTATAGTTCTATTGATGCAGCCTAAAATTGCACTGCCCTTTTTAGCTGCCACATCACACTGTTGACTCATGTTCAATTTATGGTCTCCTTGGACCCCTAGATCTCTTTCACATATTCAGCCAAGTGTCCCCCATCCTAAATCTGTGCATTTCATTTTTCCGCCCTAAGTGCAGGATCTTACATTTCTCTGCGTTGGATTTCATTTTGTTAGCTTTGACCCAGCTTTCTAGTCTATTCAGGTCATTTTGAATTTTGATCCTGTCCTCTGGGGTATTAGCTACTCCTGGTTTTGTGTCATCTGCAAATTTGATAAGTATGCTCCCAATTCTGTTATCCAAGTCATTGATAAAGATGTTGAATAGCACTGGGCCCAGGACAGAGCCCTGTGGGACCCCACTGGTCACTTCTCTCCAGGATGGAAAGGAACCATTGTTGAGCACCCTTTGTGTCAAAGAGACGTATTTGGGTCAAAGAGACAAGCAGGCATGAATCCTGAAAGCCATGAATTCAGAATCTTCTCACAATTTTCAATAGTTTCATTCACAGTTTTATCATCTCAGCTTCCAGGGAGATTTCTGGCTTGATCCCATTCGTTTGTCCTTTTGGCTATCCATGGTATCCTCAGCACTCTGCTCCAGCACCACATCTCAAATGAATTGATTGTCCTTCTATCTGCCTTCCTCACTGTCCACTTCTCACAAATGTACATGGTCATAAAGGAGACAATGGTTTATACAATTCAAACTTTTGTGCTCAGTTGAATATCTTTACATTTTAGGATCTTTTCTAATTCTTTCATAGCTGCTTCACTATTCCTAGTCTTCTTCTTATTTCTTGACTGCAGTCTCCATTCTGATCAACGTTTGACCCAAGGCATGGGAATTATTTTATTATTTCAATTTCCTCATTGTCTAGATGGAATCTGTGTAAATCTCTGGTCATTATTTTTGGGGGGTTTTTTAATGTTGAGTATTAAGCCTGCCTTTGCACTTTCTTCCTTGATCTTTCTCAGTAGTTGTTCCAGGTTTGTTAGTAGTATGTTGTCACCTGCATGTCTCAGATTATTGATACTCCTTCCTTCTATCTTCACTCCTCAATTGTCTATGTCCATGCCTGCTCTTCATATAATATATTCTGCATACAAGTTGAACAGATAGGGTGAAAGAATACAACCTTGCCTGACTCCTTTGCCAACTAGGAACCATACTGTTTCTCCATATTCAGTTCTGACAGAAGTCTCTTGTCCTAAGTACAGATTTCTCATGAGGACTGTCAGTTGTGTTGGCACTCCCATTGTCTTTAAGGGCACTGTATAGCTTTTCATGATCTATGCAGCCGAAGGCTTTGCTATAGTTTATAAAATACACACTGACCTTTTTTTGGAATTTTTTGATGCGCTCCATTACCTGCAATATTGTCCCTAGTACCTCTTTCTTTTCTGAACCCTGCTCATACCTCTGAGATTTCTCTCTCCATGTATGGTTGGAGTCTGTGTTGCAGAATTATGAGCATACCTCTGCTTGCATGGGAAATTAATGCTATGGTCTTATAGTTGCTGCAGCCTTTTGTGTCTCCTTTTTGTGAATTGGGATGTATAGTGAACATTTCCAGTCTGTTGGCCGCTTTTTTGTTTTCCGTGTTTTGGTTAGTACCAGAGTTGATTCTGTCAGTGTGGATTGCAGCACTTTTACTGGCATATCATCTGTTTCTGGTGATTTATTTATCCCAACTTCTGTTATTGCAGTTTTCACTTCACTTTTTAGAATTTGGGGTTCATCTTTTTATGGTTCTTTATTCCATGAATCTGTCATTTTCTCATTTCTTTTCTATAATTCTTCTGTGTATTGCCTCCAATGTTGTTCATTTCTTCCTGGTCTTGAATTATGTTCTTTTTTATTGTCATATAGTATCCCAGACCTTGGTTTGAACTTCCCTTTGATTTCTCAGATTTTGTGGAAGAGGTCTCTCGCTCTTCCTTTTTTTGCTGTTGTCTTCTGTTTCTCTGCATTGATCATTATAGTAATTGTCTTTATGTTTTTGCACTAGTATAGTTGTGTTCATGGTTTTGATTTTGTTCCTATCACCCTTTTGTTTTGCTTCTCTTCTTGCTATTACTGCTTGAAATGTTCTACCTGTCATTCTTTGTTTCTTCTCTTTCTTTTTGACCACAGAAAGTGTGTGTTTACATTCTTCCTTTATTACATCCTTGGCTACTGACCATAGTTCTTCTGGTTCCCGGATGGTTATGTTTAACAGTTTGAATCTGTTCCTTATGTTATCAGTAAATTCTGTTGAGATGTTGTTCATATTCGGGTATAATGACTGGTTTTTGTTTCTTCTTCAGCTTTACGCTTATTCTGGATATAAGTAGTTCGTGGTGTGAACCACAGCACCTGGTCTAGTCTTGGCCACCATAATGGAACTTCTCCAACTTTTGCTTCCTATTTTATAATCTATTTGGTTTTTCTGTTGTCAACCTGGTGATGTTCATGTGTACAGTCTTCTCTTTGGTCGTATGAAAAAGGTGTTTGCAATGAATAAGCTGTTGGACTCACAAAAACTATCAGATGCTCACCTGCTTCATTTTGATTCTTCTTTGCTTCCTACTTTGGTGTTCCAATCCCCTATGATCAGCTTGATGTCCCATGCTGATATATGATCAGTTTCATCTTGTACTTTTTCATAGAATCCCTCAATTTCTTCTTCTTTTGCCTCTGTGGTTGGTGCATATACTTTGATTATGGTGATACTTATAGGTTTTCCATGGAACCATACTGACATGATTCAGTCAGACTTAGCATTATATCCTTTTACTGCTTTTGCCACATGTTTCCTTAGTATGAAGACCACCCAATTTCTTCTTGTGTTTTCATTTCCTGAGTAGAACACTGTGTAGTTATCTGATTCAAAATGTCCCATTCCTGTCCATTTTAGCTCATTCCCTCCCAGTGTTGGTATGTTTGTGTTCCCTTTCTTTCTTTCTTTCTTTCTTCTTCTTCTTCTTCTTCTTCTTCTTCTTCTTCTTCTTCTTTTAACTATCTTTAGCTTTCCTTGGATCATGCTTCTCACATTCCAAGTTCCTATAATATGTGTGGTTCTGCTTCGGATAGTGTTTCTGTTACTGAATATGTGTCTGCTGCTTGCCTTCTCATCTTTTGAGTTTTCCAATGTGTTTGGTTCATCTGTCTGTTGTGATTTCTCTGTTGATCCTTCTTGTGTCCCAGTTTGTGTTCTGGCCCTTCCTTTTGTTTTCTTAGGGTTGTCTTATTCTAGGGTATTCTTGGTGAGAAGGTCTTTCAAGGAGGGTCACCTTCACCTCACAGTGTAGAGTACTAAGAAGTGTTAGCTATGATGTCACTGCTGTTCTCACAACATCAGTGTCACGTACCACTGCTGCTGCTGCCCAGTAGCTGCTGGTCACTCTGTGTCCCCCTCCCTTTATTTGATTTGCTGTTCCCCTACCCTTCTCTTTTTGTTTACCTCTCCCTCTCCCTTCTGTTACCCTTTCTTTGGTAAACCTGAAGAGTTTCTTTGTGGGTGAGAACAAATGCTAAAGAGGGATGAGAAACCAAGTTGAAAGAGCTGAAAGTGCTGAGCACATTTAGCCTGGAAAAGAATAGATTAAAGCAAAACATAATAGAAATCTTCTCATATCTGAAGAGTTGTCATGCTGAAGATGAAAATGGCAGTATGAGGAAAAGTAGATGTTTGTGCTTTGGTTTTTAAAGCAATATTCTCCCATGGTTCCTGTACATTTCAGAGTTGTAAAGCATGAGAAGTGCATATAATAGAGAAGTAAAGCCAGCATAGTGAAGTGGTTTGCGTGTTGGACTACAACTCTGGAAATCACGGTTCAATTCCTTGCTCAGCCATGGAAATCTATTGGCTGACCTTGGGCGAGTCACACACTCTCAGCTCCAGAAAACCCCATGATGGGGTCACCTTAGGGTCACCATAAATTGGAAACAACTTGAAGGTATACAAAAACAACAACAAATAATAGAAGACTTTTTTAAAAAAAGCTATGTTCAATCTTAGAACTTGACAACTATTTGTTGTTAGGTCAAGAGCTGAGAAAGTTCAGCAGTACTTTAGAACAACATGCACCACATTCTGAATTAAAAATATGAGCTCTCAAATTCTTCAGGTGCATAATTATTGATCCTTGAAAGCTGACATAATGTTTAAGTGTGCCAATTTGAGGAGGGGGAAAGCATTCAAGTACAGTCATGCCACCAGACTTGAAGCAGCTGCTGTAATAACAGAATTGGGATAAAGAACCCGCTGAAACATATGTCTTACCACTCTGGAGGATAAAAAGCCAGCCAGCCTAGTTTTAAATTTAGCTGGTATTTCACCTAGTCTATATCAACACAAAATGTTCCTACAAAATATGACATATTTGATGAAGCAAATGGAAATTATAACAAAGGATTTCAGAAAACCTTGATTGTGGGAGTGATTTTAGTTTGGCATTCTAGGCATGATTAGACTACAGTGCCCAGCAGCTCTTGCCAATAGAGCCAACGTTGAGGAATAATGCCCAATAGCATCTGATGCACCACATTTTGCCCACCACTATTTGGTTCCAAAGATCTGCAAGTGGAAATGCCATCACACAATAAGAGTTTGCATTTCTATACAAGGTTATAACAGATATTCTCTTATGCAGTTACACCTTTATATAAGTTGCCTCACAGCCCCTGGCATGTAGTTTTGTTTTCTCTATTAAATATTCTATTGGAAAGGAGCACAACCTGGGCACCACATGGAGTTCTTTGTCATTACAGATGTGGCCCCACTCAATTTTCACTACCTCCTATTCTCACTGTTCCAACACTTCTATTACTGGCATTGGGACAGCAATCTTGCTGGTGATTGTGACAAAGAGAGCTCAGGCTAGAAGCAATTCCACATTCAGAAAGAGACACTTTTTTGGAAGTGCACTGGGACTTTGACACTAGCGACAGCATTGTCCAGGGAGATTTCTATCAGGGAGACTATAAGCTTACATGTGCACATAGAATCATAGAATCATAGAATCATAGAATCATAGAGTTGGAAGAGACCACAAGATGCATGTGTACATGTGTAAACACCCCCCCCCCCCAGTGATTTCTAGATCTCAGTGGACAGGGAAGAAAATGCAACCCCAGTGCACATCCCTGTCCAATTTCAATATGTAAAGGGGTAGGACACCAGGTGGGCTTATATGGGCCTATACTTTGTTTGATCCCGGCTAATGCCAGGTGTAGTCCTCAGGCTCAAAAAGGCTGAATAACACCCAAACATTAAAAACAAAAAGAGGTAGCAGGGAATACAGTTCACTACAACCTGTTGCTTTTAACCCACCCACTGCTGAAGGGTCTCACCAATACACCCAATGTTGACAGAAGTACTGTCACATCACTTCCAGTCTGCACCATTTTTTTTTAATTCATTCATTCATTCTTAGTTCAGGGGTTGAGGACGGGGAGACTGGGGGTTGTGGGTGAAAAGCTATTATGTTTTGTGAAGGTTCTGAGTTGTGTTTTCTCAGAAAAATATGGGGGGGAGGGGATGGGTGGTCTGAAGGCTTTGGGAAGCTTCAAAAGGCCTATCCCCATCTTTGCTTTAGATCCTAAAGTATGTAGGGCTTTTCATCAGTATTACAGTGTATCAGGCAGGTTAAGAGGAAAACTGCACAGGCAGTTCTTTAGTATTCCTTGTTTTGTTTTGTTTCATTCTGGAACCAGGAATGAAACACAAGCATGAAACAAATTAGTTGTTAACTTCTGTCAAGCTGACCTCAATTTCTGGGGACCCAATGCATGAGTGACCTCCAAGCCCCCTTATCTTCAACCACCCTGCTGTGGCTTCCTTGATTCCATCTAGAAAGTGGTCTTCCTCTTTCGTACTGCAATCTACTTTACCAAGCATGTCTTTTCATGATATGGCCCAAGTAATGATGGCCTCAGTTTAGCCATCTTGTCTTCTAGGAAGAGTTCAGGCTTGATTTGCTCTAGGACCCATTTCTTTGTCTTTTTAGCAACCCACAATATCCACAGAACATTTCTCCAGAACCACATCTGACATGAGTTCTCTTCCCATCTGTTTTCTTCACTGTCCAGCTTTCACAATCATACACAGAAATGGGGAAAATGAAGGCATGTACAATCCTAACTTTGGTATTCAATTATATATCTTCCTAGCTGGTTTCACTGTACAACTTTCACAATCATAAATAAAAATGGGGGAAATGGTGGCATATACAATCCAAACTTCAGTATTTAATTATATATCTTTACACTTCAGAATCTTGTCTAGTTCCTTCATAGCTGCCCTTCAAACTCCTATCCTTCTGATTTCTTGAGTACACTCCTATTCTGACTAATGATTGAGCCAAAATATGGAAAATCTTGAACAATTTCATTGTTTTCATTTCCTACTTTAAAGGGATGTAAATCATCTGTGATCATTTGTGTTTTCTTTTCTTAATGTTCAGTTGTAAACTTGCCTTTGCACTTTTCCTCTTGACCCTCTTCAGTAATCACTCCAAGTCTTTGCTATTTTCTGCTAGTAGTATGGCATCCTCTACATACCTTAAATTGTTGATGTTCCTTCCTATAGTTAAACAGATAGGGTGATAAGATGCAGACTTACTTGACCCCCATGCCAATTGGAGTCCATTCTGTCCTAACAGTAGCCTCTTGTTCTGAGTACAGGTTACATATCAGGATGATCAAATGTTATGTCACACACATTTATTTAAGAGTAATCCATAGTTTTTCATGATCTATACCAGTGGTCCCCAAACTTTGCTCTTTAAGGATTTGGGGCTTCAGCTCCCACAATCCCAGGCTATTGGCCAACATGGCTGAGGCTTCTGGGAGATGAAGTCCAAAATCTCTTAGAGGGCACAGTTTGGAGACCCCTGATGGATTCAGACCAAGGATTTGTTATAACAGTGGTCCCCAAACTGTGCCCTTTAAGAGATGTTGGACTTCAGTTCCCAGAAGCCTCATCCATGTTGGCCAATAGTCTGGGATTTACAAACAAAAACAAACAGCCTCATTTATATACCGCTTCATACCGCCTAAGCAGTGTCTAAGCGGTTTACAACTGTAAGCTACTTGCCCCCAACAATCTGGGTACTCAATTTAGCGACCTCGAAAGGATGCAAGCCTGAGTCGAGCTTAAGCCCTTTTGCTGGTCTTGAACTCGCAACCTTATGGTTTTGAGCGAGTGGCTGCAGTACAGGCATTTAACCACTGCACCACCAGGGAGTGGTTTGGGAGATGAAGTCCAAAATCCCTTAAAGGACACAGTTTGGGGACCACTGATCTATAAAATACATACTGATTTTCTTTTGAAATTATTTGGTATGTTCCATTATCCCAGTGGTCCCCAAACTTTTTCAGGCTACCGCCCTCTTTCCTCCTGGGTGACAAACCTAATGCCCCCCATGCCTATTTCTTGATATTAGGTTCACTGTTCTACTGGGGAGGGGTAAGATAAGAGAGAAAGTATCCTAAGCAAGGGAAGTGGCTGCTCTGGGGTAATTTTGCAAATAAAATATATGAAATCCTGCTTGCCATGAAACCCTACCAAGTGACCCTGGGGAAGTCACACTCTCCCAGCCACAGGGGAAGGCAATGACAAACCCCCTCTAAAGAAATTTTTCATGAAAAAACCATGATTTTATGATCACCATGAGTCCTTAGCAAAGGTGGGTTTCCCCACACTTCTATGGGGAAGGGGAGGGAGGGAGGGAGAAGAGCTCCCAAACAGCTTTGAGACTACAGGGGACTCCTGCTCTAGGAATCAAATCCAGGGGTTGCTGTGCTGGCCAGCCCATACAGCGAAGCACAATAACATCCAAGTGATACCTTTATTGACCAATGAAAATGCACAAAATAGATGAAACAAGCTTTTGAAACTCAACTGGCTTCTTCATTGGGCAAAGGTGTTAAAAATCAAACATCAGAAAGTTATCACTGTTTTGTGGATTTTGGATGCTATTGTTTGCAGTGTGGCTAACACAGCTACTTCTAGATATGCTTTCAAGATTTCAGGATACTGCATTTTAGACATAACAGGAGAATACTAAACAAGAGGGAAGAAACAGCTGAGACTTAACTTTTTGAGGTCTTTATCTCCAACAAAAGTCAAACTTTTCTTTTTGTTTTTTTACATGGGACTGCATTTGATGTATTTTAAGCAGCATTTAAAGGTTTTTTCAGATACAGTAATACAGAAACTTCTTGAGAAATTCAGTATTATCTTACAAAAGAGGGTGCAAATATTTTCACACAGGAGAGAAAAAGAAAGTTTCCCATTGTGTTGCTAATAGACTTATTTACAAATTTTATTTCCTGGAATTTATTCTTAGTTTTCCAGAGCCCATATACCCCCACTTCCCCCCCCCAACACACACACACACACACATTTCTATCAGGGAGGGAAATGGAGGCAAGAGGAACTCCAGCCCATTAGCATGCAATTAAGAGTAAAGAGTTACTCTGGATCTTAAGAAAGGGTCCTCCCCTTTTCCAAATACACCCACATTTCTATGGGGGGGGGGGAAGCTGGGGGGAAGGGCAGTTCCACCATGTATGCAGCATCACTACATATTTATCAGGATACAAGAAAGCCTCCTCGATGCTTCAAGCCTCTTCTTGCCACCTTTCCCTTCCCACCTCTGTGCTCTGGGTCTGGCACGCCTGCGCAGCATCACCCAGAGCCTCATGGGTGGGATCTGGATAAGGTTTTTTTCCTAATGTTTCACTCCTGCCTTCAGGAATCTGAGACATGCTGCTTTTCAAAGGCTCCGACTTTCACAGTTCTTCAGTAGCATTGGCAACCCTCCTTGCAACCCCCATCCCCACAATTCCCTGCCGCCCCTTTTTTTTTTCCCTTGCTGTTCTTTTTTTCCCTCAGCACCCCCATGGAGCTTTCCAATGCCCCCAGAGGGGTGCTACTGCCCACTTTGGGGACCACTGTATTAGCCAATGTATGTTAGCAATATGATACCTAGTCTCTCCTCCTTTCCTCAGCCCAGCTTAGACATCTGGCATTTCTTGCTCCATATACAGTAAAAGTCTTTGAAAGAGATGTGTGAACTGTATTTTCTCAGTTAAGTGGTTAAGCTTTAACACTTTAAAAATTCAATCATCCTAATTAATGGGACGACATTAGGAAGTTAGAGAGAAGAGAGGAATATGGATGAAATTAAATGAAATCTTAAGTTTGAAAATAGAAAATACAATTTGCGAACTATTTATCCAATAGATTATGTTAAATGTTTATTTTATCCCTTTTTGTATATATATAATAAAAATAAAATTATTTTAAAAAATCAATCATGAAACAGATCAGCCATTTTGCATACCAAAGGAACAAACTCTCCCACTCTCCTACACACACATTCCAGGAAATATATTTGTTAAAGTTCAGCCATTCAAAAAATGGCAATCTAGAATTTACAAATGAGTTATTAAAGCTGTTTCCCATTCTGGTTCAGTTTCATTGTTCCTGTAATCACAATTAAGACCCATGCAGGCCTTTAAGTGCTGATTGATATGAAGCACAGCATCACAGTCACAGGCCTGCATCAATGGTGCTTCCTCAACAAGCAAGAATCTTTTCCCTCCCTCTATTTCTCTCACTTTTCACTTAAAGAAGGCAAGGTCACTTATTTTACTACTGTGACAATTGCTCTTCCATCAGGTAGAAATCAAAACCACATCCACAGCCTATAGCTTAGAAGCAGAACCTCCTTCTAAAGTTAAATATATGTAATCCATGTTCAGATGAGCTCCTGATACTGAACACAATTCAGAGTAATGGCTAACAACAGTACAGTTGGTGAGTCATTACATATGAGTCAGAAAAAGACCCAAATGGGCAATTGCTGTTGCTTCCATGGGAGTCATAAGTACTAGATATCTGGGAAGACAACACATTCACCCATGTCACAATACAGTGATGGAAAAGAGTGCAATGTCTTCTCTTTCGATGCAAGAGAGGTAATCATGTGAGACAGCCCACTGAAACACTGAGTTAACGCAACAGTGGCACGATGCCTGCTAACTCTTCTTGCACTTACACCAGCTCACATGGCCAGTCACTTAGAGAGAAAAAACAAGCATGGGATGCTCATATGGGCATGTGTTTTGTCTGTCACTGTCATCAGATTTCTAACAAACCATATACTGTTTTGAGAAAAAAATCTGGAAGAGGGAAAGAGGCTACAATTCACAATCATCAGCATCTAAAAATACAATGGCTCTTGAGTGCTATGTTCATATGGCTTGTAGCTCGGATGAAAAAAATTACTAAAACCACATTGAGTAACTGGTACAGAGATTGTTTATCTTTTTTGTTTAAATAACTGGCACAATTCATCTCATTGCCAAAGGTTAAGCTTTTCAGGAGATACTCCATACTAGGGATGTAAATCTTTATTTCATTCTCACATTTGAGAATGAAACATTTCGAGAGTTTTCTCCCAAATGGGAGAAAAATGTGAGGTTTTGCATCAATTTTTTTGCATCTTTTTTTTTTAAATTCTATGAAGGTGTTTTTATGCAAATTAGTGGAGTGATTACCATAACAATTTAAAGAAAACTAGCAGCCATGTAATACAGTATAAATTTTCCTACCTCAGACTCCATAATACTGGTACTTTTATTTTTTAAAAAAAAATTGTAAAAAATGGAATAATAATCTCCTGAACTTTGGTATTGTTAGTTTATGTGGAGCAGGCAGGCAGGCAGAAAGAAAGACACAAAAGAAATCATCAACATTAGTAACAAATATATATATATATATATATATATATATTTCCTCTCCATAGTATCAAATAGACATAAAGCACTGATTCCCATAAAAAATAATTGGGGGCGGGGGGGAGGATTAGTGTGTGAAAGGGAAGAGGAGGTACTAAGATTTAATGAATAGGCATAAATTTAATCAGATTTGTTTTCTGAGCTATAGTTATCAGTATCAGTTTCGTTCTCTGCTTCTGCTTCATTATGTTTGTCATGATCAGAGTTATCATGGATTTCTAAAAACTGAAGGCTTGCCCAGATTGAAATAAGTTTTTCTACCCTTTCACATGTCAGTTTATTTCTTGATTTAGTGGGTTTCCAAACATAGACCAGATTCTTTCACATGCTGCAGAAGATGGAGGAATCTGAGGAAGGCAAGAAGCAAGAGGAGTCAGGGGCCTCACTGTGCAAAAACCTTGCCACCATGTTGTAGGAGAGATATATTTGGCAGAATGCCAGATTGCATTCCTGGACCAAATTGCTGAAGATGCTCTGTAACGTGTGATCCTTTCCCCAACACCATTTCCTTATCCTTTTGTGTCATGACTTTTTAGATTGCAAGCCTGAGGGCAGGGAACTATCTAATTAAAAAATTGTAAGCTGCTCTGAGAGCCTTTGAGAATTAAGAGCAGGGTAAAAATACTCAAAATAAAATAAATAAATAAATAAATATATCCTGCAGCATTTGCAACATCAAATCCTAAGTATGATGCTTGTTTTGTAATCCAGGCAAATGCAGTAGGAGTGCTATTGTCACTTATATTACCATCTTTGAATCTTGGATCTAGATTTGCACTATGAATTGGATGCCAACAAAATTTTTCTCTTTTTTAAATAAAATCTTTCACTTTATTTTTTTTTCTTTCAGTTGTAAGTGGAGATACACTGAGATTCTCAAAAACAGCTGTTTTTATCTTGGCCATTTGATAAGGAATTTCTGACAGAAATGCTCTGTCTGATTCAGATGCAGTGACTGCTGTAGAAACTGGCTTTAGAATCTTTAGGGAATTCTGCAGCTGAACCCAAAAGACATCCTCATCAATAACAAAGTAGGTACTTTATGATCTTTAACTATTACTGTTTCTTGAAGAGCATCTTTATTTTTTAGTAAACTTTCAAAGGAGATCACAACTCTACCCCATTGAGTTTTACTACAGAGATTCAGTGTCACCATTTTATTCTTTGCAATTTTTTCTACTTGCTTCCTCTTGAAAACTGCAGCTACAATATGAGTAGCTTTTACATGTTTTATAACTTCTTTTGCTTGTCTATAGATCATCTGAAGAGTGTCCAGTTTCATAATATCTTTAAGAAGCAAGTTTACCCTATGAGATGCAGATCCTACTGCAGTAATATGTGGATACTTATCATCATGATCTCTCATTCTGCTTTCATATAGCTGGCACTATCAATCAGCAAAGGGAATATTTACCGCTCCCAATTTTCTGTAAGACTTCACATATTTTACAACTGATACACTCTGCAATATGTCTGTTGTCTCCTGTTTCGATGCTTCTGTAAAAAACTAGTGTTGATATCACAAAATTTATAATTCCTTCTCCTCTCACATTTGTCCATCCATCTATAAGTAGTGCACAGATTCCATTACACAGTCATATTCTGACTCCAAAACAGGCTTGCTCAAAGAATGTCAGCTGGTCAAATGGTATGATGGTCTTAATAATTTCAAAGTTTCCTATCAGTATGTCTTTTCAGTTATTGAAAATGGTGTTCCAGAGGAATATATTGCTCTTGCAAGAGCTTGATCAATTTTTTCCTGATCTTCAGGTTTCATCTTGTCTGCAAAATGCATCTTGTTCTTGCATTGGAGAGTTCATTTTGTAATCTAGGTTTGTCCTCACACAGTGAACGGGAATGAACTCAGTGTTTCTCTTCACTCAGTGCACAGGAATTAGAATAATCTGATACTGTACATAGTTTTTAGAAATGGTTTGGAAAATAGATGAACATTTTGTCTTAAAGATAATATTCATCATGTTAAAATAAAACATTTCATAATCGATTTTCTTCCTTTTTTCCTTTTTTACAATTTTTACAATTTTTCAGGGGGGAAAAACAAATCAATCTTCGGGGGGAAAAAGAAAATAGTTTTTTTTTAAAATTTTTTCCAGGTTTTTTTTTGGGGGGGGGAGCTTTCAATCTCTAGTCTGACCACATACTTTTTGCACTAGAGTAGCTTCCAAGCACTCCAAGGTCAGTCTCACATGAGATACATTATAGTAATCTAAAAGAGAGGTAATTAAAGCATAGATTGCCTCTTTAAATTTAAAATGTTTTCATAGTATTATATGGAATTTTCCTATTTTCATATTGCAAAGTGCCTTCAGAGACCTGGACTTGCAAAGGTGACTAATAAATATATCAGATCAAAAGAAAGAAAGGAAAATGGCCAACCACACAAACACAGATCCTATATAAAATGACTCACATTTGGAAAAAAAATAATAAAACTACTTGAATATGATTTTAATCCAATGACAGAACTTTCTTTTCCTTCACTTTTTTGGAGTGCACAGAGGCTGCAGTGGAGAAAATCACTCACACACACACCCATTTGTTGTTGCATGACCAAAAGACCAACCATTCAGTTTTGAAACATTTTTATTCTCAGGGTCATTCTTACCATAAGTTGACATGATGCTGTAGAGTTTGGACAGCTGATTCCAGAGGAAGCATAATTTTCCTGCCTCCAGTCTTCCTCTCTGTGCTCCTGTATGGAAGGAGGGGTATCACTGTAATATTTTGCTTCAGGTGATAAAACTATCACATTCAAGCACTATCAGGTTCATAGGCAGTACTGTATACACTCATGTCTAAATTCAGAAATTTTAGTCCAAAAATTCACCCGAAAAAAACTGGGTCGATTTATCCATGGGTCAATGTAAGTACTGTACTTCAACTCTTATCCAAAAACAAAAAAGGAACCATCCCCTTTACTGAGTAGAGTGGCAAAAGGCAAGAGCTTAGTTTGTCGTGAGAGCACTTAAAAGAAGCACCAACTCACTCTATTCTGTTGCTGTGCCACTTTTGACCTTTTTGAATGCCTGGGAGGGAAAATGGCAGTGGTTGCAGTTCTTTGGTGCTTTCCTTCAAAAGTGGACCAAGAGGAATCAAGCTTTGAATAAGACATTTGTGTATGTTTGTCACCTTTTCTGGATTAAAATTAAGCAAAGTTATCACAGTAGAGATAAAGTCTGTAATCACTGCTAACACAGTTGGCACTTTCTTTGCATTGCCTTTTCTTCCTTTTTGACATGTGTGACACGTGTGTGTCTTGATTCTGCCTATGCCTGGTTTCCCCCCGCACATATCACACAGCCACTACTTACTGTAGTTCCCTCATCCACCCAACCTGCCTGTCAGAATTTTGTAAGTTCTTTGGCATCATTTTTCCTTTTCTTCATCCTGTACATCCTTTGTTATAGGCCCCCAGGATTATATCCTTGGATACATGCTCCCACATTCATGGATCATATCAAAATCAATCATTTTGGCCCCCAAAACTGCCCGTGACTTATACATGAGGTCAACGTAAAGTTGAGTATACACTGTAGTTGATATTGTACATCGCTGGCAAAATATAACACAAGATATCAAATTAACAATGGTTTTGCATGACTGTTTCAGCTGTACAAGACAATTCTCAATTGTCCACCTAATAATTCTTTTCCACGGTGTAGACACTGCACATACATACAGGGTTATGTCTGTGCTGCATTTCTCTGTGGACGCAGCAAAACACCAAAAGAAGTTGTATTTGGATGTTAACAGTGGTGATCGGTGGCTTCCATGTTACTGGCTCCAAACTATAATCTGAATTTCCAAGGAATTATCCAAAGTGCTGGATATTCCATATCCAAAACAGACTCAGTATCCTGGACATCCATTAAACCCAGAGAGAGTTCACTGTCCCACTAGCATGGAAGCATCCAGTGCCACACCCAGTGACACTAAGGGGCTCTTCAGACCAGCCTGAAAGGCCGGCTGGGGATTGAGTCAGGGTGTAATATCTCCATGACACATGCCCCGACTCCGCCCCAGAGCGTCATGATACCACACACCGCACCACATGGCCTCAGTTTAGCCATATATCTGACCTCTAAACTCTGATTATGATTACAGTTTATTGAAATAAACCAATATAATGAACTTTTTGTTTCATGACAATTGCTTTATATTATTTTTTCACCTTATAGAATAGCTCTCAAAACTAAGGGTTGAAACAAATTGTAGTTTCAATAAACCACATTTAAGATTGTGCGTGCATGAACCCACACACATTCAACTTATGGCAACCTCATTAACTTCATAGTGTTTTCTTAGGCAAGTAAGACTCAGAGGTGGTTTTGCCAATTCTTTCTTCCAAAATATAACCTACAGCATAAGGAGAAAGGCAAACACATTAAGCAATGGGTTTGAGGCAGGGATTATGGTCTACTCAGCAGTTTTAAAAAGCTTTAGAATAATCTTTCCACCTCAAGCCCACTGCTACATTTTATCTTCCCCTCCAAAAAATGCACCTTGCACTCTGAGCTTGAGGCAGAGATTTAGGTCTACTCAGCAGACCATTTTTCATTCCATAATGTTTCTGGATGAGTGTGTTATATTACTGAACCAAGTCCAGCAAGCCAGTCACTCAAATATATAAGCCGTGAATAAAGTCGAGTCAGTGCGTCATTTATTGCAGAATCGAGTCCAAGTTGAGTCACTGAAGCAACATGAGTCTGACTTGAGTCCAAGTCAATCAACATCACTGGTAAACAGAACTTGGAAATAACTTATTTAGAACAATGAGGCATTTGTAAGTAATTCTACCCCCTCCCCTGATAATTAAGATATAACAGCCAGAATCCTAGATGGGAGATAAGTATGTGTAAGCATGGTAGTTATGACGCTGCACAGTGATCCTAGTTTTACCTCCCCCATCCTACCTAACAAGAAGCCACATCTGTGATTGATGTGGAGCTATTCTTTGTTGCCTAGGAAGCAGCAGACTGCCATGCCCCCCACCATGAGTAATTTCCAGTGTGACTGTCAGAAACAGGAGTTCTGTTGCAATTCGCCCTCATTCTGGAAATTGCCTGCACAAGGGAGATTGACAACACCAGCCAACTGCTTCTCATTTGATGGGAACAGACCTTCTGTCAATCACAGCAGTTGTGCCCACTAAGTAGGATTTGGGGTACTAAACTACAGGCTACATAGGTATTGTGAATATGTAACAGTCACAATTGCATAACTCTAGGTTATGGATTCATATCTTGTCATAGAGGATTTTGGCCAATTACACTATCTTACAATTGTAATGTAGTGGTATATTCTTTTGTGGTGTAATAGTAGCTTTTAGTTACTTTTATAGTTACAAGGCTGTGGTCTCACTAAATGGTGAAGGAAGAATATCCGGAGGTGAGGAAGTCAGTAGAAAATTTATTAGTGTGTTTCATTGATCATTTAGAAGATAAATAAATCTAATTTGATTACATTTATGTTACAGAGGCAAAAAGGCAACTAAGAAAATTCATTGCCATTTAAATTTATGTTTGCTGAATTTAAGTCTTTGCCATAAGCAATGCGTGTATACCTTCAACTCACCTGTCAACTTATAGGGACCTCCTGAATTTCACAGTTTTCTTAGACAAGGATTACTCAGAGGTGGTTTCACCAGTTCCTTTGTCTGAAATATAGCCAACAGCACCTGATAGTCATTGGGAATCCCCTATCCAAGTTACTAACTTACCAGCTAAAAATTCCATTCATTTTATATTTCCTTCCCCTGACGACATTTGTCACTATTTGAGCTTGAGGGAAAAGAAAACTGATGTGTGAAGTTTGCGGGGGGGGGGGGATTTCTCATCCAGAAGCCCATCAAAATGCTGTCTCTTGTGTTTCCTTTCTCTCCCCCATATAATTTCATATTCTTTTACCCCTTCTTACTATGACTGCTTCTACAATGCAGAATTAATAGTTTGGTGCTGCTTTAACTGCTATGGTTCACTAGTGAGGAATTCTGGGATTTGTAGTTTTGTGGGATATTTAGCCTTCTCTGTAAGACAGCTGGGGTGTCACTACAAACTACAAACCCTGGGATTTCATAGGCTGGAACTATGTCAGTTAAAGCAGTGTCAAACTGTTGGAATATGTTTGCATTCTCCTTTCCTCTCCTTATATAGATAGGGATTCCAAATTTCCTACTTATGTCACTTTCCCTTTAAGACTGTCTCTAGAGATTCTAAAAAGTTACTGTCCCCTTCTTCCTGCTATGTAAAGATGGTGAGATTTTCTCTCTTTATCTAAACCATCACTAGTTAGATTAGAATTTTAGTTTTTATGTAAATATATATTAAAAACCATCATTTTTTTAAAAAAACTACAAGCTGCATGTTTGTTTGTTTTTAGTCAGTCTTAATTTTTTAGAAAAGCAGAGTTAGACAAAGTCACACTTTTGCTGTTCTCCTAATGAAAGCCAGACTCTAATAGGTTCAGTTTTCATATTTGTATATTTTTTGTCTCCTTTAACAGGGTTAAACCCCTGGAAAACTTAAATTACCCCACATTTTTGGGTTATGGTGTCCCATTCTATTTGTTCTAAACTGCTTCTCCTGAAGATATTGACTACAAGAAAGATTTTACTACTCTAATAACAGAGAACAGCTTCAACTAATCCTAATCCCACAATGATCACTGAAATATTAACTGGAAAAAATTGTAAAATGTGGTCATGGAAAATGTAAATGTACTTGACTACAATGGGACTATTTGAAGTAATAAATGAGCAGAGACCTGCAGAAGCAGGAATACAACAACAGTTTGATGAAAATGCAGAGAAAGCAGTAGCTTATATTTGTTTGTCTATAGATCCCAGCACTGCATACCATATCCAAGGTATAACTGATGCAAAACAAATATAGGACAAACTAAAGAAAGTGTTTCATTCTACAAGTACTTCTAATCAAACAGCTCTCATGGTCAAACTTGTTAACACAAAATTGCATCATCCTCAATTTTTAAATAAGCACATTAATAGCTTTATGACAACTTTGGGGTTACAGCACCTGGACAATTCTTTCCAGAACATGCAACTGTTTTTGGACTGTTTTTGGTTAGTCTTCCAAAATATTATTCTCCAATTTCAAAGCTTTGCAAGTTAAAAGAGATGTTTCTTTGCAACATGCTATTACTCAAGTTGTAAATTTCAAAATAGGCAAATTTGTTGGAAGGCAACTATAATACAAAAACAACAGACAGAGAATTGGCTGAATTTGATGCAGAGGATTTGCAAAAGACTTCCTTTTCTCCCAGACCAAATAGACATGAAGGCCTGGAACAGACCAGCTCTTTGCACCGGCCTGGGGCCAAAAGTAGGGCTCGGTAGAGCAAAGCGTCTGCATGCTCCTGAGCTCTACTGCGCTCTGTGGGTGCTATCTTAGTCTGCCACCATTTACATGGTATGCGTCATGATGACATTGCTTGTGCATGGCACACAAATGGTGCTATGCATGGGGAGCATCATGAGGGCGTGACGCAACTTTTATGGCGCTCCTGTAGCGCTGGCAAAAGAAGCTCCTTTTTGGGGTTTCTTTTCCTGGCAGGTTGCGAGTGTGGCGTCCGATTGCCGTGTCCCCAACCCCACACATCCAGGGGCAGCACAGAGTCTGTGCAGCCCCAAAGTTAACAAGTCAGAGGACTCTTTCACACGGGAGGAATTTCTCTCAACTTCGAATAGAGCCAATGTGAATTCACGGGAATTCCCATTGCGTTCAGAGTGTGTTCGGAATAATGTTCCATTACCCAAAAATGACCCCCCCATTGCCCGAAATTGTGTGTGAAGCTTTAATTCGCAATAACGTAAAACCCATGATTGCGTTCGGAATGACTTCCCTTTTGCCCGAAATTGTGTGCGAAGATTTAATCCGCAATAACGTGAAACCCCATGATTGCGTTTGGATTGCCCTTGGATTATACTTCCAATTTCCCACGTCTGAAAGAGTCCAGAGCCAAGAGTTCAGCAGCAAAAGCTGAAAATCCAGGGACTGAAAACCAAAAGCAAAAGGAACTTTAAGAAAACATCTTTTAACTGCAAACAGAAATCCTCCAGGTTGATATTGGTTTGATTCATGAATAATTATTTCAAACTGATGTTGATAAATACAGAAACAAAGTTTTCATTGATAGTGGAGCAAGTGCACATTACTTCAGGAGGAAGGAATGGTTTATTAATTTTGATGCAAATATACTGGTAACTTTTCCTGTCTATCTTGCTAATGGTCAAGAAGTTTTTGCACAAGGAAAAGGAACTGTTATTTCTGCAAACAAAACTTGGTCCTGACAGAATGGGAACATTACAAATACCTGATGCTTACTATGTACCACATTTGAAAGCCTCCTTTTACAGTGTGCAAACCACGACATCAAGAGACACCCATGTCAGTTTCAGAAAGCAACCCTGCTTTGGTTTTCATGGCAAGAATTTGATTTTTAGAGCAGAATTAGGATTTCATGGCTGTTTTCAGATGTACATTTTGCATTCATCTGCAAACAGTGTGACCCAATGTCATCACAAAGACTGTTCAACTTTATGGCATAGCAGATTTTCTCATCAAAGTATAGAAAATATTAAGAGACTTGCCAATCAAAAGCTTGCAAGAGACTTTTAAATTCAAAGCATGCTCTGACAATGAATAATGTGTAGAATGTTTGAAAGCAAAGGCCACAAGAGTTCCACACCCTCCAGTTACTGAGAGACAATCCAACAAAGCATTGGATCTTTTACATGTTGACCAATGAATCAAAAGGCAGCAGGAAGCAACTCTTATTTTATGACTATTATTATTTCAGCAGGTACACATACACTTACATTGTCAGAGAGAAGAGTCAAGCTTTTTAAAAATTCTAAAATACTTTAATCGAGCCTCTAACAAATTTGGCTATAAACCGAAGAGCCTGCACACACACAACGGAAATGAATTTGCCTATGCTGAATTTGATGAATTTTTAAATGAACATGGCATTGAGTATCAGACAACACAGGCTTATTCTCCAGAGCAAAATGACATGGCAGAGATAATGAACAGAACTCTCAAGGAGATAGCAGTCACTATGTTTTTGGAAGCCAATATGCCCAACGCTATTGTTCTGCAGTCTTCATGACTGCTACATGCCTATGTAACTGACTGCCAACTAAATCCAAAGATATAACCCCATTCCAATTATGGCATGGAGTTAAGCCTAAATTAAACCCTCTGAAGGTTTTTGGAAGCAAACCATTCACCTATATTCCCAACAAGAAAAGAGGCATATTTGATAGCAGAAGTGAAGAGGGAATTTTTGTTGGTCATGCTAGAAATGGCTATATAATTCTAAATCCAGATGGATGCAAAATAAAATTAACAAGTGCTGTTTATATTGATGAAATACCACAAGCCAAATCTAATCCAAACCAAGAAGTCTATTCAGATTTATCTGCAGTAGAAGACTCCTATCAGCAACAAGAACACATGGAGTTCTTTCGTTCTACAGAGGCCTTGCATCCAGAAGGGGCTACACATGCAGTGGACCAGCCTAACGATGAGGAGCCAGATGGCGCACAAGCAGCAGAGCGCAGGTATCCAAGTCCTGGTGAGAAGGTCAGAATGCTCCAATAAAGGTGTGCCATCTGACAGATTCTCTTGTCAATCCAGAGACGAAAGAATTCCAGAACCCTCTGACTGGAGAAGGATCAAGGGAATGCCAAAGATAGATTCTGAGAAGTGGGTGCAAACTGCTAGTGAGGAGATGCAATTATGATATAAAAACAAGACACTGACTTTATCAGAATTGCCAGAAGGAGAAAGGGGCAAGTGGCTGTAAATGGGTCTTTACCACAAAGCTAGACGTAGAAGGAGAAATTCAGAGATACAAAGCAAGACTTGTGGCTAAAGTATGGTGTGGACCACAACAAAACCTTTGCTAGGGCGATTACACACACAACCATCAGAATTCTCCTTGCCTACAAGAAAATGAATGTTCAACATCTGAACATCCAGACAGCTTTTCCCTATAGTGATCTTTCTGAACAACTATATATGGAACAATCTCCAGGATTCCAAGTATCTGGAAAGGAACATCTTGTATGTAAATTGCAAAAGAGCATTTATGGTATAAAATAGGCCGCCAGAGCATGGAGTGAGACACTGAACCAGCTTCTTATCAAAGAAGGCTTCACACACTGTTGACAAATGGGTTTACAAGAGATTCAGAAATAATAAATGGACTTATATCACATGTTATGTTGATGATATGATCTTGTACAGTGGGGACAAAGGAGACAGTGAAAAGATAATCCAGAATCTCAAGACAGAGATTGATATCAAGAATTTAGGAGGCATTTCACACAATCTTGGAGTGCAAATACAAAGAAGTAGTGATGGAAGTTTCTTCCTTAATCAAAAGCAGAAGATAATGGATCTTCTAGACTGTCTTGGCCTGAAAGATAAAAATGCTATACCAGCTCCAATGGAAGTAGGATTCTTAAGGACATTAAGAAATCTGAACCTTTCCAAAATGGAGACAAGTATAGGGCTGCAGTTGGAAAACTTTTATACATAGCCAATTTCACCAGACCTTACATTGCGAATGCTGTTGGTATCCTATGCAGAATGGTCAATTCTCCTACTGAAAGAGATTTCATCGCAGTGAAGAGAGTTGCTAGATACTTAAAAGGAATTGCAAATTACAGACTGATGCTGCCAGTCTGTAACCAACCACAACTGATTGCTATGCAGATGCAAACTGGGCTGCATATCTGGCAGACAGAAAATCAACCAGCGAAAATCTTCTATGGTGGATGATATGTAAGTTGGACAAGTAAGAAGCAATCCACAATTACAGATTCTTCTACTGGTGTTGAGTGTATTTCAGCAAAGACAGTACGTGATGAAAACACATGGCTGCACAACTTACTTCTTTTTTTATTATTATTAATATTTTTGAAATTTTAACAACACAGATATATGTACTTTTGCATCTTATTCAGTTTTTTAATACAAAAAAACCCTAAATATCCCCTCAGTGCACTCCACCCCCAGAGCCATTCCCTTCTTTATATTCCATCCAAAATTTTAATTCCTCCTGTGGAGGTAATTTTCCATCTTCTTTTTTAGTACATTTTCAATAATTTTTTCCCATATTTCATCAAAATCATTTCTTTTCCATATTCCTTTTTTTACTTGCAATTTACATGTTAATTTGTCATTAATTGCTAACTTCCAAACTTCTTTATACCAATCTTCCAATTACACATTTATTTTTGTTTTCCAATTTACTTACTTACTTACTTACTTCTGGGCTTTGGGATAACAAAACCCAAACCAACTATTTTGATGCAAGATAATCAAAGCTGCATCAAGATTTGTGAGAGTGAAAAGCCACTCAAGAAGAATAGTGATATCGCCTTTCACAAAGTGCAAGAGATGTGTCAGAATGGACTTGTCTGCAATACTGAAGTGATGATTGCAGATATTCTTACTAAACCTCTAACAAGAGATCAGTTCCAGAGACTACAGGAATGAAGATCCTTGATGTCAACCCAAGGGAATGAGATGGGGATTGTTGGAATATGTTTGCATTCTCTTTTGCCCTCCTTATACAGATAGGGATTCCTACTTAGGTCACCCTCCCTTTAAGACTAACTGTCTTCCCTCTCTAGAGATTCTAAACAGTTACTGTTCCCATCTTCATGCTATCTAAAGATGGCGAGATTTTCTTTTTTTTTTAGCTAAACTATCACTAGTTAGATCAGGATTTAGTTTTTATGTAAATACAGTTAACCCATGCCATCCACAGGCTTGCCATCCACGGACTTGAGCTCACATGGACAGCGAGCCCAAGAGGGATAAAATGGCATGCATGTGCAGAGGTGTACCAACATTAGAATCAATGGGACTTGAGGTCCTGCCATTTTTTCCATACACAGAGGGATTTGGAACAAGGGCCCACCGTATATATTAAAGCCATGCTACAAGCTACATGTTTGTTTGTTTTTTGAGTCAGTCTTAATTCTTTAGGAAAGCAGAGTTAGGCAAAGTCACACTTTTCCTAGTCTGCTAGTGAAAGTCAGACTGTAACAGGTTTAATTTTCCTATTTGTATATTTTTGTTTCTTTTAAAAGAGTTAAACCCCTTGGAAACCTAAATTACCCCCCACAAATTCTATTTATTCTGCAGCAGCCTAGGTCTCAGATGGATCCCAGCAAAAGTTCCCCAGTTGAGCACTTCGGAAATTCATGGAATAGATTAGAAGACTCTATGTGGTACTGGGTATAAAGTACAGGTGGATTATCTGGAGACAAAGAAAACATCCCTTTCTCTAAATTGTCCCTAGAACTTTACTTCAAAACCTTGAAACCTTGAAAGTAACTGAATTCACATTGTGAACTAAACTCTAAACATGTACTAAAATATGTGGTTTGGATCTTGTGACCTACACTGTAATTACCCAACTCTGGAGGATTAATGACAAGCAAGAAGCGGTTTTGCAAAAATCCAACAGAACCAGATTTTGGATAAAGAACCAGCTGGGAGATGCGAAAACTGTTGGCTCATTAGTACTGTCTCACATTTTAATTAATTAATAACTTAAACATCAAATTAGTTTAATATTAAAATTCCTATACAAAGCATATGAATTCAGTTAAAAACTAAATTTAATTAAATTGCAGCTTTCTGTTAAGATAATTTCCAGTTTAATTGATTTTACTTCAGTAGCTCCTATCTTTGGGAATATCACATGTTTCTTGTCCCACAGCCTCAAATTCTAGTGTGGATGCTAAAGGAATGATGAGATGATTGAGAAGGTAGTGTGTTTTGTATCAAAGGCCAGCAAATCACACCAGTCAGAGGTCTTTTAAAAGTACAGTGGGCCCTTGTTATCCGCTGGGGTTTGGTTCCAGGACCCTCCGTGGATAACAAAATCCATGGATGCTCAAATTCCATTAAACATAATGGCACAACAAAATGGTGTCCCATATATAAAATGGAAAATCAAGGTTTCCTGTTTGGAATTTATATTTTTGGGGAATATTTTCAAGCCGTGTATGCTCAAATCCATGGATAAAGAATCCGTGGATAAGGAGGGCCAACTGTAACTACAAAAACCTATTTCAGTTACATTGGGGAAATGGGAAAGTAAATAATTACTTTTAAAAACTATAATTGTAGCTATAACTGTAACTAATCATCATGTTGCACAATTGGTTATTAAATATGGAATTTCTTTAGCTAAAATTAAAGAACTCCAACTAGAGGCACAGATAAAGTCCATCAAGAACACAATAAGTGAAATATCTACACAAGAGGACCAGTATACTGCTTATTTGTCCTCATGTGCCCCTCTATACTATAAACTCAAGGAGTCCTGTAATCATGCAGACTATTTTAATAGTCTAACATTTGTAAAATTGCGAAAAGCTTTTACCGAACTAAGATTAAATATGATGGACACAGCATATAGAGATGGAAGACACAGAGGTATTCCAACAAAGGAACGTGTATGTATATACAGCTGCCAAGAAGTAGAGATGAGATGCTTATATTATAGATATAGTTTATATGCATTTTTATATGTATTGTTGTACAGTATTGTTGTACTGTGCAATGACCTTTGGTTAAAAGCAATAAAATTTGATTTGTAACTAATTAATGAGGAACCCCATGAATTTCATATGGTTTTGTTAGGCAAGGAACCCTACGAAGTGATTTGCCATTGCCATGCTCTGAAATATAGCCTACAGTACCTGGTATTCCAGTCAGTACTATCCAGGCCTGACTGTTCTTACTTACCAAATTCAGATGAAATCTGGTGCTTTTAGGGTATTTAGGCATGAACTGTTACTTACTAAGTCCCAATAACCTATCAAGATGGCTCATCAGCCAAAAAACACAGAACTCCTAAAAGTTTCAGTCACAGTTAGTGACAAATCTTTTAATGAACCACTATGGGAAGGAACAATGCACCTGGTAAAAGATAGAAGTCACATTAACAATGAACATCTCATAGCCTCCCAGGAGCCTCAATTAAATTCTCAAAAGGAACACCATGTTTAAACATTTATTGCCATGCCCATGTGAAAAGATGTTTATCCTGTGATCACACAACATGGATAAATGTTGGAAAGGTATCTCACTATGCAGTATTGTAAACGTGGGTCTGTCTCTTGAGAGGTTTTGCAGTATCTTCACTGACCCATTAAAAGGCTTGGCTATTAAGCTGAAAGTATTTCCCCCCAAGGGGATTCTCACAGATATGCACACACACACATACATACATACACTACAGCAACAGAGAAAATCTCCTCTACTGGGTTTCTTAGGAGTTTGTTCTTTTTCTTAAATAGAAACTCTTGATATGTGGCACAATTAAAAAACAACAACACTACACCTTGTCAGGATTAGGGAAACTGTGGCTTCATGCTGCTTGTGGGCCCCAGCTGCTTTTCAGAGCTTCTCAAACCTCCTAGGACACACCCCAAACCCCTGGATCACCCTTCCTGAAATTAAAAATCAGGGTTTAAAAATAACCATCCAAACCACTGCAAAAATAGATCCAAATGTGATTTCCTATGCTGTTAACATAAGGATGGCCTGCTGGGGGAAAAGTGTAGGGGCAAAACCCAGGACACCCTCCCAATACAGTTGTTCCCCACCCCCAGCCTAAATGCTTTGAATATACAATATTAGCAAGACTATGCCATTTGAATCCACTCCCAATTTCAAGCCTGTAGGTTATACTCTCTACCTCCAGATTCCTTGGGCCAGTAACCCTGACTAGAAGCTGCAGGCAGAAAGCGTTTCTCCTGTCAACTGTTTTCCTTGGAACAAGTAAATGGCTTAGATTCATACCAAATCTAAGCAGCGCCAAGGGAAAGTTGTTACTAGCTGCCAATGGACCAGGCTAGCAGAGCTTTACAAGACAGAAGGATGATCTTCCCTACCTAACTGAAAGCCAGTGTGGAGTAGTGGTTTGAGTGTTGAACTAGAACTCTGGAGAACAGGGTTCAAATTCCTGCTCAGACATAGAAACCCACTGTGTGACCTTGGGGAAATCACATGCTGTCACCCTTAGAGAGCAGCAAGAGCAAACCCACCCTGAAAAAGTCTTGCCAAGAAAATCCAATTACTGTATGTCAGAAACAGCTTGAAGGCACATAACAACAACTGTGAGAAGGCTCAACAGCTATTCATCTACGGTGGGAAAAGGGAGTGGGAGGACCATTATAATCACCTGGGGGCTTTTTACATTGGCAAGAAAGTGTGACCTGAAGTCGCCTTTATCTTAATGCTTAGCAACTACATAGCAAGCCCCAGGTGTGCATTAAAAAAGTGCAGAGCTGCTACACTGAGGGGTGTGGGAACGACTTATCTGAGGTCTTTTTTGTGGCTCAGCAGTTACATGGGAAGCTGTCAGAACACTACAAATACAGGCGGAGCTGCTACATGGGCAGCAATAAACGCGGCTTTAAACTGCGATTTTAATTTTTTTTTCCTTGCCGGCTGCGAATTGCGCTGTTGCGCTGTTCGTGCCGCCGCGAACAGCGCTATTGCGATGGTCGAGGCTTGAACTGCGCTATTGCGAGGGTCGAGGCTTGAACTGCGCTAGCTTGAACTGCGCTATTGCGAGGGTCGAGGCTTGAACTGCGCTAGCTTGAACTGCGATATTGCAAGGGTCGAGGCTTGAACTGCGCTATTGCGCTGTTTGCGGCTGCGAATTGCGCAGTTTTAAATGATTTAAAGGGGGTTTGGGAGCTTTAAAAAACTGCGCGGTTAAACCCCAGCTTTTACACCTGGAGGGCATAGAACGTTTTAATTAGGAGTGAAGTCCACACCACGCATGCTCCCAACCCACGATCCATTCTGATCCGCACCTGCAGCGCAGCCTTTAAATGGGCGCCTTAAGGAAACAGAGCCCCATTTAACTGCGCAACTACACCTTAGCCTTTAGATGTACTAGCGCTGTAACGCACTTTTTAAAAAAGTAGTGGGTCAACCGAACTACTTTTTAAAGGCGCGTTTTTTCCCTTAAAACGCCAAAATGGCGTTTTCATGGCACACTTTCCCATTTTCTAATGTAAAAGCTGGGTTTTCAAGCAGCCTTCACAACACCTCTTTTTGCCAATGTAAAACGGACCCTGTATCCAAAGTAAGCATGATTTACACCAACTCAATGTGAAATGCAGTGTGTGTGTATGTGTGGGGTGTGTGTGTGTATTTGTTGTTCAGTTCAAAACAGTTTTCTGTGGACACAATATTTATGGTTATTCATCTGATTCACCTCAGGAATTATATTCATGTTGTCATTTGTTGTTGTTGTTATTTATTAACAACTACATTTATATCCCACCCTTTCCCCCAAGCAGCTCAAGGCAACATACATGGCCCCCCTCCTCCCTATTTTATCCTCACAACAACCCCGTAAGATAGCCAGCATGGTTGGGAGAGAAGGACTGTCCCAAGGTCACCCACTGAGGATTTGAATCCAGATCACCCCGACTCCTAGTCCAAATTCAGTCTACACCCTATGCCACAGCAGAGCCTGTGATAGTACACAAAGTTAAGTCCCATGCAGTCCCCAGAGTCCCTAACACATTCCCACAGACTTCCACAATGTTTGTGTTGGTGTTACACAGAATAAAGCTTCACACCTGTGATGGAGCTTTTATTTCATTTTATGCCACTGCACCAAACAAAATAATTATTTGCATTGACTCCTGAATTTCCAGCTCAAGCTTGCAAAGCTATGATTTCTTCTCTCGTTGCCAAGTCCTCCCTAGGAGCTGAGGCATTGAAGCTAGCTGCCTGGTGTTGCTAGGCTGCTGCCATCACTGGCTATTTCTCCTCAGAATGGTGGCTTTCTTGCCCTTCGGCTGAATGGCTGCAGCTGCTGATCTATGCCTGGGATGATATTTATTCTCCCGAAGGCTGCCTTAGGCATTTGAGTCATTATACAAGAGACAGGGAAATGTGTTGCTGGACTGGAACTCCCATTATCTCTCACCAGAGACTATGCTGGCTAGAGCTGATGGGAGTTACAGACCAATGAAATCTGGAAGGCAACAACCCCTGTGCTAAGGACCTTCCTTCCTTATAATACTCAAAGGTCCCTTTCTGCAAAGAGTGCTGACTGCAACTCCAGAAATTTCTGGGAATTGCCTCTGAAGAAAGCCAATTGGTGATAAGGACAAAACTCATTGGGCTTTTAAAGAGATAAAGGCTTCTGACTACTGTATAGCACCATGGTGGTGAACTAACAGCACACAAAGCCATTTCTGAAGACACACAGAAAGACGGGAGGGCAGGGGAACAGTAGGAACAGATGCCTCTCCAGAGACAGCTAAAGGCCCAGCAGTGTGGAGAAGAGAAGGAACACCTGTTCCTCCTCTGCCCCCCCCCCCTGCCCTCCCAGGCCTTCAGCTGTCTCTGTCCCCCCAGAAGTCCCACCCCCTGGCACCAGGTAACACCCAGCGCGGGAACACCTTTGGGTTTGGGCACTCGGTCTCTAAAAGGTTCGGCATCACTGGTATAGCATGTGGGATTTTGTCTGTTTTCATTCTTCTACTGTGAATACAGTCAGCCCTTGTCATGGCCAGCCAAGAGATGGAGGAGGATGAGGAGGAGGACTTGGCTCCTCAGGAGCAAGAGGAGTTTGAGGCTAGACCGGATCCCAGTTCTGCTCTGCCAGACCCCAACCCTGATATTTCAGCCCCAGGAGTGGAAGCTGGGCCAGGTTCTAGTACTGTGGAGCTCCCTTCAGAGGCTCAGCAGCTGAGTGTGGTTTCAAAGGAAGAATCCAGCTTGGAGGTTCCCTCCTTTAAGGAAAGGAGGGTTGAGAGTGCTTACGTACGTCGATCCCGCAGGCTTGCAGAAAAGCAAGCTGCTAACAAGGCACAGCTGACAACAGGGAGAGTGTCTCCTACTTAATCACCTGTTGGACACCATCCCTTTGCCAGAACTTATTGAAAGTCTCTTGGTGTGACTGTGTGCTGGCTTCATGTCTCTTGAACTTTGATTTGCCTTGACCTTGGAATGACTTGGACTTCTACTGCTTTCTCCTTGCCCTGACCTTGGACCGGACTGACTTTTGTGACTTCTCCAACCCTGACCTCGGCTCTGGCTTTTGGATATTTCTTGTGAACAAGTTTCAGGTTTGTGGAACTGCCTTATCAGCTTTTGTTGGTGCGTGCTGGCCGCAGTCCAGGACAGCCCTCCATATTCGCAGGGGTTAGGCAACAAGACTCCCATAAATATGGAAAATTCACAGATAAGAGAATAAGAGGGGCCAGGGGAGCCTATGCATGAGCCTTCCCACCTCACCTCCAAAACTCGTGAATAACCAAATTCACGAATGTGAAGGCCACAAATGTCAAGGGCTGACTGTACATGCTTTCCAGGATTTTTTTTGTTCTGTAGCTAAAAACATACACAAAGGCCTGAGGCAAAAAACCCAAGGCTGCAATCTAGCCTTGTCAGACCTGGGGGTTTCTGGCAATGCCCACTTCCAGGTTAGATCTTGCAAGATCCCAGAGGGGATTGGGAGTGGGATGCAAGAAGGTGAAGGAATCCCAGAGAACTCAGTGGACATAATCTACTCTTGGCTTTACTTCTAATCCCTGATTATAACCCAGAAACATACCTCCAAGAGTGAGGGATTGGGGGAGGGGATTATAAGTAGATGTAAGTACAAAGATGGAAGCCGACATATGTCTTACTGCCTGCTTTCTGCCTTGCCCAACCAATTCATTTCCTTTTAAAGTACACAACCCATAAATTCCTTCATGAATATCTGAGGAAGGCAGGAAGCAAGAGGAAATCTTCTTAAAAAGTAGAGCCACCTAGACTCCAGAAGTATCCCCAACATCTACTGTCTAATACTACCATATGGTATATTTGTTCGCATTAAAATCTACTTGGTGCAGAACTAATTAATTCATCCTGTTATTGGCAGAGGTACCAAGCCTATTAATAAAGGCCTGTATTGGAATGGGTTTGCTGAGCGATTTTTAAATGATGGTTAGGGCTTGACAGACGGTTGTGGGAGGTTTGTCGGTGAGCTGTCAGAGTGCCAGTAGTGCGTCTGGGGAACAGCGCTGAGAAAGAAATGAGGGAACAGTATCTTCCAGGTCATAAAGGGACAGTGAATAACTGGCAGTTTCTAAAACAAAGGCACTAAGTCCATTTGTGGTGCATGTGTATTAGAAGGGTTTTTTAATGGAAAGTTTGCAAGCCTATTTGTTGGATCCAAGGCTTCAGTCCATTAAGGCAGTGGTCCCCAAACTGCCCCTTTAAGAGAGTTTGGACTTTGGCTTCCAGAATCCCAGACTATTGCCCAACATGGCTGAGGCTTCTGGGAGCTGAAGTCCAAAATCTCTTAAGGAGTATAGTTTGGGGACCACTGATAACTCCTGTGTCAATGAGGTGATGAATATACACCAGGCTTTAGTGAAAACATTAAAAGTACCCAAGACCCTGGACTCTACCCCAAAACAGGTGCTACATCTTGGATAGTTCCTTTAAATTTGGCCAAAAACACAGAGTGGTTTCAGTATCCCACCAGCATAGAAGCTACCAGCTGACATTATGCCTACATGAACAATACTTGTGATCATCATAATGAAGAATGTAATAATTGTAACATCTAGATTATCTGACACAAATATGTGTGCACTGGGAGTAGATTATGTTTTGTCTGCACAGGAGATTCCACTTTTTATTTAATTCTAAGCACTCAGATAGTAAGAAACTGTTGGTAAACAACACATTCTAATGGGAGTGGGGGGGGAGATTTAAATATTTTAATGTATGAATTTGCCTATGTGCATGCATGCCTTCAAGTCGCTTGTCAAGTTTCATGAATTTCACAGGTTTTCTTAGATAAGGAATATTCAGAGATGGTTTGCTATTACTTTCCTCTGAAATACAGCCCATAGCATTTGGTTATACCAAGCAGTAAATCCTACTGTAATTAATACATTTTAATTTAACATTAATATACTCAGTGTCTGAATATTATGAACATAAAGTAGCATCTCTCCAAAGCATACTCTTTCTTTCTCCACGTCAAGCCCTTTTTCTTTAATGCTCATTGTAATAAACAAGTTTTCTCTTATAAAGAGCAGTATGTTATATCAGAGAGGTCACCCTCCTGTTGCAAAAACTATCAATGAAACACAAAACTGTGGAGAATAAGCATAATCTGCTCTTAACTCTTTTAATGTTCTGTAAGACACTTTGAACTCCACCATAAAAATATATTTGCTTTGCCTAGTATTAGTGAATAACAGGAAAGTCCTAGTTCAGAGCTCAGCAACTCTGTTATATTTAAAATGGAAACAGTCAGTTTCTCATCTCACTAACCAAAGACCACTAAAAGCCACACCATACAGGTTGGTACAACCAATACATTATAAAACAAAATATTGTTGATGTGGATTCAAATTTCATAACAGATTGTGCCAAACAGAATAAAGTGAAAATAAAGTGAACAGAAAGTTGAGAAAATTAACACCTTTTTACTTTCAGGAAGTTCCTGAAAGTAAAATGGTGTCATTTTTGTTGACTTTCCATTCACTTTATTTTCACGTTACTGCTGTTTGGAAGAAATGCAGTCTGAAAAAAATCCCACATTTACAGTTTTTCTATTTTTAAATCCTGTTTCTGCCTGTCTAGTGCGATCAGATCCTATGTCAGGGGATGGGAGGAAGCCATTTTATGGCCAGGTATAGCAGGGTACCATCTGGTATCAGCCATGAGAAAGGAGCAACCACCCTTCCCTTGGATCTTCATTATACTGACAGAAGATCTAGAAGGTAGAGAGCCTCAGAAATATAACTAGATATTATTGTGGTGCCCCATGCTTCCTCCCCCCCACACACACACACATTATCAAATGCCCCACTTCCTCTGCCACTAAATACCACAAGGTGTATGCCTCCCTTTTCAAACAGACTTACACAGTATAAGGGCAGAACTGTGCAACTATACATGATGTAAGATCTCAGCCCTTCAGTCTGTTTCTTTGTTTATTTGTTTGTTTGTTTTTTTGCACACTTTTGGGACACTATCCTCCAGGTAAATGAGAAATAATCTTGCCATCAATGGGACACTTCTTGGATAAACAGTTGACAAACTGCAACCTTAAAAGAAATCAAGCCAGACACCAGATATGAACAATAACAAATTATATCAGTCATAACAGAAAAGAAACAAGGAAGATATAACTCTCTTGTTTGAAACAGCCTCCCTGGTTACATGTCCATTTCTGGGCACACTTGAAAGTGGTGGTGGTGACCTATAACATCCTGCAGAACTCAGGTCCAGACTATCTGAAAGACTGTGGCAGAGATCTCATGTGTGGGGTTGTACAGTAACTTTGTCATGCAACCCTTCTGTTAAATGGCAGCATTGAGCAACCCAGTGTATGCATTCTTATGTACCACAGCACCACAAACTCCACTTCCACAACCCTGAAACTGATAAAGATATTCAATACTCAATATCAGGGGGAAAATGTCCAGCTGTCTCTGTAGAGCTTAGAGGTAAACGATAAAGGTTTTCCCTTGACAAGATTGTCTAGTTGTGACCAACTGTAGGGATCAGTGCTCATCTCTGTTACTAAGCTGAAGAGCCAGCTTTGTCAAAGACGACTCTGTGATCATGTGGCCAGCATGATTGCAAAGAATGTTGTTACCTTTCCACCAAAGTGGTACCTATTTATCTATTGCACTTTTACATGTTTTCAAATTGCTAGGTTGACAGAAGCTGGGACTAGTGATGGGGGTTTACCCCATCATGCAGCACTTGGGTCTTGACCTGCTGACATACCTATCTTGCAATCAGCATAGTCAGTGTCTTAACCGGTGAGCCACTGCATCCCTTCGGGAGAACCTACCCCTGTGTAAAAAAACAAACAGGTTTCTATCACATAACATCCTCTATGAGAGTCCCTGTCTAAGTTTTGAGAATCTCAGAAAAGGCCTTTTTCTTGGTCCCACCACCTTTACAAGAATAGTGAAGACATGAGAGAGTCTTCTCAATGGCTGTTCCCAGATAGTGGAACTCCCTCCCAAGGGAAGCTCATTTGTCCTTTTTGTTGTTTTCTTTATTCAGACACAACTTTGAGCTCCCATTGATTCAGAAGGGTGTTGTTGTTTTTTAATGAAGACTGCTGTCCTTTTTTCCTCTTTTGTTATATTTTAAATGCTTTTAAACTGTTAAAATTTAATGTTTTTAGTATCCTAGTTTAATTGTTTTAAATACCATTATTGGCTTTAGCTGCGTTCTGTATTAACCTATGCAATAAGCCAACTTCTTCCATATTGGGAGGAATTATGTTTTGTGTGTTCATAAAAACATCGAAAGGGACCAAAGGCTTCTCACTTGTGGTCTAAAGATCTCTTGACTACACAAAAGCCTTCTCTCGTATCTCCACAGTGCACAGTCTTCTTCAAATAATACAACTGCACACTTCACAGACCCACAGGATGAAGACACAAAGCTTCACGGTCAATGTTCTTGGACCAAATACAGACTGGAATATCACCTTATCTTTTTATAAACTAACCACTGCTAGAGGGATTGGCTAGTGCCATTTTAACAAAGAACAATCTTGTGCAGTTACACGCTGTCACATTCTTGCATTTACCATCAGTTGTGATGTGATTTGCCACTTTTATCTGATCTGTTCTTCTTTGGGGGTATTGAACCATAAGTTTTATTTCATTCCTTCAAAGCTAGGGGAAACAAGTACTAAGACATATACAATGTAGACTCAGGCCTGTGTCCACATGATGCATGCACTGACTCCATCCCCAAGGCACCATGATATCACACACTGCTCCACACATCATGACGCTCTTCCGGTACTGCATCCATATGACGCAGCGCCGAAGGAGCAACATATATCTGTGCTGCCACAGCTATGGTACCCTTTCGAGTGTGCAAAAAGGAACCGCTTTTTGTGGCTCCTTTTTGTGCACTTGAAAGGCCGGATCGGGACCACAGCATGAGGTTGCCATGGCCCCGATCCAGCTAGGAAAGGGGCGGCATCCCGCCACCCCTTCAGGGCAGTCTTTCAAGCCCCTCAGTGGGCAAACAGATGTGATGCATTTGGAAGAGGTTATAGAATAATTTTATTACAACACATCATTTCTTTGTATTCACACACATAACAATGAGCAGACAAAACATAACAAAAAGCAACTTTTTCATTTACAAATTATACTGAATTTTTAAAATAAAATAAATTCCAAAGTTCTAGAACAAATATTAAACACCTAAATAAATGCAACTTAACTCCCCAAATATTTAAGTAAAACAGAAAGATTTAAATAATGGCCCACAAGAATTTAAGGGGTTAGAAAAATAACATGGACAGCACCATTGCAAAAAGATTTTGATGGCATTTGAATTGCAGCTGTGATTTTACTTCTCCCTAACTTCCATCGTTGTCTTATAACTTGATAGCACTTATGAATTGATGAGTTATTCTTTTTCATATTACACTCAATAGGACAATTCCAAAGTAAACAGAATCAGCAGGGAAAGTATACTCTTACTAGAACTGAACTGAATGTTCAGAATAATCTCAATTTTCACAGCACTGCACAAACTCTCAAGACAGTAACTTTCATCTGAAGAGCTGTTCAAACATGCAAAATTTGCAAGGGTACAGAATTGGCCATTTGTTTTTCATTACTCTTGCTGATTACACACCATGAGCTATTAAATGTGAATTTGTATTCTGTTTTTACCACCTGATACATGTTTGGAGGAGCAATAAAAAGAGCAGCCCAATTTTTAAAAGTTTATAGAGCAAATTACATCTTGATGGAAAACATTTTGATCCAATATAAATATTATAAAATAACAAAATGTACTGTTCCACCCAAGTTTTCTTGGGTTTTCTCAGGACAGCATAAAGAGGGACAATAAAGGTAATAAAGCATCTCTCGGGCCTGTTCCATAATTCCCTATTTTGCAGCACCTATTTTCAGAAAAAAACTTGTCTTCCCATATTTGATGCCATGTAATTGATTTGTACTATAGGGTCCATCACCCCAGGCTAAATGGCCAATGGTTAGGCATATAGAAACTATACTCTAAAACATGGCAGGTGGGGGTGGGGGGGACAAGGCTAGGGATATCTGCTACACAGGATACAAATATGTCTAAGTTAATGAAGCAGGTATGTTTCTGGGCATTACTTCTTCAATAGAAAATCTAGGATCAGAGGCAAAAGTAACACTAAAGAATACGGATAGGTTCCTATAACACAACAAAAAAAGAAAGAAAACTAGCAGTTCAACATGTTTTAGCAAATGTTTTATTCTAAACTAAATAATACAAAACAACAAGGTCAGGTAAGTCTTGCTTAAGTAAACAAAGGCCTGATCTAGATTGGCAAAAAGAAGTGTGTTCATGACTCCATGAAAGTCTAGCCTTTAGATGAGGGAAAGTGTGCCATGAAAATGCTTTTTTTGCGTTTTAGGGGAGAAGAAGCGACTTTTAAAAGGTGCTGGTTTTCCCAGCTTCTTTTTTTTAAAAAACTGCAGAACAGCACAGCTCCATCTAAAGGTTGTGGTGCAGCTGCTAAGCATTAAGGAAAAGGCAACTTCATGTCACACTTTCCTGCCAATCTAGAAAGCCCCAATAATATTCTGAAGCATCTAGAGACAACTTGAGGGCTTATTCCAAAATGCATCCAGAGATTAATTTTTCTCCACTTTCCTTACTTCTATTTTGGTAGCCAGATTTATGAATCTATCCATTTTAAAAGGAGGAGGCAGCTAATGAGGTAGTCTGGCTTAAACACTCTCCCCCTTCTCTCTCTGGTTTGCTGTTCACACATTCCCAATGAGAAAATCTGGAGTTAGCTGCTGTTTACCTTGCCTGTTGGAGGCAGGCACACACAGCTACAGTAGGAATGCCTAGAGCAGAATCTAATTCTTTCCCAAATCAAGCTGTATTACATTGTTTACTGCAGACACACTGCTGCAACCCAACACAAAAACTTTGGAGCTTATCACTTGCCATTTTAAATAGGTTCCAACCTCCTGGGCTGCAGCCGGGACATGGGATAGAGGCAGGGATTATCGCATACTAAATCACCGCCAAATCACCAGCTGCCATCAGCCCAGGTCTAAACCATGCTCCCCCAGCACTTTTTAGAAGTCGGAAAGCTTTCCAACTTCTAAAAAGTGCTGGCAGAGCACAACTTGGACCTGGCTGATCACAGTATAGTCAGAAGACGCAGGGCTATTCTTGAACACAACTCACAAGCTGCTGCTAATACAGAATACAGGTGCCACACTGATATCAGGAATATCTTGTAGAAACTATATGACAGTTGTTTTACAGGAACTGCATTGGCTGGCCAACATGCCTCTAGTCTAAAAGTACTGTACTGATAATAACATTTTAAAGTTCTAAATGGCTTGAGACCTCAATACTTGGAAGTGTGCCTCTCCCTGTATGAGTCTGATGAAGGACTGAGGTCAACCAGAGGAGCGATCTTCTGTGTCCTACCAGTAGAAGCAACTCAGTGTGAGAACATGCAAGGCAGCCTTCTCTGTTGTGGAACCCAACTGGTAGAATGCCCTCATCTCTGGAGGCCCAGTTGGAACCAATGTTAAAACTTGGCATTTTATATAAGCCTTGGAGGGCCTAAAGATTTCATGACTATCTGTTGTAGTTGCACATGGCTTTAAATTTTTTGAACTTGTTGAATATACTTTTATTTTCTTTACACTGTGCTTATTTTATTACATTAGTTTAATGCTGAATTAGATTACACAGTTGTCTGAAATTGATTTTGTGTTCCATCCAGGCATCTTGTGATAACAGGATGGAATAATACATCAATAAATAAATAAAGATACAGCCCTTCCCAGATTTACCAGCCAGGCATCAGCAGGGGAACCTTTTCTTTCTTTTCTCTAGTTTTCTTGTTTTTCACATTTTGTTTTTAAACCCAGTGCACTACAAAGCAAAATATCAATCTTTCTGCCACTTTCCATTTATTTTTAGATTTCTTTATATTCCATTTTTTTTCCTAGCCATGGGACTCAAGATGGCTAATAACATATCTAAAACATATTTTAAACTATACAGGAATTTTGATAAAAGTATAAATATAGAGTTATCTACAGTTATATCTAAAAACTTAAACATTAAAAACATTAAAATTCATTAAAATATTATATGAACCATGAAGCATTTTTAAAGCACATTATTAAAAGCCCACCCCATTCATTTTCAAAAAGCCTGATGGCAAAGAATGTTTCCAGTCATCAATAGAAGAAGAGAAAGAAAGGAGCCATCCTAGCTATCCTAGGAAAGGAGTTCCAAAGACTGGGAACAGCCACCATTAAGGCCTCTTCCCTTGTTCCCAATTCTTTATTTTTAAAAAAAATCTGTTTATTTCAATTATTTAACATAACAATTGAAACAAACAAACTTACACTCATCACAAACTATTTTGATTACATTCCAGCATGCAAACATCACAAATTATTTTGTTATTCAATATTACTAAGTATATCTTATTTGGTGTCTTCCAATTTTGTTTACTCTACTTTTCTTTATTAACCATTTGTACCACCAATTCCTAATACTCACTCTTCTCTTCCTTCTCTTTTATGTTTAAGAAGAGTTAGTGATGATACCCCAATCTAAAATAGTAGGTAAACTAATTTATAGCAATGATATTTCGGTCTATAATGTAAATAGTTTCTGTCTTACACTTATTCTAATTCTGTTCCATTTGTTGCAATATTGCTCCATTTTTTGTCAGGTACACAAGCATTTTTTCCCAATCATTTGACAACTCCTGTTTTGAGAATGACCAGTTCTTTAAAACCTGTTCAAAAACACTCACTGATGAGGCTAAATATATTTCTCATACAATGAAGTTCTACAGTGATGAAGCCAGCACCAATAATTCCGTGTCTCCTATGCCCACCAGCCTGATAAAACGTATTGGTGGCCCCACAAGCAAGGTCCCAGAAACTTTTAGGGGCTAGGTAGGCTTGTAAGTAGGTAGCATTAATGTGTGTGTGTGTGTGTGTGTGTACAAACTGGTTCCAATAACAACCAGCATTCTGAATTGGCTCTAAAACCATGCTGCATACCATCCAACTGTCCTGATTTGTCAGGGACAGCTCTGATTAATTCTCTGTCATCCCACTTTTTCAGCTGCTTTTAAAATGTCCCAGTTTCTTTCTTGTCCTTCTGCTTTCCCTCTTTATCCTCTGCTTATTTCAACTGCTGCAAACTGAGTTCAAAATAAAAAAGTAGTTTCCACTCTCAAGTTAGGAGAGGAGAGGGCAGAGACTTGCCCTTCTGTTAGACTCAGGCAAAAACAAATTGCTACAGCTTCTACTTGCATATATTTTCTTCCTCTTTAACTACTGTTGCCATCTTGACCACACTGTGATGTTTCTTGGCCACACATTCATCTGTGAATTTTGGAGAATATGATACTGGCTGCCAGTACAGCCATAAGACAGTATTACTTGTTCCAGTAACCTATCCCACACAAGACAGCTGCATTTTGTGTCAGCTGAAGCTTCCACACTCTCTTTAGAGGCAAGCTCACATAAACCACATTGCAGTAGTCCGGTCTGGATGCATTTAAGGCATAAATGACTGTGCAAGGAGTATTTTCTCTCTTTGGGGCACAGCTAAGGAATCACCTGAAACTAAGCATAGGCACTGTTGTTGCCTTGCCCAGCCACTGGTAACATCAAAGACAGGAGAAATCCAAGATGCTTACTTGACCTTTGACTGGATTATCTGTTTGGTTTCCCTATCCAGATGAGTACTTTGTTTGAATGTAGAATCTCCATCATGCCTTCTTATCCCTCATGCATCTGAGAACTGTCTTTAGGCACTTGTTCAAAATTTCCCGTTTCACAGATATTAGCAAATGGGAATGAGATGTAGCACAGTCCTTTTTCCCTGCTGTTACCTATAGATGTTTGTATGCCGTATCAGGATTAGGCATTCTTTATTTTCTCTCATGGGCCTGGTTGTTCAGGATATCTACTGCAGTCAACATTTCCCTGAATGTGACATATTGTACTAGAGACTTTAGGAACATCCTTTTCAGAACTGCAGTTCATGGCAGCATTTCTTTAAATGCTTCATAAAGCAACAATTTTCACAGCTCAGACTGTACAGAGACAGTTGCTGCATTCAGACAGAAAGCCAGACAGTGAAATGGAACTGCTTTATATCAAGTGAGAGACTGGCCCATCTAGCTCAGTATTATCTTCTCTGAATGGCAAGAGCTGTCCATGGGGAGGTTTTCATCAATGCTATTTGGAAATCCCAGGGACTGAACTGGGCTTCCTGAGTGCTGAACTATAGTCATTTCCTATTTATTATTATCATCTGAATTTCAGCATGGAAAATGTCTACCTGCAGGGAACAGAATTGAGAAGTTTTGCAATGTTCATATTCAGCAAGAGGCTACTATGAAGTTACTACCGTGTTTCCCCAAAAATAAGTGTCTTATATTGATTTTTGTTCCCAAAGATGTGCTAGGTCTTATTTTCAGGGGATGTCTTATTTTATCCCTGAAGAAGAATTCACATTTATTGTTGAAAAAAAATAAACATTTATTATATACTGTATATATATTTATATACGAAAACTTTGCTAGGTCTTACTTTCAGGAGATGCCTTATATTTAGCAATTCAGCAAAACCTCTAGTAGGTCTTATTTTATGGGGATGTCTTATTTTTGGGGAAACAGGGTATATAGGGGAGCCAGCAAAGTGGCCATTGTACATTTTTGCCCTCTAGAGGCCAGAATATTGTTGGGGATGCACATAAGCATAAATACTGTAGTGATGGTGCTATGCAGTGAACCCTGTTCCAATCCCCCCAATACATACTTACTGGGAAGCAGCCACTGTGATCAATATAGGGGTCTGTTGCCCAGTCAATTGGGAAGCAACTGATGTTCAGTCTGACCCCCCTTCCATGACAGTCTCATCCCCTCCCATGAATGATTTCCACTGTGACAGGAAGAAGCAAAACCCCTTTTGCAATTCTCCCTTGTGCCAGAATCAGCCACTGCTTCCTGATCGACATGTGAATGAACCCCCATCAATCACAGGGGCTACTCCCAAGTAAAGTGGAGACTGGCTCAACAATCGGGAAAAGATTGAACAAGAATGGGCTTCAGGGAGGATACGGACAGTGGCTAGGGGCTGCCAATGCTTACTGCACATCAGGACACTTGCCGGTGCACTCATCACAATTCACTATGATGGTTTTGTAGCCCCTCTACCACATAGCTATGTATTCATAAACCTAGACTGCAATAGAGAATCATGGCTATTATTATTGGCTAGAATCATTGTGCAGTTATGACTGTGCGCCCAAGAATTATGCATTCATTACTGTTTGGTAGTCACTAGTTTAGGGGCTACATAGCGACTGTGAAAGTCCCCCAATCCCCAATTATAGGGCAGTGGACACTGTGATTGACAGAGATCTGTTTGGTCCCACCATCACCCCTCATGCATGCAATCTCCAGCACAAGGGGGAATTGTGATAGGAACCCCACTTTTGCCTATCACACTGGAGCTTGCTTACAGCAGGGTGTGGAATCAGCAGTCAACTGTTTTCCAATCAGAAAGGAAACATCAATTAAAATGGCTGCTGCTCAATAGATGGGGATTGGGACAAGATTCATTACATAGCACTTTAACTACCTTGCTTATGCATTTTTAGCTCCTCAGTTCTGGCCAGCAACAGCATCAGCATCAGAATTTATAGTATTGTGATCAACCCTCCAGATAGTAATCTCTCTGGGCAGCTTACAAAATAATTAGCTGAACAATTTAAAAAAAGAAGGCAATATCATTTGCAATAGAAACAATATTGTTATTATTATTATTATCATCATCATCATCATTATTATTATTTCTAACCTGCCCCTCTGAGCGAGCAATTGGGGCAGGGTACAACATGTTAAAAACATATACAGTTAAAATCTTCCAGACTATACAAAACATACCCACCTCCCTCCCCTTAAAACAGGATTAAACTGATCATAGTTAAAACAATTCGAATCTAAAAAACATAACCTTTCAAGGTCCAGTGTAGGCGGCCGGATGGGGGGAAGGGGGGGGGGAAGGAGCCATCAGGCGGTGGGAGAACTAGCCACGATCCAGGAAGGCCTGCTGGAAGAGATACGTCTTGGTCGCTTTTTTAAAGCCTTCCAAGGTTGTAATAAGATGCATCTCATCCGGCAGGTCATTCCACAGCCTGGGAAAAATAGCAGAAAAGGCCCACTGGGAGGTCTGCAAAAGCCTAGTTTTTATAGGCTGAAGCAGGTTCCTCTCAGAGGACCGAAGTGTGCGAGGGGGCTCATATGGGACGAGGTGGTCTCTGAGATAAGTTAGAATTTAATAATTCTAAAAACGTATAAATCAACTGCAGAGTTAAAAAGCTGATGTTACAACAATTTATAAAGTCATATACATGTGCACATTGGGTGAAGTCATTCGGCCCCAAAGGCTTTTAAACAAAGCCAAGTTTTAACTGGATGCCAAAATGAGGAGGCCATTTCACAAGGGAAGGGCATTCCACAACTTCGGTGACACAGGCGTGAAGGCCCTCTCCCATGCTCAGAGTTCTAGCACCAAAAAGAGATATTGTGGTTAAACCCTGATTATTTTTCAGAATCAACTATATTATTATATGGCTTAACCAACTCTTTAAAAACACGCAAAGAATGGTTTGTTAAGTAACATATTACTGGAGCACCTCGCTGAAGATAAACAACTAAGGGTTTATTTTCTTGTCTTTAAAGCTGAAATTATTTGAACAACAAAGCCTCTTTGAAACACATATTCTCTCTTCCCACCCTGCCTGCTGTTTGTAATTCTTTATTTCACCAGCCTAACTAGGCATACAAGAAAACTGTAAATTATACCAAGATATACTGGATAAGTAATAAATGTGAAATGTAAATGTTCAAATTTGACTTGCATTCTGAAATTTCATACAGCGTATTTATCTCTGTTCATTCTCTTGGCGAGGTCTTGTGGCGCTGCTGATTATTTTTGCAGGCACTCATTCCAAATACGATGGGCTTGATCCAATACTACCTCAGACATATCACCAGCATGTGATGAGATTGATGAGATGCAGCAAAGTCTAGAATACATACAGCACATATGTCTATAACTTGGGATCATCTAATAAAACTGATTGACAGAAGACTTAGGACAATATAAAATCAACTGATGAATTTTACAATCTCTGGTGACAGCTTGGATTGCTTTAAAAGAGGTATGGACAAATTCATGGATAGTAGTATGATCAAAGGCCACTAGTCATAAGGGCTGTATCAAATCTCCATGTTCTGAAACAAGTTGGTGCTGAATACCAATTGCTGCGAAATAACAGCAACAGAGGTGTTCAAGACCTAATCATCATCTTAACAAAATAATCTGGAGTGCTTCGGCATGATGCAATAACAGCTGTTCAATACAACTTTAAGCGTGTGTGACTCCATCCTATGGAAACCTGGGATGTGTATTTTGGTGAGAAATTTAAGAGTTCTCTGCTGCTAGAGAGCTCTAGTGTTGGTGTTCAAGAGAATGTGCACATAAAACCTTCACAGCAGACAAGTTCAAGTACCTCAAAACTTCAAACCCCAAGTGCCTCATCAAACTACAAATTCATCCCATGGGATGGAGCCATGGTAGTTAAAGTAGTATCATCAAACTGATATAATTGTATAATGTAGATATGCTTTTGATTGGTTTCTGTTAGACACAGAATGCTGGACTAGATAGGCCTTTGGTCTGATCTAGTCCAGCTCTTTTACTGTAAGCTACCTTGTGAAGATAATGAACTTGAAAGTTGACTAACAAATGGATTGTGCGTAAAAGGGAGAGGAAGGAAGGTAAGTCACATATGCATCTTTGAGCTTCTTGAAGGTACTGTGGGATGTAATGGTGACTAATGAAATTAAATTTTAAAAAAACATGCAGAATAAAAGTGCTCTTCCTTGGATGACACCAACCCTGCTTTTGGAAGCAGCATTTTGAATATGCTTCTTTTGTTCTGATGTTAAGGATAAGTAGGAAAGATATATGTCATTTCTTCTTAAACTATTTGATGTGGGGAGCCACAAATTTTTTAATCCAGTGTGCCAGGAACCAGAACCATGTTTGTGTCCATTGGTTACCTTTCTTTCTTGGAAATTCTCCAGAGCCTGGCAGCTAAATGGCCTCATGATCTGCATTGGTCCATGGACCACTACTTAGAGTAGCACTGCTATATGCCATAACCTCACTGTGCCCAAATGTTTACCTTTGAGAGCTTATCACTTTGTACTTCCATGGAGGGATTGCTTTGGTTCTTTTCTCAAAGGTGAACATTCCAGCTTTGTCTCATACAGCACACTAAAACAGCTGAAGCCCCTTCAACTGGAACTTCTAGATGTGTAGCATCACAGCTCCCATTATCCCAAGGCAATAGTGCCACTGGTCAGTGCTGGAGATTGCAGTCCAACATACCTAGAGGACACCGGTTTGTGGAACATACCAGAATTCCCTGTCTAGATTAGGGCAAGCAATTACAAGGGGTATTGTTTTCTGACTCTAAAGTTTTTATGCATGACTTTGAATGTTCCCATGACAGAAGATCATAACATGACATAAATATTTGATCATGTACAGCATAGATTTTTATTCTGGGATGGAGGGACACTTATAGCCTGTTTCTCAAAAATAGAAAAACAAAATGCTTACACAGAAAGAAATTACATTTTTAATTTTTAAAAGTCTGCATAATTATTGCTCCTGAATATTCTTTTGCAATCCTGGTCAATTTCTGCCTATTCAATGCTATTAAGCTTTGCCAAAAATAAAAAAAATAAGATGGGACAGTTCTTTAAATGCATGCAGTGTAGAGCTCCCATGTGAAGGAGGATTGTCTCAAGAAAGGGTAGGACACTTTTTAACATACAGTATATGGTAGTATTTCAGCTGAACACAGAGTAAGACATTTTTTAAAGGGAAGGATCAGTATAGTATGATATAGTGATGATGTCTATGATAAGAAAGAACAGGACAATTATGTGGCCCTGAAAATAAATTACATGATTTTTTCATTCCTCTCCAACAACTGCAGTTCTCATGTTAAAAACAATGTCCACTTTACATCCACCCATCCACATCTCAAATAGGAATAGCAGAGAGTGCACAGTTTATGCAGAAATAGATATACTTTGGATGCAAATAGGAAAAAGTACCCAATTGCCCCTACCCTATTTTTTAAATCTGCTTTTCTATTTTCTATACTTCCAGCAACCGTTTTATATGGCATTGTCAATATATGTTGACTTGTAGGCTTCCCATCTGAAGCAGCATTATGAAAGCTTCAGTGTGGGACCAGAATATGATATGATTTAATGTGGTGAGCTAAAATCACATTAGGGGGGGGGGGGGGGAGGAGAAAGTCATCTTAGACTGATGGTGTCTCATGACAAACACTCATGAGTAATTCCTCAATCTAAAATCAATCCATGCTCTAGAAGCAGAACTGTCTCCTTCTTTCTCAAGGTGGAGGATGAATATCCTGGAAAAGGGTATGGAGAGGCCATAACTAATTTCATGAGGACTCCAGCAAACATTATATGAGCCTTACTTCTCCAAATTCTGAGGAGCCGTTCAGAACATATGGAAGACTATTTCAATGTATTGATGTAAGAAGAATAGAGGGCATCAGGAGTTTTAACAGTTCTATCATGTGTTGTGTGTTCACCAGAGATGAATAACTCCAATGATGGCTCCAAAAATGAGTCCATACACAGTCAAACTGATCAGGGCAAATACTGAGAAATCTCTACTTTCATTACCTATAAATATAATATTCATATAATGGCTGGTATCCTGTGTGTTGGGGGTGTATTGGTTGTGGGGAACAGAAGAATTCAGCCCTGCCATCTGACTCACTCCCAGAGCCTTCTCTCTGTTTCTGACTGAGCATACGCCACACATTCTTTCAATGGCCAGAGGAAGATACCGGTAGGGACAGGCAAAAAGCAGACAGACAGGCAGCTGGCTCTATTTCTTCAACCACCCACAGGAAGGTTTCTTGGAGTTCCTCCAGAGCTCAGTGAAGTCCTGGACCTCCTAAAGTCCAGAAGGACTTCTTGCTGCCAGCTGGCTCCCTCTTATTCTCCCCTGGTCACTGAATGGTCAAAAGGAGTGTGCTTAGCCAGAAAACTGGTATGTTGCCCTTGAAGGAAAAGGGGATGAGACCTACATATGTCACAAAGTACTGCTGTGGCACTGCCTTAGCCATTGTGTATATTTTATATTTAGTTTATAATAGTCATCTCATTTTATTACTCATGCATGTGAAATAATTCTAGTGTGTGCTACCTACCTAATCTTTATTAGGCAACCATCACCATATTTTGCAAAATAAAGAATGGCATGCCATGTGCTTCTTTGTCTTACCAATGTTCAGGTTAACGGAAAACTAGCAGAGCATCTAAAAAAGCATAATCCAATAAAGGCTGCAGTCTCTTCCTACATTCCATTATGATACTGTGAGGAACTTGAGACTTTGTGGCTACACCTTTAAGCCACTATCTCTCTTGTCTACCCCTTTGTATGATCAACACCCAGAATGACTAATCCTAATAAAAGGTAGTGTCCAACTATGGGTTTTGGAATAATTGTAGACTTGTTCTTGTGGTGTTTGCTTGTTTGTTGTCTTCCCTCAAGACTACCATAGGCTCATCCTTCTCTGTAATTTGGATACACTAGGGATACAATTTATATTTCTGTGCAAGGACTGCTGAGAAGCAAGTAATCTGAATATAAGCACTATACGACATTGGAAACCTCATTTCCGGTATAAACTGCAGGCAATTAAAACCACATTCATTTGGAAGAGTTGCCATGGAGCTGCTGGTTCACAGGAAATGTCCACAAATGCTCACAAGTCATTAGCAGTAATATACACAGTTTACCTCTGCCCAGAGATATATTCTACAGTTGACAACTTTGAAAGGACATATTCTGACTTGCACACATACTGAAAGGTAGATATTGTAACACTTTTGTTCTCTACTGGTTCTCTCCCAAGAGGGCAGTCACAAGGAAAGGGTATATTGACCCCTTCTCCACTGTGTGACACCCAACAGAGGCTTTCCTGGCACCCTACACTTAATTCTTGGCTCTCTTTATGGCAGGGAGGAGCAACCTACAGAGCCCATTACCTGAGTCATCTTGACTGAAATGGAAGAAATTGCCTTTCAGAGCCCCTTGCTTGGAATAATTTGGTTCACACTGTAGCAGAGGACATTGCCTCATGGAACCCTTTGCCTGAGTCTTCTTGGTTGACAGTGAGGCAGATGAGACTGGTTTATAGAACTCTTTACCTGATATTTCTTGGCCTACAATGTGATGGTGAAGAGTGGTCCACAGAGCCCTTTGTGCACATCTTCTTAGTTCACAAACAAAAGGAACTTTCTTGGAAACTGGGAGTATGTTCCAAGTCAGACAGAATGCTTGAACAGCCAAACTAGACTTTCAGTGACTCTTCTTTAGAATGGAAACACCATCCCAAAAACAGAACTTCTTAAAATTCAAAAGTGTATGTAAATGGCTGAGATGCCAGTGATCCTCTGTTTTAAGGTAATGCTGGAAGATGTGTGGCTCCTAGATATTACTAGACTGCAACTTTCATCAGACATAGCCACATGGCCAATGGTAAGGGGATGGTGGGAAATATGTTTCAACACCTTGTAAAAACCCACATGTTCTTTCACCATGTCTCAATGGTTCCAATAATAGAAACTCCAAATCCAGACAATATTTTTCAAGGATTCCCCACTCCTTCCCCCCCCCCCAAAAAAAACCAACTTTGGCTTAAGAAGGCAGTTAAGGTGCTTGCAGATTCACTCACAATGAAGATTATCACACGGGGAAAAGGAGGGGAGTGAACATCCTTATCGCATCATGCTTATCCCGTCCTTCTCCTGGCAGTGAAGTGGAATGGCCCCGTCACTTTGTATTAATGGGAGTGTCCATTAACACAAAGTGATGGGGTCATTCCACTTCACTGACAGGAGGACTATATAAGTGTGACATTGTCTGATAATCTTTGAGTGATTGCACAATAAGGATGGCATAAGGATGGGAGAAGGACAGAATAAGTGTGACATTGTCTGATAATCTTCATGATCATCAGGATGGGAGTAATCGACTTCGTTCCCCTCCTTCTCCCCAAGTGATGATCTCTAATACTAAAAAGAATGAGAATGCTAAGGGACCCACAACCTTAACTTTGTACCACCTAAACAGTAAACACATTGTATACCCTCACATACTGTTAGACCTCCATTTGGCCATACTCTCCCATGGTCCTTCAGTCCTAATCTTCTTCACTACCTAATTGTGCAATCCTTGTATATTCTAATGTTTTAATTCGTTTAGGCTTTTAAAAGAGCCAGGAACAAGGAACTTATGCATGACTTATTTGTCTTTTACTTCCTCTTGCTAATCTTTATCTGCCCCAAAAGGGATATGTGGATGCTTGGCGCACAAACAGCAGATAAATTAACCCAACCATAGAACGTGCGTAGAACATGTTAATCTTTGCACCACATAAGCATGAAAGGCAATGGCCTTAATTGACAACTTCCATGCTTTTTGGTGCATGATTTAATTTATAAATGCTATAACTCTTCCATTAATATGGAGATTTTTGATTCTGCTTAATTTTTAAGGAGAGAATTAAAAAATTTAAAGAACAAATTCAATGAGCCTTCTTAGAAGAAACAGGATAAAAATTCACTGAAACTCTAAAACATAAGTATTTAAAATTTTAAAGATTCAAAAATACTTCACACACATTCTCTCTCTCAGTAATTCTTGAGCAATTATAGGTAGGTAGTAATGTTTAGATTCTCTGCCTTTATCTTACTTGTTTATCCAATGGTTCAAGAAGTTTCATAGGCGCACAAGGTAATCTATTGTTATCATTCTCCCTATGACCCCAAGGAAGGAGTGGGGAAGCCAAGATTGTGTGGCTTTCAACAACTGTTGAATGCAATCATCTCTTATCATCAAAGGGTATAAAATCCACATGGTACGCAAAAGGTGGACGGGATCACTTGAGGAAGACAGTGAATGAAACTACAGACTTTAACTGAAGTCACAATATGGCTTACAAAATCAATTAATTAAGGATGTAGGAAATATGTGTGAAACATTCATGTAGGAAAGAAGAAGCAAAGATAAATTGATTAATATGCATTCTCTGTCTCTTATCTCCCTCATCATGTACACATACAGTATGCCACAGACCAGCACTTTACATACATAATAGAGCAAATACGCACAAGTAGCCTTTCTCTGCTTGAGAGCCAGTGTGCTGTAGTGGTCTGAATGCTGGACTATGACTGGAAATCTGGGTTTGATTCCCCACAAAGTCATGGAAACCCACTGGATGACCTTGGGCAAGTCACACACTCTCAGCCTCAGAAAACCCCATGATAGAGTTACCATAAGTTGGAAATGGCTTGAAGACACACAACAAGCCTTTTTCTCTTATACACAAACACTCATGTTCTCACATATAGTCACTTCTTTTACCACATCTCCCACTCTTTGGCTTCTATACCCTTATACTTTCAATTTGGCATCAATGTTGCTGTTGTTTTCCCCTTTGGGGAAGAGAGTCCATGTGGGAAATGTCAGATTTCCTACGTGCATATGCTGAATAACCCACCATACAGGTCATTTTAGCACCTAAAAATCTTGCATTTCTATGAAATCACCGCTGTTTTTCACCCAACTCTATCAGTCAAGGCAACCCCTACAATATTCTCACATTTTTGAGAGATTCTAGGCAAAATTTCCCCCGTTTGGTGCCCTCCAGATTATGTACACTACAGCTCCCCTCAGCCCCAGCCAATATAACCAGTGAACAGAGATGACAAGAGTTGCGTAGTCCAGAACAACACGACAAGATGGTGGGGGTGGTGAAGATCATAGAATCATAGAATCATAGAGTTGGAAGAGACCACAAGGGCCATCCAGTCCAACCCCATGCCAGATGGCCATCCAGCCTCTGCTTAAAGACCTTAAACTGCCACTGCTCCACCGTACTTATCAGATTTTTCCAGCAAATTGGACTTCTATAATATACGCATACATATATATAGTGTGATATATAGTGAGCTTATAACCCTCACTGCCATATTGTATAAAAGGGGATGGGATCTTGATTTTACAGTAAAAAGCGTTTTGTTAGAGAGGAAGAACTCTGATGAAGCCCTTTTGATTTCTCAGCATACAGATGCTGCTGTGCTTGTATAATACAGGGCAAACATCAGTTCACAGGGCTACAAAAGTTCAGAGAACAAACACTTCACCCTCTAGGCGTCCTTTTTAAGGGGAAATGGGCACGACATCACTTCCATTTTCATTTGGACTGCATCTCTGAGAATTAGAAATACTCCAGAGTAGTGTGTGCGCGCTCATACGCATTTCTATGTACACAGGGTCTCAGAGTACAAGTCAACACAGCCTCTGTGTCTGAAGACAGAGAGAGAGAAGAGATTTTGAAAGGAAGAAAGAGGGGAAAGACCAACAGGCAACCTTTACATGTCAGGGGGAGCAGATATATGAGAACCTCCCACAGCTCATCTCCTTGTGTTTGTGTTGGTAAGAGAGAGAATCCCCACAACCAGAGAGCTGGGTAGTTAAGGGCTGTGTGTCTGTGGGGAAAGGGGGAAATCCTTCACTAGGTGTCCAAAAGGAGCCTAACCTGTGGCTCCACTGGCCCACCTGTACCTGAGTGAGCATGAACTCCAGAAAACCCCCGTCTCCAATGTGTATCAATGAGAGAACAAGGCATTTGGGGGGTCGAAGTACAGCTCTGGAGGGCCAGGGTTGGATTCCCAGCTCCACCAGGAAACCCACTGGGTGACCAGTTTCAGGCTGTGGGAAAGGGTTGAGTTTGTAGGTAGCAAAAAAGGAGCCTAACCTGTGGCTCCACAGGCCCACTTCTACCAGAGTGAGCAATGAGCCTAAGCTCCATAAAACCCATGAGAGAATGTGGCATGGAGACCAGGGTTGGATGCCCAGCGCCACCATGTAACCCACTGGGGGCAAGTCACACTCTCTCAGCCTCAGGGGCAGGCAATGGGAAACCTCTTTTTTGGCAGGGCTTTACCTGCCCTGGCTCAAGGCTATGGAATTCTGGGAGCTGGAGTTTGTCAACACACTCTCAGTCCCAGAATTCCATAGCCTTGAGGCAGGGGGCAGTTAAAGCCTTGCCAAACTGGGTTATTACTGCTAGTCCAGTGTGGATGCAGCCCCTGTTTGTATGGGTGAGAGAGAGAGAGAGAGAGAGACCCATCCTCCTCAGCCTCTGTGCCGCAGCGCCATGCCCACATTATGGGAGACCTCCACCCCTCTCACCCCCCCCCGAGCCTCTCTCTCTGAGGCTGAGGAAGGAAGGGGACGGGAAAAGGGGGGCCAAGTGGAGCCACATTATGAAACCCGCCAAGGATGGGGAGCCCTGCAGCCCCAGCCTCCCAATGCCAGCAGGACTGCCAGCCAGCCAGCCAGCCTTGCTTATGATTCCTCCTCGCCTCAGTCTAGTCTCTCTCTGCAGCCAAGGCGAGAGACCCCCCACCCCAGTCTTCCCCCTCCCCCTCGGTCCTCTAATTAGGCCTCCCGCCTTCCCCCCCCCCCCACAGGAGGAGAGAGAGAGAGACCCCTAAGTGAGCCGCCCTAGTCTCCATCCTTTCCCTCTCTCTCTCTCTCTCTCTCTGTCACCAGGAGGAGGGTGTCCCCCAAAAGGCTCCTCCATTTTTGCGCCTGGCTGAGAAAAAGAAGAAGGAGGAGGGCTGGTGGGATTGGACTGACCTTATTGCTGCGAAGGCGCTTTGGCTTTTGGTCCTCTCCTCCTTGCGCTTTCCTGGAAGGGTCCTCCATTTTTGAGGGGAGGGGGATGCCTGGATGTTATTGTTTGGATGTCTCTTCTCCCCCACCACCCCCCAACACAACACAACACAGCACACAACAACAACAACAGAGGGACACACACACACAGTTGCATCCCATTCCTTACCGTGGGCAGCAGAGGCTCCATTTGGGCGCCTTGGTCCTTCATCTCCATCTTCGTTGGATCCTTGTTGGGGAGGCTGCTGCTGCTGCTGTTGCTGCTGTCTCTGTCTCTCCTCCTCCCTCGCCTTTCTCTGCAGTGGCGGCGTCCTCCCCAACCAAGCAGCCTCTCTTGCTCCTCGGCTTAGTATTCGCCTCAGGTAGCTGCTCTCTGGATCTGGATCTGGATGGAGGAGGAGGAGGAGGAGGTGGCAGCAGGCTCACCACCGGTGGCCAGCAGTCACATGCCTTCCCGCCTCCTCTCCTCAGTCCTTCCTCGCAGGGCTTCTCTGAATGGAGACCGGTCTCAGGGCCAGGAATGGCAGAGAGAAGAGCCTCCTCCTGCCTGGGTGACCTTGGGGAGAAGGGACGCTCTCTCAGCTTCAGAGGTGGTGGCACCACTGAGTTGTCTCCTGCTGCTGCTGCTGCTGCAGGGCCCACCTCCAGGGCCAGGAATATTGCTGCTGGTGGTGGCGCAGGAGGAGGAGGAGGAGCTTCCCTTCAAACTCTCTTCTTCTTACTACTCCTGTAGTAAGCACCTTGGAGACGAAAAGAAAGACTAAAAGACAGAAAGAAGCTGGAAGCATGAGCAGCATCCCTAGACTTCAGCCTCCTTCCCCAGCTACTTCTCAGGAAGGAGGTTCAGCTCTGTACCAAAGGTCATGCTCCCAACTTCTGTCTTTCAGTTAGTCTCAAAGGTGCATCTGAGGAGGAAGGCTCAAGTCTAGGAAAGCTGATGCTCCCAACTGATTTCTTTCAGTTAGTCTCAAAGATTCATTTGAGGAAGGAGGCCCAAATCCAAAAACTCATGCTACCAACTTCTTTCTGTCAGTTCGGAGTTTGTCACACAGGAGGAATTTCTCCCAATTTCAAATTGAGCCAATTCAAATTCACATAAATTCGCTAGTTTAGCAAATTTACATGAAATCTAATTGCATTCAGAAAGCGTTCAGAATGACTTCCCATTTCCCAAAAATGACCCCCATTGCTCGAAATTGTGTGAGATATTCTTATACACATTAACATAAAACCTATTATTGCATTTGGAATGACTTCCCTTTTGCCCAAAATTGCATGAGATACTTTAATTCATAATAATGTGAAACCCCATGATTCCGTTTGGATTGCCATTGCATTATTCCCCCCCAAATTCCCTCGTATGATAAACTCCTTAGTCTCAAAGGTGCATCTGAGGAAGAAAGCTCAAGTCTAGGAAAGCTCATGCTACCAACTTCTTACATCTAAGGGACACAGTTTTACTATGCCATTATATTGAATCCATAGGGGGTTCTGGAACCAAACTGCAGGAGATACCATGGGTCCACTGTGTAATAACTTTCAAAATCTACCAAACAGGGATACCTTTATTGGTCTACCAAAATGCCCAAAATATGTGTTTGCAGCTTTTGAAGCTTCACTGGCTTGTTCATCAGGCAAATATATTAAAAATCATTGTAGTTGCTCTTGTTGGTGCTTTCCCTCAAGTGTTGGTGACCCTAAGGCAAGCCCATCATAGGGTTTTCTTGGCAAGATATTTAGGAGGGAATTTGCCATTCCCATCCTCAGAGACTGAGGACTCTTTCAGACGTGGGAAATTGGAAGTATAATCCAAGGGCAATCCAAACCCAATCCTGGGGTTTCACGTTATTGCGAATTAATTCTTCTCACGCAAATTCGGGCAAAAGGGAAGTCACTCCGAATGCAATCATGGGTTTCACGTTATTGCGAATTTAAGCTTCTCACGCGATTTCGGGCAAGGGGGGGTTATTTTCGGGTAATGGGAAGTAATTCCGAATGCCTTCCGAATGGAGCAGGGGTTCAGGTAAATTCGCTAAACAAGCGAATTTACATGAATCCACATTGGCTCCATTCGGAATTGGGAGAAATTCCTCCCGTTTGAAAGAGTAGTGAGAGCATGGGACATGCCCACGGTCACTTCATGGATTTCATAGTTGAACAGGGAATCAAACTCTGGCCTCCAGAGTCATCGTCCACATTCAAACCATACACCACGCTGGCTCTCAGCAGTAGCCATATAGCAAATCCACAAAATAGTGATACTTTTATTGGGGCAGCCAAAATGCCCAAAATACATGTTTGCAGGCTTTTGAAGCTCTACTGGTTCTTCATCAGGCAAAGATGTAAATCAAAAATGTTGTCGCTGCATGCCTTCAACTCTTGGGGACCCTAAGGTGAGCTGTTATAGGGTTTTCTTGGCAAGCTTCTTCAGAGAGGGTTTCCCATTGCCTTCCCCTGAGGCTGAGAGGCTGTGACTTGCCCAAGGTCACCCAGTGGGTTTCCATGGCTAAGCCAAGATTCAAACCTTATCCCCCAGTGTCTTGGCCCAATGCTCAAACCACTACACCATGCTGATATGGGGGAAGGGGGAATTATTATGATGATTTTACTCCCAAGCCTGCATTTTGTCAAGATCTTGCTACTCTGGTGTTGTTGGAAGGACACTCCTGCTTGTAGATTCACAAAGGATGGTGGCAACTTGGATCCAAAGAGGAGCATCTCTTTTTGTCTTGCTAATGGAACTTAAAAAAAAAATCCTGGAGTGCCCACAGGAGGAGACAGGGTTGGCCTGCATGAATGCACCTCCAACATCACCTGAACTGAGAACAGCAACATCTTGACAAAATGCAGGCATGGGACTAACACCATCATAATATTTTATTTTTTCCCTTCCTGCATGATTTATAACATCTTTGCCTGATGTTAACATCTTTGCTGATTCCTGATGTTGGAATCTCTTAGCCAGCGGAGATTCCAAAGCTTGCAACATGTATTTTGGTTGGCCAATATGTTTTGTGCTTTTTGGATGTTATTGTACTTCAGGATTCCTGTATTTGCAATACTACCAGTAGCCAGCCACAATCCACCAGTCTACAAGCAAAGGGAATGTTCTGTGGTCTAAGCCTATCGTTTTACTGGTAATATTACGCCAGCTTTGAAGGATTCTGAATAAATATGATCCTTATTTGGCTCCCACTTTCACACACATGTTCTATGGAGTCACAAAGAAGAAGAGGTGTGTATCTGAATTCACTTCCCTTTCCTTTCTCCCATTCATGCTGTCCTGAAAAATCAAAACCCTACTGCAAAAATAAAGGAGTTTGATACTGCTTTAACTGTTTTGGCTCCATGAGATGGAATTATGGGATTTGTAGTTTGGTGAGATATTTAGCTTTCCTGCTTATAGAGCTCTGGTGAATTGCATTTCCCAGAATTTCATAGGATGGAGCCATGGTGTCAAACTGCTTTATTTGCTCTGGCTGAATATCACACACCTGAAAGTCTGGCTCTTTTAAGATAGTCACTAAACTTCACTTGAAATGGGTAAATGTTTGAAATAAGAAAGATGCTTCGTGTTATATAAATATACAACCATGGGCCCTTTAACTGAATGCAAAATTCATTTTGGTACAAAGGGAGCCTCAAAAACTGTCAGACATTCAAACTGATATTTTTCATGCAAGTAGGCTTTACTGGAGGAGTATGTTGTTAGGAAGTCTCTCTCACTTAGGGGAATTATAATTAGCTCAAATATGCAGAGAGGAAGATCCTAACAAAGTCTTACGCCAGAATCGTGGTCCTGATACTGTCTACCAGAGGTCCGCCGACAAACCCCAAGAGAGATGACACTAATCCAAATAAGTCCAATTGAAATACACAGTTTATTGGGGGGCATAAATACCACACACAGCAAAAGGGGCACACACACACACACACTCAAAGCTAGCAAAAAGGGAGGGGGTGAGATGGGGAGTTAGGTTGGAGAGAGACACCACTGGAATGTTACCTTTGCAGTTTTCTCCTAGACCGGATTCATATGGATGATGATGATGAACATGACCGCCGAGATGAGGGGAGATTGACCACAGGAGCTATAGGCAGAAGTCAAACTGGCGTGGACCAGCCTGTCCTCTGAGAATAGAGTCGGGGAGTGGTTCAAACTTGGAACCTTATGTAGGACTGAACATATCCTTAGCCTAGGTATCAAGGCTAGACAAAGGTGTTGATTGTCTGGGCTTTCTTAAGCCAAGAGCAAATAATCTGTGTACAATGCGCTTAGGTTTGGACACAATTTGGAGGGAAAGCCAGCTTAATGGCTGAGCGGTTAAGTCAATCACTGGCTCATCAAGTGCGAAGCCATGGCTATTGTATTACTCCGGAGGGCAGTGGTAGAACTAGTCTGGTGACTCCCAAACTTCCTATGGAGAGTTGTTTACTGGGGACTCGGTTCCTCCAAGTGGGCTTGCCTACCCACCTCCTCGCTTGAGACTTATGGCAGGTCCCTGGATAGGTCAAACAGGGGTCATAGTACAGTCCACATGCTCCCAAAATTTTATATTAAAAGTAGGTATCATAACAATGTGTATGGGCTTTAATAGGTTTGTTGCATGATTCCACTGACTTCATTCCATGTTTGCTCTTTTCTTATCACATGATGTCATGACTCTTCCATTGTTGCATTGCATTTCCATCGTTATTGGATTATATCATTTCATTGACAATTCATTGACCGTCTAATTATAAGATGGTATGTACAGCACTGTGTAAATTTACAGAGCTATATAAATAAAGGTTAATAATAATAATTGACAACAAAAACTGATTAATGGCTCCAATATAACTTCTGTTTAACTATTGCTTCTGGTGTGACTGTTTCATTCTACAGCAGATCCAATATTCCAGCAATCCTGTGGTGTGAATAAGCTTGGCTTTACTATTCTCCATTTCCTATCCCCAGATAGGGTGAAGGCAGGTGAGTGAGGCAGCACAGAAGACTGTGGGAATGTGCATTTTCAAAGTGGCACCATTGAGCTATTGCAGAGAAGGTGTGATATTGGTTATCTCTCTATATTGGTATGTTTCTGTTTGCTTAAACAACATGATTGCTGCAAGACCACAGGCTGGTGTGTTAAAGCCCTTTGTGTATGAATAATGATAATAAGAATACACAAATAAAATTGACCACTTACAAGCAGAAAAATTCTGCTAAGGCTACAATCCCCCCCCCCCCCCCCCAAACAGCTTACTAAAACCAATCCCATTGAACTGAAAAGGGCTTCTGAATGCACAGGGTCATGGAGCATGAACTGAAATAATGTTGCATTCTCTACACCTGAAAAGTGCATAACTTAGTTGGTCACACTATGATGATACACAACTGAAAGTGTGAATTGTCTTCACTAGGAATATAAAACATCTATCAGCGATATTCCATTTGTTGCAGTCATGTTGTGATTAACATATTGTTGGAAGTAAAAAAATATACAACCACATTTGCATAAGTGATTGTCAGCCCTTACATATTACATAGTTATAGCATTGTGATTCCACTTTAATTGTCATGGCTGAAGCCTATGGAATCCTTGGATTTGTAGTTAGGTCAGAGGCTAGCTGAGAATTCCAAATGCCTTTTCCTATATAGCAAGTCTCAGGATTCCATAGGATGTTGTCAGGGCAGCTAAAGTGAATTTATAGTGCTATATGTTTGTAGTGTAAAAGGACCTTATCTAGCTACCAAGGGCAGGAGTGGGTTCTCTGAGATTTTTGCTCTTTGTCTTACCTGTTCTGTTGTTCCTTAACTACAGTACAGATAAACATTTTTTAGGCTAGTCTCTCTCTCTCTCTCTCTCTCTCTCTCTCTCTCTCTCTCTCTCGTGTAGCCAGCAATATCTCTCTCCCTCTCTCCCGCCCTCCCTAATATCAAGTTCTCTGATACATATCTTCTTTAGAAGACAGTGCTTTGCTGATTCCAAAATAGCTTGCATAAAGGCTAGCATATAGACATGTGAACAGAGAATACAGACCAGTGGAAGCAATAGTATTGCTCAGGTACTAAGAGTGATGTCATCTTAATTCCCCCACCCCCCCACCCCGAGTTCTGCTGGAATCATCCTTAATCTACATTATAGGACTCCACTGGAGATCACAGCCAAATTCAATGATCAGAATCTCTTTTACTGCCAGCCCCTTAATTTGTAAGAAAGCTTAGCCTTGCTTCCAATTCCAAAAGAAGGTAATTTAAGGCCACTATTACTGCTAGTACCATCTTGGCATGTCACAGAAGAAGACATGTATACACTCTTTGCTTTCTGTTATATCATTCCGATTTTTGTAAAGTGTATATTGTATTGTTTTATTTTTAAGATAAAATTACATAGGAAATGTGAACAGAATGTCAAAAAAGTGATGTTTCAAACTGCATGAATAATTAACATTGTTTCCTTTGTTTATGTCCAGTATAGCTCAAGCTGACACCTGCACATAAGCCTAGCCTACTAAGGTTCTTTGAAAGTATTTTTACCACCACTCAGCTTGATGGAAATATGCACATTAGCATTTGTCTCATAAAATGTCATATACCATGCATGCACTTAGCCAGAATCCTTTTGGTGATATGTGCTGGCATAACCTTCACTTATGCCAGCATATGTGCTTTTATGTCTGTTGCAAAAGGAGATGTCCAGTACCTCTGTATGTTGGCATGGAGGAGTAGGAGGGGGTATCCTGAGGATGATCTGGTTTCCTATTTGTAGATGGGGAAAAGGAAAAACCACACTGGAAAAACCAAAATCTCCACTGTACTCTGGTTGAAATGGGCAGCAGTTCACTCCATCATCTAAAGTACACCAAGTCTACAAAAGCTTATGCTACAACTTCTTTTGCCAAGTTAATCTCAAAGGTGCTACAAGATCCCTTTGCATACTGATATTCCAGACTAGAACATGGCTGTATCTCTGTTCTGCTTACCACTTTATCACACTAGGGGAAAAACAGGATTTAAAAAAGAGTTAATCGAGAGTTAAACAGGAAATGCCTATGATAAACATCAGGCATTTCCTGTTTAACTCTCGTTTAAATCCTGTTTGCCCCCTAGTGTGATAAAGAAGTAACTTTTTTTACTTCTTTAATTTTTTCTTCTCTATTCAAAAAGAAAGTAACACAGATCCATATTCTAATTGCAGAAGTTAAATTAAAAATCCATACATGTAAAAATAAGGGGAAACCTTTTATACAGTGGCAGCATAACCAGTACTTACAATACTACATATATACAGTTTGCCCTTTGGATCCATGGATTTTTTGTCCACAGATTCAACCATCCATGACTTGAAAATATACAAAAATAATATAAATTCCCAAAGCAAACCTTGTTTTTGCTATTTTATATAAGGGAATCATTTCTCTAAGCTATGGTATTTAATGTGACTTCAAGTATCCACAGATTTTGGTATGGAGGGGAGTCCTGGAACCTGCAGATAACAAGGGCCCACTGTATTTATAGAGTACAGCTAGGACAGACTTCTAAACATTGTGCAAAAAGCTAACATAAAATATATGCACGATATAAAGTACTCTCTCAGTTTAGAGGGGACTGTTTAAAATGGATGAGGAGGGGAAGAATGACCAAGCTTTCATCAGTGTCTTCTCTTTTTTTTTTTTCACTTGAACTATATGTATAAAATTCACCATGACAATACTTTCTCCATATTCTTCAGGTTTCTCCCACCATGAGACTAGATGGAAAAATAATACCAAATTGATAGCTCTTTGTAATGGTATTGACTAAGGAACTCAGGCCCACTGTATAATCTATGACAGCACAGGACTGCCACTATGATTCCTGTGATCCTAAGCAGTATTTTGTTTTTAGCTAAAGCAGGACATTGGATCACACAGTGTGTTTTCGTTTATCCTGAGCATAGCTTATTTAGAGGTTAAATCCTCAATTCTTTTATTCACTAAGGAAGATTGAAAACACAAGTAGGTAATCCTTTCACAATTTAATTAGAGCAAGCCTGCCTTCATTCCAGCTAAATGGGTGGGGGGGGGGAGTGGAATTAAAACCAAGAAAAGCAAGAATGTTCAAGAGCCTGACCATGAAAATTCCTGGTGTATGACATTTTAACAGGTCCACTTGCAGCAGCGAGAACCTTTCATACAAACAGGAGGCTTGCAGCCAAAGGTGAGTGGTTTCTTTCAATCTGACATAGAATCATCAGATCATAGAGATGGAAGAGACTACAAGGGTCATTCAATCTAACCCCCTGCCATGCAGGAAATCACAAAGCACCCCTGACAGATGACCATTCAGCTTCAATTAAAAGACCTGAAAAGAAGGAGACTCCATCACTCTCCGAGGGAATTTGATCTACTATTGAACAACATTTACCAACAGGAAGTTCTTCCTAATGTTGAGGTGGAATCTCCTTTCCTGTAGTTTGTATCCATTATTCCGTGGATCAGCAGAAAACAAGCTTGTTCCATCCTCAATAGGACACCCCTTCAAATACTTAAACAGGGCTATCATATCATCTCTTAACTGTCTCTTCTTCGGGCGAAACATACCCAGATCTCCCCATAAGGCATGGTTTCCAGACCCTTCATTTTATTTGCCATCCTCTGGACATGTTCCACCTTGTCAACATCCTTTTTGAATTGTGGTGCCCAGAACTGGACACAGGATTCCAGATGAGGCCTTACCAAAGAAGAATATAGTGGCACTATTATTTCCTTTGATTTAGACACTAGTATTGATCAGCCTAGAATCACATTGGCCTTTTTAGCTGCCACATCATATTGTTGGGTCATGTTCAACCTGTGGTTTACTAAGTCTCCTAGATCCCTTTCACATGTTGTCTTGTTAAGCCAGGTGTCCCCCGTCCTTTCTTCTGCCTAAGTGAAGTACCTTACATTTCTCCATGTAGTCTTTCTCAGCTTTGTAGGTCTTTGTCATGCACACTTCTTAACACTATCTTTGTTGTCTATCTTTGGGCTAACTTCTGTCTCCATACTTCTCCTTTTAGTCTTCACCTTTTCACCTGGATTTTCTGTACCACTCTGAGTTATAGATAGTTCTCCTTTCCTCACTCTCTACAGCTTGGCCTGTAATATTTTGTCTTTTAGGCACTGTGAATTCAGTATACAGTCTCATTTTTAATCCAAATTTCATGCACACGCGCCCCATGCTTCCAACTAGGAAAAATGTTATAGTAGGACTATATTTACAACAGCCTCTAAATGGTTGTTGGGAAATTTGAGAAATAGTAGTGGATCTTTCAAGCAGAGAAAAAAAATTGCAAGGTAAAAGCTGAATAGCAGCAATCAATGTCATACTGAAACTAACACAGAGAATCTAGTTTAGTCTTCTTTGAGTCCCAACTGAGGAGGAGGAGGAGGAGGAGGGAAGGACATGTAAAAGTAGCTTCATTTTAGTACAAAGTAGTACATTATTTGTACATAATCAAACACAGTCTTCTGGGGGAAAGACAGGGGAAAAGAAAATGGCTGTAGAGTGATACAAAAAGAAAGTGAATATGGTAAAACAAGGAAACAGGAAAACACCATGCAAACTAGCAGTCAGTGGATGCATGTAGTTGGGATCTAGATATTCTGGACTATAGGTTCCATCATTACAATCCATTCTGGTTGGGACTAATGTTGTTGTTGTTGTTGTTAACTGCCCTCAAGTCAACTCATGGCAGCCTTTTGAGTGAGACACCTCCAAGACCCCCTGTCCTCAACCGCTCTGCTCAGGTCGTACAGGCCCAGGTCTGTGACCTTGTTAATTTCATCTAGCCATCTGTCATCATTCCTCTCTTTCTACTTCCCTCCATCTTTCCTAGCATTATTAACTTTTCTAATTAGCATTGTTGACTTTTCTCATTATGTGTCTAAAGTATGACAGTCCCACTTTGGTCATCTTGGCTTCCAGGGAGAGTTCAGGCCTTATCTGTTCAAAAACCCATTTGTTTGTCTTTTTGGCTGTTCACAGTATCCTTTCCAGCACAACATCTCAAATGAGTTGATTCTCCTTCCATAAACCTTCTTCACTGTTCAGCTCTTATGTCCACACATGGTGGTGGGAATTACAATAGCTTTGACTAGCCCTACTTTAGTGTTCACTTTTATTTGTTTGCACTTTAGGATCTTGTCTACTTCTTTCATAGCTGCCCTTCCCAGTCCTAGTCTTCTTCTAATTTCTTGACTATAATAGCTGTTCTGATCAATTATTGATTCAAGGTAGGGGAACTATTTTCCTTTTTCTGTTTCTTCATCATCTAAATTGAATTTGTATACATTTTCCATGGTATTGAAGTCCAAAAACATTTGAAAAGCAGCAGGTTGGAGAAGACTGGTTAGGACGCTGTACCTATACAAATGAGATTGTTATTTACAAATACTTGTATGGACTCAGAATCCAGTCAGTGCCAAACGCTTAACAGATGATACAGATGATCAATAAATAGTCTAGCACATTTCAAGATTACAATTCATCTTGTAATGCAGCGTTTACAGAAGTAGGTTGAATCATAATTCCCTTTTTATCTGGTCATCCAATCTACATAATAAGAGGATTGGGAGTGAAAAACCAAGCGAAAATAAATGTGTGTGTGTGTGTAGGCTAAACTGTAAGCAAGCACAATATGTGAGGCTCCAGAAGAGAGATGGACAACATGCACCCACTCTGGCTGTCCCTGCTTTTCCTCTTTGCCACTGCCCACTACTGAAAGGCCACCATTAGATGTGCATGTGCCATTGCAGTTTTGTGGCAGCGCAAAGGAAAAGATCCATACCCTCCAACTGGCTCAATCTGACAATCCTGATTAATTCTCCATTGTTCCTCTTTTTCAGCTGCTTTTAAAATGTCCTGGCTTCTCTCTGATTCCCACTTTTTCCTCAGACTACTTCCATTCTGAAACTGGGGGCTTGTTTGCACTGACCCAAAAAATAAAAATAAAAATACTCACCTCACAGTCACAATGAGCTGGGCACACAATGTTCTTGACCATTCTTAAAGAATGGAGATCTTTGGGGTGCCTGAGTTCTTTAATCTGCTTTTTAAAAACTCACCTTTTACCCTGCACTTTTCTAGAAAATCTGGATAATCTTATATATGGCCAGCAGTCTCAGGTGACATCAGTGTGCAGCAGAATTGGTTAGCTTTTCCAAGTATGACATGCACAGCCATTCTTTTTTAACTTCAGTGTATGTATGCAGACAAATGTAGATCTCTCCATGAGTGAGTGAGTGAATGAGTAAACAAGTGATGAGCCCACTAGCAAGTGCCTCTCTCTCTTTATTCCCCACCATCTAATCCTCTTCTCTCCCAATTAGCCACTCACTCAAGTGGGAAGGGAATTGGATAGGAGGAATGAAGAAGAAAGGTGCATGCTCTTCCTGGCTCATTTGTTTGCTCACTTACTCACTCATGCAGCAATCTGCATACAGACATTCACTGAAGTAGAACAAATATCAAAACAAGGCTTATGGGGGTAGGTGGGTGAGGAGAAGGACTTTTTGCTAGTTCACTTGGGTGGGGGGAAGTAATTGGGGGTAGCCTGATCATTGAGCTCATAGCTGAGCTCAGCTGGGGGGGGGAATGATAGCCCTAAGGCCCTTCTCCTAAGAAGGACAAGGAAACATTTTATTATGTTTTCTTTCTCTGTTGTGAGTGTGTGTGGGGAGGGGGAGAAATTCAAAGTTCCCTCCCTTACTGATGATTACTGACTGGGATACAAACGGAGAAAGGGGATTGGATGGGGCAGGCATCAAAACAGAGAGCAAAGTGGGACAGTAAATCAATAGGCAAAGAATAATGGCTACTGGTTGATAGGTTGATGAATATTGGGAAGGGGGAAAATGCAGAACAGACATGGCTATGTGACCAAAAATAATGCAAAGGGACAGAAGGTGGACCTCCCCTTTGCACCAAAGTGAGTTTACCAGTGGAGAATGTGTGGCTGGATAAGCTGATCTGACTTCATGTGTGGTTTGTATGGTGTTACCAGGTTCACTGTGGGGTCACTGAGGTGCCGAAAATGGCAATGTGAAGCAGGATTTTTTCTTTGTCACTGTAGACAAACCCTGAGTTAAAAATGTAAAGGTATTTTGCGTCCATGGGGAGAGAAGAGGAAGGACAGAGTCCTTTCCTTCTCAGTGGGCTCAGGCGAAAGCAAACTGCTGCAGCCTCTTCTAGCTTGTGTGTGTTTCATCATTAATAACTTTTGCCATCTTGATCACAGTGTGATATTACTTGGCCACAAATGTCCCAGTTTTGATTTGCGAAAAGTTGGATGATATGAGTACAGGTTATCTGACAGACCATATTTCCTAATGTGAGCCCACCAGACCCTGGGATCTACAGGAGTAGCTCTTCTTCCAGTCCCCTTTTCCCCCCTTTCCCCATTTTTCATCTTCACAGGTACAATTGGTGTGAACGTGAGATAAGGCTTCTCCATGGCTACCCCTAGACTCTGAAGAGACTAGAATAGCCCATTTCTGTCCTTCTATCAACAGGAGAAGACTTTTTCATTCACATAGATCTTTAGATGTAAGGCTTTTAAGGAAAGGACCATAAGAGGGTGCTGTATTACAGTTGGCACTCCGTTTTCACATAGATCCATTCTGCCCGCCGCCCCCCCCCATGCAAACAGAGGCTCACACATATCAATCCTCATAGGTTTAAATGGGGTGCACCCCATGTGCATGCGCATTAGAGATTCTATCCATGCATAATCAAGGGCATGGATCCCAGATCCACAAGTTAGATGGGGCTACTGTATTTTAAATTGTATTGTTTCAATTTTTAAATTATTTGTAAGTGTATGTCTTAAATTATTTTAATGTAATAGATTAATTCTATTTTAAGGTTGACTTTGTGTATGTTTTGATTATATTCAGATTATTTTAATCTGTAAACCACCTTGAGCCCAATCTCAAAGAAAAGGCAGGATATAAATAAAGGTAATTAATAATGATAATAATTGCAACACCATTGCTAGCTGGGTGAGTAGAGAGCAGGAGTAAATAGGCCTTCTTATCTTCTACCTTCCCCCCCCCTTTTTTTTTTTTCCTCTTTGAAAGACTGATTCTACCTTCTGATTTTTTGTTACCATCCTTAGATGCTTACTTCCAAACTGAGCCAACAACTATAGCTATCATCTAACCTGTAGATCAACAGCAAGCAGTCCATGGAGCTGGTCCAATTTTCACTTCAGTTTTGGTGAGTCACTGACAGAATGCCTGACAACCCTCTCACATTTTAATCAAAGAGTATGAAAAAAATTGCCCTCATCTTTCATTGGTTTTTGTATACAATGGCTCCCTGCCATTGGTCAGACTTTCCTCTTGCTTTCACAAGACAAGCTTACATTAATCAATTAATTAAACAGTTCTGACATATAGATCATGGTGTAGGTGAGTGACTTGGGGAACACAGAATGCAACCATCTGTGTAGCCTGACCAGTGCTTTGCACTATTCTCCTTGCATTGTACATATCATTGAATTAAATATCCAATCCAAAAAACGACTTCATAACATTGCTAACCCTTGTTGCTTGCTATACAGAATCATTTCAGCGGCACTCAAGGCAAACTATTGTAACTTCATGTTACAAATGGGTAATTCTCCTACCTTTCATAAGATGCCAAGGAATGATATGTATGTTTACTCAGACTAAGTGGCTTTCCAGACCGCCCAAAAGGGGCGGTCCGTACTTGCCCCAGGAAGCCGCGGAATGGGGCCGAGGCTGCCATGCTGGCAGCCTCTGTGGCCCCATCCCGTCACTTCCAGAGGCCGCGGGGAAGCGGCAAACTGCCGGTTCCCCGCAGCCTCTAAGCGGGGTGCAGCAGGCCATGGCCCCTTTCTCCCTGGGTCTTTGCTGCAGCTTTCTAAAAGCCGCGGCAAAGACCCATGCCAAAAAAGGAGCTCCGTTTGGAGCTCCTTTTTTGCGCCATGGAAAGGGCGCGTTTAGCAGCTGCGCACATGATGATGCTCTCAAAGTGCATCCGTATGGACGCCGCCATTTTAAAATATGCTTTAGGGTTAGGGAGGGTGTGAAAGCTGCACCCTTCCTAACCCTAAAGGCACACTTTCAAGCCCTTATTGCACCTCTAAATGCCCTTCTAGATCGGGCCTAAGAGTTTTCCCTCAAGTCTGTCTGTCTAGGTTATAGGTTTAATTTAGTTTTGGTGAATTTTGTCCAATTTTTTATAGATAAATTTCCTACTATAAAAACTTTTTGCTGAATTTTTCACCCTTCCCTTAGCTTTAAAACCTTGCTTGCTTATGGTATTCATTATAGTTTCATAGCATACCTTGCATTTCCATTTACTACATCTTTATAATAAACATTTATATGTCCTTCTTTTCAGGCCACCAGGAATTGTCCATACAGTCCAAGAAACAAAAAGTTTTTAAAAACAAAATGCCTCTTTATTCACGGGATAACCGTAGAACGTCATATGATAATCTTTGTGTTATTGCATGATGTTGATGGGAGCATACCACTATGCTCCCATCTTTTTTTGCCAGTTTGATAAAGTCCATAGATCATGAAAGGCTATGGAACGTCCTTAAAGACATGGGGGTTCCAACACATCTGCTAGTTCTGATGAGAAATCTGTACCCAGGACAAGAGGTTATTGTCAGAACAGAACACAGAAAAACAGAATGGTTCCCAATTGGCAAAGGGGTCAGGCAGGGCTGCATCTTATCATGCTACCTATTCAATTTATATGCAGAACATATTGTAAGAAAAGCAGGCTTGGACACAGAAGAAGGAATAAAAATAGGAGGGGAGAATATCAGTGATCTAAGATATGCACATGACACCGTAATACTTGCAGAAAACCTCAAAGAACTGGAACAAGTACTAAGGAATATCAAGGAAGAAAATGCAAAAGCAGGCTTACTGTAGAACATAAAGAAAACAAAAATAATGTCCATGGAGAATAGGTTGAATAAATTCAACCTAGAACTCAAAGAAATAGCAGTAGTAAAAGAGTTCTCATATCTGGGATCGAACATTGATAGGGAGAGGAACTGCAGCCAGAAAATTAGAATAAGATTACAAATGGGGAGAGTGGCTATGAAAGATCTAGAAAAGATTATAAAATGCAAAGATATACAAGTGAGCACAAAAATTACAATCATACAAGCCTTATTACCATGTATGGATATGATTGCTGGACAGTAACTTCAGAAAGAAAATAAGAAGAAAATTCATTCATTTAAGATGTGGTGCTGGAGAAGAGTGCTGAGGATTCCATGGAGGGCCAAAAAGACAAACAAATGAGCCTTTGGACCTTATCAGACATCGGAAATTGGAAGTATAATCCAATGGCAATCCAAATGCAATCATGGGGTTTCACATTATTTGAATTTAAGTATCTCACGCAATTTCGGGCAAAAGGGAAGTCATTCCGAACACAATCATGGGTTTTACGTTATTGCAAATTAAAGCATCTCACACAATTTCGGGCAATGGGCAGTCATTTTTTGGGTAATGGGAAGTCATTCTGAATGCATTCCGAATGCAATACGAATTCACGTGAATTCGCTAAACTAGCAAATTCACGTGAATTCAAATTGGCTCCAATTGGCTCCATTCGCAATAAAAAGAAATTCCTCCCATCTAATAAACTGAGCAGATCAAGTCAGAAATCTCCCTGGAAGCCAAGATGACTAAATTAAGGCTGTCGTACTTTGGACACATCATGAGATGGCATGATTCATTGGAAAAATACAATAATGCTAGGAAACATGGAGGGAAGTAGAAGAGAGGAAAGCCGCATGCTAAAAGGATGGACTCTATTAGGGAAGTCAGGGGTATGAATTTGCAGGAACTGAGCAGAGCAGTCAAAGATAGGGAGTCTTGGAGATTTCTCTTCCACTGTGTTTCCATGGGTTGAGATCTACTTGAGGGTTGTTAACAACAACAAAAAACAAAAATACCCCAGATTTTGTGATTAATGGGCTGGCTGTTTGCAGCAGATCCTCGGTTTTGGCTACACATCATCATGACTCCTTGCCAAGAAGACAAGGGGAGGATGTTTTATTTGGCCTGTACAAACAGGGCCTAAGACACAGTATTAAAGCAACGATTAACAACAATTTGCCTGTGATTTGTCCCCAGCAGATTTTTATTTTAAAGGCATATATATGGTCTTTGAAGCCTGTGGTGCAGGAGAAGGAAACTGCACTCTGCTCTTAAAAGAATTGTCTCCAGAAAGCTATAATCATGGTTTGATGCCTTTTGACATGGCACTCCTATTCACAGCTCTACTATTAGTAGCTCCCTGACACAGTGCTCAAGGTGAGTGTAAACTAATAAAGATATCCTGATAATTTATTTATAGAAGGAAAGCAGCAATTAACCATCATAACACTAACACAACCTCATCAAGGTGCATCTCCACTGTAAATCAACTGAAGATGTCATTGCTCGGCACTTAAAATCACCCTGGCACTTTCCAACCTTTCATGGCAATAAATAAGCAAGATACTCCAAGAGTCAACAACACACATGCTAAGTAAACACTAGAAGGCTTAGCACATAAAAGCCACAGTTTACCCAATTAGTCTAACCAACTTGTGTTGTACATCTTATCCCTGAAGATGTGCCTCTGCACTCCCCAGCAACCTCTTCAATCCCCCCCTAATCCCCTCCCCCAAGTTTAGGAATAAGGAATTACAAGGAATACAGCTGCCTGTAATGATTTACCACTAAAAAAAATGAGTCTGTAATGAAATTGCATTTCAAAAGTAATATAATAAGTGGAAACTAAGGAGATTATCACATGGAGAAATACTCCCAATGAAGATGCAGGATTGACAACTCAAAATCGGGTGTTATCGCACGTGCCTGCAGCTAGGCAAGTGCAACCTGGATGCAGCCTGGACCCCAGCTGCACTTATCCTTCTTGAAGCAGCCACCCCTGCCTGAAGGAGGAAGAGAATGGGAAAGTTCACTGGATCATGACCCCTCCTAAGCCACTGCTTCTTCTCCCACCTGTCCCATCACTGCCCCAGTTCCCAAGACAAGATATTGCTGCAGCCTCAATCAGTGTGCCCGCTTAGTCTTGTGTGCCCTAGATGCACAGTGTCTGATGGAGAGCCAGTATCTGTGATGGCCCCTGATAGTGGAGAGGTCAGCAGCACTTCTTGATCGGGGCTGCTTCCGTTATCTGCTTCTGGCTGGGCCCTCTCAGCAGTCAAGGAGAAGCAGTCTCAGTGGCTGTGCTCATGGGCAAATGGCATGTTGGACCAGCCAACTAAAGAGAAGCAGTGAACCTCCAGAGCCTGGGCTTGTCACTGCCCTATGACACCACCTCCACCCTAACCCTAACCCTGTACTATGTGGAGGGGGGGCGCAATGGCCACATGTAGATGTAAAGGAGATCACAAGGGTGAAATATTTGAGAACCACGGCTGTAGTTGCTTTCAAGTTTATCAGACGACGGAAATTGGAAGTATAATCTAATGGCAATCCAAACACAATCATGGGGTTTCATGTAATTGCATATTAAAGTATTTCACACAATTTCAGACAAAAGGGAAGTCATTCTGAATGCAATCATGGGTTTTACTTTATTGCATATTAAAGCAATTTCAGGCAATGGGGGGGTCATTTTCAGGTAATGGGAAGTCATTCTGAACACATTCCGAATGCAATTGGAATTCACGTAAATTCGCTAAACTAGCGAATTCACATGAATTTGAATTGGCTCCAATTGGCTCCATTCAGAATAATGAGAAATTCCTCCCATCTGATAAACTCCTTTGTCTTCCATCTGTTCCTGGAGCTCTCCTTTGAGGCCTTTCAACTGCACTGCTTTTCCATGACTGAGTGAGTATGAAAGTTCCTCCCACTGCAGCTCTGATATGCAGACAGTCAGGTGATGAGGAATGGACATGATGATACTCCTCACCCCCTCTCACCCCTCAATCTCACTATTCCCAAGCAGGCTGTTTTTCTTTTTTCCAGTTTCTTTTCATTTCTGTTTTACTTAATCAATTGCTGTGACTGAGAAATTGAAAATAAAAAAGTAATTCAAAAAAGCAGACAGGAAAGCATGCTTGGAAGGGCATAGTGTGGGAAGGAGGGGTTATGAAAGTCAGCATGCAAAAAACAGAGTCTGGGAATATAACAGCACCATGGCACTTTTGAACAGTTGTGCAAAAATGACTGTATGACCATATCCAAATCAGTATGTTTGTGTTTCTTATGCTAACATAGGGGCATAACAGACAGCCCCTAAGGGGCAGCTCCATGCCACCCTTTTCCTTGCAGGATCAGGGCCCCAATCTAGCCTTTCTATAGTGCAAAAAGAAGCTGCAAAAAGTGTCTGCTTTTCGTACGACAGAAAGGGCACACCACCGCCCCAGCTTTTCAACGCTCCTTTGGTGCAACACATTTAAATGCTGAACCAACAGAGTGCTGTGATGCCCCCCGCTGTGCGGTTGGGTGCACTGCATGCCACCGGCATGGAGGCAGCATGGGGGTGGCTGGAATGCATACGCCATGCCTCCGCACTGGCATATAATGCTGGTCTGTAGAGGCTCATGATTGTGGAATCCTAGCAGTCTAGTGTGATAAAGTCCTCAGTGCTAACCCTTGATACAGGCCCCTTTCTCAGTGTGTTTTAAATGAAAGTACATCCTTAATGTTACTTAAGTATTGCTTTAAGGCAGGGCAGTAGCAACTGGTAGCAGCTACTGTGAGTGTTCTTAAAACTCAGCATGGAATCCAGAGATAAATGTTAGGTGTTAGTGGTATTTTTAATGTATCTCTACAGACCAAAACATCTCATTTATTTGTACAATTCCACAGGAAGCAGTTTTATTTTATTTCATTCAGAGAAGGGAATCAGTCCCAAGTGTTTCCAGCAGTCACTGGATGGTGTGACAGCCTGTTAATCAACTCTCTCAGCCAGTACTTAGAAGGCAGAAGAGAAATCTAACAAGCACAGCATGGACATTGTGGCTGTGTCCCTTTATAGGAAATTAATAACCATTAACAGTGAACATCTGCTTTGTAACCAATTCAGACTGGTATGTGAATCTAGGACACTCCGAATGTGCCTGGGCATGGTAATTGGCCAGGCTATTAATATCATTTGACCTGCTGCAAGAACAAAAGTTTAGTCAGAAATGAATGAAGCTGTATCCCAAAGGAGAAATCTTGCTGTAGATCCTCTCTTGTTCTTATACCCTGCTTTCGAAAGAGAAAAAAATATGGGCTAGTCTAAAAGTAACAGGGAACCACATTTCTTTTTCTCTGCAGGACACACCATGTCATGGACACTGAGTCACGGGCTGGCACATTTTCAGAGTTTGAAAAAGTTCCTTTTGATGACACAATTCCCAGACTCCCCAGCCAGCCAGAGGCCATTCTGTCTTGGGATCGTAGTCAAAATGCATTTAAAACTTGAATCAATATTTCTGGATGCCGTTTTGCCTTTTTCTGTTGAAAGAAGGAATGCCAAGAAGAATTGAAGGCCACAAACACAGCTTTGGGGTGCATTTGGCCTAGGGGCCATACTTTGTAGCCACCCTTGTTTTAGGCCCTGAATATGAACCCAAAGATATGCAACAGATACCCAAGCCTGAAACCTGGCAAGCCTAACTGCAACTAATTTATAAATGTATCCCTGTCTGATGACAGCATCCTGCTAATCACAAGCAATAGTGAAATTCTGCACTACACTACACAAAAATATGTTTTTTGTTCAGAGAGCTATCAGACTGGCTGCTGCAGGACTTCTCAATGGGAGAGGTTCTCTATTTTTTTTTTAATTTAAATTCCTTTTCATTTGGCTGAATCTGTTTATATGTGTTTTGATATTACAGCTTGTGGTTTTAGCAGTAGGTGGAGATAGAAAGGTTCCAGAAATTTAGAAGCCATGGGGGGGGGGGGGGGGAGGATATCATTCTTAATTGATTTTTTTTAGGAGAGAAATTTGAATTTTCAGAAAAATTGAGAAATGCAGTATACTATGTTACTTTAGGAGCATTTTTTTATATATACATGGTTCAGTTTTGGCCTAAAATGATCATGTGTGATATATTAAATGAATGGTTTATTAAAATATGATTACAAATTGCGCTTACTTTTTAAAAATGTTGTTTTTGTTACAAACAAAGCTATGCGATGATCCTGCAATAAAAAAAAATACGAAGAACATGAAAAAAGCAACAACAAAAAGAGACAAAACTATCAATGTAAATAAAACAGAGAAAACTAATTTGCACATTCTCATTGTGTGAGAATGAGGACCCCCACTCTTACCACGATCACATTAATGAAGGGAAGTGGATGCATACTGGACTGGCAGCACTTCCTACCACATTTCCTTCCATTAGTGCAATCAGAATGTTGCTGGCCCCTTACACTCTCTTCCACACTTGTCCTTCACCCCACCTCCCTACCCTATGCCTTACCCAACATGTCTTTCATTTGTAGGAGGTTGTTTTTCTTAATGCAGTTCCTGAGTTATGCTAAATCCATAGTTTTAAGCTCCATGGTTTTAAAAAAATAGTTTTTTTAAAAAACTAGCTATTTTGAAATAGCGAAGGGGAGTGGCAGTGGGGGAGAGGTGGAGATACTGACACCATGTGATCTCACAATCCCAGAACTGCAACAGAACAGAATAATCTCAGAAATTCAACAGAATAATTTACCTCTCCTGACAATTTACCGCACCTGATAAGATTAAGAGTTTATTGACTGGTGTTCCCTGTCAATAACAAACTGCAGGCTATCAGTGATTGAAAGACAAGACAGCAAGGAGAGGGAGACAGCATCATGTGATAGGTATCACCAAAAGAGCTATCGTTGAATTTTTATTGTGGTTGAAAAGTCCTTTATATGTTATAAAGTCCTTTGTCTCTATTAGTTCGCCATAATGTCAAGCATACTTAATGCACTAATTCCTGTAAAGAGAACTGAGAAAAGGAAATCAAGACAAGGAATTGTAATGAACTGATTCTGTACATGTCTGCCTTCAAGTTGCCTGTTGATTTATGGTGACTCCATGAATTTCATAGGGTTGTCTTGGGCAAACAATACTCAGAGGTGGTTTTGCCAGTTTCTTCCTCTAAAATATATACTACAGCACCTGGTATTCATTGGCAATATCCAATCCAAGTACTACCCAAAGGTGACCCTGCTTAACTTTGGGGTATTTAGAGAATTCTGTACATACTGTTATATAAAACCCTCCTCTGAGATAATGTTTACAATTATTTTTGTGTAGAAAATATGTGAAAGATGTCGTAAACACATTTTAGTCATTCTAAAAGAAAAAAAAATCTATTAATAATTGTCCTCATTAAAATGAAATAAATAATAATTGTCCCCATAAAATGAAATTAATAAATAATAATAATAATAATTCCTTATTATTTTTTAATTGGGGTAAGGACTTTAGAAAAAAATTGGGGGGGACACATGTTTTCTAGATTTTTTCCTAGTTTTTTCCAGGTCTTCACATCTCTACTTGTAGCTGGAGTTTTTTTAAATCATGTTGTGAGCTACCTGTGGTCCCAATATTGAGGCAAAAGCAGGATTATAAATAAATGTATTGTATGTGCTGCCCTTCAATTGCTGTTTAGGTATCTCCATTCTTACTTCTGTCAAATGTATGTATCCCTACCTGCCTGTCTGCCTATTTGAACATTCTTGTTCCCACATCTTTTAGCTATAAACTTTGACTTAGTCCAGGTCTGGGAGTTATGAGGCCCTCCACTTATTGTTGGACTGCAACTCCCAACAGCCCTAGCCAGCATAGCCCATCATGAGGAATGCTGGAGATTGCAATCCAACAACATCTGGATGTCCAAATGTTTTGCACACTTCCAGCTTAGATTCTTCCAATGTTTTGTCCTACAAACTCCATCAGCACCAACTATCATCTATCATAGCTAGAAATAATGGGACCTGTAGTTCAGGTTAGGAAGTGGAATTTTCTCATTTCCTGCAATTAGCTCTGCCTCTGCGTTAATGTGTGTTACCTGTGTGCAGAATACTTCTTGGGCTTTCTTATGCAATGCTCCAGGGTGACCCCTTTTCTGTTCTTTCTGGAATTGCACCTTCAGCTCCTCACATTTTTGGCTGTCTAGGTGATGGTTAACATATTTGAAAACCACACAACCACATGCATCAAATTATTCTTCATTGAATGTGGTCAAGAAGTAAGTGTGCATTTGAGTGCTCTACCTCAGACTAACATACATTGCAAATTATCCACATTTTCAAATTCAGGGCAAGTAACCACTGTTTGGTTCTTTTCAAAGATATAGCCATGCTAGTCTAGAAAATCAGTATGCAAAGGTATTTTACCATACCTTGTAAGATAGAAGTTGGTAGCATGAACTTTCATAGACTTGAACATACTTTCTCAGCTTCACATGGTGGAGCTGACAACCCAGGGATGGACTGTGAGAGAATGTCCATAGGAATTCAAAACTGTGGGTGTGGAGATGAGGTGACAAGTACAGTTTTAATAATGGTTGTTGTGGGACAAGGCAAGGATGTTGCCTGAAGCCAAGATAACCATACGAATGAGTATTGAGATGTAGTGTGGGAGCCAAAAAGGTGTGATGAACTGGCCAAGAGAGCCCCCATGAGGCTGGGGGGTTAGCTAGTGTTATAATGTGCACAGTATGTCAGGAAACCATTGTCTCTGTTCAATCCACTGCTGATGGACTAAACCAGGCCAATTATAATAAGCTTCACAATTACATATTTTAATGATATTATTTTAACTTCATTTTTACACTAATCTGGCAAACAATAAGCAATGACATTGCATTTCAAATAAAACTGAAATGAATTAAACTAAACAACAAAGGCAGAGAAAAAAACTAAAAAAATAAACAAAAGCATAATGAATGAAAATGTTGTGCATTATTTCTATATATCTATATCTATATCAAATATACCATTAATTATACCAGTTTTCTGCTTTTCCAAATCTTATTTCTTCTCTAGATCTCATTCTCATACACCTGTGGAGATTATTGCATTACTAATAAACCCAATTTACCTCTTTTGAGTTACATTCGAATTTGGGATGTAGCTGGGTATGATTGCATGGATTTTGCTGCTGTTGTCACCTCCCGACTTCATCCAGGCACCCTCATCTGGCCAATTTACAATGCTGGGAAGCTTCCAAAAGTGAAAAGTGGCTGGTTGAGGGCGGATTTTAGCCAGATTTTTGCCTGGATGCAGTCGGGAGGTGGCAACGGTGGCAAAATCCATGCAATAATACCTGGCTGTATCCCAAATTCGAATGCAGCTTGGAAGAGGTAAATCAAGTTTGTTAGTAATGTGATAATCTTATATATCTATCCATTTAAAAAAATATCTTGCCAAAGATGAATCACTCAACTTTGTAGACCTATTGTTTCTATGTTTGCATATGCGTGCTGAATAAATGGCTACCATGTCATCCAAAATCTATGATCCCTCCTACTTCCTCTTATTGATTTAACAGTACATGTTAACTTTTCTATGAAAGTGATATGCCAAACTCAATTTAACTATTTGTTAACACATAAATATTGCAGTTTTCCAACAAGGTATGATTTCTTGTATCACTGATATCAACATCATTTTTATGAGCACTGTGTTGTTGTTTTTAATGTTCATTATACTTTGTGAAAATAGAAAATAGCTGCTTTTCACAAAAATCATTTTTGTTCTACCCTTTGCACAATGAAATTAATTATACCCATTCAAAACTGCTTGATTTTTTTTACATGAAACCCACATGTAATGTATTGCACCCTCCAACAGAATGTGCCCACATTAGAAAAAAGTTTACTTATTCTTGTATAATGTCATCTATATATAATTTTAATGTGGATTCGCTTATATATAAGGACACTGAGTCTGACAAAACTAAAGAATACATTTTATCCCATTCCATCTCTGTAATTTCTTTTTTTAAATGTCATATTCCTATATATTCTAAGCCTTGATTTAATGTGTAACTGATCGTATCTCCAGCACTGTTCAGCATATCAAAGCCTGAACATCACTCACTGTCTCTGCTTGAGTGAGCAACTCTGATGAGTTAGTCTGGCAAGGCATCGCTGAGGAGCTGGGAGGAGATGAATGAGAGTGCCTTGGCAGCAATATGCCAAGAACATGGAGCTGTTCTAACCAAGATTTTATTTAAGATACAAGCAAGATCTGGTCAGCCAGCCATGAAAGATTCTGGCATTCCGTCTGTTAAAGCACTTGCTTGGTGCTGAAGCTGCTGTGCTGAACTCATACTTTTCTAGAAAAGGATGTGTCGGTAGAATTCTAAATGGTCTGCAGTAGAACAGTAAGGATTTAAAATGTTTTACTTCATTATTTAACGCAGGGTGACCAGACATCTTTCTTTTCCGGGACATGTCCTACATTTCAGCCTTCTATCCAAAAAAGTCCTCCATTTTGAGCATGACCTAAAAGCGTGAAATTGTATTTATATGAGCATTTTTAGCTTTTATGTTGTTTTATGTTGTGATGTTCTACATTTTTCTTGAATGTCTTATAATTTGTGATGCCTTGTCCTCCTTTGTGGCTATGACATCTGGTCACTCTGTGTTTCACAGCAACCATGAAAGAAACACTTTGAGGGTCAGTCAGTAAGCCAGGCTGTTCAGATCCCTGACATGTACTCAGGAAGATCTGTATCTTTTTTACTCAGGTTTTCCCAGTATGTGAGGTTATGGGTTGTGACAGACAATTTTTCTAATGTCATGCCCAGTCTGGCTGAGGACTAAGGAGAGGACTCTCATCCTAACACTGAGCTTGAGCATGAGCCTGAGCCTGAGCCTGGCTCTAGCAATTTGCAAAGCCAGGAAACTCCTGGCTTTGAAAAGAAGCTGGCTGAGCTTGGATTCTAGACAGAAGTTACCCAGATTTCACCCAGCCAGTAGTGTCAGCAGCAAAATGTGTCAATAAGAGGCAGTTGCAGTCTGAATTATAATTCAATTCAACAGCGGGAAGTCACTTTTTTAAGCTGTGCGATAATCTCCATAAACAAGGCTATCAAATCACCTCTTAACCATCTCTTCCCCAGCCTAAACATACCCAGCTCCCTAAATGTCGCCTCATAAGGCATGGTTACCAGATCCTTACTCAGACTATGAAAATCTACAAGGGGGTATCCAAAAGTTTTAATGGTCACCTTTAAAAAAAATTGACAGAAAGTTTGTTTTGATTTGTAGTTGTTAACTTATCTCTATGTAGTCACTATCTAGATTTACACATTTTTCCCAGAGTATCTTGACCCTCCAAATACCTGATATTGTAGAAGTCCGCAGATTGCGCTTTACGAGGGGGTATCGTAAAGTAATAATTATCACCCAGAAGTTATTATGGCATATTGATGAAATTTTGTCAGTGTCATCATTGGTCCCTAAGTGCACGTTGCTGAGAAAATCAACTCATTGCATCCTTTATTTTTGTGACTGGCTCTGCCAGAAGTGACTAAAATATAAAATCCTTGTCAGGTGCAATCTGCAGACTTCTACAATATCAGGTATTTGGAGAGTCAAGATACACTGGGAAAAATGTATAAATCTTGATAGTGACTACATAGAGATAAGTTAACAACTACAAATCAAAACAAGCTTTCTATCAACTTTTTAAAAAGGTGATCATTAAAACTTTTGGATACCCCCTCATAGCTGCTGTAGGCTCCTACAGGAAGGACAATTTGAATACATTCCATTTGATGCAAACTCACATTTTTTCTGCCCCCTCAACCAAGCCAAGACCAACTGCTTCTCCATGGTCTGACTTATCTCCCCATCTTTCCTTTCTCTCTCCTTGGGCTTAACTGCTTCTGGATGGTGGGACTGTGTATGTGGAACTAAGCATATGGGTACCAGGTAAGAAGTATAAACTGGGATTTATTAGTCAGTGTTATACTAGGAATATGGATGATAAATATGGGTAAATGTTAGATAGGACAAACCAGGAAGCCGCAACATATTGAGTTAGTGCTGACTGGTCTACTGGCTATAATATACATGTTCTATCATAAACTTGATGGTCAGTATGTCATAGTAGTTTGAGCCACTGGTCACTCTGCATTGGACTATGACTCTAGAGACCAGCGTTTGATTCCCAAATCGGCCATGAAACTCACTGGGTGACCTTAAGCAAGTCACATGCTCTCAGCCTCAGAGGAAGGCAATAGAAAACCATCTCTGAATAAATCTTGCCAAGAAAACCTCAGGGTAAGTTCACCTTAGGATCTCCACAAGTTGGAAACAACTTGAAGGTACATATACATCATAAAAAACATCTCTTTCTTTGTGTTCTTAATCCATTATCCCATCTGACATGAACCAGGTACAAATGGCAAGCAATGGAGTTTTAATAAAGAATGCTAAGGCTAGGTCCATTGGTGCAGTAGCAGGAAGGTGGGTAGTAAACGGTTGTGATCATCTGACTAATCCCATACTTCTTCTTCTTTTCCCACATTTATTTTTAATGGTTTCAAACAATAATTTCATTTACATTGTCTTAAGTAATACTTCCCACCTTCAGTGGATCAGTGTTTAGTGTTCTTATACTGGATTTTTTTTTCCTTTATTTCTTTTCCTTTTGGCCTTTACTAGTTAATTTTTTCCCCATCTGATTTTCCAAAATTACAATTAGCTGGGGGGATCACAACTTTAATAATAACCAAATATCATAAATTGATTACCCAACTATCTCTAACTTTCTGCTATATTGTATTAATACGATATAATACCACACTTCTAAACAACGTCAGGAATGATGTTTCTGGCTTTCAAGGTGAAGCAAATATAATGAAATGACTCCAGTTTGAGGCAAAGTTATTCCATTCACTTCTTTTTCCCCGTCTTCAAACAAGTGAATGATGTTTGTATAGTCCTGGGCATAGGGGACAACTTCCCATGTGGCAGAAACCCATCCTCAAAGCTTTCAACTGAAGAATGTGGCTTTTAAATTTTGTACATTTTAATGTATTTTTTACAGTTTTTATATTATTTTAATTATTTTAAATTTTATTGTAATTATTTTTTTAAACATTTTATCTGTTAGCCACCTTGGGTCCCTTCTGGGAGAAGGTGGCATACAAATAATATAAATAAATATAAATAAATTCAGGGGCTCTTCATGCAGGAGGCCTAAGGCCCAATTTACATGCATGTCCTTACTAATGACTGTTGAAATACAGAATCAGATGAAGATAAGCCACTTCTCATTGTACTTTTCTTTTATACTGCTTAATAGCATCTTTGATAGACCACTTACCTAGTTGCTTCTCCTTCTGTCTTGTGGACAGAAGACTTGCAGATTTTTCCTGGCTGAGGCAAAAGTCAAGATGGCACCAATCTGTATTCAGCACTGCAGTCCTTCATGTTCCTAAAGAGCAAAACTTGGAGAAGTTGTTTCTTTGAACTGCAGTTCCTATGAGGCCATCCTGGCAGGAAAGATTGTGGGAGCTGGAGTCCAACAATAAAACCTTTTCCAAGTGTAATACAAGGTTCTAATGTTTGGTAACCTTTCCAGGAAATCACTGGTTTAAAGGAAATATTCTCAGGATTACAGAGACCTTCTCCTGAACATGATAGGAGTCTCATGTCCCCACTGCTGCTGTACACTGACGGCAAACATGTTGAGTCAGGCTTTTATGACTAAGAAGCAAGAGGCAGCTGTGCAGGCATAGCGGCCAATTTTAATAAAATGTACTCTTAGAGGCAGCAAGGTGTAGTGAATTGGGTGTTACACTAGGACACGGGTGACCAGGGTTCGAACCTCACTTGCAGCTTGGTAGATGAAGGGAATGCTGAGGATATAGTATATCTTGACTTCAGTAAGGCATTTGACAAGGTTCCCCATGACATCCTTGCAAACAAGCTTGTAAAATGTGGACTAGACAAGGTAACCGTTACATGGATTTGTAACTGGTTGACTGACCGAACCCAAAGGGTGCTCAACAATGGTTCCTTTTCATCCTGGAGAGAAGTGACAAGTGGGGTGCCACAGGGTTCTGTCCTGGGCCCAGTGCTATTCAACATCTTTATTAATGACTTGGATGACAGTATTGAGAGCCTAGTTATCAAATTTGCAGATGACAAATTGGGAGGAGTAGCTAATACCCCAAAGGACAGGATCAAAATTCAAAATGACCTGAATAGACTAGAAAGCTGGGCCAAAGCTAACAAAATGAAATTTAACACAGAGAAATGTAAGGTCCTACACGTAGGGCAGAAAAATGAAATGCACAGATATAGGATGGGAGACACCTGGCTGAATGAGACAACATGTGAAAGGGATCTAGGAGTCCAAGTAGACCACAAGTTGAACATGAGTCAACAGTGTGATGCAGCAGCTAAAAAGGACAATGCAATTTTAGGTTGCATCAATAGAAGTATAGTGTCTAGATCAAGGGAAGTAATAGTGCCACTCTATTCTGCATTGGTCAGGCCCCACCTGGAATACTGTGTCCAGTTCTGGGCACCACAATTCAAAAAGGATGTGGAGAAACAGAGCAGGTCCAAAGGAGGGCGACTAAAATGGTGAAGGGTCTGGAAACCTTGCCCTATGAAGAACGCCTTAGGGAGCTGGGGATGTTTAGCCTGGAGAAGAGAGGGTTAAGAGGTGATATGATCGCCCTGTTTAAATACTTGAAGGGATGTCACATTGAGGAGGGAGCAAGCTTGTTTTCTGCTGCTCCAGAGAACAGGACTCGGAACAATGGATGCAAACTGCAGGAAAAAAGATTCCACCTCAACATTAGGAGGAACTTCCTGACAGTAAGAGCTGTTCGACAGTGGAACACACTCCCTCAGAGGGTGGTGGAGTCTCCTTCCTTGGAGGTCTTTAAGCAGAGGTTGGATGGTCATCTGTCAGGGATGCTTTGATGGAGAGTTCCTGCACAGCAGGGGGTTGGACTGGATGGCCCTTGTGGTCTCTTCCAACCCTAAATTTCTATGATTCTATGATTCTATGATTCTATGTCCTTACCAATGACTGTTGAAATACAGAATCAAATGAAGTGTTTAGTGTTCGCAATGGAAACCCACTGGTCAAGTCACACACTGTCAATGGGAAGCCCCATCTGAACAAATCTTGCCAAGAAAACCCCATGATAAGGTCACCTTAGTGGTACCTAAATTGCAGGGGGTCCCAAGAGAGCACCCACAAATTGTATACAACGGGGAAATTAATTTAGCTCAATTGGGAGCAGCAAGAGGACTATGGTAATGACAGCTGGGATCTTGCCTATGAATAACAGGTCCAAGAAGTACAATTCTTAGAGTGCAAAGTACAACTCAGTTTTATTGATTAACGGCAAAGGATAAAATCACGATTCTTGCAATAGCATTCACACACACACAGAGACAAGAACTAATGAAATTAAAGGTAGTAGCTTGTAGCAAGATTGAGGTAAGGCAAAACTTTACCAGTTCAGAAGCAGAGCTCCAATCAAAGGATGATGGCAGTGATAGTGGCTTAAGAAGGCTGCCTGAAACATGGAGGGCACCCTATATTGAGGGGTCAATATGAAAACTGGCAGCATTCCTGCCTGATTTCAGACTGAGACAATGTGTGATTGACAAGGCAGGCTTTTTTTAGAGCCTTCAGACAGTTGGGTGAATTTTCCAGAAATCCAAGAAACAATGGGCTTCCCATCTGGTTAATGGTTTTAACTTCAGAGTTTCAAAAGGAATATTTTTGGTTGATGGCAGTAACATTGATTTAATCATGCAGGAATAAGATCGACAACCTCAGGGAATCTGGTATAGGATAGGTGTGGCTACCTAAAATGGAGGCTAGCAGAAAGATTGGCTTAATTCTTAAGGCTTGACAAATGGGTTTCTGTGACCTTCAAGAGGGAATGCACATAGCGGGGGGTGGGAAGCAGCAATATTCATAGCTATAAAGTTACAGAGGTCCTTTCCACATGCCCTCAGGTCTGTGACCAGTCAGAAGTCCACTTAAAGGTCATCTGACTTTTTCAGGTTCATGCTTATTGCCTCTTTGTAACTGCTACTATAACAAAATGTAACAAAATATTTGTACCCCAAAATAACACAAGGTATGCAGGATGTTGATAACACTAGGGTCGCCATTAGTCAGAAACAGCTTGAATGCGCAAAACAACAATACTTTCTTTGGTGCCACCAATGGAAATATCCCCCTCTTTTCCCCTCTAGTGCATGTACACGCACACACACATATTTTCAAGTTAACTGCTTCAAAAGCCTTCTGCTTGTACACACTGGAACAGGCAACTTGTGGCCTTCCAAATGTTATTGGATTGCAATTCTCATCATCCCTAGCCACCACAGGTAGTAGTAAAGGATGTTGGGAGCTGCAGTCTGCTATCTAACGCCCAATCTATGATATACATACTGGGTCACTCTCAAAGTCACTGACTTCTCTTTCCTCTCTTGCCAAAGGTAGCTCCCATACACCATCACAGGTCTTGCCGAAGACATAAAATTGGTAACCAAGCCTGCCAAAGCTTCACATCCAAAGACAGAAGGCAACATTTATTTGCTTTTTAAGAATCTCTGCTTTATTCAAAACTCAAATTGCATATTTCTTTCACTTCTTCTTGCAGAGAGACCTAAATTATAGACTCCTTAGCTGACATGTGGATCTGCCTTATTCTCTGATAGATTTTCTTATCCAGATTTGCATACTTCACATTATCTTGTATTAAGGAGAAACCAGCTAAGCCACTGGTTCCCATGGCAAATTCTCACTTGGAGTTCACCCAACAAAGTATGTCCAAAGCTAGCTCTGCTCAGCAGGTCTGGATATCTGCAAGCCTTTACTGTCCAATCTCTCTCTGCCTGTGTTCACATTGCTCTGCATATCAGAAACAGAAGAAAATATCTACTGGATTGGATCAGGGCTCCATCTAGTTAACATCCTGTTTTCAGCAAGGACCAGGCAAGAAGCTTTAGGAGTATAGAAGCAGAGCCAGAAGGTAACTGTTCTTCCTCAATATGTAGCATTATGGATGAAGAATATCTACAGAAGGATCTTCCATGAATTTTTTCCCATCCTAATTACACTTATAACATTACTCTGTAGCCAAGACTTATGAAAGCAATTGTCTGTGCACTGTCCACATCTGTGAAGTGAGGACGATAGTACTGGCTTGCCTTGAAAAGCAGGTGCAAGAATGACTACATTGAATTTCTGGCTTTTCTTCGCTAACGAAGATTCAGGAAAGACTCATCCCATGCTTTCTACAAGCGCATTGATGACTAAAAAGGCTGATCTGAGATAAACAAGTCCGGTTACAGAAAGCACAGCAGAAAGTCTCTTTGGGTGATGTTTCCAAGTTGTGGTTCTTTCTGTGTTGTCGTTTCTCTTCGAGATTCATTTGGCGTGAGTTCTCAAAAGAGGCTGCAGCATTGTGGATAGTGCATCTCCATGCCTTCAGATGTGAGGCCAGGGCAGGCCATTGTTGAGCTTGAGATGTTATTTCAGGGAGTCCTTGTATCTCTTCTTTGGGGCACCCCCTCTTATGCTGACCCGTGGAGTTCACCTTATTTTTGGGAGGCAGTGGTCCTCCATCCTAGAAACGTGCCCTGCCCAGTGTGGCTGCGTTTTCAATAGCATGGCCTCAATGCTAGTGATCCCTGCTTGCTCAAGGACAGCAACATTCATCACATAGTCAGTCCAGTGTATATTTAGGATTGTGCATAGACAGCGCTGATGAAAGCATTCGAGGAGTTGTAGATGTTGGCGATAAGTGACCCATGTTTCAGACCCATACAGGAGAATGGACAGTACAATGGCTCTGTACACACTGATTTTTGTGCTTCGCCTCAGGTGTTTGTTACTCCAGACTCTTTTGTGAAGCCTTCCGAATGCACTGTATGCCTTTGCTAATCTGTGATCGATCTCTGTATCAATCTTGGCATCTGAGGAGATGATACCTCTCAGGTAAGTGAACTGCTAGATGCACTTAAGCACAGATTTGCCTATGGTGATGTGGGGATGATAGTGCTCTTCCTGTGGTGCAGGCTGGCGGAGAACTTCCATTTTCTTCAGGCTGACTTCCAGCCCAAACAGCTCTGAAGCTGTTGCAAAGCAGGATGTTAGGTGCTGCGGAGCTGCTTCTGTATGGACATAAAGGGCAGCATCATCAGCGAAAAGCATCTCACAGACTAGATAGTTTAAAGTCTTTGTGCAAGCCCTCAGACAGCTTGAGTTAAACAAAGTACCATCAGTACAGTAATTTATATAGATGCCGTCTTCTTCTTCGAGATCTGCCTTAGCCCTTTGGAGCATCATGCTGAAGAAGATTGTAAATAGAGTTGGAGTGAGAACACAACCTTGTTTCGCACCATTAGTTATTAGAAAGGGCTCTGAGAGAGCATCACCATATCTGATTTGACCATGCTGGCCCTCATGTTGCAAGATAATCATTTTGAGGAATTTTGGGGGACATCCTAGTCATTCCAGAATCTGCCACAGACCTTTTCTACTCACAGTGTCGAAGGCTTTGGTAAGGTTGGCAAATGTTACATAGAGTCCTTTGTTCTGCTATCTACATTTCTCTTGCAGTTGTCTAAGAGCAAATACCATATCTGTAGTGCTCCTATTAGCTCTGAAGCCACATTGGCTTTCAGGGAGAAGTTCTTCTGCAATAGCAGGAACTAATCTGTTCAGGAGTATCCTTTAAAAGATTTTTCCAGCAATGGAGAGTAGTGTTATACCTCGATAGTTTGAGCAATCAGATTTTGCTCCTTTTTTCTTATACAGGCTGATGATAACTGTGTCTCGGAGATCTAATGGCAGTTCACCTTTTTCCCAGCAACTCACAAGGAGCTCGTGAAATTTAGCGTGGAGTACATGACCTCCGTGTTTCCAAGCTTCAGGTGGGATTCCGTCAGTCCCGGCTGCCTTGCTGTTTTTCATCTGCTGTATGGCCTTAATGGTTTCTTCCAAAGTGGGAGCCATGTCCAGTTCATTTTTCATTGGCTGTTGTATCATATGTTGGATAGCTGAGCCTTGCACTACTCGGTTGGCACTGGAGAGACTTTGGAAATGTTCAGCCCATCGATTCAGGATGGAGGCTTTGTCTGTGATTAGTGTTTGACCATCCGTACTATATAAGGAGCTTTGGACCTGGTAAGTAGGTCCAAACACTGTTTTAAGAGCTTCGTAGAATCCTCTGGAATCTCCCAGATCTGCACAACCTTGTGTCTTTTCTGCTAAATTGATCCACCACTTGTTCTGAATGTCTCAGAGTTTTTGTTGGAGTTTACTACAAGCGAGACAGAAGGCTGTTTTTCTTACATGGCAAAATGGCTGAGCAAGGTGTGCCTGATGAGCAGTTCTCTTCTTTGCCAACAGCTCCTGGATCTCTTGGTTGTTTTCATCAAACCAATCTTGGTTTTTCTTGCAGGAGAACCCAAGGGATTCTTCCGCAGACTGTAGGACACTGTTTTTGATATGTTGCCAAAGCACTGTAGGAGAAGAATCTAAAGGATGGTCTTCAAGTTTTGATTGGAGATCTGCCTGGAAATTATCTCTCATGGCAGCTTGTTGAAGATCATTGAGTCTCCTCTTTAAGATGCCACCCCTCTTAGGTTTGATCTTAAGATGAAGATTTAGTTTGCATCTTACAAGGTGCTGATCTGTTTGGCTTTCTGCACTGGGCTTCACTCGAGTATGACAGACATTGCGAATGTCTCTCTGGTGCACCAGAACATAGTCAATGAGGTGCCAGTGTTTGGATCGGGGATGCATCCAGGTTGTCTTCAAGCTATCTTTCTACTGAAAGATAGTGTTTGTAATAGTCAGGTGCTGTTCTGCACAAAACTCTAGCAGGAGGCATCCATTATCATGTATATTAAACACAAACTTAAAGAAACACATAAATCATTATCACCAAGGTGTATATGAGAAGCATTTTTATTGTACTGAATCTGCCTTGGCTTAAAAAGTGCTTGTTTTCAGTTTGCCACTTAACATGATCAAATGAAAAATTCAGTCTGAGCATTGTGTTCCGGTTTCAGTGACATGGTTGCAGTGCCACTGTGTGGTTAACAGGTAGAAATGCAAAGTAATTATTTGATGAGGCCATTTAAAACTAGTTATTTATTTATTTAGACAGTTCTCTTCCCCTCTCCTAGTGTAACCATAAGTAAAATGTCAATTGCAACCATTTGAAATAACGATTTCATAAAATACAATAAAGTACAAAATTAATTTTAAAATATCCAAATACAACAAAGACAGCAAACTGCAGAAACTACATTTAAAAAAACAGATATTTGGAATGTAAAACCTGTGTTGGAATGTGAAACAATAGCATCCTTCCAAACTGGCAAAAGCAATCTAGAGAGGAAGCAAAGTGCTCCACCGTACTGGAATCTCCACTCCCTTAATGGATTTGCGTATGACCTGAATGGTGTTCTTTTCATGCCGTCATTGTTGTCCTATTTGATCAGAACTTGCACTAGATCACCTCATTTCTTCTCTTGTTGTTTGTTGCACTTATAAACTCATATGAATCTTAAAATATTATAGGCATATTTGCTTCCATGCATGCAATGTGCTCTTCGTCAGTTGAAAGCAAGATCAGGGAATAGGGATTCAGCCTGTGTTAGACAGAATAACACTCCCTCTGAAAATTTAGATTGCCCAAAAGCCCCACAAAAAACTTTAGATACACAGTTGAGGGTACTCCTGGATTCACTCCTGAAACTGGAGACCTAGGTTTCAGCTGTGACCAGGAGTTCATTTGCACAGTTAAAGCTAGTGTACCATCTGTGCCCATTCCTGGAGAAGATGGATACAGCCATGGTAATACATGCCTTGGTTACATCCCATTTATATTCCTGTGAGGCGCTCTACGTGAAGCTGCCATAGAAAAGCACTTACAAACTTCAGTTGGTCTAAAGAACTACAGGGAGCACACAACTCTCTTGCTGCAATAGCTCCACTGGCTTCCAGCACACATCTGGTGATGACCTATAAAGCCTGGGTCGAGGCTATTTGAAGAACTAAATCTCCATATATTAGCCCATTAGAGTTCTAAGATCTTCTGGAGAGGCCCTTCCCTCTGTCCCAACAATTTTTAGGCTCCTTTGGGGGGAACAAGGGAGGAGGCCTTCTTGGTGACTGTTCCCAAACTTTGGAATTCCTTTGTTAAGGGATGCCAGGATGGCTCCCTACTTGCCATCCTTCTGTCAGCAATTGAAAACATTCTTGTGCCACAAGGATTTTAGAAACTGAACGGGATGTACTTTTAATGATGTGCTATGTTATTTCATAGTTTGCATAGTCTTTTGATGGATTTTAAATGTTTCATTTTTTATAAATTAATTGCTTTTAAAGAGATTTTATATGTATACTTTTATTGAAGCTTTTGTATAGTTTTTAGTCTGTTAGTTGGGATATAAATGAGATGATGATGATGATGATGATGATGATGACGACACAGATGCAAAAAGGAGAACAGAAGGAGGAAGTATGCTAAAAGAAAAGCAATGAGGAGAAATATATAATGGAAACAAAATTGGAGGTAGGCAAAAATAGTTATTGGGCAGCAGCAGCAATGCAGGGTGACACTGGCAGTGGATCTCTCAGAGACAACAGCAGTGGCACGATAACTAATGCTTGTTAGCTCTGCACAGAAGGACACATGGTAAACCCCTTTCTAATGTTTTCTACTATGAAAATCCGATGATGAGACAATCCAAAATGAAACAAGAGATAGTGCCAAAAGATGAGATTCCCAGGTTAGAAGGTACTCACTGGGGTACAGCAGATGACAACTGCAAGTAGTGCTGTGACTAATGACTCAATTGGACTCAACTGTTGGAAAGACTTTCATCTGTTGACGTGCTCAGAGGTGAAAGGAAAGTTCAAAGCCACACAATACATATTAGAGGAACAAGGAATGTGAGTAGCATGAATCAGGGGAAGCTAGACATAGTAAAACCAGCAATTGAATGTATAAATAAGTGCAAGTGAGCAAAAGTGGCTAGGAATGAGACAGATAATTACACAGGTCAGAAAATTACTCAGGACAACAAAATCTAATAAGATATGAGATGCTATTAATAGTGAGCAGAGATATAACAAAAACAATCACTGGATGTAGTGCAAAATCCTACTGAATAATATCAACAAGACTTCAAGGAAAACCTATCAATATAAGCATAATCCAAGTTTATGCCCCAACTGCAAATGCAGAAGAGGAAGAAATTGAAAGATTCTATGCTGGGGTTCAGGAAGATGTTGATCACACACCCAAATAGAACATGTTGATAATCATAGGCAACTGGAATAAGGCTGGTAAAACAACTACTGTGTGTGTTTACTACTGTGTGTGTGCTGTGTGCCTTCTAGTCATTTCTGACCAATAGCAACCCAAAGGCGGGGGGGGGGGGAGAAGGAAAGGAGTCCATGCCCACCCCTGCTGCCACCGCCACCTCTCTGCAGCTCCACCAGATCCAGAAGGGGCTGCCAGATGGCATAGGCTCCAATCCCAGATCCCTGGCACACTATTGCCTGGCTTGCCCTCCCTTCCCTTCTGGTACCCTGCCCTGCCCTTAATTTTGGACAGGGAACACAGGGCAGGGCGGCAGGAGGGAAGGGAGGGCAAGGCAGGCAGGAGTAGGGAAAGTGTTGCTTTCATGCCTGATGGGGCTGCTGGCCATGCAGGAAAGGAAAGCAATGGCAGCTGGAAGGGGAGGAGTCTGTGTCTGTGAATGTCTCTCAGCCCAGAAAATGATGGCAGTGGGGGGCGGGGGGAATAGAGAAGGAATCCCATCCCTGAGTATTCTTTATTGTTGCTGTTGTTCATATTGAGCATAATGGGGAGGAAGCAGTAATTACCAAAAGTGTTTTGCTGGCTGAAATGGAGCATGGATGTCCCACCACCCTCTGTGAGGGTCAGCACTTTACAAAGTCTCACTGTGCCACACACACACAAAATGGAGTGACTGTCAGTGGAAATGAACCACCATCAACAAAAACAAAAGTGGGTCCTGAACTGGATAGTATTTGCATGTTCATTTCTACGTGTAAATGTAATTTAAGAACCATAAACTAAAATATGTGCAATGCACATATGTGGAAGACTATGACCTTCATATATCCAGAGGTAGCCATGTTGGCCATATAGCAAAGTACAATGACATCCAAAATCCACAAAATAATGATACTTGTATTGTTACAAGTCTTTGAAACTCCATTGGCTTCTTCATCAGTTAAAGATGTTAAAAATTATATGGGAGGAAAAAAAATTAAGATGATCTTAACTACTTTGATGTCTGTCTACACACAATTTGCTGTCCAGGCACTAACTCTTCATAGGCAGCGTCTAACCCGCTACTCTTCTGTCTTGTAGGTATTTTATCTTCATGCCAGACCCTCAAAGGGATCTGTGATTCTCCTGATCTAGTGTGTTCCAGTTTCCCATCTTCCCCAGCCAGCCTCACCAGTTGTGATCAATACAGAGAGTTATCATTCAATAGCATTTTAATCTGTTCTGGTATTTATTTATTTATTTATTTCAAGGATTTACATTCCACCTTTCTCCCACAATGGGATTCAAGGCTGATTACAACAATTTAAAAAGACAAAATAATTTAAAAAGACATCAGTAAAAATGTTAATTACAAAAGTAAAAAAATAATAATATAAATAAATAAAAATAATTAAACATTATTAATATTAAAATGTAAAACTGCAAAAAGTATTTACAGCACACAAGTAAAATTCACCCACTGAATCTCTGCCTAAATAAAAATGTCTTCAGCTGCTGGTGGAAAGAGAGCAGACAGGGGGCCAACCTGAGGTCCCATGGAAGTGAGTTCCATAGTCTGGGAGCAGCCACAGAGAAGGCATTCTTCTCAAGTCCTCACTAACTGCACCTGCAAAGGCAGTGGGACTCAGAGAAGGGCCTCTCTTGCTGATCTTAGTGCTCAGACTGGCTTGTATAGGAAGATAACTGTCCTTCAAATAGTCTGGACCCAAGCTGTTTAGGGCTTTAAAAGTCAAAACCAGCACCTTGAATTCTGCCCAGAAACAAATTGGTAGCCAGTGCAGCTATTTCAACAAGGGAGTCACATCATCCCTCTAGCCAGCCCCAGTCAACGGCCTAACCACAATATTTTGCACCCGCTGAAGTTTCCGAACAGTTTCCAAGGGCAGCCCCATGTAAAGTGCATTACGATAGTCCAAACAGAATGTAATCAAGGCATGTGTCACTTTAATCAGAGACCTCCCAAGAAACAGGCACAGCCACTTTGTTATCATGGAGTTTTCTTGGCAAGATTTGTTCAGAGGAGGTTTGCCATTGCCATTCTCTGAGGCTGTGAGAGTGTGACTTGCCCAAGGTCACCCAGTGGGTTTCTGTGGGTGAGGTAGGATTCAGACCCTGGTCTCCAGAGTCCTGATCCAGTGCTCAAGCCACTGTATTACACTGACTCCCACCTTGAGTCCCAAGACTTGTTAAAATGAAAAATATTAAATAAATAAATAGATTTTTTTCTTTGAACTGAAAGTACCCAACACACAATGTTGCCTGAAGCCGGTCAGTTTACACTGCCAAATAGCAAAATAAGCATATCCCATTTCACTGCTCACACTTGTGCATTAAATCCAATGTAACTGCATGATATGCACCTGTCTATTTTCACATGATAAAATGTTACAACATTAATATCCATTTATTCAATGTAATATAGATACCTCACGCACCAGAGCCAGTATGTTGTAGTGGCTTGAGCCTACGACTCTGGAGATCAGGTTTCGATTCCCTGCTCAGTCATGGAAATCCACTGGGTGACTTTGGGTGAGCCACACACTCTCAGCCACAGAAAACCCCATGATAGAGTTACCCTAGAGTCACCATAAGTTTGAAACAACTTGAAGTCACACAACAATGACAGCACGTTCTTCACATGTTGCTATTCTGTATGGTGAACTTTTCCAATCAATGTATTTCCTCCAATATTCACAAGACATCAGGATTTAGAAAAGCAAGGATGTATATAGCCTTGGAACATTTTATACTTTCATAAAAAAAGATACAAGAGCCCTCCAATAAGCAATTAGAAAGACACATTAAGGAAGACAGGCTTCGACTTGTATTTCTCTTTGAGCACATTTGTGTAAACCCCCTTCTAATTAATACAAGTTAATTAGCTATATTTTAGGGTAGTATGCAACTGCAGCCAAAGGGAATAAGCAGGTTCACCAGCTGCTATATTCTACATAGGAAGTAATATTTCTGCACATTCAATGTGGTCCTTGCGTTTCCTTTTGGGGAAAAAAATGCCCTGCGATGAATAGCACAAATGCCCTATTTATTTCAGTGAGACTTTGCAAAATTAAAATGATATGTAGTAAAAACAGTATGCGTGAGCCACCTGCTTACTATCGGATGGAGCGGATTGGCACGGAATGACAGCTGCAGCAGAGCCAACAACATTTCAGATTCTAGCTTACCTTGCCAACTGGACTTAAATTCACGCATGAGGCTCTTTACTAGCACTGAATGAATTTGACTGCTATTAATATGCACTGGCAACTGTTTCAGCTCACTCAGGTCACCAAGGGTCGGTGTTAATTCAAACAAAGGAAAATCTGTATCCAGTTGGAAAGGGCTGACAGAAGTAGCTTTTGGATGGAGACATAGCTCTTGCAAGAGAGCAAAACAAAAAACCAGAGCCCACCTCACTCCCAAAGTTATCCTTTGACAGAGTCCTTTCATGGCTTCCAGGTAATGGAGAAGAGGAACTCAAAGCCTTCAAAATCATTAAACTTTTAAAAACTCTTAGAGCAGATAATGAAAGGGAAGAAATAGTAGAAAAGTGCCTGGACTTCTTATGCACTCATGAATGTGCACATACATGCATACTCACAAACATTCTCTCTTTCTCACACACACACACATTTTTCCTGTTCTTTCAATCTTGATTTTACTCACTAGAGCAGCCCTTCCTGGGCTGGTACCTTCCAGATGTGTTGGATTAATAATAAAGAGAGAGAGAGAGAGAGGAACTTCCATCATCCATAGGGAATTAAAAGTTGCTGGACATGCTGTATGAGAATGATGGACATTGTAGTTTCACACAGAGGAAGGGATTGGCTAAGTACCAGAGCTGGAGGGGAACATCATGGGTCATCCTCAAAAGTCACACCTATCTTTAGATTTCTTAGGGAGAAGGAGTCATTAAAATGTCTCAGTAATTTTAGAAGGGTGGAACTGTGGACCCACTGGTGTGCAAGTGGCTATGTGCCTCTTTGCTTCTGTTGCCTTCTGGAGAAAAGGGACACGTAGTGAGGGCACCCTCTTTACCTTGACTGTCTTTTTGTTTCCACAGACTTGACTTCCACTGCACACATCATCTTTTCTCTTCATTTGCTGTACAGACAAGGGTAGCAAGTTCCACATTTCACTCTCGCTCTCTTCCAGATACGTAATTACCTCTAATAAAAACTAAACCTATCTAATGATTAGCTGTGGATGATTGCAAACACCAGTTTCTATATATTGTAAGAGGTGTGTGAGATTATGGTGGACTCTGTGGGGCCCCTTCTGACATTAGTTTAAGGCTGGGCCGGCCCTAGCACACCCCAGGAGAAAGTGACCTACTTCAGGCAGCACCATAACAAGGGAAGATAGTTATTTACAGAAGTGTAACAGGAGAACTCATCCAGGAGTGACTCCCACACTACTTTATTGAATTATGATCATATGTTGTGATGGTCTCCACCCTGAAGAACTTTAAAAAGAGAAAAATTCATGGAGGATAAGCTATTAATGGTTACTAGTCACTACTATCAGTTCCAGTATCAGAGAATGTTGCTAGAAAATACAAAATGCAAGGTGCAGCTGCTCTTATGTCCTGCACTGGGTTTTCCCATAGCCCATGGGTTCCCTACCTTTGGTCATTTCAGCTCCCATAATTCCTAAGTGTTGGCCAAATTGGCCAAGGCTTCCAGGAGTTGAAGCCCCCCAAAAATTGGGGACCAAAGGTTTAGAACCACTGCTAGAAGCAACTGGTTGCCTGATGTAGGAAGAGGATATTGGCCTAGATAGACCTTCAGTCTTATCCAACATGGCACTTCTTATGCTCTTTATTCAGAAAGAACTCTGAATTGCCTTGGAACTGTATGAAGGTGATTTGGCCCTGATTAATCTGTTTTCCTCCTCATATTAAGTACATGCCAAGTAACATTCTTACAATGCGACTGATGGCAGTCATTACCCTTGCTTTGTGGTGGCCACTGAAATGCCCATGCTACATTGGCATCTTTGCCTACTAGCACACAGAGGATACATGAGCAGAGGAGCATCCATGGTGCCCCCCCCCCCAAAAAAAAAGACCAAAAAGGACTGGGTTTTTTTAAGGCCCAGCATTGGTGGAATCAAGATTTCTTCTGCTGGAGCAACGGAAGGTGTTTCTTACAAAGAACTACTGGAGACAGTCATTCGGCATGATGGCTGAAATAACTTGAAAGACAGACAAGAGGAAAAGTAATGCCCCTGGGCTGAAAGTCTGAAAGGCATTCATGCAGTGTTCTGTATGTACCAAGAACTCTGATAAACTGCTCATCCCAAAATTTGGGAGTGAAAGATAAAGATAGCTTAATCCACCAGGGGGCAGGCTACTGTGCTGCATAAGAATGTGCCTGGATTAAGAGTGGGTAGTTTAAGGACAGAAGAATGAGCAAGAGTTTTCTTCTCCCATACAGCTTTTCTAGCGTTTTAAAATTATGTTCAATAGGCCAGCCAATTGACTATGAAGCAATCAGTTTTATTTGTAGTGAGCAATATTTTTAAAGTCCTGGGAAAGATTTAGGTTGCTTTCTTTTTCTCTTTTGAAAAAACTTCTACAGTATTTCTGAAAATAGTGTTTGTTTTGTATAAATTCCTGGCTTGAGTCAACCTTCCCATGCAACCATCTTCAAACAGCTTGTACACATGATATAAAAATGAAGGCGTCTCTTCCATATTCACTTTTACCAGGAGAGGAGCTGCATTGAAGATGGCAGGATTTAATTCTGAGTAGATCACTAGAATATTATGTTGCAATTTTAAGTCAACCATTTCAAGCATTTATTACATCCTGGTTGAAGGGCAGAATTGGTTATTGCCCATATTTCATGTTGGTTGCCATAGTGTATCTGTTTACAGAAACTGCACCTTCTTCCAGAAAGAAGCAGGTGTCACAGTAGTTTAAATGGAAGGCTTGTATCTACACAATAGTGTCTGTTGACCAATACAATGGGCACAGCCAAAGGCTTTCATGGCTGGCATCCATAGTTTTTTGTGGAGCTTTCGGGCTATGTGGCCATGTTCTAGAAGAGTTCCTTTCTGAGGTTTCACCAGCAAAGCCACAGATGCTGGCGAAATGTCAGAAAGGAACTCTTCTAGAACTTGGCCACATAGCCTGAAAGCTCCACAAAAAGCTACAATGGGCACAGCTGGAGGACCTGATTCGTTCCCCCATTGCAGTTTACCATGCTTCCAAAAAATCTAATTCAGCAGGTGAAGTCTGAGCAGGTGAGAGGACAGTGTCATTGCAAAGAGTCAGACAACTATTTAAAAGACAACAACATAAAGCACTAAGCAACAATTTAAGATAGGAATAAGTATTCAGACAGGGAAAGCTTAACCATTTAAAATTCCCAGGCAAATAAGAAGTGCTAAAAAGAATCACAATGTCAGTGCCAGCTACAGCACATTTTAAAAAGTGGGGCCTTGCTATGGCATGGTAGTGCAGTGTTTGAAAATTCCACTTTTATTGTTGCTGTTTGGTAAGAAACTGGTGGTAAATTTAAAGGAAACACAGAGCTGGGAAAAGTTGTTTTTTCAGACTACAACTTCAGAATGCCAGCAAGGTGACTTGCATTTAAAAGTAACTTAACTTATACCAGTACAGTAACATGCTAATAACTTAAAGTACCAGTAGCTGAGAGGAATAGCTGCTGCCACACTGCAGAATTAATGCAGTTTGATTCCTATGGAATCTTGGGATTTGTAGTTTATTGTAGCACGTTGACAGAGAAGGCTAAATATCTCACAAAACTACAAATCCCAGAATTTCACAGCATTGGACCATAGCTGTTAAAACAGTGTCAAATTGCATTATTTCTGCAGTGTAGAAGCAGCCTCAGTGGTAGAGCACCAGTAATAAGCAAAACATCTGCCAGAAATCCCTTGCCTAGGCTGGCCCAAGACATGTCTGTTTTAGAGCAGTGGATCCAGATGAAAAAAAAATATTCAAAAGCAGTAGCTATGTGCCAGAGATACATCTGCTGATTTAGAATCTCATCCCTAACAAAGTAGTTTACCATTTGCTCTACTTTTATGACTTCTAATATATGTTGTCTAAAGTGGTCATCTCACTTTGCCCAAGGACCACCCCTGACAGTTCACACAGATTCCTGCATAGAGAGCTTTCTTTGTCAGAATGTTATGTGAAATACATTATTGTTCTAAATGACTTTAGTGTGGGGTGTTCTAAACTGGCTATTGAGACCATACAACTGAGTCACAACTTCAGATCCTTTGTTTGTTATTGCATGCCTTCAAGCGGTTTCCAACTTATGGCAACCCTCTAGTGGGGTTTTCTTGGCAAGATTTATTCAGAGGAGGTTTGCTATTGCCTTCCCCTGAGGCTGAAAGAATGTGACTTGCCCAAAGTCGCCAAGTGGGATTTGTGGCCAAGCAGGGAATCAGATCCTGGTCTCCAGAGTCCAACACTCAAACCCCTATGCCACTCTGGCCTTTGCCCCACAGTTATAAGTCATTTAACCAACTGTCTTGATAGCTGCAATGTCAACGATTTAGCCGAATGGTGGAACAGCAGGTTGACATTAGAAATTGAGAAGACCCAGACTTATTATCTCAAGACTGTGTGGCATCACAGAGAGAAGGGTGAAGAAGATGGCTGGTGACTCAACACCTTTGGAAGAGCTTGTCACCGATGAAAAAGGAGCATTGTAGTCAATGAGGCTTTGGCAAAAAGGAGGCCAGGAAATACCTTGTAAGCCTGAGACCTAAGAGAGAAATCTACTGCATGAAGGCTCAATGGCTTTTGGAGTTTCCAGTGTCAGGGATGTGGTGGATTCATTCCATTAAAAGGAACAACCAAGTGCTAAACCCTTTCTCCAAAATAAGTCCATCATTTTAGATTTTTTTTAAATTGGATAGCTTCTTTAAATGTCCAACTTTAAAAGTTTTCCCTCCTTACTGACATTATAATGGAAGCCAGTAGCGGCTACTGGAACCACAAGCTCTCCAGCTGTGTGTGGTACTGGGCAGAGCATGCACCCATGCACAGACTCCACTCACTACATATAGTGTAGAGAGCTGAGATTATTTAAGCCTCTTTTCTCTCATTTTCTCAACGTAGGGATTGTTAAGGGTAAGAGGAAAACATTTCTATGTCACAAAGACCACACATCACTGTTTTATGTGAGGAAAGTTTGATCTCAGCACCATGACCTCTATGGGTTAGTCAGCCTTTTCACTTCTCCCATTGCTTAGCAATCCTGAGCAAAACTGCCATCTCAGTCATGCTAACAGAGGCAGAATTTCTCCCTTCCTTGATCCCTCCTTTGGTGCCTAGCTGGACTGAGGGAAAAAGTCTGAGAGACTCTGTAGCTTCATGGGTCACAAGAAGAGTAGCCAAGGGCCATTTATAGACCTCAAACCCACAAAAGTAAGTCAAAACACCCATTCCACCCTACAGAGGAAGATTCCCAGCTTGGATTCACCATGGCATGATGTGGTGCCAAGATAAGTGGAAGAAAATATGATTTTTCCTTCAAAAACAATAAAACCCTGAAATGCATTCAGTGCTTCATGAAGATGGTTGCACTCTCATCCTGCACTAACTAGAGCTTGGAGACATTCCCCTTCCTGGACTATAACTTCCAGAATTCCAGTGTCCACACTGGCTGAAGGATTCTGGGAATTTTAATCCAAAATAGAGACTGTCACCAAGATCTGACACTATCCTTCTCTGGCATACCCCATCACCACAAGAAGTGTGTTTTTTATGATGACCCATCTCCCAAACACATTTCTACCACTGCAGCAAAACAATCATCTTATTAATATAGTATCAAATGCACAATGGGGGAGGCAATCAGGCATCACTGTTGTTTTAATTGTTTTTCCTCCAGGAAATGAATTTGTTCTCATTTATTTTAAGGCTCTCTTTTCCAGAAGGTCACGTCACTTTACCATCTGCCCCCGATTGTTCGCTTCCCACTCTACCATGTCATCCTTACACTGAATGCTCTCTGTAACCCTTCTGCCTCCTACGCTCATTAGCCTTCTTTCATCCCTGGAAACTGTGCACTTGCAGTAGTCCTGGGTTCTTGCCTTTGGCTGTGGCCTCTCCTTTCCCAGCACCATCCTACACTTGCCTACTACTTGAGTTCATTAGTACTTACTTCCATGTAAGGGAGTACTGGGTTGTCTCCTCAATAATTTTATTTATTTATTTATTTATTTTATTCATTTATTTATTTATGACAATAAGCCTCGGGTTGCTTCTTCTGCCTCTCACCTTTACTCTTTTCATATACCTTCTCTGTATGCTTGGAATTATCTCTCCATTAATCTCTGGCATGCTGCCTTGCCTTTTGTTTTCATTTTTTACACATTTGGTTTTTTTACGGCTGCACAGTCTAAACTCAGATATATTAGTTTTGCAACCTGGCATCTTTGGCACCAATATACATAATTCCTGTTAACCACTGTTAATAGCAGTTATAAATATTAGTACAATAGGTGTTCAGGACACTTCTATGCTGACATATAAAGTCTTCTATGAGAAGATGAGTAGATGTTTCTGAAGGCTGATAATATAGCATGATTGGAAATATCCTGCATGAAAGAGAACATCAGTATGTCTTTAAAGAAAGTAGCTAATGATCTACTAGAGGGTATTTTAAGGAAACCTGAGTGGGTAGTTTGCAGCCACCATGGCTGGTACCACTGCAAACCTAAAGAAGAAGTCATAAGGCTTCCTGATGAGCCCAGATAAGATGTGCAATTAGAATAACCAAATGATGCCAAGGCACCAAGCCAACAAAAAAAAATTACAACCCAACAAGCTGAATAAGTAGAATAAGGGGGAGTTGAAGGGCTTTAATTAAAATATTTGAAAGCTCAGAAGGAACTGAGAAAATGCCAGATAACTGGGAGATGGTTAACTAAATGCAAGGGTCTATTCTCTCATGAATTTGTATGTTCAGGGGGTGGAGAGCTAGTGTTACTACTAATTAGAGTTATTGTAAATGTATGATTCAAGAAAGAATGGATGAATTGACGAATATATCTAGGAGATGAAATTGGTTTGACCAATAGCAGTTTAGGATTATAACAGCTCAAGGCCATGAACATGTGTGAGTTAATCTATGAGTGGGGGTAAAGCAGTTCAATGTTACAATAGACAGCAACAACAACAAAAATTCATCTATGAATCCATGTTGTTGTTGTTAACTGTCCTTGAATCAAATTGATTCATGGTGACCCCATGAGTCAGACACCTCTCAGGCCCCTCACCTCAACTGCTCTGCTCAGGTCCCGCAGGTTTAGGTCTTTGACCTCCCTGGCTGAGTGTATCCATCCAGTGTGCGGTCTTCCTCTCTTTCTGCTACCTTCTACCTTTCCAAACATTATTGTCTTTTCTAATGAGTCATGCCTTCTCATGATGTGGCTAAAGTATGACACCCTCAGTTTGATCATCTTGGCTTCCAGGCACAATTCCGGCTTGATCTGTTCAAGGGTCCATATATTTGATTTTCTGGCTGTTCCCAGTATCCTCAACACTCTTCTCCAGCACCAAATCTCAAATGAGTTGCTTTTCTTTCTGTCTGCTTTCTTCACTGTACAGCTCTCACATCCATACATGGTGATAGGGGAAAGCAGTGGCTTGGACTATCCTTACTTTGTTTCTTGTTGTTATCTGTCTTCGAGTCAATCTCAACTCATGGTAACCCTGTGGATGAGGAACCTCCACTGCTCTGCTTAATTCCTGCAAATTCATACCTGTGACCTCTTTAATACAGTCCATCCATCTAACATGCAGTCTTCCTCTCTTTCTGCATCCCTCCACCTTTCCTAACATTATTGTCTTTTCCAGTAAGTCATGCCTTTTCATGATGTGGCCAAAATATGACAGCCTCAACTTATTCATATTGGCTTCCAGGGAGATGTCAGGTGTGATCTGTTCTAGGACCCATTTCTTTGGACGTTATCAGATGACAGAAATTGGAAGTATAATCCAGTGGCAATCCAAATGCAATCATGAGGTTTCACGTTATTGCGTATGAGTGTTTCTCATGCAATTTCGGGCAATGGGAAGTCATTCCTAAAGCAATCATGGGGTTTCACATTATTGCGTATTAGAGTATCTCAAGCAATTTCAGGCAATGGGAAGTCATTCTCGGACAATGGGAAGTTATTCTGAATGCATTCCAAATACAGTGGTCCCCCGCCTTACGAATCCCCCGGGTTGCAAAAACCCCGGGATCCGAAAGGCGGCAGACCGGCTTCCTATCCCTCGGGATACGAAAGATCCCCCGGGATACGAAGAAAAAAACCGCGCGGCCCCTTTAAATCGGCCGCGCGGTCCATTGAGTTTAGCGGTCCCCCGGAAAACGAAAGCTTCCGGGTTACGAAAGTAATCCCGGAACGGATTACTTTCGTAACCCGGGGGACGACTGTACATTTAGAATTCACGTAAATTCGCTAAACTAGCAAATTCATGTAATTGCGAACTGGCTCCATTTGCAATTTTGGGCAATGGGAAGTCATTCTCAGGCAATGGGAAGTCATTCTGAATGCATTCCAAACACATTTAGAATTCACGTTAATTCACTAAACTAGCGAATTCATGTAATTGTGAACTGGCTCCATTCGCAGTTCGTTATCCTCCCGTCTGATAACGTCCCTAGTCTTATTGACTGTCCACAGTATCCTCAGAGCTCTTCTCCTCCACCACATCTCAAATAAATTTATTTCCTTTTTATCCATTTTCTTCACTGTCCAACTCTTGCACCCCTATATGGTAATGGAGAACACAATGGCTTGTACAATTCTAACTTTTGGGCTCAGACTTTAATCTTTAGGATTTTTTTCTAGTTCTTTTGTAGCTAGTGTTTAGTTTTATATTTTTAGGATTCTGCCTAGCTCTTTCATAGCTGCCCTTCCCAGTCCTAATCTTCTTCTGATTTCTTGACCGCATTCTCTGTTCTGGCCAAGGTATGGGAAATCTTTTACTATTTCTATTTCTTCATTGTCTAGATTGAATTTATGTAAATCCTCTATGGTCATTATTTTTTGTCTCTTTTAAGGTTCAGCATTAAGCCTGCCTTTGCACTTTCTTCTTTAACTTAGTAATTGTTACAAGCCCTGCTTAAATTTGATGGGACTTAACAGCTTTATCTCAAGAAGAAGAGGAAACAAGTAACTCCCCCCCCCCCTTTAGTATTAGGATCCTAGCTAATGAGGAGCCTAGAGCAATTGATAATTTGGCCCTGCATTAGGGAATTGGGAAACAATTTGTTGTTGTTGCTGCTGCTGCTGCTGCTGCTGCTGTGTGCTTTCAAATAATTTCCAATTTATGGTTCTAAGATGAATTGGTTTTCTTGGCAAGAGTTGTTTGCCTTTGCCTTTCTCTGAAGCTATGGAAGTGTGATTTGCCCCAGGTCACCCAGTAGTAGTCATAATCCAATGCTTAAACCACTACACCATGCTGGCTCCAATATTGTACTGTTTCCATACTGAGAAACAACACATGCAACAAACACGACATTCAGTAAAAACTTGCATTGGGGCCCAAGGGAAAATTGGAGTGAAAACATTACAACATTAACACCATTGATTCTCACACAATATTCTCCTCATCCATATGGCTTTATGTGAAGATTTTTGCCTTTTCTTTCTTGTAACTAGTAAAATGTCAGATAGTATAAATTTGACAAACTGATTTTCAGGATAATTTCTAAAACAGTAGTAGTTTTGTTCACCATTCCGAATCTGAAACTATGTCCTTTTGTCCTTGTGTAATGCATTTCATGATGCCTAGAAAAATGGGACAATCAGTTGTGTGAATGCTTCAAGTCTCTCACAATTCACAGCCTCCTTCTATTAGTGGATCTGATGATAAGACCTAAAAAAATTGATCACACCACTTTTTTGTTTTTTCCTATTTGGTCTCCCTTTACTTATCTCAAAAAATTTACTTATGGCAGACACACAAAAACCCTCAGATTCTCCTCACTGGGAAAAACATATGGTTGAATCCAGCCTTAGTTGTGTTTTATGTAGGCCCACTAAAGGCAGTGGAATTTACATGACAAGCTTGAGTTCCATTTATTTATGCTAAACATGACTAAGTCTGCATCAAATCAATCACACATACCATATATTAACAAGAAAGAGGATTTCTTTCAGTCTTTACACTTCTAGTTAGCACAACATGTCTCTCCATAAGCTCTCCAGATTCTCATTTACAACTAGGGATCCAACCTGGCAGTTTTCACCTCTCTTAATACTCTTCAAAAATTCTATTCTACAGCAAGAGCTGGTTGTTTGAAGTTTAGATTGAACCATCCATCCACTGGTAGACTGTGGCTGATATGTCAATATCCATTCATTGCTGCCCCTATTTTGTCTGTACAATATTTTGTCTAAAGAAGCCTAGTGGATTACAGGCTCTTCTGTTGTCACACTTTTCAGAAACATAGTATTGGAACATTGTTTAATGTTTTGTGGTATCAAATGTTTTATATTGGAATTTGGTACTATATCTCACAGGGACTTCTGGAGAGATCTGACTGGATAAAATCAGATTAAATTCTAAGATCATTCTTTGATCACCTGTTCTTGTGATAAACTTTATTTTATATCCAAGTTAAGACCTTTAGCTGTTGTAAGAAATTTTAGACAGTTATGTAGATATATCTTTACTGTTTGTTGCTTGTTTGACATGTGACATTAAAATGTTTATTTTTTTTAAAGAAAACATTATGCTTGTAAATTAAGGGACTTTAGAGTGGTGCAGTATTTGTATAATGTCACCAATATCTAACTTTAGCTAAATAAATCATAACGTTAACAGCATGAAATGCTGAAAATTCCACTCCTTCAGTCAGATCCTCATCATTACCTTTAATGGCTCTTATCTCTCTTATCATTCCAAAAGATGTCTCATGAGGTGGCCATCTATCCATAAAGAGAAAAAGGGAAAGTAGTACTGGCACTTGAACTCCCTTGCTGAGAGACCAGCCCCTTCGGATGCCTCCTTTCTTGGAATTGTTTCCTTTCCATTATAAGAACCACTTATTGTAACCTTAACAAATGATAACTATGTTTGTTTTTCCTTTTGCATCCCTTCTTTCAGATTCTAAGCCTGTGAATGCTTTGTTTGTACTGAAAATGATACAGTTTGGTTGCTTACAGGGGGATAGATTGCTCAGATGGTGCATCTACACTGTAGAAATAATGCAATTTGACACTGGTTTAACTGGCTCCATCCCACAGAATCCTGGAATTTGTTGTTTGGTGAGACACCAGCACTCTTCAGCAGAAAAGGCTAAAGACCTTGTAAAACTACAAATTCCAGGATTCTATAACCTGGAGCTACAGCATTTAACGTGGGATCAAACTGCATTATTTCTGCAGTGTAGATGCAGCCCAATATCTTCAGGCAAAGCCTGGTAAAGTTATTTTTTGGACTATAACTTTTACTATTTTTTCAATTAATAAAAAAGTGGAAGATTATGACATGAGTAGAATCTCTTGAGTCAAATTTATGGGCTGTTGTAATGTCCAAAAACTGAATAAAACTAGGAGAAAAACAATTCTTTTAACCCTTATTTTGGAGTGGACAAACTATGTTGAAAGTCTAGGGATTCAGGGGGAGGGCAAAATTGCCCCCCATAAAAATTCTGCCCCTCCCCAATGAATTTTTTCTTGAGTCTCCATCTTTTGAACTTTGAAGAGAGTGAGACATTAAAAATCATGCACATCTAGAACTCTTATATTTGATGGGTTCATATTCCTTAGGTCCCTTGGTCTGCCCCTTTTCTTTGAAGGCCTAAACTCTATATCTAATTGATCAATTGAAATTTTAAATTGCAGAAAGGACAGAAATTTGGGAATTGAAGAAAAATTTCATTGGGGAGACAAAATTCTTATTGAGGTGGCAAAGCCCTAATTCTCCTCCCCACCCATAGCTACACACCTGGGAGAGACCTCCATACCCCATCCCTCCAACCCCACTGAAGCTCCTCTGAGGTTTCACACTCCCCTAATAAATTTTGGGCAAAAATCTAACAAATTTAATGAAAAGCCACTCCTGGAGACCATCAGGAATAACATATCATTTCTGAAAACATACGCACCAAGAGCAAAAATCAGCTGATGAAAGGGATCGTGCAGGTGTGACATCTAGCTCTAGCAGTGAGTCCTGAAAGACCTAGGATGCATATTGGGTGCATCTGCACTGTAGAAATAATACAGTTTGACATCACTTTAAGTGTTTTGGCTCAATTCTATGGAATCCTGGGATTTGTCATTTTACAAGATCTTTAGCATTCTCTGCCAAACGTACTGGTGCCTCAACAAACTACTAATTGTAGGATTCCATAAGATGGCATCATGGCAGTTCAAGTGATGTCAAACTGCATTATTTCTACAGTGTAAATGCACCTCTAGATCCTGGCTCTGTTCAACTGCAAAGGTCAATTTACACTACATGAGTATAGCACTATTGTTCCACTTTAAGTGCTATGGCAATATCCTTGTATCCTGGGCTTTGTACTATGGTGTGACAATAGAGTTTCCTTGCTGAGAATTTTAAATGCACCTTCCTAAACTTCATAAGACTGAACCATGGCTGTTAAAGTGGCATCATAGTACTGTAATTGCATGGTGTGAATGGACATCAGATACAAAGCTGGAGTCTTCTCACAGCACCCTGAGACCATGCGGTCTTATTTCAGAGATGTAGCCAAGTGAACATTTAATTTAAGAGAAATTTTATTTCTGCTGCTATTTGGATTTGCTTCTCTTCTGAGATTTACATTTTTTTTAAAAAAAATAATTGTTTGCGTGGATTGTTATTTGATTGTTCAATCTGAGTATACATTTATTGTTAGGTATTTAAATTTTTGTGTAATTATTTAAATCTTGAGTCATAATTCTTGTTGAATTGTCTGAAAATGTTTTGTATTGCATAACTCTTTTCTGATACCACTTCAACCCACTTTGGGCATGATTCTACCATGGAGAAGCAGTACACAAATAAACAGGATTCAGATAAGAGCCCTGAGCATAGGCAGAGTTGGGTAATTTGACATGACTCTAGCAGCATTTCAAACATGGTAGAGTTCCACTTTGGGGAAAAGCTATACCTGTTGAACACCTGTATCACCTGTAAAAGTTGCAGGTGTTAAAAGGGTAGAAAATAAAAGGGAACATGGGGGATCCAAAACGTTTGGGAACATAGGCTGCAGACATCTACATTACATGCAAAGAAGACACCCAAACATTCTATCCATAAAGCAACTCTGATATGATGAGAAATTATTCATAGGTGTGTAGATATATATATACAAGCATGCATGCATGCATGTGTGTACACTGATGGACCATGAGATTTTCATGATGAACAAATAATGGACAAATAGTCTGTAATAGACAAGTCTGGCTGCCTATGGAAACTAGACTACAGCGGCTGGCACACAGCAGAATTAATGGTGTTTGACACTGCTTTAACTGCCATTGCTCAATGCTGTGGAATCTGAGGATTTGCAGTTTGCTGTGGCACCAAAGAATTCTGAAAGAGAAGCCTAAATATATCACAAAACTACAAATCCCAGAATTCCATAGCATTAAGCCAAGACAGTTAAAGCAGTGTCAAACACCATTAATTCTGCAGTGTACATGGAGCCTATGGCAATCCTAAATGAGGTACATCTTGTGGCTCTGACATCATCATTTTCCTTCTCTTCTATCATGTTTAATATCTTTGCCTGATGAATAAGCCCATGAGTTTTGAAAGCCAGTGGAATATACCTTTCCATTGGACTGCCAAAAGTATTACCATGGATATTATAAAAAAAAATTAAATAAAAATATCACCATGGTATGTGTTTTGTATTTTGTTGGATTTTGCTGCATGACCAGCATAGCCACCCTTGAATATGTTTCTTGGGAAAGGTATGGAGTAGAATTAGGCAATTGAAAGACTGAACCAAAGCTAGGCTGGAGGCAAATACTGATGAGAGAAACAAAAAAGAGGGAAAGAGAGAAGAGAATTAATAGAATCAGGGAGACAAAGGGGCTTGTGACTGCTGGTGTAGACTGAATGGGAATGGAGAGACAGGAAAAAAAAATCTCAAAAGAAAATGTTGGGTGGAAGAGATAGAGAGAAGTGGGCTACAGATGGGACTGATGAGTTTTTAACCTGGTTGAAGTGGGGTTTGTTCACAAGTGAGAGATTAACATACAACAAAGGTTGGTTCCAAGTCCACATTGGAAATGTGCAATCTTGGTTCATTTGCCAACTAGCCACATGGCAACTAATGTTGAGATGTCTACTCTACATGCATTTTATTTTGGAGGATAGGTTGCCTTTTTACCTGAGTAGATTGGACTACGACTCTGGTGACCAGGTTTCAATTCATAGCTGGACCATGAAGCCTACTGGGTGACCTTGGGCAAGTCACATATTCTCAGCCTCAGGGGAAAGCAATAGCAAATCTCCTCTGAACAAATCTCCCCCCCCCCCCAAAAAAAAACGATAGGGTTGCGGTAAATTGGAAATGACTTGAAAGCACATGACAACAAGAACAACAAGAGATCTGTCATATAACCACCTTAGAGAGTTTTTAAAAAGCTGTTAAGATGGATCTTTTCCAGCAGACTTTTCCTGAATAGATGCCCAGCCGCCAAAGAGAGAAAGTAATTGGACCAATCCTGTTGCTGTTTGCCTGTCTATTGTTGTTTGTTTGTTTTTATTTATTGTTTAAATTGTTCTTGATATTTTTAACATGTTTTAATTGTAACGTGTTTAATTCCATTTTAAGGGAAGGAGGGTTGAGAGAAATGATATGTATAATTTTTAATGCTGTAAGCTGCCCCAATTGCTTGAGTGCAGATGGGACAGGATATAAATAAAATTATTATTATTATTATTATTATTATTATTATTATTATTATTATTACAAGATTGCCTCCAGCTAGGAAAGAATGAATAAGGAGTGTGATGGGAAAGGGGTTAAGCAGATTCCTGTTTTGTAACATGTGAAAATGCCTGTAATCCAGTGAGACCACTAAATAGAAAAATGAAGTGGCTGGGAAAGGGAGACACACCATTAAAGAAAGGGTCAGAATGTTGCTAAAGTACCTAATACAGGCATATCCAACAATGCGCTTCCCATAGTTAGACACTCTGGATAAACAGTTCAAACACTTTGGAAAGGATATGACAATCCATGACTGTGTCTGCTGCATTACTTACGTCTTGGACACACACACCCTTGATGTCCACTAGAAATTTGATCACTGCTGAACTGTAATACACAGAAAAGCTTAAACACACCAAACTGGTTTAATTAACGAAAGACTCACAATACAGAAAAACCATCCATCATGAACAAAACTTGGGCTTAACTCTGCACTTATACTGTATACATAAATCATTTAAAAACAATCCCCCCCCCCCGCCCTGCATTCATGTTTCAAGATATCCCCTCTACAGTTCCAAAAAAACCCCACCTACCAGTCAATACATAAGATAGGATGCATATTGTCGAGGATAAGTTGTTAAAGTGAATTTGAAATGTGCTTCCCAAAATATCATTTACACATTTACCAGATGGTAAAACAAACATGTAAATTGTTATCAAGTATACACCAACTTTATCCTTCAATTTTTAGGCACTAGAGGGATGGTGTAAAAATTGCTGCATATTGTGTTACTTGTTCATTTAATAGTTTATTAGCATTTTAAAGTAAATATGTAGGATTTTTCCCTTTTTTTAAAGAAATAAAGGCGTTGAGGTTTTAAAAATAATTCTTAACAACTTAACACTTCCCCCCTACTGCAGATCCAAGCCCCACTAAAAAAGTAAATAAATCAGGGACACACAAGTGGAATTGCTTAAATTGGATTGAGGTTTCTGGGGCTGTCAGATTGTGGAACAAAAAGCATGCTTTATGTTCAGTGCAATGGATATTTTGTGGACTATGAAGAGGGCTTGGTTATCAATGATAAAAAACATTTGGCAGCATTACAGACCATGGCAGGAGGAATCAGGTGGCTTGGACCAAATCAAGTCAATGTATGTATGTATGTATGTATCACATATTTTTGTTCCTGAGTCAGAAAATCCAATGGTATCTCTATATCCATTAATCAAACTCTCCAGTCTTCAGCGTTAGTATATATAGCATTGTTTTTCAACTTTTAGTACTCCATATGGTTTTGATCTCAACTCCTGACCACTGACCATGCTGTCTGGAGCTGCTGGAAGCTGAAGTCCAAAGCATCTTGAGAGCCAAAGGGTGAAAATGACTGGACAGCATTCCCAGGTCTAGTGCCAATAAAGGACATCACTTCGTGCATCTGAAAAGCATATAGGGACACATACATAGCCTTCCCTAAACCATCATCCTCTAGATGGTTTGGGGTACAGCAGCTCCATCATCCTCTTCCAGTGGGGGGGATGAGACTTATAGTATGTCACATCCAGAGGATGGGAGGATTTGGTGAAGGCTAGGAAAGTGCAAGAGAAGGGTCTGCCTAGTTTGAATGCACAAGAGTGGCCAGTCCCCCTATGTTCTTCCCAGCCCATATCATGTGATATTCAGGGGAAGGAGAGAAAGGGCAACTTCAAACAGTGGTTCAGCCATGACAACTGCTGTAGCATTTCCAAAGGTGGGCTGGGTCTGAATCTCAGTACAAATCCAGGATGCTTGTGTCCATTGGCCTCAGGAAAGCATGCTTACAGCTTCTGCAAGTTGCAGCTGCAGGGGCCTTCCTGTCATTGTTATAGATGGGTCTTCAGGAGCAGCTGGTGATTCCCATATTCAATGAAGTAATGAATCTATTACATTCAAGACTCTGAAGGAACTATTCAAGGAGTGAAATCTATTTGGGACATAAGATTTAGCACACTGGACAAATCCTTTAAAGTTCAGACACAAACCTTGGTTTGGATTCATTGCTCCACAGAGGTGAAGGCCACCAGCCATCATTGTCATTAGTCCAAATTTTGCTCACATGAAGACTCCCACCTCTGATGCTGAACTATGTGACTTTCTCCTGCATACTTTTGAGTCATTGGATTCATGACTCTGGGTTTTTCATTTCATAATGTACAAAAACATGTGAGTCCAAGGCACAGATTTCTTTTTCTTGTCAACTGGTGTTAAATCAACTTAGACTTATGGCAACCCTATAAATGAGAAAAGTCCAAGTCTCCCAATCATCAACTACCCTGCTCAGGTCTTGTAGACTCAGGGTTGTGGCTTCCTTGATTGATTCTATTGATCTGGAATGTGGTCTTCCTCTTTTCCTACTGTCTTCTATCTTACCAAGCATGGTTGTCTTTTCTAGGGAGTCATGTCTTGTCCTGATATAGCTAACATATAGCAGCATCAGTTTAGTCATCTTAACTTCTATGAAGCGTTCAGGCTGGATTTGCCCTAGGACCCCTTTATTTGTATTTTTAGCAGTCCATGGAACTCTTTTCCAGCTCTTCTTATGTGCTATATAATGTTGGCCATTTTGCTCATAAAGTTTGTTTGATTCATGGCTCACCTGCTTCCTTCATAAATGGAAGGTCACTTCTCACTGTTCCTTGCTCAGCCTATTTTAGGCAGGAATTCACAGATACAGCACACTGAAGTGATAGTTTATTGTGAGAGCCAGGATGGTGCAGTGGCTAGGGTGATGGCCTGGGACTTTAAAAATCCAGGTTCAAGTCTCCATTCAACTACGAAACTTACTGGGTCAAGAAGGCCCATCTCAGACTGACTACTTCACAGAGTTGTTGTGAGGAGAGCCATTAAGATCACTGGAGGAAAAATAGGAAATAACTATAATAATGCCCCCCCCCTCCTCTTCATACGTGTTCAGCCTAAGATTGGCTGGCTCTGACTCTGGCTCTCTCTGGCAAGGACTACAATTCCACTTCCATGACAACATCAATGGAATCATGGGGCTTCTAGTTTGGTCAGAGGCACCAGAGGAGCTCCCTGTCTGAGGATTCTCAATGGCCCTCCAATCCCAGGATTCCATAAGATGGAACCACGACAGTTAAAGTGGAATCATAACATTTTAACAGTGTAGTATGAAAGGACCCCTGATCCACTACATTGCAAAAACATCCTACTGTCTGTGGGGAAGTGTATACATCTTGACCAAAGGAAGCCTCTTGGTTCAGCTGCTGATCAACCACCTTAATCTAGCCTTGCATGGAGTAATTATATCTTAATTTATAGCTCAGAAGTATAAAAAGAGGGAACTAAAATAATCTTCTGCTCCACTCCTTTTTGCTCCTCCTTTCTTGTTTCCCCTCATTTCTTGTTGTGCTCCTTTCCGTCTCTTCAAATTAGGATTCTCTGTTCCAGATGTTACTCTTAGCCTGACTACTGAAGAGAAATTTGGCTCACCTCAGAGGAGAAAAGACTCATTTGCCTATTGTTTCTTTGGCTAGGGCTAGTGTCATAATGGCCATGTGAACAGCTGCTTGGAAGTGTATCTCTGGTCCATGATTTTCCCTCAGCTGTTGTATTGTTCCAGTGGCAGAGGAATGGGATGCTGCAAGAGGATCTGTGAAGAAGCATTCCTCTTTAAGACTCAGGCCATTCAGTTCAAAAGTTTAAAAAAAGAGGGGGGGCAATCCATATTGTGACCCTAATAGCAGAGTTTTGGCAGGTTAATCATTTAACTCCCTGTGCTTCTAATCAAGATTACAATGGTTGGGAGACCATAATTGCAATTTGCTTGGCTAAAAAGGACTCATTTATTTTCTTGTCCCAAATGTATCTGGGGCAGAAGAGCCTTTTTATTCCTCCATGCTTGCCAAGCAAGCCTCAGCTTTGGCTTTCCTTATACTATTCCAGCATATATACTCCCAGCATTCCTGGCTATGCTGGCTAGGGCTGATGGGAACTGCAGTCCAGCAACATCTGAACATCTGTACAATTCTCATTCCTGATCTAGAGCCTCTTGCAATCAGATCCTTCAACTGAAACTTACTATAAAGCTATAAAGATGCATCTCTTCTGGCAGGCCTTCCCTGAAACCTCCTAGTTCCCGGCTCCAAAATTGGGTTTTAATCTTCCATTAGTTCCCTACATTATGACCCTGCTGTATTGCCCACCTCGCTCAAAGAATAGTGTTCATGAGGATGTATTGTGTTTTTAATCATTGTTGGTTTCAAATCATTGATAGTTTAATATAATTTTAAGGGGTGGGAGGTTAGGTAATGGGTTGTTGAATTGTTTTGACTTGTGTCTTTTAATCTTGCTGTACCCTGCTCTGATTGTTTTCCACAGAGGAGCGGGCTATAAATAAAATATTTTATTATTATTATTATTATTATTATTATTATTATTATTACTGCTGATCCTAGTATTTGTTGTCCCTATATCTGTGATGCAGGGCTTCTGCAGCTTCTGTTAGTTGCGAGAATACCATCTTCTTTGCTTAATAAAACACTTCAATAAAACACTTAAGATGCCAATAAGAACCACAAGTCTTTTCTGTGCTCCCTTGCAGTTAGTTATCTAGTCTTAAGGAGTTCGGGGGGGGGGGGGGGCGGGATCATAGCAGATTTTTGGTGGATTCCTCCCTCCAAATCTTCTTCACCAGGTGAGAGATCTGTAATTTCTCATTGGTTCGTAAGCCACCTTGTCCTTCAAATCCAGAGCATCATAAAACACTCCTTAACTCACAGTATAACACACACACAAATCTCACAAAAACAGCTTCTCTCACACACACACACTTTATTTTTCTTAAAATTTCAACACATTTAAATGTCATGTGATTAACACTGAAAAGGACTGCTAACATCAGCTTCAATGGTGAATACACAGTTTTTACAAAAGTCATCACCACATCAAAAAAAGGGGGGGAAATACTGGAAATGGCAAGACCCATTTAAGGCCAAAATGCAGCTCACAGTTACTCATGCATAACCTCAAGCAAAGTCAATGTTACTTACATTGGAATTAATAGCAAATTACTTCTTAAAAAATTAGACTTTAACATGAAGTATATAGTACCTTCCACCATGAGTGTGAAAGGGAATATAGAGGAGAAGAGAAAACCTGAGTCCAAAGCTGGTGACTTTATAAGTGAAAGCTGAGATTTAGAGTGTTCAAGCCTCAGATCAGCCATGAACTACTGACATTTAGGCCAGCCACTGTTCATTCAGGCTCAGCCTTCCTATCTGGGAAATGGGTACAAATTGCAATCTCTTTTACTTTCTCATTAAATGTGTGTCTGGTGTGACTTGAGCACTTTGAGACATGTTACAGAAATATTAGATATAATTGTTTCTTTGATGCCATGTAGTCAATATCTGGTGCCGTTAATTATTTCAAGAAGAATTCCACTTCGATACACAGCACTGTGTTGGCTCAATGGCATTTTGGACGTGTATATTAAAACAAGCTATTTGTGCTGTCAGTTGCTTACATCTACAAGTAGTCCTCAGAAAACAATTTTTATTGTTCTGGACCTTCCTAGAATTCTTAGAAAAACACAGAGATATCCTTGAAGAGCTCTTGCACTGACCATATGATTCTCTCTTCTCACCAAACCACATTTCAGAAAGTTGACTTTAGCAGTAGGTGAAGTGAGGGTCACAACCATGTTGGACTCTACCCTTTGTTTTATTCTGTCCTATTCTCTCCTATAGCAACATAAAGTCCTTGGGCTTTTACATGAGGTTTCTGGGGACTAAATCCTGGGGACTAATTGAAAGGAATGTGAGTCACAATTAACTTGTCCCACTGTTTTCAACTGGTCTGTTGTGGGTAGGAGAGATTGAAGTTGCCTGGGTTGGAAAGCTGCCACATTGCAGAATTAATGCATTTTGACACCGCTTTAACTGTCAAGGCTCCATCCTATGGAATCCTGGGATTTGTAGTTTATGGTCACTCCAGAGCTCTCTGACAGAGGAGGCTAAATAGCTCACAAGCCTACAACTCCAAGAATTCCATAACATGGGGCTATAGCAGTTAAAGTGGGGTCAAACTGCATTAATTCTGCAGTGTAGGTGCAGCCTCTTTTATGAGGCTACTGAAATCCCACCTAGTTATTCATGTTTTGACGGTCTTGGTTAAGAGAGGGACACAACACCTCCTAGGCTTTTTGAAAAATTTAATTCCAAAGGAAGTAGTATATATCAAAGATGCACACATGACACACACACACACACACACACACACACACGGATGCCTGTATGCAATCAATTCTGGACCTGTTTCTCAGTCACTGAGTCTGGCTGGTGTCAATGGGACTCTCTGAGTAGAAGTGACACATGCTGGGTTGGCACAGGTTACTGTTCAAGTCTAGTGCTTCCAAGGCTCACTGCCCAGTGGTGTCACTTAGGGGAGTCAGAAGGGTTTCAACCACACCTGGTGACACTCTAAGGGAGGTTACACTATTTCTCCTCAAACACCTACCTTTTGCCAGAAATGGGCTGTGACATTCATCTACTTCCCTTTAAAATGCTTTAAGAAATGGTAGGAGTGGGGTCAAGCTCAGTGGGAGGAGAAAGGAGATGACCCAGAATTTTTTTAAAATTAAAAATTTCAAATTTCAAAATTTGATTTTTGTAAATCATTCTTTTAAAATCTTCTTTAAAAACATCATGTTTTAACCACATCTTCAATATGTATATGGAAATACATTTAGGTTGTGCATATGATATTGTAATTTGAAGGTATTGTTTTTCAATTTTGTTAGTTGTTTATGTCACGACTATTAGCATGCCATTCAATGGTGTATGGGAATTAGGATTTACAAGTAACATTAGTGCAAAAAAAAAAAAAAACCAATGCTCAGGATTCTGTATGGTGTGAAATGGGAGGCAGTCAATGGGAGGGTGACACCAACCCTAGGGAGTGCTGCCTCAACTGGATTTCAAGATTTCCATTGCCTTCCCATTGTTGCAACCATGATCCTTCTTCCAGTGAAAGAGGAACCCCCCCCCCCCTAGAACTGAAGGCCTTTTGCTCTGGAGCCTTCTTAGAAGCCATTCTGGGATTTACTCATGAAAAAACCCATATATAGCATGAAAAGTGCTGCCACAGTTCCGTTTTTTCCCCTCCCTCCCTCCTTTTTATGCTGTGAGAGACTAACACCACAGCTACCTGTTTGAAAACTACTATATATCATAGCATTGCATCATTGATCTGAAGATGATGGTATGCTAGCAGGGCAATGGAACTTTTTCTCTTTTAGATGGGTTTTTACTCTACAAAGAGCAACACCCAAACAATCCTGGACACATTCACATGTTGAGCCCACTCCCAAACCCTGAATATCACCAACAAGCACTCTCGTGGTATTGATATTTACCTGGGAGTCAATCACACTCTCAGCCTCAGGTGAAGGCAATGGCAAACTCTCTCTGAACAAATCTTGCCAAGAAAAGATAGGTTCACCTTAGAGTTGCCATAAATCGGGAATGCTCTGAAGGCACACAACAACGACAAGAAATCCCACTGAATTCTGTGGGGCTTATTTCTGAATAGGCACAGTACTCTGCAGCTGCAGTCCTATGCACAGTTACTTGGGAGTGGGCAAGAAACTTTACTTGGGAGTAAGAAACCATAAGCTCAGACTCCAGCCTGTTGTTGTTCTGTGCCTTCAAGTAGTTTCTGACTTATAACAACCCTAAAATGAACCTATCATGGGGTTTTCTTGGCAAAATTTCTTCACAGGGGGTTTGCTATTGCTATCCTCTGAGGCTGAGAGAGTGTGACTTGCCCAAGGTCACCCAGTGGATTTCCATAGCTGAGCCAGGTTTCGGACATTGGTCTCCAGAGTCATAGTCCAATGCACAAACCACTACACCATGCTGCCTGACTCCTTGCATTAACATCTTCTGAGGACAGGATTTCTGTACCACAATCCATTCCTGTTTCCCATCCTTTGCTTAAACATTGGAGACCATTTCTAATTTAAAAAATTTAAAAAATGAATGTTTGGAGTTTTGTTTTTAAATAACAATCGCAAACTTTCAAAAGGACCCTCCAGTGTCATTCCAGGAAACCAGCTACTGCTCGGCTTTTTTGGCTGACCGCACCAGGCCCTAACAGAGCCAATGGCCAGAAGCAACTAGAGTAAAGCCATAGACTCAATAGGAATTTACAGAAGGATTGCTTGGCCATTCTGTAAGGGACTCAATGGACCTACTCTAGGTGGTACTGGCATTGGCAACTGGGTTAAGGGTGCATCTGAATTGTAGAAATAATGCAGTTTGACACCACTTTGAGGTCTGCAGCTGCATCTGAGAGAATCTTAGGGGCTTTCTAGATTGGCAGGAAAGTGTGACATGAAATTGCCTTTTCCTTAATGCTTAGCAGCTGCACCACAGCCTTTAGATGGAGCTGCGCTGTTCCACAGTTTTTAAAAAAGAAGCTGGGAAAACCAGCACCTTTTTAAAGGCGCTTCTTCTCCCCTAAAATGCAAAAAAAGCATTTTCATGGCACACTTTCCCTTTTTCTCATCTAAAGGCTAGAGTTTCATGCAGCCATGAACACACTTCTTTTTGCCAATCTAGAAAGCCCCTTGGGCTTTGTACTTTTGCAATGTCTTTAGCCTTCTTTTAGCCAAAGAGTGCAAGCCCCAGGATTCTGCAGGATGGAGCAATGGCAGTAAAATTGGTGTCAAACTGCATTATTTCTACAGTGTGGATGCACCCAGTGGTGCTCTGACTTGCTATCCGGGACACTGTTTTGCTGCTGTTGTGTGCCTCCAGGTCATTTTTTGACTTGTGGTGACTCTAAGAAATTGTAGGGTTTTCTTGGCAAGCTTCTTCAGAGGGGTTTTTGCCATAACCATCCTCTGAGGCTGAGAAAGTGTGACTTGCCCAGGGTCACTCTGTGGGTTTTTATAATGTTGTCAATGAGTTTTAAGATAGGGGGATAAGGGGATTATGTAATTATTATTTATGTATGTGTTATGTGTTGTATTCATATATTTTATTGTAACCCGCCTAGATCCTTTTTGGAGGGACAGGATATAAATAAAGCCTATTATTATTATTATTATTATTATTATTATTATTATTACTCCAGCAGGAATCGAACCCAGATCTCTCCAGAGTCATAGTCCAATGCCTGAACCACTACTCTCTCTCTCTCTCTCTCTCTCTCTCTCACACACACACACACACACACATATAAAACACAGTTTGACAGCACTGTAACCGCCATGGCTTGGTGCTACAGAATCTTGGGATGTATAGTTTTACCAGGTCTTTAGCCTTCTCTGCCAAAGAGTGGTGGTGTCACACAAAACTACAAATCCCAACATTCCATAGGATGGAGCCATGACAGTTAAGGTGGTGTCAAGCTGCATTCATTCTGCAGTGCGGATGCAGCAGCGACCTTTGATTCTTATCTAGGAGTGAGCTTTGTTTCATTGCAGCTGAACTGTGATAGGTTTGCCCTATCCAGGAACAGATAACCCCAAGCAAAACCCATTTCTTGCCTCAGAAATCCCACCTTCAAGGTGAAACTTTTGGCATTTGCTTCCAAGTCGACTCTGATCTCTGGTGACCCTTTCATGGGCCATGATTTCTTCAGAGGAGCTTTGCCATTGCCTTCTTCTTAGGAGTCACTTGGGTCACCCAATGGGTTTCCATGGCTGAGCCAAGATTTGAACCCTGCTCTCCCAGAGCCATAGGCCAACATTCACTCCACTAGACCACAGGATTCATCATTGTTGTTGTGTGTTTTCAAGACATTTCTGACTTATAACAACCTTAAGGTGACCCTATCATGTGAATTTCTTCACAAGATTTGTTCAGAGGGGGTTTCCCCAGAGGCTGAGAGAGTGTGACCTGCCCAAGGTCATCCTGTGGGTTTCATGGTCAAGCTGGGAATTGAACCCAGAGTGACAGTTCAAACCCTCAAACCACTAGGCCACATTGCCTCTGCAGGGTTCAATGGGCAGTCACTCAGTTCCTCTTCCCACTTTATCCTCACTGACTTGAAAACATTCAGGAGCTGAATGAGCCAAGCTCAGGAACAAGACACTTGAATGGTGAGTAAAATGGTAGCCCATGGGAGGGAAATCGGGTCCAAAACACACCGCAGAATTAATAATCCAGTTTGAGACCACTTTAACTGCAAGAGAATCCTGGGGTTTGTACTTTGTTGTGGCACCAGAGCTCTTTGACAGAGAAGGCTAAATATCTTCCAAAACTACAAACCTTAGAATTCACTAGCATTGAGCCAGGGTTGTTAAAGTAGTGTCAAACTGGATTATTTCTGCAATGTGTTTGGCACATACTTTGATCAGGATTTATTTCCTGGAGGATGCCCACAGAGAACCACTTAGGCATGAATCCTAACTTACTTGGGAGTATGTTCCAAGGATAGGATCTCCTTCTGAGTACATTTGTAGAGGAATTCATTGTTAGTCCACTAAACCAGCAGTAACTACTGGCTGTTGTCAATATAGTTTTGCAGATACAGACCCCGTAAAACTCAGGTCTCATCCCAGACAGCAAAAGGAAATTCCTACCACAGCAATAGGAAGCAGGCTCTGGGCGGTTATGGCAAACTCATTGGGCATCATCCAAATTTCACAAAAACAGTGATACCTTTATTGGAGCAACCAAAATGCACATGACATTACTTTGTTTATTTATTTTATTTTATTTCTCCTGGATGGTTTTTAACACCTTTGCCTGATGAAGATGCCAGTGGAGCTCCGAAAGCTTGCGACGCGTCTATTGTGCATTTCGGTTGGCCCAACAAAAGCATCACTATTTTATGGATTTTGGATGATACTGTACTTTGCTTTATGGCCATCGTGGCTAATCCTGGATATGTTCATTGGGCATCATTTACTTACCCAGCAATTCTTTCTGGTGGGCTGATGTCTCTCCTTCAGCCCTTCCCCACAAACAGTCTTAAACAGGAAATGCCTTATGTTTAACATAGGACATTTCCTGTTTAATTCCTGTTTAAATCCTGTTTGCCCCCTGTTTGCCCCCTAGTGTGATAAACCTCTTACTCTTGTGCTGAAAAAAATGTAAACACTGGAAGAAATAATGCAGTTTGACACCGCTTTAAAGTGTTGCAGCTCCATCCCAGGGCATCTTGGGATTTGCCGTTTCCAAGGTCTTCGGCCTTCTCTGGCAAAGAGTGCTGGTGTCTCACAAAGCTACAAACCGGAGGATTAAAAACTAAAGTGTCAAGCTAAGATCTGGAAGGAATAAGGAAAGATTTAAAAGAAGGGGGAAGAAAGATTGTGAGGGAGAAATAAGGAAAGGTTGCATCAGAAAGGAAAGAGTAGAGGAGAAAGTTGGGTGAATGAAAATGTTTATCAATATATATTTTGTGTAGTAGAGGATGTTTATTTCTTCTCTTCAAATCATTATGATATTATGGTTGAAGCTGATATCTTTCGTTATTTGTTCAGTTGTATGTAAGGTATGTGAGGCTGAGAATGATTTATAGGGTTTTTTTTCATGCTGTTTTAGATGTAAACATTTTCTTTGTTCATTTGTTGGTTTGTTGCTATTGATTACTTTGATTAAAGATTTTTTTAATGGTGTCAAACTGCATTATTTCTGCAGTGTAGATGCACCCAAAGTGTATGCTTGTGTTTTAGAAACAGCAGAAACTCCTATTGGAGTTTACTGTTTTGTAAGAGACTAAATTCCTTGTATAAACAAGAGACATTCTGTCATTTTACAAAACTTCCCAGAGAGTTTACAAAGTGTAGAAGGAACCCAAGCCCATGGATAAGGCCTCCATGGGGAAATTTCCAACTCCAGCATCCAGCACAAGATCTTTATAGGGCCTGACTCTTGCCTGTGTCTCCATACTAAGAGTATACTAGGAGTGCTGTTGTTTTTTCCTATGGAGAGTCTGATTAGTCAAAGGGTCCTTCATAGTGTCAAAGCACAGGAGGGAGAGGGAGGACTTGGTCCCAAACACACACTGCAGAAATAATCCGGTTTGAGACAGCTTTAACTGCCCTGGCTCAATGCTAGGGAATCCTGGGAACTGTAGTTTTGTGAGACATCGAGGCTTCTGTGTGAGAGAGCTCTGGTGCCACAGTAAACTACAGCTCTGAGCCAGAACTGAACCACTGCAGTTAAAGCGGTGTCAAACTGGATTATTTATGTGGGAAATGGCTTCTAGGCCCCTAAGGAAGGACAGTGGGGAGAAAGTAGGGTGACCAGATGTCCTCACCGCAAAGGAGGACAAGGCGAGCTTCGAGAAATGCAAACTACAGTTCCCAGAATTCCATAGCATTGAGCCAGAGCAGTTCCAGCGGGCTCAAACCAGATTATTCCTGCAGTGTGGATCCAGTCTGGGGCAGGGAAAAGATCCGCATTTTTTTTAGGCCAAATGTTTAGGAAGATTACCTGTCCTGTATGTTTTAACCAAGTGAATTGCCTTCCTAGCTTTGTGAATTTTACAACGATGATGATGATGATGATGATGATGATGATGATCTCCAAAATTGATTGCCCGGCGGAACCCTTCGAAAGCCAAGCAAGCAGTATAAAATTCAAAAATCCTTCTTGGTGCCTTTTACCAATCCCAAATCCTTACTTGATGCCTTGTCTCCTTTAAATATATCTTTCTCTGAGGAGGACGAATATCCTCAATATTAATAATGTTTAATAATTTTGTTAACTTTTACAGAAATCAATGCTTTTGCCGCTGTCTTTTTAAATTGTTTTGTCTTTTTAAAAATTATAGTGACCCGCCTTGAATCCCATTGTGGGAGAAAGGCGGGATGTAAATCCTTGAAAGAAAGTAAAATGAAATAAAATAATCACCCGCAGTTATGCAGACACAGAAAGTCAAGTTAACAGTAATCTTTCTGGAAAAGGAAAAGAAGGCATGGAGAGGATAGATGAAAGTTGAGGAAGAATGAGGACCCAGAGTAGCAGGAATGAAGTGTGAGGGAAAAGCAGAGGGGAATGGAAAGGATAAGGAAGAAAGGGACGTAGCGTATAAGAAGGAGAAGAAGGTAGAAAAATTAAATAGAAAATAACCACTAAAAATGAAATATGGGAAAAAAGAATAAAATGTTTAAATAATTGTTAATATGTATTATGTACTGGAATGTGCAATTAAGCAATGCAAATAAATTTATCTTCCTAATGCAATAATATGTGTGTGTATATATATAAAGTTAACTTTCGGATTCAGGAATCCGTATTACCGGGAATGGCTCGGACAAGACATGGAGCTGAATGGGATTTAGGCTAACACTCACTTTTGTCTATGTGTGGGGTTTTTTTTTAAATCAAAAATTATGTTTTCTGTTCCATATGAGCATCCCTTTATTAAGATATTTATTAAGATATTTATTTATTAAGATACTTTTTACACATTCACAAAGGTTATCATTAAACCTAGTTGATAAAAATTAATCTGCAACAATAAAATTCAAAGCGGAGGGGGGAAAATGGCGAATTGCTCTGAAACATATAGATAGTGTTTCTTCTGACCTGCTTCCTTTTCTTCCAAGGTGTGGGTTCCGTCGGAGGGTCACCAAAAAGTGTCTGGAGGGGTCAGCAGATGTCCTCTCTGCAAAGGAGGACCTGCGAGAAGCAATGGAGGACCTGGCCCAAGAAAAAAAGCCCCAAACACTCATAGAAACGTAGTAAATCCACGGGCGGCAGGTGGACACATTTGCGGTAGGAGCAGGTCAACATATCTGGTCGGGTTTTGTTGGTAAAACAGTTGCTGGACTGCAACTCCCAGCATCCCTCTCCACTGGCTCTGGCGGCTGATAGGAGTTGCAGTCCCAAGACATCTGGAGGGATCAGCCCTGACTTTAGTAAAACAAAAGGCCAGGCGGCTCTCTTCCTCTCTTCCAGGGAATGCCTAACTTCACTGCAAATTTTTGAATTAAGTACTTTCTGAATTAACAGAGACAGGGTTAGGCGGTAACAAGTGAACTCTGCAACAGTCTCCCCTCCCTCAAAGAAGTGAGTATCCACTGGATCCCATGGGATCTAATGATGAGAAATGAGCAGGGGATCTCAGCCTAAGAGTGCGAGGGAAATTTGTCCTGGTTGTCTTGCTTCTTGAAAAGCACCTGAAAAAAAGCGGAAACCCTCCTCCTGTTCAGGGTCTGCTCAGAATTAAAGCCCAATGAGTGCAAAGTGTGTTAGTCTCATTGACTGCATAAAGCTCAGGTCAAGCAGGTATCAATAATAACGACGATCCCAGATAAAGAGAACAGCTGCCCATTGACCGCATACTCTTATCACAAGGCCGTTGGTTTCTGCACTGGGGGGAAAATAATAATAATAATTTCCAGAAATTATTGATTGATTCAGAATTCGTGGATCAACTGCAACACTTTCCTTTTTTAAAAAAAAGACAAGATTAAGTTGTTCCTCGTTAAAAGAAGTTGTAATTTATGTGCCTTCAAAGTCGCCTGTGGTGACCGCATGAATGCTTTTACTTCTGTCTTTTTAAATTATTGGAACCCGCCTTGAATCCCACTGTGGGAAAGAGGCGGGATGGAAATCCTTGAAATCAATCAATCAATCAGGAATTTCACAGGGCTTTTTTCTTAGGCGAGGAAGACTCAGAGGTGGTTTTGCCAGTTCCTTCCTCTGAAATGTAGCCTACAAACCCTAGTAATCCTAGGCCGGCTCCCTTCCGAGTACTAACCCTGCTTAGTTTCCGAGATCTGGTGCCTTTGGGGTATTTAGATCTCCCATTAAAGATATTTTTCCCTCAAAGGCAAGAACTGGATGAATACGAAATAACGCGGTCCCTTTAGAGCCCCTTAGCGGCCGCTTGGGGCATCATCACTCGGCTTTCCCAACAGCCGCAACACAAGCCCCTTTCCTCCTCAAACTTTCCCGTTTATTCAGTTTCACTAAGCGGTCCCCAAATCCCCAAAACAGGATGGTCTTTTTTACTGGGCGAAAGCAATGACGATCCTACCTGGGGAAGATACTGAGAGATTTGCAACCTCCAAGGCATATAGGGAGGGTGGTCCTGGTCCTGTTTGTGGACAGGAAATCTATACAATAAAATAAAATAAACCCACCTTCCTGTGGCATAGTTCTTAGACGCTGGATGGATAGAGAACTGAGCCAGAGGAAGAATGGAGACAGGATGGATGCAACTTGCAGGATCCGTGGCGACAGATTCCTCCTACAAGGAATGTCGCATTCACAAGCGAAATCCATTCAACTAGTCCTGTTTAAGGGAAGCCAGCGGGATGCAGCGCTTTGCCTATTGGGCTAGGACTCCGAGCAAAGCCGGCTTCAGATTCCCTGCTCAGCCCCGGAAACCCCTTGAGCGACCTTGGACAAGTCACGCTCTCTCAGCCTCAGAGGAAGGCAACAGCGAGCCTTCCTGGGAAAAAAAATTATATTGCCAATGTTAATCATATTGCCAATCACGATATTAGATTGTAAACCAAAGGGCAGGGAAATGTCTGATTAACAATTTGATAGCTTTTTGGCTGAAGAGCGGAGTATAAATTATTATTATTATTATTATTATTTATTAATTACAAAATGTAAAAGAAAAAGAATGGCCAATCAAGCCATTCACCATAAACCGAGACCCTCTTGCAGCCTGTTCTCGTAGGAACTAGGGCACGGATTTAAAACCATTCCCCTCTCTTCCCTCTTTCTCCCAGAATCAAAACCCCCTCAGATCCCTCAGATCCATCTTTGATCCTCTTTACAAAAGGATAGTAAGGTAAGGCGAGCAACCCAGCTCTCTCTGCATAAGGAGTACCGAAAATGCAGAAGTCGGGGAGTAAATGTTCATTTTTTTTTCAACATGCAAAGTGAGCACGGGAGGAGGATTTAAGGGTTGGATGGAAGAGATCACACATACATACATACACACACACACACACACACACACAACTCACACACACACATTTGCTTCAAGGTCGCCTTTGCTTGGCTTGCTAAGGTCCTTTGCCCCAAGGCCCGCGGGCAGCCTGCAAAAGACGGTCCGCAAAAACAAAACGAAACAAAACGAAAAAAGTTTTGCCAGGTTTTATTATTTACGCTTGTTGTATATAATACACAGACAATACAAACGGGCGAAAAAACCAAAACATTTTCTCCAGCCCCGTGGGATCTGCAGCTCGTAGAAACCATCGTTTCAGGTGCACAGACATAACGGGGACCGAACCAAAGAAAAAAGGAAGGAAAGGGAAAAAAAAAAAAAAAAGATTGTGTGTGTGTGTAGTTTGTTTCGTTTTCGTTTAAAAAAAAAACACCCAAAATCACGACCATCATTTACAGAGGAGCCCAAAATTATACACACGATGAAAACCCTGAATTTCTATTTTTGGGGACTGTCGTCTCCCTCTTCGACCGGAGTGCAGAATTCATCGTTTTGTCTGATGCATATCTCACGGTTCTTTTTTTTGATGTGATTTTTCAGTCCCACACACCCCACACCCCCAATATCCAAAAAATGGGTGGATCATATAGATTTCCTACACAAAATCCGAAGACTCGCTACTCTACATCAATGAGGGGGTCAGGGGAAAGGAAGGTTGAAGAGAGGAAAAGAAAAAGGAAAGAGGGGAGGAGAGAAGGAGGGAAAGAAGGAAGGGGAAAAGGAAAGTTAGGAGAAAAGAAGGAGGGAGGAAAACCGAGAAAAGAAGGAAGGTAGGATAAGGAAAGGAGGGAGGAAGGAAGGAGGGAGGGAGGGAAAAAAGGAAGGAAGGAAAAAGGAAAGTCAGGGAGAACAAAGAAAGGGGAAAGAAGGAAGGAAAGAAAAGGAAAGAAGGAGAGAGGAAGAGAGAAAAGAGGATGGAAGTAAAAGGAAAGAAGGAGGGGAAAAGGAAGGAAGGGGAAAAGGAAGGAAGGGGAAAAGGAAGGAAGGAAAGGGAAAGAAAAAAGGAAAGAAAAGGAAAGAAGAGGGGAGGAAGAGAGAAAAGAAGGGAGGGAGGGAGGAAAATGGAAAGTCAGAAAGAAGGAAGGAAAAGAAGGAAGAGAGGACAAGGAAAGAAAGAGGGAGGAAGAGAGAAAAGAAGGATGGAAGGAAAAGGAAAGAAGATGGGAGGGAAGGAAAAGGAAGGAAAGAAAAGGAAAGAAGGAGGGAGAAAGAGAGAAAAGAAGGAAGGAAGGAAAAGGAACGAGGGAGGGAGGGAAAGAAGGAAGGAAGGAAGGAAAAAGGAAAGTCAGAAAGAAGAAAGGCAAAGGAAAGAAGGAAGGCAGGAAGGAAAAGAAAGGAAGGGAAGGGAAGGAAAGGAAGGAAGAAAGCAAAGTTCACTCTTAACTGGCATTGCCTAGTAGTCTATCCCCCAGGAAGGCTGTTTTCGTGTCCTTTCGTTATCCATTAAAATATATATATAAATTAAAAAAAGAAAAAAAAACCCTCCAAAGTCAATGCAGTTTGAAAACAAAAACAGAGAAAAGACCTGTACAGCTCACGAAGTCATCTCCACTGGACTACACTATTAAGGGTACCAACAAGTCAGTCGTCTTAGGAGGGTCGGTGGCAGCTTCTTCGTTACAAAGATTTACAGCGAGAGAAACCATTCCGGAGGGAGGGAGGGAGGGAGGGAGGGAAGGAGGAGATGGGGATCCGGGGAAGGGGAAGGGGAAGCGGGGGTCAGAGGGATTGAAGGGGGCCCTGCAGCAGAACCAGGTCGGGTTGTGTGTGTGTGAAGAAAATCAGTGGGGAACATACTGGGCAGCCCTAAACCCTGAAACAAAAAAATCCATTGATTTCCATAGAGCGAATGGAGTATCAGACTGGCGGGTTATCAATAACGATTGAAAGATAGCTCCTACCGTTAGGATGGCCCCCAGGGAGACAAGCGGAATCATACCGGGTTACTTCTGCAGTGCGGATGCGGCCTGCGACGTTATCACTACGGAAGAGGAATTGTTGTGATTGTTGTGATTGTTATTCCTCTTCCTTCTCAGGCTGCATCCGCACTGCAGAAGTAACCCGTTTTTGACGCCGCTTCAACAGCCCGGGCTCAATGCTCTGGGATTTTAGGAACTGCAGCGTGTTGTGGCCCCGGAAGTCAACCTCATTGGTAACAGGTCAAAAACGATATTTGTATTAGAAGGAAGGAAGTACTAAGTGTCCCATCCAAAGGCCCGAGTACATCAGGTTAGCTCTGACAAAAAGAGAAACTTTGTAAATTGTCTAGTGACCTTAGCCTTATCTTGCCTGTTTTATTACCAATTTCATTGTCCCATTTGATCTACGTTTCAACAGGGCAGTGGTCGGCTAACGTAAATAAATTGGGTTTGTAAAGACCCTGATTTCCAGGTAAGGAGGGATCTTGCAGGCTCGAAACATGGAGTGGCTGGATCTCCATTCCCTGGAAAAACTGTTTCAATGCCTTTCCGACATTTTTCCACTTTGGCCAATTCCCCTCCCAGAAGTCATAACGGAGGCTGCAGCCACATTGCAAAACTAATCCGGTTATTAGTATTTTTATTATTGTTACTATTATTCAATTGATTGGATTGAGTTTATTTAGCGGCGTCTAAATGTATGGCCCTTTGCAATCTGAGGCCCCACAAAAAACGAGGCCTGGGGGAAAATTTTTGAATTATGTGAACAATCTGAAAACGTTTGTGTCTTACTTCATTATAAAAGCGTGTCGGATCCGGATGAAACTCCAAGACTACAGCCTATTTTTAAACAATTGGGTGTGAAGCTAATTCTGATACATGGGGCTTAGATTTACTCCCGACTTTAGGCTTTCAGAAAAGGATTCGAAATCACTTTAGATTTCAGCTTTAATCCTTATGCACCGGCGGCGTTAATTCGTATTGATCCCAGGCCGGATTCACTTCCATTTGTTAAATAAGTTGGGTTGGGTTCGGGATCCCTTCCTGGCTGAGAAAATTGGAATCAGGTGGCCTGATCTAGATTGGCAAAAAGAAGTGTATTCATGGCTGCATGAAAGTCTAGCTTTTAGATGAGAAAAAGAGAAAGTGTGCCATGAAAACACTTTTTTTGCGTTTTAGGGGAGAAGAAGCGCCTTTAAAAAGGTGCTGGTTTTCCCAGCTTCTTTTTTAAAAACTGTGGAACAGCGCAGCTCCATCTAAAGGCTGTGGTGCAGCTGCTAAGCATTAAGGAAAAGGCAACTTCATGTCACACTTTCCTGCCAATCTAGAAAGCCCCAGGTATGACTTTTTAAAACTGTCTTGGAAAAGAAACTCTACCGAGGACAAGGCAAATTGCACGCATTAAGTCTCCAGTCCTTTCAAGTGGCTCCTGTTGAAGTCAATGGGACGTGAAGCCTGTTGGTCTTTGGCAGCATTGGCCCCAAAGCCATTCTTAAAAGCGAAGCTCAGAGGCTGCGTCCACACAAGGCCGAAATAATCCAGTTTGACACCGCGTTAATAGCTCGGTGTTAAAAAAACAAACTGGGAACTATAGTTTCGTAAGACATTCAGCTTTCTGTTTCAGGAGAGCTCTGGGGCCACAACAAACTACAATTCCCAGGATTCCCACCCCCACCCCACTGAGCCAGGGCAGCTAAAGCGGTGCCAAAGCGGGTTATTTGTGCAGTGTGGGTGCAGCAGCTTGGACAAGGGAGGCAACTCTAGTTGTACAGAAAGTCTATCCCATTGGTCACAGTGGGGTTTACTTCCAGGTAAGGAGGGAAAAGGATTATTAATAGGATTATGATTATTAGGTTTTATGTATATAGGGCTGTAAAGTTGCAGCCTGAAGTTCAGAGCCATAAAGAGAGAGAGGGGGGTCCCCGGATCTCCGTTCCCGTGTCCTTTCCTACTTACCTGGGAGGAAGCTCCGCTGAAGGAAGTCCGCCCGACTTGCCCAGGGGACAGGGCCGGAGAGACCCGGCTGCCTTTCAAGGGACCCCACAGCAAACTCCAACTCCCACAGTCCCATAGCCTTCAGCCAAGGCCATTCAAGCGGGGCCAAACCGGGTTATTTCCCCAGTGTGGACGCAGCCTAAGGAGCGATTCTCTCTCTGGCTGCGTCTACACTGCAGCAGAAGTCACCCGGGCCGACCCCGCTTTAAACTTCCCTGGCTTCAATGCTCCTGGGGATTATAGTTTGGTGAGGCAGCGAGCCTTCCCTGGCAGAGGGCTCTGGGCCCGCAGCTAAACTAGAAATCCCAGGACTCTCTAGCATTGAGCCAGGGCGCTTACTGCAAAGTCAACCGGGATGGTTTCTGCAGTTTCAGGGTCTGGGAAGAGAGGAGTCCGGAGAGGGCACCTAGCCTTGGGCTAAGAGGGCAAAGGGGGGGGGGCAGTATTTCAGGGAGGGGCCAGGCTCATTGGGGGAGGGGCCAGGGCTATTTAGGGGAGGAGCCAGAACTTTGCGGAAAGGGGCTGATGTGTCCAAGAAAAACAAAACCCAGGGCCACTTGGGGAAGGGTCCAGACTAGGGCTCTTTGGAGGAGGAGGAGGAGGAGGGGCCAGGGCCTCTTGTGGGCGGGGCTAGTGCTATTTGGGGGAGGAGCCAGAGCCATTTGGGGAGGAGCCAGGGCCACTTGGGGGAGGAGCCAGGACTTACTTAGGAGAGGAGCCAGGGGGGCCACTTGGGGAGAGCTCCAGAGCCATTTGGGGGGAAGCTGCAGGGTCATCCAGGGGAGGGTCCAGGGCCATATTTGGGGGGGGGGGTCCGAATAGGGAGGGGTTTGGGGGCGTGTCCTGTCCGTGGCCCCGCCCCCTCCCTCTAGCTGTGGGCGTAGAAGCCGTAGTAGCCCCCGAGGTCCTTGGGGGCAGCCGAGGCGGCCGAGGCGGCGCAGGGCTTGGGGTTGTTGTTGTTGTTGTTGTCGCAGTCCCTCGGGGCCAGCTCGCTCTTCAGCGGGGAAGGGGCTCCTTCGGGGGCTGCCGAGGAGGAAGAGGAGGAGGAGGAGGCAGAGGAGGCTGAGGCCGAGGGGGCTGCCGAGGGGGAGAGCCTCCTCCGCTTGGCCTGGGCTTGTTGTTGTTGTTGCTCGTAAATCCCAGAGTCGGTGGAGTCGATGGACTTGATGGAGGCGGAGGAGGGGGTCTCGATCCAGCTGGAGTCGGAGAGGTCTTTGGGGGGCTTGGAGTCCTCGGGGCCCAGCAGCGGGGACCTCTCCGGAGGGGCCAAGGACTCCCCCTCCTCCCCGACCGACCCGGCCCCCGACCCGGCTCCCGATCCCGATCCTCCTCCTCCGGGGGCCAAGTAGGGGAGGCGGGGGGCGGCGGGGGGCGGCCCGGGGGCCCAGCAGGCGAGGGCCTTGGCGGCGTTGCAGTACTGCGGGGGGCTGCGGGCGTGGTGGCCCCACCCGGAGGCCTCGGCCGGGTAGTAGCCCAAGGGGCGGGACGGGCAGCCGGGCCCCGCTTGCAGGGGCAGCCCCTTCACCCCGGCCGCCGCGTAGGAGAGCAGCGTGGCCGCGTTCCCGGCCAGGTCCCCCGACGGGTCGTACGCAGAGGCGGCGGCGGCGGCCGCGAAGTCCAGGCGGTTGTTGGCCGGAGTGACGAACCAGCGCTGCGGGGAAGGGGCCCCGGGCTCCTCGGCCTGCTGCGGGGAGAGAAGCCCGTTCGGGTGGGACAGGCCCCGCTCCGGGACAGGGACCCCGCCGCCGCCAGAGCCGCCAGAGCCCCCGCCGCCGCCGCCGCTGCTGGTGCTGGTACCCAAGCCGGCCCCTGCCCCGGTTCCCGCTCCTGCTCCTGCTCCGGCTGCTCCGTTGGCTCCGGTTGCCCCTGTCCCGGGGCCGTGGTGGTGGTGGTGATGGTGGTGGTGGTGGAATCCGCGGGCCTTGGCGTAGCTGGAGACGAACTGGTCCTGCAGGAAGGAGCCCGCGGCGGCGGCGGCGGCCATGGCATAGCGGGCCCCAGGCACCATCTGCGAGCGAGGAGAGTCGCTGGGCGAAGGGGTCAGGCGGTCCAGGTCGCAGCCCGTGTAGATCCTGCCCGACAGGAAGGGATAGGAAGGAAGGGAGGAAGGAGGCAGGGAGGGAGGGAGGGAGGATGGAAGGGAGGATGGAGAGAGGAAGGAAGAATGGAAGGAAATAAGAAAGGAAGTAAAGGAGAAGGGAAGGAAGGATGGAAGGGAGGGAGGGAGGGAGGGAGGGAGGGAGAGAGAGAGATAGAGAGGAAGGAAGGATGGATGGATGGAAGGAAGATAGGATAGATGGAAGGAAGGAAGGAAGGATGAAAGGAAGGGAGGAAGGAAGAATCGAAGGAAGGAAGGAAGGATGAAAGGAAGGAAGGAAAGATGAGAGAAAGGGAGGATGGAAGGAAGGAAGGAAGGAAGGGGGAGAAAGAGAGAGGGAGAGAGGTGAATGAAGCTGGCCAGTAGGGTCAGGAGACATGCCAGCCTCGCCCCCTTCTTCCCCAACCCACGCGCGGACCCCAGGGGTGTTGAGGGGTGCCTTCGAGCCCTTTCCGACTTTTGGAAAACCTGCCCTAGGATGTTCCTCCCAACGTTTCTTCACAGGAGGTTTTGCCCTTGCTATCCCCTGAGGCCGAGAGAGTGTGACCTGCCCAAGATCCCACCCGGGGTTCGAACCCTGGTCTGCCAGTGGCCGAGTCCGGCGCTCCGACCGCTGCACCGCGTTGGCACCGCGCTAAGCTAGCCGAGAAATCCAACTGACCGCCCTGGGAGCGGGATTCGGACCCGAAGGCCCAAACCACTGCCCCAGGCTGGCACCGCTCTCAACTCGCCAGGAAACCCAAGGCCGCGCTGGTCCCACCTCTCAGGGCTGTTGTGAGGAAGAAAGGACCAGGCTGCCTGCCCCCCTTGCAGTCTTGGAAGAGGCCTAAGAAACCCAAGGAGCTCAACCCTGGGTTGGATCAAAACCTTAGGAGGCCCTGAGCTTGAAAGGGTTTTAGTACCCCTCAGATATGTGTGTGTGTGTGTGTAATTTAAAATAGAATTAATAATCGAAAAATAAAATATTATTGTTCCAATGGAATCCAAACCTACAGTAAGACAGAAACTCATGTTTGTACACTTCCACTTTAGTTCCATTTGAAAAGTTTTCTCCTACTTTTTCCTAGTTTCAAAGCCTTTGATCAGATCAGATCAGAAAATCCCTTGCTGGTTTTTCTTAATGCTTAATCTAGCCCTGGTTTTGCTTCATGGTCGGCTAATCTGCCTGGGCCACCAATGGGAAACCCTGTACCCCTCCAGGTGGTAGGACTACAGCTCCCATCAGGGCCGGGGATGAGGTAGTCGATGCCCAACAACATCTGAAGGACCTGCCCTGGTCCTATTTTGGGGCCCCACCAAAATTTAGGCCGAGCTCTCAAAGACAGGGGGCTTCTGAGCATGTGCTGAGTTCCCTTGCCTTGTCCATGGCCACCAACCAGACTTTCTCAGTGACACCTTCCCACGGTGACAGGAGGGGAAGAAAGGCCCCCAGATGGCAGAACCTAGGCTCCCAATTTAGGCAGGATTATCCCGAGGTTGCCCTTTGCTGCCTATTAACCACCTCTGATCCCCAGGAATTGGAAACCAAAACGGGGTCTCCTTCTTGGGCTTCTTTCACAGGCTTCTTTTCTATGGGAAAGAGCTGGAAAGACTTGAGACGAGTTTCAAGGGATGGGGCAGGAAAGCTTCCTTTTAAAATTATTGGACAAAGTGCCAAAAGAAAATGTGGGGGGGGGGGGGATTGGTGGTCTTATTATAAGGTTCTCTCCTCCAAGCATAAATTTCATTTCATTTATTCATTTCATGTGCTTGCCGCCTTTCTCCCAGAAAGAGACCCAAGGCGGCTCACACAGTATAAAAACATTTTCAAAACTTTACAGTATGAACAACAATTTCCTATCAAGACTAGTTTTGAATGCTCTGAGAGGGTCCTGTATGGAGGAGGATAAGGTAAGTTAGGCTGGGCTGCAAGAATCAAGTCTGGAAACGAATAAAAAGTAGGATTTCCACGTGAAATAAGGGACAGGATCCCATCCCTTCAATGCCTGGGTAGAGAAGAAATCCCTGTAGGTGCTGTTTAATAAGAAGCCTAAGGACCTCAGCGACAAGTGGAACCGGCTAAAAGACCTTCTTCGGCCCAGCCCTTGAGAACCAGACTCTTGGACTAGGACTCTGAGAGACCGCGGTTCAAATCCTCCCAGAGCCATGGAACCGCACTGGGTGGAAAGTCACACTCTCTCAGCTTCAAAGGAAGGCTGCGCAAACCTGCGCTGAGCAAAGTGTGCCCAGAAAACCCCATGATTAGGTTCCCCTTGGTAGTAATGGTTGGTGTGTGCCCTCTCGCGGGGTTTTCTTGGCCACAGTTGTTCAGAGGAGGTTCGGCCTTCTAGGCTGAGAGAGTGTGACTTGCCCAAGAAGATTGAATTTCCACGGCCCAGCTGGGATTCGACCCTATCAAAGGGTTTCCTTGGCCAAATTCGTTCAGTGGAGGTTTGCCATGGCCTTCCTCCGAGGCTGAGAGAGTGTGACTGGACCCAGCTCAAAGCCCTACCCCACACTTTGCCTCCTCCTCAGTTGGCAATGAAGGCACACAACCACAATACCACAAGCATCAAAATCAAAGGGCCAAATTGTGTCCCTTAGGTCACCTGCCAGCCCTAAGGGGAACTCTGAGGAATGAGAAAGCCCAGGTCAAGCGCCCAGTTTCCTTCCCTGAAGTGGAAAGGTTTGGGTTCAGAGCAAGTGCAATCCTGCAGGATTCTCGAGATGCTTTCCTAAAAGGGGGAAGGGGCAGGATTTTACTGGGGAATCTGGACTTTACTGGGGAATCTGGACTTCACTGGGGAACCCATCCTATTCCCCTGGGAGGACTAGGTAGGTTCATGGTTAGTTGGTGCTAGATCTTCAATAGATCACCGACTTGACTCAAGGAGATCCAGGGTCTGACTTCCTTTCAGGGAACCAGGTCCAGTCACACTCTCTCGCCCTCTCTCTTTCTGCCTCTCCTCCTTAGAGGTGCGACTTTTTTGTTTGTCTTTGTGTGCCTCTAAGTCATTTCCGACTTACGGCGAACCTCTCCTTGGCAGGTTTTTTGGGGGTGCTGGTGGTGGTGATGGTTGCCATTTGCAATCCTCTGAGGTTGAGAGAGTGTGACTTGGCCAAGGTGAGCCTGGATTCAAACCCTGGTTTCCAGAGTCCAATACTCAAACCACTGGCTCTCATACGGGTGTCACCATCTACAGTACCCGCAAATCATGGGAAGCAAAGGGGTATATAAATATACTTTATAAATAAATAAACAACCAGAGCCCTGGGGATCCAGGAAACTGGGCAATATCTAAACTTTTGCCACTGGAACCTGGCTGCCTGAGGAGTCCTAAGCAGCCCCCCCCCTCCCCCCAGGAAGTAAAGCCCATTGAGCCCAACTAAGTCTAGCTCTAACTAAACGTCTTTAAAAAAGTGGAGAGAGAGAGAGAGAGGACCGGAACTAAGGAAAGAAGTAATGCACACAAGTGAATTGCTTTCTTTAAAGAGCCCTCCTTGTTCTATAATATCACCGCAGTTCCCTTATTAATTGCAAAGGAAGCGGAGGGGAAGCTGAATGAAAAGCAATGGCAACATCATAAGGAACGTCCCTGACCTTAAACCCCAGCCCTGCCAGAATCTCCCTTTCCCTTAAAGTCCCATGATAGGGATTTAATCTGTTGTCGTTGTTGTCATTGTGTGCCTACAAGTCGTTTCCGATTTAGGACGAGCCTAAGGCAAACCTATCATGGGGCCATGTGATATCCTACCTAAGGCCATATCATGGGACATACCATGGGGCCATATTATACCTAAGGCCATACCATGGGGTCATTATCATATCATGCCTAAGGCCATATCATGGAAATTTTTTCCCCGGGGGGGGGGGTGCCATTGCCTTCCCCTGAGGCTGAGAGAGTGTGGCTTGCCCAAGGTCACCCAATGAATTTATATGGCTGAGCCAAGTTTGAACCCTGGTCCTCAGTGTGCTAGCCCAACACTCAAGGAAAAGTTTCCATGTCTCTCCAGAAAAGGGGATATACATAGGGAGATTTTAAAAAAAAAGTGGGGGGAATCAGGGGACCCATAACAGTGAAAATCACCCACCATCGCCTCCTCCTCCTCCTCCTCCCCCCGTCGGAAAGCCAGCATTCCTGCCCCCCTTTAAAGCAAAAAGCCCCGCTAAGAGAAGCCTAGAGCTTCAGACAAGGCAGCGCACCTGGAGATCCAGAGGGGAAGAGGGTCGCTGCCTGGCTTGGAGCCCAGAATCCAATCAACTGAGTCCTCATCTGCTTGGTAACTAACCCAGACAAGGAAAGATTGGATTATGTCAGGTTCACTAAAGTCACACGTTCCGGTTTTTCCCCCCCTTAAATATATATATATATATAAATATATTTTAAAAGGCTTCCTTTGAAAAAAACGTTCCAAAGAAATAAGTTTGAAATGTTCCCTGGCCACAGTCTTATGGTTTCCGTATCATCAGTTTTAAAGGACACCTAACAGGGTCAGGATGATCAGGCGCCCTCCTTTTCTAGGACCTGCCCTACATTTCAAGGAGGGAAAAAAAACATTCCAAAATCCCCTCCGTTTTGAGCCTGATTGAGAGTGATGAACTTATATTGATATGCCATAAATGTATATATGTTTTTTAGCTTTTCTTTGGTCATGTCCTACATTTTTATGGAACCTCCTATGCTTTGCGGTGCCTTGTCCTCCTTTATGATGAGGAAATCTAGTCCTCCTGGTGGAAAGCTTAAGCCGAAGCTGAAGTAGGAGATCTTGTCCTCCCCTAATAAGCCTGATCTGTGGGTAGGGAAGGTTATATTGAAGGAGACCCTTTCTGGCCGGCTCTGAATGTTTCCTTTAGGTGAGAGTTTCAGCCCGAGGCAGAGTAAAAAGAAGCGACTTCCAATGCAGAGCATGCTCTTGATTTAAATTCTGGCTTTCTGCTGTTGTGTGCCTTCAAGTCCTTTCTGACTCAACCGGTGACCCTAAAGCGACCCTATGGGGAAGAGATTTGCTCACAGGAAGTTTGCCATTGCCTTCTCTGAGGCTGAGAGTATGCGACCTGCCCAGTGGGCTTTCATGGCCGAGCCGGGAATCGCTTCCCTGCCCTCCAGAGTCATCGTCCATGTTGGGGTAGGAGTATTTTAACGGATAAAGAATTAAATTTTGGGGAACCGTTGAGGAATGGGCCCTCCTCACTTGACTGATCCGGCATAGATCCCACCCAGGACTCTGCAGTGTCTTCAGCGACTCCTGTCGGGCCCACAGTTGTGGCTGTATCCCTTGATTTATGGCCACCCTAGCACGGGTTTTCCCGGCAAGATTTGTTCGGAGAGGGCTCGCCATAGCCTTCCTCTGAGGCTGAGAGAGTGTGACCTGCCCAAGGTCACCCAGTGGCAGGGTCTCTTGGAACCCGGATCTCTTCTAATCCCTACCCCAGCCTGGCTCTCACTAGATTTATAGGTTAAATCCATCTAGAAAGAGATCCACTGATTCACCAACACCTAGACTGAACGCTCCCTTCTTTCAATGGACCTAACTCAGATTTGGGACTAGCGGTTGCATTGAGTCCATAGCCGTTTTACTAGCCTTTTTCTTACAAGTGGCAAGCGGACTAAACTGCTTAATCTCAAGAGACTCCATCCTGGGCAGCACCCAAGGCTTGGGGTCCCTTCCAGCCCTTTAAATCCCAGGTGCGTCCTTTAATTTCTTCCGAGGAAACCTACGGACTCTCTGGAGGCTACTTTTTCCTTTCTCCCAAAAAGCCCACAACAGCCACTGGCTGGTCCTCCGACTAGTTTTGCGGCCGATCCGTCGCAGTTGCTATCAAGCAATTGGTTGTTGTTGTTGTGTGTGCCTTCATATGGTGACCCTAAGGCGATCCTATCCCGGGGTTTTCTGAGGCTGAGAGAGCGTGACTTGCCTAAGTGGGTTTCCATAGCCGAGCAAGGAATCAAAGACTGAGCTCCAGAGTGCTGCACCCGCACTGCAAAAATAATGCAGTTTGGCACCGCTTTAAACTGCCACGGTTTACTGTTATGGAATTCCGGGATGTGTAGTTCTGTGGGATAGTTAACTTTCCCTATCAAAGAGTTCTGGTGCCACAATACATCCCCGAATTCCCCAGTATTGAGCCATGGCCGTCAAAGCGGTGAAAACCGGCGTTATTCCTGCAGTGCAGACGCAGCCTAATCCACGGCTCAGACTTTCCAGTTTCTCCTGTACCTTGACCTAGAGCTGGGCGATAAACCTCCTTCTCCAATTCGAAGTGACACCCCTTCCCAACACACCGGGATGGAAAAATGGCAAAAACTGCCCAGTTTGGAACTAGTTGGTGTTGCTCACCTTTCAAGTCGGGAAGAATTGGGTCTTGCCAAGGAATCTAGACTGAGCTTCCAATACTTGCCAGGACCAGATTTTACTCCTGTGAGATCAGGCAAGGGTTGGACTTAACGCAAAACCCTTCTTGCTAAGGAGTTCTGCACAAACCAAAGAAGACAGGAAGCCCCTCTTGCCTAATTTTTATCCTTTTCACTATCACGCTTGGTTTCCAATCGGCTTAGGGATTTGGGGCCGATGAGGAGGGAACCCTGTTGGTTGTCCTCAGTTGTTGTTGTTGTTGCTTTCTGCCTTCAAGTCGAGTCCGACTTATGGCGACCCTAAGGCGAACCTATCTTGGGGTTTTCTTGGCAAGTTTCTTCAGAAAGGGTTTGCCATGGCCATCCTCTGAGGCTGAGAGAGTGTGACTTGCCCAAGGTCGCCCACTGAATGTACATGGCTGAGCCGGGATTCGAACCCTGGTCTCCAGAGACGGGGCTTAATGAGAGCTGGCTTACGAAAGCAGTCGCTGGCTACTGAATCAACCGGTAACTAAACCCAGTTGCTTCAAGGGAGAGTTAAACCATACCCTACAAGAGATGGCCCAGCTCAGTGTCAGCAAAGTTTCCAGCCCCTGAGGACCATCGGAAATGTGAGGAAGCAAAGCAGAAGGACCATCACACCCCTTGGCTTTAAAATAGGTGGATGCCGCCAGGTGTAATGGCCTGTTTATGTATTTATTTATAGGCCGCTGGCTTGATCTCGAAGCGACTGACCTTCCTTTTCCAGAACCTGTCCTACACTTCAACCTTCTGCCCGGGAGGAATTCCCAAATGTCCTCCATTGGGATCGGGACTAAGAAGCCTGAATTTACATTTATACCTAGTGGTTTTGGCTTTTATGTTGTAAAGTCCTCCCCTGTTTCTTGAACGCCCTCCATTGTCCTCCTTTGCGGCGAGGACATCTGCTATTTTATGTATTACTACTACTACTACTACTACTACTACTACTACTTTATCTAACTTTATATAACAAGAGGGATCCTAATACTCCAAACCCATTTGCCTCAAGTCTGGATTAGCTTTCAGAGTTGAATAGCGGAGGAACCGGAGACACCTGAACAGCTTTTCTTGCCAGGAACCAGGTCAGCCAGGAAAACCTCCCTGATCTCCCTGCCTGGCCCACCTCACAGGGTTGTTGTGAATATAAAACTGGATTGTTTTTCTCCCCGTGGTTGTTGTTGTTGTTGTTACTACTACTACTACTACTGCCAGGTTGTTGAGGGGCAATTAGGTTACAGCTGTAAACTGTTTAAAGACTGCTTAGTTCAGTATGAAGCGGTATATAAACGAAGCTGCTATTGCTATTTATATAGCGCTGTTCTTGATGTACATGGCGCTTTACAACAAAACAAAACATTTGCAACAACTACTTCAAATATAAAATCCCAAACTACCTTCAGGTGCCTTAGAGACAAGATGATGATGAGCTAGCCAGGTATGCTAGCCAGATATTCCTCTCCCAAATCACTCGGGATGGTTTCCACTCCCCACCACCACCAACAACACCATGTCCCAGTATTTTAGCAATCTCTTCCACAAACCTGGCTGGGCAAATCCTACCCGGGGATGAACACCAGTGTGTCTATATAAGCCTGGGAGGAGAGGCCAACAACACTGTGTGTATATGTGTGTGCCCCTATCTTTTGACCCACCAGGCAAGTGGCACCTTTGCCAGGGGCTGCTGCTTTGGGTTGCTCAGTCCAATCATACCTGGAAAATTCACCCAAGGGCCACCTCACCCAGAAAAAAAAGAAACACCAAAGGAGCCCTGCATGGCTTCCTCTTGAGGCCACCACCTTCAGGGTGCCACCTTCCTTTCTTGGGAAGCCAACATCCTCCCCCCCCCCCCCCAACATTTCAAGAGAGAAGAAGAAAAAGAAGAAAAAGAAAGGCAGGGTGTTGTCAGCCTGACTTACGTGTCATAGTTGTCTCGGAAGCCTTTGGCGAAAGGGTTGTGATCTATCTTGAGCTGGGTGATCTGGGGGAGGGAGAGAGGAAAGGGAAAGGGGTCAGATGCCATGCCTCCTAGAAGGAATTATTATTATTATTATTATTATTATTATTATTATTTGGATCCCATTCCTGTGAAAAAGAAGAACTTCCAAAGTGGAGTGGCATAGCAACAACAAAAACTATTATTATTATTATTATTATTATTATGCCATTTCACTTTGGAAGTTCTTCATCATCATCATCATCATCATGAACTTCCAAAGTTAAGTGGGATGATGATGATGATGATGATGATGATGATAATAATAATAGTTGTTTTTGTGGATGCTATGCTATACCACTTTGGAAGTTCTTCTTTTTCACAGGAATGGGATCCGAACAACAGCAAGAAAAAGCAAGGGGGGAAATTGCATATAGATCACACACACACACACACACACACATCCACACACACTACACACGCTTCTCTACGAAAAAGGGATTAGGAACCGGGAAAGGTTTAGAAATCCTGTCCCGTCACTTGGTCCAGATTGGTCGGCCAAGAAAGGGACCGCTTTTCTGTGGATGTCGGGTTTTGTTGTCTTTTGCTGCAGGGGTCAACACGGCTTCCCCGGAATACGTTTCCTAGATAGAAATCTACCAGTCGCTTTAGGTTTCTGTACGAATTTCTTTACCGCGATGGGTTAATATATTTTAATTTCAGATCATATTTCAAAGGCTGTCATTTCAGCTACACAACAGGCCGCCTTTCCTTTTACGTCTGCCGAAATAGTTATCAAGTCCCCTTGAGCAGCCAGAATACATATATATTCTGAATAATAATAATAATAATAATAATAATAAATGTATTCTTGTTCTGCTTCCTCATCTATAGGATCTCAATTCTGGCAGGCGCCAGATAAACTGGAGAAAGATTTAAGACCAGGGGTGACTAGAAAGTCCATCTTGCGGTATTGGGAGATTTCTACCTGAGCAGGTTTCTATACCCTTGTTGTTGTTGTTGTTGTTGTTGTTGTTGGGTGCCTTGAAATCATTTCTGACTAATGGCGATTCTAAGGTAAACTTATTGTGAGTTTTCTTGGCCTGATTTGTTCAGCGGAGGTTTAATAATAATAATAATAAAAAATATTTGTTTCCCGCCTCTCCCTTTTTGAGGAACGAGGCGGGTAACAGCAAGCCAAATACAGATTACATAAACAATAATGGCCTTCCCCTGAGGCTGAGAGAGTGTGACTTGCCCAAGGTCACCTAGCTTCCGGGTCCTAATTCCATTCGAAGTGACCCCGAAACTCCGGTTGGTAAATTGAAAATTCCCACCGGGCTCCAGCCAAAATAACCGGAGTGGATTTCACAGGCATTACATAAATTGAATATCAAGCCATTTGAATGTCACTGTTATTGATTTATAATATTTACTCTGCAGTCCCAAGATTCCTCTCCTTGGGAAGCTGATCTCATTGATTTAATGGGATTTACCTTTGAGTAGACAGAGGTAAGATCGCCCTTCTAATTTTTTAAATCAGTCCAAGGGTGCCCTTCATTTGTACTTATTCAGAGGCACTTTTGCATTGAATCCCATGGGCCTTCCTCCCGACATTTGCCGCCTTTTAAAGCCTTGACATCTCATAAAGCGCAATAGTTCTCCCCGCTTTTATTTATCCAACTGCATCAATACTTTGTCGCTGTTGCTGCTGTTGCTGTGGGCCTTTAAGTCGTTTCCGACTTATGGCGACCCTAAGGAGGCCCTATCCTGGGGTTTTCTTGCCAAGATGGGTTCAGAGAAGGTTTGCCACTGCCGTCCTCTGAGGCTGAGAGAGTGTGACTTGCCCAAAGCCACCCAGTGCCAAACCGAGTTATTTCCCCAGTGTGGATGCAGCCAAGGAATGTTTCTACATCCCGCATATTTGGATTGACTGTCCTCCCATTTGCGGTGGCTGGTCCTCCTTTGCCCCAGAGGCCCCTTCTCTGCCCTGGCCCCCCATCCACCCCCCATCCCTCCCTCCCGGGGTCTTTACATCGGTGTTCTGGTAGGCGGTGACGGCGATGAACTGGGTCTCCGGGAAGGTGAAGGTCTGGACGCGTCCGGGCTGGCTGGAGTCCTCGGTGCCGTCCTCGTTGACTTCCACCACGTGGAGGCGAGGCTGGTACTTGTGCAGGGACTGGAGGACCACCATCTGGCCACAGGGAAAGGCAGAGAGGAGGAAGAGGGGAGAGAAAAGGACAAGGAGGTCGGTGGGTGGCCTGCCTTGGGCCAAGGGGGCAGAAGAAAGGCTTGGGATGGGTGGTATTGTGGGTTTTAACGTTTGCGATTTCCTATTCTTATTTTATTTTTTTAGCGGATGTTTTTCATGGTTTCACGGAGTTGCGTTTTTAGGATTTTTGTTGTGAGCCGCCTTGGGTCCCTTTCGGGGAGAAAGGCGGGATAGAAATTAAATAAATGAATTATTATTAATAATAATGATAATGATAGGGGAAGAGGAAAAAAGGGTAGGGGGTCGCTTTCCTTTGGAGTCCTGATCTATCGGGTATGAAGCCCAAGCCCTTCTCAGGGAGGAGGGCAGGATCTATCTATCTATCATCTATCTATCTGTCTGTTTGTCCATCCTATCTATCTATCTATCTATCTATCTATCTATCTATCTATCTATCCATCCATCCATCCATCCATCCATCCTATCTATCCATCTATTTATCTATCTATTCTATCCTCCTTTGTTTTCCCGGTACAGCCGCCGGCTCCTTGCCACTGGCACAGGGCTCATCCCCAGAATTTATTTCTTTGGGGGGTTCATTTTATGGATATTCATTTGTGTATGTGTGTGTGTATGTACACACAGAGACGTGCATACACCAGCACCCGCACATATGCGCAAATAAATAAATATCAATAGCATGAACCTAACGGGAGACGTGAGAAGAACATGACATGGAAATAAAATGAATACACACACACATACGCACAGGAGAAATGAAAAGAACATAACATGAAAATAAATTGAACACACACACATATTTAGACTGTAAGCCTGATTACTGTAATTAAAAATAATAATAACTGTAAGCCGCTCTGAGAGCCTTTAGGGCTGAAGGGCAGGATATAAATATTGTAAATAAATAAAATATATACACACACGCACACAAGCACACGCACATATGTATACATCAAATGAACCTAATGAGAGGTAGAGATAAAATGAAGCTAAAATGAAAATAATATGAACACACACACACACACACAGAGACAGACACGTGGACATACACCTAAAGATGTCAATAAAGCATACCTAATGATAGAAGTAAAATGAAAGTAAAGTGAGCGTACACATACACACACACATATGCATAATCACACACACACATATACCGATAAATAACTATAAATAAAAGGAGCCCAATAACGGGTAGAAATAAAAGGAAAATAAAATAAAAATAACATGAGAGAGAGAGAGAGAGAGAGAGAGGCATGCACACGCACATATACATAAATAAAATGAACCTCTAGCCCTAGGTAGAAATAAAATCAACGCAGCATGAAAATAAAATCAAGATACGCAAATATATATACATATGGAAAAACGTGCAAGGAGGAGTCCATTCACATTTTAATGTTTAAGAGAAAACTCAGATCTGTTGAGCGTCTTTTGCAAAGCTCCGCGTGGATGTTTTTTTGGGGGGGATTCTCATCTGGGAGCCGAAGCCAAGGGGGGGGGGGGGAAAGGGGCCTGTCTGGGACCCGGACTGACCTGTCCGTTGTTGTTGGAGGCGCCTTTGTTGTTGGTGAGCTTCAGCTTCCCGAAGGAGATCTCCTGCCGCATCCAATGGGCCCCCGTGTTGGGCGAGTCCGGGTGCATGTAGACCCGGTTGCCTGGAGGGGGGAACGAGAGAGAGAGACACACAACACACACAGTCACAACAGCACCCCCGCCTCGCCTTTGGGGAGCAAAAGGAGACTCGCCAGGCGGGAGCAGGGCGGCAAGGAACCCGGCAAGAAAGTCAGCATAAAGAATAATAAATGATACATGCAACTTTTATTTCTATCCCGCCTCTCTGCCGATGGCAACCGAGGCGGCTTACAAGTTTAAAAATCCCCAGGCGATCCCATATCCCCATAACCCACCCTTCCACCGGCCCTAGGTGGCCCTTCCAAGGCCGGCAGAGAAAACGTCGGGAAATCGGCTCCCGACTTCCCAGTTGCAAGGTCCTCACCATCCATCCATCCTCCTATTATCTATCTATCTATCTATCTATCTATCATCAATCTCTCTCTATCCATCCATCCATCTATCATCCATCTTTCCTCCTATCTATCCACCTATCTACCTACCTATCACCTCTCTCTCTCTATCCATCCATTCATGCGTCCATTCATCTTTCCTCTTATATATCCACCTATCTATCCATCCTCCTATCTATCCGTCCATCTATCTATTTATCCATCCATCCATCCCTGAACCCCAGAAGAGGCCCTCCAAGACCAGAGCAGTGCAAGGACCCTTGCAAGGACCAGGCGAAATTGGACCCCCATCCCAAGCTCCTCTGGAGTTGAGCCCCCCCCCCCCACCTCCCGGGGTAACTATTAGTCTGAAGAAGGGAACTGCTGTGAAAGGACCCCTCTTTGGCGATGGCTTTGGTGCTAGGAAAGAGGCGTCCAACTTCATTTGGACGGCGAGGGTTTTCGCGCAAGCTGTTCTGCGCTTCCATTGTTTCATTAATAAAAGACCTGCAAGCGGCCAACATTAATACAGACCCGCTTGCCAAGGCTGGTCTCCCACATCCACCTTAACAACAGTTCCAGGGTCGGCCTGTTTATCTGTCTCTTTATCTGTCTATCCGTCCATCCATCCATTCGTCCTTCTTCTATTATTATTATGATTATTATTAATTATTTCATACCCGCCTTTCCCCATGGATCCAGGCGGGGAACAAAAACATTTTATATTTATAGTCTCAATCACTCCTTATTTGCTACGCATCGATGATCAGTAGCTGTTTAATTTCTTTACATCTAAAATATAGCATCTTATCTATCCGTCTATTCATCTATCTATCTATCCATCTGTGGCTCTTTATTTATTAACTTATCTACCTACCTACCTATCTGTCCGTCTACTCATGTATGTATCTGTCTATTATTATTATTATTATTATTATTATTATTATTATTATTATCTCGCCTTCCTCCCAATACAGGGACTTAAGGCGGCTTACAAATCTATCTCTGGCTTTTTATTCATTTACTTATCAACCTACCTACCCGCCCTGGGAACGATTCAAATAGGAAACGAAAGAAAGGGAAACTAAAGTGGGGAGCAGGAGAGTCAAAAATCTATCTATCTATCTATCTATCTATCCATCCATCTATCTTTCCATGCCACCCTTTCCCGGTTGTCTGGGTCTCTGTGTCCCAGGCAAGTCGGCCAAGGCGCTCTCATTAAGCCTTCGCACCTCCAGCCCCGGGTGTTGCGTGTGTGTGTCTGTGTGTGTAGTGTGAGGTTTCAGGGAAATGTGTTAATTGGAAGTGGGAACGAACAAAAAGAAAGAAAGAAAGGGGGGATCGAAGAAAGGGCAAAGGGGAAGGAGGGGGTAAAGGAAGGCTTGCCTTGGACGTTGGTGTCGGCTTTGCCGCAGGGCACCCACTTGCCTCCCTGGAAGCGCCAGTGGTTGGGGTCGGCCAGGATGACATCCACGAAGATGTTGTAGTGGGCCGTCGGGTCCAGGCCAGAAATGTTGAAGCTTAGGAAAGGGAACATGCGCCTGCGTCCCGAGAGGAAGGCAAAGAGAGAGGGGTGGAAGGAAGGAAGGAAGGAAGGAAGGAAGGGAAAAGAAAAGAAAAGAAAAGAGAGACTTGCTTTTAAAGGAGGGAAGTGAGAGTTTGATAACAACAACAGCAGTAATAATAATAGTAATCCTAATAACAGGAATACTAATCCATCTCCCCTGCCCACCATCCTTGAGACCCTGCGGCTAAGCACCGGGCGGCTGTGGGGTGGGTGGCAAAGCGAAGCCGAGCCCCCCCCCCCCGAAGCCCCTCTCGGCTTCCTCGCAAAGGCGGCGGGAGGCGGGGAAAGTCTGGATATTATAGGGGCCAACGTTGCAGAAGCAGTAATAATAATAATAAGAATAGGAAGAAGAAGATAGATTATGATAACAGATGATAATAATAATAAAATAATAGTTGATAGTGATGATGATGATGATGATGATAACAGATGATAATAACTAAATAGTAATAATAATGATGAGGATGATAGATGATAATAACAGCTGATAAAAATAATAAAATAATAGTTGATGATGATAGATGATAATAACAGATGATGACAATAATAATAATAATAAAAATAAAATAATAGTTGATGATGATGATAGATGATAATTACAAATGATAATAATAAAATAATAGTTGATAATAATGATGATGATGATAGATGGTAATGATGATGATGATTGATTATGGTGATAATAATAGATGAGATGATAATAATGATGATGGTGATTGCTGCTGCTGCTGATGATGATGATGCAGCAAAGCAAAAGGATCTCGCAGCCCCTTTGAGACTAAACTGAAAGAAGTCGGTAGCCTGAGCTTTCTTGGACTTGAGCCTCCTTCCTCAGAAGCATCTTTGGATGCTAACTAAGTACGATGCAGATTCTCAGGAACTAAGCAGAGAAGTGGCAGAGAGGGCTTCTCGGGGGTGTCTCATCCACAGGGGCGCCAGGAGTCGAAACGGACTCGCAGGCTGATAAGAACAAGAACAATAACAATCAGTGACCTAGTAGTAAAGACTAGTAAACTTAGGGATGATGTCCATAATAATACATGACCATGATCATTATCCAAAGAATGCCTCTGATGGAGTAGACTGAAGTCTACGAAAGCTCGTGCTGCCAACTTCTTTCTTTCAGGGAGTCTCAAAGGCGCTACAACATCTCTCTATATCATCATCATCATCATCATCAATCTATTATTATTATTATTACTACTACTACTACTATTATTGGCCAGGTGAGGAACGACAAATGTCGCACCCGAGAATGAAAAGCCCCGCACCTTGAAGCGCTCCCGCACAGACAAACCCTTCTCCCGCAAACACCCGAAGGCATTGTTTTGCCTCTTCAAAACAACAACAACAACAACGGCAACAACAAAACAACCAGCCGCCTCCATTGCGAGGAACTAACTCTTCCTGGATGGCTGCGTTACCCGAAGCACGTAAAAAAATAAAAATAAACTAAATTGTAAACTATGGTGTTTGTGTCAGGTCACCCCAGAAGAAAGGGGAGGAAAGGAGAGGGGCATCAAAGGGCCAGGAAAGGAGGAGGCTGGTCGGGGGCCCTGGAAAGAGGACGGGAGCCCTTCGGCCGGGAGCCCGGGTCTTTCCTCCTCCTTCCTCCAGCCGGGTCTCCTTCGCCTTCTTTTCCTCCATCTCCTACTCCAATCTCCTTCTCCTACTTCTTCTCCTATTTCTCCTTCTACTCCTTCTCTTCTTCTTTCTCCATCTCCTCCTTCTTTTCCTCCTTTTCCCACTCCTTCTCCTCTTCTCTTCTTTCTCTTCCCTCTCTTCCTCCTTCTCCGTCTGAGGAGGGTAAAAGATTAATAAAATTGGGTTTGGTTTTTTTAAAAGAAATAACCAATATATTAAAAAACTAGAATGGTATTTAGAATCCTCCTTCTCTTCCTCCTTCTCCTTCTCCTATTTCTCCTTCTCTTCTCCTGCTTCTTCTCTTTCTCTTTCTCTTTCCCTTCTCCTCCTTTGCCTGTTTCTCCATCTCCATCTCCTACTTCTCCTCCTCCATCTCTTCCTCCTTCTCCTTCTGAGGAGAGTAAAAATTAATACAACTGATTTTTTTGTTGTTAGAAATAGCCAATATGTTAAATAACTAGAATGCTAATTAGAATGCCCCTCTCCTTCTCCTTCTCCTTTTCTTCCTCCTCCTCCTCCTCCGTCTCCTTCTTTTCCTATTTCTCCTTCTCATCCTCCTTCTCCTTCTTTTCCTCCTTTTATTTCTCCTTCTCCTACTTCTTCTTCTTCTCTTCCTCCTCCTCCTCCTCTGCCTTTCTCCTTCTCTTTCTCTTCCCCTTTCTCCTTCTCCTCCACCTCCTGCTTCTTTTCCTTCTCTTCCTCCTCCTCCTCCTATTTCTCCTTCTCTTCCTCCTCCTCCATCTCCTCCTTCTCTTCCTCGTACTTTTGCTCCTTTGCCTGTTTCTCCTCCTTCTCCTTTTCCTATTTTTCCTTCTCATCCTCATCCTCCTTCTCTTCTTTTCTCCTATTTCTCTTCCTCCTCCTCCTGCTGCTGCTCACCTGCCTTGCTTGGTAATGATCATCTCGGTCTGGTGCCGGTGGAACTTGAGCCAGAGGGGCCGGTTGCAGAGGTAGACCTGGGCCTTGCCCGGGAGCAGCCCGGCCCCTCCGCCTGCCCCTCCGGCCCCGAGGGAGCCCTGGGCTGCGGCGGCGGCGGCGGCGGCGGCGGAGGCCGGGAACTGGTAGAAGGGGGCCGCCCCTTGGTAGCAGGGGGAGGCGGCGGCGGCGGCGGGGCCGTACTGCTGGGGCGGGTACGGGTAGCCCGGGGGGGCCGGGTAGCCCTGCGGTGGGGCGGCTGCAGCGGCAGCGGGGCCCCCGGAGAGGAGGCTGTTGTAGGCGCCGTTGCTCAGCACCGGGTGCGGGTGGTGGGCCATGTAGCGGCTGCTGGGGCTGGCCAGGGAGAAGGCGGCCGCCGCCGCAGGGTTGTGCTGGCCCGGGTAAGGGAACATCGTGGCGGGAGGAGAAGAAGGAAGAGCCGAGGAAGAAGGAGGAAGAGGGAGGAAGGAGCCGTCCGCTCCATCGAAGGCGGCGGCGGCGGCTTCGGCTCGCAGGAGCCTTTCCCGGCCGCCGCTGTCCAAAGCGACGCCGGGCGACGGGACTCGGCTGCTCCGCTCCTGATGCTGCTGCTGCTGTGGTTGCTGCTGGTGTTGTGGTTGCTGGTGGTGGTGGTGTTGTTGTGGTGGTGGTTGTGTTGGCTGCTGGGCGTCCCCTGGCGGGGCTTCGGAGTCAGGGAGATTGCCTGCCTCCTCCTCCTCCTCTTCTTCCTCCTCTTCCTCTTCCTCCTCCTCCTCGGCCTGATTCGTCATCGCCGCCCCCCTCCCCGACGAGGGGGAGCTTTCTCAGAGGTGAGCAGCTCCTCTCTCTCTCCAGGTTGAGGGAGGGAGGAGGATGGGGAGGAGGATGGGGAGGATGATGGGGATGATGCTCAAGGTCCAGCCGGGCTCCTCCGGCCCCTCCGACGCCCAGAGGGAGGCCTCTCTGGGAGAGCGGCCCCGACGGAGGCCACAGACAGACACACCGAGGCTCCAACAGAAACACCCCACTCCCCCAAAATGAAAATGAAAATAATACAAATAATAAGGGGGGGGTATGTGTGTGTTGCTGAAGGGGAGGCAGGGAGGGAAGGAAGGAAGAGAGTCTTCGGGGGGGGGGAGGTGGAGATCGGAGGGTTTCTCTTGCTTTTTGGGTTTGGGTTTGCTAAGGCCACCGGCCCATCCTCTTCCTCAGCCTGGTCTTAAAGCTGCTCCCAAAGTGGAGCCACGCTTTCCTTCCTCCCTCTCTTTCCTTTCGCTTCCTTCCTTCCTTCCTTCCTTCCTTCCTTCCTCTCCTCTCCTCTTTCTTTCCTCTCTCTCTCTCTTCCTTCCTTTCTCTGTTCTTTCTTTCCTTCCTCTCTCTTTTTCTCTCCCTCCCTCCCTCCCTCCCTCTTTCTTTCTTTCTTTCTTTCTTTCTCTTTCTCTTTCTCTCTCCCCCCTTCGCCTCCCTCTTCCAGGCGAGGAGGGGCGAGGGGCCCATTGAGGCACCCGCTCTCCTGACCCCCATCCCCGCCGGGCGCTCCTGCCCCTGCTCCGCCGCAGAGAGGGATTTCATTTCAGACCCACACTCCGGAGGAGAAGCCCCGGGACCCCCATCGCCCCCCGCCCCCCGCCAAGGCAAAGGCAGGCAGGCAGGAGGGGAGGGAGGGAGGGGGCGAGGAAGGCGCCCGGACAGAAAAAGGAGGAGGAGTATTATTTGGGGGGTCGGGGGCTGGAAAGAGAAAGAGAGGTTGCGTTTGTGTTGGCTAGGCAGGCTCAGGACTCTGTGAGACCTGGGGGGGGGGGGTCAGGAAGGAAGGAAAGGAAGGAAGGAAGGAAGGAAGGAAGGAAGAAAAAACAAAGAAGGAAAGGAAGGAAGGAAGGAAGTGAAAGAAGGAAGGAAGGAAAGAAGGAAGGAAGGAAAAGAAGGGAGGAAGGGAAGGGAAGGGAGGGAAGTGAAGGAAGGAAGGAAAAAAAGAATGAAAAAAAAAAAGACCCCCGGAGCTTCTCTTTTTCTGAGCTTTTCTGCCTGGATGAAACAGGCAGAAAATCCCAGAGAGACCGTGGATCAGCCTCCACCGCAGCAGTTGTTCCTCCGCAGGCCTCTCTCTTCTCCAGGCGACGATGCCCGGAGGCTGAAAGCCAGCCTTCCTCGCCTCAGCCCCGGGCCTTAATCCTCTCTCTCTCTCTGTGTGTGTGTAAATATGTGTGTCTGTGGGTGGTTGTGTGCCTTCAAGTCGTTCCTACCTTCGGAAGACCCTAAAGTAGTGACCCTTTTCTTAGCCAGACTGGTTCGGAGGAGGTTTCTCTCTGAGGCTGAGAGAGTGTGACGCCGGCGTCCAACAGAGTTGGACCAGACACGAAGCTGGAGGGATGTTGGTTCAGATTCAGAGGGAACGGAGAGGCTCTCGCTCTTTGCTTTCAGCATTTGGACAGAGGACAGGATCCCTCCCGAGTTACCCGGGGGCAGAGCAGAGCTGCATCCACACTGGAGGAAGAACCCGGTTTGGCACCGCTTTCACTTGTTGTCTGACTCAGTTGCTATGGAATTCTGGGAGTTGGAGTTTGTTGTGGGGCCCAGAGCGGAGCTCCGCTCCGCTCTGGACCCCACAACGAACTCCAACTCCCAGAATTCCATAGCAGTGAGTCAGACAACAAGAGAAAGCGGTGCCAAACCGGGTTCTTCCTCCAGTGTGGATGCAGCCAAAGATGCTCTCCAGGTCGCTTTCCCCGACGGCTGCAGCGTTTGGAAAGTGAAAGTCGGAGGAAGAGGCATCCGCTTCGTTTCTTTCCTCTGCTTTAAATTCCCGACAAACGCAGCCTAGGAAAAAGGGGAAAAAGTAACTGCGCTACGGAGGAGGGATTGAGAGAGAGATTGAGAGAGAGAAAGAAATCCCTTCGGCTTTCTCCCGCCTTGGACCCTCAAGGTATCCTTCCCCTTGAAATAATCATAAGCCGGAGTGCCTTTAATGCCTCTTGCCTGGATGTTTACGCATTCTTTGGGAAATAAATATTTGATCTCCGGGAATTGATGGTGGCGGTCATCAGAGGAGGGGGAAACCCAGCCTAAAAGGCATCCATTTAGATCCAAGGAGCTGATCCTTCTCTTTCTTTTCTTTCCCTGACTTCTATCTATCATCTATCTATCTATCTATCTAACATCTATCATCTACCGCCAGGGAGCTGATCCTTCTCTTTCTTTCTCTTCCCGTTCCCTTCCTTGATTTGAATCTATCTCTCTATCCCTCTATCTATCTATCTGATGTATTTTCTCCCTCTCACATGGAAGAAGAAGAAGAAGCTTGCCACAAGTAATTACCTGGATTTCGTGGGAACAAATTAACACGTCCCTGGATTGTGAGCAAAGATGTAGAAGGAAATGCGTTTTCGGGGAAAAAGGACCCCCCCCCCGGTTTCTTAAAAAATCAAGAGGGATATGGCATAGTCCATCTTTTTAAAAACACTCGCAATGCCCAGCATTAGTCTTGCCTTGAGAGAGAGAGGGTTGTGTTGGGTGCTCCGTTGTTGTGTTGATCCCATGAAACAAACTGTACCTTGCTTTGTGACTTGGAAGGGTGTTAATAAATTGAAATGAACAGGAAATATATTTCTGGCCTGTTTTTTTGGGTGTATCCACAATGCAGAAATAAAGCGGTGTGGCACCACTTTTACTTCCATGGCCCCGTCCTGTGGGATCCTGGGATATGTAGTTTAGTGAGGTACTACAACAACAGACAAACAACAGATCCCAGGGATCCAAGGCATAGAGGCGTGACAAGTTTCAGTGCTAGATTTCACATTACTCTGTAAAATCAGTATGTAGAGAGATTATGTGCCACCTTTGAGACTGACTGAAGGAAAGACGTTGGCAGCAGGAGCTTTTGAGCATATTTTTGACCAAATGCATCTGAGGAAGTAGATTGAAGTCTACGAAGCTCATGCTGTCAACTTTTTCCCCCTCCAGCTAGTCTCAAAGGTGCTACAAGATCTCTCTTCATACAAGTTAAAGTGGTGTCACACTGCTTTAGTTCTGCACCCCAAAAGATGACTATATTTCGCAAAGCAAGAGCTGCTAAAATGAGCTGTTACAACCATTCTGTCAGAGATCTTGCATCAATGTTTGTGTCTATGGAATTGGGATTAAACGGGGGTGACTTCCCCATTGTCTGTATTCAAAGACATAGCCACGTTAGTCTGTAGAATCAACGCATCTTGTAGTACCTTTGAGACTAACACTCAAAGATGCTGCTGTCTCAAAGGTCCTATGGTCTGTATTGTTTATTGCTATGGCCACTTGTCATTGTTTGTTGCTAATAATGGTCAGTAAAGAGGTCGCTTCCCATTTCTTCCCACTCTCTGCTAAAGGTTAAGAGTTTTATGCCTAGACTCTCTCCTTTCCTTTCCTGCCTGGGTCCCTGGGTCCCTTGAGGCTGTTCCTCAAAGGATACTGGGCTTAGCTCTAGGGACTCTACTAAAGCAGAGATTTTTTCCCTCCTTTTACTGATTCCTTTCATTCCTAGAAGCTGCTAGATGAATTCTCTGTAACAATAAATTAAGTCTTATTTTGACCTTACTAATGTACCTATTTACCAGAAGCTCAGATATATATACTCTTGGGACACAGAGGTGCTTAATATATATACAAACTACCAATTTTGCTGAATTCCAACACTTTCTTCAACCAGATGGGAAGAAGTAACTTCTTTGGGTCTTGCCCATACCAGTTTGGCAAGGAAGGCCGTTTGGGCAGGAGGAAGACTGGACCAGAAGGGATCCTCTGCCTTGGACTTCAAGGCTCAAGTCCATCGTGGGCGAAGTTTTATGCAGTGGTTTCCCCCAGTAAGATTCCCCTCACCTTTTTATTACAACTCTTCCTCCTCCTCTTCTTTGGTTTTATTTTTTTTTAAACATGATTTGGTGAGGATTTCCAAGTAACTGGAAAGCTAACAACCCCCAGTAAATACTGTCACTTTCAAAAGGACTCTGCAGACTTCATTATACTCCACTGCCCAGTTCCCCTAAGCCTCCACCCAAAGTTTTGATACTGTCCTTTTATTACTTAGAAGGGCTGCATTGTTGTTTTAAAAAATGGTTAAAATAAATACTTCCAGACATCATCATTTCAAAATTCCTAGGAGTTTTTTTTAAAGAATGCACACCTGTGTGTTCAAAGGTAATCTCCACAGCAATTCCACAACTCATAAGACTGGGGCATCCAGCCTATTGCTCTTCCAAGCTGTCCCTTATATGCAGTCCATGAAGCCCAGAAGAAGATAATTTGTTGTTCCTATGTAACATCAAGGTGGCTTGGGGGACTGTTATGGAGTGAGAGACCTCCAAGAGACCCTGGTATTAACACTCCTGCCTTGGATCTTACCAACGGAGGGCTGCCGCTTTCTTTATTGATTCCCTCAACTTAGAATCAGGGGAGTTTATCATACGACGGAATTTAGGGGTATAATGCAATGGCAATCCGAACGCAATCATGGGGTTTCATATTTTTGCGAATGAGTGTATCTCACGCAATTTCGGGCAATGGGAAGTCATTCCAAACGCAATCATGGGGTTACACGTAATTGCGTATTAATGTATCTCACACAATTTCGGGCAATGGGGGGTCATTTTTGGGAAATGGGAAGCCATTCTGAACCCATTCCAAATGCAATCAGATTTCACGTAAATTCGCTAAACTAGCGAATTTACGTGAATTCAAATTGGCTCTATTCGAAATTGGGAGACATTCCTCCCATGTGATAAACTCCATAGAGTTGGAAGAGACCCCAAGGGTCATCCAGTCCAACCCCATTCTGCCATGCAGGAACTCACAGTCAAAGCATTCCTAACAAATGGCCATCCAGCTGTTTAAAACTGTTTAAAAACATCTGAAGAAGGAAACCACCACTCTCTGAGGGAGTGTGTTCATACTGTCAGCACACACTTGTTGTGTGGTCATCTTCTTTTCCTACTGCCTTCAACCTTCACCCGCTCTATCATCTTTTCCGTTTCATCATGCCTTCTCATAATACAATTGGCCCTCCTTATCCACGGATTTTTTTATCCACAGATTTGAGCATACCCAGCTTGAAAATATTCCCCAAAAGTATAAATTCCAAATGATTTTCCATTTTATATATGGGACACCATTTTGTTGTGCCATTATATTTAATGGGACTTGAGCATACATGGATTTTGTTATCCACGGAGGGTCCTGGCACCAAACCCCAGTGGATAACAAGGGCCCACTGTATGCCCAAAGTATGTATGATAGCCTCGGTTTAGTCAGGTTGGCATCTAGGGATTATGGTAAGGGGGCATAATTCAGTTAATCAAAGTGGTAACATTCCCAACCAGGATGGGAAATGCCCAGTTTCCCAAGATGTTTTAGGGAGCTTGGCAAACTGTCCCCAAAGCTGTTCTATTGCAACAACAATTACAAAATGTTTCAGTGGGGAAACCCTAATATAAAGATGCTGAGCTGGAATTCACAAAGCACTGCTCTGAGAGATGGTTCTGCTAGTTGTTATGCCACAATGTAGTTCCTTGTCTTTAAGATGGTGCAAGATTTTAACTGTGACCAGATACATGCGAACTTAGAAGTAAGCTTCAGTGAATTCCATGGAAGTGAGTTCCACCATTAGCAAATTTCAAATTGTGAAGGTCATTCAGACACTACAGAAAGCGGTTGGCAGTGATCATCTCACTACAGGAGCTATTGGTCCAATTTCCATGGTTTCCATGGCTTCATTGAATTAGTATTGATCATAATGAATATAATATATATTAACATATTGCATTATATTATATTAAGATACAATGAATATTGAGAAATGTGTCACCCCCATTGTGATTCAATCATTTGTACTCTACATCGGAACCAGACACAGCTACTACTCTCCCTTGGATTTTAGTCCTACTTGGTATGTCTCTTTGTATCCTTTCCCTCTTGCATCACCAAAGACACGCATCAACCCATGAAAATAGGGATCAAATGGACTTTGTTTAAGGCATCACACAGGACTCTGTTGATATGGATACACCAACTTGTTCCTCTAGATTTGAACCACTGCAGAGGTAGGGAAAGTGCCTACTCTACCAAAGGCCCACTTCTTGCTCAAGTGGCAAAACCTAATATTAAGGATTCCAACAAGACTGGAATATTAAGATTCTTGTAAATATCTTTCAGTTGTGCGTTGTTGGTCTGGTCTGGGCTATTAAATCCCTAAATGACTTTAAACTATGCTGATAACAACAACAATAATAATTTATATCCCACCCCTCTGCAAGATGCAATCGGCGTGGCTTTGCAAAGATTAAAAACGTACATTCAAACCCCTCAATACCATCTCTTAAAATACAATTAAACAATATAAGAATTAAAACATACTTTTAAAAAAGACACAAAACAACAGTAACAACAACAAACTATAGACCGTGATTAAAGTGTGGTCGGAGTTCTTAAAGTTCTTTTGGTAGCCGGAGAGACTATTCAGGAAAGGCCTGCCAGAAGAGATCCATCTTTACAGCTTATTAAAAGCTATTTAAAGTGGAAATATGATGGATTTCATCCAGCAGGCCATTGTTTGAAGATTCAGCTGGTGGCTCCGCACTTTTGCAGCTTTCTAGGGACATATGTATGGGCATATCCAGTATGGAAAAGATACCACATTTTAGCCATTACAGGGAATCCTGGAGCCAGTGGGCTAGGACTTTACTATTTGGATTTTCTACCTCCAACAAAATAAAACTTAAAAAACAACAACAAAAAACATTGGGACTACATGTTTTACTAAAACAATACCTAAAATTTCCTGCAAAAGCTTGGAGGCTTCTCTTGAGAGATCCAATGTTCTTTGCCTAAGAAAGGGGGCTGTGACCTTACAAAAGATGGAGACCCCTTGGATCTCAGAAGTACTTTTTTTTTTGCATTGCTAATAGCGTTCAATTTTTTTCCCTCCTAGTCTTTGGAATGCTTTGTTCCCAGAGCCACATGGCCAGGAGGAAAAGAGGCCTGCTTGCACAGATATCCCTCCACAGAAAAACACAACAACACCTTGCGAAAATGGAGGCCTGTGACCAACACTGTCATTTTTTCCTCTCTCTCTCTCTCTCTCTCTCTCTCTCTCTCTCTCCTCTGTCTGATTGTTCAACACCTTGGCTTGAAGAAGCCAGTGCAGCATCAAAAGCTTGCATCCAGTGGTGTCATTCGGGGGCTGCGAGGGATGTGGACCACACTGGGTGACACCCTACAGGAGGGGTGACACCCAATTGGGATGGGCGAGCATGCAAACACATGTGGGCACCTACCCCCCCCACCTTCCCTGGTGCCTTGGCTGACTCTTGTCTTGTCTCTGCAGGTTGCTGGGGGGGGGAACCACTGCCGGTGTCCTCCAGGCACTTGCACAAGGTGACACCAACACTAGGAATGCCACTGCTTGCACCATGCATTTTGTGCATCTTGCTTGTACCAATAATAGTATCACTGTTTTGTGGGGTTTGGATGTTATTGTACTTTCCTTTTTGTTGTTGTTATTATTGCATTTTCATTTAAAAAATTTGGGGGGGGGGGAAGTCCTCTGAACTGCTGTCTCAGGGTAATTCATCTTGGAATGGGTTTTAAACATACTTTATATGAACAAATAAATGTCATTTGATTCCAAACAGGACTTACTTCCTTATAAGAGCATTTGGGATTGTAGCCTTGATCTCATTGATTTTCAGGGAATTTATGTATGCCTAACTCACATGCAAAGTCATTGTCATCTGTTCTCTAACACATTTTAATGTGTTACACAGTGAAAAGAGACAGCACTTAGGGATGCACATGCAAATGTCACAAGATCAGAATTCTTTCAGAGAGGGGGGAAATAAAAAACCTTTTGCCATAATCTAGAGAGATGTAAACACTTCCAAGTCCATTTCCTCTTCCTCTTTGTAAGCTATTATTGCTCTGGCTTTTGAGGGAGAGAACAGCACCGTTGTGCCTTGTTTCCATCTAAAATAAGACCCTCCTTCCACTCCAAGTGCCATTGCTTTGGCCTCTGAGGGGGAGAAGAGCCACCAGAGTTTGCTGGACTTAATCCATAGCCCCATTGCCATCTCCTTTCCCTTGTGTTTTTGGTCTTTTTAGACTGTAAGGCTGAGGTCAGGGAATTGTCAAATTAGCAATTTGTAAGCCACTGTGGGAACCTTTTGGCTGAAAGGTGGTGTGTAAAATGCCATGTATTTATGTATGAATTAATATTATAATCATTATCATTATTTATACCTACCTTTCCCCCCAAACCAAGACCGAGGCAGCTATGGCCTGATCTAGATTGGCAAAAAGAAGTGTGTTCATGGCTGCATGAAACTCTAGCCTTTAGATGAGAAAAAGGGAAAGTGTGCCATGAAAACACCTTTTTTGCATTTTAGGGGAGAAGAAGCACCTTTAAAAAGGTGCTGGTTTTCCCAGCTTCTTTTTTAAAAACTGTGGAACAGCGCAGCTCCATCTAAAGGCTGTGGTGCAGCTGCTAAGCATTAAGGAAAAGGCAACTTCATGGCACACTTTCCTGCCAATCTAGAAAGCCCCTATGACACAATGGGGAAAAAAAGAGCAATAGAAGTCCTTATGTTTTTCTGGATTGTGCCTTTCTTAGTAGGCAAGCACTGGGACTTTTCAATTACCTGAACAATGACATCACCTACAAGGCAAGGCAACAGTGCAGTTGACAACAGAAATGACACGGAGGCTGCATCTGCACTGCAGAAATAATCCGGTTTCACGCCACTTTAACTGCCATGCCTCAATGCTATGGAATTGCAGCTTTGTGAGACATTTAGCGTCCTCTGTCAAAGAGCCCTGGGACCATAAGAAAGTACAATTCCAGGGTTTCCATAGCATCAAGCCATGATGGTTAAAATGGTGTCAAACTGGATTATTTCTACAGTGTGGATGCAGCTCATGTGAACCAGCAGGAAAATGGAGATGGAGCCCCAGTAGTTTATGGTAAATATAGCAGAGAAATGTGTAAATTGCAATGCATATGGATCAATATAAGAAATATGGGAAACACAAGATGAGATTAATTACTGGATTTTAAGAAGTAACATTGCATCTTTGTGAAAACGAATAGGTCCAAGAGGAACTGGAAGTAGTATTCTACACAACTTTTCCAACTATGCCAAACTCCATGATTCTGAGAAAAGCAGCCCTTTGAGAGTATTTGTGTAACAGGAGTAAGAAATTAGAACAATTTTGTTGTGGCAAAAATAACCAAGTCCTATGACACATTAAAGGTTTCAAGAGGTATTGTGGCACAGGTTTTCATGGACACTGTCTCATATCCTCAGATGCATGAAGTGTTTCCTACATACATGCTTTGGGTGTGGACTATACATACTGAGGTTAGAAGGAACTGAGGTGCAATACCAGGGAGTGATAATTAACAGTGGCAATTCACAAAGCGGTTGTTAGATGATAACGTAGATATCATTATACCAATGGGCCGAGTAACACAGAAAGTGTGATTTTTAAAAAAGGTGTTGTGTCAGATGTCTGTCCGTTTATTTTTTTCACATAGATCAGAAGGTGGCCAACTGTGCTGGGCAGGACATCATGATCCTTCCCCAAACCGATGGTGGGTTGCATTACGCTGCTGCACTAAAACAGGAAATGATATGATGCAACTTCTGGGTGCATTTTTCAGCAATTTCATGTTTTCACATGGGGAACAGGAAGGGTGAAAGGAGTACTACTGCTGCCATTTGCAACCGTTTTCACTCCTTGTTTCATGGGTTTTTTGGGTTTTGTTTTTTGCAAAAATTTTTTTCAAAATCTGTCTTCCAGGAGTGTTAAGGGGGGACTAAAAAGATGCTCAAAAGGAGTTTGGAGTTGTCCGCAGGCCATATTTTCCCTACACCCAGTGTAGAGTGTGGTTTGCTTATCCTGTATTTTGTTGCTGTTGTGTCATTTTTGATTTATGGCGACCCTATCGTAGCGTGTTCTTGGCAAGTTTCTTCAGCGGGGGTTTGCCATTGCCATCCTCTGAAGAATGCGATTTGCTCAAGGTTACTCAGTGGGTTTTTATGCTGGAGAGTGTTATCAAACCATGATCTCCAGTTGTAGTCCAGCACTCAAATCACTGCACCCCAAAGAACCTTGCAATTTGTGGCATATTTCACATTGGAAGATGAGCAGGTGTATGAACTCCAAGTATTCTCAATTCCATGAGTCTAATAGGGTCACATAGAGTCATTGGGTAGGACTCTGAAAGACCAGGGTTCGAATCCCTACTTGGGTGCCCTCTCAGTCTCAGAGGAAGGCAATGGCAGACTTCCTTTGAACAAATCTTGCAAAGAAAACTTTGTGGTACGGTCACCGTAAGTCAGAAACAACTTAAAGGGACATTCCAGTAGTGTTGCTAGAACAGATATGGGATATAGTTGGCATCTGGATTTGTCTCATTAATGATCATGTGTTGGTTGCTGTTTGATAAGTAGAAATTTAAGCAAGTGCACTAATTAATGAGAGGGAGATTAGATTGAGAATTATCCATCTTCCTTTTTGGTATTTGAGTATCAATATGTATTAAGTCAGTAATATTCTGCTGAATGAATGAGGTACATGAACATGTTTGGATCCTCTGATTTAAAGCTAGAATCTCTGTTTTCTCTTCAAATGTGCTCTTACTGATGACTACCCGTATCACAGTTGTACTTTTTTATGATTAATATTTAATGAGCACTGAACATTCACAAAAGAGGAATGTTTTGATTAATCTTCTAGAGTAATAGCACTGTTCTGTTCTGCTTCTATGACCCAAAAGGCAACTTGGCAATACTTACTATGACATACTTCTTAGAACAGCAGCATATCTAAATACATCCATGGAACAGAGACAGGGAATACCCTGGGCATCACCTAGCCTAGGGAAGAGCTACGAGTGGCTTTTGACTTCAATCCCCATCATCCCTAGCCAATGGTGGGATCTGTGGTCCAGTGTATAGACTTCGCACACCCCAATCTGATCCAAATGTCTCCCGAAAACAAGTTCTGCAGTGGAAAACGCAGCCACAAAATCCCTAAAGGGTGAGCCCTAATAGCCAACATCCCCCAATAGGTGACCCTACAGTCTCTGCTAATATTGCCAGCATAGACCATCACCACTCCACACAGTCTGTTCTACCATTAAACAACTGTTAGGAATTTTCTTCCAAGATTTTAGTGAAAATGTAATTTATTGCAAAGGCCACCTATTGATTCTAATCCTGTACTCTAAACCAATAGAAAATAAATCAGCTCCCCTTTCGACACAGCAGCCATTCACACAAGTTTATCTCTGAAATATCCAAAGAGCACATTACTGTTCAAGAAATCACTCTCCCTAAATTCCTCCAGATGTTTTGGACTACAACTTCCACCAGATCTAATCAGTAAGATAACGAAATGTTGTATGAAGACACTGGATCAGACCAGCCCCGAACTGCTGAAAGTCTTAACATGTGGCCTGTCATCTTGTTTTGAACACCATTCTAATGCAAATACTGTAAACATTTTCAATTTCATTTCTGCCTAAACTCCAAATGGAGTACACCCAGTGAACACAATGGACACTTGGTAAGTCAATACTTATGTACCATGCTAGTTGGATTTAACCATTGGATTTAGGCTTTTATAACCAGGCCTTCTATTTGTGTGCAAATTGGCGCCAGGTGGTAATTAAATAGATCCAGACCTGCTGGGCAAATGCTGAATACCTGTTTTTGCAACATAGATCCAAAAGACACTGCAGAAATAATCCAGTTTAAGGCTGCTTTAATTGCCCTGGCTCAGTGCTAGGGAATTCTGGGAATTGTAGTTTGTTGTGGCATCAGAGCTCTGACAGAGGCTAAATATCTCACAAAACTACAGTTCCCAGAATTTCCTAGCACACCCCAATCTGATCCAAAGTTAAAGTCAGTTAAAGTGGTCTCAACCTGGATTATTTCTGCAGTGTGTTATGTACCACAGTCTTGATTTAAGCCAAGCATTAAAGATGGTTCTTGTGTTATTGTCTTCCAGAGACTGGAATTGCGTCTGTGGCCACTGGCTGTAACTACTTCCTGGAAGTTTGCTGTGGACTGGCATGGATCCATGGACCATTACTTTCAACAGCACAGAACAGTGGATCCTGGTCCCCAAGACATCTGCTGCCAGTTCCTGGAAAGGTTATGTCAATGTCCTTCAAGAGCTCTTTGAACAACCTGCATTGGTAGAATCAATGTTCTGCACTGCTGTAAAGATGTGGAATGAGAGCTGCATGCATCTTTTCCTTTCTTTACAGTTCAAAATGTCACTTGGCATACTTTCCTCTTAGGTCTTTCCTGAAAGTGTGTAGATGCAACAAAGGGATGCTCCCATACCGGGCCTCATGTAGGCAAAAACACTCTCAAGAGAAGGACTGTGGTTGCGGACTAAAAACTAGGAGCACGAAGCAGCTAGCTATTTGATTTTAGATTTTTAGCTTCTCATTTTTGATTATGGTACTGACAAAATTTCCAGGTCCATTAAGACCTTCATTCCTAAGACTAGGCCGGAAATAGGTGCCACTACTATTGAAATATTACAGCATTAATTTACTTGATTGGCCCTCTTTATCCAAAGTGAGTTTCAAGATAAAAAGAAGCAGCAACTTGACAGTAAGGTTAGCGATAGGGACAAGAGATGCCTGCAATGGGCACATAAAGTGGGGCATTAACACCCAAGCTGCGCAGTGAAGTTGTGCAACAAGTGTATGTTAACAGAAATGTATTTTTTTTTTTCATAAGGAAATTTGGCAGTATGAAAAATCACATGTTTGACAAACGTTTTCCAAGGACATAGGTGCCAACAAAGATGTCTTGGAAATGGCAACAGCAATATGCAACTGCCAAAATCAGGCCAAAGCACTAAAATTAGAAGATGCACACACTTCCAGTTCAGGATTAATAATGTATTTCCTTCTGCAGGACAGCTGAACCCCAGAGCAGCTCATGCCTAATATTAACCTAATCTTTTCCTGCTCTCTCCTTCCAAAGTGAAAATGTAAAATTCATTTTCAAAAGTTGATGTGACTGCAAGTATTGACTCAGAGCAAACTATAGCTCCATAGAAAACGAAGAACACATACAAGACACGGGCTGTCACTATGGGATCCAGTGTTGGTTTCTTTCCTTTCTTCCCCATAGGCAAAACTCAATATCCTACACTGAAACAGAAGGGAGACACACTGGATCTGAATAACCTTCTCCCCTGTGCAGATAATATATTAAAAAGCCTTACACAGCCTCCACTAGCATGCTATATGATAGCTGCCTCTAGAAGTTTGTATGCTACATATAGAAGAAGGTATCTAATTTAAAACAGTGGATATTAGATGTAAAAATATGCTGTAATAGCTAAACATTCAATTATGAAGGAGTGAAAGAAAATAGACAAATTGGATTTTAATTTTATTAGTAAATGGGCTTCCTTTATTCAGTTTCAAAAACTTAATTCAAAAATATTGTTTTCATCCACATTCTCTAGAATGGGTCCTGATAGTTCTCTTATTGCATACTTCTTTTATTTCCTATTAAGGTTTACTACAGTAAGTTGTTTTGTTTTTTTTAAAAAAATCAGGGATTAAAAAACATGACGATTTAGCCAAAAAGAAACCTTTTACGGTATGTTTGTGATCTGATGTGTCTGTATATTTAAAACATTCATTTACAGAACATGTTGAAAAAGAATTATTGTATTTTATGATAGTTTACTGGATCAAACACTAAACCTTTACTGAGTTATCTTACAATTGTGAGAGGCATTCCCCTAATATTTTGAAGGTTATTTGCAGCCCTATGAACAAGAAGGGTGGGTAGATGGTTGTTGTTTTAAATGAAAAGATGACCAAAAGATGAAGTTCTAGAGATATGGACATCCATGCTTGACAGAGAAGTTGTGGAAGAGCACTCATCCTGGAACCTGAATACAGCTTCATGATTAAATTACCACATTCTCATAAGTATTTTAGCAAAATCAGTTGTTAACTGAGGTTTTGATAATCTGGGATAGTTCTTTCAAATTATCTACTCCTTTATCCAGCTTTCATAAGGGAGTATAGATTCGATCATAACAGGAATCTTCAGCTACTTGCTTGAAACAATTGCTTAATTTTATTGTGACCACATCAATTATGACCACAGCAATCATTACTTTAAACTATCAGACTAACTATCAAACTAGACTGGCACATTTTAGAAGCTGATCATCAAGCTATTTGATGCAGTTGTAGCTCTATCTTGTTTCCATCTTCTCTTATGCAAATGTTTAAGTGGTCATTATGCGAAGAATCAGGTTCAGTGGTTACAGGCTGCAGAGACAAGCTCAAACCTGCCTGGAATCCCTTTTGACTTGTAAAGTTATAATCCTAGAAGCAATGAAAGGAAATTCCATATTCATTTTTTTTAGAAGTGCTTGCACACTTCTGAAAGCATTCTAGAATTCCTTTCTGCATTTCAAGGCTGAACCTAGGTATTAAAAAAAGGACAGACAGACAGGCAGACAGACAAAGCTTGATATTCCTACTGAATGAATGAGCAGGCGTAAATACCCTAAAGGCAACAGATCCCATCTGATCTTGAAAACTCAGCAGGGTCATCTCTGGTTAGTACTTGGATGGGAAACTTTCAACAAATACCAGGTACTGTATATTTCAGAGGACAATCCTGGCAAAACCACCTGAGTATTTCTTGCCTGAGAAAAACCCTATGAAATTCATGAGGCCACCATAAGTTGACAGGTGACTTGAAGGCATACACACACACACACACACACACACACATACAAACGAATGGGAGAGAGTGTACGTGTGTTATCCATCTTACTCCACAGAGGAACACTTTACAAAAATCACATCCATGCAACAGGTCTACTTTTCATTAACTTATTGAAATATTCCCCCCCCCCCTAACTGTTAAGGTTTGTACAGCATTGTCAACAACCCTTTCCCAATTCATGAACACCAACAGAACATTACATAGGTTAATGTAGTTAAAAAAAAAGAAACTACAAAGCAAAAACCAACATATAATGTACTGCCAATTAACTTTGAAATATTAAAATGGAAACACAACACATTTTATAATTCAGTCCTTGAATTGCTCAGGAATAGGCAAAGACCATGACATTAAAAAGAAATCTCCAAAGTAATTGCACAACAGAGAGGAAAAGGTGTTAGAGTGATGCTCTTAGACTGTAAATGATGCCAGATGTCTTTGACATCCAAATATAGCTTAGTTTCAGTGCTTTAAACAATGGATGATTATAAAGAAACAGCATTTATGAGAAAGTCATTATTTAAATACAACAGTATCTAACATTGCTGCTAAACACTGGACAATGTTAGAAGTCATCAGCACATCCACGTGTTCTTCTAAATGGCGTTTGGGGTCCTAAAATATAAGTAGAAAATGTTATTTGTAGACATTAAAAGAACATCACATTTACAAACAGTTCTAAGTTTCTATTTGCAGTCAATGAGCAATTAAATGTTGAAATTCTATCATACAAGAATGATGCATTTTTCAATCAAACACATCTTAGTCCAACTGTTCTACTGACAGAGGCTGCATAATGTCTACAGCTGGAAACATAGGAAACTTCCTTATACTGAGAAAGATCATCAATTCCAGTACTGTCAACTGACAGACCATCCAGGATTTCAGGAAGGATTCTTTTCCACCCAGAAAACCAAGATTACTTGATGATCTCACAACCAGGCCTGACTCGGCTTAACTCCCCAAATCAGAGTTTGAGTATATTTGGGGTAATATGGTGTTCCATTTGGCTAAAAGCTGCCTCAGATACTGACATGAATATGGTACTTGGAGCTAATTCAGGACTAAACCATATGACAGAAATATATGTCACGTTTCACCAATAGCCTGAGTCTGGTTGGGAGTCTTTACAGCTGTGAAATAATATGGCACATGACAGTAATCACATTTGCAATTACTTTCTCCTTCCTTACAATGATAAGCTCAGCTCTTTATGTGCAGAGGAACCGAGTGGGAGAAGATCCTGCATTGACCAAGAGGTTCTTGGAATGCATATCAGATTCTGAGAACAAAATAATCTCTGCCTACAACTGTTTTGTGCCATTCAGACTAGCTTACAGCTATAATACTTTGTCTTTTGTAGCCCCTCAACTGCCATTCAAAGGCATCTGTTACAACCTGTCCACACTTTCCATCCACTCTTTTCAAACCTGGGACTATTTCACCCTGTACAAATTTAAGGACAGTTCCACAACCACTCTATGGTGGTTGCATTAGATCAGAGGTAGTAGTGAAGAGTTGTGACATCTACCAGCTAGCGCAATATTTGCTATTTTAGAGAATGTGCCTCATGCTGATCTTGCCTGCACCCAATATGCAGCTGGGATTTACAAAGACCACTAGTCTATGGCTGTACTGGATCAGTGTGCCTATAGTCAACAGTATCTACAATTCTGATGCTATATAAACTGAACTCAGCTGAAGCAGAAGCTACTTTCTCAGTGTCAAGATTGCTCATAACACACACACCAGGTTTCATTACTGGTTTATACACTTTATTAAACTCCCATTAAAAATAAATTGCAACAGCTACAGAATGCATATATGAGTCAGTTCTATACTTCATATTAAATCTCTTCCAGATTAGCTGCTTGTTTGGTTCTGAGCCCACTTTTGGATGCTGGAAGTAATTTTTAAAGTTTTACACAGCCATGGATCATATTATATGAAAGACTGCCAGCACCCATATGAGCCTCCTGAGCGTTAACATTGGGATAAGCAGTCCTGTTCTCTGGTTTGCTAGAAAGAGTTAAGATTTGTCAGTATCAGAGACAGGCTTTTGCCTCTTATTTCTGAGCATCCACCCCTGGAAAGTGTATCCATATTATTAAATGACTCTCCTCTCTAAAGACCTTCAGGAACTTTTAAAAGACTTATTTATTCCAGCCTACTCTTGATTTGTTCAATGAACTTTGCTTCCAATTAAGGATTTCTCAGTTACAGCTGTTATTTTAAGTGTTATATACTATCTGTTATTTTACTTGTTGATGTATTAAATATTATTTTTAGGGTCTGATCATGCACTTTGTATTTTAATTAGTTGTAATATGCTCTGTGAGAGTTTAAGTTTTAAAAAGAGGCTAAACACCTAAAGAACAAGCATTATTATGATTCATTAGCTTAGGGCTAAGTGACCCACAAGTTATGAGTAAAGCTATACAATTTTCTCTTTGTTCCCAAACTGTATGGAGAATGGATCAACGGGTAAGCTTTTGGAGGAAGGGGAGAGGCAGATGACAGGCTCTTTAACATTTCCCCTTCCGACTATTTCCCCACTCAAAATCATATGCTCCAAGTCATTTAGTACCTGTATGGGAGAAGAGAAAAGACACTCCACCACAAACTTTGTTAAAGCTTCAGACTATTTTCATTAAAAAGCACACAGAAACGGCTACAGGCAGAGTTAAATGCAAGTGTGTTGAATGTAGTTCAGCTCTTACTCATATTGATCAAACTGCAGCACTGATGGGGGTGGGTGGGTGGGCAGTTGTCTGGTTGCCACCCAAGTGCCTCATTCCTTATACCCATTCATCAGGTTTGCAGAAGGAGGGGATAATTAACCCTTTCCTCCCATAAAACATAGCCATGTTGACCATACAGCAAAGTACAGTAGCATCCAAAATCCACACAACAGCAATATGTTTACTGGCCAGACAAAATGCACAAAGTACATCATGCATTTTGTGTATTTTGTTGGCCAATAAAAGTATTGCTGTTGTGTAGATTTTGGATGTTAGTGTCCTTCACCTCACATGTAATTCCAACAAACACCCCCCTCTTCACTGCCAAATGTTCCCTTCACCATAGGATGAAAGGGTGGGACTATTTTTATCAAATCATTTGAAAAGAGGGTTAAACTTCTCCTTTCTCCCACACTTCTGTTTTACTCAACTGATTGGTGGGAAAGAGCTGTAAAACCTGTTTAACTTTTCTTGCAGCTCCACTCCTTTTTACCTGCCAATCAGGTGAGTAGCAAAGACTATGGAACCAATCCTCTTCTTCCCAATTGCTGAGTGAACTGGTGTCAGGAGTATGGGCTGTTCACTTTAGGTCTTCAACAATAACCATATACTAACATCTTTAGAAGTAAGCCTTGTGAACTCAACAGGACTTACTTCAGAGTAGTCCCACTGAGAATAAAGACTGTGACTGAGTACAGAAATGCATAGTAATTCTCAAAATTATTTCAACATTACACACATTATCCTACATAAAACAACTATTTCAATTATCTGGGCCTGCTGTGCCCTTCAAATTAATATCCAGTTCAATAATACTATCATCATGACACTGCCTTTCTTTCTTATTAATTTTATCAAATTCATTAATGAAATCTGGGCTCCATTGAAATCAATGGGAGCGTTGCCATTTGCTTCCAATGGAACTGGGACTTCTTCCCATGTTATTTTAAGATATCCTCACTCAAAACAAAAGTGCTTTCCAATTAAATAAATGAAAACAAACCATAAAACACAGTCAGGAAAACATACTGAAATAGAAAAAAAACCCTGAAGCAATGCAAAAATGCTCTTTTTAGAAAATTTCTAGTTTGTAAGTAAAATAACTGTATTGCTTGCTAACAAATTAGCATTTATCTCTGTCCAGTTCTGGATCACTTAATATGGCTCCATCAATGAATGGCACAGCACTGACCAAGAAAGGATGCTTATCAACACGCTTTGTTTTATGTTCCAATGAAAACTTGGCAAACAAGGAAACTGTATATTTAATGTATTTTCTGGAATTATATAATGGGTACATACTTCTTCAGCTTCATTTATCTCAAACACTCAGTGGGTCCTACTTAACAAGGCTAGAATTTTAACAAAGTGGGTTACCACACAGGAATTAGTAGGCTCTTACACTATTTCAATGACAGAAGTAAAGTAAAGCTAACCATTAATATAAAAAAACCCTGAAAAATTATGTGTCTCATACTCATTTGGAACTGTAGCAAAATAAATGCTATTGCTTTCTCCTAAGGTTTTTTTTTAATGCCTTAAAAACCATACAAGCATATTCTGGAATATTATATTAATTAATAGTCTCCATCATAATTGCCCTACTGGATTGGACAAAATTAATTTTCAAATAGTTCTGAACGTCTGAATGTCAACAGACACTCCTGGATTTGTAGCCTATCCAATGAAACCCCTTTCCAGTAATCATGCTTGGGACTGGAGAGAATCACAGCATCCAATATTTACTGTCTGCATAGCATTTTAATTACTGAAAGAGTATCATCCTTGCAACAACTATTCTGGTAAGGCGATCAGTATTACCAATCCTATATTATGGTGAGGAGACGAACTAAGGCAGAGGATTCGTTGCCTGTCTAAAACCAGCTAGTAAGTTCACAGCATAACTGTAATTTAGATAATGGATTTCCTGATCTGCAGCTCAGTTTTAACCACCCTTTATGTTAAGTTATATTAGTTCTTACTTCCAAGGAGAACTGCTAACTTGCAACACAGATGTTCCCTGTAGCTTTAAGTGACCACAGCAAGAATATCCCATCAGGTATGCTCTTTAGGACAGAATAGCTATCCTTCGCTCTGCTGGGAACTTGAAACTATTTGGGGAGTTCTTTTGGATCCAGGCCAAGATCATTACAATCACAGAAATGATCTGAATTTACTGCCTTATTACCCAAAAGTTATTTACTGGTTTGGTGTGCTAATAATCAGCATCAATATTACTGATGGTAAAGATACCTATATTTTGTTTTGTTGGCTTTTCTGCCCAAGCAGCCTTAAACAATGCCAACATGTCAGCCGTACCAAGAATGCAGCAGATAAAAACACTAGCAGATGCCAAACGGCAATTTTATGTCCACTGTTGACGTTGAAGACTTGAAATAATTTGTATCATTGGAAATAAATGCACTATTTATCAGGAGTTAAGGGGAGAGAAAAAAATCACCAGCATGTGACTAAACAAGACACACAAAGCATGTTACTTCATGTCAGTATAATTCATTACACCTCACCTGCTTGCCAACATTTTTTATTGCCAGCTGTTCAGGTGTCATCTTATCTTCTTCCTCAACAGCCTGTGAAGGAAATGCAGAAAATCTTAGCACCTGAGATCTTATTAATTCAACAGACGCATATTTCTTTTAGAGATGACATGATTTTGTAAAATTGAAAGCAAAACTATAGCATTATTTTAAGGACTACATATCTAATTAAGAGGGAAGCTAACTTCATTGATTTAGCAATGACACTGAGTCATACATATCAAGTCAGCAGCCAAGCTGCATGTTTCCCTTCTCAAGAAAGTGTTTTCACGGCAGCTGCAAGTGTTCTGTGGAGTGTGGTTATTAAGATAGCACTAACAATGAACATGATTTTTCACAGAGCCACATAAAGAAATGTAAACCTCCAAACTAGAGTAGACCCAACAAAGGGAATCATTTACCTACAGTGTTCATTCACCAAATCCTCATTAATTCAATGAGTCTACTTCAGCTGAGACTATTATTTTCTGTTCCTATTCTACCAGATTTGTGACATCATCTCTGAGTACAGCAGCTTTATACAATGATACTGGATTGCATTCAAACCTTTCTGTAACATTTTCAGCTAAGAAACAGTTCTTCTTAAACTTATTTTCCCTTTCATATTATCTTGCATAATCAGTTGCAATTACATATATCTTTCATTTCTCATTTTGTTGGAAATATTCTAGTCCCCCCTGATTTCTGCATCTAAAGAACTGTTAAATTGTTACTTGGGACAAAGTGGCCATAGTCTTTCTTTGATAAGGGTTTTAAAGGTTAACTTATGACAGTGGGATAAACTATGGGAGGAAGGAAGGATCACTTCTTATGACTTAGGGCATCTTTTTAATGTTGTACAGACTAACTGCTTTTCTGGAAGTGTTCATGTGGCTTTTTTAAATACGTAAGTAGACAGCTAGTGTGGTGTAGTGGTTTGGGTGCTGAACTGTATGACTCTGCAGATCAGGGTTTGATTCCCTGCTCAGCCATGGAAACCCATTATAAGTCACGTACTTTCAGCCCCAGAAAATCCCATGATAGATTCACCTTAGGGTTGCCGTAACAGTGGAAATGACTTGAAGGAACACAACAACAAAAATGAACAACAAAGAAATACCCGCAAGGCAAGCCTCCTTTTCTCAAGCAATGCATGTCCATTTCTACAACAAATGAATTTTCCAAAATAGTGTATTTTCTTCTGTAAGTTAGGTACTCCCATTCCTGTCTAAAACACCTTGGCCTTTTTGTGTGTTGAAAGATGGACAGGTATCCCACTATAACATGTGGAATGAACATCTGAATCAGAACTGGAAGAAAAGAATGTGACGATGTCTGGACAACATTTATATACCATTTTCTATGCTTAAAATTGTACCTTGTTATAGTTTTTCGCCAATTCCAACATTTCCTTCACCACTGTTTCATTGAGTTTGCAGTGCTCACTGTAGTCCTGAAGGGTTAATCCTTCCATCCAACTCTTCTTATGTAAGTTGAGCAACATCTGCAAAAGAAATAAAATCAAAAGAATAAACTCTACTAGAACATGGCCACACAGCCCGAAAAACCCACAAAAAAATCAAGAGTTGACCCAATCAAATGCAGATTGGGGAGAAGTCTGCTGTAGTTAGGAATATGTAGTTACATATGAATACTGTGGTCTATATAGGAAAGTCTGTTATGCCTTATGAGCTGAACTGTGCAAGTCATTTGGAGGGCAGATGAGAAATCAGGTACATTTTGTATATAGTTGGGATGTAGATGTTCAGCCCTGGTGGCGCAGTGGTTAAATGCCTGTACTGCAGCCACTCACTCAAAACCATAAGGTGGCGAGTTCAAGACCAGCAAAGGGCTGAAGCTCGACTCAGGCTTGCATCCTTCCGAGGTCGCTAAAATGAGTACCCAGATTGTTGGGGGGCAAATAGCTTACAACTGTAAACCGCTTAGACACTCCTTAAGGGTATGAAGTGGTATATAAATGAAGCTGTTTTTTTTTTTTTGTATGGGATTGACAGTAACAGGAAAGTATCTATTGGTAGAAAGTGTCCAGAGCACTCCTGTTAACTCTAAATTATGTTGGAGCTACCACAGATGACTTCTCTATTTTCGTTAATCCAAGTTCTGAGGATCTAATCCTTTGGAAACTGTTGGATGAAACAAAAATTGGTTGATCTATAGATTGTGAAACTTTAACCCATTCACCCAGAGGAATTTGAAAAAAAAACTGATAAATTTCTACAGTATTAAAAATTTTTTTTTGTGGTCTCAAGCCTTTTGCTTTTGGTGTACTCTCAGATGAGATCAAAATCACAGAGGCCCTGTTCTCTGTTATGAGTATGAAATCATGAATGCACAGAGGAGGACATCAAAATGAAGTGGATGCTAGCATACTAGGTGAAGAGTGCAAAGAGTAATGGAAATAACCCTGATCATAACCCTAATCATAAACTGTAAAACCTTGGCAATTACTGCTATCCATTTATAAAGATATTTGCTGTGCTATCAGTGAAGATAATATCGTCTCAAGTTAAATTTAAAGATTCTATAATGTGAAGGGGGGGGGGGAAGATATCCTGTAAAAATTGAAGAAACCATCAAAACAGATTCTTAGATAAAATGGAAAAGATAGTCTGTCACATGTACTGCTTGTGTTAACACAAGTGTCTCTCATTTCAACAAATCTGTATTTTTAATTTTTACATTAAAAAAACAAGAGTAAACCTCACTTTTTTGACTTCATAAAAATGTTCTTATATTCTGCCTATGTGAAGGAAACAGATTTACAATGTAATAAAATAAACTGAGCAAAATTTTGCTTGTGTATTTTCTCAGAGGGATCTATCATTTTAATCAAATTTTGAAAGGAGTCTGTGGGTCTCAAAAGGTCCCACTGCTCTAGATGCTATTGTTTTATGTCTTCATAAATGTGACGATCAGTTTCAGCAATGCTGCTTACATGCAGTTGTCCTGGAAGATTCTTTGTTGTTGATCTTACTGTAACATATGTATCCTGCCTTATATCCAGGAATATCAGAATGACAGACTACAATCAGTTTGAACAGTTTAAAACAATTTAAAACAGAAAGAATTACATAACTGAGCTGAAAGTGTTTTAAACAATCTGATAAGCTAAAACAGAGAATTTGAAACCAGTTAAAATGTTTTAAGACAGTTTAAAATCATGCATGTGTGCAGATTTGGTTGAATACAACCAGGCTCCGAAGGATTTTGCAAAAAAACAAAACAAAACAAAAACATTTGTGATCTGTCAAGAGGGTATTCCAAAACCAGGCAACAACAGCAGAGAAGGCTCTGTCCTACATCCTGTCATAATGTATTGTAGGAGCAGAATGTCACCATTTGGCTACTTATTGGAAGTAGGAATCATAACATAGGGATCCTATATTGTGGCAACTGCATACATAACCTGTTCACTTCTAGACAACATTCAAGATTTGGGCTGATATCTGTAACATTTTATACCTCAAGTAATGCATCATTCGATGACTTGTATCCTTAGAGTTGTGGGTTGTTGGCATAAACTTGTTTTAGTGGTGGCCCTGATGTTATAAAATTGTTTTCTGGACAACTCTTCCAATGGTCAACTATTAAAGCTAGCTTACAAACCTGACTGTTTCAACCAGGAGAAGTCTTATTATCTGCTACATCATTATCTTGGCTCTAGATGCTCAATTATAGTTCAAATGTTCCTGTATGGATTTTTTTCCCAACATTAATTTTATGAGCTGCTTTGAGCTATGTAAGGAAGTATAATATGGGCTTTTTAAAATAAATGCACAGAAATTATCAGGTAACAGAACTGCAGAAAGGGAAAATAGCTTTCAGAAATACATGGCTTCAAAAATAGAATAGGCATGTTTTTGTCATAATTTAAACAAAGCTGTTCCTAAATTGTTCAGATAAGACAGACTGCTTTTCACCAACTTAGCATTTGTTAGTTATGCATGCAGATGTCTTCTGGAAAATATGTAGGTTTTTTTACAGAGTTCAGACTAAGGTTCATTTGCTGTGCAAATACACTGAATGTATGACAAAGGAGGTGGAGAAACGACAATGAAAAATTTGAGAAGTTAAAAGTCAGAACCGTTCAGCAGAAGTCTGATCTACGTGTACTATTTTTTATGCTGGAAAAGAAAAGAAAATTAATACCCCAAGAATGAACAAGAAAACGCTAAGTAAAAACAAAAGCAAAACTTGCCTTCTGTTCTAGTTCATTCTTCCTGTAGTTGATTGTAATGGAGTAGTAATGTCTATTCAGTCCATGAATTAAAGCCTAGGAAGGGAACATATAAAAGGAACAAATAAAATGTGCATGATCATTTCTGCCAAATATATCGAAGAGTCAGATTAAAGTCTAGAAATACTGGGGGTTGGACTGTGAGTTACTTTGAACAAATTGTAAAAAGACACCTACATTTGTACATTCCTACATGAAGAATTTTAAATCCTGAAAGTTGGTTCAGAAATCTGTTAATGAAGATAGTATATTCTATATCCAGAGCTTTAGAAAAATATTATCAATCTCTCTGTGCTTTCTCTGTTGTGCCTAAAATGTATTGCTAAAATGTCAAATGTACATTTTCAAGGATGCAACAACAACATAGTAGTAGGCATATAGCATATATCTAATTTTGTAATTTTGCCTTAAAATTGTCAAGAATTTTAATTTTTGCAAGATGGGCAAAAATATTTCACACACACCCCTTAAATGTTTTCATCAACAAAACAATAATGAGATCATTTTTAGACTATGAAAGGCATTCAGATATGAATGACTCTCTCAGAAGTCTTAAAACAAATTACAAGTAAATAAAGTATATGTTTCTGGCTAGGAGACAAAGAAATACCATGTGTGTCAACATGTGTTGAGAAGCGCACTCTTGCATGGAATTTGCTAGGTTTTGAAAGGTAGAGTGTTTGTTATGTGCCGCTATCTCTACAGCTGAAATGGTAGACAGCATTTAAAAGTCAAACAGCAGCATGTCTCTTTGGCAGTGGTAGCTGCTGCAACAAAGTCCAGCTGCAAAATATGCCATACGCAGGCACTCCTGATTTTCTAATTCCAGCTGTTTCTAGTGAATCACACACCTTAATTTCATGGTGATTTTAAGGAAATGTCTGTATATAGAACAGGTCAAGATTGTGCTTGAATATACAGAAAACTTAAAAGTTGAGTATGCTGTTAATGGTTGGTCTGAGAGCAAAGAGCTGCTTAACTTTTAAAAAGATAATAATGAAGCACTATGACACTGTGGGGTTTCCATGTGAAGTCATTACATAGTGCCTTGAACAGCCCACTAATATATCCTCTAGAAACAAACATGCACAGGCTTGCCTACACCCAGTCAAAAACATTATGGGTTGTTCCATACTCATTATGCGCTGCAGCTTGTACTGATTGAAGAGCAATCTGCTTCACCCTTATTAAAACCAAAATTCTTTTGTTGCAGAAAATTTTGTTAAGCTCCTGTTAGAGAAATCTGTGAATAATCAGTCTGAGGGTTTAAGCTATGGCTAGATAGGAAATTTCCAGGTGAGTCCAAATGCTGGAGATTATGGTTGTAGCTCAACTGCACTATGATGCTGTTTTCAAACAGAAAAGCAATGCTTTCTGCATATGTTGCCTGTAATTAATCTTCAGAGAAATAATTAGGCTTCTTGGTCGCAACTATCTGGGCCTTTTAAACTTTTAAAAAGAAAATAATATTTTCAACAAAATTATCATTAGTGCGTGGCAAAACATTAACCATTCATGAGGGAATGCTCATTTAAAGAATAAGATGCTTGCTGCACGGAGTTCTGTTTATCAATATATCTAATAATGTAGAACTGGAATATAAAAAGTGACATCACCACCATCACTAGAAACCTAATGACCTTGGTCTGCAAGTTTTTTGCTCACAGAACAGTAAACTGAGTTTGACATCAGGTCTTAAAAGGCACAGAAATGTATTGGTTACTGCAAGATGTTGAAGTAAGCAAGTAATATGACCTCCTCCTCATTCCACTGACAGAAGTAGTTCCATCAGCAGATGTGCCCCTTTGGATCCTGGCCAGATATAACCATCTCCTATCGAAGATTCCACTGTTATTGTACAAGTACATATTCTTCCCCCACAGCATCGACTCAAGAGTGAGTTCCTTCCCTTTTGACTTAACCAAGGAGAACAAATGGCTCAATATCAATCTTAACTGTGGTTAACATCAACTTGGTCCCCTTTTCACTGGGATTTGTCAAAATATTTCAAACCCTAGATTCACATATTGGATAAACAGGGAACCTGATGAGCATTCATAGAATCATAGAATTGGAAGAGGCCACAAAGGCCACCCAGTCCAACCCCTGTCATGCAGGAAATCATAATCAAAGCATCCCTGACAGATGGCCATCCAGCCTCTGTTTAAAGACCTCCAAGGAAGGAGACCCCACCACACTCCTAGGGAGCGTGTTCCACTGTCGAACAGCCCTTACTGTCAGAAAGTTCCTCCTAATGTTAAGGTGGAATCTCTGTTCCTGGAGCTTGCCTCCACTGTTCTATGTTCTAGTCTCAGGAGCAGCAGAAAACAAGCTTGTCCCATTCTCAATGTGATACCTGTTCAAATACTTAAAGAGGGCTATCATTAACTGCAGCTAGGATCAAAGCTGATATTCGTCTATAGAAAGATCAATGAAAAGGAGTAACAAGGCTAGCTCATAATTCTTAACAAGACAGTAAAACCTACTGTTTTGGAACTAGGAGCATAATGTCAACTTTTATCAAGACAGAGGATCCACCCTAAATTTCAAACAGAGCTTAATCTCATATAATCATAATTAGGACTGCAGCCTTAAAGCTTCAATTCATTCCTGAAAGCTCTGGAAAGCATTTATTCTGGAAATAATAGAAGTCACACACCTAAACTTTCCTTCCCTCTTTGTAAATATGTTTAAGGATAGATAAGGTGCCATTCAAACAAGAACCATAAATACAATAAATAACTTGTACATATGGGTTTAATTCATGTGTTCCTTTGGTCCCAGAATTCTAATCAACTTGAAGGTTTGAAGCACCTAGGGTTTTTCCTTCATTGCCAGCTGCAGCATCATCTAGTCAAAAGGATCATGGGAGAAAGCTCACAAGCACACAACCTGCTAGTAAAATATGATAAAAACCCTCAGACAAGGAAACAACTCAACTTCTCATGTCAACACAATGCAGAACTAAAGGTATTGGTACTCCAAAACTGAACACAACAAAATGCAATCTACCAGTGATCACATGGCCAAAGGGGGGGGGGGGGTGCCAGCCTGCAGATAGCCCTCCCTACCCATCTCAACTAAGACCAGAAACAGAAAATATGCCTATGACTAACATCTTCAATTTTTTCTCCTGTTTGCCTGACGAAGAAGCCAGTGTGACTTTGAAAGCTTACAACATTTAATTGTACATTTTGGTTGGCCTAATAAATGTACCATTGCTTGGATGTTATTGGACATCAGTTTAGAGATATACTTAATTTAGTGTCTACTTTCCACAAAGTTATTTCAAAGAAACTCTGCATCCATGGATTCTTTATCCACAGATCCCACCATCCATGACTTGAAAATATTAAAAAAAATATTCCAGAAAGCAAACCTTGATTTTGCTATTTTATATAAGGGACACCATTTTATTACAAAACTGTATATTATGGGATTTGAGTATCCATGGATTACAGATTCCACAGGGAGCCTGAGAACCAAACCCCAGTGGATACCAGAGGCTCAATGTACATTTATGATCTTGAACCTATAACAAAAACTGACACCAACAATAAGAAAGCCTAGAGAAAATGTTTAAAACAGAACACACTGATGTATTTTACTTTCTATCAGCCAACTTGAATCTGAAATAATCTCATTAGAAAAAAAATCTGCCTGTGATCTCTACAATAATAATATCTTATAACAGGGGTACAGCAATGAGAAAAGTTAAATACATTCACTATCAACATCTTCATCTCTAGCAATTCTGGTATTAGTTAAGTGATTTCCCCAGCAAGATTCAATATTTTATTATACATTTATAAGCCCAAGTTTTTAAAACATTTCATTGCTGTTGCTCCTCCTATTAGCATTTTTACATCTACTTACAAATATTTTGTATATTTCCACGCAGTCTACCAGGGCCTCCCTTATTTTATTATTTATTTATATGGAGTATTTATACCCTGCTCTTTGGCCACAAAGGCTCTCAAATAAATGTTGCTTTATGGTATTAAATTTAAAATGATCACAGCAAAAAATGTGTGCCTGCATGCAAGAAAATGAATGGGAAGAAGCCACATACATCAAAGTGAACACACTAATACCAAGTACTGAATTTACCTGAATAGATGGCTTGTTTAAGTGACCCAGATTTGAAGTTGTTTGTCTTGGTTCATGTCCCAAGACCATCATATTAGCATTGATCAATCTGAAGGCATCAATAACAACCTGTAAAAACAAGATGCCAAAGTCAATTCTTTGTAGAAACTGAAAGCGATTACACTAAGTAACAGTGGAGAAGTCACGATCAACTCACATCTGGTTCTGGCCTTTTTCCAGAAAATTATTTAATTATAATATTAATAAAGAAGAACCGCCTGCTGTCTCTGTCATCAGCACACCAACCCAATCTAATATTGTAAGGCAACACCAATTACTATATTTTTCAAAGAGCTGAGAGAAAATAAATTATGTTTTATACACTCTGTTATTCACTTCTGATGGCTAAGTTTACATATATACACATGCATGCTATGTAACTTTAAAAACATGTTTGTCACCTACATCTTACCTAGTCAAATTGAATGACAGGAAGGCTAAACCTGAAAGTGAGCACAAGCTAAGGGACTATGTTTAAAGCCCAGTCCTGTCACATCAATTATACCACTGGAATACTTGAAATGACAACAAAATTATAGTCAACAAGGAACTTGCCCCATGTATTCCCTTCTAGTCAGATGCTTTTTATTCCCTGCAAGTAGGAAACAGGCTATAAACTGTCGACTGGATTATGATGACCTTGTCAGTGTCATGGCTAGGAACAGAACAGAGCAAAAAGGGAGTGGAACTATCTCTCTCTCTCTCTTTCTCTCTCTCAAGGTCACTTATGATAGTAACTATATAGTTGTCAACTTTCAGAACTTGGTTACTTATTTTTATTCATTCCGACAGAACTGTATCTGTGAAGATAAATACTTTGTCCACCTATTGTCTAAGCAGCCTTCATATTATGACTACAAAACACATTTTGCAAAGACTTCATTAGTGGCAGTACATGTATTAAAGATTACAGTGATAGGCACATAATTGCATACAAACAAATTCATCGAATACATCTATTTTCTTCCACCAGAAGAAAACTGGTGTTCCAGTTCATATCTCCTCACTGACAACTCACTCCAAGTTCTTATGTAAGCCACTATCTCTCAGCTCTCCACACATATTGTAGTGATGACAACAGTGACCATCAGGTTGGTAAGTTTATTAAAAAAATGTGTAAAGTACTTTGAACACTTTAAAGAGGAAAGCAAAATCCATTCTGCCCTATGAAACAATCCCAATAACCAACTACTGTGGCAATTCATCTCTACTAAGGAAGCACCAATGAGACAAATATAAATGCAATGGGCACATGAATAACTACCCACTGTTATTCTGTGTCTTCTTACATGGAAGTGTTTTCTGCTATAACAATAGCATTTCAATCAAACAATGAGGCCAATAAGTGTTAAGAAAAAGGGGAAGAGAGGTATTCAGGGCTCCTTCCCAAGAGGCTTCATGAAATGAAGCACAATGAAAGGATAAAGAAGATTGATGAGATACCAACAAGGCTTCAGCCTTCCTAGGACTAAAGTAACTTAGGTCAAAAAGAAATCCAGTCAACAAAACAAAAGAATTACCTATCTCAATTCAAATACAGGAGAATTTTGCCTCTGTTCTTTAGGTGATATCAAATAGCTGCAGCCTAGAGTTTAAACATCTGCTATCTGGAATAGAAGCTGGAAAAACTTTCAGGTGCTTAGATGTTCTTCATGTCTAAATGACAGCACAGAAGTGTGATACATGTGTTAAGTATAAGCTTTACTGCACACTATGCAATCTAAGTCATTCTTTCTATTTAGGACATAATCATGAGTAAAGTGAACACATCTACAAATAATGTATGGATTTTCTAAAAACGTAATTATGTATTATATGACACTATTTATGGTCATATCAGCTCTCAGCTGCCATTGCACATATACCAGCCATGTGCTCACCCTGCTAGAAGTCTGGGGTTTTGTTTTTCAAAATAAGTCTCCTCTTGGCTGAACTGCTCTGCAAATAATTCACCAGAATCACACAACTCCCAAGTGTCATCAACTTTCTGCTAGTGCAGGTTATCCACTCCTAACAGAAGTAGACCATCCAACCAATCTTTAAAGCCTCCAAACAAAGGAAAATCCATCATCTTCCAAGATAGTCTGTTTCACTGTCAAAGAGCTTTTGGGACTTGACAGACGACCCAGAAGGGGTAGCCTCCAACCGCCCCTTTCCTAGCCGGATCAGGACTGCGGCAATCTCATGCCATGGCCCCGATCCAGACTTTCAAGTGCGCAAAAAGGAGCCTCAAAAAAGCAGCTCCTTTTTGTGCCCTCATAAGGGTGCCATAGCCATGGTGGCACACCTATATGGTGCTCCTTCAGCACTGTGTCATCTGAATGCAGCACTGGAGTTGCGCCATGATTCTGAACACTATCTGGAGCGGTGCTTAGCATCAGGGCATCCTGTGGAGGGGGTGGAGGTGGGAGTGCTTAGTGAAGATGCTACACCTCGACTCTGCCCCCCTGCTGGCCTTTCCCGCTGGTCTGTAAAGGGAGTCTATCATCAGGAAGTTCCTAATGCTTTGTCAGACTCTTTCTTTCTTATAATTAGAATCCACTGGTTCAAATCTTACACTATGAAGCAGCAGCAAACAAGCTCAAGCCATCTTCCACTGTATAGTCCTTTTAAATATTTGAACATGGCTATTCGTTTGCCTCTCAATAATGTCTTCTATATTTAAGCATATTCACTGGGCAGATAGACGTTTCCATGCATGGATTTCTGTTGTTCACGAGAGCAATAGTGTGGAAAAAATCATAGTAGGTAAGAAAGCATAGTATTTTAGAGCTCTATCCCATATTTTTTTTTATTTATTAAATATAAATCTAGCATTTCCACACAACACTGGTTCCTAGCCATTTCCCAAACTCTTGAAACAGTGTTTGAACCAGATGTTCTCATTTGTGAACACCTGCAAATGCCCAACCATAGCAAAGAGGGAGCATAAATAAAAAGTAAGCAAAAACAAAACTAAATATTCTACACTGTAGTCCTCTAGAGGTTTACTTGATAGGAAATGACACAAATAAAGAATTCGCTCTGAGGGGAAAGATACAATTATTACTTGGCAGTCTATCAGATTCACAAGGTGCTTCATGTTTTAGAATACTAACACTTATACTCCTAGAATGGATTCTAACTGACTGCTCCACTAGAAAATATGGAAAACATCCAAGACTGCAGTGGTATTTTCTAACAAAATTGCTTCTACTCAAAGTTGAGCTCATATGCACTTTTCATGATAGCTTACTGCAAAACATACTAAATAAATGGCCAAGCATCAGGGTTTGTAACTCTGCTATGACTGTAATGGCCCATTTTTACAAGGTCATGTTAGGGTGATCTTTATGATAAAATGTCTTCAGCCATCTAGTGGCCTGCTTTGGAAAAAGCACAAATACACATAGTTTAGCAACAGCCTTGCTGTATCCAAGTTTCAAATATTTTGCCTATTTTTATTTGTATGGAGTGATTACAGTTTTATATCTCTAAACATCAGCACTAGTGAACTTGCTTATTTAACTCTGCTTTTAATCAGATATATTTCTGGAGGAGGAAACCGTCTTGGCTTTTATGCCTGTGGACTGCAACAGACTTCCAGGACTTATTAATATCCATAACTGCACTCTATTATAAACTAAAGAATACTAAAGTTATATAAACTAGTGGACAAAAATACAACTTCAATGACATTTTGCTTTTACTTAGCATTGTTACGACCAATAAGAAAAAGAATTTTTTTAACGACATCAAGATTAAAGGAATTCACTGAGATCACTATAGCAACTGTCTTAAGGAAAACTAACATGCTCAACAACCTGCAACCTAAAATTAGATCAGGGATGCAATAAAAAGCATAAATGCAGCAACACATACTACTACATTTTGATTTCTGTGCAATCTTATAATTGCTTTTTTTTTGCTCAACAAGAACAAACGAGTCCCTTCTTTAGAGAATCGTATCAAAATAAATAGGCTCATTAATGTCCAGTGTACTAATGAGCAATGGATGAAGGAGGTGTTAATTATGCTGCAATAAGATTCAAGGATAAAGCCCTGGTGAGCTCTTGGGTATATGTGGTAGCTCAAGTCCTCTTCAGATTTGTGTACTTTTAAGCTCTGTGTGACGCAAGGGAAGAAATGTTGTAACCTTGTATTTAGAAGCAGAAATTCGACGGACACTTACACAGGAAGATCACAAAGATTAACTCAAGAGGAAAAAAAAATGCTGCATGGATTTTTGCAAATACCAGAATGTTTCCAGACCTCTCCACTTCTTTTGATTATACGGATTGTAAATGCATTAAAATGCAGCCTAAAGACTTGCTGAATCTCATTTCTCAGCAAAAGAGTGTAACACTACAGGGTGGTTTTGTGTGTGTGTGTGTTTTAAAAATAAGTATACAGATTAAGGTGACTTTTTTATTATTGCATGCTATACCGTACTGCTATTTCTTTCACCAACTGGACAATTTAATTCTGCCTGGTGCAAGTGCCTTGAGACTCTAGAGAGGTCACTTCAGCACTAGACAGCTTATAACAAAACCATTAGCGGTTTGGCTAGCTTAAGGAAACCTCTTACTTTCTTTTTTTGTTTATTATCGCTGCATGAATCTGCAGCATATGATAGTTTATAATTTCTCAGGCTTGTTAAATTCATGTTAAAGGTCTGTTTTCTTGTTGAATAAATTTTGTTCATATAATGCTGCCTATTTCATACAGTGAGTCTTTAATAGCACCTTTGGTCTATGCGCAACTCACAGATCAAAACAGAGGACTAAAATAGGGGTTGATGATGCTATTTACATGTGTGATTCCTGCTGTCTTCTTGTTAGTAGCTTTAATATAATAGAAGACCTTGTCTGTTTTGTAATTAACACATCTTTACTGGAGAGATATTTGGAAGTGATTGCTGTGAATATACTGGTTAGTAAAATAAACACAATCACACACCACTTTCTGTTATCAGACAAATTTGTGAATTGTACACATTATACTCCAGATCAACAAACTGTGATATAACAGCCAAGCAGAAGACACATTTATATAACCTTATATTTTCCTGAAAAATGTGTATTCCTTCTGACCTTGCATATATAATCAGTTTATGGGATGCATCAAATTCAGAATCAAAGATGCTTGAATAACTGCAGTGCCTAGAAAGAGATATTAAATGTTTGGAAGCTGACAGTACAAAACAAAAGCTGCATATATATATGTATTTGCGTTTGCTTTAAAAACTATCATTTTATGAGAAACAACTACAGTCCATATTTTTTCAACTATTGTCCTCAGTCATTCTCATTCTTTAACGTACTGGCATGTGTCCATTTAAGTTTGATACCTTTCCAGAAGAGCTACAGCTTTTATACAGGTCCATATAGTTCAGGATTACTACTCTGTAAATATCTACACATGGTATCTGAAGTGATGATGCAATCAATTAATTCAGCTTTGTTACTTCAAAAGTGAAGCTGTATCTTCCATCAATACTTTCACAGCACACACATGCCCTCCTCAAATTCTATGACATATGGAACCTGTCCTTAAAAATGCATTATGCTGCTTTGGAATGCAAACATCCAGCTATTGTTCATGCCATATGTTTACAAAGAAACAAACCACAGCATAAGAAGTGCTATGCAGAGGATATAATGTCGCTATGCCAGGTGTGGAAGAAGTAATGTCCCATCTAAAATCTCTTTTATCACTTGCAACTGACCTGTTATCAACTGCTTAGTTGGTTTCCAGATTCTTTAAAAATTAAATGGAACACATGACCCTCGAAGTGCAGCTGAGGTTTATGACCACTTCGTTATTTATGCTGCCATGCACACTTTGACAATCACAACTGAAGAACATCTTTGGTCCCTTGTAAGCCCACAGCATAAAAAATTCAGAGAAATCTTACTTTTTATGCCATTTTCAATGAAAAGCACTAAGAACAGAAACTGACTCATGCCAAATGCATATCACTGAATTGCTGTGATTGTGAGTTTGAGGTCTGCTACATGGAAATTATTTATAAAAATGTCAATTTTAGCTCTGGAAAAGATTCCTAGGAGTATGTACATTTTCTTTTTTCATCCTTGGAGAATTTGCTTGCTTTGGTCAGGTCTACCATGCAACCTGAATAACTATACTAGGAGGGGAGACAGCTACAGAATAATACATTTATCTTGACAAGCGAAGGCATGCATCTGTAACCCCACAAGTAGCAAAAACACAAGTTTCAAGGCTATACGCCTTAATGAAGATAGATGGATTATTCTACATCCACTATGGTAAAAGGCTTTTAAAAATTAATACTTTTAAACAAAAAAGTGTACTTGGAACTTCTTGGTCTGGAGAAGGGAAATAAACTGAAATAACCTTTGCAGTTTAACTACCAAATGTTACTGCCTTATCTAAATAGCATAACTCCAGAAGAAATCCAACAGCTATATTTCTCTAATTTCCCAGAGTTTGATGATTCAGGGGCTGCACAAATAGCCCTGAAAGGACAGTCTGCAGCCACCTGTTTTTGCCCCACATGGAGGCTGCACCAACCAACCAGTGTGGCCTCTGGGAGGCAAAAAAAGAACCCGCTGGGAGCAGGTTCTTTCTGGAATGCACCCAGGGTGCCATTGGTGCTCTCGTGTGCACCGATGACATACGTGTAGTGCCATTTGGAGGCTATGCCATGCATATGTTATCATGGCAGCCCCCATGTGGATAGGGGCGAGCCATGATGGTGCTGGGGGTACGCGGTAGGGCTCAGTAGCGTGCGGACACTCTGCATTCCCAAGCCCTAAAATCAGCCCCAGGCCTTAGTCAACCCAGCAAATTATGGCCTAGAGTATACAGAAACCTACAGTATACAGATATGGAAAGAGATAAGAAAGTTATGTGTAGTTTATTCATGATTTGGTCGGGTGAACTGAGCTATTGGTCTGCTTCACATATAACCATAAGCTGGGGTTCAAGGGTCTTGCTATTCACAAGTGTCACTTTTAACTCTAGCTTTTGGGAAAGAAACACATCTCCGCACACAAGCAATAAAAAAAAGGTCTTTAGTTTTCTTAGTTGTTATTGCTTGTAGTAGGATCCAAATGGGAAGGATCAAGCCATGTGTACCAGCACATTTGCTTCTTCATGATAAGACAGACTTCTGGCTGACTGTTCCATTTGCGCAATACCTGATGTTTAGTTCCACAAAACATGCAAATACTGAAATTGAATATCATGATTCAACAGAAATCATTTATCAGATATGACACTTGCAAAACTGGCAACTTCCACTAAAGGCAAATATTTTATTTCTGGATAATCTTTTTTTTGCAAATGGGACTTTGAGTTAGTATGCACAAACTAACATTTAACATACCTTAGCACTGCTTATATAGTTCACAGTACTGAAGTCTTTCTGTGCTATCTGTATTATTTTTGGTTTCCCCTATCTTTGAAGTAAGCTAGGATCTACTTCTGTAACCGTTTTCTTTTGTTTTATTAGGGAGAAAGAGAAATAGCAAAACTGAGGTCTCTGGTACCTGAAAAAGTAACAACTGTATTATACATTTTTATGGACATCAGTTCACTTCATCAGATGTATGAACTATACCCGTGACCTCTGGAGGGCCATTTGGGCTTGGTTATGGTAATACATAAACTACAGCTGATAACAGAAGCACTGTGGGAACAGTATTTCAAAATGTCAGTTTTAGCTTTAGCTGTACCTATTCATGTAGTTAAGATTTGTTTTATAAACGGAAAAAGTCTTCAAGGAAAAGTTGCTGTAGTAGTAAAATCAGACTTTACTTGTATCAAGCTTTCATGTAATATAAGTCACCCACATTCAACCCATACAACTGCTTTAAATGGGTATCCTAACATTCTAATATTATCAGGACCTAAGTCTTTGGGAATCTAATTTGCACTTTAATGATTTGATTGGAGGTAGGAGGGAAAGCACTCCAGAATCAATGTAGTTGAAGTTCACTAGTAAGGTGGAAGAGAAAGCTTATGAGGGCTTCAGCTCCAAGTTGTCAACTTGACAGAACTGAAGTTGCATTTCAAAGCAGCCAGAGATTTGTGCCAAAGACATCTTCTTGCATTATAGAAGATCTGAAAGTGTCAGTCACACAGCCTACAATAATGCAGAGAATAAATAGAATTTTCTTGATCTGGTTAACATTCCTCTTAACTGTTTCGTTAATTTCTTTCTACTTGCCCAAATAAACCAGTTAAAACAAAGACAGGTTAAGAAGAACATGCTAAGAAAGGACGATATTCAGTGTATAGATTAACACATTGCATATAAACACTACTAAACTGTGAAAAATTTACATATAGAAAAGTATGTGGTTGAATCTATATATAACCATAATAGAACAGACAATGCATTAAAAAAAACCCTACAAACTAAAAGCCAAGTATTCCTAAATTCTTACCTCCTCCCTCTTTCGCCAATCAAGATTTATGAAGGAAATTACCAAATTTTAAGAAAAGAATGTAAGTGAAGGAACAACTGATTTTGATAATAATGTATTCATTTATACCCAACTTCTCCCCCAATACTTGGACTCAAACTGGTTTTTTAAAAAAAGAAAACAAATATAGTTAACACATTCTTGGGATCTGAGTGTGAAAGCAAAGGGAAGAAGTATATAATGGAAGACAGTGGATAAACTGTGTTGAGAAGACCAACAACTACTGATGGTACCTGCCATCCTAAAAATAGTGATTTATCATGGCACCTTTGGGCAGGATACCCTGTAGCAGACCACAACTCTGGTTTCATGTCTTGACACAGATCCCCCCCCCCCACTATTTTCACTGCCTTGCTACAGTGATAGCTTGCTGCCCTATGGGAAACACTGTTATGATATTTTGATGGGTAATACAAAGGATTTTGCTCTAGTTACCAGATACCAACTGTAGTACAAAACCAGCATTAAAAGAAAATCTTCAGTTCTTCTTCTTGTATGGAAAAAACCTAAGTGAGCTTTAAGCAACATAGGTTGTCATTTTATATATTTATACATTTTTGTTGTTGTTGTAAGCCTGAGGGCAGGGAACCATCTAATTAAAAGATTTTATGTTCAGCGCTGTGTAAATTTACAGCACTATACTGTATAAATAAAGAGCCCTGGTGGCGCAGTGGTTAAATGCCTGTACTGCAGCCACTCACTCAAAACCATAAGGTTGTGAGTTCAAGACCAGCAAAAGGGCTCAAGATTGACTCAGGCTTGCATCCTTCCGAGGCCGCTAAAATGAGTACCCAGATTGTTGGGGGCAAGTAGCTTACAGTTGTAAACCGCTTAGACACTCCTTAGGCGGTATGAAGCAGTATATAAATGAAGCTGTTTGTTGGTTTTGTTTGTTTGTTGTTAATAATAATAATAATAATAATTGTGTGCCTTCAAGCCCTTTCCAACCTATGGCGACCCTAAGGCAATCATAGCATGGCTTTTTAAAACAACTTTCTTCGGGGGTGGGGGCGGTCTGCCATTGCCATCCTCTAAGGCGTGTGATATGCCCAAGGTCTCCTAGTGGGTTTTCATGACCTAGGCGCAATTTGAATCTTGATCTCCAGAGTCATAGTCCAACACTCAAACCACTACACCACACTGGCTAGGTAATACATACTTCTCTAGGAATAAGTCCTAGAGAACTCAATTGGACTTATTTCTGCCTATATAGCACTATATAGGATTGCACAGTAAAATGTTGCTGAGGGATGGGGATGAGCTGCTTTCATGGATCCTTCCACTCAGTACTACCCAAAGAAGAATGAAAAAATAAGCACGACCAACAATGCTGCAATTTCAACTACCAAACCCAAAGCATAATCACTCCTCAATTTTATCAAATTCGATTCCTGCACATAAAAGAGTTATGTGAAAACCAAGAACTAAAGTACAGTTCTAAAGTGGGAATAAATACAGCAAATCCCACCCATCAAATATATAGAAAATGGTCAGACAAACTGAGGTTAATGGGGCAACCAATCCTGTAAAAAGCACCCCATGTATGGGGATTTACACACACTGCATCACTTTGTCACCATGTTATATCTCTGGTAGGTGCAGTCATTATCTGTCAGACTGCTTACTTCTAGCAAATTATTTCTGTTCTGCTTAGAAGGTAGGATCACAATAGTCTGGAACAAATACATCCAATATCAGCAAGCAGCTTTCCCCACTGTGGTGCTCTCCTGATGTTTTTGGCCTCAACCTTCCATCATCCCTGACCACCTGTCATACTGGCTGGGGCTGATGGGAGTTATAGTCCAAAACATCTGGCAGGAACCAGACTACACAGGAGAGCAGTTGAGATACAAATAAGAAGCACCATCCTAGTCAACCTCAGATTAGACCTAAACATAACTACTGGAAAACTATAGACATACAATCGAATTTATACATTTACACAATCATTTTCAAAACATGAAATCTATCCAAATTAGTTTTGTACTGGATTTTAGTCCATTATGCTGTTTTAGAAGTCAAGTTCTATTCTAGTCCACTGTACTTGTTTCAGAAGTCTAGTTCATGTCCAGATCCAGTTTAACCTATTTCAAGATGTTCATGGAAAATAATGACCAGGATGCATGTTCTTTCAAGTAAGTAATCTGGCTCAACTGTTTAAAAACAGTATCGGGGTGTGTGTAGAAGAAAAACTGCTTTGATTTGGGAAGAACAGATATTCGATGTGGTTCCCTATTGTAGTCTTTGAGGCTTCCAACTCTACAATTCTATGATTCTACGGAAATTCTAAGAACAGGAAGGAGGAACATTTGGTTGGCCAGTTGTTTTGGCCTCCAATTGTCATAGGCTCTAAGGGATGTGGCAGCTGTGGCCGAAAACATCTGCGGTGCCCCATTCCTGTCCTAGGTTTGAAGCAGGAGTACCTATCTGCTAAGTGATCTGATACCTTCCCGCCCACATCTTTTCGCTTCTTGGAATCATCTTCTAAAAATCAGGCTGCAGAACATTAGATTCCTCCTTTCAGACTCTCACATCTGACACCATTCTAACCTAATGCAGCCCCCAGAGCAGCAGATACCTAAGATGGAATCACCATGTTGTGCTCAGTAACACATTTATAACACAAAATGCTACACACTTGTCCAAGTGACCACTGAAAACAGGATTAGATCTACCAACAGATTCTGGAATACTGTCTGCCCTCCAATAGACATGGCTCTGAGCAGCAAACAGAACAAGACTTGGGTGAAAAGCACAAATATTGCAATAGGAAAAGACACATTTTGGCTTACAAGTTCAAAACCATTTTTATCATCACCAGGAAATGATTTTTTTTGTTTTTGCTTTTAACTTAACAAAGATTCTTAAGAAAAAAACACAAAACCTAAATTCTGGAAGAGTACGAAACCACAGCCTGCTATCCTGTTCTCTGCTTGGATAAGTCTGAGCCCCTGCTCTACCCACACCCTATTACAAACGCAAGGTAGGTGGTATACAGGTATAACCAGAGATGTGACTTTATCAGACAGACCCATGAGTTAGCAAATGATAAGAAACTGCAGCACATTTAGTTTATAGGTTTCACTATGCTTGGATCATATCTAGGTGGAGCGAGGAAAGCTTCAACTCCATAAGGCTTCCTTTAGGGATTCACAATGTCCAAGAGCTACCTAGTATTTATTAATATTAAGAAACATTCCCTTCTTCCATTCATTCCAAAAGGTGCCAATTAAACCTGTGGTGAACAAGACCAAGTAGCTCTTTCCACATTATTAATGTGCACTACAGAAAGCAGTAGTTGGAACTGGCTGAAACAATAGCAATACCTACATGAAGCCCCAGAAATTCTGAAACAGTACAAAAGTCATGGTGCTTTGTACCAGAGGGGAAATGCTGTAAACAAGTAGGGAAACAAACAACAGATAAACGTCGCATCAGAAAAATGGTTCTCATGCTCCGGCTCACTATCTCTGAAAGCAGATCTAGATACGCCAATGCACCATTTTACAAAAATACTTCATTTTTCATGTATTTTTGTTGTCATTAAAATGCTCATACACGTGGAAACATTCTTGCCTTTAAAATGAAAATTAACAACAAATCGGAGTATATATTATTATTACTATAATACTCATGTAAGTTACCATCTCACTATTCAAGAACCACAGCAACTATAGTTGGTTATCTGTTTTAGCATCATGAAACCACTGACACAACTTAAATACTACAAATATTTATGAAAATGTCATACATATTATTAATTTAATGACTACTCTATAATACAATAGAAGAGCATGCTCAAACAAAACACCTCAGCAGTATTTTAAAGCAGTAACCACCTAGCCAATTTCTGTATCTTCTGTAGTTTTTCTAATCCACTCTCCCTGTGGCTGAGCAAAATCGAATTGCCTCTCACATTTGCAGACAGCTCTGTGAAGGTGATAATAGAGCTGCTCCCTGCTGTCATGAGGCAGGAAATAGGAAAATGGCATATGGGGCTAGGAAGAAATAAAAAAAAAAGAACTAAACAAGAACAAAAGAGATTTCAACAAAGGACAAACTATAACCCAATATGGTTTGCAAGTTAATCTCTTTCCATAATGATTTCACATAATCATTCATCTGCAAACTTTACCCTAAAATGTGAATGGCTGCAAAGTCTTTGAGAGAAGTTTTTATTCTGAAACATTTGGAATATACATAAAGTGTCATGATCTGTTTCTATAAAGTATGAATGTGATTTCTATCCATGGAAGGACTAAATCTATCTTACTGGGTATCCCCCCTCCCCCGCATTGTGTTATTGTAAACTGTTTTGGGATCTCTGCAATTGGTAAGAATTACAGAAATATTTAAAATAAATAAATGGCATTATAATTTTATTTTAATTTGGGTCACTATCCTATACTGAATAGGAACAGAATAGGAAGCCTTGGTTACTGGCCTTAGAAATTGATCATAAAATGTTGTCCGAAAGACATGTTCTACATCACTTGAATGGGACTTGCTTTCCAATTTAAGATGGCAGGCCTAAGATTTTCTTTTTTTTTTTAAGCAAAGGTACTCATAAACATCAAAAAATTCTTCAAGAGCAAGAGGACAGAACAATAACAGCAGTTATAGAACTAGGCTAAGCAACATTATGTATCTCTCAAGGTCTTTCTGCAATTTTTAAACAAAAAGCATACATTCTCCACACATTTTCACTTAATGAAATGTTGACATGGCAGGTATGAATTATGAACTGTTCCACATAGGATAACCCGAAAGGGCTACATAGTGTTTTAACTTAAAGCCCATGCAAATATATATGGTGGACATACACAACCTTTATAGAAACTAACAACATACCTTTCCTTTTACGCTCTGAATGGGATCCACTACTACAGCAACAGCTCGTTCCGATAGGGCTTCAAAACTCTGCTGTGTATTGATATCTACACCAGACAACCAACAGCCAAAACCAGGATGACTGTGATACCAGCCAACAACCATCTCAGGTCTAAAACAAAGAAGTAATTCAGAGATTCAAGATCATTTCCAGCATAAAATACAAACAGCAGCAACAAAATAAGAATATTTTCATTATAGAAAGAAAACACAAAGGTGAGGAAAAAAGCATCAATAAAACCCTTGAAATTAAAGCTCACAACTTATGGTCAAAACATAAAAAATGTGATGAAGGAGTGCTATCATTAAGGGCTGCATATTAACATCAATAGGTCAGGCTCTCAGTTTTCACCCTGTTACCACACCTTCCAATTCAGTTTTTACCCTTTCAGCACTTCAGTAAATAACTGCTCTTAACTCACTGATGTCCAAAGTTGGTTTTTTACAGCAGAATGTCCATTTCAGACATGGACAACAGGAACAAGCGACGGGAAAAGATTAAATATCAATTAAACCACAGCAGTCAGACTAGGAACTTGGTCAAAAAGCAATTTGCACTGTTCTGTTCAGCTGTTGAATCTTTTGTTAACATTAATTTTGGAGTTTTTGCTGCAGTACAAAAATCTGAGCAAGCAGATGACAACTGTTGAGAGAACCTAAGCAAAGTCACAAAATTTGTTTAAATATTTATATGTCTTTTCATCAGGAAATCTTTAGAGTGGTGCAAACAGACACCATAGCTGGGGGTAAAAAACCGGAGTTAGCACGGTAATAGGCTTTTTTTTGGTACTATATTAGTATAAATGCATAAACTGTCAACTGGAAATTGCCTCATGGAATGAAAGAGCCCCCCTCCAAAAACCAATGGCAAGTTGAAAAGTATTCAGTTGGATGCTGAGCCTTCTCACCAAATAAAACCTATGGTTGGACTAATGTATCAGGTTGCATCAGTTGGACAAGAGGGAACAAAATCACCTTGGCTTTGATACTAGCAAATGGTAGGTTAACTAGGGTTTGCAAGTATATTACTAACTCCCCCCCCCCCAATCAAACAACTTCCTTACCTTCCAGTTTGCTTTAGCATATCGAGCATTTTGGCTTGAAACACAGGATCAACTGCTTCTACACTGACCCCCTGTATTTGGAAACAGGTTAACAGTAGCAATTATAATCATAAATTACCTTGCACACACAGTCACTTATAAATACTTTTCACATTTATTAAGAATAGCACAAACTTCAGACACAATGAGTTGGATTCAGACTATATTAGTCAACTGAACCCAATGGAACAAATTCATCATATCTAAACTTAAGCCTCTCTGATTTCAGTGGAACTATAATATAATAAACTTAGGGGCTAAATAGACTGCCTCTTTGGAGCAGTGTTCCCCCGCCACTTTCCTCACTAGATTGGGGCAGTAGCAACTACACGCTGCAGCTCCAATCCGGTGTTTTTCTGGCCCTAAAGAGAACAGCAAAATGCTGCTCCTTTTGGAATCAGAAAAAGGGTGCCTTTGCCGCTGCACTTTCTTGTGTTTCTTTTGGCATTTGTCATCTGAACACTACGACAAAGGAGTGCCACAATGCCGTCCCGTCATGTGGTTGCTTGGCAAGATGGCGGCTTGGGGGTGGAGTCAGGGTGTGTGTTGTGCAGTCGCCACACCCCCACTTTTCCCCAAGGCCACGTTAAAGGCCAGTCCGTACAGTCTCTTAGTCCGAACCCAACATAACAGTTTCTGTATCATACAGTCTAGATGATCTAATTTCATGTTTGCCAGAAGTTAACTACATGGGTTTATATAATGCTATAAATGTCAACATTTTAACTAACTAAAAGAAGAACAATTTAAACATCTCTATGTGTATGTACAGTGTTCCAGTGTCTATTTTAAAGGTTTTTTCGCATGTTCCCCATCAACAACCGGAAATCAACATACTCCTTCCTTGTCCTGTTGAGCATTCGTATTTTCTGTGTACTATCATCTCAGTTTCATATTTAATTCTGGGAATTAAATATCTTCTATCAATCAAGTATGTATACATCAGCCAGAAATATAGTCCATTAAATTTACAAGTAAATCTGATTACAATCCAAATTAACAAGATTGCTCAAGACCTTGAGGTTCTTGGGTATCCCACAACACAAGAAGAGGCCAGCATGTACCTCACCATTTTTCTCCTCCAAATCCTGGCAGTCCTGATAATAATACTGGTGAAAGACTTCTCCTTCCTGAGATAAGTGTTGGCATTTGCTAAGTGGATGAAGTAAAGTCTACCCTACTGTTTTGGAACAGTAATGAGTATATGACATCTGACAGGATACAAGTGAGAATTCATTAACAAGCCTATTCTGTAACAATGATGGTGACAAAGAAACAATGCTCCTCCATCATCCAGCTTCTTTGACAAACTCTCCTACGGAGCTCTTCAAACTGGGTCTTTCTTCACCTCAGGGCAAATGTAAAGGAAACTTCACTGATTTATTGCTATTTATCAAAGAAGTACTTAAGTAAGAAAAAGTTGCTCATGTCCTCTTAAAAACATTATTTAATGGTGCAGCACAGTCCAGAGATTTGCACTGTTTGGTCATGATTCACTGAATGAATTTCATTGGGCCACATCTTCAGGTCAACAAAGCACATGGTGATGTAGCTAACTACTTTGTTGTTCAGCACTGCTTTTTGGTGCTAATAAGATCCAAGAAAACAGAAATGATGAACTGGGAACAGGAAGCAATCAAGAGCTACTTGTGAGAGGAAACATTCTTATTCATCTTGAAGGAAAAAGTGTGAGCACAGCCAATGGGGAAGAATGTTGGGATAAAATTTCATCAGCCCTGCCTCATTGGGTCAGATTTCAGTTTGGGAGTACTGAAAGATACATTGTTGCCACTGGAGACAAGAGTAGAAAACAATTCATTTTATCTGCTAAGCTTGGTGCACTAAGCTTAATCCTAAAAAAGTGTATTGTATATATGAGGCTGTCTTTGAAGACTTCTCAAAAAATCAGTTTGTGCAAAATGCAGCTATAAACCCAACTGTATTCATTCATTCATTCATGGGATTTATATTCCGCTTTTATCCCAAAATGGGATTCAAGATGGCATACAATAATTTAAAAAATTAGAACTACAACATTGATTATAAAAGTTAAAAAATAATTAGATATTACCAATATTAAAATGTAAGTTAAAAACAGCATAGTTAAAACCAGTAAAAATCACTGAAGCATTAAAACAGCAAACCACACTACCCAAATAAAGAACATAAGTTGTTTGGGACATAGCTAAACATTTGTCTGTTGCCACATTTGAGCATTCCTGAGTCATACTTGGACACTGTCCTTTGAGTCGTGCTGTCACCAGAGTAACTGGAGAGGAAGGTATCTTGGCTGTAGCTTTTATTTGAAATCTTCTCCATAGAGAAGCTCACCTGACACCAGCATGGAGGTTATTTCAATAACAGGTAATGACTGTCTCATTTTCCCAGGATCTACAGAATGTTGACTAGGCTAATCCTAGTGTTTTTGTATCTTGGGATTTCATATCTGATTATGCTTATACATGCACGATCTTACTGTCTTTTATGTTTTCAAAAAACAAAACAAAACACAAACAGAAAGACAACAACACCCAGTGCTTTAATGATAAAAGCCATTTCAGCATTATTTGTTGCCTGCTATTTTATTTAATGCTATCTTGTATTATTATCTACTGTTTTATATGTATTTTGTAATTATCATTTAGAATGTACACCATTGGAAGGTTTCATTTTTATCGTTTTTATTAACTGTATGTGCAGCGCTGTGTAAATCTACAGCGCTATATAAACAAAGTATAATAATAATAATAGCACACAAAAATGTAGGAAGAGCTATGCCAGATCATGCTGAAGGTCCATCTAATCCAGCATTTCTTTCAGAGTGGCTAACCAGTTGCTTATGGGAAACCTGCCAGCAGGCACAAGTGCAAATGCACTTTCTGTCTCATGTTCTGCAGCAACTGACATGAAGAGACGTATTGCCTCTCATGCAGGAGATAATGTACAACCATCCTCATCATTAATGGTTAATGGCCCTAACCTCCATGAATTTATCTAATCCCCCTTTAAAGCTATCCAAATTGACAGATATTACACTTTGAACTAAGATTCATATTTCTATACTCAAGCAGTATCTCTGCATAGTGTGGGGCTGTGGTTTGAGTTTTGGACTGTGACTCCAGGAGGCCAGGATTTAAAAACCCTTCAGTTATAGGAACACACTAGACCTTAGACAAGTCACACTCTCTCAGCCTTTGAGGAAGGCAATGGAAAACCTCCTCTAAAGAAATCTTGCCAAGGAAACACTATCGTAGGGTGTTATAAGTTGAAGATGACTTGAAGCCATGTGATGACATAAAAATTACTCATTTAAATGTTTAGAACAGTGATTCCCAAAGTCGGGGGGGGGGGCTGACACTCTGGGGTGGTAGAAATATCCAAGGGGGTAGTGAGAAAAAAAAAAGGTGGCAGGGGGCCTTCAGTCAAAATATCGGTGCACAAGGAAGACAAGAAGAATCAGCAGCCTTTATGATATGATGGGAATGAGGGTTGCATGAAACCTCTCTTTTCAGGGTTTCTTAAAACCACCATGCAGTTTTGCTGATCATGTGGTTGTGTCCCCTGCTCTTGACCTGCCCATGAGAACTCACTCCCTTAACTTTGTCTTTCACTAGTAATGGCCATGGTGTTTGGGAAACTCTTGCAAGATTTAAGCATAGAACATTGCTTCTGTGGCTCAGAATGGCAGCATTTTGGGACAGATGGACTCACTGGCAAGGAGTTTGAGCATGGGGGGGGGGGGAGAAGTGGCAGCAGAAAGGAGCTTTCACATTTAGGACCCTGCTTAAGCTCTGTGAGCACTGCTGGAACACTGCGCCACCTGCTTTCTTTCATTGGACAGGCTAAGAGAAGAGGTAGCAGAACCATGTTTGGGTGTGTGTGTGTAACTTGAAGCTGTGTGGGGAAGTTATGTCTCTTGGGAAGGAGGGAGAGGAGCATTGATGGTTAATTCTTAGAAAGCGTTCTTTGCCTTGGAATGGCTCCTGTAGTTAAAACTTCTCCCTTTTCCTATCTACACAATCTCCAGTCCAGACCCTGTGGTCTCTGTAAACCCCCCCTCCCCCAACACACACATCAGCTGTGCCCCCTTTGTCCCCAGTGAACTATTAGGAGCCCTTACTCACCAGGAAGAAAGGAGGGATGTCGGCTTCACTTCCCACCCCCCATCCCTGCATAGAAGGATTGAGAGTCCTTCCTCACCAGAGAGAAAAGTGGAAAACCAGCTGCATCCCTCTCTGCCTTGGCAAAGGCTTGAGTGTCCTTCCTCACAGGGAAAAATGTGGAAAACCAACTGTGCACCTCTCTGCCCTGGCTTGAGAGTCCTTCCCTGCTGCAGAGGAGCTTCTCCCTTTGTGTCCAGTCACCTTGAGATCAGCAATAGAAAAGAATTGCTCCTTGGTCTTTTGGCAAAGATCAAGCAATAGAGAAGTTGGCTGAGCAGTGACCAAAAAGCCTCTCACCTGTGCCAGCCTTGTAGCAAGAACTGGAGTGGAGGATAGGCTTCTTGGTCACTCCTCGAATGGCTGCTTGGTTGCTGCTCCCTTTGCACCTGGTCACCCTGGGAGTAGTAACCAAGCAGCTGACCAACTGGCCTCCCTTTTGTTTGAAAGCTGGCACAAGCAAGAGGGAGAAGAAGCCTGGCTGCTGCTGTATTTGTAAGGAGAGACTGAGGAGAAGTTGGTGGCAAGCTGGGTGCAGCTGAAGTAGATGCCACTGATTGGCTGCCGCTACACAGGAATGGTGAGGAAGCAGACCCACCATTCTTATCCTGGGATGGTGTTGGGGTGTGGTAGGGTTGTCACGTAGTAGGAAATAGTGCGGTAGCCCCCAGAATTTGGGGAATCACTGGTCTGAACAAGATTATAGCTACTCAAAAGATTCTTAGTACAAGCTCATAAGAGTAATTATTGATAAAATACGATGCAATTATGAACCCACATTCAGTGTTATTTACAACAGGCTTGAAAGCTTTCTGCAACTTATGACACTGAGGTATAAACTAAGTAGATCTGTACCACAGGAGAGCTAAATATTAAACAGTGAAATGAACAATGTTAAATAGAACATAGAATATCACATTTTCAAAACATGGATATATGCATTTCAACCACCAGAAACTTTTTCACAACTATTATGCATGTGGAGGAGGGAAGAAATTGACATACAGTTATCCAGTGTGACACCACACATTTACTCACTGAAGAGTACTCACCGTTCCTGACTGTGGCATAGCAAACACATCAATCACTCTGACAGTATAGTCATCAACAAATTCTCCAAGCATCAGCCCCATAACTTCCATAGGGACACCAGCTCGACCATGCTTCAGCATCTGGAAAGATCAGAATTCTAATGAACTGCTAGTGATGGGACAGGCGTTTGGTTCTACGGAATTTGTTTTTTTCTACTGCATATTCATACCTTTAGAACTGTAATGCCTTACAGATAATGACATTTGGAGGGGGGGGCAAACTGGCTTCCCTGAACCTTTCAAACTACATTACTGCTCTATATGCAAGGGATGGTAAACTTTCATTTTACAGGCCTAATCTAGCCCAAAGAGGCTCCCCATCTGGTCTGTGATCCTTTCAAGCCTTTCCCCTGTGTTCTCTCAAACATGGGAGGAATCCATTCAATGGTCCAAGACAACATAAGGATAAAGTTAACAGTATGTGAAGTATATGCACCCTTAACTGCAGCTCCTCCACAAGCTACTTGAGTCTCTGACTGCTAATTAGCAGTATCAACAATGACGGTTCTTCACATACAGAAAGCCATCCCAAATGGGATAGGAAGCAACATATGAAGCAAGTCTAAAATGTGGCAAGTACCTGGAGGTACCACACCCCCGAAAGCAAAGAGGGCCCATTTCACTATACAGACAGAAACATATGCCACAGAAGAAAGGCAGGTTCCTGCACTTCCCACAATTATATCCAGTCTAAGCAGAAATCACAGAAGGGAGATTCCACCCTTCACACCCATAAGGGTTTTTTCTCTGCTTTATACACTGGTGCATCCCAGACTCAAAGACAGGAACTCAAAAGCTTTAACTAAAAAGCTTGGGATGGCAACTAGTTGCTGAGAAACCAGAAACCTGGTGAAACCATTAAAATAAGAGATGTGAGTTATGCATTAAAAACAGTAGCATAACAATCCTTTCAATATTGATTCAAATCTTCCTGTGCTCACATTCTCAACACTGTACAACCCATGAGAGTATCAGCAAACTTGGATAATCTTAAGGTTTGCAATTTTTTTTAAACAAAATCTGTTTAGTGGGTTAGTGAGAGAAGGAAAGAAACCTGAGCAGCCTGAGCAGAACTGAATGACAAGAATGCTGAAGAACTGGGAAAGGAAAAAATATCAGGTAGGAGAATGGAATAAGGTGGCTGAAAAAGAAAGGTAAAGAGCTTAACTACCACATTGTCCAGATAGGTCACTTCTAGGTTCACACTGTGAAGGTACTTTATTATGTCTCTGGAAGAAACAGATAGTTGCTAACATAAATCAATGTGAAAAATATTTTAATATAAATATAACTTGGCTCCACTATTCACTGCCACCTCTCCAAGGCTCCTTAATTATGGAGACAAATTAAAATGAAGGAGGAAACTGCTTGAAACAGATCGATGCAGAAAAAACATGTTCAGTACTGATGGACTACTGATTAATGGAGGGAGCAAAGAAAGTCAGGATGAAAACAGGAATAGGGTGGATTGCAAAAACTCTGAATAGAAGTGTTGCAATTCATGTGTTCTATCTGTTAAAACAAAGAATTCTAAAGTACAAGTTTACAGTGAGTGTTCCAGTTAATTATAGAAGAACAAATTAGGGCACAGTTAATATTGAAAAGGTTATTGACATTTTTCATTCTTGATATTAAGAACTGAAGAACTCTGCCTTCCAACCCTTTATGCCAAATACAGATGGAGCACTTTACCTCTAGCACTTCTGGACAACTCCCACAATTCCCAGACAACTCCCACGATTCTCAGACAATGGACTTGTAGTCTGAAACATCTGGAGGGCCATAGGCCCTCCGACCTTTGCTAGCAACAATGCTTTGTGCAATATCATTCAAATAAAATACAGGTCAAATATCCTTTACTGGAAAATCCAAAATCTGAAATGCTCTGAAATCCAAAACCTTTTCCATGGTGGCTGACACCTTTGCTTTATGATGGTTCAATGTACACAAATGTTTCATGTGCAAAATTATTAAATATATTCTATAAAATTATTTTCAAGCTATGTGTATAAGGTGTGCATGAAACATAATTTTCATATTTAGACTTGGGTCCCAGCACCAAGATCTCATTATGTGCATGCAAAAATTCCAAAATCTGAATAATTCCAAAACACTTCTGGTCCAAGCATTTTGGATAAGAGAGACGCAACCTGTATAAACACTTACCTTCAAAAGCGCAAGAGAAGAGATGTAAACCTGTTCAGCTGTGTCAACTGCAGGCGCATCAGTAGGAGGTCCCTGGGAAAAGAAGCAACACACCACTAAGTCTCCTGTTGGCTGAAGTCTACAAAAGCTCATGCTGTCAATTTCTTTCTTTCAGTTAGTCTCAAAGGTGCCACAAGATATTTCTATGTGCTGATTCTACCAACTAACATGGCTATATCTTTGAATCCTGTTTACACATGTTATTTTAAAGACAAAATATATTTTATTTTAGGGGCAAAATACAGCATTTTTGAATTGTAACTTGACCAGTGACCCAGAGCATCTGCACATTTGCAGGGGTTTTTCATTTCCCACTCATGACATCAGTTATTCCTGTCCTCCTCAAAGGACTTTCCCAATGGTCAGAGATAGCACCTGAGTGACAAGAGACTGCTTCTGGAGGAAAAAAAATACAGATACCCCATCCCACCCCCGCATACGGAAGCATACAGACCAGTGTCCCCAGACAAACTTTATGTTATCCCAAACTCACTGTGTAGCCTTTGGAGTTCTATAGGGATAACAAAACAATAGTGTAAAAAGTTCTCAACATTTTATAGCACCATATGAATGCAGATTCTGCTGCTTCCATAATGATTACCACCATTATGTGTGCAAGCACTGCCCTACAAAAACTAGTTTTTCTGGTGTTTCGGTATTTTATCATCCAGTCAAGAGTGAAAAACCAAAAAGCACAAACAAAAAAACAAATACTATGTTCAGAGCACCACACACACAAACACATGCTATCTCCCAATTAACTACATGTTTCTTACAGTGGTGTGAATATAAGTGCTGCTGTGCTAGCATGATTAACTGGCACCAACACAAACACAATTTCCCTTTGCTACATCAGTTTTCAGCTAAAGAAGACTTGAAGAGAAAGGCTACAAGAGCACTTTGCAGATCCACTAGTGCAGAGAAAGAAAAATGGACCTTCAATCCCTAGGCAGAGAAGCTGTGAACAAAATACTCTGCTCCTTGCTTCATGAGTAGCTAATAAAAAATTAGCACAATTGTCCCAGGTGTGAATGACGACCGTGGCCAATACTGTGTATTGCTCAAGTGCAAAATGCCAACTATAGCATTTGAGAGTAAAAATTATGCCCTTCCTGGGAAGCAAGGCACTTCCTGCAAATGATGACACAGTGGTACAAAATCTTTTTCTGTAAGTCTGGTGTAATTTCAAAGAGAATAGCCAATACCTTCTGATGATTAAAGAACACAACAAGCATTTTTACTCAAAATAGATGTCGCTTGCTTCTCTCACCTACATTTAAAGCAGCTGACCCAACTGAATATAGCCTTGTTATTCATTGACAGTCTTCCTTCCATGTGCTAACCATGCTGAACCCTGCTTAGTTTCTGAGATCACACAGGATGTGGTGATTGAGTGAACTCAAAAGAAATGTTGTTGTTTTATATATATATATAATACTCCTCCTTATATTAGCTTCCCTCCAACTGTTTTAGTCTATAGCTCTCAGTTTAATTTTCACTGAGACAAATGGGAGCTGAAATACGACAATATTTGGAGGACATCAGGAAAAGGTTCATGAATGTATCCACCAAATATACATAACCTCCAGTTAGCTAGATATATACACTGAGAGCCAACAGGCCATAGTGGTTTGGGAGTTGGACTACAACTCTGGAGATGAGGGTTCGATTCCTTGCTCAGCCACAAAACTCACTGGGTGACCTTAGGCACTCTCACTTTTAGGGGAAGGATCTTTTGTAGAAATGTAAGGGAAACAGACGAAGAGAATGCATGGTGTACAACAGAAGAGGATCTGGTTGAACATCCTCTGCAAGGATGGAAGCTATTTTTAGTATAACAATAAGAGGGCATTGTTATATTTTAGTCAATACTCTGAAGAAAACTCTATCACAGGCATGGGATTCTCAGTGTCCATTAGATAACTCCAACTGTTAAGGGAAAACTGCAAGAGTTACTTCTATAATCTTCTGAAAAGGCTCCATACCTTTAGTTTGAATTGTTTTTCCAATTGCCAGTTATGCTACTGCTATAACTGACTTCAATATACTACATGGTCGGGAATACAACATCTAAAAACTGTATCCTCCTCCCTGCTTTCAACTGATTTCATTGCTGAAATCTGCTAACAAATGTCTGTAAAGTATTCTTTTTAAAATAATAATAATAATAATAGTAGTAGTAGTAATACTTGCTTAAAGAAGAATGACACTTACTTCTTACCTTCTAGGTCCTTTACACATTATCACTTTGCCCTCAGCGGTGTTCACAATGTCTCTTAATTTAGCAACAAGTTGTTAATAAGCAAGCGTACGCTATTCTCGCTTCTACATTATTAAAAATGCTAAACAAAATTTCCCTTAAGGTACTTTACACAAGAATGTGTGTTGAACTAGCTTATTCCAAGTCCTATTCCCAAATATTTTAATTAGCAATGAACATCTATGTATCAATTCCCTGTTTTGCTTAGTGAGACTACCTTCAAATGTTACACAACCATGAGGATATATTTCCAAATTTATTTTAGAAATACATTATGTTGTACGTGGCCATATTATTGGAACTCCAGGTTTTAAGTAGCCTTAAAACATCCATTGTGACTACTTCAGAGAAACTAGTTTCAGAATTGCAACAAAGATCCAACTGAACTGAAACCTGAACAATTAGTCTGAAATAGTAGAAAAGTGAATAACAAAATAAATGTAGAAAATTCACTTATTAAAAACCTGGACTAAATCACATGCATGGAAGCTGATACTCCAAATTATACTCAAGAACAATGCCTAGAGAATGCTTTCTGCAAAAAGGAAGGCAAACCAGACATTCTTCGATTCACGTTACGATCAGTTACTTTGGATTCTCCCGTACATGTCTGCAAACTCATTTATATGTAAGAAAATATATCCTAAAGCCAAAAATGTTAGGGGGCCTAGTGCATCTCCTTTACTTTGCATTTACCAACCAGCAATGTTAATGAAGGTGCATAGAGCCTGAAAACTGAAATGTTAGATTATGCATCAAACCTAATCTGTCAATCATCTTCCATTCTAACCAGTAATCTACAAAGGTGACAAAAAGTAAATATACCTCTCCCTGATATACCAGATGTATCATATTCCCTAGAGAATCAATGTGCTAATATCACCAACAAGGACTGAAGCTGAAGCAAACCCTTACACGTTTGATCCTTTACATACAAGTAAAATAAACCATTAAAAGCAATAAATAAATAAATACATAAATAAACAAATAAGCATTTTAAAAAGTTATTTTGTACCTAATGCATATAAAGCCAGGGGAAGGATGGAGAAATCAATCATGATTATATTTTTAAGAGACAAAACAGATGCTTTTTCCTGACAAAACTGTCTACCAAGTGTTAGTCAGTGAACTGACCTGCCTGCAGGGCAATCATATCAGCTGTAAGCCACATCAATCATTTATTTTAAGCCATCACTTATTAGTGAATGCTGAATTTAAGGTAGGCATGTATTATCAAAATGCATTTCTTTTATCTTCATTTAATGATGTAAAATTTTCAAGAACTCTAAAAGAACAGAGATCAAGCAATCGACTCACCAATCAATCAAATGAGGTTAAAATGAGATGCTACTTTTCTTCAGGAGCATTCAAATATGATCCAGCTATAAAAGCTGTGACTTTTCCTTGGGCAGCCCTTGTTGACTAAGTGTTAAAAAAAGGCATTTGCCATTATAACAGCATAAAACTAACACCTCAAAGTGTTACCTACTCAGGCCTTTTAGCAAATTTGTTAACACTTTTAGGTATATTACTCCACCTTTCTCTTAGTGTGAACTGGTATCAATTATTTAGCCAGTTTTATTATGTTATTAGAATACCTGCTGATTAATCATGAATCAATGTGTCATTTTAGAACACTGCCCTTCACTTGTACCATATTTTTTCTTTAAAAGTGATGTAATAGTAAACATTTGGAAAAAAAAACCCTAGAAAAATAAAAACTACTGAGCCACAAAGAAATATTTAACAGCTACTTCTTGACACTGTCTCCCCACCTATCTCATTTTAAAAAGATTTTTAAAAACAACAACAAAAACCCACATTCCAAAATAATGGGGAGGGGGGGGGAATGAGGCTATTCTTGATGCTACTACTGTCATAAATGAAATCTCTGCAACTAAAACTCTTAGATAAGAGGGTTAGATCTGATACCATCTCCAACCTTTATTTTCACAATCAAACCCTTTAAAATATAAACACAACAAAACAGGCATAAGCAAATGTACAACTATCCAACACTGTCATGTTTATTCTTAACCACCAAAGGAAAAAAGGAACCTTTTAATACTTAATTCTGCGAGTATTAAACAACTAGTGTGAAAAACAAGATGCATGTAAACTATTTCTACTGCCTGTGCTTCAATGACTAGCTGAGACAACCTGTTATAGGAGGTGTTAATTGGCAATAGGAGTGCAAGTCAGAAGCATGTTCCCCATCGTCCTAACCCAGCAAGGCTAGGTCATTAAAGTGGAAATGAATTCTTTCATGCTGACTTAACTCTTGGAGTGCAGATTTTCAGCTGTTACACCTATAGACAATTGAGAGTGTGTGTTACTACTTCAGAGGGTAGAAAAACCATTCGCCTCTTTAAAGAACCATTGTGTTATGTATACATTATGTTATTGTGTGCTACAAATAACTGGAAGAGCACTTAAGGGTTAACACACACTTCCTCACATGCAGATTTACAAGTAATACTACATAGATATATTTTAATAGATGTGACAGTTTGTCCACTTGCAAGGGAAGAGAATGAAACAAATAGCTTTCCAAAACAAAAAACAAACAAAACAAAAAACAAAAATATGATGATTTAAGATCTAATCGAAGATTTCTGCCTGGTGCCATAAGTAGCTGTTGTAAAGCAGGAGGGTTGATAGCTATGCCTATGCCTTCACAACATCAAGGCATCTTCTTTAAAGCTGACGACGTGTCCAAACTATGTGGATGCAAACAATGCGTCCAAAAATACTAATGTGGGAACCAGGACTAGAAGAAAAGGTTCAAACCTCTGCTCCATCATGAACCTTGGAACCATTATAATCTTCCAGCCTAAGCTAGTTCACAGAATTGCTGCAAGAATAAGAGTGGGAAGGGGGAGCAAAGATTACCAACTCATCTAGTGCACTGGCAGAAAGGTAGGCTAAAGGTGTAACAGAGAAAGGAATTTTGAAAATGATCTTGTTCAATCAAACTATTTCAAATAATAGTGCCGGTGAAGTACACATGTAATCATCTCCTACAAATGGAACAAATAATGTGGACTCAGATGCACTTTTCATCTGATATCTTCCCATTCTTACAATCTCATATCAAGAAAAAAAATGAGCTACTTTATTTCCACAAAATAATCTCTATCTGACTAGAAATTTATAATTTTGCTCTCTTTCCCAAGATGGGGCATTAAAAATGTAAGAAAAAGATACCAATACCAAACCGAAAAAGGGCATACATGTCTTTTATGTACCAAAATTTCTGAAAGGGCAATGCTCCAAGGGATTTCAGACGTCAACCATTCACTCTACACTCAGAAGAACACTAAAAATAACAAATAGCTCCACTATTTGATTTGAGAAAATAGTTAAAAACATTCCCTTGTCTACAGACAAGTGTCAGATACTATTTAGAGAGCTTGCTGGTGGACATTCGTAACAAGGACACTTACTTTTTAAAACATTTATAAGGAGATGTGCTAAGAAGCCGTACTGACTAACTAAAAACACCTAGTTATTATGCACAAATGAAAGGCAGACAAAGATACTTTGTTTCCATACATCAGAATACTGTAAAAATTTCATTGTCTAATATGTTGGAGATGATTTGTCATATGCAGTTATACCAGATGGGTTTTTTTGTTCTGATTTGCAAAAACAGATACAGTTATACTGCTCTAAAAACATACGAGCAAAGCAAAGTGTCTCAGAATGCTGATTATGTGTGTGATCTGTTTTGAAACATCAGATTTTAGCACCTTTAAAAGCCTATAAAAAGCAATAATGTGTGAGAACTGATGGAAGGTCATTTGTCTTGATTAGGAAAAGTGCAGAAGAGAATCAAACTTCAGAAATGGTGCATGTGTAAGCAGAATAAATGGGGGGATTCCTAGTTAGCATGCCATCACTAAAAACTGACTAAACTTTTTTCCTAGAGGCCACATATGTCTGATTTAATTTCTTCCTTTCCCTTTCTTTCTTTCTTTCTTTTCTCTTTTTTGGAAAAAATGCCAATACTCACATCCTTCATTATTTAGATCATTTCAATGCTTATGGAAATTTCTATGATTTTCACCTTAGAGAGTATTGCCAGCATTGCTTGAATCTTCAATGACATTTAGCACACATACAACACTACCATCAGATGATCAAACGGAGGCCATCTTCCCCCCACAGTAAAACTGCTTGAGAGATGAGAGGCGGGAACTCAGTCCACAACCTGCTATGTCTCCACCCAAATGAGAGAAGCATCCAGCTCTCCCTCTCTCCAAAGGAGGATTTATATTTCCCATAAAAGTTGGCTTAGCCAGGATATAAGCAGAGTGAATGATCCAAGAATCCCTATCATTTTCTTGCCATAGCAGCACCCACTGTGCCTACCTACTGTTGTGAATAAACACTGCGGAGTAACCTGGCTGTCTCAAAAGCAGACAACTGGGTTACTTGGTAGTGTTTCTTAAATTTTACCCCAAAATGTTCTGGGCAAAGTGGTAGAGTAAACTAGCCTCTAAAGGCATGTAGAAAATCAGTTCAGCCCAATCAAGTAAATCCGCTCAAGTAAAAATTGAGTCAAGGGGAGAGTAGCAAATATACACAAACAACAAATGATAAAGCTCATATTACTAATCTATCTAAACTGAACTGAGTTGGTCAAGACAGAAACTTGACTGTGATGTCTTCCCATTCATAAAATGAATGGAGTGGTACAGATAACAAACAAACAAAGCATTTTGCCCATTTTGTGCTGTTTTGCCTGACTTTGGCTGACACCAGTGTCCTTCCAAGGCAATGGGCATCAGTTCATGTAGGCAAAAAATGCCAAAGAAAAAAGATAAGCTGGAGTCTAACTTTAGTAAATGAGAAAGGGGGAAGAAAGGGCTAGTGCTTTTCTGCCAGGCCATGCTTGTGTATCCAAAGGGGTGCTGGATGGGTTGTGACTGAACCCACTGCACCAAATAGGAGCTGCCATTCCAGAAAGATTTAAAATATCAGTTATGACAAATATGAGGGCATCGTGATACTTTTGCCTCCTCCTGCAAATGTTTGCAGGTTTTTAAAAATAAAGCTTAATGGTAGAACTAATAAGAGAGCCAACGTGGTATAGTGGTTTTGTGCTGGACTAGTACCCTGGAACACAAGGAATCAAATCTCCACTTAGCCATGGAAACCCACTGGGAGACCTAGGGAAAGTCACACTTCTCAGCCTCTGAGGAAGGGAAAGGAAATCCTCCTTTGAACAAATCTTGCCAAGAAAACCCCTTGGCAGGGTAGCTGTAAGCCAGAAAAAACTTGGAGACACAAAATAACAACAAGAATGAATAAGGTGAGGCAAATATATATTTCCTGCTCTAACACAGTGCACAGTCAACACTGTAATATTTTGCCTAAAGCAGGAATGGACTACTGTGGTCCTCCACCAGATGTTTTTGTGGCCTAAACTCCCATCAGCCAAGGCCAATACCATCAGTGGTGAAGAGGTGCAGAACCTTGCAGTTCAAAAGCACCTGGGAGGCCACATATTGCCCAGTCTGACATAAAGACAGATCTTTGAGAGGTCTTGGTCTATTGCTGAGGTATGGAGTTATGTCCTGAAGAGATGATGCAGCCATCCATTAGATCAAAAGGGGATAGAGCCTTCCTACCCCCAAATTTGCAGATGATGGCAACAGTTGTTGCTGAAAGCTTTGCCTTCTGCACCTTTTGGCTTTTGTGAAATGCTACTGGGGGGAGAGGGGCCACTTCCACAAAACTCTCCAATACAGGGTTTTTCATTTATCCCCTCAAGTCTAGTCATACACATTTACTCAAAACTTCCCACTTATCCAGGAATACGTCACAGTGAATTAAACCAGAATCAGCATATTAATATCTGCATCAATAAGAATTGCTGAACATTTTATGCATTTATTAAACTAAACTATCCTACATTACAATAGCAATCTCTGGAGCAGTTTATAATTATAAATACCCCAAATTCCTCTAAAAAGCCAAAGTGTCTTACTAAATATAAGCCTGTCATTCTCAACAGGAAATAAGTTCCTGGTGAGAAAGGAAGGCCTAGCATAACCTGCCTTGAACAATAAATACATGAAAATCAACACTTAGTTTTTCAATCTGTAATTATAAAAGAACCAAAGAAAACTAGATCACAAGTTTAAGCTCTATATAAACTAGATCAGCACATTCAACATGATTTTTAGATCAGTAACAAGTCTCTTAAGTGCTTCAGGTTTTATCAATGAACTTTTAAAATTAAAAATAAATAAAGGAAAGTGCTTCTATAGTATCAAGCAGTGCAGTACTTGAAACCTCTTTCAAAGTGACAGTTTTCAAGTGCCATGTACAATGCCCTAATCTGGAAGTGTCCCAGCTAACCCATCTGATCAACAATTTCACAGATGGAAGCACTTGATGGCTAATTGGCAAGCCTATTATTCAAACAAAATAGCTATTTGCAATTCTTGCCTCTTTATTTCCAGCTGAAGTGCTAACACTGCTAAGAGACAGGTCACCCCTCCCTCTGCTTCTTTTTTTTTAAAGAAGTGGTCCACCTTAAGTCTATTTCGACAAGACATCAGTTAAAACCATCTAGCCAAAGTTGCAATAAGCAAATATGGCAAGCTACTGCATTCTGTATTCAAGGACAGACTTTGCTGGCGTTTCAGTTACTCTTTTTGAGGGCTGTATACAGTGTTACTCTGGGTTATTTACCCACCCACACACATGATCATGTCACCAGCTGTCAGTGCTATTGTGTACTAGAAACGACATTTTAAAATTCAGAAAAGGAAACACAGCAACAACATTTAACTTGCATTAATGAATTATATTAGTAATTTCCAAAGTCAAGGCAATGGAATTGTATAGCTATGCCCTGTACCTTATTGGAGAAGTCTCTACTTAATTTGTCTTGTAAGTGAAAAACATTTGCCCACAATATCATGTCATAGCCAGCATTGTGTAGTAATTTGAGTGCTGGACTAGGACTATGGGAGACTAGGGTTTGAATTCTTCTCACTCAGCTATGGAAACCCACTGGGTGACTTTGGCCAAGTTACTCTCAGCCTCAGAGGAAGGCAAAGGCAATACCTCTCTGAACAAATCTTGTTAAGAAAACCCTACATAGGGTCACCTTAGTGTCACTGTGAGCTGGAAACAACTTGAAAGCAGACAGTAAGAGCAACAGCTTTGTGAGATACCTCATACCAAAGCATTTGAAAGGAAAATTTGTTCTAACCATTCATTTATTCAGCTTTACCCTACCTTCCCCAATATGCTGAAAACTTTTAAAACTAGGCTGTTAAGATACATGCTAAGTGACAACAGTCTATTTTTTTCTCCGAAACACCGCATTCAGATGACAGTTCAAGCCACAATCAAAGATCTGGGCTTCTAATGTGCAAGCAATTGTGATTGTTGCTTTTTAGCTTTTAAGTGTTAAAATTTTTGGTTTGGGGCTATTCTATAGTTTTCTTTTTAAGTGCTATATGCTCGCTTAATAAAAATAATATCAAACTACAAGGCATTCAGAGCATTGTTCCAACTATACTAATAAACTTATCCAACCTGAAACAACTATAAGAGCTGGATAATAACTGAATACTTTTCTTTCCATCTACTGTCAAGATCTTTTAATGAACAAGACTCCATGAGATAGCTATATCTAAAATTCAGGGGAATTAAAACAGCAATTTACCATACTGTTTAAATACTAAGGAAGGATGCTGGACTAATTTCAGTTTGGGATAAAATTTCATACATGTTATAGTGCTCCAGAATTGCATTCAGATGCAGGCATATACAACAGGATTGGCAGAGGCATACTTTCACAAGTTACTATAACAGGTTTAATAAGATATAAAGTGTGGAACCAAGTAGTGTCTTTCAGCTCAGTGTGGCTTCTGATCCAGAAGACACTTCTACTAATGGGATAAGAACTTCTGCTGATCTGCTCTTTCCTATGTAGATCCCACCTCTGCTGCAATTTTCCGCAGTGTCCTGGAGCATGCCCCAACTGTCCAGAACAGACTGGGAGGTGAAGGCAGTTATGAGGAGAAACATGAAAATAAGTTTTCCATTAACTGAAGCATCTGCTGGATCAAAATTCATAAAACACCACTAGATTCTATCCATAAAAGTACTTTTATTCAGCTGTATAAGAAAGGTCTTCTATTTCTCTGTAATGAAACCACAACATTTTATCTCCCAATTTGTCTGAGGTATCCCTGCTACACTACTGACCAACTTTACACACAGCTCTGTAAGCTCTGAGATACTGGTAGCATTCTATAACGTTACGGTACATAGGTTTTGAGAATATATGCACTCTAAGGAAGCCATGAAAGGGAGTGTACTAGTCTTGTCAGTGACCAATTGCATATGGAACATCTCTGCTTTATAATACTGTATGTCACATGTTGAAGCTAAGATGAGAGATAAATGGCAGTCTGTAAAGCGTAAAGCAGGCTAGCATACTCTTATCACTTTTCATGTTTAACACCCTCACATTCTGCATGCCTATATAGAATTAATGTTTAACAGAGTACTGTGGATTGCACCCAATGTTGTCCCCACATTCACAAACGTTTGATCTAGTGGACATGGGAAAGAAAAACACATTTTTCCAAATTCCTACTTCCCCTCTACACCCCAAAAATCTGCTCTGAATAGCTGGAGGATCCTTCAGAGTAATATAAAAGTTGGTATAAGGGAAACTGGCAAATATCAGCTACCTGAATTCTATTATCAGAGGCCTCAAATGGTTCAAATACCCAGTATCCATTGGTATCAGAAGTTCTATCAAAGCAGCGTTCAATTTCCTAACTCAAATGCATTCATAACACCTCTCCTTTCCCTTGCCTACCTGGGAAAAATCAGACAGGTCCCAAAAATAAGACAGCCCACTCTCAAATCTTACATGAACCTGTCAAGTATTAAAATTCAGTGAAAGTATTATGCTAATTTTACTGTCCATATTCCAGTCTTGGTGATTTGGCAGATGAGTTGCCCTGTTCATCATGAACTGCATTACCAGAACAGATCCCACGAATAAAATGCTAAAAGATAAACTGGACATAGGTAATGTCATTCAACATGCCCAATTCTGAATTTGGTGATGGAGACAAAACACCATTACTGTAATGAAGCCCCTGATCTTTTCACCAAGATTCACTCTCATGTGAATCAATCTCACTTACTCTCATCTGTTGGCTATTTAAAGTAATTTATTTTAAAGCTCATTTAAAAGAGTGAGTTTAGGAGCACCAGGCTCTGCAAAAAACTGAGAAAAAAAGCTACGGACAAACATGGCTATAATGCCAACGCCAAAGGAAATGTCATTGTACACTGGGTTATTCATTCTGACATCTGAGCAAATAAAACATATTGAAAAACTTTATACAAACATTTTGGTGAGGGAAAAATAAAACAGCAGTTGCCTCCCAAAAAACTGTACACTGACAGCAGCATGACACTAGTTAAAAATATGGAGGTGACATAAAATTTGGGTGATGGGAGAAAAACTATACTGTATATAGGTTTTCAAAGAATAATCGAGAACTGAAATCTGCTTGGTATCTGGCTTGACTTCCCAATCAGGAAATAGAAAAAGGCCCTCATCCCATATTACCTCACCTTTTTATAAAGAACAGGAGGATCTTGTCTGAGTTACATCAGTGGGAGAAATACATGTGTATTCATAAAAGAGCCTTTTCTGTGACAGTGCCCAGATACTGGAGTGCTTTCCCAGGGCAGGTATTATTGGTGTTGATATTGCTGTCCTTTTGAAACCAAAGTGAAATGAGCCTTTTTGTCCAGGTTTTTAGCTTTACATTTCTATGAAAGTCTGTTTGCTTGTTGGTCAAATAAATGTTCTGTATCATATATTGCAATTATACTATTATAATGTATTTGTCTCTTAACAAATGAAATGATATGAATAGGCTAGGACAGTCTCAAAACCTAAACTGCTATTTGTAAAGAGCTACAGACCAGTGAAGGGTGGAAGAAGTTCTCTAAGAGAGTCAAACAATGTGCATAATTTTATGGAGGCAAAAATAAGACTGTTCACTGGATGAAAGGCACTGGATGATTAATTCAATAGCCAAGCTATTAAAAATGAAACTGAACAGCTATGTTTATTTGAAAATTTTATCAACCATGGCAGACAATGTTCGGAATGCTTTCACATTCCAATATACCAACAGTGGTGACCAAGCTGTATGCGTCACGACGTGTGCTCACATACATACGGTGCTATATGAATAAGATATGAACCATCACTCTTAATCAATACAGGGAAATTTTATTTGAAAATGATTTGTGTTTTCCCTTGCCTGCTTGATCAGAGTTTGTCAAATCATCTCCTCTGAACAACATCCAAATCTGAATGACAAATGAAAATATCTTGCTTCCTCATACATTGCATACTCACAAATTCTGTTTGGATAGTTAAACTACAGTAAAACCATTGAAATAATTTACATTAATTTACATGATGAATTAGGGCATTACTTATGAAACATCATGCCATGCCAAAAATGTGTTAAATCTTTAAGATGACACTAGGTGTGTTTGAATAAAATGATAAGGCAGTGAAATGCAAGAATCCTAAACTTATTGAATATGCTGTCGCATCACTGTACTTTCCACTGGAAATTGCTGATTCCTAAGCACCAGAGATTCAAGCATGGTCACAGGTTCAATACATACAGTTGCTCTTCTAGAGCTCACACACAGTAATATGTAACCAAAAAATGCAAAGGGGGAGGGGTATGACTTGTAATTTTATTTAAATCTTAGAAAAAAATACCAACAAGCTGGATACTAACCTGTCCCAGACCAGGCATGCCTCCTCCAAGTCGCAGAAGTCGATCCATATTTTCTAATGGAAAGAAAAAAAAAGAGATTGCATACCTAGGCTCTAATGTGTTTAGTAAATTGTGCTCCATGCAAGTCACCTATAGTCACTCATTATGTCAAATATATTGGTAGTAATTACAACACAACATCAGACTTCCTATTAATTAACACCACATATTAATTCAAGAAGCTGTCTTCCATACTAATTAACAACCTTAATTTAAGTGTACTGGGTTTGGGTTATCCCCAGTTTTGGAAAAAAGAAAAGACAAGCTTTTCTTCCAATATTCATTTCTTAAAAACTGCAAAAAAACAAAAACATTTACTTCCTGCTCGTGACCCCACTCACCTGAAAAAGCATCAGCATAGCAAGCTAGAAAACAATAACACCTCCCCACCAGTATATCAGAGTTTCCTTCAGTATGTCCAGAGGACATCAATATGAAGACTCAAAAGTGAAGATTTTTAACATCCTCATTAGTAGGTTCTGTGCTAATTAACTTACAGCTTGTCAGTTAGCATCAAAACTGCATATGAAAGATGCTGAACGAATTATAGATTTACTGAATTAGCATCAAAAGCTTTTTTTAATGAACTCATTACAAAAAAGAATGCTGTAAACATGAAATGGCTTTAGTTAAAATACCAAAGGCTATACACTTGTTCCACACATTTCCAAATCTTGTGAAATATAGAATGCTGTAGAATGAGTCTGTCCCACAAACATTCCATCCTTTGTTATAGTGCTGTAGTAGTAACATTTTCATATGCAGCATGTCACTACTAGTTCTGAAATTCTCACTGCCTTAGATAACAGTGGTGGGAACCATTGAGCAATTATTCTGAGCCAAAGTTGAACACAGGCACATCAACTCTCCCACTTTCGAGTACCACAGATGTCCACATACTTAGGTTCACTAGTCAGGCATACTATTGTCAGGGATGGGGATGGGGAGGTGTAGCACCAAGAATTTGTCTTGCCATATCCTTGTTTAATACGTGAGAGTATGATAGACTTAAAAAGTCAGTTAAAATCAATTTGGAAGTTTACAATTAAATAGCTTGGCCAGGGAAACCTACTGGGTGACTTTGGGCAAGTAATACTCACTCAGACTCAGAGGAAGGCAGAGGTTAAACCCTCCCTCTGAACAAATCTTGCCATGAAAACCGCATGTTAAGTTGTTAGTTTTAACTTTTTAACTTGTGTAATTTTTTAAAAAAATTATATTTAGACTTTTTAATGTTCTGTATTGTTTTTAAACTGTACTGTTTTAAATTTGTTGTTAGCCACCTTGAGAATCAATAATAATAATAGATTGTAGGCACATGTCTTGCTTGGGTGTTGATACTGTATGCTCAATACAAATCTCATGCGTCATATCTGTGATGTAATAACAGATGTAATAAGATGCTTTTTAGTTCTGTTTATATAAATTTGGTTTATAATAGTTAAGTAAAGACGATCAATCTGGTGGTTCTTACTCACCTTGAACATTTCTACATCAGATTTAAATATACTCGAATGGAAGGTCAATATACTACTGGAATGCATACAAATACACACAACTACAAAATGTAAACCAATTTTATATGCAAATATTCCTGTGTTTTAAGGGTAAAAATGTATTTCCAACTAGACATATTTAAAGTCATTAACTGTTCTTTTTAAAATTTGACTTATGTTTTGCTTTCATCCATTTTGAAGTAAACTGATTTTTTAAAAAAAGATTTCAATTATGGACAATCTATTTCAACTGGACTATAATGCCCAAATCTCTATAGCTGTATAGCTTTAAAAAGTTTTACTGTAATTTGTTGTATTTTTTAAATTATTCAGTATGCTTTTTGATTGCAATTTTTTTTGTTTTAGATTTTTAAAAATTATTTAAAAGTTGATTTGTACACCATCCTGATACACCTTGTGATATAAGAGGATAGAAATATTTTAAGTAGTAAATAATAAACACACATGGATGAAAATCTCAGAAAGTGGGGTGTGGCCATCTTGGATAAGAAACCTAATGCGTTCCTCTGATTCTTTGGCATTTCATCTCTAGAACAAGTGGTTAATAATGATTTGTTGCTTGAGCTACAAATTGTATAGCAGATCACTAAACTGTGGTTTGTTTCCCCATTTTTTTTCTATTTCCATTTCTTTTATCATTTCCCATTTCAGGACTGACTGTTAGGAAGACAAGTCAAGGAAATCCTTTAATTGTGGATTTGAACATTAAGACAAGCCACGATTCATGGATTTCTAATTGAGCCAATGTGTTTTAGTGGTTTGAAAAATGGATCTGGGTTCTGGATACCAGGATCTGAATATTCACTTGGTCATGCAAACTTATCGGGCGACCTTGGGCAAATCACACTCTTTCAACCTTAGAAAAGGTGCAAAGGCAACCCTCCCCACTGATCAAATCTTGCCAAGAAAACCCTGTGACAGGTTTGCCTTAGGATTGCCATAAGCTGGAAATGAATTAAAGGCACACAAATTGTGGCTAATTTAAAAAACATGGCTTGTCAACACATTGATTCACACATCACACAAAGTTTTTTCTTTTCTTGTTCTACTTAAAATAAGATTTTTGCACAATACAAAATTGATTTTTTTTGCCTGAAACCATGTAATGGATCATTTTTGAATGTAAGACAAAAAAGCTAATTAAATGTATATATCCCAACATGGTACAAGAATAAAAATACCCACTATTTTGAACAAATATTCAGCCTTCCCTAGATTGTACTCTGTGTCAAGTATACCAGTTAATAACCAGTTACAATGGGTGATACCCGATTAATCCATTACCCAATTAATCCATCTCACTAACAGTTAGTGCTAGTTCCTCTAGCTTTAGTTAGTGGAAGAGATAGAGGGGAAATTCTTTTCCTCTGTTTAGTACACGTCCCATGACCTCAAAAATATGCTCCCGAGGTTTGGGAACCATTTGCAACACAACGGGACTGAATTTGGAAGATAGGAAGGAAAAAATTGTTGCATGAGTAGATGCCCATTCACAAGGTACTGAGTTTCAGTAATTGATCAATGACTCACTACAAGTTAGTCAAGATCCCTATTATGTACTACAGTGGTCCCCCGGGATCTGAAAGGTTCCCCGGGATCCAAAAAAAAAAAACACCTGCGCAGCCCCTTTAAATTGGCCGCGCGGTCCATTGAATATAGCGGTCCCCCGGGAAACGAAAGCTTCTGGGTTACGAAGGTAATCCCGGAACGGATTACCTTCGTAACCCGGGGGACCACTGTACTCTAGCTTCACACTTTTTCCAAGGTGGCACAGCAGTGACAAGGAAAGTCTGACAAAATGTTCCATCTCCAAACAATGTATTTCTTGAATGTCTGAATTCCTGAACATCTGCTATGCTCACAGCCTTTTTCCTTCTGCCACTGCTGCTGCAACAACTACCATTAACTGCTTTCAAGTCGACTCCAACTCATGGCAACCCCATGGACGTGCGTCGCTATACTACTGCTCTGCTTAGGTCCTCCAGATTAAGACACATGACCCCCTTGATTGAGTCCAGCATCTGGTGTGCGGCCTTCCTCTCTATCTACCACCTCCTACCTGTCCTAGCGTTGTTGTCTTATCTAATGATTCATGCCTCCTCATAATGTGGCCAAAGTACGACACCCTTAATTTGATCATCTTGGCTTCCAGTGAGAGTTCAGGCTTGATCTGTTCCAGTGAGAGTTCAGGCTTGATCTGTTCAGGCATGATCTGTTCAATCCCATTTGTCTGGGATTTTTTTGGCCATCCGTTTTATCCTCAGCACTCTTCTCCAGCACAACATCTCAAATGAGTTGATTTTCTTCTTATCCCCTTTCTTCACTGTCTAGCTCTCACATCTGTACATGGTGATGGGGAATACATGGCTCTGATAATTCTAACTTTAGTGCTTAGATATATATCTTTACTCTTTAATATCTTTTCTATTTCTTTCATAGCTGCCCTTCCCATTCCTAGCCTTCTTGTTTCTGACCAATGTTCGATCCAAGGTATGGCAACTCTGTCTACCTACACCAGAGTAGTTGTATTGGCATAGCACACCAATTGGATTCTGCCCTTAATGTTTTATCACCAATCCAATGGAACAGGCTCAATTGAGACAGAAGAACCAGTGATGCTAAATGCATATCTAGTTCCATGGATTCTCAAAATCCTGAATGGTAGAATTACATTTCCAGGCAATCCCAAGCAATAATGTTATGGACATAAGATTCTCAATGAACAGTTTAAGCTATTTTATTTTACCTTATATTCACTTAGTTTTCAATTCTTTTCACCAACCTTGTTTCAATCTTTGCTTGATACCAAGAACTGATCGAGGCAATTATTACCTAAACAGAAGGAACAGCAACTGTTAGCATACAAAAACATTACTACTGTTTTAGGCAGTGAGTTACTCCTGCCCAACATTTTGCAGACCCAAAAGCTTTCTGAATGTAGTACAGAAATAGCCATTGTTTAAAGTTATAAAAATTATGCAGAACAGAAGTTATTTTCCCCGAAGCCTTTAAATCGATAAAGAGAAATAATACTCTTATTTAAAACAAACACTGTGATGGGTAGTCACAAATAAGAGTAAATTCACAGAAACCAACAGGACTTACAAGTGCTATGAGTCTCAAAGAACCCTAGATCTAATTATGTTAGTGTCTTTAATCTTCTCTGAGTCAGATAAAAAGAACAATCTGCTGCATAAGCAGGGAAACTATTAATGGTTTTTGTCACTAAATTCTTATAAAATTAGAGATTGAGATTTTAAAAAATTGTAAAAATGTATTGATTTTTTAAACATTTCAATAAATTGCAAATTGATTAAATTTTTAATAATATTACCAGTATCAATGGAATTATCTGTGGATAGCTGTTCTGTATGTCATATGCATGTGAAGAGAAAGGAGGAACATGTAAACATGTAAGCGTTAATATCAAGCAAACAAAGCAAGAGCTTTTCTATCTTGAGGATCTCAAGAGACATATGAAACCTTATTCTCATCTCAGGTTGTCACACTAGAGGTGCTAGTTAACTGATTCAATTTGGCAAATTAAGTTAAAGTTTTCTACTTAAGCAAGATTAGACAATATGAAACCATTAACTGTTGCCAAAGTTCATATCCTATAAAAAAGATACAGGAATTCTGTAGCACCTTGGAGACCAAGTGAGAAAAATATATTTCTAATACAATCTGCCCTTGCCATATACGGGGGCAAATTTCACATATGCTGGAGTCCCATGTAACTGAATAGTGGCACCAGAGTTTGAGAATCACTGTCTTATAGGATAATATTAGACCTTGTGATGCTGTTGCTCACATAGACGTGGAGGCAGAGATGGTACCTATGTTTGTGGAAAGGTTTTATTCCTGCCTTTCCACCCATTTTGTGTCCTATTATAGGTGAGTGACATTTGGGGACTGCCTGCAGGTGATCAAGGTCCAGCTCCTGGAGCTCATGAGAAGGAAGCGTTATTCTCCATAAGTTGTTGTAGTTTGTTAATGATGTGTCTTGTTCAGCTGTTATGTCTATGTAATGGTGCTAGAGCACCAACTTCCCTTGGCAAAGGGCACGCCAACTTAATGTATATCATATATTCCAGTATACCAATAAATATCATAGAGTTGGAAGACACCACAAGGGCCATCCAGGCCAATCTCCTATTGTGCAGGAATACACTATATACATTGGATTAATTAAGGATGATATACCAATTTCCAAGCACAGCAGCATTCTAAAACCATGATGCACCCACACCAATTAAAATTGGGTAAAATCTTTAAGGCAGGACATGTATGGAAGACCAAACTTTCACCTCCGGGTACCTCCCACAGGCCACACCAGGCCTAGAAGCAGCCCATAATGATAATAATAATAATAATAATTATTATTATTATTATTATTATTATAATTTATAATGATCGAGGAGGGATTACAACATGCCAAGATACAATACAATAAAATTCAATATGACATTACAACAGATTAAAATCAATAAATTACATCAACAACATATCCTGGGGGGTATTTCTGGTTCAGTGGGGAGTTAGAGAAGGTCAGGTGGGTATGCCCGCCGGAAGAGGTCTGTCTTCAGTGCTTTTTTGAACGCTTCCAATGTAGGTATCAGACGGATCTCTTCCGGCAGGTCGTTCCATAACTTTGGAGCCACAGCTGAGAATGCTAAACGAGATCTGGATGTTAATCTCGTGTGCTTGTAATTTAGCAATTTCTTATCAGTAGTTCTTAGGGTGCAGGGCAGATTATGTAGGGAGAGGCGTTCCCTCAAGTAACCTGGGCCCAAGCCATATAGGCCTGACCTCACCCCCCATGGAGTGGCCACTTGTCCACTTGTGTTTCTCATCTAGCCCCAAGGTCACCTGTGCAAAATATACTGGTCCAGGAAGCCACCAAAAAAGCAGGCATGGGCTACAAAAATGTTCCTGCAGGCTACATGCAGCCCATCGAGGACACTTTGCCTATGTTTTAGAGGTAAAATATTATGAACTTGTGAACTGTTCAGGACTGAGCCCGCAAGTATCAAACAGCAATTAACTGATGGGGGAAAAATATTAAACACTACACTTCTGCAATCCTGCATGCTAATGTTGACAGTTTAGGCACAGCAACACTCCTAAATTCATTGAGAATCCAGTTTTCATTAGCATTCCCAATGTGTGATTAGCAGCTCATTTTGATCTTGGTTGACATACAATTGCACCCAACACTGAACCCAGGGAAAAGGTGATGGGAAGGATGTCAGACTATAAAAAAGTGCCTATGATGGACACACAGAGCGCTGCTGCTCAGTCTTTAAATGCAAGTTAATTGTAACGTTATTATTATTATTATTATTAATTTTGATTTATATAGCGCTGTAAAATTTTACACAGCGCTTGACATACAAAAGTTAAAAATAGAGGTAAGATCTGCCATACAGCATACAATCTACAAAGCAAACAAGTTATTTAAAACATCACATAGCAAAATACAGACAACAATAAAATTGTAAAAAACACCAAAAAGATATTAAGATATTAAGATAATTATAAGTGTGTGGCAGTCCTAAAAGACTGTTGGGAGCCAGCCTTTATAACTTATTTACAATGGTTAAACATTTTACAAAGTCTGTGAAGTATTTTTCACAATTTCATATACACAACTTTTTGCAGATGGATGCTGCTGAGCTACCAAAAGTAATTAATGAACAAGTACACCAGGAGCTCTCCACAAATGCAATAAGCGCTTCCATTATCACAATATTTCCATGTGCAAATAGTTATGCATAATGCAGTATTGTTTTAATGCTATTCCCATGCAAAAATACCATTCAGAATTTTAAGCTGGGGTGAGATGAAACCAAAGCAATGTAAACATACTATTATTGATTTTGCTAACATCTGTTAATATTTTATTTATTTATTTATTAATAGCTTGTATAGTCTAACAAGCTGCAAGTTTCCATATAAGCACCTAATGATTTGTACCAGTTTCAGACCATATGAAATGGTTAGCTCTTGATAAACATGGAGCTGTTCAAGAATCATTTCAAAGCTTTTCAAAAACATGTTAATAAGGAATGTTTCCATGCATAACACAAGCAACTTGTGTGAGCTAATTTTGTTGCATTTGTGCCCTCCTTTCCCTTCTCAAATGTTTCCCTGCTTCTTTTTTTCTTTTGCTTAACTTCTTTAGCAAGTCCATTACTCATTTTGAGAAAAAGCTAAGCAAGAGGACATTGTAATTTGACTGTAACTACAAATTTCTAAATTATTCCTTATGTTTTTGTTGTTGTTATGTTGTGCATTTGGGGAGTGGAGAGTGGTGCACTTTTTTCCCATCCCTCTAAACCCTTACAACTTCTATTATGTCTGACCATCGCCCATGGTGGCTAGGGCTGATCAGAGGTGGAGTACAAAACTTCTAGAGGACACCAGGTGGCACACCCAGGGATTAAGATAGTAGCAACAACAGATTGGCTTAGAAAAATGCAGGCATCCATACAGGCACACATATACACCTATTGTAGAATCCATCTAAAAAGGAGAAATATTAAATGGAAATTAAATGTGCTTTAAAAAAACTACCCACAAAGTTTCTAGATCATATGAATTACAGTAGATCCTCCCAATTTGCAGGGGATCCGTTCCGGACCCCGTTGCAAAAATGGCGACTCGCACATATTCGAGTCCCATAGAAAATAATGGGGCGTGCATCTGTGAGCTGCTTTGTGGGACGGACGGTGCTTGTCCGTCCCACAAAGACCAAGACCATGGATTCCAAGTCTGTGAAAAGGGAGGGACAACTGTATCTGTATTCTCCCAATTTAATTTTTTAAAGGCCAAAATTTACATAATTTAAATTAAAACATGGGCAAAATAAACGTTTCTTCTATGGAGCAAAGTATAGAAGAGTGGCTATATTTTCTCTAATAAAGTACTTCTCAGGCTATCTAATGTAGAGGACCAACAACCCCAGGGACAGGTACTATATTTGTGCCAATTGACAACAATTCTCTCTTTCTTTCCTAGCAACTCTCCACCGATTGGCAGCCAGTACTTGAGTACCTCTGCTATAATAGATGAAACAGCCACCACAACAGTTTTAATGAAGGTAAAAGGTTATGCCCCACCAAGGATATTGTGTTCCCAACAGGAGACAACCTAGTAGCTCCATGATGTTGGAAGTACAGCTTCCATAATTCTCACTGCTGGCTGGGACTTGCTTCCAAATGTCAGCAGAGGACTGAGATACACATACACCTGTCATCACCACTGTAGCAGATAGGAATCCAGCATCTGAGGACCAAAACACACTGCAGAAATAATCCAGTCTGAGTCTGCTTTAACTGTCCTGGTTTAGTGCTAGGGAATTCTGGGAACTGTAGATTATTGCAGCACCAGAGCTCTCTGACAGAGGAGGCTAACTGCCTCACAAAACTACGGTTCCCAGAATTCCCTTAGTACTGAGCCAAGGCAGTTAAAGCTGTCTCACACTGGATTACTTCTGTTTTGGACCTAAGAGATCTAGGAAGACTAAGCGATAACGCTGAAAAGTAACTGTTAAAAGTCACTTGCTGCAAAACAATATATTTCCCAAACAGCTTTCAACAAGAATGATTTTAGGGGGAAAAATAACCTGAAAAAATATTGTATACTAAGATGTACACTTACAGAACCAGTTATGTGGAAGTTATAAAAGTGGTGAACTGGTCCCCACCGAACTGAGAAACTCATTGGGTGACTCTGGGCCCATCACTTTCCCTCAACCTCACATTATCTCACAGGATTATTGTGAAAATAAAAGAGAAAAAGAGGACAATCACGAATATTCCCTTGATCTCAATGGGGAAAAGGCAGGATATAAATGTTAACTAAATAATAAATAGTACTCCAAATGGGAATACCAACAATTTTTTCACAAATACCAGAAAATGGAAGCAAGTATCAGAAAGGCTAATTTGCAAAGTTTGTGCCAGATTGCAATGACCTCAGAATACTGGAAGGGCTTTCAAAGCAAAGGAAAAGTATATTTTTATTTCAAGTACCTCAGTTGGCAATACTTCTGACAGTGAAGGGTTTTCTTTTTTTTACAAAATCTTTTTGTGTCTGCCCCAACTCCTCCTTTTCTTCCTCAACCTCTGTCTATCTGGAAGTTGTGTTCTGTTTTTGTTTGGTTTGGGGGGGAGAGGGATTTTTTCCTCCTGGTGAAGAACGGTTGGAGAAATACAGACTTTCAGTGTCAGATAATCGCTGCAGAGGTGTGCAATTAACTTTAAGGCAGAACTGGGAAAGCATGGGATTCGATGACTGCTGATCCTGCATTTGCTTGCCAACAACCTTCAACAGCAGTTGCCTACAGAATCCCTTACTTGTACTGTAAGAGAGAGAGAAAGGGGGAGAGCAGATAAGCCTGCCTTAAAAGCTTTCCTGAGCATGTTCAGATCTGTAAGTCTGGACACCAAAATGGAAGTGATAAAAAAAAGGGGAGGATGGTGAAAGAAAGGATTATCCCCAGATACATTTTGTGACTTGTGAGTTTTGGAATACGACTCTGGAGACCAGGTTTTGATTCCCAGCTAAGCCATGAAACCCACTGGGCAAGTCACACTCTCTCAACCTCAAAGGAAGGCAAACCCCCTCTGAACAAATCTTGCCAAGAACACCTCATGATTGGGTTGTCATAAGCAAGAAATTACTGGAAGCCACACTACCACCACCACCACCACCACCACCACAACAAGCATTTTGAAAGAATCCTCCAAGTGTTCTCTGGAAGATTCAAAATGTTGTTTACTTATGTAAGGCTCGCTTTACCAGGTTGTTCACACATGGATACTGCTAGTTTGTAATAAAAAAGTTTGCTGAAACGGGTTATTCTGCTCTTCTTTTTCAAAGTACAGAAACCTATTCCCATTTTGTGCATGTTATTTCTTCCTCTAGGTCTTGATTTTGTCTGGAATACATCTACTTTGTTAATTGAACTGCATCTGCGTATGCTATTGATATGAGAAATATGTTGGGAAGCATCAAGTCAGTGGAGACTTGAGCCAAAGCCCTTTAGGTCTAGACTTCTGACCTGTACCCAACAAGGCAACACCAGGCTAGATCCTCACTTCAGCAGGTCACTGTGTCTCCGTGCTATTTAAAACCCTATTTAAATAATAATAAAAAAAATCACCACTGGTCTCTATGACTTCATACACTGCATTGTGTTTAAAAAGGGTCTCCAAAGTTATGAGAAAGTCTCCACGGGATGAAACTGGCGGACAATATTCTGCACACAGCTTTATTCAAAAATTTGTTCCTGTTGTTGTTGTTGCTGTTTGCCTTGCCTGAATCTGGTTTCACCCCTACAAACCTGGTCCCTTTTTCTCTCTCATCATCTATCTGCCCCTTTTGGCAACAAAAGGGGTTCAAAACTCTCAGTAACAGCCAGTTTTGGCTGTGGTTGGTTAGTATTGGCACTTGGAAAAGTTACTGGCTGAACTGACTGGTGGGGGGGGGCAGCCCTTTGGGAATTGTGGTCCAAACTCACTCACACACACACATCCCACCCCTTTCATATATACAGCTATCCCTCCATATCTGCAGCTTTGATATTTGCGGCTTTGATTATTCATGGATTTGATTAATATGTTAATCATCATCATCATCATCATCATCATAAATTTATTTCATAGAGTCATAGAATCAGAGTTGGAAGAGTCCACAAGGACCATCCAGTCGAGTCCCATTCTGCCATGCAGGAACTCCCAATCAAAGCATCCATGACAGATGGCCATCCAGCCTCTGCTTAAAGACCCCTAAGGAAGGAGACTCCACCACACTCCGAGGGAGTGTGTTCCACTGTCGAACAGCCCTTACTGTCAGGAAGTTCCTCCTAATGTTGAGGTGGAATCTTTTTTCCTGCAGTTTGCATCCATTGTTCCGAGTCCTGTTCTCTGGAGCAGCAGAAAACAAGCTTGCTCCCTCCTCAATGTGACATCCCTTCAAGTATTTAAACAGGGCGATCATATCACCTCTTAACCTTCTCTTCTCCAGGCTGAACATCCCCAGTTCCCTAAGGCGTTCTTCATAGGGCATGGTTTCCAGACCCTTCACCATTTTAGTCGCCCTCCTTTGGACACGCTTCAGTTTCTCCACATCCCTTTTTAACTGTGGTGCCCAGAACTGGACACAGTATTCCAGGTGGGGCCTGACCAAAGCAGAATATATACCACCTTTCCAAAAAAATCAAAGTGCTTTACAAAACCGAATAAAAACAACACATAACGCATAAATGGTTTACGTAAGGAAACAAATACCTAAACATATACAAACTAAAATCCCATCCCTTAACCCAAATACAACCGTCTTTAAACCAAATCACAGAAACAATTACATAAAACACATAAACAACAAAATACAAAACACTCCAACTCCCAGAATTCCATAGCCTTGACCCAGACGAAGAGTCAAAGGCTCAAAGCTATGGAATTCTGGGAGTTGGAGTTCGTTGCCGGGCCTACCTTCCTCGCAGGAGCCCTCTCTCTAGTCTCTCCTAGATGAGGATGATGAATCAGCCCGATTCATTCAAACCTGGGGCACCGCCGGAATCACTTCCGGGGTTAAAAAGCGTGACGCCACATCCGCCCTTCACCTCAGCCAATAGGCGCCTACGCTCGTCGTTGCCACAGCGACGGAATGTCCCGCCCACACTTACTCTGGCCCTCTCGATATTCTCAACTAAGCCACGCCCACTAAGCATAAAGGGGCGTGGTCAGCCCTCCTTCGCGAGATTGTCCTCCTTTATTAAAAAACAAAACAAAAAAACCGAACGGCCTGATCTTCTCTCAGAACGAATTTGAAATCCCATCTTCTGATTGGCTGCTGACTGAGCACAGCAGCGCGTGCCCGCTTCTGAGAGTTAACGGACGTTGCTCTGAGAGAACGTTCTAGAACTACAAGAGACTAGTTCCAAAGGGGAAATCAAATCACATTATACCAAAAAATAAAAATAAATAAAAAATGCAAAGGGCTATTCTACCACACTGCGGAAATAATTCAGTTTTAAACACCGCCTTCTTAACTGCTGTAGCTGCTTCTTGCTATGGCATCCTGGGATTTTGTAGTTTTACAAGGGCTTCTTCTTTAGCCTTCTTTGCCCAAGAGTGCTGGTGCCTTCTAAAACTGTAAATACCAGGGCTGCATCCACACTGGGGAAATAACCCAGTTTGGGACCGCTTTAGCTTGTTGTCTGACTCGCTGCTATGGAATTCTGGGAGTTGGAGTTTGTTGTGGGCCCACAACAAACTCCCAACTCCCAGAATTCCATAGCAACTGCTCTGACTGCCTTCTGTTGCATTCTGGGATTTGCAGTTCCGTAAGGCTCAAGACCTCACTGGCTGAATATTCGAAATGCCCCTCGTCCTTAAACTGCAGATCCCAGAATGCAACAGGAGGCAGCCAGTCGCAGTTAAAGTGAAATAGCAACACTTTAAGAGCGTAGTATGATAATCTCTCAGGAGTTTATCATACGACAAAATTTGGGGGTATAATACAAAGGCAATCCGAACGCAATCATGGGGTTGCCCATTATTGCGAATGAGTGTATCTCACGCAATTTTGGGCAGTGGGAAGTCATTCCAAACGCAATCATAGGGTTTCACGTAATTGCGTATTAGAATATCTCACATAATTTCGGGCAATGGGGGTCCATTTTCGGGAAATGGGAAGCCATTCTGAACGCATTCCAAACACAATCAGATTTCACGTAAATTCACCAAACTAGTGAATTCATGTGAATTCGAATTGGCTCCATTCGAAATTGGGAGAAATTCCTCTCATGTGATAAACTCCTCAGTCTTATGAATTACATTTCTACTTTCCATATAGTAAATCTGCATATTATTAAGAAATACTAACTCTGCCTCTGGGTTACAAGCAAGTGCAGATTCCTCTGCTTGTCATTTAACTGAAGCATTGCAAACACCGCAGCCTTGCAACATCACTGTTTAGGAACTATGGGGCTATACAGACCGACCCAAAAGGGCGGTCTGCAGCTGCCCACTGACCAGATTGGGGCCGTGGCAACCTCACGCCACAGCCCCGATCCGGCCTCTGGACAGCGCAAAAAGGAGCCACAAAAAGCAGCTCCTTCTTGTGCCCTCCAAGGGGCACCATAGCCCCAGTGGCACAGCTTTGTGATCCCCTTCATTGCTGCATCATATGGATGCTGCACCAGAGGGGCGTCATGATGACATGCACTGTGTGGACCAGCGCGGGCCAAAATGGCACCCTGGGGGCAGGGTTAGGGTGTCCATTGTGCAGACACTGTGCCATAACTCTGCCTACAGGCCGGCACAAAGTGCTGGTTTGTATAGGGCCTAAATTCCAGAATCCCAGAGCACAAGTTGTCTGTTTGAAGAATTCTGGCAGTTCTAGCAATTCCCAACAAGACACCTCTTCCACAAGATCTGAGAAATCAAAGGGAAATTTAAACCAAGAGTGTGGATGCTTTGGCATCGGCGACAGAACCCATTACATGAACAAGTACAAATAAAAAGACGATGGAAACAATACACAGAAGAACTACGGTATATAAAAAGTGAAAGGCTGACAAATTCAAGTAATTCCCAGACAGACAGCATGGTGGAGAATTCTGAGTGTGGTTCTAGGACTCTGGGAGACCAGGGTTCGAATTCTAGCTCAGCCTTGGGAACCCACTGAGTGATCTTGCACAAGTCATATTCAGGATGAGAGGAAGGCAATGGCAACTCTCTTCTGAATAAATCCTGCCAAGACAGCCACATGCTTCCATAAACTGGAAACAGCTTGAAGACATGCAACAATCATGAAACTCCCAGCTTTTTCAAGCTCTTCCACAAACCGGGCTAATATGACACAATTTTACTCCCAATACAGCATAACTATGTAATAACTGTGTAACAAGAAATATGAATAATCCATCCTGGTCACAAGCAAGTTCAGTTCCCTAGCACATATATCAATAGGCAACGTTTATTGCCTCAAGATGAAATGGTATACATAGCATGCACAAATTATGCCACTTCACATTACTTGAAGTGTATGCCCCTATTGTCAGGTGGCATCAAGATGGCAATAAAAAAGTGACAGGTAACATTGAGCCAATATAGATGGACGTTGGTACAGTATTGTTGCAGGAATCAGGACCACAGAGACCACTTAGAGTAGAAAAATGGATTTTAATTATGCACGGCGGAGCTGGGCAGAGAAACCTAGGCTAATGAAGATTTTTATACAGAATCACACAAAGACAGGAAGCTATTCTCCCCCTCCCCTTGGTTAGTTTCACAATGTCCATTACAACAATACACGTTTGGGCAATTAATGAGGTTTATCACACTAGAGGGCAAACAGGATTTAAACAGGAATTAAACAGGAATTAAACAGGAAATGCCCTATGTTAAACATAAGGCATTTCCTGTTTAATTCCTGTTTAAATCCTGTTTGCCCTCTAGTGTGATAAACCTTCCAGTACAGGGGGTGGTGGTCGGGAAAGGGCATGATAGTTGTTTTAGTCTCTATTTTTTAACCTTGTTGTACCCCGCTCCGATTACTTTGCTAGAGGAGCGGGTTATAAATAAACATTATCATCATCATCATCATCATCATCATCATCAATTGTTATGGAACACAGCATAATATTTATAGAACATGAGGTATTAGAGTACATTGCAGAACACCACTGACGAAAGACAGTCAGAAAAGGAACTTATTATTAATATAGTTTTCGGTCTTGTGTGGTTCTCTAGTCTGACCCCAAATAGCAATCCTAGACAGTCATTTTGAAATATAATTTTAACTATAAGCAATTTATGACTTCAGTATGAAGGAACTCTGCCTCAGATTCAGGGATTGGTTGCTGAAGATATTTTGCTGCATATGGCCAAGAGAGTTCTCCCACTGCCAGTTTCACATGTCAGATACCAAACAGAAGCTATCTCTGTCACCAGTTAAATAATAGCAGCATCAACCTCCACCATGTTGCGGGCCACCATGTTGTTGATCCCATGCCAAATCAGGACAGCTGGAGGGTATGCTTAAAGAAAGTTTGCATACAAGTGAGGTTGCTCCCATCAAGTTGGGGGCATTAAAGACTTCCAGATTTCATGAAATGTAAGAGCCCACCACCATTGTATTAATCATGATCTTACAGTATCTCGATGTCATGGTTTTCTCATTTTAAATGAAAAAATGAATATGGCTGGTGAAGCTCTGCCTTCTCCCTCTTTAATATAGACATCTCCTCCTGACGTCTCCTCCCGTGCTTGCTGACTTCTCTCTCTCTATTTTTTTTTTTTATTTAACCACACAAAATGTGCTGGGAAAGAAGGCTAAGGGAGCAACTAATCAGAATGAAATGACCCTGAATATTATGCCACTTGTAACAAGGTGGCCTAAGTTTCTACCTGTCAGAACAAAATGGCATGTTTTGCGTCCGCTCTGTATGGATTGGATTGACTGGGAACTGAGCCAATATTTGCCTGTACTGAAGAGACAATTTGTAACTCACGCAATGCTATTACAAGATTCCAGTGTTTCGCGGCGATAATAATCTTGATATAGCAGTCCCTTGCAGGTGCAAGAATTTACACACAAAGCTCACCAGCCAGAGAAAGGATTTCCTATTCATTTCAATGAATGGAGCAGTTCCAAAAATACAAATGGAATTGTGTTTCAAGCTGCTGTTTTCCATTGAGGTAAATGAGGAACCATGCATGTTGGAACCTGTGGATTTGAGTGGATTTGAGTAAAAGTTGTGGTGTTTTTATGACCCAGGCTTTCTTCAGTCCTTAACATACGTATTAGTGTGATCTTTCACCATTTTTACTAGCACTATCAAAACCTTTGAAATAAAAAGTCTTTTAATTAAAGTTTTATACCCCTTCCTCATTTATAGTACACACTTGCAGAATAATCCTATGCATGCTTATTCAAAAATAAATTTCAGAGTGTTAAATGTAGCGGATTCACAGATATATATTTGTATTTAGGATTAAAGCTCTAATCTATCATATATTTCAAGACCAGGATGGTCTTGAAATTATGATGGATAATGTTGATAGTTTATAATATAGAGGGTTCAAATAAAGAAATAAAGAAATACATCAACAGAATTTTTAACACGAAAATTAAAATTAAAAGTTCCACAGGGTTATATGTTTGGGTATATTTTGTGCATGATAACTATTATATCTTTTACATGTTCAGTCTCAGTATCATACTTTAGAATTAAATGTAAACATGAAAGCATCATATTTTATGAGGTTAATAGTTTTTGAATCAGCCTTTCTTCATTACTTCCCCATCCCCACGTCCACCACTTCTTGTTGGCCATTATTTCCACTGATCTCTCTGCTGCCCTGTGGATTTCTTTGAAGTTAACACACTAGCGAGATCCTGCAGGCGAAGGAAACCTGGAAATGCCCAAACACAACATTGCATTTAACATGATGTAACGTGAAGTTAATCCGCAGTTAAAGTGGAGGAAACCAACAGCTTTTAAAATTTGGAACAAACCGAATTTAAAAAGCTGCTGGTTTCCTCTATTTTAGCTGCGGATTAACTTTGTGTTATTGCACTTTTGCGTTATTTTGCTATGAAAAACTCAACCAAATTTACAAGTCTTCTTTAAATTCAAATGTAGCTTAACTCCCATTTAACTCCCATTTGCCCATGGAAACTCGCTAGTGTGATAAACTCCTTAGAGAATGCCTTTATCAGTTCACCACCACAGCAGCGGAGAGAATTATGCTGCCCTCCAGATGCTGTTGGACTACAACTCCCAGCAGTTGTAATCATTGGTGATGTTGGCTATCTACAGCTTTTTAATCATTTTAATCAAAATGATTGTTGTTATCGGGTGCCTTCAATTTTTTTCTAATCCTATCATGGGGATTTCTAAGCAATACTTGTTCAGAGGAGGTTTGCCATTGCCTTTGCCTTTCCCTGAGGCTGAAAGAGAGTGATTTGCCCAAGATCACTCAGAGGGTTTCATGGCTGAGCTGAGAATCAAACCCTGATCTCCAGAGTTATCGTCCAGCACTGAAATCACTACACCATGCTGGCTCTCCTAATCTAAAAGTGCCACAATTAAAAATATTTTGGGGCATTAGCATGTACCTTTTAATCACAATGAACAGCATAATTAAATATGATATTAAAAATAAAAAATAAAGTATATTTCCAATGTCATATTTAATGATGGTTTTATTATGATTTCCATCAAAAAAGTAGTCTGGATTTTTTCTCTGATAAAGAAATCTGCATCTCATTCTTTCCATATCTATTTCCACAATGTTTATTTCACAGTACTGCCTTGTGAATTTTATGTAATCAATAGGCATCTTTCCTCCCACAGCTTTGGTGCCTAGCCCAAAATATAGGACTTGTTTATGTGATCCATTTTCCCAAGTTATCAACACCTTAAGTAAGCTTCCATCTCTAATTTGTTTTCATGTTCACAGATTTAATCAGAGGCCAAAGTGAACTCAAAAGTGAGGGGGAAGCCCTTGGATAATTAGGCCTTCTCAACTCATCTCCATTTCATTTCACTGTAAGGATTCATATAAATAGTGTAAGCATCCATCTAAACAATAACAAGGTTATGTTTTTAGTTGTGTTGTGGAGCTGAATTTAGAATTCACTGAATCACGGTCATGTCATGAAAGCTACCTGAAGTTAAGGATTTACTTGTCATGTAGGCAGAGCTGGCTGATTCCAGCTAAAAAGACAGAATTAATTACCTCTGGCATTTCATCTTCTGTTAAAAGGGCCAGCAGATTTTGAGTGTCATAAAAGAGAAGCACTGTTAGCTGTCTCCCTGCCTCCCTCTATCTCTTAGCTGTCATGGAGTGGGAGAGGTGGTTATAGGGTTTTTTGCCTCATGCACCAGACCAACATTGCTGCCTTTGGATACTATGCACGTTGATCTAGCCAGAGAGAGGACTGTGCCATTTGATGCTCTGTTTCAGGCACCAAACTGTTTTGGGTCAGTCCTTTATGGAAGTTAAACTCTTTTAGGCTGGAATCCTTGTGGGAGTAAGCAACACAAATATAGCTGAGCCTTTTCCTGAGTAAGCACTGGAAGGACTGTGTTGGTTGTGTGTCATCTCAGTGGGAGGAGAGGGTGATTCTCAGTGTAATGGTGCTGAACCAGTGCATGGAAATTAGGACAGGCAAAGGAGGAACTCAGTTAGACCTAAGGGAGTTTACATGGCGATATCCCTATGACAGCCACTGAGTATCTTTGGTCTAATCTGCAATGCAGAAAAAATTGCAGTTTGACATCACTTTAACTGCTATGGATCAATGTTACGGAATCCTGGGATTTGTAGTTTGTTGTGGCACCAGAGTTCTCTGACAGAGGAGGCTAAATAGCTCACAGAGCTACAAAGCCAGAATTCTGTAGCAATTAGTCATGACAGTTAAAGCGGTGTCAAACTGCATTATTTCTCCAGTGCATATCAAACTCTGGTCCTCAAGCGGCTTTAAAATAACTACAAGAGTTAAATGGATAGAACAGCTATTCACCATGACACCTAAAACAAATCCTGTGAAGGTTAAAGAAGTAGATGTATTCCAAGGCATTATTTCTTTTAACAGAAAGTTTGGTACCAGATTGGGAAATAACATAAGAAAGAACATTCTATTCGTAGAAAGAATAGAAATGAATTCCTACATCACAAAAAGAAAAGGGGTTCAAAACATTTCAGCAGACTTTTAAATCAAGACTAACCACAAGCAGATGTGAAGAGAAACAACTAGGTCAGATAAGCTTTAGCACAAATAAACAAAAACATGTTGAACTTTCTACAGATCACTTGAAAGCTCTTTCCAAAATGCATCTAGGGATGATTTTTTTGCTTTCACCAGCCTCCACTTTTCTTATGATTTCCAGTTAGGAAGCCAAAGTGATAGATCTGCACTTCTTTAACAGCAGGAGGCAGCCCTAGGCTGAATCTGCACAGCACAAATAATCCAGTTTGACACCACTTTAATTGCCATGGCTCAATGCAATGACATTATGGGATTTGTAGTTTCTGAGGCATTTAGCCTTCTCTGCCAGAGAGCTCTGGTGCAACAACAAACTACAGCTCTCAGGATTCCATAGCATTGAGCCTTGGCAGTTAAAGGGGTGTCAAACTAGATTATTTCTGCTGTTTGGCTACACATGTCCCAGTTTCCCTATCTGAAATGTTAGAGGGTATGCTATCCCACAAACAAACTTAGAGCAAATCCATAGTTGATAAACATTAGATATGGAAAGGGAGCAAAAGGTAAATATCAGTGGTCCCATTTGAGCCAGTTAGACCTGGGCAAATGGTAGATGGCATTATGATCTGAAAACACTTCAATCAAATCATAAAGCAAGTTTGCATTTACACAGATAATCCTCCCAAAATTTTGACTGACATTTCCCCATTCTACTTCAACCAGTTCCATAAAAAAATCATTGGTATTTAAGGGAATGGGCATTAACTAAGCAGGAGGGAAAGGACAGAGAGAGAGGTTTTGTTGTCTAGGCAACAGGCAACCCATACATATATCTAACAAGACACACTAGCTTTTCTGGCAGTCTCCCAAAATGGAGCTTTTGCAGTAGCCATGTCAAATGGGCCAGGGTGATCACAGATGGCAATATGACCATGGTGCCCTACTTGTGAATCATCTGACCATCTTCCATAGGATACTGAGTTCTAGCCTTTGATCTGACCCAGAAGAGCAACTCTTACATTCTTTGGATGCAGTTGTATCATACAACTACAGTCATCTGTGGATGTATGAAGTGCCACTAGACTACCCTTGGAGGTGTGTCTCACATAGCAATGCTGGGGTACCTTACTGTGTCTCATATTAGTAAAATGTCTAATATGACCCCAGGTGACTTATGGTAATCCCATGGGGTTTTCTTAGGCAAGAAATACTCAGATGTGGTTTTGCCAGATCCTTCATCTGAAATATACCTGGTATTCATTGGCAGTCACCCATCCAAGTACTAAGCAGGGCTGACCCTGTTTAGCTTCCATGATCAGATGGGATCTGGTGCCCTTAGGGTTGTCAGGTAAGAGGTAATTGTAGGGGGAAATCAGCCCTTCACATTGACTGTCCTATAAATTATTCTATATGAGGAAATCAAGTTCATTTTCTGTATCTTTCAGTAGAGTTCATCTTCCACCAGACTGAGATCACGTAATATATTTGAACTCCTTTGCCATCTCATGTTTTGGTTTCTCAAGGTTAATCAAGAGGCTTTCTCATTAATTTCTTTTGAGTTCCAGTGCAAGCCAGCACTGTATGCCACAATGCTAAGGAAGTCCAGAGTTTTGCAGTTCCCCATATATTAATTGGATCCAGCTGGGTTTTTACATGATTTTGTTATAAAAGTAAGTTTAACTCCTTTGTTCTCGTCTTTATGCTTTTGCCTCTTCACTTTGTTCTTCTTATTCTGGCCCTGAAGTCCTGTTCTGTGAGGTCCACACTTTTATTACGTACAGTACATAGAATTACATTATGCAGATTTATTATCTTGTGCCTGGTGCCATATGCAATCCAAATCAGTTGTCTGTATATTTTATTCCGGGCCTCCTATTATTTGCAAATAAAAATACCTCCTTATAGCTTGTCTGAGGTGTTTTTTTCATCTATACCCCAGGTTATGGGCAGCTATTGAGATCTTGTTAACTTGGTTAAATCTTTTTGAGCACTCACTTCTTTCACCAACTATCTCTTGCTCCTGTCTCTGCTGCTAGGCCATCCAGTCCAGTTCCATGCTATGCAGAAAGGAAAGCACTTTAGAAAGTTGGCCATCCAGCCTCTGTTTATAAACTTCCAAAGAAGGAGACTCCACCACCATCTGAGGGCATGTGTTCCACTGTCGAGCAGCTCTGTCAGGAAATTCTTCCTTACATTTAGGTGGCATCTCTTTTGTCTTTTCCTATAATTTCAATTCATTGCTCTGTGTCCTGGTCTCTGGAGCAGCAGAAAACAAGCTTACCCAATCATCAAGGTGACATCCCTTCAAATATGTATAAGCATGGCTGTCGTGCTAAGCAGTACAATAGATACTGTATCTGTCTGGGAATGTAAAGTTCTGTTCTATAATTCTGGAAATATTGAACAGACATTTTTAAAAAATATCCAAAAGGCCTGCAAGTAGGGGAGGAAGGAGCTGACTTTTATGTAATTGTTACTTTAGGTACTGTTTCAGGAGGCTAAGGAGGAACATGGTTCGAACCAAAGGTGCATCTACACTGTAGAAATAATTAAATTTGACACCATTTTAAGTGATGTAGTTCCACTCTATGGAATCCTGGGATTTTTAGTTTTCAAGGCTTTTTAGCCTTTTCTGCCAAACCGTGCTGGTGATTCACAAAACTACAAGTCCCAAGATTCTCTAGGATGGAGCCATGGCAGTTAAAGTGGTGTCAAACTAAATTATTTCTACAGTGTAGATGCACCCCTAGTTCAAGGACTTCCCCTTCCCCCTGTCCCCAGGCATCTGTCTTTCCCTGAAGGCTTTCTTTGATTGCTACTGTTTTAAAAGGACATTTGTTTATTTGGAAGATTCATAGTTCATCCTTGAATTCAGTGATTCTCAAGCATGTTTACACAAAGAGAATAATGTACTGTATATCTAGCCACACATATACAGAAAGTGTTTGCAATGCTTCTCAGACTTTCTAATATGGGGAACCAGCAATTACACAGGCCTGTAAAGTTAAGGGTCATAAAACCATATATATATATATATATATATACATACAGTACATACTGTTTTTATGGGAATTTGACTTTCTAAACTCAAAAACGTTTCTGCTCATGCCACAGATGACTTTTTTCTACACATCATGTTTCCTTCACCTATATCTACCAAAATTCCTAATTTTAAAATCATTTTAATGTTGTTGTTGCAAGAATGGTGCCAACTGTACACATAAAATACATAAATACACATAAAACACTCCCACGAAATGAACATTCTATTTCTAATTGCTTCAGCCAGAAAAAAAGGAAAAGAAAGAAAGAAAGAAAGAAAGAAAGCTAGAGGATGTTCCATGTAAAAATAAAATATGCATCCAATTGTGTATTTTCCCCCCAACCTTCATTTTGGAGAGAGGAATTTCATATTCTGATTTGCATTAACAGACAAAAGAGATAACAGCAGGTATGTGTGTGGCAAAAGTACATTTGAGTCTCAAATGAGTACTTTATGTCCATCGAAATAACTATTAAAATGCACTATCTTTACCCTGCAGGTTTTTACACAACTTGGATGGAATTTTAACACATATTAACTGGCTTCCCTGTATCTCATATATGCAGCATATTTCAAAGATATATTTAACTATGTGGTAGTACAAACCGGCACTTTGTGCCAGCCTGCATGCATGGTAGGGTTTAGATAGGGCTGAGCGTCCACACGTTCCAAGCCCTACCTTCACTACCCTGCCAGCATCATGGTGCATGCCCATCAATACAGTGTGCATCATAATGATGCCCAGGCAGCACAGTGCCCAAACCGTGCTGGATGGAAGGAGCATCATCATGGTGCACTAGTGCACCTGTGATGCCCTTTCTGGGGCGCAAGAAGAAGCCGGCTAATAGTAGCTTCTTTTGTGTCCTGGGGAGGCTGGATCACTGCCGTGGCGTGTGGTTACCGCAGCAACAATCCAAGGCAAAAAGAGGCTGCTGCAGGCTGCCTGTATGTAGAGGCCCTATGACACTAAGAGAAGAACTGAATGGTAGTGTACAGGACTTGGTATACTGGGGTTATCCAAATAGCTTGGATTTCAACTCCCCAAACCCCAAGCTAGCACAGCCAATGGTCAGGGTTCATGGGAGTTGCAGTCCAGATAGCTAGAGAGTGGCAGGTTACCTACTGCTGATACAGTGAATACACTGAGTGATTGCATGGTGCAACACAAGGGTGCATAAATGTGGTCCTCCAGATGTTTTTGGTGTGCCATAATCCCTCACTACTGATCATAGTGGCCAGGGAGTTTTAGGTCAGAAGTATCTGGAGTCACAGTTGACCACCCTGATGCAATGTCATGGTCTCAGCTCTGCAAGAGGGTTTTTTGTGTGTGTGTGCTTACCAAAAGGGACAGGAGAATATAATGTTTGGTACATGCTAAATCAGATTCACAGAGGTTCTCTCAAGGAAACTTTTTGAAACCTTGTGCCTTCCAGCTGCGTTCAACTTTTATCTGTTATCTTTCCCAGACAGCATGGGTATGGGAGTTACAGTCCGAAACACCAACTCTGGAGAAGGTGGGATTAAGTCAGCTGGGTTCCCTTCAGGGCCAAACACAGCCATCCAAGCATGCATTGTGACCTATCAGATTCCTGGAAGCATCTGCTTTTACAGTTACAGGTTAGTAGCCACCAGGACTGTGACTGGATCCTGTTATTCAAAGCTGTTTTTGGCTTGGTAGGTCACAAGATGTGCACATAGGCCTACATTAAGGCTTTCTTCATTTTCAGCTACTGTATATGATAACACACATGCTATATATAGCATAATATAATGTTTACAGCTGCACTTTGTTTTCCTCCATCACTGAATAATTTGCATCAGTAGTGCCAAAGGAATGTTTTGCAGTTGCATATACACAGTTCTTAAAGCATGGAAAAGTTACTTGTTTGGACTGCAACTTCCAGAAGCTCCCAACCACCATGACCACTGGCCACTGGCCATTCAGTATGGCTGCCTGTCCTTCTGAAACAGCTGTGAAGGTGGAGGGGCCAGTGGCCACAGCCAAGAGATATAAGAAAACCTCATTTCATGAGCAACCAGTGGTGTCACTAGGGTTGTTGTCACTTGATGCAGTAACTCATGGTGTCTCCCCGGCATATGACGCCATACAGAATCCTTAGAAATGGTTTTTTTTTGGACCAATGTGACTCAAAAATCACAAATCCTGTATAACACTGAATGTAATGGCAATATTTGTGACATAAACAACTAGCAAAATTAAAAATATACTTTTCAATTACAATATCATACAGTGTATTTACCTGTATATAGTTTAATGTGGTTAAAATGAAAATTTGATAAAATGAGATTTTTAAAGGAAATTTCAAAATAATAATAATTAAACAAAATAATAAAAAAACTGAAGCCTCTCCTTTCTCCTCCTCCCACTGAGCCTTGTCCCACTCACATTATCTCTTCTATTTGCTCCAGTGTTTTAAAGGGATGCAGGGGATCTCCACAGCCTGTTTCTACCCAATGTCAGATATTTGGGGAGTCTATAGTGCCCTTTGTGTGTCACCTGGTGTGGTCTGCATTCACCATACCCCTAGTGACTTCCCTGTCCAACCATGGTTTGTGAGATCCAACACAGCAACATTAGATCATGTATAGTAATACATTTAGGCTGTAATCTGTCATTCATTTATGTTCTGCTGATCAGTTGCCATTAAGGTTGCCTATCACCTGTCTATTGTGCCACACTATGGCCATGATCCTGTGCCTGTTTATCTTGGCCTTACCTCAGTGGGTCGTACTTCTGAACAAATGTACAGCAGCAGCAGGAATTGTGTAGCTCTCCAGGTATTGTTGAATTGCAATGCCCAGAATTCTTTACCACTGGCAATGCTGGATTGGGACTTACACTCCAACAACATCTGGAGGGCCATGTGTGCTATCAAAAAAGCATTGAAGTGAAATGCTGGGTTTCCCATAGTTGTCAATGGAACTACACAGATTTTTGCTATTTGTAGATCTAGTTCTTGGCTTTTAAGAAACAACGTGGAAACAAACTTACACAGTTATTCTTAAGGAGATAAAAAGTCACAGCATAGTCTTCTTATGAATGATATATGTATTGGAATCTCATAAAATAAATACATATTCAGAACAAGAAAAGAGAGGAAACAAGAGAAATATTTACATTAGGAAGTACAGTGAATTAATTGCATATCCAAGTTGTTACTTATGACAGATGGTATTTTATATTTTGATGGGAAAATATATATATTCTTAATCATATATGTCAAGCAAAAGAGACCATATGTTGTTAAACACTTCCAAATCATCATTTATTATGCAGGGCAATCTTTCTGGAGCCTCCTTTTGCTATGGCCTAATCCAGCAAGTGATCTCTTTCCCATAACTGAATGGTTCACAGCAAGGTAAATCTCCAGAAAGAGAGATCCTTATCATAAATGGCAATTGGAAACTGTTGCCCTTTAAGTATACAATTATTGTTTAGCTTTAATAATAAATGTGCCACAAGATGACTGACACTTATCCCACTAACAAAAAGAAAAGCTAGGTTAATGAAGTAATGGAGAAAGGACCGTAAGGGCAGTTTCCCCAATGATGCTGAAATGGTACTTCAAGGCCTGGAGCAGGAATCCTGCAGCCTCCCAGATATTGTTTGACTACAACTCACAGTATTCTGCACTATAGACTATGTTGGCTAGGGGTGATGGAAGTTGTAGTCCAATGACATGTGGAGGCTCAGTCTTGCCAAAGGCCAGGGTAGATAGAAGTAGTTCTTTGTTTTGTTTTTCCACATTGAAAATGGCAAGATGTTATGAAAGATCAGAACTAGCAGGGATTTTAAAAAATTATTTTGTTATTTTTATAATTCCCAGAATCTCCCAACTAGGTTACCAACTGACTATGCTGACTGGATGGTTCTAAGAACTGTAGTCCAAAACGTAACTTGTAGGAAAGATAGGAAATTGACAATGTTGGAAGCCATGGTGTCTAAATGGTCCTGGTTTTGAGATAAATTGGGGGAGGCAAAATGTATGGACATCGGTGGGGCAAACAGAGCTTGGAATGTTACTTTTTAAAGGATGTACTTTCTGTATTCATTACCCTGATTATCTAAAAAGTAATGACTTGCTACTGTTACTGCAATCCAGAAAGGAAGAATTACTTTTGGAATTTCTACTGTGCCATTTTAAAATACCGGAGAATGCTCTCTGATTCACCCAAATGGTCTGTTCAGAAATTGCAGCTTGGATGTTTTGAGATATTTTTTGAAAAAACACTTTCCCCCCACCGAGCTGGATTTCCCAAATGTAGGACTTTATTACACAAGGTTTTTAAACCACCATCAAAACTTGATAATAGCACCTTTGGTGTCTTGTCCTCAAAGTGTGGTTGGCTCATCAATAATCTTCTGAAGCCAATGAAGACCAAGTTGGCTGCAGTGACCCAGAGGACCTTTTCTTCAACTGCTCCCAGATTATGGAATGGCCTGTCAGAGGAAATCCGTCATAGTACCAGTCTGGACAGCTTTAAAAAGGCTGGCAAGATGGATCTCTTCTGGCAGGCCTTTCCTGAATAGTAAACCTGGCCACCCATTGAACGGACCATCACACTGAAGACCTTGTATCCCCATTATATCGTCTTGGATTACTTTATTTTAACATAAAATGTCATTTAATAGATTTGAGGGGGAGGAGGGAATAAGTGGGCTTATTGTTATTTATTATAAGCTGCCTCGATCCTGATGGAGAGACAGGATATAAATAAAGTTGTTGTTGTTGTTGTTGTTATTATTATTATTATTATTATTATTAAAGCTTCCAATCTTGCTGTAAGTGTGGTAAATTACTCCTGTGGCGATTTCAGGATTGGGCATGGTGTCAGTGTCTCCTCCTCTCCCCTACTCCCTTCTCTTCACTGTTTCAGAACAGCCTGTTTTTAAAATATTACTTATTTGTTTATTTAATTAAATCGCATTAGCATAACTTGTCAATTGCATTAAAAAAACCCATACACACACACAAATTAAAGGCATGCTGTGTAGGGTACAAGGCATGGAGGTGGACTTAAGGATCGAGGTAGAAGAGGGAGCACAAGACCAGCAATAGCCTAATTGTGCTAATAAATATATGTGCAGTACGGGGTGGTCCAAAAATGATATGTATGTACTTTCATTAATGTGATTGTGGTGAGAACAGAGGTTGTGTCTTTATCTCCATAGGCCTATTTCTCTATCTGTGCATTATCAGACTTCATTAACAAAAAAATATAAAGGCATCCTGTAGCCTCTTTGTGACTGAGAAAAAATATATAAAATAAGCATGTCCACCTGCATCTGATGAAGTGGACTGGAGTCTAGGAACTCTTATACTAGAAATTTATTTTTCTCGGTTCTTAAAGGGTCCTCAGGATCCCTTTATATCTTTTTTATGCTGAAACAGACTAAGATGGCAATGTCTTTCAACATCTCTGAAGCAGAATGTGAGCACCATAAGAATGTTTATAAGTTTCAGAAAATTTTTCAGACTGTTCTGAAGGATATGTAGAAGATGGTTAATTCCTAAAAAGAGACATTTCAGTGTTGAACACTACCATTTGGTCAGAAAGAAACATTTTCCTTAATTCTATATGCATGGAAAGAAGGTGGAAGTTGTTTGATGGTAAGGGGAAAAACTCTGGGCATTCCTAGAAGCATTTTTATTTTTATTTTAAAAATTGATTGAGAAGGGCCATGACAAAAGATAGGGCAATAGGTGCTTAAAAGAGCATGGGTAGAGGAAAAAGCATGTGGCTGTATGACCAATAGCAACTACATTTTACTCTCTTTCCCCTTCAGCTATACCCTTGGTTACAGGAAATGAAAACCAGGAAAGTATTCATGTGTATCACATTTTATATGGTGTGAGAAGTGAGTCAAGATGAAATCAAATCAAGCCTTCTGAATCTTGTTAGGCTGAAGGCGAAGTCTGTAGAAAACTGGAGAGAATAGAATTGGAAGTGGGAAGGTTGAAATCCTTCACACTGTCATATGCAATGGTTCTTTCGTTTGTTGTTTGTTAGCTACTAATATATAACTGAGAATGAATAGGAAGACATGCTCAAAGTTTCGAAGAACAATTTGGTGTATGCAAGAAAGCCTCTAGTGTGTGTTTCCAAAACATGCTTCTGAAATACAAGCAATGTTGCAGCTACAAAATAAATCTAAGTGATGCAAGTCTGAATTGTTAGAAGGCAGACAGACTAATTAGATAGAGGTAATTGCATTCTGAGTGACAATCAAATCAAAGTGATGCTTGCATATGGCTTTGAAAAGAACATGGAAACAATGAGCAACCGTGGCTTGCTAATACTTCACTTGGAAAGCCTATGTACTGTTCAGGCTTCTCTTCTTATGCTGTCCAAGACTGCTAGTAATTGGATTGTAGATTTTTCATTGCTTTTCTGATAATACATCTTGGGTCATCCTTCCCAAGTTTTATGAAGTTAAGTTCAGATGGTTAATAAATGTAAGAACCAGGGAAAAGACACTTAGGCTGAAGCTTTTTGGGTGGGAGTATATTGAGACCCAGTATGATATAGTAGTTTGAGCAATTGACTATGACTCTGGAAACCAGGGTTTGAATCCCTGCCATGGAAACCAACTGGGTGATCTTTGGCAAATCATAGAGGCAGTACAGACCGCCCAAAAGGCGTGGTCTGTAGCCGCCCCAAGAAGCAGCAAGATGGGGCCAAGGCTGTCGCACCGGCAGCCCCAGAGGCCCCATCCCGCCGCTTCCGGAGGCCACAGGGAAGTGGCAAACTGCCGCTTCCCACGGCCTCAAAGCGGGGTGCAGCAGGCGCCCTGGGCACCTGCTGCACCCCACTTCCCTTGGCGGTGCTGAGGGGAGAAAGGGGCCGCCACCATGGCCCCTTTCTCCCCAGGTCTTTGGCGTGGCTGTTTGAAGGCCGCACCAAACACCCGGAAGCAAAAAGGAGCTCAGTTTCTGAGCTCCTTTTTTGCGCCGTGGGAAGGGCATGCTTGGCACCCTCCCACGGCACAAAGTCATCATGGCGCGCCCGTATGGATGCTGCCATTTTTGAATGGCGGCACCCATACACTTTAGGGTTAGGGAGGGTGCAAACACTGCGCCCTCTTTAACCCTAAATGCACACTAGAGAGCCCTAAAGGTGCTCTTTAGTGCGCATCTAGATCAGGCCATACTCTCTCAGCCTCAAAGGAAGGCAACAACAAACTTGCTTTGAACAAATGTAGCCAAGAAAACCCTGTCATAGTTTCACCTTAGGGTCATCATAATTCAAAAATGACTTGAAGACAGTGGTGTCAGTAGGGTTGGTGTCACGCCAGTGCAGTAACTCATGCTGTCACTGCCCAGGCTGCCTGGCACACCCTCCATCTGCAACAATGGGGGTGAGGTGCTGCTGGCACTTGGCAGCCCCTTCTGAGTCTGGTGGGGATTCTGGCTGCGTGGGAAAGGCAGGGTCTACCATGTGGCAGCAGCACTGCACTACCACCAGTGGAGGTAGTTGATGGTCAACAGAGATGCCCTGGCTTGTGGTGGTGGTGGCTGGGGTCTTGAGGTGGAGGGTTACCAACTAAGCCACTGAGTGTTCATACCCCTCTGAGGTGTCAGCCAATATGTCATGCATCCGCTACACCCCCCCAGTGGCACCCCTACCTGAAGGCCCACAGCAGCAACAAACTCTAGGAACTACACTTGAGAATTGTTACTTTTGGGGATTACAACTCCGAAACTCCTCCAGCCAGTTTGGTCAATAATGATGCTGTCTAGGGATTCTGTGAGCTGTCATGCACATAGCCTGCTAGAAAAAAGAAAAAGAATAGGAAACACCCTGTAGTTCTTTGCTGACAAATGTGATAGCCCCTTTGATTTGGTCATTGCAAAAGGAGTGCATTGCATTGCTTGTGGAAGTACCACCATGACCCCTGCCTTCCAACAGATTCCCAGCTTTGTTGTCATGGACAATGAAACTGGAGGCTACCCAGTGCCTCTTCTGTATATGGAGTTTATCATATGACGGAATTTGGGGGTATAATGCAAAGGCAATCCGAACGTAATCATGGGGTTTCACGTAATTGCGTACGAGTGTTTCTCATGCAATTTTGGGCAATGGGAAGTCATTCCGAACGAAATCATGAGGTTTCACATAATTGCATATAAGAGTATCTCACACAATTTCAGGCAATGGGGGTCATTTTCGGGAAATGGGAAGTCATTCTGAACACATTCCGAATGCAATTAGAATTCACATAAATTCACTAGTTTAACAAATTTACATGAATTCAAATTGGCTCCATTCGAAATTGGGAGAAATTCCTCCCGTGTGATGAACTCCTATGTGAATACATACACAGTCAAAGGTAACAATAATAGTTCTCAAGATGTCTTCAAACCTTCACTTAAAAACTTAGCATTACTACAGATCAGAAAATCAAAATAACTTAGACTGCAGTCCTAGGGTGCAGCCATGTGTATTGTATGCCTTCAAGTCATTTCTGACTTAACAGCAACCCTAAGGCAACCCTATCTTGGGGTTTTCTTGGTAATATTTGTTAAGAGGTGGTTTTCCATTGCCTTCCCCTAAGGCTTAGAGCATGTGATTTGCCCAAGGTCACCTGGTAGGATTCATGGCCAAGTTGGAATTGCTAGAGTCTCAGTCCAATACTTAAACTACTATTTATTTTCCAAGATTTATATCCCGCTTTTCTCCCATTATCCCATACAATATAGAAATAATGCAGTTTGACAGCACTTTAACTGGCATGGCTCCATCCAACTGAATCTTGGGATTTGTTGTTTTTTGAGGCACCCACATTCTTTGGCAGAGAAGGCTAAAGACTTTGTAAAATTACAAACTACAAGCCCTAGGATTCCATAGGATGGAGCTTGAGCCCTTTAAGTGGTGTCAAACTCTTTATTTCAAACTGCATTATTACTAAAATATGGAAGCATCCCTATCCACATCAACTAGGCGGCAATCCTACTGAAATCAGTGGGGCCCTTTTCTTAGTAGGCATATATTTAGACAACAGGATTGCACTATTAGATTTTCTGATCTGTAATAGTAATTTAGGATAACTCCTAGACTGAAGTGTAGGAAATCATCTGGTGATTTCTTGTCCAATGTAGCAAATCATCTGGTTTATGCTTTTTGAAGTTTTCTTGCAGCAAGAAAGGGTGCAAAAACTACTGTTTCCAAAGGGGTGGCTGTTTTAATCTGTTGCAGTGAAAATAACAAAGACTTGTCACGTTAAGGCTAAGTTATCTATACTATTAGACATAAGAGTTTGATACATCTCACAGGTTTTTTTTAAAGGCAGTTTTTCACCTTGCAATGACTGAATGCCCCTCCCGGGGGACTCCAAAAGCAGCAGATTTAAATGAACACCCCCCCACCCGCAATGCACCCCCAAAATTGCTGACCATAAATCATAAGAAAACAAGACTTCTTGATGTGATTTTTGGCACCAAATGGCACAATGGAGCAGGTTTCACGAGGTCAAAAATTGGCTTCTACACTCACCATGTCTGCCAGCTCCCAGACAATCTGATGAAGCAGTCTATAGTCCATGAAAGCTCAGGCTAAGATAAGGACTCATCTTTGTTTCTGGTAAAAGGTAGTGGCTGTGGGTTGTTGCTGTTATGTGCCCACAAATTGCTTCCAACCTATGGACTTATCCAACTGCTTTCTTGGCAAGATTTAATGAGAGGAATTTGGCACTGCCTTCTTCCTAGGCTGAGAAAGTATGACTTGCCCAAGGTTATCAGTGGGTTTCCATGGCTGAGCAAGAATTCAAACCAGAGTCCGAGCCCAACACTCAAACCACTGTACCATACTGGCTTCACATAATTATGATTACCTCCCACAAAAACCCAAGAACAAAATCAAGAAACCCCTTCTACATATTTTTAGCACAACATGTCCAGATCTCTTATTGGATCCGTTGTTGGACTGAAGTTGCTAGCCACAGCTGCTGATGAAACATCAGGAATAAACTCTTCCGGATTGTGGCCACATAGCCTGAAAAACCCACAAAAAATCAGGGTTCAAACAGTTTGTCAACAAACTAAATATATTATGTCATATTTTGTTATGCCATATTTTGATTGTATTGTTGTTGGTGCAACATATATTTTTACAAGAGTCTACTAATGTCTTAAATTAATCGCCACCTCCACATTAATCTCTTTAAACACTCTGTACAAATAATCTAATAACATATACAAAAGGTCTTCAGGGGATTCCCCAGCAGACAATGAGCACCAGTTAGCAGACATTAATCCTTGTTTGCATATCCTCCCACCCTGAGGACTGCCATTAGCAACAGAACAATACATTTGCAAATTACTCCTTCCTTCCCAGGGTCACACAGGATACTCTTCTAGAACATGGCCACATAGCCCGAAAGCACCACAAAAAACTATGTCTCTATGATGTCATCAAGCCTATACAGTCAGCTCTCCTTATTCACTGATTTTTTATACACAGATTCAAGCATACACCTCTTGAAAATATTTTTAACAAGTATACATTCCAAGTAGCAAACCTTGATTCTGCCCTTTTATATAAGGAACACCATTTTGCTATGCCATTGTATTAAATGGGACTTGAACATCCATGGATTTTGTTATCCACGGGAGGTCCTGGAACCAAACCCCAGCGGATAACAAAGGACCACTGTATGTCTATCCCTCTGAAGTACATTAAAACAGTTACTTCCAAAGCAAGGATGAATTAAAGGCTATTCTAAGAGGTAAGATCCTAAGACCAGATCCTGGGATTCATTTTGTTTGCAGTAATGATGGAACAAAGATTTTTCAGGAATTGTAGCATTAAAATAAGTAACAGTATGCAAATGAATGTTAAGCAGACCATCTGTGTCATTTTAATAAAATACCATTAATTGCATGAGCTTCATGCAGCAGTAAGCGTTAATGTGAAGACTCCTCTAAAATGTAGCTAGTGATTTCATATCATAGCTAGATTATTCAAAATAACCCCAGTCATTCTGGTGCAATAGATAAAAAAGAAGAGACCCTTCCCCAATAATCCACTTGCATGGTAAACTCCTTGAAAAGCACATCAGTGAAAAATATGAAGAAAGAATCCAGATTTCCTCATTTTAAATGGTTTATTAAATTGGTATAGCCCATATATCAGTACAATAACACATGGTGTCTTAGGCTGTAAACTCTACAGAATGGCTGTAAACTCTACTAAATAGAAATCATCAAATGCCAGCACAATTGAGTCAACCAGACTCCCCTTAGAAGGGAATTTCACAGATAAGACAGTGCTACAGGAAAAAGAAAGTTTTATATACACAACAACCTAGCCTTTTGAGGTGGCATGACAACAGGCCTCTGTTGGAATATATCAAATTCGGCATTGGCTCATATGTTGGAGATCGTCTTTAAAATATCCTGGGTTTAAACCAGCAAATAGAATTCAGGTTGGAAACAAACTGGAAAACAGTTCAGTCGGTTCAAGACTAGTGATATATGGTCTTTGAAGCACCTATTAGGCAAACAGCTGCCATATTTTTAACACTTTTCAAGCCCCACATAGAAAGAATTGAAGTGGTTTCATTGTGAAGTAATGGCAGCATGTGTGATTGTACTGTAGTCAAATTTCCTTTCCTTTCCTTTCCTTTCTTTTCTTTTCCTTTCCTTTCCTTTCCCTAGGAAATGGTACAGCTGGTGCACCAGTCAAAGCTGTGGAAAATTAGTTATGATTATTGTAATGATTTCTGGACAGCTAGTACAGTTTCTGATTTATTTTTACCACAGTTCTGAGAACTAGGTTTTCTCCCCTGCTGTTCACTTTGCATTGTCATTATATTTTTATCCTGAAGGTTTTCATTTGTTTGTATGTTTCTTTTGTATCTATATTCATAGATGTATGTTTTATCTGTTTCATTTGTTTTTGACTTTTGTATACTTTTTAAACAACTTCATAACTTTTTAATGTGGGGATTTTAAATTGTTTTAAAAGCATTTTATTAACATTTTTAATTTGTTGTTCTGGATACCACCTTGGGTCCTGTCTTGGGAGAAAGGCAGCATATAAATAAAGTAAATAAAATTAAATAAATAGGCTCATTGTTTGGCAGAAATTTATTATTTTAAATAAATATCTATGTTATACCCTATCTCTCTTTCTATGTAACAATTATAAATTAATAACTCTGAAGCTAGAACTGACTGATGTAGTTTGACTGTGCATCAGTTGCTTCTATACAGTGGGCCCTTAGTATCTTCTGGAGTTTAGTTCCAAGAGGACCACTAACACTCATGGATACCAAAATCTGTGGATGCTCAAGTCTCATTATATACAATGAGGCAATAAAATGTTGTACCTTACATAAAATGGCAAAATCAAGTTTGCTTTTTGTATTAAAAATATCTTTTTTTTCAAGCTGTGGACAGTTGAAAGTGTGGATGTAGACTTCGTGGATACAGAGGGCTAACTGTATTGCCCAGTGTTGGCAATAATCATTCTAGCTTGCCCTGCATCTCTGGACATCCCTCTCTCCTTAGACCTCATCTACTCATCCTGTCTGGTTTGATCAGCTAATTCATGTGTTTACAGTAGTGTAATGAAGCAAGGACTCATGCTGAAACTTTCTGATCAGCTGGGACATCACCACATGCCAGCCCCTCAGCTTCATATTGCTAATGAATTTAGGGTCTGTTCTCCTTTCTCACCTCTCTCCTTGTTTTTCTTCAACACTATAGCTGAGAAAAGAACAAACTTTCCCAAGAATAATGTATATGAGCTATTGCTTTTTTTAGTCCACATAGGATTCACCCCTGGATTCTTTTTGAAGGCTTGGCTACAGGGGCTTTCATAATGAGCTTCAACCCTAGAGAACTTATCATTACACCATGACCAGTTTGTCAACATTTTGCTTGGCTTCTTCCTTGCATTGTGCTTGCTTAGTTTGCTGGGGCCAGATTGGCAGCTTTTGATCGTTATGCAAAAATTTATTCAAGCATGTCTTGAAACCTAATGTCCAATCCTACTATCAGTATCACCAAATGAAGCCTAATTGGAGGATAAATAAGACATTCACACAACAAGTGACCTGGTGAACATGATCAAGATAGAATAATAGGATCATAGAATTGGAAGGGGTCCCACAGGCTACTGAGTCCAATCCCTTCTCAACGCAGGGTCTCCAGATAGAACATTCCCAGGTAGTTGTTGAGGCTTTTTGAAGACATCCAGAGAAAGAGACCCCACCATCCCTCTGGGAGCCTTATCACATGAGAAAAGAAAGCCAAGACAGAGTAACAGCTTTCTCTGTGTCTCTCCATGTGCCATCATAGCACTTCCATTTTCTTCCAGAGGGAGACGGAAGTAAAAGCCTGTCTTTTGTCAAACAGATTTTCCTAGCACAACACAAGATATGCTTTTATTACTATCTTCCTCTGGAAGAGAATGGAAGTACTACAATGGCATGTGGAGAGACCCGGAGAAAGCCACTACTCTCCTGCTCCATTTCAGCTTTCTTTGCTCATGTGACTCAAGCAGACCAGTCATTACTGATCAACTGCGGACTGTGGTGACCAGATGCTGCGGTCCCAAAATTGGCCGCTGCCATGGCTCTGAGAAGGCCATTGGCAAGGAACAGCTTTTTGCCACTCCTTTTCTGGCTGGCTTCGGGCTGCCTTAGGTGGCTGTGGAGCAGCTTCTGGATGATCCAGGGGCACGAGTCGTCTGCACGCCATGCTTCTGAAGTGGCCAGAAGCCACTCTTTTTTGTGTTTTTGGCCTAGGTAATTGGTTCCATTGCCAAACCACTTTATTATCAAGAAGTTCCTTTTAATGTTCAATTGAGATCTATGCTCCTGTTACTTAAAACCATTAGATATGATCCTACTTTCTGAGGCAGCAAAGAACAAATGTGCATTCTTCACTCTGTAACAGCTGTTTAGATATTTAAAAAGTGCAATCTGATCACTGAACTCCAATTCAGTAAGAATTTCAAATTGCAATATTTACAATCAATACTAGCTATGTAATCAAAATTTTGTTGGTTATTAAATAATTATTGTACAAATTACACAGTCATTTGCATAATTATTTTAAGTACAAAAATTTTATTTTAATTACATATGTTTCATTAACTAAGTTTAAATTGCTGTCTTCTCCTGCAAGAACCATAGAATTGACGATACATTCCTTTTCCTGCTTCTGTGTTTACTGTGGTGTTTAAGGCTAGGAAGAGGAACAGATGACTTGCCAATTTAAACTACTGAATGCCATTCAAAAATATCCAAATTACCAAACTGACTAGATTATCCTTCCTTTATTCAGATGCATGTAACATTTTCAACTAAGAGTATATGTCATCATACTTACAATGCACGGTTAATGAAACACAGTTTACAATGAGGAATATGAAACATATTTATCCAGATTGGTACAGAGAGGCCTGGTATATGCTGAAACCCTGGGCAAACGGGTGGGAGAGTGGCTATCAAGCACACTGAATGGTTGCATCCAATTCCCAAAACAAGTGTCACACTTTTGCATTCATATGTAGGTCTTTTGCCTTCTCTTACTACAACCACGTCTGTCTAAAACACATGCAAACAGCATGTTACTTGGGTGCATTTTACACATCCAACCACCCATACAGACAGCCATTACAAAAACACCTTCTGCAATGAGTCTCCACTGTTTGTGTAAAGTGGCTCCCCATGAGCTCAACACCATGATTTATGATGGTGTGATGAAATTCATTGGAGGTGTGTGGGGAGCCATTGTGCCCAAATCATGTATCATGTGCTTCAGCTCTCTCCAGGGGCCACCCAGTTTGGTGATGGTATCATGTGCAAATGAAGCTTCATGGTATTCAGGTCTTGGGAAGAAAAGCTGGTGGGCTGAATGTAAGGGGAGGACGAAAGGTGTTTCTCTCTTTCAGTTGCAGATTCCTTTTGTTGTCTGAGAAACCTTGAACACTCTTTGCATGTAACATATTTGCCTAGACTTTTTACCTAGACATCATGTAAAATAATATTTAGACCTTTTCATTTGAATTTATCACTTATTTCAACTCTGCCCTATTATTTCCTTTTCATGAATATTTTGCATATTTTCTTCACACTTTATATTCTGCTCAGGAGTAGACTGGCTGTGAATATCTCCACTAGTTCTTTCCAAATTAGACACTGACCTAGGCTGTATTACTTTTGCAAATAAAAGAGAATAGAGTTTATCACTTGTTTTGTTTTGCTGGAAAAATAACAACAGTGTGGTTTTGTTCTTCTTATATTATGCATTTCCAGTGAGGAGGTACCCTACCTCAGTGGGTGAGCTCATATGTGCATGTACAAGGTTGCCAAGTAAAATCTGTGGTATTGCCAAATGAAGGACTGAGTAGCTGGTGATGACAAGAAATACCCCGGAAAGGTATTGCAGATCAAAGTAGAAAATACTGGACAAATAGCTTGAGCTGATAAAAGGAAGAGTCCTGTTTTCCTAGATTTGATTTTATTTTCCAACTATTAAATGTAATTAATTGTTTTAAATGTGTTTTTGTTTCCATTATGCTTTTAATATATTGTTGTATAATTGTTTCAAAAAAAATTGGTATAATGATTTAGGCGCCGGCCTAGGGCCAATTTTAGGGCTCAGGAAAGTGGAGTGTCTGCACGCTCCCGAGTCCTACCGCATTGTCTGGGTGCAGTGTGCATGCCGATGATGTGCCTCGTGTGTGTCCAAATGGCACGGCACACAAGAGATGTCACTGCGCTGCTACAGGGTGCTAATGGAGCCCCTGTAGCAATACACAAAGGAGCACTGTTTTGCAGCTCCTTTTTCATGGTCCATTGTTGCTGCAACATGCGGTCACTGTGGCAGTGATCCACAGCAGAAAGGGGCAGTGTCACGCCACCCCTTTCTGCCCATCTGTACCCTCCCCAGTCTTGTTTTAAACTTTTAGAAGCCCCTGGATCCCATCCTGGGAGAAAGGTGGGGTATAAATCCAATCAATCAATCAATCAGTCAGTCAGTCAGTCACTTTACTCAAATCATACCAAGCTGAAAGCAGCTGACTGAGTATGTATCACAGCCAATGCTTGGAAAAGTTACTTTGGGGGGAACTGCATCTTCCAAAATCTCCTGGCCAGCATGACCTATCATAGTAGACTAGCTATACTACATTTTGGCCTCCCTGTCGGACCTGCCTCAGATGACAACCACAGGTCTAAATCAGGGGTGGGCAACTTTGGGGGAGGGAGTTAAGGGAACACATTGCCACCCAGGGGATATTGGAGTGCTTTCTCTCCTGCCCCACATCCCCAAATTTCTATTTTCCCCACATGCCCCATCACTTGGGGAGGGGGGAGACGAGGTCAGTTCTGACCTGTTAGAGTGGAGGGCTAGGCTGTATTAGGCCCAGGATAAGGATTTCTTTCAAAAAGAATTGGCTGAGAAGGTGCTAGGGCAACTCATAGGCCCAAAAATAGCCTTGGAGGGCCACATGCAGTCAACGGATTTCAGGTTCTGCCTAAAACCTGTCCTAAAATCAATTGTTAGCCCCAACTGGAATAATCCACCGAAACAACAGAAAGTTGATAAATCAACACTTATTTATGTTGCATTGTTACATTAGGTTTACTCTACTCCATACTGAATTTAAGTCATGGGATTGATAGACTCATGGGTGTTGCTGCTGACTTGAAGTTGATGGGCCAAAAGTTGTACCAGCATTTCTTCCTACTTTGTTGGCTGATTCTTTCATTGTATATAGTGATGGAGAATGGATTGGTCAAAAGCACAGACATCCTGCTTCACCTACTGATGGGACATGGGCAAGCCCTCTGAAAAACTCATGAACAAGCAGTTTTAAAGTCATAATCAGTACCTTGAAATGGTTCCAGAACTGAACTGAAAACCAGTGTGTGACTACTGAAACTTACCCTTAGTAGCTAGCTGGTACACCTTAGACAAGCTAAAGTTTCTGGAGACACTTTTTAAACTTCCTCATAATTGTGTGAAGTTCTTAGGACTACTTGGATTTGGCTTTCTTTGGGTGGAGAGCATTAGAAATGCATTGCACCTTGAGTACTTCCAAACTGAGGCCTCTTCACACTAGCAGTTAGGAAACAAATACTCTGTCTCTTCCAGCTTTTCTGCAATAAGAAAAAAGACAGAAAATATATTAGAAAACAAGGAAGCGATACAAGGAGAAAATGAAAAAATCTGAAACTCCTGTAAAAATTCAGCCAATGAAAAAGCCCAAAAGGTAAAAAGGTGAAGGTAGCCTATTGACATGAATGTCTAGTCGTAGCTCACTGTAAGTGGTGGGCTCATCTTTTTTTCTAAGCCGAAGAGCCAGCATTGTCTGAGGACTGCTCTGGTGGTCATGTGGCCAGCATGACTGCACCAAATGCTGTTACCTTCCCACTGAGAAGTCTTACTTATCTATTTATTTGCATTTGCATGCTTTTGAACTGCTAGATTGGCAGAAGCTGGGACTAGTGACAGGAGCTCACCTCATCGGGCCTCGAACTGCCAATCTTCTGATCTTCTGATCATCAGAGCTGGTGTCTTAACCACTAAGTCAATGCCATGATAAAAGTCTTACCTGAAAATACTTTTTGTTATTCACAAATGTACAAGCAGAACATAAGTAAGAGCAATGAAGGCTTCAAGTCCACTACCATAGACCAGATTTTCAGAGAGATATTTTCCCCATTTGTTCCACCCCCCCCCATCTCTTTACTTGGGTCTCACACTTCCAAATCTGCAATCTGATGTCTTACACACACATATACACACACAGTCATCATAGAGCAATTCTCTACTATTTTCTAGCCATTAGTCCCCATGTGAAATCAACAGCGAATAATTCTGGGTTGGTGGGTTGGCTTAATTAATGAAGAAAAATATATAAATAAAAAGATGAATATTTTCCTCCAGTTTAGAAAATTAATTAATGTTTTTGCATCCCATCCTGTCACCAAAACTCCAAAGAATTCTGTATACAATGCAGTTAGGAGAAATTTTAACTCAATTTAGATATGTTTGAGAGAAATCAAACACAATTTAAGAAAGTGGGGTGGGGAAAATATTACATTCCAGTTGGCCTCAGCATGAATATTAAGCCACAAAAGCAATGAACATCCATTAATTTAATTTAGCACTTAAATTAGGAAATTAATAGCTACTGCATCATGAATCTCTGGGAAAAACCACCTCTGTACATATTATATGAACTAGGTTCTGTCTCTTGCATAGCAAGGGGGAACATAACTGCAAACTAAGTAAATCTTTGCCTTTCGGTCTTTTTTTTATTACTAATGATCATCTTTCTTCTACGAATGACTATGGTTGCATTTCAGTTTTGGAGAGTTCTAGACAAAGAATGCAATCCTGAATCAATCAGTGGTTGGAACCCAAATTGCTTAAGGGTTCTTCTGATTCCTACACATTTAGTGCAAGCAATGTCTATGCGATATAAAACAGGATACTGCCTGCTGACTAGTTGAGTCTGCAATGTGTCATCACTCCTCTTTATAACATGCTAACCTGATTCCTTTCCAAGCAGTTCCCATGCTCTTTGAAATACATCTTCATTAAAGGCATTTTCATTAAGCTGTTGTTCAACATTTGTGCAAATCAGCATGCCTGTACTCTCAGAATTTTAGTGGAAGGCATTCATATTCCTAGAGCAGAGCTGTTCATTGTATAATTTAGTTTTCAGCTGAGTGTGAACTTGCCGCAGGTGAAAATAAGATGATCCAGATCTGTCAGCACTGCTATACATGTAGGTGGTTCCATTATTATAATTTGTGAAATGCTCACAAGCTGTCTTTGTAAGGGTTTGTACATAGAATAATGTATTACAAAGAAGCAAGATGTTCTCTACCTTATCATGGCAGCTACACTTGTGCAGCCTGTAAGAAGCAATTGAACGTGTCATAAATAATGTAAAAAAACCCAAAAAGCACCCAACACATTATGCTGTGCAAATCATGTGGTGGGAGGGGGAATGCACAAAGAAAACAGGAAAGAATACACGCAAGCTACACACTTGTCTTTTGTCAACACACTTGTCTTTTGTCAATCGTTACAAAAGATTGAGAAAATGGACCCACTGGGACATCAGTTCACAGTCTTTGTATTCAGAGTACTGCCAAGGGGCTTTTGTCTTCATTTAAAATGCAGCCACCCATTCCATCCCTTTCTCAGAAAGCTCTCCAGCTTCAGAGGTTACACCCTGTTGCACTCTGCCAACAACACTACAGCATGTTCTTCCCTGCAGGATAGGATATGATAGGATAGGAATATTGCTAAGGAGTTTATCACACCTGCTTGTTTTTTTTCGTAACAGTCATGTTAGTGAAACAAATGGGGGCATACCAGTTTGAAAATGTTCTGTCTCACACTTCTCCGCAGTCAAATGAATGTGCTGCTTTGGACATCATGGTTTCTTCTGCACTGGCCCCATGACCCTGCTTTGCTATCTATATGTGCCCTACTCAGCTCATGTGTGTCTTTCAATTTTTTATTTTTTATTTTTTCTGTGATTCCATAATTACTAGGAAATTATTTTTAAAATTATTTTATCATTTCACCATATTTACGCAAGCACAGTTAAAAGAAAAATAATAAAAGATAGGAAGTGTAAACAGCCTAGGCTTGCTTGGGGGATAGGAAGAGACCCATACCCCTTCATGTAATGTGACTGCCATCATAGCATTACTGCTTTGGAAGGGATCTCTCACATCAGAGGGACTAATGGCATAGTAGTGATATGAGCAACCATTTACAAGTTTACCCCTATCAATAGAAAGGTATTCTACAGAAAGAAATTAAATGCAAAGCAATAACATGGTAGACATGACATCATGTCATAAGTACTGGCCAAATATCCTAATAACTTGCTTCAGTTCCAATTAATTGCATTGTGTGATAAAGTCCTAAGACTCATATTTCTGGGCTTGAAACAGAACTTTTTAAAGATGCCGGGGGTGGGGGCTCAGTTTGCAGAATTCCTCCACTGTTATACCAAAGAGTGGCTTTGCCAAGCTTTCACTTCAGCACATTCCCAAGCCTACTAATAAATACCATAAATAAGTTTTTTTGAACCTGCAGTCTATGGATGACCTTCAAGTGGTGCTTGTACTGGGTGCAAAACATGTTCCATATCCTTCTTGTTGCTTTGATTTTTTTTCTTGTTGTTTTCCTGTCAATTTTAAAGTAAAAATACAATCTTTTTACTCATGTTTATGTTGCATTTTTTTCATTCCAAACTAGTTAATGGAAGAAATCAATTTCCAATGAAATAAATAAACTGTTTGCAAAATCCTCTGTGCATATATTCATGTGCATTTTTCTAGAGACAGGGGTCCATAGCTTTCATGAGGTTTCTAAAAGGGGTTTATCCAGAAAGAAAGAAAATGTTAAAATGCCTTAAATAAAAAATGGAAATTCTCCTCCAGCTTAGAAAAATAATTCTAAGCCTGATTCCTCAGACTCATTACCTTTCTCCAATGCAGTTCGTCTTCCTCCTCCATTCCTCAAACCCCTTCACCCCTTCACCCCTTCCCTCACCCTTCCACTCACATCCCACCTACTAGACTAGACTGGAGTGGTAGAAACTCCAGTAATGGTGGCAAGTCACATAAAGCTATGGGGAGAGGGTTTTTCCCTCTTTCTTCCCTTGCTTTTATTTTTCCCAAGGGTACTGACACTGCAGCAGCCCTTGGGGAAAACTGCTTTCCCAAGGGACAACTAGCTACATTATTTGCAGGGTGACACAGAGAATAGAAGGGATGGGGGGAGGTCCTCCTTCCCTCTCCTTGTCCCTTGCCAGCTGAAGAACCAGAGAGCCATCTGCCACCATCAATAATCTTTGAGAATTCCTAAGGGGATAGGAGAGGTCCCAGTAGACTGGAGGACAAATGCTTTTCTCATCTCCAAAAAAGGCCAACTACCAGCTAGTCAGTCAGTCAATTTAATGTCAATACCAAGAAAGGGCTTAGAACAATCAGCCTGTGAACACTTACCAATCAGTCTGTAAACACTTGGGCTGCATCCGCACTGCATAATAACAATAATCTGGTTTGATACCACTTTAACTCACATGGCTTAATGCTATGGAACTCTGGGCACTGCAGTTGAATGTGGCACCAGAGCAAGGCTTTAGTGCCACAACCAACTACAGTTCCCAGGGGAATCCATGTGATGGGTAATAATAATAATAATAATAATAATAATATCATTATTATACAGGCTGGCTAGCACCTCTCTCTCAGAATTCTTACTGAAGTGACCTTGCACTCTACCAACTGGCACCACCAGGGGCCCATTCACATTATAGAACGTTAGCGGTATTATTTCTCTTTACTTGCCACAATTCTGTCCTATTGAATCCTGGAACAGGCAGTTGAGAGAGGGCTCTTTATGAATTCTCAGCCAAAGCACTTTGGTGTGTGAAAGCACGGCAGTGAAAGCGGATTACATAATACTGCTGTAATTGTGTAATGTGAATGGGCCCCAGACCTGTTGTAAATTTATTTTCAAAATGTTTTTTACTTGTGTAATTTCTGTTTATTGTTTAGGTACATAAGATTTTTTAAAAATACTTACTGTTTTAACAAGTTTATGTAAATTTTGTCATGGGATTTTTCTGGAAAGTAGTAAATACACCCCAGTAAGCAAGTAATACAACCAAGTAAAAAAGTAAGTCTAGAATTTGTACACTATATTCTATAAATGTGGCTGCACCAGAAATTTATAATATAGTATCATATTTGTTCTTCTTTGCTGCTGGAAAAAAACAAAACAAAAAAACAAAAACAAACAAACAAAGCCACCTGAATTGATCTAAAATTGTGTTTACTTTCCTGCTATGCAAGTCAATGTAGAAAGAATATTTGGGACTGAAATTTGTTCTGTTCTCTCTGTAAGCAAATTAAAATAATGGAAGCTGTGGCCTTATTAGCATATTGAAAACAATATATTTACAGGAGAAGGACCCCGTCATTTTTTCTCAGTTTGAATAATAATCTTGAAGTCCATTTTTTTTTAACAGGAGTTACTCTGGAACTATAGAAATAATAATAATGGTATACCTTCACATTGGAACTCCTATGGAAAAAAAATCTAGAGAGATTGAATCAGTTACTGGCTCATGATTGCTGAAACAAAATTACTGATCAACCTGAATGGAAACTGAACACAACATTTTTCTTCATTCAGCTACACACTTTTAATGGATCTGCTAGAAAAATATTTTCCTTTTGTTGGTCCTTTTTGTTCTAGTTGCATTGTTGTTAGGTTCTTGTGCTTAACAATAAACTGACTTCAAAGTTGTTTACCTGCCTTGGCACCAAAACCAAAGAATTGTTGGAGTTTAACTATTTATTTTCCTGCCTTTCTCCCAGCATGGGACACATGTTGGTTTATAATAAGGCTAAAGCATTATGAAACTGTTGCTGTTGTGTGCATTAAAGTCACTTCCATCTTATGGTGACCCAATGGTGAACTCATCTTGGCAAGATTTCAGATGGGGTTTGCCTTTGTCTCCCTCTGAGGCTGAGAGTGTATGACTTGCCCAAGGTCATCCAGTGAGTTTTCATGGCCGAGTGCAGATTTGAAACCTGGTCTCCAGAGTTGTAGTCAAACCACTCTATGATGCTGGCTCAAGAAAAAGCTTACAACCTGGTAATTAAAAAAAAGTTAAAACACAATGAAATAAGATATTATGCAATATAATATACACTATTAGGTTTTTAAAACAGAACAATACAATATAACAACAAAGTTAAAAATACAGCATACACACTCCATTAAAAAGATTCCCCCAATCAATTTATCATTAAATGGCTGTTTGAATAAAAAGCTCTTTGCCTGCCAACAAAAAGAGAGCACAAAGGAGACAATCTAGCATTTTGTAGAAGGGAACTGCACAACCTGAGACGAGCCACCAAGAAGACAGGACTGTCAGGATGCTGGGACTGAGATAAAGCCTTCATCTGAAGATCTGAAGACTCTGGCTTGTCCTTACAGAGAGATACACCATAGCTATTCAAAGGTTATAACACCTACCAGAATGGTGGACATGAACTCATCCTCATGTCTTTCAGTACTAGAGTACTATTGTGAAGATCTCAGTTCTATTAGCTGCCATTTTTTGGTTGCTCTGGTACTGGAACACTCAAATGAACATGCTCACAGCCCAGGGACTACCATTCCAGAGTTATTTTGAAAGTCATTGATGCCTTTTTGGTCATCTTCAGATGTTCAGATAGTTGACAGATAGTTCATCATTATGGCTATATATATTACCTTAAATATCAGAAACAATATGTCCTGATGCATCCTGTCCCCATTACTGAACTTCTCAATTTCTCTGTTAACTCATTGGTTTAATCCTTAAAGGGTAAATCTTTTCATTCTCCTGGTTTCAATTCTAAGCCAAAGAGCAAGTAAACTTAAGAGTCTCAATGTGGGACTCAAGCCTACCAAGGAGTGAAGTACTCCTACAGGGAAAAGAGTACTTTAAACTCTGTCTTCTTAAAGGGCCACATTGAGTTTATGAGGTATGCACTTCAAGACTGCATAGGATTAAAATAAATAAACTACAATATGTCCAAAACAGATTAAATAAATTGTATTTTTAAATCAATTATACTCCATTTTCCTCCAAGATTCTTAAGGTGGCTTACATGATTTCCTTCCTCATCCATTTTATTGTCACAATAATTTTATGAGGTAGTTTATGAGATAGCGTGATCTCCCAGTGAATTTCATAGCTAAATGGGTATTTGAACCTGAATTCTCCTAGTCCTACCTAGTCCAATATGCTACCTCACATTCCTTTAAATTTACCTTAAAATTCAGACATTTAAACACTCTCAAGGAGCAGAAGATGTCCTTTGATTTTCTTCCTGTTTTTCATCCATGGAAACCTTCATTTTTGTGGTATGCTTCTTGCTATGGCTTTTATCAAGCATCAGCCACTGATGAGAAAGGTCCAAGTCAAGGTCTTTGGTCCATGAGAATCATGAATAGCATGACTTCTATTGGGCTTCAAAACTTTAAAGTACCGTACTACCATACACTATTACACCCCGGCATACACCAAGAAAGTGTACGTAGTAGCCTGATGCTGCTGCCATTTCAATGTCAAATTCAAAATGAGACTTACCAGGCTTGAAGCTCTTCAGTTCATGCTTGAAAGTTGGACATCTTTGGTGCGAACAATGGTTGAGATGAGATAACACTAAAAACAAAATATTAACTATACCACTACATTTGAAAACAAAATGGTACAATCAACAGCAGAGGAGCGGGTGGAGGGACTTCTCTTTGAGTCATCTCTTCTCCCCCTCCCGCAGATCCAGACTTGAATTGTGAAGGAGTATCAAGAGCTTTCCAAGTTTCCTCTGTGTAGCAGCACAGCTTTTGCCTCCTTTTGTTCTGCCCAGTGTGCCCATTTTTAAATATTCAAAGCTCCATAAACCGCTAGTTACGCCATAATACCAGCTTGTGTTTATGTTTTCAGCTCTCCAGATCATGATCCCATTGAGTGCACATAGAGCGAGTGCTCGTGAGTACGCGCCCATTCACCATCAGGAGGAATCAGACTGTAAACACAAGCTGGTATTTTGGTGGGAGCACACTAATATGGCGGCTGGGAAGGTTGGAAGTGAAAGGTCAATGATGGGTTCAGAAATTCCTTGCTTTTTTCAGGCTGTGTGATACTGCTTGTGCAGTAACTGTTATTTCTCTCTCTCTTCCAAATGGGAAACAATCATCTGTTATGAAGCAACAAGGCCTAGTCAGAATGGTTTCCTTTAAAGATGACATGAATTCATCTTCTAAGGCAATTGATGGGAGCATTATTTACAAAACAAGATTGAGTTGGTAATGAATTTTTTTTTAAAGTTAGACCAGAGTTTTGGAAAGTTACTTTTTAGCAATGCCACACTGGTTGGGGAATTTGGAAACTTCTAGTCTAAATAATTACTCATACCATCTTGGTTACAATTCTGGTAACTACTCAGCTGAATAGTTCAAACTACAGGAAATGAGATTTCACCTCAACATTAGGAAGAACTCTCTGATGATAAAAGCTGTTAGACAGGTAACACACCCCCTCAGAGTGGTGGAGTCCCCTTCTTTGGAGATTTTCAAACAGAGGCTGGATGGCCATCTGTTGGGGGTGCTTTGATTATGTGTTCCTGAATGGCAGGGGGTTGGACTGGATGGTCCTTGTGTTCTCTTCCAACTCTATGAAGTTTATCATACTAGTGAGATTCTGTGGGCAAACAGGAGTTAAACTAGATTCGAAATTAAAGAAGACTTACAAACTCGGTTAGTTTATCACACTGAATTGGGGCCAAAGTACAATAATGCGAAATTAACCCATAGTTAAAGTGGAGGAAACTAGCAGCTTTTTAAATGTGGTTTGTTCCAAAAGTGAAAAGCTGCTGGTTTCCTCCACTTTAACTGTGGGTTAACTTTGCGTTATTGCATGTTAACAGTGACGTCGTGTGATAAACTTCGGGCATTTCCTGGTTTTCTCTAGTTTAACTCCCATTTAAATCCTGTTTGCCCACAGGATCTCGCTAGTGTGATAAAGCTCTATGATTCCATGATTCTATGAATATCCAGTGATACCTAAGACATAAAGAAAACAACATTGTACATTTGTATATGATAGGCCACTTTTGAAACTCAAAGAACATAAAAAGCAGTTTAGCATAAAGCCCTGGAAAAGAAGGATGATGTTCAAGATAGCAGTGGTGAGAGTCAAATATTCCACCACACATGTGTGAGTCTATGAGCACCTCTTAAGGAGCTCTCTCTAAACTGTAGTTCCCCATATTTTTCTGTGAAAGATTTTTCTTTGGAAGCATAAAAGAAGTTGATTAGTGAAAACAAAGATGCAAAATTAATTTTGAGAAAGCTCTTGCAATCTCAGATGAGATTTACATTGAACTTATGTATATCTAAATAAACCAAGCACAAATCATTTGATTCCCCAAATGGAGAGCTGAGCATTGTGTGATGACATTAATCAAATATCTACGAGAAGCTCCCTAACTTTCTTCCTTTAGTTCATTTATTAACAATAATACATTGTTTCAGTCATAAAATGATAAAAAATAGCTTAGTTTAGCCCACGAGCGAGAAATATCATTAAAAACTAAAGAAGTAATGAGATATAATTCATGAGCTAAATATATCTCACTGAAATATTGTACCTCTTCAATGTATTTGTATAAACAAGTCATATGTGGGCAAAGATCACTAGATATCTTGGGGAAATATTTTGACACTGGTGACTTGGAATATGTATTCCTTAAGTGCTGATGCTCTTGTAGTTGTAAGTAGGGTCTCCTTGACTTGAAAAAACAATCCGTGTATCTCTGAATAGAGACACATAGGTAGATTTTATTCATGTGATTGATTTTCATATGCCAGGAGGAGTGAATAATTAGTATTTCATAATGGACTGACACTTACAACATTTGCAAGGATGATCATTCTCAGTGTGATTTAATTGATTACTTCTTACCTGAAATAATAGCCTTTCTATGGACATCACACATTTCTACATAAACAGAGCACACTGTGATAAATATGGGAGTGTAGTAGAATAACTTGAAATAATATGACTATTAAGGCTTACAAAGCCACAAAGTGGGGAGAAATACTCAATTTTCTATACTGTGATACCAAAGCTAAAGTTTCTGTATGGATGCCATTTTATCACACTTCTTATGGTTGCAGAGATATGAATGAGATGTTAAACTGAAGCACATTTTCAGCAGAAAATCTGTGATTTGACTTACTTGACAGAATGAAAGGCAAACACAAACTATCAACCTGTAAACTCTTCTGTGTTATTGAACAGTTGTTTTGTTATAAAAGCTTGAGACTAGATGTGAAAGCAGTGGCCTGAGGGATGTGGAGTTTTAGAGAAGTGTGGGAGGGGGGGGGGAGATATGTTATCTATTACTTATTTTATTTTATTTTTATCCCACCTTTCTCCCAAAATGGAACCCAAGGCAGCTAACAACATATATAAAACACATTAAAACAACAATTAAAATCATACAATTAAAATCGTAAAAAATATAAAAATTTACAAATACAAAATTTAAAACATACAAAGTTAAAAAATAATAATCTAAAACCAATCTCCTAATCCACCAATAAAACCAAGCCTGCAAGGTTTTAAAAGGCTTTTTAAAATAAAAATGTCTTCACCTGCTGGTGAAAGTCAGCCTGGAAAGGCCAGCCTGGCCTCCTGTGGAAGGGAGTTCCACAGGGTGGGAGCAGCCACTGAGAAAGTTCTCTCTCGTGTCCTCACCAGATGAAACTGGGATGGTGGTGGGACCAAGAGAAAGCCTTCTCCTGAGGATCTTAGTGCTCTAGGTGGTTCGTATGGGGAGATACAGTCTCTCAAATAGTCTGGACCTAAGCTGTTTAGAGTTTTATAGGTCATGACTACCACTTTGAATTGTGCTGAGAAACGAACCGGTAGCCAGTAAAGCTGTTTCAATACAGGGAGTTATACGTTCCCTGTAACTGGCTCTAGTCAGTATTCTATCTGTGGCATTTTTGGACCCGCTGAAGTTTCTGAACAGTTTCCAAAGGCAGCCCCACATAGAGCACATTACTGCAGTCCAAATAGGATGTAACCAAAGCATGTGTCACTGTAGCCAGATCTGATGTCTCAAGGAATGGCTGGCGCACTAGTTTTAATTGTGCAAATGCATTCCTGGCCATTGCTGAAACCTGGGCATCCAGGTTTAGAGTAGAGTCCAGGAGCACACCCAAGCTGCAAGCCTGAGATTTAAGGGGGAGTGTAACCCCATCCAACTCAGGCACAGCCCCAATTCCCTGATCTGCCTTACAACTGACCAGGAGCACCTATGTCTTGTCTGGATCCATTACTGACAGCAGACACTGGTTCAGCACAGAGATAGCTTCCTTGGAGTCTGGTGGAAAGGAGAGATAGAGTTGCGTGTGAGTTGCATATCATCTGCATACTGATGACACTGCACTCTAAAACTCCGGATGACCTCTCCCAGTGGTTTCATGTAGATGTTAAACAACATGGGGGACAAAACAGAACCCCGTGGGATCCTGCAGGCCAGTGGCTAAGGAGTCGAACAAGAGTCCCCCAACACTGCCTTCGGGATCTGCCCCTCCAAGAAAGACTGGAACCACTACATAACAGTGCCCGCAAGTCCCAACCCAGAAAGGCAGCTCAGAAGGATACCATGGTCAATGGTATCAAAAGCCATTGAGAGATCTAACAGGACCAACAGGGACACACTCTCTTTGTCCAGTTCCCTGCGAAGGTCATCCACCAAGGTGACGAAAGCTGTCTCTGTGCCATAGCCAGAACTGAAGCCAGATTGAAATGGATCTAGATAATCCATTTTATCCAGAAGTTCCTGTAGCTGGGAGGCCACCACTCACTCCAGAACCTTGCCCAAGAATGGAATACTAGAGATTCTCCAATAGTTATCAAGGATGGTGGGATCCAGGGAGGTCTTTTTAAGTAATGGCTTCACCACAGCTTACTTTAGGCAGGATGGAAATTTGTCTTGCTTCAGTGAAGCATTCACCACTCCCTTTACCAACTTGGACAGTCCCCCTCTAGCTAATTTCAAAAGCCAGGAAGGCAAGGATCCAGTATGCACGTGGTGGCTCTCACTTCTACAAGGATCCTATCCAAATCCTCAGGCTGCACAAATTGAAACTTACCCAACAATATGTTAGGCTAACACGTGGATCTGAGGACACAGAGTGCAGAGGATGGGGAAAGCAAGGAAAGAGTGGGTCATGGAGATGGACTTCTGAGCGAGGCAAGGAGTTAGATGTGGCTTTGGGCATGAAGCACATTAAAACAAATGAGGTGGCCTGAATTGTTAGTCTGGTATCTACTTTTTCAAGTGTTTCACCTTCCAGGGTCTGGAAATGCATAGCTTTGCTCAGGTGAGTTATTCAATATATGTATGTCCTCTGCTGGGAAGTATACAATAGAACAGAGATGACATAATTTAGAATAAAATAATTATAGTAAAATTGAGGAAAATTATTCTTAAGGAATACTTCTGGCATACTTTTAAAAAAAATTCCATTCAAACACTAGTAATGGCTGTATTAGAACCAGAATGGAAAATTAGGGGTGTATCCACACTGCAGAAATAAAACAGTTTGACACAACTTTAACTGTCTTGGAATCCTGGGATTTGTAGATTGGTAAAGCACCATAGCTCTCTGACAGACCAGGCTGAATAATTCAGCAAACTACAAATCCCAAAGTTAAAGTGGTATCAAATTTCTATAAAGTACCACATGTATCAAAATATGGAGAGAGAGAAAAAAATACAAACTATGGTATAACAAAACCATAAAATAAAGTAAAATAATTAAAAGAGTCTAAATATTAGGAGTCAAGAAGATTTAAAAATATGCTACCAAACATTCCACCAAAATTGCTGGGTTTTACAAAAAAAGTGTTTCCTGTGTAATCCTGAGTCAGAAAGAATGGGAAAAGAGATCAGTTTGTAATATATAATTTGAAAATATTAAAAAGCCATTGCAGAATATTACAGAGATTTATATACAAGAGGCAATGAGAAAATTTTAGATATGAAAGATAACTTGAATAAAATTCAATTGGATAAAGTGATTAAAAAGATTAAATCTGAGAAAGTGCCAGGCCTAGATAAACTGTATCCATCATATTATAAGAAATTTGAAGATGAGCTACATCAAGCATTAAAAATTGTTTGTGGTTAATTATTAGAAAAAGGGTAGATGCCAGGTTTTTGGAAAAATGCTTATATTACAGTGATTCATAAAGAAAATACAGATGAAACATTAACAAATAATTACAGATCCATCTCACTATTAAATAATGACTTTATGATATTTACTACCATCATGGCAAGTAGATGGATTTTCATGGATTTTTGAGAAATGTGTCTTCTCAGAGTGGTTCTCTGCTAAAAAGATAATAAAGGGATTGTGTAAGAACTGTTCTCAATATTATTGCTTTTTTGGAACTTCAAAACAAAGGAGCTATTTTGATTTTACTTTACATTTTTAAATGCAGAGAAATCCTTTGATAATATTTCTTGGAACTATTTATTTCAAATACGAGAGAATGAACATTGGTGAAAATATTATTCAGTCAATAAAGACAATCTACTTAGAAAAAAAAGGGGGGGGAGCCCAGATTGTAGTAAATGGTATTAGACAAGACAATAGAATCTATAAGGTGAGTGTAAAAAAAGCAAAACAAAACAGTATAAGCTGGGAGTTTATTTAGATGGCCTTGTAATGATGGCACAAAACTCACTGGTTTCAATGAATGCACTTGAGTGGGTGGGGGTGGGCAAATTTGGGATATACTTCAGATTTAAATGGAATTGCAAAACCCCCCACAAAATTGTTGACTAAAAAGAACAGGACAATGACAACTTCTTTCAAAGTTTAAAGTGGAAGAAGGGGATTAAATATTTGGGAGTTGCAATAATGAAGAACAGCAGTTTATTATTTCAAAAGAACTATGAAAAAATCTGGCAAGAGATTAAAAGAGACTTGGAAAAATTGGGAAAACTCAGTTTATCCATTTTAGGTAGAATGGCTATAATAAAGCCAACTGTTTTGCCAAGACTTTTATTTCTTTTTTAAAGGATCCCTATTCTAAGAAATCAAATACATTTTTTGCAATGACTGGCAAAGAAAGACAGAATGAAATGTAAAAGATGGCTTGATGTCCCTCTTTCCTGATAGCTGTACCTCTTTTACTGTTTCTTACCATTCCTTCTTACAATTTCCACTTCTGCTGAAATTCCAACTTGTCATTTACTAGCACCAGACTTGACTTCCATAGGACGAGGATGGCTGGAGGAACAGATATGTGCCACTAAAACAGGTGTGGCAGAGTTGCTAGCCAGACCTTGCTTCCTGACAGTCAACTACAGTTCAGGAAGACTGTGAGAGGGAATTTGAATGTATAAAAGCTGGGGTGTGTGTCTGCGGAGAGGGCTGGAGAGAGAAAAACAGAGAGCTTTCAGTTAAGATCAGGTAAGGATTCTGACAGGAGAGGGAATTCAGTTCAGTTATTCCAGAAGGTACTGTGATTCAGTTAGACTAGACAGGTCTGGTTGGTATTCCTACTGAGTGTGATAGCATAGGGTACAGAGTATTTAAAAGCCTGCAGTTGCTGTTGTTATTGTAACCACACTAAGCTTGAAGTAAGCTACATAAGAAACATTCTGGGTGTCATTTAATAAATATTTTTTTTTTTTACAGTAGATGTCTCTCTCTCTCTAAGTGGTTTTTATAAACTATGAATAAAAGCAAGCTGACCCTGGTCCATATAGACTTCAAAATAAGTGTTAATAAGGTAAATGCAGGGCAAGTGTCTTCTGCTGCTTTGTATTTTTGCTTTGTTAATTGTTATTCTCTTTTGTACCCCGCCCTGATTGCTCGTTCAGAGGAGCGGGCTAGAAATAAAACGTATTATTGTTATTATTATTATTATTATTATGTAGATAAGAGGTAAAGGTAAGCTAAGGTTTGAGAGGAGGTTCCATCACAACAGGTACCTGTTTTTCTCTAGGATGGTAGACCAATTGTCTGGTGGATGAGGAGGACGCTACTGCCATCAAAACTGATCACACCTCCTTCTATATGTTTCAGCATCCAGGCAAGAGACACAACGTATAATATTTAACAGCTTAAGATGTAGTACTTGCTTAGCCCAGCACTGTAATTCCGAAGTGACATTGCAAGAATGTGCATGCTCAAAACACTAAAAAAAAACAATTTAGCATTTGGAGGAGAGGAGCCATTCTGCGTATAAGTAGGGACAAAAAAGCCATATAAGCAAAGGGAAGTTGACATGTCACATTTGTATATAAGATTAAAAAAAAAAAAAAGCCCTGGTAGCACAGTGGTTAAATGCCAGTACTGCAGCCATTCACAGCCACAAGGTTGTGAGTTTGATCCAGGCAGGGCTCCAGGGTCAACTCAGCCTTGTATCTTTCCATAGGTTGTTAAAATGAGTACGCAGCTTGTTGGGGGCAATTAGCTTACACATTGTAAACTACTTAGGGAGTGCTTAAGTGCACTGATAAGCAGTACAGAAATGGACTTGCTATTGCTACTTCCTATTGCTATTTTCTATCTTATGTGTGTACATTTTAGGAACGATCCAGAAAGGTTCATAAACGTTGTGGGAAATTGACTGATTTTATTTTGAACAGAGGAACAAAACTGTATACATTTTTGCTGTAGGTGTTTTTATTTAAATGAGAGTTTCAAGAAGGTAAGCAGTATTCGTGTGTCTTCTCTGTTAGTTAAAGGTAAAGAATAAGATTCATCCATATGCTGTGCAATTTCAAATTCATAAATGTTTTCATAGAACAATTTATTTAGAAGAAACTTAGTAGAAAGCAAATGTGTGCAAATATTATAAATCAGGAAGTATCAATGGCTCTGCTCCACGAAGAAATGACTACAAAACAATAATATTGTAGAAGTAAAAGCCACATTCTTGAACAATATTATTTGCTTCTCTGGGGCTGTCTGCATAGGCCAAAAGGCTTATGTTCCTCCTGGCCTTGCATTGTCCTGTTTGGGATCCAGCAGACTGATCCAGCAGATCTGGCATGATACCAGGTTAAAAGGGCCTTAGCACAGGTCAGATTTATCTGCCGTTTGTAGTAGAATTTCATGGAAACTGCAAGAAGCCCTAGCACATCAGATGGCCCCATGTGCCCCTTATCTCCCTGCACTATTGCCACTAGTGAGAAGATCCCCATTGCTGCATCTGATATGGAAACAGAATACCTGGTCAGTGCCACCAGGCACCCCATTTCCACATCAGATGAGATGATGAGATCTTCTCAGTAGCAACATACATGTGGCAGTAGTGGGTCTATGGTGGAGCAGCAGAAGGCTGTGTGAACACCTGCCTGTTCCCATGCCAGCCCAGGGACCAATTCAGCTATTATTCAGCCCAGGCCAAGATAGCACAGTGTTACAATACCTACATTTGATATAAAATTTTGGGAGACATGTGGACTGTATCATGACCCCTGCTTGACCCTTTCCAGGCCCTCCATAAGTCCAAAGCGAGAAGGTCACGTAGGCAGACCCCGCTTGGAAGAATTGAGTTCATAGTAAGCAGCTTTCTAGAGGAAGCAGAGAGTCGCCAGACCAGCACTGCCCTCCGAGTAAAGACAATAGCCTTTGGCTTTGCACTTGATGAGCCAGTGATTGAGTTAACTACTTAGCCATTAAGGCAGCTTCCCTTCCGAATTGTGTCCAACCTAAGTGCACTGTACACAGATTATTTGCTCTTGGCTTAAAGAAAGCCCAGGCAATCAACACCTTTGTCTAGCACAAATGCATAGCCTCTGGATATATTCAGCACTATATAAGGTTCCCATTTTGAATTGCTCCCCGATGCTATTCTTGGAAGACAGGCTGGTCCATGCCAGTTTGAATTCTGCCTATAGCTCCCGTGGCCAACCCCCCCTCGCTCCGGCGGTTGCGTCCAACACCATCATCCATCTCGAGACTTCTACAGTAGCTATTCCAGCGGTCTCTTTCTCTCAGCTCTAACTCCCACTCTTACCCCTCCCTTTCTTCCAGCATTGAACGTGTGTGTGTGTGTGTGTCCCCTTGCTGTGTGATATTTATGCCCCTTAATAAATTGTGTATTTTATTGGACTTCTTTGGACTAGTGTCACTTCTCTTGGGGTTTGTCGGTGGACCTCCTGTAAACAGTTTGGGACCCGATCTCAGAGTAAGACAGTTAGGATCTTTGTCTCTGCATATCTGAGCTAATTGTAATTCCCCCTAAGAAAGAGAGACTTCCTAACAACAGCCTCAGCTCCTACTATCTTGATCTGTCTGATTAGTCCCTATTTTTCTCCCCTTCTCATTCTCTCTCTCTCTCTCACACACACATATACATACGTATACATTCATACATATACGTACACATATGCAGGAAGTTTAAATATTTTGCATTTGATTTCCAAGGTTTTTTAAATTAGCATATTGTATGATAACTGTTGTTTTTATTTTATTTATGTTTTTTTGTTTTGAGATGCAATGTTTTTTGTAAAATGAAAAGCTAGAAAAGAAAGATATCTTTAACAAAATGTATTGACTACTGATCTGTTCCATATTCTGAAACAGAGTTGGTTCATTCTTCAAATGTCCCTGAAGCTCAGAGACAGAAAGAATAATAATGATAGGAAAGGAGTAGAATTTACAATGCTAAAGAACAGCTAAAAAGAACAGCAGGTATGACAAAAGTAAAACCCTTTTTTCCAGTGTCCTCTTCCCAACTGCTCCTGCTTGATAGTTACATATTTTCCCACATATTATACGTACCAGTATGCCCCAAACTTTAAGATGCATCCTGTTTTTCAAAATTAGCTGACTGTGGAAATAACAATAACAATAACAACTTTATTTTTGTATCCCGCCTTTCTGCCTGGGCAATCAAGGTGGCTTACATTGAATAAAATAGGTTGAAATAAAACATTATCTGGATAAAAAAGAGACCCCCCCTTAAAAGAGAATTAAATACATTATAATTTAAAACAGAAGAAAAACCATTAAAAGAACAACACAATATGAAAATTAAAACAGCGACTTTCTGGGGACAGTACTGGATGGAGTGGGAAGAGCTCAGAGTGCATTGGAATGCTCTATTCGAGGAAGGCCTGCTGGAAGAGATCTGTCTTGACAGCTTTTTAAAAGCTGTCTAAGCTCGTTATTTGACAGATTTCATCCGGCAAAGAATTCCATAACCTGGGAGCGGCAGTGGAAAATGCCCTCTGGGAGGTTGCTGTTAGTCTGGTTTTCATAGGCTGCAGTAGATTCCTCCCAGAGGACCTGAGGGTATGGGGCGGATTATATGGAAGGAGGCAATCCTTTAGGTTTGGCCCAAGACATGTAGGGCTTTAAAGGTAACCACAACACCTTATACTTTGCCTGGAAACCAATAGGCAGCCAGTGAAGAGATTTCAAAATTAGTGTAATATGATCAAACCTGGATTTACCAGTGATCAACCTGGCTGCCGTATTTTGTACTAATTGTAATTTCCAAACTAGGTATGAAGGTAGCCCCATGTAGAGTGCGTTGCAGCAATCAAGTCATGAGGTTACCAGTGCATGTACTACAGTTTCTAGATCCCTTACTTCCAGGAAAGGGCGCAGCTGAGGTATCAGCTGAACAGGTGCTCCTGACTGTCTCATTCACCTGATCTCTCATGTGAAGCGACGGGTCTAGGAGCACTCCCAGACTGCGAACACAGTCTCTAGAGGAGAGCATGACCCTATCCAGGACTGGAGGTTGCAACCCAAAACCTGGTTTTGGGGTCCCAACTGTGAGTACCTCCATTTTGTCTGGATTCAGCTTGAGTCGGTTTTTCCTCATCCAGTCCATTACCGCTTCAAGACAATGACTGAGGGGAGAGATGCCACCTATCATCATGGCTGCTGACCGAGACTATAGAGTTTATCACATGACCAATTTTTTTACTGAAAAACCAAATGCAATCATGAGGTTTCGCGCAATTGCGTTATTTCTCATCACATGCAATTCCTGTTTTTTGCGAATGAACATCAAATGAAAAGGAGTTTTCATGTAATTACATGAAAGATTCTTACATACATTTCCTTGATGTGCAAACGTAGTCTGAACACAATCAGAACGTAGGCAAATTTGGTGAACTAGCGGACTTACAATTCCTATTACCTGGCAATTTCGTATTAATTTCGCTTTTTGGGGGTGTGATAGGCATTTCTGTTGATCCCCAATTTCACCATCTTTACTACAATTCCCATGATCCCTCATGGCACTGGCTTTTCCTTTTTACTTCCTGTAGTCCTGAAAATGTTTTGCCATGCATGAACGGGTGGCCAGAGAGAGGAGGGAGCACTTTTACGCTCATCTACTGCTTTGCATATGTTTTGCGTGATTGCTGGCTTCCAACAGTTGCCATAGCAATGCCTCCTTCACTTGCCCAGTTGTGATGAGGTCCCCAAGGGCTATCCAAGCAGACCCCCCATCTGCCCAGGTTCCCATTCATTCCATAGAATTCGTGCATGGCACCACTTGTCTGGGTAGATAAGCTGTGACCCCCCCTCCCAGAATTGGCACTGTTACAGTGATTTCAAGATGGCACTCACGTCATGGGGCATGGGGTCCTGAGAGTCTTCTATTCTGACCCATAACATGCAGCATGCTTTCATGGGGAATTCCTGCATGGCACACCAACATCTCAGTGCGCATGCGACTTAGGGCACCGGGCCAACATGCAGCATGCTTTCATGGGGAATTCCTGCATGGCACACCAAAATTTCAGCGCACATGGGGCTTTGGGCACTGGGCCAACATGCAGCATACTTTGATGGGGAATTCCTGCATGGCACACCAACATCTCAGCGCACATGGTGCTTTGGGCACCGGGCCAACATGCAGTATGCTTTGATGGGGAATTCCTGCATGGCACACCAAAATCTCAGCGCACATGGGGCTTTGGGCACTGGGCCAACATGGAGGATGCTTTGATGGGGAATTCCTGCATGGCAAACCAATATCTCAGCACACATGGAACCGGAAATCACTGAGCAAATACCCAAACTCAATGCCCTGGAAGTACATGAGGTCACCATGGCATCGGTTCAGAAGTGGGCATGCGCAGGAGAGCAATTTCGCATTCAAAAATCAATTGGTGTAATAACGTATTCCCGAATGTGTTTGTTTTGGGTTCAAAATAAGCAAAGAGAACAGCGAAAATGTATAATAAGCTTTCGTGTTATCGCGTGAATTTCGAATTCATAGCGCAATTTATCTTTGCGAAATTACCCGGGCATGTAATCGTGGGATAATTGTTCACGCAATCACGCGATATTCCGAATTGACTACACAAATTACTATTGCGAAATTGAGAGAAATTCCTCACATGTGATAAACTCCATGGAGAAGTATATTTGGGTGTCATCAACATACTGATAACATTCTATCCCATGTCTACGGATGATTTCTCCCAGCGGCTTCATGTAAATATTGAATAGCATCAGGGACAGGATGGCGTGTTGAGGGATGCCACAATTAAGCTCTGTTTTTGAGGAGCAACTGTCCCCGAGCATCACTCTCTGGAACCTGCCCAAGAGAAAGGAACGGAACCACTGCAAAGCAGTCCCTCCGATTTCTAACTCTCTCAGGTGTTTCAAGAGGATGTCATGATCTATCGTATCAAATGCCTCTGAGAGGTCTAGAAGCACCAGCTGGGTCATGCTACCCCTGTCAATGCCTAGACAAAGGTCATCAGCCAGAGCAACCATGGCAGTCTCCACCCCATATCCCGTCCAGAAGCCAGTTTGAAATGGATCTAGATAATCGGTTTCCTCCATGATCACTTGGAGTTGAAAGGCAATGGCCCGCTCGATCACTTTGCTCAAAAATAGCAGATGTGATACTGGCCTGTAATTTATCAGATCCAGGGGGTCCAGGGAAGGCTTCTTCAGGAGCGGTTTAACCACTGCCTCCTTTATACAAGTTGGAACATGGCCTTCCCTAAGGGATGCATTGATGACACTTTTAAGAAATGCCATTAAGGCATCACCCCCCCCCCCCCCTGGATGGCCAGCCATGATGGGCAGGGATCGAGGGATAGCATTTGGAAACTAAATATACATTAAATTCTGAAAAGTAATATTATGTTAAATGTAACAATATGTTTTCTTTACTGTAAGTAAAGGTATGTGAGGGAGCCAAGATTCCCAGAAAATTCTGGTAGTAGCAATCTATAGGAATGGTTTACTCAGGCCTCCTAGCCCACTATGACAAAACAACTAATGCCTCAGTATAATCCTCCCTCTCTTTTAAGAACGCTGTTTCCTTTCTGGAAAAGGGTTGTGAACATGTCAGTTCAGTCACGTTAAATTCAGCTCCAGACTGATTCATGAGCCATAACCAGCTTTGGGACATATATGAAAATAATATATTGTGTGAATAATTTTTCTCCTAATTTACTCAAAGTTACCTTCAACTGTTCCTAAGGTTCTTTATCTAAGGATTCACGACTTGAAAATATTAAATGAATAAATAAATTCCAAAAAGCAAACCTGGACTTTGCCATTTTATATAAGGGACACCATTTTACTATTCAGCTGTAAATAATGGGACTTGAGCATCCATGGATTCTGGTATCCATCGGAGTCCTGGGGCCAGACCCCAGCAGATACCAAGGGCCCACCGTACAATGATTGCACCCCATCTTTTTGAAGACAAAGCGAAACCGCTGAAGCTAAAGGTGCATCTGCACTGTAGAAATAATGCAGTGTAGTCCCACTTTTAAATGCTGTAGCACTGCCATATGGAATCCAGGAACCTGTAGTTGTACAAGGTCTTGAAGCCTTCTCTGCCAAAGAGCTTGGTGCATCACCAAACTACAAATCCCAGGGTGCTGTCAGTAGGAGCCATTGGCAATTAATGTAATGTCAAACTGCATTATTTCTATATTGTAGATGCACCCTCTGGTCTCTTTTTGGAATCAGGGTTGGGGCTGGAACTGTTGCAGGATTAGTATCAATGCTTGTTTTGTAGATCTATGTTTTCTTTCCTCGAGAAGGGGCGGGGGGGAACATTGATGTATATCCCTATGGTCATTTGGTGAGTGTTGCTTGTAAAGAGGTCACTTCTCATACCCCTCTCTTTCTGGGGGTTAATAAAGTTTATTGGCCTTTGTTGTCTATCCTCTCCCCCCTCTCTGCTCTCACCAAGCACGGAAGCAGAAACCAGGTTATGCTACTAAAGATGTTTTTCCTTCTTACACACATGAGAATCAGCTCTAGGGACTCTTCCGTCAAGTATAGTGTTCTCTACTGATCAGTTATTTTTGTAGAACTTAGATGTAGCAGTTCCTTTTTACTTACCAATGTCTCCTGTTTATTTGTCAGAAGCTCAGATCTAGGTGTTTGTACTAAATACCTGCAGAGTACAGGTTTGTTACTGTGTTGCTGCTAAACTGATTTAACCACAAATAACCAAAACAATTCTAACAGGGACAACTCCAGGTGGCACATTCATTCTCCCTGACCATTTTGATCAAGGCTTCCTTGGCAATGATATGTTCAGGTAGCTCCTGTCTCCTCCTTTCCCTCTCCTTTGAGTGTGTGTGTGTGCGCGTGTGCGTGCATGTGTGTATACTGTATATATTCATGTATAAGTCTAGAAATTTTAGTCAAAAAATTGTCCCCAAAAGCCTTAGTCAACTTATCCACGGTTCAATGTAAGTACTGAACTTTAACTCTTATTTAAAAAATTAACCATGCCCTGGTGAAAAGCAAGAGCATAATCTGTCCTGGAAGCATTGATTCTATTCTCTCATCTATCCAGCTTTTAGGATGAGCACAAACAGTTGTGCCTGCTGAAATTTTATAAGTTGTTTGGCATTGTTTTCCTTGTTTCATCCTTTAGATCCTTTGTCACATGTTCATAAGTTTTACCCTCGACTTATCTATGGGTCGTATCAAAATCTATAATTTTGGCCCCAAAACCTGCCTTCGACTTATACATGAGGTCAACTTATAGTCGAGTATATACGATGTGTGTGTGTGTGTATAATTTTCCCCCCTCTCTCTGTCTTTCCTTCCCCCCTCCCCACTTCAGAATGTTATATTATTAATTGCCAATTTGCATATGTGTGCAGCTGCTGTTTTGGCATCCGATTAGCTTGCTGGAGGTATCGCAGAGCATTTGGCAGCTTTCCTCTTTGGAGGCAAGAAAAAGAGAGAGAGAGAGAGAGAAAGCAAAAGCGAAGAAGGCGGCCTCCTCTAACTACGGAACAGCTGATAGTCTATCAGCCATAGACCCTGATGGCGTGAATTACAATTACACTACTTTTCACACTAAATCTGGGTGATAGCTACTTGGAAAGAAGTTTCATCATATTTTTTTTTAAAAAATGTAAAGGGGGGGTTGAGGGGGGAAGAAAAAAAGAATTACATGGTCATGCTGTGCTTTTAAAGGCGGTTTAGGTCATTTTTGTCTCTTTCACACCTAATTCCAAGGATTCCATAGGCATCTGGGAGATGTGACTGGTTCCTAACGAGGCTTTAGCTGCTGAGATCATCATCAGGGAGGGTCCCCCCCTTCTTTTAGAAACCTACTTCAGATTACATTTATTAACAGGGTCACTGGGAAGGGTTAGAGACGCACCATTGAGGAAATGACTTTGGGGGAATTTTCAAGTTTGGCACCTCCAGAGTTGTATGGGTGGTTGTGACTTCAATTTGTTTTAATGATCAGTGTAATTTTAATTTTAATTTTTTTAAATTATTTATGCTGGTGCAATGTTATCAATTCAGTGCCATCATATTCAAGATTCTGGCCACAAAGCAGGTGCTAAGAGGGGACTGACTGGTGAGCTGGACTCTTTTACAGCCCTGTCCTCTCCATGCCTCCATGTGTACTCTTGCAACACTCCAGAATTAAGGCAGTTTAATACCACTTTAACTGCCATGACTTTATCCTACAGAAGCCTGGGATTTGTAGTTTGGTGGGGGTATTCAGCCTGATCTGTCAGGATTACAAATCCCAGGATTAAGTAGAATAGAATCATGACATTTAAAGTGATGCTAAACTGTTTTAATTCTGCAATGTGGCTACACCCTCAAACTTGGGTAGAGTAGGCCCATTTAAATCCATTCCAGTCTCATTGGTTTTCATGGGTCTGTTTAAAGTCCTAAACTGGACCTGTTTCCAACCCATGTTTCCCCAGAATCTGGAACTAAGGTGGCAGCCATCCTATACCCACTTCTTGGGAATAAGTCTCATTGCTCACTGACAAATTATGGATCTGAGTAGACATGGGCAGACTTGTGCTATGGGTCCTTCTGAGGCCAATGGGAGTGGTGTTTGTGTTTGTTTTTTAAGGTATATGCTGCTTTCCTACAAAAAATTGTTAATAATAATATTTATTTATAACCCGCTCCTCTGTTTCAACAATCGGAGCGGGGTACAACAGGAATAAAATACACAAACTAAAAACAATCCAGTCACCCACTACCCAACCTCCCACCCCTTAAAACTGAATTAAACTAAGCAATAGTTAAAACTAGCGAAAAGATAAAATATTATACAATACAATACATCATTAAAAAACAACAATTCCTTGAACATCATGGCCAAGGTGCAAGGACCTAGTGTTAAGGAAGGGAAGACCCAGTCAGCAAGATTTCTAGTTTTGGAGCCGGGAAGTTAGGAAGCCTCTGGGAAGGCCTGTCGGAAGAGATGTGTCTTTAAAGTTTTTTTAAAGCAATCAAGGGATGTCATAAGACACATCTCATCTGGCAGGCCATTCCACAGCTTGGGAGTGATAGCTGAAAAGCCCTCTGAGAGGTCTGCGTCAGCCTGGTCTTCATGGGCTGCAGCAGATTCCTCCCAGAGGACCAAAGTGTGCGGGGGGGGGGGGGGTTCGTATGGGAAGAGGTGGTCCCTAAGATAGGATGGACCCGAGCCATGTAGGGCTTTAAAGGTTAAAACCAACACCTTGTACTGTGCCCAGAAACTAATTGGCAGCCAGTGCAGAGATTTAAGCACTGGTGTAATGTGCTTTCTCCTAAATGTTCTCGTCACAATCCTGGCTGCCATATTTTGGACCAGTTGCAGTTTCCAGGTTAAGCACAAGGGTAGCCCCATGTAGAGCGTGTTACAGAAGTCCAGACGTGAGGTTATCAGTGCGTGTACCACTGTTTCCAGATCCCTCACATCCAGGAAAGGGCTCAGCTAAGTGTATCAGCCAAAGCTGATAACAGGCACTCCTGACTGTCGCATTCACCTGACTGGTCATGTGAAGCAATGAGTCAAGAAGTACCCCCATGCTGCAAACAGAATTCTCAGAGCAGATCCCCATACACACAAACAAAACTTATATGCATCTTTTAATGTGCATATGATTATGTAGAACGAGCTTGTAGCTCAAGTAAAGCCCAAATCCAGAATATGTTTTTGTTGTTGTAGTAGTTGTGTGGTTTCAAGTTGTTTCAGACTTATGGTGACCCTGTCTAGGGGTTTTCTTGATAAATTTCTTCAGAGGGGGTTTACTATTCCTACCCTTTGAGGGTGAGAGAGTATGACTTCTCCAAGGTCATTCACTGGGTTTACCTGTATGTTATATCCTGACTCTGCACCCAAGTTGGCTCACTGTTATTCCATATTGTTGCTGTAGTTGTTGTGTGCTTTCAAAGTGCGTTCCCAGCAGCCAGTGTGCTGACCAGCAAATATTGTTGTGTAAGGAAGTATTGGATTCCTCCTTATGTAGTGTTGGAAAAAGTAATTCTGGTTGTTGTTGTGTACCTTCAATTTTGGACTTAGCGGGACCCTAAGGTGACCCTATCACTTTTCTTGACCAGATTTGTTCAGAGGTTGGTTTGCTTTTGCCTTCCTCTTTGGCTGAGGGAGTGCGACTTGTCCAACATCACCCAGTGGGTTTCTATGGCTGAGCAAGCCCTGGTCTCCACAGTCTTAGTCCAACACTCAAACTTCTGTACCACACTGGCTCTCCGCTATTCCAGATACTGACATGTAAATTTACTGCCAGGAGGAGAAATTGAAGATGTGAGTGCAATTGTCTATACCAGAACAAGAGCATTAAGAAAAGAGGTGTAGCCCAAGAACCATAAGGGGATCAGTTCCACCCACCCACAGTTAATTAAAAGGTTTGTCCCCTTGAATTCAACTGGATCTCCTTCCTGGTGAAATGTGTTAAAGGTTCCAGTCTTAGTCCTAAATAACTAGGCCATGGCCAGCTTTTCTTCTACAATATCAACTGAAAATTGCAATATGTCCTCCACACTTTGTTTTCTTCCTGTCTGCGTTTTCATAAATAATTATTTTGTCTTTCTCACTCTCTCACACATAAATACATACTCTCTCCCTCTCAGCCACAAATAAGTTTTTGATCATTTATGTTCTATGATTAGAACGATATATTTCCAGGTTAAATATGTTATCTGTAAAATAGGAGTAGTTACATATAATGTGTGCAAAACACACACACATGCACACACACACACACACACACACAATATATATGTTTCTAACCCTGGCTCAGCTAACCTAAGAGAAAATAGTCTGTTTTCCCTTTTGTTGTTGTTGTTGCTTGCATTATTAGATTTCTCACTCTCACAGATTATCCAAAAACTACCCATTGATTGATCGCCCGTAGAGCTGCATTTGGTGTAAAGAAAAACTTCACAGCTTTATTGGCTCCCAGGAGACAAAACAAACAGAACAAGATATTCCCATTAATACAAACAATGCAACAAACAAGGAGAGAACCATCCCATAGAAACCAAGGCAGCCAAGGCAGTCCAGCAGCCCCAGCTGAGGATACAACCCGGGAGGGTGGCTCAAGTTTTGTGGCTGGCTCTCTCAGGCAAAAGCCCCTTGGGGTTTTGCAATATTGTTCACAGTATCTCAACAGGGGGATCCCAGTCAGATCTGAAGAAGCAGCCACCAAAGTGAAGCAAGTGAAGCATGTGGACTGGCCTCCTGCGTTTCCAGTTGTTTGGCTGATGTCCCACCTGGATGAAATTTTTTAAAAAGAGAGACAAAATATAACAAAACGTCACCCTTTTCTTTCTCCACTCCACATCTCACTTCTTCCCTTTTTTAAAATCTGTTCCATGTAAGACTTCTGGATCATGACTGCATGACTTGAAGTAACAGTGCGCTCTTCTACTTACAGTGCAGTAAAATCCATTGAGATCAATCAGTCTTACAGTATTGGAGCCTGAATCCTGGTTTGCACTGTGGGGTTTGCTTCTAGGACAAATGCACAAAGGTATTGTGGCCTCAGATTAATCAGAATTAAATAGCGGCTCCTTCACAGTAAATTTTGGTGATAATAATAAAAGGTGAGGGAGGATAATACACATGTGCTCTTTAGGCAGCACAGTATGCTCCAGACTGAAAACTAGAGATGTATCCATACTGTGGAATTAAAGCACTTTGACACCACTTTCTGCTATGACTCTGTCCTACAGAATCTTGGGATTTGTAGTTTGGTGAGGCACCAGAGCTTTCTAGCAGAGCAGGTGGATACATCATCAAACTACAAATCCCAGGATTCTGTAGGAAAGAGTCATGGCAGAAAGTGGTGTCAAACTGCTTTAATTCTGCAGTGTGGGTGCACCCCAGTTTGTCCTCCGTTTTTTTCATAGAGGGGCTATGGCCTGAATCCTATTGTTGGGCCCTGTCAGAGTAGACTCATTTAATCAATAGGATTTGCCTTTGTGTTGACTCACCATTGAATGATTGATTCAGTGGGTCTCTTCTAGGTGGGTTAACCAATAGGCCAATGGAGTTAAAAAATGGTGAGCACTGAATTTTGGTGGACCAGGTAGACATACATTCAGCAAAGGTAGCAGAAAATCTTGCAATTTCCAGTCCAAAAGGTCTCTGAGAACCCCTGGATCTGCAGTTCTGGAAAACATGCCCTTGTGTTTCAAAATTGCAGATCCAGGGGTTTGTCAGCATGCTATATTCTCTCGGTAAACAATGTTTCTTAGCCTACAGTGGGGCATTTATCTACCATGCATGTCTGGGCTGAGCAACAGGTGTGCCTTGGGAAGGCTAACCTGCCTGGGGATGGGAATAAAGGCACATCCCTTCTCAACCTGTCTCTGGATCATGGTTATCTTCAGAGACTCTTTCAGGGTGCCCTACTCCATATGAGATGAGAAGCTGTTACCTAACCTGCTCTTTATGAAATTTTGGTATAAATAATATCTCATATGGCCCCTAGATGAACTCTGGCTGCCTGTCCACCATTATGGGTGAAGCAGGAGGACATGTACTCACCACATCTAAGGGGAAATCACCTTTTAGCAACTATTGTCCCCCGGATAGTCTAGGAAGTTGCAAATGAGATTATCATTATGTCCAAGCAATCAAGCCGCTTACCCCTCCTCAGACTGTGGTCAGACCAGTTCAAGTCCCCCAACACAACAGGACACATCCGATGAGGTGTCATCCATGCAATTATACACCCTTTGCCAAAGGCTTACTTCTGCTCCTTAAAACCCTCAGATTCTTGCCATCACAGCTGCTAGTCCAGTTGCAGGGGAAATCTATATCCCTCTGACTTCTGGTCCAGCTTCCAACCCAGTCATTCACTGTTTGACTGAGTCACATCTTCATCTCAACTAATTGGACTCCAAGATGAAGCCTCATCTTTGGTAAAGTATCGCCCTAGTGCTGTCTCATGCCAAACCCTTACTTTCCCTGAGCCTTGTATGCATGTGTGTGTCCTAGTGAACTATGTGTGTTTGTTTCCTGTTATTAATAAATTGGACAGTAAGTGAAGAAGCCTATCTCTGCTCCATTTCTTGAACATCTGGTCTACTTCAATATTGAGCTAATTATAAATTCCCCTCACTAAACCCTTGACTACAAAGCTTGCCTTCTTGCTTGTCGGACCTCCTTTCCCATGCAAGCTTGTCCAGCACCAATATTACCTTCTCAGAAGTAGACAAAAACCATGCCATCCTCCTCCTCTTCTTAACATGGAATTATTTCGCTGAATAATAGAATCACACAGCTGGAAGGGGCCCTATGAACCATCAGGTTCAATCCCTTGCTCAGTGCAACATCTCCAGCTAAAACATCCCCAGGAGGTAGCTGTCCAGCCTCTTCTTGGAGATGTCCAGAGAAGGAGACCCCCACCACTTCTCTAGACAGTTGATTCGATTACCAAAGTGCTCTCACTGTCAAGACGCTCCTTCTAAAGTTCAACTGAAATCCACCTTCTATTACATACCCATTAGATCTGATCCTACCCACAGGGGCAGCAGAGAACAAACCTGCATCCTCTTCACTGTGACAGCCCTTGAGGTATTTTAAGAATATAATCGTGTCTCATGCTTTGTTCTCCCTACCATCCTTGTAGACCTTCTCTGAAGTGTCTCCAACTTGACAGTATGTCTTTTAACACGAAGTACCCAACTGAACTCAGTACTCCAGATGGGGCCTGACCAGCACAGAATCTAGTGTTACTATGTCATTGGGCCTTGGTGTCCACTGTGGGTTAGTCCCAGGTCTCCCATGGATACCAAATTCCATGGATGTTCAAGTCCCATTAAATACATTTAATAGTAAAATGGTGTCCCTTATATAAAATGGCAAAATCAGACAGACCAATTAGCTGAACTAGGTGTCATTGATGGAATGCTCCAGACATGAGAGAAAGGTAGAATCATGAAATCCACCCAGACTTTAGCCAATCATGCCTTTTAGTATTTACACCAGGGTTAAACCTTCTACATACTCTGGACTGCAATTCCCACTACTCCTTATTATTGCTATTCTGGCTGGGACTGAGATGTGAAGCCCAGAACACCCAGTTGGCCAAAATGTCCTCACTTTATATAATAGTGGCTAAAAATAAAAATTTTAAAATAGAAAACTAATGTGCTGAGTCTCATTCCAATTCAAACACTGCAACTCATCACAGCATGTGTGACTGAAAAGGGACCCCCTCCTTCAACCTCAAATACCTTTACTGCTAAAAGATCTCATAGGTGGTGATATGAAAGCTCTCTTGCTGAGCTTTGGTGACCTACTGCCAGTCAGAGGTGAGAAAACTGAATTAGGCAAACAAATAGTCTAATTAGATATAAAGCAGCTTCCTCCTATGTTGCTAGTATCCTAGCTTTTGCAAAGGGAAATTGTTGGCATTCAGGAGTGGGATTCAAATGGAGGAGAAAGGCAGACTTCCATAGAAGAAACCAGGTCACTCTTGCATAATATTGCAGCTTGATATAGGGGTGTTAACTAACTTACTTGTGTTAGCAAGACAAATGAAAACCAGAACTATACCCAAAGCCAATAAGTTCAGACAGGTAATCTCACCCATGGCCTACACATCAAGTCACAAAAATTATAGCATATAGAATTGAGACATATTTGTAAATATCATTTTTCCAATGTGCCTCATAAGACAGAGTGGGGAAAACAATCCATTTTAGACCCAGATAAAGTAAAAGTCAAATTTTGAGATCTCAAGAAAATAATAACTAAGTAGGCTGGGCCCATTCTTAACCTAACTAGGCAGGGGGAACATGGATGTCCCATAAAGGCGTTACCTTTAGCTTGTTCCTCAATTGGTAGTTAGGATTGCAGTTTTGGAAACTCTTTTCAGAAGTGCATCCTAACTTCATCTTGGGATCAAGAGAGGAAAGCAAACTTGGTAAAATGGTTGCCAACAGCAACAACTGCAAAGCAGGCAAAAAAGAGGGTGTGGTGGCTTGTGGAGGCGGACAGAGATCTTTGGTTTCCATTTTCTTGGCATGGACTCCAGAACAGGGAGAGAAAGCAGGCTTGAACATCCCTAAAAGGAGGGTAAGGGAGGGCTGACCACCACCACCCATTTGATAAAATTGGACCAAAACTCCTGCATAGTTGAACCTGCTCAGACATAATCTATTAGAAGTGTACTAAATGATCAAGCACTAAGAAATATTAGGACAGCTGTTGTATTCCAGGACTAATAAAGGCTGCCTGCAATCTAGCCTATGCAGACTTGTTTAGAAGTATGCTACACTGAAGACATGAAGGGCACTCCTAAATAGATATTTAAGAAGATCTTGTAGCACCTTTGAGACTAACTGAAAGAAAGAAGTTGGCAGGATGAGCTAAGATCTCTCTACATACTGATTCTGCAGGCTAACATGGCTATATCTTTGAATTTATATTTAAGGATAGTTGAATGATAATGAAGGGGAAATGTAAATTTGCTTCACCCCTGCAAGCTGCACCTGCAAATAAGCAAAATTAATAACCACCGGCCTACTAGTTTTGAAGTCTCCTTCCCCTTTTAGAAACAGTTCAAGGGGCCCTGGCTCCTAGGTTTGTTGCTCCTTGATTTCTCCAAGCAGGATCTGATTATCTCCTAAACACACTGCACCCATTTTCCCAAATGTCAGCTGAGTCTTTGGCCAAGTTCTCTTTGGCCATGGTATAGTGGTTTGAGCATTCATCTATGACTCTGGAGACCAGAGTTCAGCCATGGAAACCCACTAGGTAACCTTGGGCAAGTCACACACTCTCAGGTTTAGAGACTGGCAGTGTCAAACCCTTTCTAAAGAAACTGGCCGAGAAAACCTTATGATAGGTTTGCCTTGGGGTCACCACACCACAACAACTCTTTGGCCAAAGGGACAACATCAAGGTTAAAGGAAGACCAGTCTCTGCCCTTCCCTGCATAGATGAGTGAAGAAGTGAAGTGGGGATTTTGCCACTTGTAGGACCTGCAGGCCCCTCCATGCCTTGTCAAGAGCACTTTATCTTTCCAGAGCCAGAAAAGTTCTTTCCGAGATCTTCAATTTTAGGGCTGCTTCTAAAATGCAGAATAAATGCAGTCTGACACTGCTTTAACTGCCATGGCTCATTGCTTTAGAATTCTGGGTTTATAGTTTTCTGATATATTTAACCTTTCCTATCAGAGAGCTCTGGTGCCACAACAAACTACAAATTCCAAAAATCCATAATATTTATCAATGGCACTGAAAGTGGTGTCAGACTGGATTACTTCTGCAGTGCAGGTGCAGCCCCAGAGGATTCATTCCCCAGTGAGTTTGCCTGGATCTGACTTTGAGATCCTTAGTAGTCCCCCTCTCTCAGCCTCAGGGGAAGGCCATGCCAAACCTCCTCTGAACAAATCTTGCCAAGAAAACCCAAGGATAGGTTCGCCTTTGGGTCACCATAAGTCAGGAAAGGCTTGAAGGCACACAACAACAACAACAAACCCCCAAGGTAATACTTTAAAATAAAATTAATTTAGGAACAAAGTTAAACCATACTAAGTGGAAAGTGAAGTTCTAAGTGAACGCATTATCAACTGAAGGGTTAGAGCCCTTCAGCATTTGTCTCCTGTGTGTGTGTGAATCTGAATTATGGTTGCCACAGTGAAAACTGGAGTGGGTTCCTATACCTTTCAAGGTTTTGCAGAAGAGGGAGATTCAGCAGGGGCTGCTTTTAGAGTAACCAGATAACACACCAATGTGATTCCAAGCTGCATCAATAGAAGTATAGTGTCTAGATTGAGGGAAGTAATAGTACACTCTGTTCTGCTTTGGTAAAACCTCACCTAGAATACTGTGTTCAGTTCTGGGCACTACAATTCAAAAAGGGTGTCGACAAGCTGGAGTATGTCCAAAGCAGGGTGGCCAAAATAGTGAAGGGTCTGGAAACCATGCTTTATGAGGAGAGACCTAGGGAGCTGGGTATGTTTAGTCTGGAGAAGAGAAGGTTTAGAGGTGATATGGCAGCCCTGTTCAAATATTTGAAGGGATGTCATATTGAGGAGGGAGCAAGCTTGTTTTCTGCTGCTGCAGAGAACAGGACCCGGAACAATGGATGCAAACAGCAGGAAAAGAGATTCCACCTCAACATTCGGAAGAACTTCCTGACAGTAAGAGCTGTTCGACAGTGGAACACACTCCCTCGGAGTGTAGTGGAGTCTCCTTCCAGTTTTTAAGCAGAGGCTGGATGGCCATCTGTCGGGAATGCTTTGATGGAGAGTTCCTGCATGGCAGGGGGTTGGACTGGATGGCTCTTGTGGTCTCTTCCAGCTCTATGATTCTATGATTCAATACGCAATCACGTAAATTTGCTGAACTAGCGAATTTACTCAATTCCGAACTGGCCCCACTTTCATTTCTTTGTAAATTGAGAGAAATTCCTTCCATGTGATAAACTCCACTGAAACTTATATTTCTTGTGGTTGTATTTCTTGTTCTTCTTGTATTTCTCCTCCTTCTCCTTCTTGTATTTCTTCTTGTTGTTGTATTTCTTCTCCTTCTCCTTCTCGTATTTCTTCTTGTTGTTGTATTTCATCTTCTTTTTGTTATATTTCTTTTTGTTGTTGTATTTCGTCTTCTTGTTCTTCTTCTTCTTCTCCTCCTCATATTTTTTGTTCCTGTTGTATTTCTTCTTGTTGTTGTTTTCTTCCTCCTCCTCCTCCTCCTCCTCCTCCTCCTTGTATTTCTTGTTGTTGTTATTGTATTTCTTCTTCTTCTTGTATTTCTTTTTCTTGTATTTCTTGTTGTTGTTGTATTTCTTCTTCTTTTTCTTGTATTTCTTCTCCTTGTTGTATTTCTTCTTGTTGCTGTTGTATCTCTCCTCCTCCTCCTTCTTGTATTTCTTCTCCTCTTATTTCTCCTTGTTATATTTCTTCCTGTTCTTGTTATATTTCTTCTCCTTCTCCTTCTTGTATTTCTTCTCCTTCCTTCTCCTTCGTCGAGGGGCTTTCAGTCCAAAAGCAGGTCGGTGCCATTAAACCCTGGGCCGCCTGGCAATGCCAAGGGCATCCCTATTCGAGGGAAGGCAAAAAAAGGGAGACCTCCCCACCAGTCCTGCCCGGATCAGCATCGGCTGCAAACGCTTCCACTCCTCCTGGAGCATCTTTATGGGCTGGTTTTTCTATCAAGCCGCTTTAGGAAGAAAGGAGGGAAAAGGAAAGAAAGAGAGAGAGAGATGTGAGCAAAAGGAGTGAATGAATGAATGAATGCCAAGGTTGCCTTCTCCGAGCCATGGAGGGGGAGCTGTCCTTCAGAAGAGGACTCATCATGATTCCTCCAGAAGAGGGCTGGGGCAATTGGCACACAACACCAACACACAGGCACACACAAACACACATACCCAGGTCCCACTCTGCCCCCCTTCCAAGCCGGGTCTCCCCCTCCACCCTCCTCCAAGCCTCGCCTTCTTCTCAAAGGTCCTCCTGGGCTTCAAAAGCCTGAGGTCAGTCAAGGTGAGCAAAAGTTCCTCGCTGGCTGCAAAGGCACCGCACAGATGGAGGACTGTGGAGGGAAAAGGGAGGACAGGACCACGGGAAAGAAACAACAACAACAACTACAGAAACTTTTGTTTATACCTCGCTTTCCTGCTGTAAAGCAATCAAAGCGGCTTACAGTGTAAAATACAACCAAAATGCAATGCAAATACATCTTTAAAGAAACCCTTCGTGTAAATGTAAACGTAAATGCACGTTTAGTCTTAGTCCTGCTCCAGATGGAGGACCTTTTTGGGATCCCTCCTGGACAGGAGGAGGCTGAAATGTCTGGGAGAAAAAAGTAGGACCAGGCACAGCAACAGGTAGGAAAGGTAAGGCATATTGCGAAAATAACAAAAGCCGCAGGCATTCGTTTCAGAAGCCCATGCTGCTTCGTCCTGCTCCATATGGAGGACCTTTTGGGACTCCTCCTGGACAGAGGCCTGAAATGTAGGACGTGTCCGGGAAAAGGAGGCCTTGATCCTGTCACCCCGGGAGAGATGGTTCAAGAGGGGGCAGGAAGAGAAGCCAAGAGCCCTGAAAACCCGGCCCCGGCATTAAAGGGTCCCGGCGGGTGTTCTTGGGGGCAGAGAGGATGCCCAGCTCTTTTGCTGGAAGCTCCTGGGGCTCCTGGGCCCTGTTGGCTCCCCTCCTTTCGCCTGAGCCAGGCCTCCTTCCTCCCGCCCAGCCTCCATCAATCTGTTGCTCCTTTCACATGGAAAGCAACCACCACAAACACCACAACCCCCGCCACCACTCCAGCAGCCCCTGCCGTTTGCGCAGATCCGCACTAGATCATGTTTTTAATGTTAAAGCGAAGTGTATCGTAATCAAAAATCTTTAGGGGCAGGATGGAAGGGAAAGCTGTTGTGAGAAGGCTTTGGCAGTCAACAACCCAGCGCTCATTCCCCTGCTCAGCCTCCAGCTCCTCATCGTCGGAGGCACTGGAGTGGTTGTTGTGGTTGTTGTTGTTGTGGAGGAGGTCTCTGCTTCACAACACACACACAGTTCTGCCAACAAGAGACAAAAAGGGCCGCATCCGCACTGCAGAAATAATCCACTTCGATTTAATCCTGAGAAAAGCCCTGTCCCTCTTTCTTCTGGTCATCTGCGGGGGGTCCTCCATTGAAAGACTGGGGCAAATGTTGACCCTTTAAATGTGCCTACAATCCTACAGTCTCTTACCATTGGCTGCGCTGGCTGGGGTTTCTGGGAAAGGAAGGACAAGGCCACTTTAGTCCAGGTTGTTTGTTAGGCCTGTTAGAGCCATCAAATCAATGGGGAGTAATTAAGTCTGTTGTTGTTGTGTGCCTTCAAGTCCTTTCCGACTTATGGAGACCCACAGGTGAACCTATCAGGGGGGTTTCTTGGCAAGTTTCTTTAGAGAGGTGTGTGTGCTATGGCCATCCTGTGAGGCTGAGAGTGTGTGACATGTCTAAGGTTACCCAGTGAGTTTACATGGCCAAGCCTGGTTTCGAACCTTGGTCTCTAGAGTCATAGTACAACACTCAAACCACTATGCCACTGGCTCTTGTAATTTCCTCTGGTTTGATTGGTCTTCTCTAGTTGAAACTAGACAATTGAATGGAGGCCTCAAACATCTGGAGAACCAAATATACTCCATGCTGCTGTTACTACACTGAGTTGCAGTCCTGAACCTACTCACTGGGGAGTTAATCCCCTTGAATTCAGTTGGGTTTAACCTCTGAGTAAGCAGACAAAAGCGAGACATTTTGCTGCCTGTCAAACAACAGCAAATCCATAACACCCAAGGACTATGTGCCTTGACAGAAAATGGCAATGTCAGTGTGCATAGTCCAAGAACTCTCCAGTTATTGTGATGTCTGGGACAGAAAAGCCCACATGGTCTTTCTCCATTTCCCTGGTAGGGAAAAATAAAAACCAGTAATTAATTAAATCACTTCCAATCTGCTGGCCTTTTATGACACCCAAAATAAACTGCCTGAGGCAGTAGCTCCACTAGTCCACCTAAGATCTACCTCAGATGTCGAAGGCTTTATGAGTTTGGGTGGAAATGCCAGAGCTGGCTAGCCATAACTCTGTAGGATGTCCCCATATACACCCCACTCTTTCAGCAAAAGGAAAAGGGAACCTAAAATCCATAGAGCAACAAACTCATAAGCATAAACAGTTTCAAAACAATGATGGTTCCCATGAATTCCCCATTAGTTCTAGACATTATTATTAATCAGAGTTGCACAATTCGTGAACTTCAGGTACAGCTAGAAAACAACCATTGGCCTTGCTTCGTTGTGGCAGCACAGTAATGTCACCGCAGGCATTGACATACTTGGCATTTCACACTGAAAATCAGAAGGAAGTGAGACCTGCAACAAAGTGCTGCAGTTTCAGTTAGTCTCCCATGTCCATGTTGCATGACCCTCTACCCTATTTCCCCATTCCCCAGGGTCACTGAGCATGCCTTTGTCTTCGTAAAATTGCTGTGGGGGTTTATGCCTCCCCTCAAGCAAATTTATTTTCTTCTTTTCTTTTCTGGGAGCCTTGTGATGCCTCTGAGCCTATAAATGCCTTCTTCTCATTTATGGGGTCTCGCCTTTTGGATGCCCAATAACAAGGAGTTGATACTATTAGTATCTATTAAGATATGCTAAGTGTAACCCTGGCTCATCTGTGGCCCCAAGGCTTTGGGGCCCTTGACTCCACCGCACTCCCAAGACTGCCCTTTTCTGACCAAAAGGAAGGGGGGGGGGAAGGTGGGGGGAAGAGAAGGAGGGATTTGTCTTTTCTAAAATCTTCCAGGTCAGGATAAAGGTTGCTGAGCTCACTGCACTTTTGGGATTTTTAAAATCCCCATTTGAGAAATCCAGAAATAGACTTCTGGCCATATCTTGTATTATTTCACCCCTCCCCCCATTTTTGTGAGTCTCTGTGACCCCAGGAGGGTCTTGCGACAGAAAATTGGCCTTGGGACCCATTGCATTTAATAAATAATGATGGGTCCTCTTTATAATGCATCCACAGCAACAGTGGCCCCTTTATTGGTTGGAGCCTTGGCATCTAGGGGCATTGGAGGCATTTTAATCTTCCACTGGGAACTAGGGCTGAAGGGAGGATTAAGGGAAAGTCACACCCTCTGACCTTTAAGGCCTGATTTTCTCATTGACAAACTGGGAGCCTGAGCTGGGTGACTCACTGGGGAGGCAAAGGCACTTCTCTTATTAACTAAAAGAAACGCACTCCAAACAGGCGATGGTGGAGCACAACTACGCCAAGCGCTACTGTGGGTGCTACTATTGGAATCAAAAGACCAACTGTGTTCAGTGAGGAAAAGAAAAGACTGTGAGCGTACATAGTACTCCGGCTTCTGAAAATGAGTCAGCTGTTATGGAGAGTTTGAAGGGGAAAAATCGCTTGACTGGCAATGCTTCCAAACAAGTTGGGATCTGGCAGAAACATTTCATAGGAGACATTATTGTGTGAGAATCAATCACATGCAATTTCAGGCAATTTCGGGCAATGGGAATTCAATCTGAACGCAATGCAGCGTCAATACGCAATCACGTAAATTTTCTGAACTAGCGAATTCACTCAATTCCGAACTGGCCTCACTTTCATTTATTTGGAAATTGAGAGAAATTCCTCCCATGTGATAAACTCCATATTCTATCTACAAGCTGCTTTTTCACTTCCACAGAGTAATGTGGGACATAAGCCCTGCTCTGGTATATGTATCCTGGGGCAATATGTTGACTCTTGCACCACCATCCCTATGCACCCTTCCTCATTAGTAAGAAAGCATAGGATTACACTGTTAACCATAAGGTGGAAGTTTTTAAATAATCACACATATAACTTGACCATCTAAGCAATTACTTCCGTTTCAAAATGGCATCAGCAGAAATGCTGATGCAACCCTGATATTTTGAGGGTGTTAAATAATCATGGTTGTGTGTGTGTGTGTGTGTGCCTCCCAAGTCACCTGTCAATTTACAGGGCCCAATTAATTTCGTAAGGTTTTCTTTGGCCAGGAAGGCTCAGAGATGGTTTTGCCAGCTCCTTCATGTGAAATATAGTTTACAGTACCTGGTATTCATTAGTCCAAAACACACTACATAAATAGTCCACTTTGAGACTTCTTTAACAGCCCTAGCTCAGTGCTAGGGAATCCTAGGAATTGTAGTCTATTGTGGCACCAGAGCTCTCTGACAGAGAAGGCTAAGTGTCTCACAAAACTACATTTCCCAGAATTCCCTAGCATTCAGCCAGGGCAGTTAAAGCAGTCTCAAACTGGATTGTTTCTGCAGTGTGTTTTGGACCATGGTCTCCCATCCAAGTACTAACCAGAGCTGATGCAGCATAGCTTCCAAGATCAGATGTGATCTGATGCCTTTAGGGTATACAATTATGGTCTTGGCATATTTTTACTGAAGCCATTTTGAAGGGCGGCTGATAGCTGGAAAGCAGAAGAGGAATAATTCATGGTAATTTATTCATCGGGAATAACCGGGCATTTTTAGGGCAGTCGGGGCTTACAAGGGAGGGCAGCAGCTTCCACATGAGTTGCCACCCAATCTAAACCTGCTGCTGGTTTAACAATTACTTGGACTTGGAAGTGAGACTGAATCCACTCCAGCTGCTTAGCAAAAGCCATGTCAAAAGGAAAGGCTTTCTCCAATTCCTGTGTTTTCTTGGTTGGCTTAGCACCCTATGGATCTTCAAAATATGGTCACCCCTGCCTTTGACACCAAACTGGTCTTCTTAAGGCCTGGGGAATTTGGGAGGCGGGTGGCTTTGATGTCAAGAGGAAACTTGCTTCATGCTGCCTGTTTAAATAAAATAAATAAGTAAGTGCCTAACTGGAGTGCCAGCCAGTTTAAAGCTGCCCTAATTGGCCTGTGGAAAGGAGATCACAGCCATTAAAGCCCCACTACTCCCTCCTTCCTCCCTCTGTGTAATTAGGGCTAGTAGTGGTGATGGCTGGGATTATTAAAGGCAATAGGAGGGTTTCCCCAGAAATGGCTTTGGAGGGGCCAGGACTGCACCCTGGATTTGGGGTGAAGAAGGGGGGGGTGTGACCAGATGTCCTAACCGCAAAGGAGGACAAGGCACCTCAAAACATAGGGCATTCAAGAAAAACACTAACAGAAATATAAATTCATTTCATATGGCTTATTTACAGCTTGTGTTACATACATATACTGTATTTAGTATATACTGTATATATATATATATATATATACTGCTGAACTTTTAAAAGTTAAAATGGTTTGTTGGCTCGCAATATACTTATAGATCTCTGAGTAAGACAAGTGCTTATAATTGTACTTGACTAGCAATAATTGTACTTAGCTAGCAATAAACCCTTGACTGAACCTGTTTAGTCCTTTAATTTGTCCATTGTGCTGAAATTAAGGAACATGACCTTTTCAACAGTATTGGGTTCTCAAGCAGCCCATTGCCTAACACCTTTGCTGCCCCATTCCCCTCCCAGAAACAAATGCACCCTGAGTTCTGGGTGCGAGATATGTCTGCCGCTGCTCCAAGGAAAGAAGAACTTTAGAAGGATCCAACATCTCCTCCTAGTTGGAGAAAGGACAGGCTGCTAAGTAGGTGCATTTCTGGAAGGGAGACATTTCCCTTCCATTGGGGTGGCTTGTATGTTGTGTGCCTTCAAATCCTTTCAAACTTATGGTGACCCTATCCTGAGGTTTTCGTGGCTAGAGTTGTTCAGAGGAGGGTTTGCCATTGCCTTCTCCAGACTTAGTCCAGCACTCAAACTACTACTGCTCAAAATGGAAAGCACGTTGCAATTCCTCCTGGGCAAGAAGGCTGGGAAGGAAGCAGGGAGGAAGGAAGCCGGGCTGACCAGTATGCAGCAAAATGCATCCTGAGTTCTGGATGCAAGTCTTGCCTTCTGCTGCTCCTAAGAAGAAGAAAAAAGGACATTAGAAGGATCCATCCTATCCCCCTATTTGCAGGGAAGAAGAGGCTGCTTCTTAGTCATGCTCAAAATTTTGGAACGCCTCCTGGACTCAATCAATGGGCTTCTTAGCCATGTTGAAAATGGAGGGCATGTTGGAATTGATGAGCTTCTTAGCCATGCTCAAAATGGAGGGCATGTTGGAATTCCTACTGGGGTCAATGGGCTTCTTCGCCATGTTGAAAATGGAGGGCATGTTGGAATTCCTCCTGGATTCGATGAGCTTCTTAGCCATGCTCAAAATGGAGGGCATGTTGGAATTCCTCCTGGACTCAATGGGCTTCTTCGCCATGTTGAAAATGGAGGGCATGTTGGAATTCCTCCTGGACTCAATGGGCTTCTTAGCCATGTTGAAAATGGAAGGCATGCTGGAATTCCTCCTGGAGTCAATGGGCTTCTTAGCCATGCTCAAAATGGAGGGCATGTTGGAATCACTCCTGGGGAGAAGGTTGAAATATGTGGGGCACATGCTAGCAGAAGAAGGGGAGGAGGAGGACTACAGGTGAAGTGGTGGAGGCCCTTTCCCTTCGAGGGGGGCTGCTTGCTCCTTGGCAGAGGAGGAGGAGGAGACTGGAGATGGAGAGGGAAGGTGGAAGGAGGAGGAGAGGCCCGGGCTGATTAGCATGCAGCAGCAGCACCAGCAGCATCCTCATCCTCATCCTCCTCATCAGCATCAGCATCCTCCTCTCCTCTCTCTCTCTCTCTCTCTCTCTCTGTGCTGCTCCTCCATTGTCTTAACACCTCCCTCTCCTCCGCGCCAATCTGTCACCGTTCAGGAGGCGAACGCGGCTGCCTCGAACGCGGCTGCCTCAAATGAGACGGATAATTAGCTGCCCCGCACGAATGGCGCACTCTTCTCACCCCTGATTGCTATCACCTCCTTGCTCCTGGCAGTTTTGACACCTCCTAATCAGCCGGCTGCTTCCCTGCTCCCCTTCTCCTCCTCCTCCTCCTCCTCCTCCTCCTCTGAGCCTCCTTGCTCAGTCCTGCTCCTGATCCTTCCCTTTCTTCCACCAAACCATCCCCCCCATCCATCACCCCATAGGCACACTAAAAAAAGTAATTCTTTAAAATAATAATAATCATAATAATAATCGCCCTTGGTATCCTCTGGGGTTTGTTTGCAAGACTTCTTCTTTCCCCTCCTTCCTCCGTGGATACCAAAATCCGTGGATGTCCCATTATATAAAGAGAAAATTTGCAGTGTCCTTTTGTAGAAAATGGGGACTTTTCCATCAAGAATGTCCTTTTATAGAAAATGGGGACGTTTCCATTTAATAGTGTCCATTATGTAAAATGGGGACTTTTCCATTTAACAGTGCCCCTTATAGAAAATGGGGACGTTTCCATTTAATAGTGCCCCTGATAGAAAATAGGCACTTTCCCGTTTGCAGTGTCCTTTTGTAGAAAATGAGGACGTTACCGTTTACAGTATCCCTTATAGAAAATGGCCACTTTTCCATTTATTGTGGCATTCCTCAGAGAAAATGGACACCTTCCCATCAAAAGTGTTCCTTATAGAAAATGGGAAGAGCCGGCATAAAATGCGTAGTAGTTTGAGTGTTGGATTCCTGTAGACCAGAGTTGGATTGCTATGATGAAGTCACACTCTCTCAGCTTCAAGGGAAAGTCATGGGAAACCTCCCCTGAACAAATCTTAGACAAACCCAGGATAGGTTTCGCCGTAAGTCGGAAAGGACTCGAAGGAGACACACAACAACAACAACAACAACAACAACTCCAGAGTCCTCCTAGCCCTAAGCTCAAAGCACTACGGTTCAATCATTTAAAAACCAACCCAAAATAAAATAAAAACAAAAGGCTGGTATTTAGCATGGAAGCTGAACCTCCTCATAGGGTCCGTCATAAGTCGGGAACGACTTGAAGGCACACAACAACCACCACAACCAAGAGGAAATGGCAAAATTAAGGTTTCCTTTCTGGGATATATATATATATTCCAAAAAGTAAAACCTGGGTTTTGCCATTTTCTATTGGCCGTCGTTGTTGTTTTATATTGTTGTTTGTTGATATGTATTAATATGTCTTGCAAACATGGGATGCTTTAATCCGCGCATAAAGAATCTGCGGATAGAGAGTATACTGACTGTATACTATAGAAATAGGAAGACTTCTCTTCTGAGTTGTTAACCCAAGGTGACCCTTTCCCAGGAGGACCTGTCCTCCATTTCAGCTCTTCTTTCTATCCAGGACGGAGGAGGCGTCCCAAAATGCCTTCCATTCTTCTGAGCATGACTAAGAAGCATGGATTTACATTTATATTTCCCCCCATGGCCATGAGTGCTTTTATTTTTGTAACATCCCTATATTTTTTCTTGCACGCCTCACGTTTTGTTGTCTTCCTTTGTGGGTTTCAAACCCCTTGTTAGGAAACAGAGAGAAAAAAGCTCGCCAAGGATGTGTGTGTGTATTTGTGTTTACTTGTGATGGGGAAGTCTGAGAAGTACCAGGAAAGGGAAAAAAGGAGGGAAAGGAAAGGAAAATTGTTAAAAGCTTGTTGGGAGAAGGACGTGGTGGCCCAGTGGCGAAATCAGGGATGCCACTTGATGTGGGGGAAAAAGCCATTATTTTCTCTCTCCGTTCCCGCCTTTTCCTCTCTTTTCCTCCTCAGCAACTTTTGCCATTTTTGCAATTTTCTTCTGAGGCAGCACCCCCTTTTCGTGGCTAAGTAAGGCAGACCCCTGGCCGAGGTAATGATAATAAATAATAGTAATCATTAATAAAACCATACATGTCAAATGGCCGGTTTAATCTAGCTCTTTATTGTCGGGCGGGATGAAGAAGGCGAAAGGGAAGGAGGAGGAGGGAAGGCGGCTCTAGCTGAGCGTGGCAATAAACAGAGTAGAGAGAGAGAGAGAGAGAGGAGGGAACCTCCAGAAAAGGACAGAGCTGAGACCTCAAATTAATGGACTAAATTTCCCTTCGAAAATCGCACCCCCTCGACGAAGTAGCGGAATCTGTCACCGAGAGCGTTTCCCTCGCTCCTCTAACAAGCAGCGACAGCCTAATTACGGGAGAGACAAGCAGCTGGCGAGGAGGGAGAGAGAGAGAGAGAGAAAGAAAGAAAGAAAGAAAAAGAAAGGAAGGAAGGAAAAAGAGAGAGAAATGTTTGTGGGGTGCTTCCACACATGGCACCACCACCACCACACTTGTGGGGAGCTCACTTGGTTGGCAGACCCTGAAGTCTTTGCTCCTCACTACTGCGGTTGCTGCCGCATGCATCTGATTTGGGCTCTTTGCACACACAGAGACACACACACTTTTTTTTTCCTTTGGGAAATTTGGAAATTGCCAAAAAAGAGCTCCAGAGTGTCTCCTTCACCACAACCCTTGGGACTAATAACTGAAAGGGAAAAAAGGAAGAACACATTGGTCACATAGTCCCCCCCCCCCCCCACAATGCCGGCCTTTGTGAAAGCCTTTGACTTCACATTGGCAGCATGAGCTTTGGTAGACTTAAGCCTACTTCCTCAGGTGCGTTTGGTGGAGGGGAAAGCCAGGGACAGGCCTATATTGGTGTGTGAGGATGTCAGTTCAAATTCAGGAGACTCCTTTGTGTATGGAAATGAAGTGGAAAGCCATACACTAAGGGATTTGAATTCAATTTGGCATTCTCACACACCTAGGGCCAATATAGTTGTGTCCCTGGCTTTCCACTCCACCAAATGCACCTGAGGAAGGAGACTTAAGTCTACCAAAGTGCTCATGCTGCCAACTTCTTTCTTTCAGCTGGTCTCCAAGGTGTTACAAGATCTCTGTATACACTGATCCTACAGACTAACATGGCCATACCTTTGCATTCCCTCACAATAAGCATCCATACTGTATATGTTGCATATGTAGAAGTGGTAGACTGCAATATGTTTTTTAGGATAAAATAAAATAAAAACAATAAGGACCCATACTGTACATGAGGTGGGAGAAAAATATCTCCCCACCTTTCTTGCTCCTTCCCACAAACACTAAGTTCTTCTGCTTTCGACCCCTTTGTTGTTTTTTGTTGTGCACCTTCAACAGCAATATCAATAACATTTCTGTGCCACTTAATAGTGGTTTACAATCCGTAAGCCAATTGACCCCAACAAGCTGGATACTCAATTTACTGACCTAGGAAAAGATGGAAGGCTGAGTGAACATTGGAGCCCTGCAAGATCGAACTCACAACATTGTGGTGGCAGTACTGGCATTTAACCATTGCACCACCAGGGCTCCCAAGTTATGGCAACCCTATGGGGGGAATCTATCGTGTGTGTGTGTTTTTTTTGTCAAGTTTCTTCAGAGGAAGGGTTCCCATGGCCATCCTCTGAGGCTGAGAGAGAGTGACTTGCTCAGGGTCATATACATGGCCCAGCTAGAATTTGAACCTTGGTCTCCAGAGTCATAGTCCCAATGCTCAAACCACACCAACCACACTGGTTCCCTTTCTACTACTACTTTTAAAAATAAAACTGGAAAGAAAAAGATGCTTCCAACGACAGAGGAATGGTTAATTAAGCTTATTGATATGCTAGAGCTTGATAAACTTACCTGTCTATTAAATGACACATCTCTGAAAACAGTAGAAAAAGACTGGCTTCCTTTAGTGAAATATTGGATCGGAAAATGGAACTATTTTATTGTAGAGGACTTAGCAGGGCAAATGTGAAACAGAATATAGGTATAAGATAGATTTATAATGATTAAATGAAAGTGGAACTTCTTACCGTATGACATTACCTTACTGTTTTTCTCATTTAGATCTATTGAGTAACTACTGTTGTACAGAAATTACAGAGTGAAATGGGACAGACAGATAATGATATGAAGAAGAAATAGATTTAACGGAGTTACAAGGAATAACAATATATTATATTTCTTAAAAGTTAATGGAAAACCAGGAGGATGTAGAATTAGCAGAGATCATTTAAGACTGACGTCAGATGAATGCTGTTATTTTTTTTATGTTTGTAAGGAGGAATATTTGTATTATGGCTTATATGGACTGTAGTAATAAAGATTTGATATATATATATATATATATATATATATAAAACATGCCACCCTCACTCAGCTGAAGGGGGGGAATAGGATCTATCTATCTATCTATCTATCTATCTATCTATCTGAGTGAAGGTGGCATGTTCGGACTTCCTCCCACCTGCATTTCCCTTGAGAAGTGTTATTAAACAAATGTCCCCACTGGCAGATTTTTTTCCTCTCCTTCCCAGAAACATGTCTGGCCTGGAAGTTGCTAGGGAATGCATTTGTGTGTCCCAGCACCGCTCCGGTTTCCATTACACCCTGTTTTACAAGGAGATGTTGTTGTGGTGTGCCTTTGATTTGGGTTGGTTGTTTTTTGAATAATTAACCTTGCCAGCATAGGTTAGTATTTTAAGTGTTGGATTAGGACGCTGGAGTTGTTGTTGTGTGCCTTCAAGTCTTTTCCGACTAATGGTGACTCTATGGGGAAGCTATCGTCGGGTTTTCTTGGCAAGATTTGTCCAGAGCGGGTTTGCCATTGCCATCCTCTGGGGCTGAGAGTATGTGACTTGTCCAAGGTCACCCAGTGGGCTTGTATGGCTGAATGGGAATTTAAGCCCTTGAAACAGCATGGAATAGTGGACTATATTGGACTATGACACTGGAGAGAAGGTTTGATTCCTCGCTTGGCTATGAAACCCACTGGATGACCTCAGGCAAGTCACATCCTCTCAGCCTCAGAGGAAGGCAATGGCAAATCTCAAGAAAACCGCATGATAGGTTCACCTTGGGATCTCCGCAAGTCAGAAATGACTTAAAGACACAAAACCCCCAGCAATGCCAGAGTCCTAGCACAACACTCAAACCACTAAACTACTCTGGTGAGGTTCAATTATTTGAAAACCAAGCAATGAACTCAAAACAAAAATAAAGGGCTGCTATTTATCATGGTCTCCTGACAAAGGGATTATCCCTGGCAATGGACAAGTGGGGCCAGCAACATAAATGCAACCCTCACTATGAACCAGGGGAATTTCCGCTCAAAGTTTCTGTCAGTTATGCCTTCATGCAACACTATAAGGAGGGTTGGCCCAACTTTTGCTTCATGAAGGAAAGCAACAAAGTACATGTTTCCATCCCCAAATCAAGGCGCATCTTAGCCAAGTCTCATTATTTTGGAATCTGGAGAAGAAAATACCACAAGTTCTTCTCCCCCTTCCTGGCAATAAACCACAAATAATGAACAAAATAATCAGCAATATCCTGTCCTTTAATAATTCTTGATATATCAGCCGGCTTACGGCATTGGGACATTTATTTATTTAATTTTTGTGCCGCCTTTCTCTCAGAAAGGGACCCAAGGTGGCTAACAAGATAAAAACATTTTTTAAACCACTACAGTAAAGTTTTTGAGTGTGTGTGTGCTCTCTTTTTGTGCTTTCTTCATGTGGAGTTTAAATAAAAAAAAACCTTTTGCAAACCTGTTTGTTCCCATCAAAGATGCTAATCTGGCATATTTCTATAATCACAGGGGCCCTAATTTTTTTATTAGTGAAGATGGCATGTGCTTGTCTGAGAAAAATTTTATGACTGAATGTATGAAGAGGAAAGTCAGACAATGCAAACTACATTATTTTTTAAAAAAGCATATTCTTTATTATATTGTCACCATACCATTTAAGAAATACAAGATCAGAGACTACTTTTAAGAAACACAGTTCCTTCTCTTTTCAAAGCATTTCCTCAAGAGCATCATTTGCAAGTAAACCTAAGGTGGTATCCCAAACCCTGTTACTCCATACATGCATTCATAAAAGTTTTGGCTTAGTGGTTTCATTACACACATTCTAGGTCACACCAGAGACAAAACCCTGCACAGTACCATTTATTTTAGTGGAAAGGCAGTTAACAACTTGTCAAAGCAGATGAGAGGTTGTAACCAAAGTTGTAGAGAGACATTTGTATCGCCAAATGAGTTAAAGATTATGCAAGACATTCCCCCCCACTGCCCTTTGTGACTTGTAAAATGGGCATTTCATGTAATAGAAGACATTTTGAGAAAGTGAAGAAATTAACAGCACATAGAGACAATTAATTAAAACTCATTACTGTACAATTATTACATCTGGAATGAAAACAGCAGAATGAAATACCAAGATTATGCATGTTGCAAAAATTATCATTGTCTTTAAAAAGTATGACAGTCTGGTGTCCCAGAAAAAGAGGCTGCAAAACTCTTTAGCATTAACAATTTACTTCAACTATGCTGTTTTTTGAAAACATAAAAAACAGTTATATATGTATAAAACCCTATCCCCAAACCCAATAAAACTAAATGCTTGTGTATTCTTGAAAGTCTGTGAAATCCATACCAAACCTACTGCACTTGTTCCTTGTATCTTTTTATGTGCACTGGGTCTGTATCGAGAGCCACCAGTTGTTCCTCATGACTAACTAATGTATTAAAATGTCTTATTATGAACCAGATGCATGGCCAAATCTAGCCAGCACTCATGACGTTCCAGGCAGGTGATTTTCTTGTTGCTTGCTGGAAACTGAACGTTAGGCCTCCTGGATGAAAAGCAGCAAGTGGCTGACCACTAAGCTTCTTCCTCAGTAGCCTACAACTACTCTTAGATAAGAGCCTTCAGCTACTGAAACTTCAGGAGTCTGTTCTTTTCCTCATGTTCTCTTCCTGTTTACCAGTCCAGAACATAACAATTCCTTCTCGTCTGGCTGACAAAGACTGTCTTTATCACAGGCCTCCAGCCTTCTCTGCATATGACAAAGCTAAAGGGATAGAGATTGGGAATGGGTAAAGATATTGGTTGGAGAGGGCAAGTGGACTTATTGGAACATGAGGAGTGTTGGAAACAACAGAGCAGCAAGTTCTTTCATGTTGGAGAGCAAGTATAGGAGTCAGGCTCCTGATCCACCTTAGTTGGTTTACACTGACTTGCAGTGGCTCTCCAGAAAGGAGTGAATCTTTGGTGGGGAAAGCATAAGCTCTGCCACTGACCTATGGCCTTTCCTCACAGTTATGTTTAATAAATAGTAATGCTACTATTCTCTACTGATACTCAGCAGGATATTTTATTAAAGCCCCCTTTCTAAGAGAGGGTAATCCAGAAACAGATTCTCTGTGCACAGATTGCCTTGTTCTTCAAACCTAAGAGAATAAACTGAAGGTTACAGAGCTCTTTGGATTCAACAGCGCAGCCTGACAAATGCACACAGATGAACAGCAGTGCACAAATTGCAGAGCAGAGTTCATACTGTCTCTCTGTCCTCTTCTCCTGATAACTGGGCTTTTTGTGGGGGGGGGGGGGGGAGTGGGAGAACAGAAAAGAGGGAACAGAACATTTACAGTGATGGTGCAAGTTACAACACTACAGTTCAACATGAATATTTCATACTGGACTTGAACAACAGCATTTAGATTTTAGTTTTTGGAACCCACACTCAAGTACTACTTTTATTATGGTAATAAAATTGTTTAAGCAATATCACTTGCATAAATAAGTGAGGCAAAACCACTTCTGAGTATTCCTAAGAAGACCCTATGATTTGAAATTCAAGAGGTTGCTGTAAGACAACAAGTGACTTGAAGGCACATACACATACACTAATGCTGAAACCAAAAAAGGCAAAATTACAAAGTTCTGCTCCATATAATGCTTTATTCTTTTCCTGACTGTCCCTAGGTTACATGAGCCATGAGTAAAGCACATTCCATGCACACACACCCATGTTTAAACACATTTACGTGTAGTTTCAGGTCATCTGTTACCAGTAGCCATCATGGATGTGCTCCTAGTATTCTACTGCTACTTCTAAATACTCCAACATATGGGAAATGCATTTCAACAAGATGGACCCCAAACCCCCCAAATATCCAGCTAAGTGCTTAATCTGTAGCCTACATCATGCCTGTATGCACTTGGAGCTGCATACTATAATAAATAGGACTTGTTCCAACACAAATAATTAATGACATCATTTTACAATGAAAGGCTTAAAAAATATAAAAAAAAATGTTCAAAGGTATCCTAGGGAAAAAAGTCCTTTAGAAACACAAAGGCACAATATTTCTAGCATTACCAACTCCATACTTGAATCAAGAGTTCACACAGTTCTTCTTTTCATACAGGATGGTTGACCCCAACCAAGCATTTGAAAAGAACATGTGGTTAGGAGTAGAGCTGCCACGTTGTTTCCTTTTATGCCTTGAAAATTGGCTTTACTCATACTAACAGTGTGGCATATGGATCTGGATCAATTCTGTTCTAAATGTAGCTTTCCGCTCTGATATGACTATATGTACTGAATTCCAGTACAGTAACTACAAAGTTTCAATTTAAATAAAACTTATCTGTGCTCCAGTGACACTAAAGACTTCAGTTGAAGTGTGAATTCAGATGCCTCAAAAAATCCTCCCTGGATGTAAGAGATGGTGGGAAAACTTTCTGACAGAATTCACATATTTCAGGCTGATCAAGTTCTGGATTTGCAGAAGCAAATGTCAATAAGTCACTGTCTTCACCATGATATGGTTTCCAGAGTGGCTGTAAGACATGGAAAGAAAAGTCAGTACTTTGTATAAAGTAAATGCTGTTTTTTTCATTGGCTAAAGAGTGTTACTGCTTTGGCAATTATATAGCAAATACAGTACAGATATCCTAGGGTGGTATATACCGTATATACTCAACTATAAGTCAACATCATGTGTAAGTCGAGGGCAGGTTTTTGGGCCAAAATTATGGATTTTGAAATGACCCATAGATAAGTTGAGGGTAAAACTTAGGGGCATGTAACAAAAGATCTAAAGGATAAAGCAAAGGAACACAGTGCCAAAGAATTTATAAAATTCCAGCAGACCTAACTGTTTGTGCTCATCTTAAAGGATGGATGGATGAAAGAACAGAAAAGGTCAGCGCTGCCAGGACAGATTATGCTGTTGCCTTTCACCAGGGGATTGTTTTTAATAAGAGTTAAAGTACAGAATTTACACTGACCCATGGATAAGTCAATTCAGGTTTTTGTGGTCAATTTTTTGACTAAAATTTCTAGACTTATACATGAGTAGTATAATAAAATACAGTGACTTCAAAGGAAGTATCTTTTTTGTGTGTTGCAAATGGATGTTAAATTTCCTGAACTTTGAGAATCTCCCTGCAGCCACATGGCAGAGGGAGGAGGTCCAAGCCTGCAAGTAATACCCCCCTATACCATCAGAACTAAGAACAGAAATATCAAAATGCAGGCCTATGACTAACATCTTCAACTTTTTTTCCTGTATGGTTTTTAACACCTTGCCTGATGAAGAAGCTAGTGGAGCTTCTAAAGCTTACAACATGTATATTATGCATTTTCGCCAATGGTGGATTTTTGGTGTTACTGGATTTGCTATATGTCCTATCCCTGGATGTTTTCATCTATAGATGAAGCTTTGCTAAAACGAAAAGTTTTGCTTTTTATTTAAAGTCCCCAAAATTTGAAAATATATGGTTGAATTTACTTGTTAAGTTTCAATTAGCGCAGAGTCAACAAATTAATGAAAACTTGATAAATCTGAACACTTATGGAAATTACATTCTTTCAATGGGTCTATCCTAGTTGAGACTAACAATTGAATTTAGGCCATAAAATATTTGCATTCTAAAAATGTTTCATTTACCAACTCAGGCATTTCTTGGTAGTAATTCAGCACAGTAAATGTATGTGCTATACTTGCTATTTCACAGTATGTCAAACCATGTTAAAGCACTGGTACTAATAGTACGTAAGAAGTCTGACTCAAATGGCATCCCTTTTTTTTTTTAATTGATGTTGTCAGATGAGATAAGATTTGTTAAAGTAATAAACTCAGTATTTGATGAACACAGCTGAAGAGACACAAGCTATAATTTGGGGTTATATGTACATCCATGTTCCTGTTATCTTCCAGGATAATTTATTGTTATTTCTTACTATAATAGTTATGGGGTTATTACTTATTCTTTTGTTGAAATTCTCATTTTGTCCATGCAAATGTTTTCATGGTCAAGCATTTGCTCAATTTTCTGAAGATGTTGTCCCTTGGTTAAAAAATATATATAAGTGCACATTTTAAAGACACTAGAACAGTGACAAATCAAATCTGGAAAGAAGAGACAAGGATGGAAGGCAAACAGCATATTTTTACCATTGCTTTTGTTTATGTGACCACTTTATCTCAGGATAAGTATTTAAGTAATAAGTTAGGAAGTAAGCGAGCAAAGAAGATTTGAAGCTAGATAAAGCAAACTGTGTTCAGAAACTTCTTTCATATGTGCATGTAAGCACTTCATTACAATCCATTCATATGTTTCAAAACCTCAAAAACCTCTGATATATAGCTATTCATTTAAAAGAGGTGGGACACAGATGCTTTAGGACTTAAATCCATGTGTAAATGATAGTTAATATTTATCAAAAGACTTCAGTAGATTTTGGACCATGGATATTTTGCTGTGGTCAGTCATCAATCCTTGAAGAACACAGACTAATTAGATGTAATTACATCTAAGTTCTAAGAAACAGTCTACCTTTTGTTGGTGTAAATTGCTTTAGAAATGTGTCTAGGCACTGATGCATATTTTAAATATCACTATGGAAGTGTACTTTTAATTACTTATTTGCAAGTCGATCTTGATTTAAAGTGGCAGTTTTAATAACAATAATATGAGGCTGTAATATTTGTACCATTCTTGTTCTTGATTTAAGCATGCACTAGCCAGAGGGACTTATCTTTAAATTTTTTACTCACTGCATTTTAATCTGGAGTCAAATTGCTCTCTTACTTATCACGAGGTTACACCGGACTCAGTGGATATTATTTCTGGGTAAGTACCGTAGGTATGGGATTGAATCATCAATTCTCTTAGCTTCTGTTACAAAATGTTTTAGACTGTAAGCCTGAGGGCAGGGATCCGTCTAATTTAAGATTGTATGTACAGCACTGTGTAAATTTACAGCGCTATATAAATAAAGGTTAATAATAATAATAATAATGTTCTTGCCTAACAACGCATCTATTCAGGATTTATTTCTCCCTATAGATGGATCTAAGCTGTCACACTGGCTTTTATTTTGGATCTCTGCTGGCAGCTGTGCTTTTTAGTGGGTAGAGTCACATATATGTGCAAGGTTTTTGTTATTATTAGCAATTTCAACCCGTTCATTATCTGCTTTTAACAGGTAAAATTTCATACTACCAGAATTTCAGTGTTAAGACCTTCTTTTGAGATACTGAAGGAAACATAAAATAGCTCACAACCTAACCAAGAAAAGCTATAACTCATTCTTAAAAGGAAAGGCCATCTTTAGTATTTTCTATTTCGGTAGCACATTAGAAATCTCAAAAACAAACAAGTATGTCCTTAACATGCAGCTCATTTATTAACATATACTCTTGCCAACTACTAAAGTAATGCTGTAGTTGATGCATGCAGCCCTACTTATTATCTCACTTTTCATTTCCTTTTTAAAAAAAATGTTGGCACAATTTTCAATTGTCAGCCAAATGCTGGGGCCTGGTGGTGTAAAAAGTGTTACAACCCTAAAAGATCAATTAGTATATGCAAATATGATTCCAAACAGGAAGAGATCCATGCAGATGCTGACGTGTTTTGGTGAATGGGTGTTACATGCATTCATTTTACAAAGATACACATGTTCTCTCTATATATTTGTTTTCTCACTATGAATAGCTCTGCTATCTGACCCAGATCCCTGGATAACACCGAGCACACGGATGCCTCAAAGTCATAATCCTTCAGTTCAGTCAGTCTCATTCTCCATTCCCATTTGCAGTGGAAGATTTTCAGTCCAGGTGTCTGTAAAATTACAATCACCTTTTCCTATTTAGTGTCTACAAGGAGGAGCCAAATTTATTAAATCAACTGAGAGCCACAGGGTTAATGACTTAACAGATGCCAATTACACTGCATTTAAGTTGCTTCTGCTCATCTTTGTTTAAGATTATCCTTCTCTAACCAAGGACGTGGTAGTTGGGGAGAAGATGATAAATCTGGCATACAAGTCAGCACTATGAGGACAAGACCCATAGTGTATCCTGTGTTTACAGACTCAAGCATCTTAAAACGTGTCTTCACATCAGTCACTTATTCCATGCAGGTAGGACGGTAAATGTCTTCAGGTCATGTTCAATTGCCTTGTGTGGCAGTCACTGGGAGTGAAGACATCCACTCCTTTGCTGTCTTACTGACTGGATCTCAAGATCAGATCCTGCAGTCAGACAGCACTACAGTTCATAAGGACACATAAATATCAGTGGAAGCTTTGGCTGGCATGTTCATTCTGCTTCTCTCAGTAACAGGACCTGTTCCCTTTTAAAATGCCCCAGGGAACCTTTATTTACAGCAAATGGTCTTTCTGCATTTTCCCTACTGCTATTAAAAGAACATGGAGGCATCAAAATAATTAAACTATCCCCCCTTCTTTTTTCATCATCTGGACTTGAAGTACTGCAGTCTCAATCCATTAAAATAACTCTCAGTCTTCATACACTAAAAAGGTATGAATATATTTAGAAATCATGATGAAGGCAACAAAATATTTAAGCAAATACATGCAGTCATACATTAATGGCTTCTAAAATCACATTGGCTTCTTATGCTGAAGTTTCTGGATAAGACACACAATTTTAATCAGAGGCCTTATGTTCTCCATTCCTTCCTGGATACAACTAACAAATATTGGAACTATTTTCTGTTGCCAGTTTTCTTTCCAAATGTAAACACTTAAAATATCAAGACTTCCTGGCTGTAACTGAATTATAGTACTGGCCATTCACATTTCAGAATATGTACCCTATACTTTTTGTGATTTATTTCAAGCATATAAAATCTTCTAGCTTCATGCCTCGAACGCTGTGGCAGTTCAACACCAATTTCCCTGTACTTTTAAAGCTGCATATTCCTCTATCAACCTGCAATCACATATCAGCTGTTTCACATGCTTTAATATACAATGCAGGGTGCCATCTATTGAGAAATGAATACACAGACTAGTTAAAAGAACAAGCAGGAGACATATTGGAGAAAAGGGAAAGTAACAAGTAATAGAGTGGATGCTTTACAACACCACAGGAATCTTACTAGTAATAGAAGAAATAGTTTAATTTGTTTTGATCCAACCCAATTCAGAATTTGATGGGATGCAAAACAAAAACTGGTTAGTCATCAAATAATTCAATGCAAAAAACTAAAGCCTAGTACAAAAAATAAGCCAGATTTGGCACAAAATAAGTAACCAATTGTGCATTACTAAGGTAGAGCTCTTTATGGCTATTTCAGAATAAAACTGAATGAAGAAAAACAAGAATTTAAGCAAATTATCTTAAAATTAAGTGTTAATTTGTGAAACTGCAGAAAAAGGGGAAATGTACTGTATGATATCTTTTGTAATTTGTAGAAAAGGAGCCATGACAACAATGCTGGTACTTCATGATTACATTCAATGGACTTTTAAAAGTCATGCATCAATTTGTTTGTTTTCAGCAGCGTTAGTCATTTTAAATAACTGGAATATCATATAACTGAGGAGTTCCTAAAGAGGTCTATTTACAGAAATAATTGATGTTTTTAGAAATGTAAGATTATGTATTTTAATATTGTCATTTATTAGATTAAAACGTATTAACTTCATTCCATAGCTGTACAAAATATTAGAATGCCTTTTCTTCAGTTTAATATGGTTCATAAGTGAAATTATTAACTAGATTGAAGCAATCTGAAATCCATACATAGTGCACACTTAATCAGATGGAAGCCACAAAGACTATCTGTTAACAAAAATACCAACGTGGGAAAATTAAATTCAAACTAAAATATATCTGGACTGAAACTTCCATCAGTATGCATTGATTTTATATGTCATGGGTTCTTAAGTTAAAGTTAAAGGCAGCTTTGGACCCTGACAGTATGCTTCAGAGACAATAACTATTGTGATTAGACAATCAGATTAAGCTCGATGCATCCAAAATTCAGATCTCTATACAGTCATGAAACTCGCCCTGCATCACAGGATTAGTAAAGTACAAAGCTGCCTTGTTCATCTAGCTCATTTCTGCCCATTCTGTGTGGCAGTAGTTCTCCAGGATCTTAAGCAGAAAGACAACTTTCCCTTCACCTGCTTTTAATTGGAGAGGCCATGGCCGAAACCTATGCTGCTGTACACACAAAGTATGTGCTTATACCACTGATCTATAGAATGGAAGAAGAGATCCACACACCCCACCTGAATCTTAAAGTGGAAGGGCAGAAAAGAAAGTATCAAAAAGAAATAAAGGAATTGTAATTTCGGCAATGTCTGTGCATTCATCTACTCTCTACACACAGAACTGCCCAAACAACATAGATCATGGAAACCTACATTGGCTGGATAGAGATTTCTATTGAAGCCAAAACCACATACAATTAACTTGCAAAGGACTGTGTGTCCTCAGATACCCTCATATGAAAGTGCAAAAAAAACCAGCTTGCAACCAAACTGTAAAACTGTGGTGAGCCTCAGGTTTGGGGAAAATACAGGGTATAAAGACAGAATGGAAGAAAGACAGATACAGAATCTTAGGCATTTGGACTAATGCAAAAGTTTTGATTTAGGACTGCATATAATAAACGAAGTGGTGTGTTTTGTCTGGTGTTTGCTAGGCAAACAACTTCCACAACATGCTTAGTTTTGCAGCTTATAGAATAATGATGTACAAATATAAAATTATTACTAAAAAACCAAAAACAATGATACCTGTTGAGGTGATCCAGCTGTTACCTCATTTCCTTCTAAGGCAGGAAAGTATATTTCAGAGTCATCTTGTTTTGGGAAGACAGTGGTTCCATACTTGTATAACAAAGGTGCTTTAAAACACAGGGTTTTGTCTAAGGGAGCCTGGACATGTGTGTTTGTCTGGGCTGAGGCTTTGGCTACACTGGTAGCTGCTGGATTATGCACAGCTGAAGTAACCGGATGACTGCCATGCTCCTCAAACAAGTTACATTTCACTTCACTGTAGCTCACATCCTGGTCTTCAAGGTTGTTATTAAATTGCTGATCCTGAAGTAAGGCTTCAGTCCCTGGACTACATGGGATTGGTGGACTTTCTGTGGTACTCTCTAAGAAAGCGGTATCATTGTCCGTAGGTGGGAACTTCACATTCAGTTTCGAGAGGGACTCAACTGAGTTTTCCTCCTCATCTTGTCCTGTTTCTCTTGCTGTGATGGTTGTGAAGTGCGGAACATCTCTGTTTATACCCCTTTTAACCCAAGGACTGCACACCTCATCTGCTTGTTCATCAGTGCACTGGATAGGCTTGGAGAATGGAATTTCTATAGAAGGAGATGGCATGGAAATGGTTAAAGGGTATATAAAACTGACTGGAAACATGCAGCCTCTGTATGTTGTTAGACTGCAACTGCCAGCCTTCCCCAAAATGAAATAGAGCTGCTAGGAGTTGCAGTCTAACCATATCTGAAGAGCTATAAAATGCTTACCCCAATATAAGAAATCGTTTTAAAGCACATCATATTATGATACTGAACACCTACACTGTAACGTCAAAAAGTGTATGTATAAAAAGGAAGTTGTGCCTTCAGGCATCCTGCACCCCAAAATCTTGGCATGGGCTGGCTAATGGGTCTTTTCCATTTGCTAGTTGGCTTACTTCATTGGAACCAGAAATACATGCTGCACAAGTGTTCTTGTGCCTCTCTATCATGTAACCTTCTCAAGCAATTAGACCAAGAATAAGGAACAATGCTCTCTCAGTATTGTTGTACTGCAACCCCCATCGTGCATCATTGCTGTCTATACTGGTTAGAAATTATGAGAGATGTAATCTGGCAAAACTTGGAAAGTCACATGCTCCCAAGCCCTAAATTAGACTACCACTTTTTCCAGGGGATGGCTGGGTCTTGCTCACTTTTATATAAATACACTAATGCATGAAATGCATTTTGTGGATGCTATGTATTATCAAATCTTTGTTGTTTCATTCCACCTAGAGTTTGCTTGAATCATAGAATCATAGAATCAGTCATCATTAGTCTCACTTCTCGTAGTACTTTAATCCCAATTTTAAGGATGTCATCTCACTGATGAGACACAATGGACTGAATTTTAAGAAGTATTCCCAGAAAGAAGCTGATGTCCAGATGATGCCACCCTCCATCATAATGATCCTGAACCTACTTCATTCAGGAGAGATGTGGGGGAGGGCTTTTCCTTGAGTAGTTCTCTAGCACCAACCTAATGAAATGCCACTGGCTGAAGAATGACAAATAATTGGTTTGGGCTTTTTTTTAACCTGATGGGATTGTAGGTCAAAATATCTGGAGGGCCAAAGAACTCCACCCTACCCCCTTGGTTTAGAAATTGTCATGGTTGGACTATCTTTGAAGCCTTCAGTATTTAAATGGCTACAAGGTTCATCTTCCTTCTCTTCATGGGTCATCTACTGTAGGCAGGATATCATCATCAAGACAGAATAGCTATGATGATGACCATCCACTGGAGAAAAAAATATAAGATATAAGATATAGTGTTCCACACTATAACTTCCACAAATCCCATCCAGCATGGTCAATAGTAAAAGAAAAGAGTTAGTCCAAGGGCTCTAAGGGGCTTCCTCATAACTGCTGCAACAGCCAAGGGCACATGTTTATCACAGAGTGAATTTAGCCCAATTCAGAGTGAACTGGCTTTTGGCAAGACACAGAAAATCACCTGGGGTACAGAAGAACAAAAGACAAGCTTGGACTGATTTAATTCTATAAAGCCCTCACAAGGACTTGAAGGGCTTAGTCTATGGATACCGTATGATGAAATAACTAAGTGATTTATTGCTAACCTGCAAAAGTTTTTAAAGTCAGCTATACATATGTCAATACCAGGAGCTAGGTGTACCAGTAGATTACAGAAAATATGATATAAGATAATTTGATCACTTCAAGCTGTATTAGTAGTTGGGGTCCGGGACTGTGAGCCTCTAACAATCAGCCACTGCTGTGGCAGTACTGATTGGACAGTCCTTACTCTGAACCAACAGACATGGTTCTTCTGATGGACAGAAGAAAAGGATTTGGAAGATATGAAGTAGAATTCATCTCCAAACAAAACTGCAGTAGATCTTCACATGTATGCAATTCACTCAGAATGTTACTGTGCAAGTCCCATGAAAAGGAATGGATATTACAATTTGGTACTGGCCACAAATACTTAAGTGTGCAGTGTAGTAAACAACAACAACAACAACAAAGCACATAATTCAGCTGAAAGAGTGGGATCACACAATAAGAAATGCAGTAAAGCGATACCAGTTACAGGTTCTCTTCGTAGGTTAAATTTACTCAGCTGGTCCGTCTGTGCTCTTGCTAATGTGCGTATGCGGTAAAATTCTTCCTTCATGCCCCAGAAAACAGCCTCCAGTTCGTCCCTAAAAATTAATAATTAGAGATATACAGCACAGTCCTATTCTATGTCGTTTTCTTAAATCATTCACCTGGTAAACATAAGACTGGAAGCCTGAGATCACATCAGAAACCAGACCCAGGCCAAAAGAAACATGATATATGAGATGTGTGATGTGATCTCCCAACTTGTTTTAAATAATAATTGATAAAGAAGCTGGTGTGTGTGTGTGTGTGTGTGTGTAATCTGGAACAGAATGTCCTGGGGGTGGGTGGGAAGGATTTAGCCATTTCCTGCTGCAATGCCTCCTCAAACTAGTACTGTACCTGTGTTACATACCTACTGCCCGGGATGAACATCGAGGTAGGATGGCTCTGTCTTGTGTCAATAATGTGCATGGGTAAACTTGTTTTACAGTTTTCTTTATGGTTTAAGAAAAAAAATGTTAAGAAATGTGAGAATAGAGCTCCATGTCACATCTGTGTTGGTACCTGATATTAAAGCAAAATGAGTCTTGAGAGGCTTCCTGCTATGTACCCTTGAAATCTATTAGAAAAGTCTTTTCTCCTGTTATTATCACACTCTCATGCCTTGTACCATCAATAGACATCCTTAGTGAAATTCTTCAAACTATGCAATGCTTAAAGACACTGGAGTGGTAATGGTGGTGGTAGTGTATTTGGCAAGGTTGTCAGGATCTAAACCTTCAAAAATGTAAGAGAGGAAAAGCAATTTGCAGAAATGTATGTCACAATTATGTGACTTTCTAATTTGAACTATGGCATAGAGAGAGGGGAAGCTAATCCTAAACAGTGCCACTGGGAGACCCTGGTGGGACTAGTAATGGCAAAAGAGTATCAGAATCCATCTTTACTGTCTTACCATCTCCCTCAAACCCAAAAGCAACAGCAAAGCTGTTTTCGGGGAGCTATTGCTACAGCTTCAGTCTCAAAACCTTTGAGACAGAAGAACCAGATCCAGGCTTCCAGTGGGATTAAACCGATCTGTGCATTAACTGGGCAGGTGACTGCTTTGGTGCACGGAGAGCAACCTACGCTTCCTTTATGACTATATGTTTTCTCTCTAAATTAAAACAACAAAAGCACCGCTACTGAAACAAGGCCCAAGTATTTATTAATTCAAGTGTTTAGTTTCTGGATTTCTATTACATCTTTTCCCTAAAAATATCAGTCAGGGACAACTGGTTTTTCATTTAACTGAATCTTTGGGCTCCTAAACATTTCCAGGCATCTCATTCAATAATTGGGTGTTGGAGAAGACCAGAGAGAGCAGCAAAGGATTTGTGATTTTTAAAATTAGACAGCAAGGTTAAGCAAGAAATAATTACAAAAAATCCCACAAACAAACAGATTTTTTTTAAAATAAAAAAGTGATGTACCTTTCATAGACAGCTGCACCAAAGGGTCCTGGAGATAATTCCTGCCTAGATGAAGCAGGCTTTTCATTCCTTGCCTTTAAAAAAAGATCAAAGGTATGAAAATCAAAATGTTTGTGTTACAACAACCAAAAAAAATTCATCCACATGAATTAACACATTAAACATATTGATATAGTAACATCTTTGCCGTGACACTAAGCCTGCCTCTGCCTCTTATTAAATTAGAACAAAATAAAATACTAACTTTTTGGGAAATCTAATATACTACATCTTCATTTATCTTTAATATGCCTAAAATATTTAGATGCAGAATACTTAATTAATTCTGGCCCAACAGTCACACTGTCATAGAGTTTATACATTTGGGTAATGTAGGAGACTCCAACATTTTGCATTTTTCAGTAGTTAATTTCTTATTATGTTCTCTGATAATTCAGCCCTTTCTCATACAATATTTTGCCTTTTAATTCCTTTGTATTTCCTACAACCTTCTTCAAACATACACTGAGGAAAGTACAGAGAAGTAATGTTGGTTGATATTTCTTGCATGCATATAGGCACATTCCTTTTTCAGCAAGAAAAATATCAGTAGAAATGTGCAAGCATGAAGAGAAGTTACAGTATTATATTTGACTGCCACCTTGTGGATTAGCCCAGTATTACATGGGCGTTTTATTGTAAAACCTGCAACTAAAGTTGTTAACAATAATCCACCTTTTGTGTGGCTTTAAAAATGTGAAAGGTTGCCTGGTAAGTGAAGCCAGCATGGTGTTTGAAGCATAAACATGATTACTCAGGCAAGGCATATTGTGTATTTGCTTTCTGAAACGGTGCTTACAACCACAAGGTAAGAAAACCACTTGTCATTTACTCTTTACAAAATATACACAACCGAGTAATATTTACATCCAAAGGGAGAAAAAAAAATCTGAGAATTGCTACACCCAACTAGAGTGGGAAGAAATACGTGTGCATGCTCTCAAGAGCACAAAACTGTATTTAGCTTTATGCATTTAGTTTATGGTTTAGAAAACTATGTTCTATAACGTCTATGATGTTAAGAATGTTTCAAGTCAAAAAATGATAATATGTGAGAAACAGAAAGCAAAAAAATTTTTTCAACATTAGCGAAGATTTGGATCCCTCTATAATGTTTTTATCTCTTTTTCATATCTTGGTACCTGCATGTAATTTTGTGCTTCATTTATTTCTTTTAGTTGCTTTTTCAGATGCCTTATTTCATCTTCTTTGATGGTGATAATAGATTCAAATTTTTTTTCCTTCAAATTATTCTCTTCTTCAGTTTGCTTTAATTTTACACTCTCACTCGCCAATTGTTCCTAAAACAAGGGAGGAAGGAAAAAAACAACATACCACCGCAGTTGGTTAATTTTCTGGGGTTGTGCAATGCCATTGTAAAATAGATTGTTGTAGGCTAAAATAATCTTAGCAATCTGTGAAAAAGCTGTGAGAAAGGCAATTTCATGTTAGGGATCATTAAGAAAGAGACTGAACACCCCTCCCCCAAACCCTACCAATATCATAATGTCTTTATATGAAATCTATGCTGCAAGCACGATTAGAATCCGATGTACAGTTCTGGCTACTGCATCGTAGGGCTGGAGAAGCCACAGAAAAAGGCAACTAAATGATCGGAGGGCTCAAGCAACTCCCTTACAAGGAAAAATCACAATGTCTGGAGCTTATTAGTCCAGAAAAGATGACATGATAGAAGTATATAAAAGTATACATGATGTTGGGAAGTTAAAAGAGAAACGCAGGGTTATCTAATGAGAGAACCAGATAAAAGAATAATACTCCCCATATAGCACACAGTTAAAATTACAAAATTCTCTACCATGTGCGGCAATTGGCATTAACCTTAATAGCTTTTAGAAATGGTCAGAGACAATCATAACAAGGAGAGATAAGGATATCTATGGCTGTTAGTCATATACTGTCCCCAGGATCAGAGGCAGCATGCTACTGAACATCAGTGGCTGTGGAACATAAGTGGGAAGGTGTTATTCTCCCCCCCCCCCCCATGTCCCAGAGAGATCTAGTTGTCTACTTGGGGAAAGAGGATATGGTCTACAACAGCCTTTGGCCAAATCCAACAGGGCATTCCTTAAGTTCTTAAATAAAATCAGCTGTACACACACTACTATCAGGTTAGGCTGAAACAATTAAAAACCATTTACTGCAACGTGCAGTTGCCTCTCCCTGTGGACAATTATTCAAAACAATTGGGTGCTATTTTGAATACAGAAGGAGCTACACCAGTGGTACTCATATTAATACTTATAAATGGTGGGAGATGTTGTCTTATTCCATTTATATATTCTGTTCACTATTATTAATTAGTTTCAGAATGTGCTAGTATCAAGATAAAGTGCATTTAAAGGAGGTGACAATAGTCTTCAAGGACTGTAATTTCTGGAACAGCGACGATGCAGCTATTTAGCACTTAATAATTTAGGATTATGAAAGCTATAAGGCTTCAAAGATAAAGAAATTAAGGCTTTTAAAAAGACTACTCCGCTCCTACACTGTTAAGCTATTAATATACTATGTAAAATGACAGTCTCTACAAAAAGGGAGAAATCTTCACCAATGGGGGGGGGGGGGAGGCAGAAAAAGTTATAGATTATAGAAGGGACAGCAAAATTGTCATTTTCTGAGAGACAAAAACTTCTGATCAGATAGACACAAGGCAGTTCTTATTTTACTATGAAAAAACAGCAACGAAGCCAGTATGTCTGGTTAAAATCACACTAGACAGACTGACAGATACAGATGCATTGCAGAGTAAACAGGAAATGACAACGCCAAGTCAAAATTTCTAGCTCTTGTAAAGCAACAGGAGATACCCAGAGGTAAGCAATAAATCTGAAATAAATTAGGTATGGTTCATGTTTTGATTTTTTTTTAAAAAAGGTTATTAAAGTTGCAATCTTACATCCACTTACCTGCTCAACAGAACCTCATTCTGAGCAAATATCTACTGAATTATAGTGTAAAATGATACTAAGGGGAAAAGTGGTTTTTCAATCAAAATGCTAGAAGTGCACTTTTTTACTGCTAAAATTATGGTGGCTGGTAAATAATAAAAAAAAGAAAGAAAAAAATTATAATGGCTGTCTGTTTGAAATGTACTAGTTCTCAGAGCAAAAACAAAGGTATTGACCTACTGCTATTACCACCTATTTTTTCTTAAACCCTGCTCAATTACTTTTCTTATTTCTCTCATGTCACCCCTGTGGGTTTAGCAATGCTACAGTGCAGTTACTCCCCATATCCCTGCCAAAGAAGGGGGAGAAAGGCAATATCAGAAATCACGGGAAACATGGAATAAACCTACAGTGCTGATCAACCCCTTATCAGAATTCACTGCTGCCCCCGCCAAAAAATGGGACAATACTCTCATTTGCTCAAGTACAGTGAAAGGGGTCTTGCATCTTCTCCAAAGATGGCTCACATGCATTCAAATTTGCTTTTACTCTAATAGTTAATATATGTGTGTGTGTGTATGTATGTGTGTGTTTAAATATCAAGAATGTCAGCTTGCCCAAATTAATAGAGAATACAGAATTCCACATTTGTATACACAAATATCACAAATATACATAGTGGGTTTTTTGGAGCTATGAAAATCTAGCAGAAAGCAGACTTGAATCATGAAAGAGACTTACCCTCCCCCCTGACTCACTCTCTCTCTCTCTCTCTCATTCTCTCTCTGAATCAGACAGAGAAGATTTGCTACAAATTTGTTATAGATATATTAAAATAAAATATGGAGCAGCAAAATTGTCCTAAGGATAACTGAGGTGTAGTTAGAAGGAAAGAATCCATTTTATCACTCTCGGATAAAAGAGCTAAAAGAGTACCACATTTTGCTCAGATCTGTCTGGGAGCTAAGGAGATTTACAATAAATAACTGGAGGGGGTGGGTGGGTAGAAAAGAGATGAAGGAAGCAAATCAAAGTAGTGAACAATGCTGAGATGATGACATATCTCTTAAAAATTAACAAAGGAGTAGCATGTATCAATGCCACATGTGGCTTTTTAAGCAGAAAAAGAGAAAGTCAAAAGGTATTGCTGACAAGTATGACAGAGATGAAGGTTTTCTAACCACAGACTTCGCATGACAAATGGAAAGAGGTTTGGGTGTGGAACAAGAAACTGGATAAAATTCAAGTGCTTAAAAGAAAGTGAAACCAGGGCTAAAACAGTAGAAGCAGCAGAAAGCAGAAGAAAGAAAGAAAGAAAGAAAGAAAGAAAGAAAGCTTTGTATCTGCAAATGACCTTCCATCCTACTCTAAGATATGTAAAATATTTCCACACCCTCAGATGATTCTGTCCTTTCTTCTCTGCTGATCCTTATGTCTGAAATTGCCTTCTAGAATACTTATGTGATGCTGTTTTTCTCTTCCTTCAGTACTTCCTGAAACCTCACACTGAAGCTTTTACGCCAACCCCTTATGTAGGGTAATGCCTGAATGAAACTGAGATAAAGTACAAGTAACTGAGAATGCTGTTTTTCTCTTTGCTTCCACAGAACCATAGAATCACAGAGTTGAAAGAAACCAAAATGACCACACAAGTCCAACCTCCTGTCCTTAGATTGCCTTTCCTGTGTTCAGGTTTAATTGTATGATGTTCATGGCAGAGACCAATCTTTTTTGTTCTCTTTATGCACTATGCAAATTGAAGACTGTATGAAGCAGCAGCATTATGAAAGAGAGATTTATAGTTAAGTGCAAAACACAACTGAACAGAAATGGTCTACATGCAGGAGAAAGAAAGAGTTCAGGAACAGATAGTACAGCATTACCAAGTGCCTTGTGATCTTCTGTCAGCTTGCACCTTCTCTAGGGTTTAAGGCCAACAGAAAGCGTCAACATCCCAATCATTCTGTCAAGAGTACTGTTTCTAAATGCCTGTTGGGCCAAAGTTTATATTTTAGATGCACTCCTAAAAATGTAATGTATGAAGTGATCCTAAGATCTTGGAAGGTTGGAGATGGACTTAAGTCATGATTACAGTACACTCACTGAAATACATGGGACTTTTTAGTCAAGTAATGGCCTAAATACCCAAAGCCATCAGATCCCAGCTGATTATGGAAGCCAACAGGATCAGCCCTGTTTAGTACTTGGATGGGGGACCACCAACGAATATCAAGTGCTGTAGGCTATATTTCATAGGAATATATGAGTATTCTGAGTATTCTTTGCCTTAGAAAACCCTATGAAATTAATGGGGTTGCCGTAAGTCCAAAAGTGATCTGGAGGCGTGCGTGTGCGTGCACACACAATAGTTAAATTGAATCCCATTGATTTCAGTGGGTCTGCTTAGACTGGGTCCAAACTAATTTCTCCATGCTAAAGAGAAGATCAACGTGTTAAGCTTACTTGTAATATATTTAATTGAGGTAATAAGTGTAGATGGTTCTCTCTCTTTTTTCTGTCCTATGGCTGTCAATTTTTTTTCTGAAAGTTTGATAATCTTATAATTTTTTCAGTGGAAAAACTACAAATATGGCTTAAAACTGTAATCTATATTTCAATAATATGATCACTGAGAACATTTTCATCTCAAAAAGATGAAGGGACAAGAGTACAGGCTAAAGCAGATGACTCTAAAACAGTGATTCTTTAGCTACATGGCGTGGAGAACGGCAAGGCTGTTTCCTCAATGTTCCTGGAACTGGCACCATATTTGTGGCCATTGACTGTTTCTTTTTTTGCTGGAATCTTTCAAGAGATCAGCAGCTTATAGCTCTGGTACTGGCACTGGTCCATGGACCACCACTTTGAATAGCATTGCTCTAAACAACTTACATCTTAACTTATATGTCAATTCAAGATTTGATGGATTCCACAAGATGCAGACAGACCAAAATTTATCTAGATCAAAGCTAGTCAAAGTGAAGGTCTATGAACCAGCGGCAGTCCCTGAGACATTAGTCATTGAGTAGCACCTGATGAGTTTCCTGGAAAGAAAGAAATTATTGTAGCTAATGGGCAAAACTACGCTTCTAGTCTTGACATATTGGAAAAAAGTAATTGCTGGCCCCCTACACCTGATATTCTGAAAAGCACTGCTCTAGATTCAATAAGAAACATAACTACAGGTTGGATTGCCCTTATCGAAAATATTTGGGACCAGAAGTGTTTTGGATTTTGGTGTATTTGCTTATACATAATGAGATATCTTCAAGATGAGACCCAAGTTTAAATATGGCATTTATTTATGTTTCATATACATCTTATATACATTGCCTGAAGGTACTTTTATAATATTTTTAATAATTTTGTGCACACACACAAAAAAAAGAAGAAAAAAAAGAAAAGAAAAAGAAAACAAAGGTGTCACTATCTCAGCCACCCACGTGGACAATTTTGGAATATTTTAGATTTTGGAATTCTGGATCAGGGAGACTTAACCTGTACCGTTTCAGAATTAGATTCATCAAAATAGCTGTGGCTACATTAAAACTTTCAAAATTGTTGAGAAATTGCAAAGAAAGACTACAGCTAGTTTCAACCAAAGGCATTGCTACAGATCACTAGCCTCAATATAGTGGACATCTGAGGCACATGCATGCTCTTTTTCATGCACATGCACACACACACATAAACAGAGAATTCTTGATGTCTTCCATCTGTCAGTTTGATGTTATGGATACCCACATGTACGCTTGTTATATTGAATGTGTTGACCTAAAGATGAAGATACGGACCTCTCATGACACCAACAGTATTTCTGAGAGGACATACTAGGACTGTCCTGAATCTCTTCCAGCTTCTAATATAACTGTAACTAAACAGTAGAGGTACGAAACAAAACCACCAAGTAGACAAACATAAGGGGTAGATATCTTGTTCAGCCTTAAAAAAATTAAAAATAAAATTAAAGAAGAAAAGAGAAAATATGATTCTTGGTATATAGTGATATTATCACAAAGAGGCATCTCAGTGTCCATTTGTCTGGAAATGAAAGACAGAAAAAGCCACAAGAGGATGAGACCACTGAAGGTACTATTGCCACCCAGCATCAGAACCTTGTGAAATCAGTGACTTCTTCCTCTTCTAATGGCATTTTTGTTTTGTTTCCAATTTCAAAATTCTGAAGCAGTAAGTGTAAATGTTGGTTGAGCGAAAGAGAGAGAGAGAGAGAGAGATTGTCTTGCCCTTAAATTTGATTTCTACAACATAATTACCAACTGTCACTAATTTGACAAAATAGGTATTTTTAAAACAACAAATTAACAGATAATGATAAAAAAATTGTTTAACTGAGAGAAATGCAATGTTTGTATTCAATTTCTACAGACAAATCATGTGATAGTCTCCAGAGCTAGCTAAGTGTAGGATCTACAGAAAGGCAAAAAGCAACAAAATGAATCTCAAGAGGTACAGTGTATCTTGGCTTCTGAAGCCTGGGTCTTGTGCTGAGCTCTTCTTAAACGGGAGATTGTCTTGGAATCCTGCGATACAGACTCTTTGAAGAAGAGTATAAGTTTTGCAAACAAGAAAACAAAACTAGATTTTGTTCAGACATTATAGAGTGGTTCATAATCACTGAGAATTTAAGACTGGTACATAAAATTGTTCAAATATGATGGCTTGCAACCCCCACATAATAGATTCTACCTAAAAAGCAAAGTTGAACATGAAGGACTTGTATACTAAGATTGTGTATGCACAGGGAATGCTTAATTGACTATCAGTTCAGAGAAACCTACCAATTGCTGGTAAACAACACTCAAAAATGAGTAGCAAGTAGGAATGTGAAAAGTGAGAAGGTTGGCTTGAGGAAACATTGCCATCAAGGCTGAAAGCTGTTTTAGATATATTGATGATGACAACAATGATGATGCATAATAAAGCCATGAACTTTACTTATGATTTTCAGTTTTACAGGGAACTGTATGTAAAACTGGATAATAACATACAATTTCAAATAATGTAAACATGTAAATAGAGAGGAAAAAGAGCTGAAATTTTTCCAGCACCCTTATTCTTTAACTAGTCTTGCTTCTATCTTATACTGCTATTTAAAGCTTAATGTTATTTTTTTTAATAACAAACCTGTGACTGGATTGAAATGCATAATGTGTTAAGTGATAAATACTTTGAGCAAAGCACCTAAAAAAACCCTTGCATCATTCATCTTTAAATCAGGCAGCTTGTACCCACGCTATTATCCCAGTTCCTCCTACAGTACTTTGGTATGCTTGATGCAATGAGATCTCCCATGGTTCAGACAAGCAGCAAACCTCAACACTATGGTTAAATAGGATAAAAGGAAATCCTACCAGGTCACCATGATTTACACAGCTTGAAATTTAAGGGAAACAATAAAGGGCACCTACTGTCTATATTTGGGCATCACATTATATTCATGGCCCTTGGACCCACGCATTCCCACTCACTGCTTTTTCCCTCCATGCAGCTGTAAGAGATTCAGAAGGTTTCACTTCTATTTTTGATTAACTACAGTATAAAGTTTCATCTGACCTGTACATTCCAGTTAGTCAACTATGGAAACAAGACAGCTTTGTAATTCATGATCTGAAGTTAGCTTGTTTAAAACATCACATAGTTAAGATCAATAACAGTTTTCTTTGGGGGGGGGTATAAAACAAATTGTAGTTAATCAGTCTGTAGGCTGCTTTGCATTTCTTTGTTTGTTTTGGAAAAAGGCTTCTAGCAAATTGAATTAATACTACTAATTGTACTATTGTTATCACTAATTATAACTATACTAATATTACCAATGGTAACAGCAACAATAAATCAAGAGGATAAGCAAGATTTCACTGTAGATGTTACCAGTCTCTAGAAGTCCCTGCCAAGAGAATCTGTAGTAGCCTTCTCCTGGTTCTCCTTCTGCTGCCTGGTAAAGAGGGTTTTGGCAATTAATTGGCCAATGAGGAAGGAGCTTGTAACCAACTGGATACTTTACCTTTCTTACTAATATGTTTTGAAATTGTTCTTAATTTAATTCTGTCTTGGCAGTTAATCTTGTTTTTTGTGTGTGCTTTTAAAAAATAATGCTACTGTGAATTGCCCTCTCTCATTTTGATGAGAAAAGGAGGCTATAAATCCAATAAATAAATACATTGTATATGTATTCTTCTTATAGTTAGGGGGAGCAGTGAGAGGGAAAGTAACATGAGCCCTGGGCTTGAGCAACTGCTAAAAATGACAAGAGACAAAAAATGAAATGGAAATCCAGGTTTGAAAAAAAAATAGGTATTTTTAATATTTGTTTATTTATTTAATATAATACAATTTTTCCTTGAAAGTGACCCAAGGCCCAAGTGCAAGGGAGTTTTGGAACCCATTTAAAGGATAATTGCTGCCTCTAGAAGTTTCCAGAAAACACATTTTACCCTTATGTTGGCCAGAGTGTCTGGAAGAGCTGAGGACTGCAAAATCAATCATGGAGGCAACATGTCTACATTCAGTGCCACACTTTGCTCATTTATGTATTATCATGAGGTTTAAAGACAGATGATAAGCGTTCTCTCATTTATGTTTTTAAAAATCTGCTCCCTGTAAAAAGCATCATACCTTTAAAAGCTTCTCTCTCTGCATTGCCAGTTTCAACTTTTCACGGAGCTGATCACAGTCTAAGTTCAGTAAAGTACCATTTCTTCTCGTTTCACTGTCTTCTAGGACTGCAGCTTTGGTGCCTGAAGGATGGTCTAGAAAATGTTTTAAAAAGTTACTAATGCACAGTCTGTTTTTACAAGAGATAATCTCTATATAAGATAAAAATATGCCCACTACTATTTCTCACACAAGGCAGATGAGTGCCTATTTTCCCTTTAGGTAAACAAAGGCAGTTAACTTTACAAGTGAAACACACTTAACCTGGGTATTGCACCATAGTCTTAATAAAGTGGTATCATCTAGGAACTGAACAATGCTATAGTAAGTGAAGTGCTTTTTTCTTTTTACAAATCACCCTCATATTCTCCAAACCCTTTATTCCTTGTTCCTCTTTTCAATTCAGTGTTTACTTCCCAGTTTCATCCCCCCCCCTTATTTTTTAACTCACTGCACTTCCCTTTTCTCTATTCATCTGTCCTCCCCCATCTGCCCCCACACAGCCTTCTTGCCTGGAAGGAGAATTTAATGAGAACCATGGCTTCCCAGGGGCATAAATCCAGAACCAATATATGAAGTGACAGCAATTTTTAAAAAGCATCTGCAAATATATGTGGCATGCTTTTTCCTCATGACTGAGTAATCACAACCAGCAGCCATTCATTGCTCCTCAAGTTAGAGGCTAGACTTCTATGTCTGGACATGGAAGCAGGGCTTTTAGATTTTTTTTTAAAAAAATAACTACTTCTAGAATCCCACAATCCAGGGGATATGGGGAACTGTAGTCCAAAAAGCCACTTTTATGAGTGCTGCTCTCACCTTAGCAAAGAATGGGCAGACTATATCAAGAATAGTACCCTGCCTTTCAAAATCTGGCCATCTTTTTTCTCAGTCCAGCCAGGAGCTAAGGTTTTGCACATGCTTTTAGCCCCTCCTGTTTAACTTCCCAAATACTAAACTAACAGCCAAAATCCTTGGGTCACATAATTTACCTGAAGAAACCCAGGACAACATGAACCTCATACAGTGACCTGATCTCCAAACAGTTTTTAAAAATAATGCTTTAAGAGCTAGCATGGCTCCATTGCCTCTGAAGTTAAGTTTTAAAAATGCCTTTTGTTGTTTAAGAAAAGGGTGCACAGTTACACACACAAGTAAATTTCAAAGCTCTTTCACTGTATTCACATAGCTGTAGTAGGCTTACACCCCATGGTTTGAATTAACTGGTTTTATGAATGAGGGAGCACTCTGAAGAGGGTAGAAAGGGACAGGCTGGCTGTATTCCTACATTGAAAGCTGACTGTCAGCAAATGCCACTGACACACCCACCCACACCATTCCTCCCATGCACACCACAGTCCTAGGCTGGCAACGAGGAAGCCAGGTGGAGGTGTGGAGAGACCTCGAATTAGTACTGGAATTTCTTTTCATGGATTTCTAGTGTAATGTTAAGCCATCATTTATCATCTCTACCCTAACTGGCAAAATCCAACATAGCTAAGCCTAAATAAGAGTAGGAGCCCTGGGGCACAGTGGTTAAATGCCTGTACTGAAGCCATTCACTCAAAACCATAAGGTTGTGAGTTCAAGACCAGCAAAAGGGCTCAAGCTTGACTCAGGCTTGCATCCTTCCGAGGTAGCTATAATGAGTACCAAGATTGTTGGGGGCAAATTAGCTTACAGTTGTAAACTGCTTAGACACTGCTTAGGCAGTATGAAGCAGTATATAAATGAAGCTTGTAAGAAGCACCAAAACCTACAATCTGATCTTGCAAGTCCATTTAGAAGTCTAACTGTGCAAAATAGTATGCATGAAAGAGGTGGCACCATTTTGGTTTGTTCAAATGCATGACGAAAAAAGGAATTTAGGCTGCTTAATGTTGGGAAAATCCAAGAAGCACAGATCATGCAAATATACATTTTTGTGTTTCTATCTATACTACAACCCTCCCTTCCCAAAGTAGAACACCTACCTCTATTGGCAGCCAACTGTGATTTGAGTTTTGCAATTAAATTTGTTAGGAATGTAATTTTTTCCTGTTGTTCATATATCTGCTTCTCATAGCAGTCTGTCTGTAAAGATAAATTAATAAAAAGTAGTTATTTTGTGTTGATGAGATTTAATCTTTGATAAGTTACAGACCCTGTCATATAACAGCGTCAGCAGCCATGCTTTATATTCAGAAATTCCAGTGTTACAATATTCTAATTTGTGGCGAAAATGAGTAGTTTAAATATGGACTTCACTACTACACAGTGTAGGAGTGGCCATAAACCAGGCTGTTTTAAAAAGACTGAATAAATTTACAGAGGAAAACAGCTACCAAGGGCTACTAGTCTGGAATGCATCCAGTACTGGAGGCAATATGCTTCCCAATGCCAATTTTCTGGACAACATGAGTAGGAAGGTGCAATTGCACTCATGCTCTGCTTATGGGCTTCTCATATATATCAAATTAGCCACTGCGGGAACAAAATTCGTGACTCAATAGGTCCCATCCAGCATGGGGTCTTCCCATGTTCTTAGGATTCTTAAACTTGCCAACTGGCTGCTGGCCATATGCCACTGAATACTAGCCCTTGGGGAGTAACGGTGAGAATGTGCTACTTAGCTCATGGCCTGCTTGAGGCTGTCTCCTGGGCATCTAGTTGGGTATTATATGAGGAAAATGGCCTCCTTTTATCCAGCAGGGCTCTTTTTAGATTATATGTACAATACTTCTAGTTTATTTTAACCATGGGAGAGTTGGCAACTTCTACTTATTTTGCCCTATCCCTTTAGTCCCACTTTTTGATCACACCTTCTTCCAAAGGGTTCAGGGTGGTATATATGGTTTCATTCCACCCTGTTCTTTTCCCTAGGTAGGTTAGGTTGAGGGATAGTGACTAGCTGTGATTCTTCCTTGCTATACAGAATTGTATTACCCTGTTTCCCCGAAAATAAGACATCCCTCCAAAATAAGACCTAGTACAGGTTTTGCTGAATTGCTAAATGGAAGGCCTCCCCCAAAAATGAACATTTATTATATACTGTATATATATTTATATACAAAAACTTTGCTAGGTATTAACATTTTTGTATATAAACATAAATATATACAGTATATAATAAATGTTCCTCTTTTTGGTTCAACAATAAATGTGAATTCTTCTTCATGGAAAAATAAGACATCCCCTGAAAACAAGACCTAGCGCATCTTTGGGAGCAAAAATTAGGTCATCTATGAGGTCCAATTATTGCCCAGTAAAAGAATGGTGTGTGTATGATCCTCCAGATGTTGTTGCACTGCAGCAGCTCTCATTATTGACTGGGCTATAGTTGAAGAGGATTGCAGTCTAACAACATCTGGAATGTTACACTTTTCCATCCCTGTCTTACATGATCAGATTAGTGATTTTGGTGGCTGGGCAACAGCATATTCTCTCCCCCCCCAACCATTATGATTTTTCAGAATCCTGAAAAACCAGTGTTTAAGTGACAGGAAAGGAAGATGCCTTTCCTCATACATGAAACAAGTCTACCCATAACCAGATTCAAAATGAAGCCTATTAAAAAGTCAAAAAGGCCAGTATATTCCAGAAACCGACAACCTCAAGAAGCAGAGATAAAGTGGCCAGTGGGGTGGGGGTAGGGTAGGTGGAGACACATTGCTGAGACCCAAATTGAAAATGTACAACAGCAATGTCTTGTCAACACTTCTGTACAGAGCACAGGCATGACAGCTAAAACAGACAGAAGAGAAGATGCTTTTGACAGCCAGCGTGCACAAATAATTCTTTCAGAGTCAGATGGCAGCAACAAGTTACTGACTAGAAAATATACTTGACAACCAAACATCCATCTGCATACAGCACCATCTGGCTGGGATGACTTTGGCTTCAAATCATTTGATACAGCTCTGATCTTTGATCAGAGCTACACAAATGGCCAACCAGCAACTTTAAGAATTGTAAGAATGCTAACAACTGCTGGATCAGACTAGAGCTACTGCCACACTGCAGAAATGATGCAGTTTGACACTGCTTTAACTGTCATGGTTCCATCCTATGGGATCCTGGGATTTGTAGTCTGTTGTGGTTCCAGAGCTCTCTGACAGAGAAGACTAAATATCTCAGAAACCTACAAATCCCAGAATTCCATAGCACTAAGCCATGGCAGTTAAAGTGGTATCAAACTGCATTAATTCTGTAGTGTAGATGCAACCTAAGAGCCTACCTACCTACCTAGAAAGACTGTTCACATAATGACCAGCAGGGCATTAAAATGATAGCACTCTCCAACTTATGTTCCCTAACACACAGTAACTGCCCCTAACTACTTGTGATTTTGTTGTGTGCCTTCCAGTTGTTTTCGACTGTCGACTATCACAGGATTTTCTGGCGCTGAGAGTGTGTGACCCACTCAGCGTCATGAATAAGGCACTGTGCTAGTACACGCAATTAGGAGTGATTAAAATAAATGACAGACCTTCCTTCCATAATTTATTATGGCATCCAAATCTGATATTTAGGGTGCTCTCTCCCTAGACAAGAGTCATAAACTAAGAACAAGCCACATCTTATAACTATGGCTTGTTGAGAGAGAGACAAGCCAGAGTGCTTGGAAGGGGTGTTGCATCAAGCAAGGTACAGATGGAAGGTTCATACTTTATTGTGTCCTGCTTGCAGCAGAATTAATGAGGTAGGGCATATCAGAATTATGGTTGATCTTTGTATACAAATGTATAGGTATGCTGGCTTTTAAGATTAAATGGTAGTCAACCTAGCAGGGAAGCATATGTAACACTGGGGTGGGGGTAGAAAGTCTTTTCTTCGGTAAGGCTACCAGTGTGTCCAAAATAACTAATAGAGTAATGTGCTAGCAGGCTGGTTTTGGGAAAGGGGAGCTGATAACTGTGGGAAATGTTTTCATTTTGTGTGGCAAGCTCAAAAAGGTCTTCTGTCCACAGTTCTGTCCAGGGTTGGGAAAAACCCAGTTTAACCTGCTCTCCCCTCCTTTTTTTGTTTAAGCCCAGTTTTAATACAAAAATTTTAATCCTGCTTATTATATTATAATTGTGAAACATTGTTTTATATATTGCAAAGCTTGATCAACTGTGTCTTAATACTTCTGAATATTAACCATTAAAAGTTTATAGGCTTTGATATGATTTACATCTTTCAATAAAACTTTGGGAATTATATAATGAATTGGTAGCCAAGATAGAGGAGTACTTTATAGGACTATACCAATATAGGACTAAATCAGAAAATTAAGTAGCAACATGCAGTTTAGATGTTATGGCCACTCGCTTAAGTAATAACTGTTCTATGAAAAGTTCTCTTTTAAAGCACGTTTTTGTGGTTGAACTCATGTTAACAAAAGGATCTGTTTATTGCACTATAAAATAAAAGTAATTAAAATGAAGCAACTGACACTGAATACTGGTCTAACAATGAACAACTGCCAATAAAGATAACATGTTTAAATTCAACATCATTGGGCTGAAGCATATGGCATGGAAGGAGCAGCCTCTGGCCACTTCAGACATGATTGTAGTGACTGCATGATTGCAGGCCGCCACCGTAATCCCAAACTGGCTACCATCAGGAGCAGATCATTTTTGCTCCTTAAAGGTCTGGCTTCTCCCCCCTTAACATGGCCTTGGAGCAGCTTCTGGCCATTTTGGGGTCATGTAAACAGCATGCCCCCAAAGCATACGGAAGCCACCTTATTTGGCCTGTGTGTTTCGGGCCATTGTTATTGTAGCAAGAAGGCTGGAAAATAGTAATAAAAGCCAGATTTATATCCACCAACACTGTTTTATTCTACAGGCAAATATCCTAGCACTAAGATATATAAAGAAAAATCAAATACTGTCTCAAGTACAAAAGGGCTTTCCAGACTGCCAGGAGAGGGCGACATGAAGTTGCCTTTTCCCAAATGCTTAGCAGCTACACTCCAGGTCCCAGGGGTGTATTTAAAAGGTATAGGGCAGCTACACTGAGGGGGTGTGGGGACGACTTATCTGAAGTCTTTTCTGTTGCTCAGCAACTACATTGGAAGCTGTCAGAATGCTAGAAACACAGGCGGAGCAGCTGCATGGGTGGCAATGAACGGGGCTTTTGGCTGCACTGAACCTTTAATTTTTTTTTGTTGCCGGGTGTGAACTGCGCAGTTGCGCAGGTACACCACACATGAACTGTGCAGTTATGAAGATCTGTCAAATTACCATTGTGGTTTCGCTTCCCCTTTTTAAGTGCGCAGTTGCATCGGTGCACCATGAATGAACCCCTTTATTTTATAATAATAATAATAATAATAATAATTATTATTATTATTATTATTTATACCCCACCCCTTTGAGATCAATCGAGGCAGCTTACACATTAAAATACTGTACTGTTACATCAATAAAACAAACTGCATTCCTCCTGCCCCTTAAAAAGATATTAAATCCGTTACAATTTAAGTTTATGAATAAACTTTTTATGAATGAATTGACATTTTATGCTCAGTTGCATAACAGTTACAGCATCCCAGAGTCCCTATGCACATGTCTAGGGTTCGGATTAGGGCTGGAGCTAGGGTTTGGGAGCTTTAAAAAACTGCACAGTTGCACTGCAGCATTTAGACACAGCTACGCAGTTACACCCTTTTTAAAAAGAAGCTGGGAAAAGCAGCTCCTTTTTAAAGCTGCTTTTCCCCCACTAAAATGCAAAAGAAGTGCGTTCATGCCAAACTTTCAGGGTGGGTCATCTAAAGGCTACACTTTCATGCAGGCATGAACACACCCCTTTTTGCCAGTCTAGATCAGCCCAAAGTGTCCTCTTACCTCTTACCAGAAATGGTCAATGATCAGATAAGGCAGCAGCATATACGCTAGACTTCCTTCATATTCTGGGCATCCTCTGTGTTTATTGTTTCCACTGCGTTCAACTAAATCTATCTAGCTACTAATATGAATGCAAAATGATTCTGTGTTGAATTAGCTGCAACTGTTTTCAATAGTTTTCAAAGAAAGGTGTCCAATGGCCTTTCCAGTTCTGTGGCCCATTTGCCACAGAAGAAAAAAAAATCCTCCTTTCTTTTAAATAGTCAAATTTTAATATTCTGCTGAACTACTCATCAAAATGTTCTCTATACAGAGAGCCAAAAAAGAAGTATCTGAGCAACAGATGTTCATAAAATAAGAAAATATGCAACCCTTGTAATGTCACTAGAACTGCAATTATAATATTAATCTTTGACCCAAGAGTGATGTCTCAGTGCAGTGGAAAAGGACATAAGATACTGCGGTATTCTAAGTCAAACATCCAGCCTTATGTTGTCTCCTCTAATTATTGCTTTCATTTGTCCATTGTGCTGAAATTAAGGAATAAAACCCTGTCCTTTTCCCCTCTGAGAAACAAATGTGCCCTGAGCTCTGGAGGTAAATCTTGTCTGTTGCTGCTCCTAGGAAAAAAAAGAACTTTAGAAAGATCCATCTTATTCCCTTCTTTGCAACGAAGACAGACTAATTGCCTGAAGGGAAACAGAAAACATTGCTGTTGATTGCCCTTCTTAGTCATGCTCCAAATAAAGGACATTTTGGAATTCTTCCTGTACAGAAGGCTGAAATGTAGGACATGTCCTGGAAAATGAGGACATCTGGTCACCCTGCCTAAAGATGACAGATTGGAAGTGAAAATAATGCTGATGTCTGGTCTTGTCTAAATGCAATCTGGCTGTCTCGAATTCAGAGTATGCTGCCCCCCCCTTTTTTTTAGGAATGTGAAAGAATATCAACAGGAGGAGAACAGAGTAGATAGAGGAATCTTCAAGTGGAATTTCTCATTCTTGGGGCAGTTCACTATCTCCAGGTCCAGGGTGGAATGAGAACTTCTGGTCTTCTTTCGGACAGTGAAGAAAACTGAAGATATGTTGCGCTCTCTCACCTGGTTTCAGTGGCCTGACCGCAAGAATCTACAGGTTTCTGGAAGAATTATTTGAGTTGGTGCTTTAAAAAAAAACCTGCATTTCTAAGAAGCCCTATACAGTAGCTCTCCAGAACTGTTTCCAGTGCCCAGTAATTATTACAAAATTGTTTCTCATATGAGAAGTTGAGCAGCCATACCATTCTGCCAGTGCTATGCTGGACTGTCAGGATGACAATGGCTTCTTCTTTTGACAGTGGGTAGAGAGAGAAGAAGGCCACATACTAGATGGATGGGCTCTACTAAAAAGATCATGAATATGAGTTTGCAAGAATTGGGCAGAGCAGTAGAGGACAGGGGGTCTTGGAAATGTTTCATCAGCAGGGTCACCATGGGTCAAGATCAACACGAAGGCAGTTAACAACAACAAAAAAATTATAGGCAGGCATGTGGCACTGGTGCCATTTTGGCTTTGGCTTGTTAGAGAAGTAATCTGAGGGAAGCAAGAACCAGAAGGAAAGAAAATACCTTGGTTGTCTTGTGATGCATTTACTTTCTTTCCTTGGGTGATGGGCATGGCCTTTTCCTTTAGGGTGTTTGCCAGGATGCTTCCCAGTTGTCACTGGACAACAGTCTGGACACAAAGAAGATGGCTTGCCAAGTTGGCTCTTGTCATAGCATCAATACCCTAATTATATAGCTGCAGTTCTTCTTGGCTACACTGTTTCAAACTAAGGGTGTCTAGGGCTGAATCACTTAGGAAGTCGGGCATCATATAACCTTCTGGATTACAAGGGGGTATCATAAAGTTTTAATTATCACCTTTAAAAAAAGTTGACAGAAAGTTTGTTTTGATTTGTAGTTGTTAACTTATATCTATGTAGTCACCATCCAGATTTACACATTTCCCCCAGCATTTCTTGACCCTCCAAATACCATTATTGTAGAAGTTTGCAGATTGTGCCTGACAAGGATTTTACACTTTAGTCACTTCTGGCAGAGCCAGTCACAAAAATAAAGGATGCAATGAGTTGATTTTCTCAGCAACGTGCACTTAGGGACCAATGATGACACTGACAAAATTTCATCAATATGTCATAATAACTTCCAGGTGATAATTATTACTTTACAATACCCCCTCGTAAGGCACCAAACACTATCTTTGGTAACAACACTTTCATGTAACCCAAATGATTTTAATCTTTTGAAGTAACGCATCAATTGTAGATATCCAAAAACTGAGGAAGTTCCCAATGGTTGGTGGACTTATTGCTTTCTCCTGGAAACCAGGAAAACTGTGGCTGCCTATGATCAACTCTGTGAATTCCCTCTTGCCAGGTGCAGCCCACTTTTTGCAGCTGTTAATTGCCATCAAGTTGACATCAACTTATGGTGATCCTATGAATGAAAAACTTTCAAGTCCCCCTATCATCAGCAGCACTGCTCAGGTTTTGCAGACTCAGGACCATGGCTTCCTTCACTGAGTCTCTCCATCTGGAATGTGGTCTTCCTCTTTTCCTGCTGCCTTCTACCTTACCAAGCATTGTTGTCTTTAGTGAATCATGTCTTATCATGATACAGCCAAAATACAACAGTCTCAGTTTAATCATCTTGACTTCTAGGGAGAGTTCAGGCATGATTTGATCTAGGATCCACTTATTTCTCTTTCTAGCAGTCCACATTATTTGCAAAACACAGCACTATAATCTGAAATGAGTTGATTTTCTTCCTTCCAGCTTTCTTCACTGTCAAGCTTTCAAAACTATATATAGAAATAAGAAATACAATTGCAGGGACCATGCCAACTTTAGTATTCAATGATATAGGCTTACACCTCAGGTTCTTGTCTATTTCCTAGACAGATGCCCTTCCAAATTCTAGGTCCGTTTTACATTGGCAAAAAGAGGTGTCATGAAGGCTGCTTGAAAACCCAGCTTTTACATTAGAAAATGGGAAAGTGTGCCATGAAAACGCCATTTTGGCGTTTTAAGGGAAAAAACGCGCCTTTAAAAAGTAGTTCGGTTGCCCCACTACTTTTTTAAAAAGTGCGTTATAGCACTAGTACATCAAAACGCTAAGATGCCATTGCGCAGTTAAATGGGGCTCTGTTTCCTTAAGGCGCCCATTTAAAGGCTGCGCTGCAGGTGCGAATCAGAATGGATCGTGGGTTGGGAGCATGCGTGGTGTGGACTTCACTCCTAATTAAAACGTTCTATGCCCTCCAGGTGTAAAAGCTGGGGTTTAACTGCGCAGTTTTTTAAAGCTCCCAAACCCCCTTTAAATCATTTAAAACTGCGCAATTCGCAGCCGCAAACAGCGCAATAGCGCAGTTCAAGCCTCGACCCTCGCAATAGCGCAGTTCAAGCCTCGACCCTCGCAATAGCGCAGTTCAAGCTAGCGCAGTTCAAGCCTCGACCCTCGCAATAGCGCAGTTCAAGCCTCGACCCTCGCAATAGCGCAGTTCAAGCTAGCGCAGTTCAAGCCTCGACCCTCGCAATAGCGCAGTTCAAGCCTCGACCCTCACAATAGCGCTGTTCGTGGCGGCACGAACAGCGCAACAGCGCAATTCGCAGCCGGCAAGGAAAAAAAAATTAAAATCGCAGTTTAAAGCCGCGTTTATTGCTGCCCATGTAGCAGCTCCGCCTGTATTTGTAGCGTTCTGACAGCTTCCCATGTAACTGCTGAGCCACAAAAAAGACCTCAGATAAGTCGTTCCCACACCCCTCAGTGTAGCAGCTCTGCACTTTTTTAATGCACACCTGGGGCTTGCTATGTAGCTGCTAAGCATTAAGATAAAGGCGACTTCAGGTCACACTTTCTTGCCAATGTAAAAAGCCCCCTAGTATTCTGACTTCTTAACTTCCTTTAATTATTGATTGAACCAAGGTATGAAAAATCTTAAACCATTTCAATGTCTTCATTGTGTACTTTAAAGTTTTGTAAATCATCTGTGTCATTATTTCTGTTTTCTTAATGTTCAGCTGTAAACCTGCCTTTGCACTTTCTGCCTCAAATTTCTTCAGCAATTGTTTTAAAGACTTTGCTATTTTCTGCTAGTAGTATGGTATCATCTGCATATCTTAAATTGCTGATATTCCTTTCTCCAATTTTCATTCCTCCTTCTTTTAAATCTGCTTTGCATATGATCTTTTCAGCAAACAAGTTAGACAGTGTGATAGAATGCAGCCTTGCCTACTTTAAACTGGTTTCCAACTGGAAACCATTCCATTTCTTCATATTCTGTCTTAACAGTAGCCTCTTGCCCTGAGTACAGGTTATGCCTCAGGATAATCAAATGTTGTGGCACACCAATTTGTTTTAAGAGCAATCTATAGCAGCACCTACAGTGGCAGTAACAGTATACATTTCAAGGCCTCCTAACAGTTAAAACTTGAAGGATTCTGCCCTCGACAATTATAAAATTCAATTTCATAGACGATGACACACAAGCTGCATGGCACAGCTTCACACCTGTAAGTGCAAGATCATTGCAGATAATCAACAGAATTTTCCCAGCATTATCGAACGACACCAAACACTTTTGTTGTGTGTGAAATATAAGTCAACCTTTCTGTGGATGCTGTCACAAATGCAATCTTAACTGATAGCATTAAGAGCATGAAACAAGACACGCACCTTTTGCTTGAGCTCTTTCACAGCCGAGTCTCTATCCATACACGCTTGTCGGAAGGCTTCATAGGCCTTATTAAGCTGATCTGCAATATTTTTATCCATACTTCCCAGCAATGTCTCATCACTGAAGAAATTACAAATGTAGCAGATAAGGTCAAATTACTGAAAAGTGAAAGAAGAATAAGTTCTGGTTACCATGCAGCTCGTTGGTCACTCCTGACTAGAAGCAATTTTTCCCAGGCAACACCTTAATCATCTACAGGCAAGAAATATGTTGGTCTCTAGATGTTTTGAGTTACATTTACCATAATCAGTGAACATTAACTGTGTGAGCTGGCATTTATGAGATAAAACATTGAGAAAGAACATGGTGCATTATACCTGCCCTACACAGTCCATGATGCAGAGGGGGAGTGGCTGCATATGCAGTACTCTTACACTAGTACTTTAAGGTTACAACAAAAAGGATAGAAGCTCCATGCCTCATTGCATGTTTAGATTTAGACTAAATTGGACTCAGCTGAACTTAGGGTGTGGCCACACTGCAGAATTAAAGCAGTGACACCACTTTAACTTCCATGACTCTGTCCTACAAAATCCTGGGATCTGTAGTTTGCTGACACACCAGAACGCTCTGAGAGACCAGGCCGAATACCTTACCAAATTGCAAACACAGGATTCTGTCAGTTAAAGTGGTGTCCAACTGCTTTACTTCTGCAGTGAGTATACACTGTTAAGACCCCATTGAAATCAGTGGGGCAAGTTTGCAATTAATGTTAATGGAGATTAAATTAAACTAGTTTAGCTTGGATCCAGTCCACTGCACACTGTCCCGTTAGGAGTGCACAGACACAAGATATACAGACTTGATGCAGTACTGTCAGTATATAATGACTAGGGTTGTTAATCAATTAAAAAGGATTAACTACTAGATTTTTAATGTTATGATCAACTGAGTATAACTGATCAATTCATGTATATATTACAAAACCCACTGCCAAGATTTCTCTTTGAAATAATGAAGTGAGGTAATGAACAATTTAACAAGCAAAACCTGCTACTCATGGGTAGAAAGAATAGCAAATGTTTATCACTCTCTCACACACCCTATTAGAGTAACACAAGACTGGAACCAAAACTATTAGCAAAAATTAGAGCACTAAAATTTGGTCTCATTTATCAGTTAACTAAGTTGCTGTAGTTATTATTATAATACATATCCCACCCTTTTCCCAGTTCAGGACTCAAGGCTGCTTACAATTAAAAACATGGACAAAGATTCACAATACATAAAAATTAAAAGTGAATTATCAAAAGATAATAAACAATTATAAACAAAACAAAAAAACTTTTAAAGAAAAATCAAAAATTAAAAACCTAGTACATTATAAAAGATCTGTTTCCCTATAAAAACTCGATTCTTAAAAGCTTGTCAGAACAAGAAGGTTGTCATCTGCTTGCAAAAAGATAGTGAGGAGGGCACTAGTCTTACCTCTTTAAGCAGGGAGTTCCAGAGCCTGGCAGCAGCCATTGAAACTCTCTCCTGTGTTCCCACCAAATACATCTGTGAGGGTGGTGGAAACAAGAAAAGAGCCTCATTCAAAGATCTCAAAACAGAAAGGCTTATGTGTGACATTTGAGGTCCTTCAAATAACCTGGACCTGAGACACATAAGGCCTTATAGGTCACCATAAGTACCTTGAATTGTGTCCAGAAACAGTTTTGCAGTCAGTGGAACTGTTGCATGCTCCCTATAGCCAGCCCCAGTTAACAATTTGCCTGTGGTTCTTTGGACCAGCTGAAGTTTCCATACCCTCTTCAAAAGCAGCCCCAGGTAGAGTACCTTAAAAGTAAAAAGTAAAGGTAGTCCCTGGACATGAATGTAGGGAGTGGTGCTCATCTCCGTTACTAATCTGAAGTGCCAGTGCTGTCCGAGGACTGCTCTGGTGATCAAGTGGCCAGCGTGACTTCACAGAATGCTGTGATCAAGTGGTGCCTATTTACCTACTTGCATTTATATGCTTTTGAACTGCTAGGATGGCAGAAGCTGGGACTAGTGACAGTAGCTCACCCCATCATGCAGTGCTTGGGCCTTGAGCTACCGATCTTCTGAATTTGCATCTTGACCAAAAAGCCACCGCATCCCCCCTACAGTAATCCAAACAGATGCAACTAAGGTAAGTGTCACCATGGACTAATCTGATGTCCCAAGGAATGGATGTAGACTGCACAAGCCTTACTTGTGCAAATGCACTCCTGGGCACTGCCAAAATCCAAGCGTCCAGACTCCAGATTGAATCCAGGAGAACACTCAAGCTCTGGACCTGTGTAAACCTATCTGGTACAGGCTGAATCCCTGCTCCCTGATTTGTTTTTGAACATACAAGGAGCACCTCTGTCTTGACTAGGTTTCAATTTGTTCATCCTCATCCAGTCTGTTAATTATGATAGGCACTGTTTAGGACTGAAACAGCTTCCTTGGACTGAGGTGGGAAGGAATAACAGAGCTGGGTACAACCAGTATACTGGTGACATCTGATCCCAAAACTCTAGACAACTCCTCTCAGCAGTTTCATGTATATATTCAATAGCATGTGGGATACAACCAAGTTCTGAGGGACCCAAGAGACTAATGGCCAAAGTATTGAACAGGAGTCCCTCAGCACCATGTTCTAGGTCCACCCTTCCAGAAAGGAACAAAGTCACTGTAAAATAATGCCTCTAAATCCTATTCTAGCAAAGTGACTCAGAATACAATGGCTGATGGTATCACAAACTGTCAAGATGTCCAGCAGAATATTTCTGTGCAAAACAATAAAAATATATTTCAAAATGGAAAAAAGAAGAAGTCTAGAAGAACCAACAGGGGCACACTTCGCCAGCAGTATGTTTTGTAGGTTGTCCACCAAGGTGACCAAAGTTACCTCTGTTCTATAATCAGACTGAGATGGATCTAGATAATCCATCTAATCTAGAAACCAGTAACATGCCTAAAAATTGAATGTTTGAGACTGGTAAATACAGTGCACCCTTACCTTACACAGGGAATCCATTCTGGACCCCCCGCGTAAGGCAAATTCTACAAATCATTAACCCCCCTTCATTTGAATGGGGTATGCTGCCACGGTGCGTGGCCCATTCACCATATTAGGGCTGACCATCATTGTGACCTCAAGTCCACGTATAGAGAGCCCGCGTACAGCATAGGTGCGCTGTAATTATACAAAATAGCAGAATCCATGGTGGGCTTTTTTGGCAAAGGTTTCATAACTGCTGGTACTGTGCCTTGTTTTAGGGAGGCATCACCCACTTCCTTTACCCACTTGGCGAGACGTCTTCTGGCTTTTTTTAAAAATGAGCCATGAAGGGCAATGATCTAACACAATTCCAATTGATTAATCTACCAGCTAAACATATTAACAGTTTGCAGCCCATGTAGCAATATAAATTCAAGATGTAATATTAAAACGCTCTTGAAAGTACTCAGGTTAGCACAATAATTTCCCCAAATGCAAGAGACTTCCCAGTGCAATTGCTATTAATAAAAGTTACTACATATTCAAGAACATTCTTCAGTCCTTGTTTAGCTCAAAACTTTGCAATTTTCCTCAGCCAGAGATTTAATGCTATACGCAAAACCAATTATCTTTCCTCAGATCTAATACCAAACAAACAAGAACAGCTTCCAGAACATAATTAATTAAACGTGACAAATTTCTAATTTAAACAGAGTCAACTTTGGCACTAACAGTCTTTTGCTTTTCTATTTATCCTCAAGGGAAAACTATTATTATTACTTAAGGAGCCTTTACCAATTTCTGAAAGCTATAACAGCTTAGAAACACAGATAGACAAATTCACTTCTATAAATGTATAAAGCTCAGTAACAAAGTAAATTTACTAAGAAGTAAGATTCACTGAGTTCAATAGGTCTTACTACCTAGTATAGGTACCTAATATTTGGAATATTAGAATCTATGAAACCCAAAAAGATTTGGGTGGCAATCCCATAATTGCTTACCTTGACATAAATATGCTGAATTGATTTACTTCTGAGTTAACCTGCGTAGAAATGGGGAAATTGGGGGAAAGCAAGTTCTCACATTTTCAAAAGAACTTACTTGACAGCTAGCACTGTGTAGTGGTTTGAATACTGGACTATGACTTTACAGACCAGTCTGAATCCTTGCTCAACCATAGAAACCCCCTGGAAGGCCCTGGGCAAGTCATATTCTCTCAGCCTCAGAGGAAGGCAAAGGGAAACCGCTTCTGAACATCTTGCCAAGAAAACTGTGTGATAGGTTTGTCTTAAGTTTGCCCTAAGTCAGAAGCGTCTTGAAGACACACAACAATACATTTTCCTTCATGAAGCAAAACAAAGGGCAGGCCTATTTCATTCATCATAAGGAGTATAAGCACCACTGAAACTAAATGGGAGGAACAGATCTACAGCAATGTGCAGTCAGAAAGGGATTTCCTAAAATCTGAAACCACAGGCCTAGAAGGTGAGGATGGAGGCTTAAGGGTGAGGCTGCCTATTTTAGATTGTATTTTTATCCTACATGAATATGGCAATATCCCATTTTATCATCAGTGTCTACTAAATGAAACGTGGTTTTCAGAAAGCACCTTTCCCCACCGTGTTTCAGTGAACAGGGGAGCAAGACTGCACTTCTCAGCTATAACCCCGATGTGACAACTAGCTTTGTCTCATTAACCTAGTGTGAGCCTCACATTTGTGCTATGTGCATTAGGTCCCTTATAGTACTGCCAAACATGCAATTACAGTAGCACTCCCCCCAATTGAATATGTGGGGGAACTGTACGAAAACTCCTGTAATGACTTGCCAAAACTTCTCAGGGAGGTCTGTCTAGTGTATAATCTTTCACAATAAAGTGGTTGTGTGCTGCACCAAGAGCAATCAAAATTAATCCCCACCCCATCTCAAAACTGAGGAAGGTACACATTTCATTTTGTTGTGCTTGTTTTCTTCCATTCAGCTGCCCATGGTTTCCAAAGGGAAATGCCATAATTTGACTGGGGGATGTTTTACATTGCAACTCTGTCCATATATAGTCAGGCAGGATCACAAGGAGTTGCTGATTTTATCTATGCAACAATTTCTACCATGGTGATATCATTTTTTAAACACTTTATTGCTCACTCACCACAGAATGAGCATTTGCTAGAGTTCAATAAATGTCTCAAAATGGCACCCACAGAGTGCTAAAGAAATGTAAAGCTTGCTTCTGTATTTGTGGCTTTGTGCCAGAATTTCCTATTTACAAAATGGAAATGAGAGTATTGTGAGGTGTATAGATAGGTGACTCCTTTCAGGAAGCTGTAAGTGTCAAGGCAGAGGTCTTTCAGCTGTCAACTGAACTCACTTCGGTAGAGCCATTCTCATGCCACATGCAAATTATACGTACAATAAAAATAACTGTGTACAACATACATTTTAGGATTTTTTTTTATAAGTCCCATTGCAGAAGATGTAATTAATAATACCTTGCTCTGTCACAGTCCCCATTCATTTAAATGGGACTTTAGGAGAACAAATGCCAGGGGACTGTATCCATAACAGTTTTTCAAATCTGTAAGGCCACTGCAAAGCAGTAAAACAAATTACACGTTAAAATTTCTCAACTCACAGGTGCTCTTCTTTCATGAGTAGCAGCTAATAGTTGTTTTTTTTAAAAAAATAATTGTCCTGGAATCCACTGGTGGTTGAGTTTTTTGTTTGTTTTGCTTTTGCTTCAAGAAATGAATAGCCTATTATTTGGGTCTCTTCCAGCTCTGTAAAAAACAAGGTTCTAAATTGGTATGACTTGATCAGTGTGTTGGGTTCTCTGCATACTTGCATAATAAACTTTCGAGCTACTTTTATCCTTTTCCTGCAATTACCCAGAAGATGCTTACGCACTGCTTAACAAATGGTTGCAAGTTATGTCTTGCATGAATTAAAAGAAAAAGGTGTAATGACTGGCTGTAGTGAAACTTGGAACTAGGGCTGGTAAAGTGAAAATTCAAGACGACTATACCTTAAAGAAGAAGAGATTTTGGTAGAATCTGCTTGTCATGCAACCAGGTAACAAACAACATCTGCTTCAATTCCCTCTTGTACACAACTATTAAAAATACTGCATCCTTCTCCAGTTTTTACTGTGGCAACCATACACCCAGTCCCTAGTTAAAAGAGAAAAAGGAGGTGTGAGTAGAGATGTGAAGGTCCGTGGAAAAAAATAGGAATAAAAGCATTTTTGTCTGTGTTTTTCCTGAATCATGCTAAAATAAAATATTCCATAATTGATTTTCCTCCTTTTTGGGAATATTATGGAATATATTATTTTAGCATGATTCAGGAAAAACACGGACAAAAATGATTTTTCCTCTAATTTTCTGTGGGCCTTCACATGACATCTCTCTGTGTGTCAGTAACTTCTGATTTGTAAAAAAAAACCCAAAAAACTTTTATCTCTCCCCACTCCCCCCAGCATATTTTCTATTGTCATAGTTAACACATGATTAACCCTAATGACCTTCTCACTGAACACTCTTTAGAGACAGTCTTGAAACAGGCTGTGTTGCAAGAGATTTAAAATTTCTTGCAACACACTGAAATGCAAACAGACGTGGGGTTACATTTTTAAAGCATCAACCGGATGCAAACCCTTTACAAGCATTTCTGCAGGAATTGCCAAAATGACCTTAGTTCATGTCATCTTTGCTCTGCAATTTTCCATATTTTACCTGGCACTGAATTTTCATTTCTTAAAGAAAGAAGGTTCAGCTGTTCCCAAGAGAAAACATGACTGTTCAACGTCTCTCTGTTCTGGGCCTCTCAAAGAAACAGACGATTCAAACTTGATAAAAACTCTCTCCCTTAGTTGCATCTAACTGTTTCTGTAGCAATTCCTTGCTTCAGCTGATAGCAATAGATAATTATTTATGATGTACCAATCACCACGCAAACATGAGGACTGTGGCAAAGATATAAAAAAGAGGCCACTGGGTTGGTGATTTAATTTAATTCCAGAAAGAGCTCCCTATGATGGAAGCTTTATAGATATGCGATGGAAGAAAAAGACAGGAGAGAGGAGGTGAAAAAATGTATCTATGTGCAAAGCAAGAAAGAGATGAAGGAGGAGTTATTGTTTGAATTATCATGCCACAAAATAAGAAATACAGGTTGAGTCTCTCTTGTCCAGATTTTTGAAATCCAAGATACTACAAAAACCAAAACTTTTTTCATGGGTGGCTGAGATAGTCTTTGTTTTCTGATGGTTCAAGGTATACAAACTTTGTTTCATACTCAAATTTATTAAAAAGTATTGTATAAATTATCTTCAGGCTAAGTTTGTAAGGTGAATATGAAACATGAAAGATTTTTGTGTTTAGACTTGGGTCCTATCTCCAAGAAGTTCAAACCAAGGGTAGTGATACTCTATGATGAGAAGAGGAACATACTACAGGCCAAGAAAAAATAAAGACATAGGATGCAATATGCAAAAGAGTAACATAAAAGAAATGAAAAAATGAATGGCATATAGAAAGAAGAACCATATGAAAATGAACCCCAAATTCTAGAAACTGAGTTGGAAGGTGCACTAAGAGAAACTGGAAAGAATAAATAATCAGGAACAGATGATATTCCAACTGAACTGTTACAAACTATACAGACAGAATCAACTGTAGTTCTTACTATAACAAACCAACAAATATGGAAAACAAAGCAATGTCCAACAAACTGGAAACCATCCATATACACTCCTTAAAAAAGGAGACACAAAAGACAGCAACAATTATAGGTTCATAGCATTAATTTCTCATGCAAGCAAAATTATACTCAAAATTCTGCAACACAGACTCCAGCCATACACACATAGAGGAATCCCAGAAGCACAAGTGGGGCTCAGGAAAGGAAGTGGCACTAGGGACCATACTGCAAATATATGATGGCTAATGGAGCAAACCAAGGAATCCCAGAGGAAAAAAAATTACCATGTGCTTTATTGAATACAGCAAAGTCTTCGACTGCATATATTATGAAAAGCTATGGGCAGCGCTTAAAGACATGGGAGTGCCACTACATTTGATAGTTCTAATGAGAAATCTGTACTTGGGACAAGAGACACTGTTAGAATAGAATATAGGGAAACAGAATGGTTCCCAACTTGCAAGGGGTCAGGCAAGGCTGCATCTTATCACCCTACTTGTTCAACTTCTACGCAGAAAATAGCATGCAGAAAGCAGGTTGAGACTCAGAAGATGGAGGAGTGACAATAGGAGGAAGATGGGAGTTGCAGTTCAACAACATCTGGGGCCCTCAGATAGCCCAACCCTGGTACAAAGATGAGAACAGGGATGGGCAACCCTTTTAAGGGTGAAAGTTGCTTTACTTTAGGAGAAACTGGTTAGGGCCCTAGGCTAGAAGTTAGACATAAGTGGCTGACAACACTGCTTTCACTCTCTTCAGGCTTCTTTCCCCTTAGTTACACCTGTGCAGGACCACATTTAGTTTTTCTCTCTCACACAAACACCTGCCTGTCCTCATCCTGCTTCATTCATCCACTGCCTATTCCAAGGATTTCCAACCTGGGGTGTCCACACCCCCAAGGTGTGCAAGATCGAATTTCAGGGTGTGTGACAAAAATGTGTAGATATAATGCAGTCTGACACCACTTTAACTGCCATGGCTGAATGATATGGAATCTTGGGATCTGAAGTTTTGTCAGATAACCTTCTAAGAGCTCCGGTGCCACAACAAATTATAGTTCCCAGGATTCCATAGAAAGGAGCCATGACAGTTAAAGTGGTGTCAAAATAGATTACTTCTGCAGATGCAGCCCAAGAAAGCTAACAGGAAGCCCACCTGCCTTGGATCCTATTTCTCCCTTAGAGCCACACACTGACCCCTCCCTGTCCTTTTTTCTTACCTTCATGTAAGAGGCTAGAGAGCCAGCATGGTGCAGTGATTTGAGTGTTGGACAATGACTCTGGAGACAAGGGTTTGAATCCCAGCTCAGCCATGAAACCCACTGGGTGACCTTGGGCAAATCACATATTCTCAGCCTCAGGGGACAGCTATAGCAAACCCCCTCTGATGAAACCTGCCAGGAAAACCCTATGACAGGGTTGCCAAATGTTGGAAACAACTTGACGGTACACAACAACTATAACAGCAGGCCAACCCAGAATCCACCTCCCCTTTTGCCTTGTTTCCAGCTGTAATTGGTTAGAGACAAACTGGTCCCTGAGGTCCCATCCCTATGTGTGCCTTGCCTCCTCCTGAAGCATTTCCATCCTTTGAAGGAAAGACATGAGTGACAAGACACAGAGAAGGGAAAGAGGTCTCCATGCTGCTGTTTCTTTGGCCAGCTTTTTTCTTTTGGATCAGCAGGAAAAGGCTGTAAAGTCAGAGAGCCAAAGGGTCACCGGAAGAAGGGGGTGGTGGGGAAGTTGGGGGGCATTAGGGGTGGGGAATGGGAAGTATGTGCAGGATTATGTGAGTTAGTAGGAAGGCCATGGCATAGGGTGCATCTACACTGTAGAAATAATGCAGTTTAACACCACTTTAACCTGCCATGGCTCCATCCTACAGAATCCTAAGATTTGCAGATCTGTGACAGTTTAGCAGGACAGCTAAAGACTTGTGAAATTACAAACCACAGGATTTACATAAGCTGCAGCTACAGCACTTAAAGTGGCATCAAACTATATTACTGTATGCATATACAGTACTGTACTACTACTACTACTACTAATGACTCCTGCACACCAGTGCCAGTGGTGGTGCATCAACACACCAGTGCCAGTAGGGTGCCCCATCCTACAAAATCCTGGGATCTGTAGTTTTAGAAATACTGCAGTTTGACACCACTTTTAACTGCCATGGCCTTATCTCACACAGAATCCTGGGATCTGTAGCTTTGTGAGCCTTTGGCAAGGAAAGCTAAAGTCTCCTCTGTGAAAGTACAAACCCCAGGATTCCCTAAGATGGAGCTGTAACACTTAAAGTGGTGTCAAACTGTATTATTTCTGCAAACATAGTTTTAGAAATAATGCAGCTTGACACCACTTTCAACCTGCCATGCCTCCATCCTACAAGATCCTGGGATTTGTAGATTTATGACCCTTTGGCAGGGATGGCTAAAGACCCCCTTGCAAAATACAAACCCCAGGATTTATATAGCCTGGAGCTGCAGCACTTGAACTGGTGTCAAACTGAATTATTTCTGTACACATATACTGTATTAACAACAAAAACAACAACTAGTGCCAGGGGGAGGTGCATTGACACTGTCGAAATAATGCAGTTTAACACCACTTTTAAACTGCTATGGCCCCATCTTATAGAGTTTTAGAAACAATGTAATTCTGACGCCACTTTTCAACTGCCATGGCTCCATCCTACAAAATCCTGGGATCTGCAGTTTTGGAAACAATGTAGTTCTCGCACCACTTTTGAACCGCTGTGGCTCCCTCCTACAAAACCTTGGGATCTGTAGTTTTAGAAACAATGCAGCGTGACACCACTTTGGAAGTGTGTTACTGCCCCAGGCTAGAGAATCCTGGGGGCTTGTAGTTTGGGGTGGGTCCCCAGCCCTCTCTTTGACCCCCCCTTGTGAAACTACAAATCCCATGGCTTACACAGGCTGGAGCTGCATCACTTATGAGTAGTGTCAGAGACTACTTTCTTCACAGTGTAGATGGACCCTTCCCAGCCTCCCAAAGCCCAGAAGTGGTAGGGGTGGGGGTGGTCCCCCTTCACTAAGACCATGTCCTCCATTTCAGCCTCCTCCTGTCCAGGAGGGATCCCCCAAAGTGTCCTCCATTTTGAGCATGGCTGAGAAGCATGGATGCCTATGTTTTCTATGAGTGGTGCTTAATAGTTTGCTTACTGGGTCCTCTTCCTGGAAGGCCCTCCTTTTGGTCCTCCTTGCACTCTGCTGCTGCCCAAAGTTGGAGAAAGTTGGTGGCAGAGGGTGGGAAGGAAGGAAGGAAGGAAAGAAGGAAGGAAGGAAGAGGCTCCACTTACTGACCACCCTGGAGCCCAGCACTCTTGGGGTTCTCCAGCCCCAGCTCCAGCAGCCGCCCAGGAGAAGCAAAACGTCGGCCATGAAGCACCACCCAGGAACCAGGAGTCACTTCCTGCCTGCAGAGGACTAGTACTACTAGTAGTAGCTGCATTGCTCCCTCCTCTCTCAGCCCCACTTCCGACCCAGCCGTTCTCCCTGCCCCACCACCGAGGAGGAGGAGGAGGAGGAGGAGTAGCATCCCCTTTGAGACTAATGAAGGAAAGGGAGGAGAAGCTGGGGCTACTACTAGCCTCTGCTGTCCCAGGCTTAGTCTGCTTCCTCTTCTTCAGAGGAGCTCAGGCTTTAAAGCTTCCTTCTAAGCAGTCTCCAAAAACTCTCTAGATCCTCTGGCAGATTTGCCAAGGATATGTATGTTAATGCATGTACATAGTTATGGTATATCAAAGATCTATTATTATTATTATTATTATTATTATTATTCAAATGTAGTTGTTTTTATTACCACCATCATAAGCATATGTATATTATCATGTATAATATACAGAAATCTATAGAAATATACACATCCATAGAGATACAATAGAGAAAAATAGAAATTCGCAGAATTCCATAGCAGATAAAATGCTGTAAAACTGTATTCTGCAGTGTAGATGCAGTGTGTGTGTGTTCAAGTTTTATTATTATTAATGATGATGATCCTCATATGTATAGTATCATGTATAATATGCATATTATATCAAACGTATATTATTACTGTTATTGTTAAAATGAAATAAATAAAATAATGTATATTATTATTATTAAAATGTAGTTTTTATCATCATGTCGTCATCTGTATATTAATGCATATACACATGTATATTATAATGTAAAATATTTATATTATATCAAATGTTTATTATTATTATTAGAATGTAGTTTTTATCATATGAATATTAATGCATATACATATGTAAATTATATAAAATGCATATTATTGTTGTTAACATGTATTTTTTATCATCCTCATACTGTATTAATATATATATATATATATATATATACATATGAATATTATCATGTACAATACGTATATCAAATGTATATTATTATTGTTGTTAAAATGTAGTTTTTATCATCATCATCATCATCATCATCATATGTATATTATCTCAAATGTATACTATAAATATCATCATCATCATCATCATCATCATCATCATCATCCAAATATAGTACGTGCCAAGGGATCTTTTAGCACCTTTCAGACTGAAAGATAGAAGCTGGAAGCCTGAGCTTAGATAGGTTTGAACCACCTTCCTCAGGAGAAAGCAAAGGTATCAAAAGCAACTCAGGACTACTACTACTACTACTACGTAATATGACAAGGGATATCACAGCCTTTTTGAGACTAAGGGGCTAAACAGACAGGAAGAAAGAAATGCTTTCAGGCTGCCTTGAAGACTTGGCATATGTGTCCTTATGCAGAGAAAAGCCATTTCAAAAAGAAGCAGCTTTTTCCCCGCTTCTTGCTGGCTTGAAGCCATGTCATGTAGTCATGACATGAACACTCCAACTGCCTTGGGAGCCAGCAGTGCAGTTGGTAGGGTTTCAATATGGCTTCAGAAAAGGCAACTTCAAGCTATTTTTTCCTGCCCATCTGTTTCACCCCTAAGTGAAAGAGAGAGTCTGAGACCCTGAGCTTTGCTTGGCTTGTGGCCCATTCTGCACGTTGTCCCCATGCCCTCTGAGGAAGAAGCTCAAGTCTAGGAACACTTGGGCTCCCAGCTCTTTCACTTTGGGGCAAAACAGATTCCACCTCAACCTTAGGAGGAACTTCCTGACAGTGAGAGCTGTTGGACTTAATGGGCAAATAATATTGACTTGGTATCAAGTAATTTGCTATGTCCCCCTGTGAGCTTCATTGCCAAGTGGAAATTTCAATCCAGGTTTCCTCCATCTAAAGGTAATATTTTAACCACTATACAATGCTGGCTGTCCCTCCAGGAGGAGAGATGAGCAACTAATGCTGGCATCTTTTTTCAGTTCCCACTGGCCTGCCTGCTTTGTGAAGACAATGTTTGTAACTTAGCCACAGAAGGCAACATAAAGCAGGAGAGGCAGCCAAGTGGTATAAGGGCCCTGAACTTCTCATGCTTTCTTCCCAACCACTAGTACTGGTGACAACTGGTTAGAGGTCAGAAATCAGAGGGTGACTTGCACATGTAAATGGGCCATCAGAGGTCCAAGACTTAGCAATCACAGTTGATTGTCAGGTATAGGCTAGTGCTACCCAAAGTACTAATCCTTTGGCTGACTTCTGTCCCTGAACCATTGACTTCTGGTCCTTGGAGAGCTTCCAGGAAAGAAACAGATAAATATGGGAGCAGTCCCTGTCACAGTGGCTGGTTCCTCCTCATCAGCTTGGGAAGCACTGAGTAGACTCCCTGTAGATACATAGGTGGACCAGCCCAGAAACACATTTTGGCTATTGCTGTAACTGGAAACCCCAACTAAAATCCTGCAAAATCCACCTCCAGTGAAAGAGTGCTTCTGCTCAAAGTTCCCATTAGACTGAAACAGAAAATCTTGTTCTTCAGGTGAAGGAACATTTTTTTTTTCTAAAGCTTGTTGTCTCAAATATGTATACATCCTTAAAACTCAGATTCCTTGTTAGGTTTTTATTTTATTTTATTTTAAATTGCAAATGTGCATAGTTATGTGTACCTAGAGAACCCCTTGCATAGTTAGAAATTGCTGCCTTACTTTGGAGCTGACCCCCTCCTGCTTCTAAACAGTTAGGCGCTTCACCACTTGAGTTTGTTAATAACATGAATGATGATAACCATGCATATTTTTTGATATTTTCATTTCCAATCAATTTGATTATTGGTAGAGTCTTGCTTGTAATTCTCTTCTAATGTGTAGATAATAGTTTGTCACCTCTAACATCTTTATTTTATCTTTGATGAGTTATTTATAATATAGAAATACTGTGGGTGAAAATACCTGAGAGTAAATTTATTCCTGAGTCCATGGATCACAGAGGCCATTTGGTTTATATGGAAAAGGAAAAATGCAAAGTATGAAATGGAATGAAAGTGTGCAGTGTGAAATGGTATGTATATGCATTTGTTTGTTTACTTCCTATTCTGCTCCTGTGCTACTGCAACTGTTTAATCACCCAAATCAGCCTTGATTTGCCTCTTTGCTATGGTCCAAAACACACTGCAGAAATAATCCAATCCGAGACCACTTTAACTGCCCTGGCTCTGTGCTAGCAAATCCTAGGAATGGTAGTTTATTGTGGCAGCAGAGTTGAGAAGGCTACAATTGTGTCACAAACCTACAGTTTCCAGAATTCCCTAGCATTGAGCCAGGACAGTTAAAGCTGTCTCAAACTGGATGATTTCTGCAAGTGTGCTTTGGACCTATGTTTTCAGTTCTTGTGTGGCTTAGTGAATTGAATCAACACGATATTCTGCTCTCCCTTGTGGTTTAAGTCTATTTTTCTGCTGCAGAAAATGTGGAATAGTAATAATATCATTTAGTTTTTGGTTTGTGGATCTCAGTAATAAACTTGATGTCAGTAATAATTATTATTAGAGTACTGCTGTCAGAACTTGCCAAATTATTATTGTTGTTGTTGTTGTTGTTGACCTTTATTTATATAGTGCTGTAAATTTACACAGTGCTATGATGTTAATGGGTTTTTACAGACTGGCTTGAAAGGCCGGCCTGGGGGCAGAGTCAGGGTGCAGCATCCTGACAATGCATGCCTGACTTTGCCCCAGGGCGCTCTGATGCCACACACTGCTCCAGATAGCATGCACCATCATAGCACGCCTCCGGCACCAGATCCAGGTGACGCAGCACTGAAGGGGTGCCATATAGCCGCACCAATGTAGCTATGGCTCGCTTTTGAGGGTGCAAAAAGAAGCTGCTTTTTGCAGCTCCTTTTTGCACCCTCAGAAGGCTGGATTGGGGCCGCAATGGCAGGTTGCTGCTGCCTCGAACCAGTGTGAAACGGGGTGATCTGTAGAGCCCCAATGATAACTAATTAAGGCATACCTTAGATAACAAAACCTATGACAGTGCAGCTCTGTTTTACAATCTTTTTATGCCCACTCAGTCCTCCTTTCCCCTCATCCTGTGTCTAGTTGGCCATTTTTAGCAGCATTGGCATAAAGGGATGGTGAAGGGGGCCTGAAGAAACATATATTTTCTATGGCAGGTTGCAGCAGCATGTCTTTATCAAACATATAACAAGGCTTGATTTGGGAAAGAACAGAATTCTACTGTAGCCAATCATACTGTTGCCATACATGCCTGCCTAGAACAGGTAAGGTAAACAACAGTGGCCTCTAGAATCCCTTACTGAGACTCTGTTAATAACAGTGGCATCACTAGAGTTGGGGTCACTCGGTGCAGAAACACATGGTGTCAAACCCCCCCCCCCATTGTCCTCCTCCCATACTACACCCATACAGAATCCTTAGTAATGTTTTTTGTATTAATTTACTCATAAATCATAATTCCCATAAATCACTGAATATAATGGTAATAAGTGTGATGTAAACAACTGGCAAAATTAAAATGATCTTTAAATTAAAATATCATATGCACAAAATAAATGTGTTTACATACACATAGTTTCATGTGATTAAAGTGAAAATTAGGTAAAATGTTATGTTTTTAAAGAATAATAAAAAAATTGTTTTAAAAATTCAAAAATTAAAATTTGACATTTTAAATTTATTTTTTAAAAAAACCCTGTGGCCCCTCCTTTCTTCTCCCACTTACCCTCACTCCACTCACAGAATCTCCTCAGCATTTTAAAGAGATCCAGTCAAATGACACAGCCCGTTTCTGCCAAAATATAGATGTTTGAGGAGCAATGGTGTCACCCCCACCCCTTTAGGGTGTCCCCTGGTGCATTCTACCACCATCCCGCACCCCCTGCACTCCCCTAGTGATGCCATTGGTGAATAGCAAAGCAAAGAAAATGAGACGACTGGTAAGCCTGCTCCATTAGCTGCATGTTAAAAATGCCCAGATCTGCAAGTTCAACCACCAAAATGAAAATCATCTAAAAACAGAATCATAGAGTCCTAAGGGCCATCTAGTCCAACCCCCCTGCCATGCAGGAACTCACAATCAAAGCATTCCTGACAGATGGTCATCCAGCCTCTGCTTAAAGATCTCCAAAGAAGGAGGTTCCACCACACTCTAAGGGAGTGTATTCCACCTTCAAACAGCTCTTACTGTCACAAGTTCCTCCTAATCTCTTTTCCTATAGCTTGCATCCATCATTTCATGTTCTAGTCTGTGATGCAGTAGAAAAACAAGCTTGCTCCATTCTCAATGTGACACCCCTTCAAGCACTTAAACAGGGCTGTCATATCACCTCTTGGAAGCTGGAGAAAGAGAAAGCAGTCCCTGGAGGCATTTTGGAAGAAGTCTTCAAGTGATCTCTAGAAGGTTCAAAATGATTCTGACCTGGTTGTTTCATTTCACAGGTCTACATTGTTAATTTTTAATAAAAAGTTTGCTGCAACAGGTTGATCTGCCCTTCCTTTTTGTGGTGTAAGAACTATCTGTTTTCTTTACATCCTCCTTCTCTGGTACCAAATTTTATATTATGGAAGTAATGTAGAGGAAGGAACACTTCCACTTGTTAACTGAGGTGTATCTATACAAGTAAGAGAAATAGGAAAATTGAATATGGCTTCTGACAAGATTCTTACTGGGAAAGGGATTCCTGCAATCCCAGCCACACAAAGCAGCACATTCCCTGCCCCCCAAAAGACTTCCCTGCTACCAAACAGGCTTCCAAAAACAAAAATAAAGGACAGTTCTTGGATGGGCAACTGTTGGGAGTCAGTAGGCCAAATGGGTTTCTCAGGGGATCTTGGAGTACCAAATGGCTTGAAAAGAAACGGACCCTTAAAGGCCTCTCTTCCATTTTAAGCCCTCCAGAGACCTTTTCCCAACCGGAAGCCACCTGGGTCACTTCTTATTCAAAGGCCTCTCCTAGGCTTAAAATGGTGAGTGTTAAAGATGTGCCAAAATTGCCTCCAACTCACTATAGGGACCCTTGGACCTAAACATAGCTTGGGGGAATGCAATTTATTTAATAACTGCAAGGGTTGCCATAAGTCAGAAACAACTTGAAGGCACACAACAACAAAGTATCAGACCTATACAACAAATAAAATACTAATGATAACAAAGTATCAGCACTTAAAAAATACTATGCCTTTAGGCAGGGACTATTCTGGCTGTATAAATGGGTTCAGCTTACTCAAATAGTCTGGTTTTTTTTTTTAACAACAAAAAAAGGTGAACAAATGGTCTGAAAGGAGAAACCTATGTGACAATTTATGCTTATGAGCTTATTCACATTCCAGCTTTATGCATGTTTTTAGTGAGGTCTTGAAAGTCCTTTCCATCTTCCAACACTTCACAACGTGTTTCTCAGGATTGAAAGTGTTGCTAGTTTAATGATACAAGAAGAAATGCCATAGAATTAGCAATTTTCTAAGAAGTGGAGATAGAAATAGAGATAGAACTATACTGGGCACCTTTTATTTTCTGGTACTCTGTATTTGTCTAGTCAGTGAACCTTTCTGCCACTCCATGCGTACTAAACTAAGATAAAAGCAGTCCTGAAATTCCACAAGTCCTGAGTAGCATGACTCTGTTATGTTGTCAGAGTTTCTAATAAAATACCCTCCAGCTATCCCAATTTCTTAGGAACAGTCTTGATTAATCTTTTTTGTCTGCTTTTGAAATGTCCCAGTTTCTTTCTTCTCCTTACATGTTTCCTTTTGTCCTCAGTTTACTTCAGCTGCTGCAAACCTACCTCAAAGTGCAAAAGTAGTTTGCGCTCAATTAACTTAGCAATGGAGAGAAGAGAGGAGGGGCAGAATCTTGCCCTTCCCAGTAAAAGCAAAATGCTGCAGCCTGTCATACCTTGTCTGTTCTTCCTCATTAATTTCCCTTATCTTGACCACATGCTGAGGTTTCTTGACCACATGTGTCCCTGATTTCACCTGTGAAATGTTGGAGGGTAGCTAAATACCCTAAAAGCACTAGATCCTGTCTGATCTTGAAAGCTAAGCAGGCTCAGGCCTGGTTGGTACTTGGATGCAGTGGCATCTGTAAGGTTGGTGTCACCCAGTGCTTTACACCATCCCCCCCCCCCCACCTGGCCAGATCGCTGACCCCCTGGCCTTCAGAATCCCATGTGGCAGCTGCTTGGATGGGAGACCACCAGTGAATAGCAGGTGCTGTAGGCTGTATTTCAGAGGAAGAAATTGGTAGAACCACTCTGAGTATTTCTCGCCAAAGAAAACACTATAAAATTCATGGGGTTGTCATAAGGCATATGCGTGCACGTGCACACACACACACAGAGATATTAATAATCTATCTCAAGAGAATTCTGGTTTTCACAAAGAGCCTTTGGTTCCAAATGATAACCACTCACCAAGATTTGTCCAACAGAAGTAGCAGCCTTGTTCAACTGGTCTGGAACAGTAATAGAAATGGTGGATACTCTTGGATGTCTGTATTCAAGAAGAGACAGAAAAGGGAGAGAAAACAGCAACAACTAGCCATTTGGGATCCTAAGACCCAATACTATAAGTGGTGGTCTCTGGACTGGTGCTGGTTGTTGAGACGTCAGTCTGCAGCAAGTTTCCATGAAAATCGTTTCTGATTTATGGTGACCCTAAGGCGAGCTTATCCTGGGGTTTTCTTGGCAAAATTTGTTCCAAGGATGTTTGCCATTGCTTTCCTCTGAGGCTGAGAGGTTATGACTTTCCCAAGGTCACCCAGTGGGTTTTATGGCTAAGATGGGAACTGAGCCCTGGTCTCCAGAGACATATTCCAACCGTCAAACCACTACACATTTACTCAGAAGCAAATCCACTCAATTATTGTCTCCTAGTAAATGTGTTTTAGACTGCAGCCTTATTTTCACAGCCTGTGGAACTATGAGCAGCAGAAAGGTCATTGGTCTCAACAAACCCAACAATAACAATTTTAAACAGAAGCTCCAGAATTTAGCATATACCTGCTGTTTTGGAAGTTACTGTACTTTGCTGTATGACCAAGATGACTACCCCCTGTATATGTTTTCTGAATGTAAGGATTTTAGCTGCAGCAGGGGAATCCTAAAGAAGAGGTTGCTAGGGGATTGGGACTCAACTCTTTGGACAGTTTCAGACGTCGGAAATTGGAAGTATAATCCAGTGGCAATCCGAACGCAATCAGGGGGTTTCACATTATTGCGAATTAAAGCTTCTCACATAATTTCAGGCACAAGGGAAGTCATTCTGAATGCAATCATGGGCTTTATGTTATTGAGAATTAAAGCTTCTCATGCAATTTCGGGCAAAGGGGGGGGGTCATTTTCAGGTAATGGGAAGTCAATCTGAACGCATTCTGAATGTAATGGGAATTCACATAATTGCGAATTGGCTCTATTCACAATAAAGAGAAATTCCTCCCATGTGAAAGAGTCCTTTGAGATTTCTATGTCTGATAAAGGTGAAATGTTTTTATTGGAGTTGCATTTGACAGGTTTTACCTATACCAAACTTAAAGGTTTTTCCAGATGCAACAGTACAGAGGCTTCTTGGGAAAGTCCATGTTCTCTGCCTAAGAAACGGGTGGGGAGCTTCACGCAGGAGGGAAAGAGGTTGGATCTCAAGGGAAGTTACTTTTTCTGTTGCTAATGGAGATGAAATATTATTGTCTGGATTTTATGACTCTTTGTTTACCAGAGCTTCACTTCCATAGTGGGAACTATGCATTGAGGTGAATCGATTCATCGATCTGATGTCAATGCAATTTGTGAACCGATTCAAATGCAAGTGGGAATGAGCCCAAGGAAAGAGAAGAGTAGGCTCTGTTTGCACTGGTATCCCTCTAGACTGTCTTTACTGACAGCCACAAACACAACATCTTGACAAAATGTAGGCCTGTGATGCTAACATTATCTCTCCCCGCCTTCTCCTCCTACTGTATGATTTTTAACACCTTTGCCAATGAAGAAGTCAGCAGAGCTTCAGAAGATTGCATGATATATTTTGTACATTTTTAGTTGTCCCAATAAAAGCATTGCTGTTTTGTGGATTTTGGCTGTAAAGTTAGATTGAATATTAAAATGACAGTATACAAATCTCATACCCCTAATTTTGCCATATATTCTAGTAACATTAAACAGTTTTTGCATACAGGTTATACAGACAAATATTTTGGTTACCTTTGTAAGGAATCTGTAGATGAATCTTTTTATTCTGCTTCTATTCATCATAATATAGAATATTTCCCAGAATCAGAAATCCTTCTCTGCAGAAGCTTAGAAATACAAATTCAGTCAGTATCCTGTTTGGCTTATGACTGACGTTAGCTGGGAACTTCCACTGAGAAATCCCCCACTTAAGAACTTCCTTGTATGTAGCCACAGAGAGCCAATCATTATGAAACAGGCTCTCAGTAAATCAGAATTTAAAGTGAAAACAAGACATGATCCAGCTACAGAGGTCTGTAGTTCCATAAGCTGTCACATAAAGCATCTTACTACAGCTACGCAGACACAGTGGTTGTAAATACATGAAAGTGGAGAAGTTGAGTGAGCCAGTTCTTAAAAATACCATCTCCTTAAACATATGTAGTAAATTATCTAAATAATGGCAAGGCTGTCCAAAACAGTCAGGTAACTCTTACATATCAAAGGACACATCCACATAATACATGTTCAGACATGCAAGTTTACATTGCATGTGAGGGTACGTATATTTTGTACAGTGGAAGACTTATTTCCTTTTTGAAAATTGGGGATAAAAATTGTGCAGTCTATGGGGGGGGGGGCATGTGACACTTAGGACCTTTGCCTCACTAAACCCCACGTTGTCCCCAAAGTATTTTCCATTGCCACAATACAATTTTCAGGCAAAATGATTACGAGGTGCAGCTTTGCATTTTCACATTGTTTTGCCCACCACAAAAGCCAAAATCTTCCCTAAGTAATCTGAAGTTACCATAAGGCCACTTACAATTCCAAAAATGCTCCCTCCCCCAGACTTTCATGTCTCTCCAACCCAATGTAAATATTTGGTTGTTTTACAACCTTTTTCTTGCCACAGGACACCTGAACTTTTTTTTTTTTTTTTGATAGAGATGAACAAGTAATGCAGCCTCCTCCACTGATATAGATGCCCTCAACGCTACTATTCTAACTTTTTAATGCAGGAGTGAGCAACAACTTCCTGATGTCAGACTGCAACAGCAGGCAGTCTTAGCGATGGAGATGAATGTTGGGCACTGCAGTTCAGCAACATCTGCATGATTCTCATTCAGTTTAAAAGAGACAAGTAGATAGTGGCCAATTTTGTTGTTGCTGTGTGCCTTCAGGTTGTTTCTGACTTATGGCAACCCTAAGGCAAATCATACAGGTTTCTTGGCAAGATTTGTCTTTTGAGGCTGAGAAATTATCACCTAATGGATTTTCATTGTTGAGCAGGGATTCAAAATCCAGTGTCTGGAGTTGTAATCCAATGCTTAAACTACTACACCACACTAGTGGTCAACTGAACACACATTTATTTTGATTGTCAGCACACTCTGCATACCCCATGTTATTTTGGGGTACAAATGTTTTGTTATATTTGTTATAGTAGTTACATAGAGGCCCAAAATCTTTTTTTATTTATTCATTCATTTATTTCATTTACATCCCACCTTTTCCCCCAGAGGGAGCCAAGGAAGCTCACAGATAAAACCTTTAAAATTATTATAAAATTCAAACAATTACTGTATATACTTGACTATAAGTCGACCTCATGTATAAGTCATGGACAAGTTTTGGGCCAAAATTATGGATTTTGCTGTGACCCATGGATAAGCTGAAAGTAAAACTTAGGGGCATATAGCAAAGGATCTGAAGGATGAAGCAAAGCAAAACAATGTCAAAGAATTTACAAAATTCCAGCAGATGTAACTCTTTGTGCTTGCTCTTAAGGCTGGGTGGATGAGAGAGTAGAGGGAGTCAGTGCTTCTAGGACAGATTATATCCTTTTCACCAGGGGATGGTTCCTTCTTTTAAATAAGAGTTAAGATACACTACATACATTGTCCTGTGGATAAGTCAACACAGGTCTTTTGAGTCAATTTTTGACCTAAATTGCTAGACTTATACATGATTTTATACAGTAAAACATCTATATAAACAATCACATAAAATATATACAAAGACATGATTACCTTTAAGTGAACTTCTGATGAGTGGTCACATAGACCTGAGAACATGTGTAAAGGACCTATCTAATTTAATGGCTGTGAGTACTGCTGCTTCCCAGTCCCCCAAAGATCCTCTTGAAGGTGAAAGATAAAAAAGTCTGTCAATCTAAAGCAGTTAGCCAATCTCTCTGCTAGTCCCCATTGTATTTTCCAACACCTCTTCCTGTCCCTAACTCCCTGAGGTTGTCCCACTTTTGTCCAGTTTGGAATCAGGCAGAAATTTTGTTCAATTCACGCTTGACCTCTCAGTACTTCTGTCTATGCCACACAGCACCAAATTGTGTGCCACTCAACTCCTACCTTTTCCCCAGAGGGGAGCCTAGCTTCTGGAACTAATAAGCATTGCCCATTGCAATCTGTTAATTTGTTATCCACTACCTCCTTCTCTCTCTCTCTCTCTCTCTCTCTGTGTGTGTGTGTGTGTGAAGTAATGTGTAACTACTTCATTTGACACCCCTCTTGTTGTTCAAATAATAAAATTTGAGTTGTACATAGCACTCTGGAGTTCTAGTTTTTCAGAACTGGTAAACACAGGCTTGTGTCTTGGCTAGAATTACCCTGGCCCTCTCACTGATAAATTATTGAGCTAAATTAATTTTCCCATTAAATACAATTTTTGAGTGCTCTCCTGGGATGCTAGGTTTTTGGGTAACACTAACTTTTGTGAAGGATGCTATTTTTATTACCCCTTTTTCAAAGAATTTAAAAGGTAATACTAAGGGGATTATCACACTGTTCTTAAATAGTGGGATAGAAGTGGGATTGTAACTGTACTCAGCGGATCTTATTGCACGACCTGTAGCTAGGCAGTCGGTATCTTGTAGTCAATGTGTGCTTTTACCATTGCTTTTAATGAATGGGAAAATCCCTGTGAATAGCTGTCAGCTGTGCAGTTAACCCCTTATTGAAGTATGTGCTATAGGTTATTCAGAGGTAATTCAGAGAGAAGGGGATTTCCACAGGTTTCACTGCAAACCACTCCCACCCCCAATTTTCAATTAATGCAAGATTTCTTACTCCTGAGGAGAAAGCCATTTTGTCTTGGACAAGAGAAAGAGGATTTAAAGAGGGTTCTTTAAACATACACACCATTCCCAATGAAGGCAAGACTTCTCACTCCTGAGGAGGCAGTTGTTTTGTCTTGGGAAAGAGAAAGAGGATTTAAACAGGGTTCTCTGTGCACATCCCATTCCCAATGAAGGCAAGACTACTTTATTTACTTAATCCTGCATATCTGACAAGTAAGTGGAATAGTAGTGGAATAAGATGCATCAGCAACCTGTTATCAATTCACAGTTATGTGGTAGTGTGAAAAGAACTGTTGCTATTTTGGGTGTTTTAAAAGCTGCAACAGCATTGGGAGGGAAGCTTCATGCGATAATCTCCTAAAATACTTCTATACCTTTTTTTAAAAAAAATAAAATAATAGGGGAAAAATACTGTGTTATAGAGTGGAAAGGGAACATGAAATGTTGAGATGTACATAGACTTCAGTTTCCATCAGCCCTCACCAAAGGATCTTCTGGCTTAAGCTACTCAGATATGAAGTCCAAGACAACCTCTGGATCGCCACATTTTCCACAGGTCCCTGCTATTGCACCATAAGATGTTGCCATGTGTGCAACTATGATTTGCTTTATGCTGAACTAAACAAACAAACAACTTCATTTATATACCGCTTTATACTGCCTAAGGAGTGTCTAAGCAGTTTACAATTGTAAGTTACTTGCCCCCAACAGTCTGGGTACTCATTTTAGCGACCTCAGAAAATGCAAGCCTAAGTCGAGCTTCAGCCCTTTTGCTGGTCTTGAACTCGCAACCTTATGGTTTTGAGTGAATGGCTGCAGTACAGGCATTTAACCACTGTGCCACCAGGGCTCCTGTGAACTGTGATGATGATGAAAATAAGAGGAGCAGAATATGCTGGTCCCATGAAATGGGGCTGGCTAGAATTACTCTCTGATTTGTGCTACCTTGGTAGCCCATTTGTCCTAGCTTGGTAGCCCACCTTATAGGTGTTCTTTTGAAGCAATCAAAACATAAGACTTGAGGAGGAGAAGGTGAATATGTGGGGTGACTCCATTAAAATACATTACCATTGAAGTGGGATGATACAGAAGTTTTTCTTGTGGTGTTGGGTTTGTGATGGTTACTACACACATATGGTCCAAGATCTGATGTTGCAGCCATCAGTTGATGAGAACTACATATGAACTGCATCTCATTGGAAGTAGAAATTCTTCTTTAACTTTTGTATGTTTGTGGGTTACATGTCCTAAATTATAAAAACAAAGGATTAGAATGGAAGTCTATAAACAAGGCTATAAATTGAAACAAAACCTACATGTCACTGGTTCCTCAACAAGCTTAGAGTAAGAGCATCCAAATTCTCTTTCAGTTTCTCTCCATTCAGACATATATTGTTTGAATTTATATGGAATTTAATCAGACAATAGTTCTGCTCTTTATGATGCTGAGGGTAGAACAAGTCCTCCTTTTGAATTGTTTGAACATGAAAAATCTGTTTCTTCAAGATTTTTGAGTGGTTACTGCTTTTTTCTGTCTGTTTGATTGCAACCGGATCATCGGGCTTACTGGCAATTGTTTCAATTGGCAGGCAGCCCAACCGTGCAATTCTTTTTGAGGATTTAGGGTCTGGAAAATAGCAGTGTTTTGCTCTGCAGTGGTGGTAATTCCAGCCTGTTGGGTGATTTTGCAAGAACGGTTGACTCTGCAATTGACATGACTAAGGCATTGCTTCCTTCTCTGTAATGATCTGATCTGTGTGGTCAGCTAAAAGTTGAATCTTGATGCTGTCTTCTAGGTTTGACTATGTTAACAGAGGACTTCATCTCTCTGGATTTCCCACCATCTTATCCAAAGTGTGTCTCCAATTTAATTTAGGACTTCTTTTTTTCTAGAGGAAAGATGGAGCAGGGAGCAATTTTTTCCTAAGGCAGGCTGAACTGACCTAGAAGTGTTCCGATGTTACTTCCATTGTGGATTTCAGCTAACTTTCAGATTTGTGGATGGGCACCAAAAAGCCAAGCCACTGCATGGTGGGGGAATGTTTTGGTGATTTCCTGAAAAATGGGGGTGCTTCAAAGTCTTTGGATGTCCCCTGTGAGGATTGGGGTGGTTATAAACAGTGGCATCACTAGGGTTGGTGTCAGCTGGTGTGGTAACTCATGGTGTCACCCACCCATTGATCTCCTCCCATTTTGCACCATATAGAATCCTTAGCAATGCTTTTTTGTACTAATGTTACTCGTAAATCATAATTCCCATATGCCACTGAATGTAATGTTAATAGTTCTGACATAAACAACTACCAAAATTAAAATTATACCTTCAAATTACAATATCATATGCACAACCTAAATTATTTACATATACACAGTGAAGATTTGGTTAAAATGTGATGTTGTTAAGGAAAATTAAAAAAGAATAAAAATTTAAATTTTTAAATTATTTTTTTAAAAATTAATATTTTGAAATTTAAAATTTTAATTTTAAAAAATTCTGGTGTCACTCCTTTCTCCTTCCACTGAGTTCCCCCCCCCCCACTCCCACCATCTCTTAAAGCATTTAAGCAGCCCTGGTGGCGCAGTGGTTAAATGCCTGTACTGCAGCCACTCACTCAAAACCAGAAGGTGGCGAGTTCAAGACCAGCAAAGGGCTGAAGCTTGACTCAGGCTTGCATCCTTCCGAGGTCGCTAAAATGAGTACCCAGATTGTTGGGGACAAATAGCTTACAATTGTAAATGAAGCTGTTTGTTTAACAAATTGTAAGCCGCTCTGATAGTCTTGGCTGAAGAGCGGGGTATAAATAAAACATTATTATTATTATTATTATTATTATTATTATTATTATTATTATTTAAAGGGAAACAGATGAATCCCACAGCTTGTTTGTGCCAAAATGTGTTTGAGGAGCAATGGTGTCACCCCCCTTTAGGGTATCCCCTGGTGTGGTCCATCCCGCGACACCTTCCCAGTGGTTATAAAAAGGGTTGCCCCCCCCCCCACAGATTTACAACAGGCCACACAATCCTACAATGGCTTAGAAAGTGTATGCGATTTTACAGTGGCTTTCCACTGGACCTCATCCACTGGAGCTCATCCCCTTCCCACCACCTTCCCCTTTTCCTTTTGTATTGTCTCTTTTAGACTGTAAGCCTGAGGGCAGGAAACCGTCTAATTTATAAGATTGTATGTACAGCACTGTGTAAATTTACAGCGCTATATAAATAAAGGTTAATAATAATAATAATAATAATAATAATAATAATAATTTTTTTTAAAAAAAAATCATATCTTAACCAGATCTTCACTATGTATATGTAGATACATGTATGTTGTGGGTATGATATTGTAATTTGAAGGTATAATTTTAATTTTTCTACATGTTTATGTCATACTGTTAGCATTATATTAAATGATGTATGGGAATTATGACTTATGAGTAAAATTAGTACAAAAAAGCATTACTAAGGATTCTCTATGGTGTGAAATGGGAGGAGGTTAATGAGGGGGTGACACCATGAGTTACCACACTGGGTGATACCAACCTAGTGAAGCCAGTGGCCCACTGTACCATGGTATTAATGAGCCCAACTTTGATGTTCTACAACATATATTTATGGCTGTCTAGTTTCTTCATCATCTGTCTAGTTCCTTCATAGCTACCCCTCCAACTCTTACTTTTCTTCTGGTTGCTTGACCATAGGCCTGAAGAACATTGGAGGAAGGGTGTGCAGACAACACATGACCCTGGAGTAGCCAGAAGCCACTGAGGCTGCCAGAAAAATGAGCAGGGAAAGTCCACTCTTTATCGGTGGCCTGTTCGGGACCATGGCAATGGCTTACTTTCAGATCAAGCTTGTTCTAGCCTCAATATAACACCACTTCAAATATTTAAACAGGGATATCATATCACCTCTTAACTGTCTCTTCTCCAGGCTAAACATACCCAGCTCCCTAGGTCTCTCATCATAAGGCATGATTTCAAAAACTTTTACTGTTTTGGTCACCCTGGTCTGGATACACTCCAGTTTCTCCATCTTTTTTGAATTGTGGTGCCCAGAACTGGACACAGTATTCCAGGTGGGGCCTGACCAAAGGAGAATAGAGTGGCACTATTACTTCCCTGGATCCAGATACTATACCTCTATTGATGCTTTTATCCTGTTAAAATTCCACTTTTTAGCCTCATGTGGTATTGTCCCATGTCTTTGGTATTTTCTGGTAGTAGTTTGGCATCATCTACTTATCTTAAATTATTGATGTTTTTAATTCCAGTTTTCACCTGTCCTTCAGTCCAAGTCTAACCTTACTTCTCATAGGAAATGTCCTGCACATGAATAGATAGGGTGATAAAATGCACCTGTGATCGACATCTTTGCCAATTGGAAACCATTGTATTTCTCCATATTCCATCCTAACAGTGGGCTCTTGACCAGAGAATAGATTTTCCCTCAGGACAATCAAATGTTGTGGCAAACCCCTTTCTTTTAGAGTGATAATAAAGGAGATCAGGATCAAATCCCCCACTGAGTGATGAAGTTCATTGAGTGGCCTTGTAACAGTCACTCTTTCTGAGCCTGACCCACCTCACAGGGTTGTGAATAATGGGATGAGACCCACTGAAATGTAAATGATTTAAGTTAAACATGACTAACTCAAGTCTCATTGATTTCTGTGGATTTGCTCTAAGTATGACAAAGCTTGGATTCAGCACGATCTATATTATCTATATTCTCTGGAGAAAGAGAGGGGTAAAATGTAATAAATAAAAGCTTTAAAACACTTTGTGAGAAAAAGTTTACCTAAACACAAGTGCTTGGCAAAGCAACTGTTGGAGCCTGCTAAATTAAAAAAAAAACAAAAACCCTGACTTTAAGTACTACACCCATTGCCATACATGTTTTGTATTTGTCCAAAGTTTTGCACTCTAGTACGTGACTCAAAAACATTCAAGAAGCATTATTGCTTTATTTTTGTGGTACAATGCAGTACAGTGGTCCCCCGGGTTACGAAGGTAATCCGTTCCGGATTACCTTTCGTAACCCGGAAGCTTTCGTTTCCCGGGGGACCGCTAAAATCAATGGACCGCGCAGCCATTTAAAGGGGCCGCGCGGCTTTTTTCGCTTCGTATCCCGGGGGATATTTCATATCCCGGGGGATAGGAAGCCAGTCCGCCGCCTTTCGGATCCCGGGGTTTTCGCAACCCGGGGGATTCGTAAGGCAGGGGACCACTGTATTTGGCTCAAAAATTCCCTTTAAAATGCAGATTTATAGACTCATCAGGTTTTGGTATGGTTATAATGGTCAATATTGAAATTTTTATTGCTTTTGGTAATAAGAATACCTTCCCATTTAAACCATCATGATTGCATATGGCCAAGTTTTGGCTCAATGCTTTTTGAACAATATAGCTGGGCTGTTTTGTTTAACAACCATGCGAGTGAATCACCCAACTACTGATCTAAGCAATGCTCTTGCGATCTGAGGACTCTCAGTGTACCAACTGCGATTTGTGGTTCGGTTTTTGTTGTTACTATCAGTAATGTCAGTTCTAGAAAATGTTTTTAAAAATTAAAACTATAGGTTGGCATCTCAGTGGTTCCCAAACTTTTGTCCTCCAGAGGTTTTGGACTTCACTTAAGTATTTATGTCATTTTAAACTGACTTACCATCATGTTAAGGTGGATTGCACCATTGTGCAGTCCTTGTATTCTCAGGAGGGGAACAGAGGCATAACTAAATCTCTGTGACCATTGCACAAACAGCACCAGCAGCATGGCCTTTGTGCCATGGGTTCCATTACACAATTGGCATCAGAGTGCTATGGGACCCATTAAGCAATGGGCACTCGCACACTATGAGCTTTTGCACAAGGGGACAACTTCCATGGCACCAACAGGACACCATGTAAGACGGCCCGATAAACATTGTCTCAATTCAGTGGAAGGGTTTTGTGTTCTCTTGGGAACATAGCTACTGCATCATAAAGTTAGGAATCGTAGCCTCTGAGGCAGGATCTTGGCCACAATTTTATAATAAATATGCTTATAAATACTTTATGTTTAGTAATTTGATGTTTTTTGAGCAAATACATTTGAAAAGAAATATTTAAATGCACAGGCCTGACTCAACATTAAACTAGTGTTATGGCACCAGCAGAACTTTCTTGTTATCTCCCTCCTGCTATAGCTTTTGGCACCAGTTGAAACCCTTTGCTGGAGGGTCTTCCTGAGCTCAGGAGCAAGCTTTTGGGATGCCACTATGAAGGAGAGATCTCTCTCTCTCTCCCAATCCCACTGACAGAAGCAGTTTCATCTGTGGATAGTGTCCTGTTGGAACTAGGCCACAGTTATCTATATATTTTTTGTGCAGCTTTTTGAAGGAGATTTTTTTTTTTAGTGGAACAGATTTATAAATGATCACATATGACCCAAACTGAGGAAAACTCCATCTTTATATAGAAATGAGCCCTTGATTGTTTATGGCATGATAATTTTGTAGCACTATTCTTTGAGATTTTACTGTTACTTGAGACTATGACTTTTGCTTTCATTGCCTTCTGCTTTTCAGCCATTGTGACTAATTCTATCACAGCACCTGTTACCTGTAAGGCATGGAGAATAGTGCAGATCCCTGCCTAGTTCAAAGGGCAGAATGAGGATTGTGAGGATCAGTATAAGTTGAAAACTCAAAGGAGCAAAAAAGGCACATAGTAACTGCTACCTTTGTATTGTGAGAATTTTAGCTGCCCACAATTCTGGCTTAAAGCAGCCATAGGGGAAGATGCCATCTGGACAAGCCCTTGGTAAAGGAAAACCGTACACTCATTCTCGCATGCACACACACACATTTGCCTGGCACAAATTCAGTTTCTTTTATTCACCAGCTGCTGAGTCATTTTCATATATCTTCCTGCTTCCGTCAAGTGAAAACACACCTGTTCTTCTAATGCTGTACCCATTTTTGTTGGCTGCTTATTAGCACAAGATCTTGAAGCATTTTTACTAGGATCACACAGAAATGGATCTTCCGAGAATCTGTGGTTTTGTTATATGCTGAAATAAGTACAAATTGGAATTTTTAAAGGAAAACGAGACAATCTGTAGCTCATGTTCTTCAGAGGCTACTATCTCAAATACTGAAAGCCATTAACAATGGCTTTTGTTGTTGTGTGCCTTCAAATTTTTTCTGACTTATGTTGACCCTGAGGCAAATCTATCATGGAGTTTTCTTGGCAAGATCTGTTCAAAGGGGTTTTTGCCTTTGCTTCTTTCTGAGGCTGAGACAAGAGTGTGACTTTCCCAAGGTCACTGAGCAGGTTTCTAAGGCTAAGCGGAGATTTGAATCCTAGTCTCCAGAGTCACAGTCACAGTTCACAAGCCACTATGCCATCCTGGCTAAAGAACATTGTTACACATCAGGAAATGGCAGGCAGGCGAAAAGGTTTTAGTCAACTTGCTATTTCTACTTGCTATTAGGAGACAGACCAGATTTCCCTCTATTTTTGTCAGTGAGTATCTATTTGACAGTACAATCCTAGCTGGACAATTCAAAATTTATGGAACACACATTTGAGTAAAAGCAGTAAGGATCAGGCCACAGTTTTCAGCACCTGCAGCATGTAAAAAATAAACCCTGCATATTTATATTAATTTCCATTAAGTAACAGAAATGTAGTTAATTACATTACCTAGTAATTATATTTTATTAATCCTGTTTAATTACTAATTTCAATTAAATTTGAGTAATAACTGAAATTAGAGACATAAATTTTTCTTTTCTTTTCTTTTCTTTTACTCTGAAAGCAAATCTTTTCAGGTGCCATTGCCAATTTCTGGGACTGAGAGTGTGTGATTTGCCCAAGTGGGTCTACATGATGTTCAAATCTCCACTGAGCTACAGAAACTCTCCAGGTGACCTTGGGCAAGTCACACTCAAAAAGGCAATAGCAAACATTCTCTGAATAAAGGGTTTGGCAAGAAAATGATAGCAGAGGGTCCCCATTAGTCAAAGAGGTGACCTGAAGGCATGTACAACTACCACCAGATCATTTCTGATCCCTTAGTTGCCCTCACTACCACCAGCTTTCTTTCTTTGACAGCTTCATATACACTCTTTCTCTCTCTTTCCCCCTTTGTTGCTCCCCAATAGTTGTTCTGACTTTCTAGAACATTTATATATTTAACACATTTTTAGGTAGGCTTTAAGGATCACAAATCTCCCAGGGTTTTATTATTATAAATACTAATAAGCTTCAGGTAAAAAGGTCAAACCATGTAATATAAAAAGGGCCAATAATCATAAGTTTAAAAATAATCAACAGTCAAAATAAAACCTCTTCCTGTTTCAGAGAATTTTAGGACATGAGTGAGGAAGAAGGACACCATCCAAGCCTGTAAATACTGGGCTGTTTAGTACCAAAAGAGAGCCAGTGTAGTCTACTGGTTTGGGTGCTAGACTATGACTTTGGAAACCAGTCTTTAAATACTGGCCTGGCCAATGAAATTGGGGTAACCTAATTAAAATTAACCCAGTTAAGGCAAATACTGTTTCAGCAGCAACCTGGCTTTTGGGGAAAGCTGATATATTTCATGGGCACTCAAAGTTTTGGGCATATAGGCTACAGGTTACACAAGTAGCAAAGGTTGGTAAATTCCTAGACAGGAAGACCAGCATGTTGAAATGGTTTGAGCATTGAACTAGGACACTGGGAGACCAGGATTCAAATTCTGACTTGTCCATGGAAACCCACTGTGTGACTTTGGGCAAGTTACAATCTCCGATGGCAATGGCAAACCACCTCTGAAGAAACTTGCCAAGAAAACCCCATGATAGGTTCACTTTAGGGTTGTCATAAACTGGAAATAACTTGAAGACATACAACAACAGTAGCAGCAGTGTTAGATCCTGTGTGCCTGAAGCTGCCTTTAGACTGAAGGTGGAACTCCTGCTTTTCTGAACAGCATTACTATTAGTCAGTGGCTTTGTATACTTGTGATGATTAAGTTTGCCAGATCTCAGGGTTAGGCCCTAAGTCTTTAGTTTCATGGGTGTTTTCCAGGCAGGAGACTAAGATGCAAATTCCCCAGTTTTAGTGGGCTTAGATACAGGTCAGAGGAAAAGACTGTGTGCAAATCTACAGCTCAGCTAGCAGAATAACACTTTGCCACCAGTTTCAAAGCTTAATTAATTTGTTGCTGCAATAGACCACCCAGGGTGTGTGTGTTTACTTAGTTTCCTCCTTTGCTCCCAGTTGATGTAGTGCCAGGGCTCACCCACTAGTCTGCTCTACACCCATTGTCTGGCTAGAAACAAGTAGGCTAGATGAAATGCTTCTAACCCCATCTGCCTAACTAGGTGAAAAAAAAATCCTCATTTCATTTCATGATTGCTATCCTAATATCCAAACAGGAGCATACATTCTCTCTCTCTCTTTCCCCCCCTCTCCTGCCCCCCCCCCCCGTGTTTGGATGGTAAGTAGTGAATAACAGTGGTTGATGCATTATGCATAGCATTTAATGATATCAATGGGTCAGTCCTTTAGTCTTAGGTTTTGTTCCAGAACCCTCTGAGCAATGGACGTTCTTGAAATGGCAACCCAAATGAAAAGGCAGCTGGAGGCTACATTGTCAGGAGGGTGTGAATCCACCCTGGGATTTCCTCTAGGCTTTAAAAAAGATGAACCCCTTCCCTAAGATTGTTTCAGCACCAGGGATAGCTCATTTAACTCTGGGAGTAAAACCCAGCCTGTTGCCACATGGCAGAATTAATACAGTCTGACACTATTTTAACTGTCATGGCCTCATTCTATGGAATCCTGGGATTTGTAGTTTGTTGTGGCACCAAAGCTCTCTGTCAGAGAAAACTAAATTTCTCTCAAAACTACAAATCCCATAATTCAATAGCTTTGACTAATGACAATTAAAGTGGTATCAAATTGTATTAATTCTGCAGTGCAGCTTTAATCTCAGAGTGAACTCTCCAGAGCTATAGGATGTATCCTAGACAAGCTAAGAGGGTCTGGATGTATCCTGAAAAACTGCAAAGTACTTTGGAATGGCACTAACTTCTATTTTACAGTCAATGGCCCTGCATCCTGATCTTAACTCTGACTAGAATAGACAGATTCAATCAATGGGATTTACTTATGTATTGACTAATTACTCAACAACTGACTGAATAGGACTACTCTACTTGCACTAACTGAAAGGATGCCATCCAACTTGTGGCACACTTGCCAGAATCATTAACACTGATCTGCTAAATGGTTTGACAGTCCTGGCTGACTGACAGCTTAAAAAAAAAGGAGCCACATGTGTCCTTTAGGTGTCATTCTGGATTTGTTTTTAAAAGGATACATCAGTTCATTTTTCACCCTGTGAAACTGGAAAACTCAGAACGGAAATGCAGGAATGACTGCCAAAGCCTTGCTCACATTTTGCCGCGCAGCTAGGAAACAACAGGGGATTCTGTTACTCAGTCTCTATCTGCCCGTTCAAATGTGGGGGTGTTTCTTCATACTTCATCCTTTTGGCTTGTCACAGTTTATAAGCATTTACTATAGCATTGACAAGGCAATGGAGCAACAAAAGAGGTTTGGGGGGTAAGAACAGCCAAGTCCTTGCTTATTTGGTATGCAAAGCTTGGGGCAGCCTTTCCTGCTTGATGCTCCCCAGATTCTTTGGAGTGCAACACCCACAGTCCCTATTAGTGATGCTGGCTAGGGCTGATCAGAGTTGAAGTACTACACCAAGGTGAAAAATGCCATTTGGGGGTTAAAAACAATTCAGATTTGGTCCAAGGATAACCTTTGGCCAGGCCCAAATTCACCTTGCCCATGGTGCTCTGAATCAGGTGGATGAATTTGCAGATCAGGTATGGGCAATTCTACCAAGGGCTGAAATAACTTTCTCCACTAACAGTTTGCACTGGTGCATGCCTGGAGGACATGTCACCTCACATCTGGTTTTACTTTCATATGGAAAAAATAGTTAATTCTTGGAAGAGAGCATTGGAGGTTTCCCAATAATGTTTTTGCATTTTGCAGCAACTTCATGGTGGCTGGAACATGATTTTTCACACCCACAAAAATATTGAGGCTAGGAATCTCTTAAATGGGTTGCAAAAAGGGGATTGGAAGTGTAGCAGTCTGGAGGAACCTGTTGCAGTACAGGCAGCTGGAACACATTTATCCTTCCAAGATTCTGTGTGTCCATGCTGTGTAACTTTGTTGTTGTTAACTGCCTTCAAGTTGACTTTGACCGATGACAACCCTATGAATGAGAGACTTCCAAGTTACCCTATCCTCAGCTGCCCTGTGCAGGTCTTGCAGAATCATGGACCTCATTTCTCTGGATTTATCTGTCTGGTATGTGGTCTTCCACTTTTCTTATTGCCCACTGAGCTGCCACATAATACTGGGGGTTTTTTTTTGCTTGAGGAGGAAATTAAAATGACCTAGAGTTGTTTACCAGAGAAACCCCACACCATGTTCCAGAATTCTATGATGATGATGCCATGGCAGTTAAACTAATACCAAACTGTGAAGCTGAAGGCTTTCACGGATCACATCCATAGTTTTCTGTGAGTTTTGGGGCTATGAGACCATGTTCTAGAAGTGTTTCTTCCTAACATTTCGCCAGCAGCTGTGGCTGGCATCTTCAGAGAATGCTGGCATGGAAGAGAATGAGGTAAATATACTGATGGTTGAGATGAATTGATTTACATGTTAATCTCTGTATTGTTCTGTTGTTGAATGGCAAGGACGCAGGGTATCTATTTAATTAATGATTTGCAACTGTGTAGTGTAAATACATTCTGGGATCCCCTAACAAGGAACAATGCGAGTGACTAGCTTACAATCCAAAATTGTTTTCTTGGAGTAATCTCCGTAAATGAGTGGAGTGGAAAGTATAAGTAAAAATGCAAATAATTATGTTATTAAGGTGGCCTTAAACATACCTTTTGGGAATTAACTGTACAGTCCTATGAGCACTTGCTCCCAAACCACTAATTTGAGTTCTATGGACTAGTCTGACTGAAGTCATTTAGTCTTATTTCTGAGTGAAGAGGTACAGGATAAAGCTTATGTACCTTTACTTCCAGTCTCAATCCTATAACAATAATACTAAGCAAATTTGGTGGAACTTGCCTGTAGTAAGGCTTGGGGAAAAGTTATTACTTCTTTAAAAGAAAAGACTTCCTTGCTTGAAATGCTTGTGATCAGAGGTGTTTTAGTTTATGGATTTTTGTTTGAATTTTTGAATACAGTGGTCCCCCGGGTTACGAAGGTAATCCGTTCCGGATTACCTTTTGTAACCCGGAAATGACCGTATCCCGGGGGAACGCTTTAGCGGACGGACCGCGCGGCCGATTTAAAGGGGCCGTGTGGTTTTTCCGTTTCGTTCCCCAGGGGATCCTTCGGATCCTGGGGGAATTTTTGTGGTCCCGCCGGTTTTGGACCCCGGGGGTTTCGTTCCCCGGGGGATTCGTAACCCGGGGGACCACTGTACCTATATTTCATGTGTATACATAATGAGCTATCTTGGAGATGAGATCCAAGTCTAAATATTAAATTAATTTAGGTTTCATATATACTTTATACACATAGCCTGAAGGTAATTATATACATCAAATCATCAGAAAGCAAAGGTGTCAATGGGGTGAAACAGATGGGCAGGAAAAAGTGTCTTGAAGCTGCCTTTTCTGAAGACACATTGAAACCTCACCAACTGCACTACCGGCTCCCAAGGCAGCTCGAGTGCTCATGTCATGACCACGTGACATGGCTTCAAGTCAGGAGAAGCGGGAAAAAGAACTGCTTCTTTTTGAAACGGCTTTTCTCTGCATAAGGTACCTAGAGGACACTTTCCTGCTGGCTTCAAGGCATGTGTCATCTAAATGACATGCCTTCAAGCAAGCCTAAAAGCACCTCTTTTTGCCTGTCTGTTTAGCCCCATTGTCTCAGCCACCCATGAAAAACATTTTGGGTTTTGTAATATTTTGGATTTCAGAATTCCAGATGAGGGAGGTGCAACCTGTATTCATTCTCATGCTTGGAGAAGAGCTGCCCAGTCAATATTGACCTAACTGATCTGGATAGTAGGAGCAAGGGTTGTATCTGGACATCTTCAGCCTGTTCCTCAGCAGGGCAGTGGCTCTGCTGAATTAAAAGACTATCACACAATGTCTTACCATCTGCCAGTTACCAGGGAAATGTTGGGGAAGTGTGTATGTATGAACGAATGAATGGCATGCTTCCCCACCAAGATGGAATCATCAGCTCCCTCTAGTGTCCTGGAATCATTCAAGGAGAGTGACTTTCCTACTAACACAAAGTTTCCGTTAATAGGAAAGTCACTCTCCCTGAACAATTCCAGGACTCTAGAGGGGGCTGATGATTCCATCACACTTGGGAAGCTTGTCATGCATTCATACATGTGCACTTCCCCAACGTTTCCTTGGTGATTGTCAGAAAGTAAGACATTTTGGATAATGTCCTTAGATTGCATGCAATGGATCCAGTCCATTGTGAGTAGTCCATGCAGCTCAGCATTCTGAGCAGAAGGTCTAACCCTGTGAAGCAACCTTCTCCATATGTGCAACCATCTCCAGCAAGGAACTCTGTGACCAGAAACCTGTACATTTTTACAAGAGGGGAGGGGAACTTCAAGCTGGATCTGGCTGTAATGGGGTCTCAGCTTAGCCCTTTTAGGGTCCCCAGAAAGCTATGCTTCCCCTAACTCATGAAACCATCAATGGGTGATTTTCCAGCTTTGTACAGGTTTCCCTCCATTCTAAAGGCTCTCTTAAAGCTTAGTTGCTGACAGCAAGAGCTTTAAGCTAAAATATATTGTAATTTTTGGTTTCACTGTTTTGTCTTTGGGGCCTGAGAACTTCTGTATTTGGCCCAAAGGTTGAAAGAGGTCCTCCACCCTACACTTCCAGCTACTCCAAAATCTTCTCCGTCTATCCTTACTTGCTTACTAATTATGTGTGCTATTCCTCTTTCCATAGCTTTAGGTTACCCTAGCAATTTGACTGCCCCTTTCCAATATATTTCACTTGCCTACATTATAAATGTTGGGATGGTTTAATTTTCTTTCTTTATTTTTTGTTCATTTCATTTCAGTTTTTTTCAATTTTTTTTTAAAAAAGTTCCAATCTGTATTCCTCCCATCTGGTTAGTCCAGCACTCTTCTTAATTAGTAAAATGCCATCCTGTCAGATTCTCTCCTGCCAGGAAAGTCATTCAGATACCAGATCACTTCTTCACCTCCATCATATAGCAGAACATTTTAAAAATGAAATGCATCACATTCTTCTCTAGCAGGAGAAAAAAAATGAAGGAAAAAAAATACAAAAAGACAAGGCAACAAAAATCAGGGGCACCAATGCTAATTAAGAAGAGTTTAACATTAGCCTTGACTATCAAGCAGTCCTTGGAGTGTATACCTAGAAGTGTAATAAAATACATACCTGCTCTCCCTTTCAATTAACCTTAATTTATTTATGAACAACAACAAAAGCAACAAACAGAAATAACTTGTTTTTCACTCATTCCCCCCCCCCCTGCACCATCTACCCTCATTCTACTAGACACATTGAATATTCAGTATGTATTAATTGCATTTTTGAGAGTGGGCTACAACCAAGGAAATAAAAAATATATGATTATAGTTGTATCATCAACACCATCAACACCACCATCACCATGTTTTAACTTGCAATTTTGTAAAGGAGACACTTGAAGAGAACATGTTGGCTATTAAATCAGAAGCCTTATGTTGAATGTATCAGTTCTATTGCAAAAACATAATTATTTTGCTTCCATTTACCAATTACACCAAGTAGAATGCCAACCATTTTCAAATTACTGGATCAGAGAAGTGTATTTATTCATAAAGTGAAAAAATAAAACTTCATCCAGTCAAACAGCCCAACATATTGGAACAACAAAACACTATTTCTTTAAAAAAATGTGCCTATTAATTTTATAATAAAATGATAAAACTATGGCAAGCATATGGGGGGCATTAAACTGGTATGTAAACAATTCACACAGAGAAGAAAACTATTTGCAAACCAAGAAGTGAATTGGGACTCCTGTTTTAACCACTGCTGCTTCTCCCATGGAGCAATGTGTGGTAATGAAGTTAATTTTGATCCTTCGAGAAAAGTCCATAATCTTTGGACATAATGAAACAATTATCAGTAGGGAGAAATACAATTTTTAATGGCCAGAGAATAGGCATTTGCTTAAAACCAGCAAAAGATATTGCAGACCACGCATTTACCATTTTTAAAACTAAGCATGGAGAAATCTATATGGATATTCTACTGTTTTCTGTGGGATTGTTGGCCATGGGACTAGGAAGGTTACTTTGACACTATCCAAATGATGCTCATGGCATTTCACGAGGTCACAGTATATTTTCTGATCTCACCTAATTTCACTCAGAAATTAATCCAGAAAGACTTTTGTTGTGGGAAACTCCAGTCCTCTTTTTTGGGGGGTATGATTTCTTGCCTGCAATGTTTTGCTGCTGGGAGGTGGCTCAATGATGTGTGTAATAACCACATGACTGTGGGCGGCTTCTTCTTCTCTGCCACTTCCTCACCTTTCCCATTTTGGTTTCATCCATCCATGTGTGATTTCCTCTACCACCAAACAAATGGCTCTATTTAATAATCATAGTCATAGCTATCTTTCTTTTTCTGTACTTCTTTGGAGGTTTAATCCCCAATTCTTCATGCTGCTACCATGCCAACCAGTGCAGAGAGGCTGGACTTTTATCTCTTGTGATATTCTATGTTTAACAACAACATGTACCAGGTGACCTTGTGGTTGAGTTTGCCTTGGTGGTGGTCAGTTTCACTATGTTGGCATAGTATCTTGAAGTATAATCCTGTTTTCTCAGGACTGTACCAATATTTAGCCCAAATTCATCATCACAGTGCTATTTCATTTTGATCCTAGGGGGCTTTGCTGGCAGCTAACTGCTGCCATCTCTCAGAACTTTTATTATATTGGTTTTTACATACTAGCCGCCCCACTTTTGATTTTGTGCTGCTATATTCAAGAATGTTTCTATGGGGTGTGAGGGGTACAGTACATACCCAGTGATACTTCAGAGCTGGGTGTGTGCTTTCCAGTGTGCAGTGCACTGCCATACCTTTCTGCAGGTAATCCAGCACTCCTCAAGACTAAAGGACCCAGTCTACTCACCCAAAGGTGGCAAGGAGGTTGTCTGGACCAATGTTTGCATACTATGGCAAACTCCTAGAGACTTCTCCTATTGCCAAAGGGTACCTGGATCCCTTTGGTACTTCAGAAAAAGGTGGGTAGACTGGAACAGCCCAGGACATGTATAGTGCCTCCAGGTCACTAGTTTTCCAGCTGGCAGCATCAAATCTACCAGACTATTTCTCTTCTATAGTGGCCCAGTCTACTCCTGAGGGATCATTGGCAGGCAGCTCTGAGCCAGGGTGTGTGTGTGTGTTACTGCACTGGGGTGACAACAACCCAAGTGATGCCATTAGCCATATTACACTTTAACTGCCATGGCAACATCCTGTGAAATTCTGGGGTTTGTAGTTTAGTGAGGCCCAAAAGCTCTTGGGCTGAGAATGCTAAATGTCCTTTCCGAAACTGAAAATCCCAGGATATCTTAAGGTGTTGTCATAGCAATTAAAGTGGAACAGTGCTGCAACTGTGTGATAGTGTCTTTCCCCTTCTATCCATTGGCAGTTGTGGAAAGCTGGCATCCGAAAAATCACTGGGGTACACAAGACACTGCATGGCACAGTGAGATCTGGGGTGCATCTAAACTGTAGAAATCTTTCATGTTGACACCACCTTAAATTCCATGACTCCAACCTACAGAATGCTGGGATTTGTAGTTTTGTGAGGCACCAACACTCTTTCACAGAGAAGGCTAAAGACTTTGTAAAACTGCACATCCCAGGATTCTGCTTAAAGTGATGTCAAACTGCATTATTTCTACAATGCAGATGTATCCATGGTCAGTGCTTTATGGGAACACAGTCCTGTTTCTCAGCAATTGTGGGCAGGGACTCGTGGGGCTATTGGGAGATCAACAGCTGTTCCTTTTGAAAGCTAAAAGCAACATAATGGACTGTGTGGTTAAGGAAAAATGACATTGTGGATGCAAGTCAAATGTAGGGTGGAAAATAACACCTTGCCTGGATTTCCCCTAAACTGTGTACATCAGGGCTAGATTATCAATTGCTTAATTGAAGCAATTGACTCAGACCCCTCAATGGATGTTTCAAAAGTTGTATTACATTTTTCTCCCATTGGTTCTGTTATCATCAGCCTACTGGCTGGAATTTTGTTAGGGACATCTGCATGCGTAAATTTCCCTTAGAGATGTGGGTGTTATTTTTCGGGGTTTGCAGAAGTTAGTATTCCTTTGCTCCCAAGCAGCCAAAGGCACCCCAATGACCTAACAATAAACCTCTTGTGCTACCCCACATGACCATTCCATGTTTCTTGGTGAGCAGGTAAGCTCAGAAGAGCATTCCCCATAGCCAGACATCACACTAGAGGGCAAACAGGATTTAAACAGGAATTAAACAGGAATTAAACAGGAAATGCCTTATGTTTAACATAGGGCATTTCCTGTTGCCTTATGTTTAACATAGGGCATTTCCTGTTTAATTCCTGTTTAAATTCTGTTTGCCCTCTAGTGTGATAAGCTTCAGTGCTGATTCTCCAGCGATTTCAGCATGTAAACCATTTTGCATCTGACTACAGGGATTCTCTGAGCTTGCCTGTTCACCAAGAAGACAGAATGGTTGTGCAGGGTGGTTTCAAGGGTTTATTAGTAAAAGGTGGTGGTGATATATGATTCAGTGTAAGGTAGGACCACATGCAGATATTTATGCTACACTGAAGGGATGTTGGACTGAGGCCTCTGCATGCAAAGGAATCTTGTAGCACCTTTGAGGCCAATTCAAAGTTGCTACAGGATCCTTTTGCTCACAGATTTTCTAGACTAACATGGTTGTATCTTTGAATTCTACCTCTGAGTCTTCTGTGAGTTACTTGAGTGAGAAAACAATCATGGGATCACAGTGTCAGTCTCACTGAAATTGTAGGACTGGAAATGGGTTCATGCACAAAAAATTTGTCACTGCCATTTTGCTTTGTATTTGCTTTATTATTTATTCATTTGTTAAACCTATCTCATATTGCTCCTAGAATAATGCTCACACTTGTACAGAAAGGGGATTGCATTTCTGGAACTGTTCCAGGATACCAAGTCCCATAATCCAGCCTTGGTGTAAATCCATCAGTCTGGATCATAAACAGACTGGATGAGGGAAGAAGAGGAAGAGTCTAAGATGACAGGATACAGGAAAAAATGTGTTATCCCTGTTCATCCTAAATTATGCCTTTCTGGTATGTGCATTTGCTGTACAGGCCAAAGGAATGACTATTTTAGTTAAGATGAGAGTGGACACTGGGCACAAAACCAAGCCAGGCTCGACTTGAGCCACAAGTACCGTATGGCTAGACATTTAGCAGCTGAAAAATATTGCCAAAACATAGTGCTGTATATTTCATCATCTCTTCGGACAACACATTTCCTGCTCAAATATTTGCAATTCATTAAGGCGTGCATGTCTGGAGGAGAAAATCTGCAGCAGAGCATTTTGAACCAAAATAATACTTCTCATTAGAAGGCTGTGTTATATATATATAAAAAAAGCAAACAGCTCCCTACATTCTCTGGTTCTGTACAGTTCTTAAGCCATTTGGATGAAAACAAACCTTTGCATGATGAAGATGATTTTCTATACATCACATATGTATATTATACTGAAGCATGCTCTCCAGCATTTCACAGATTAAAAATTAGGACATGTGTGGCCAAATAACATCAGAATGTGGCCAATATAACAAAAGTTATTAATGAGGAAAAGCAGACAAGTTAGGAAAGGGTACAGCAATTTTTTTTTCTGGCTGACCCTAGTGGGAAGGACAAGATTCCACTTTTTCTTTCCCTCGCCACTGAGTTAATTGAATGCAAACTCCTTTTCTCCTTTGAACTCTGTTTGCAGTAATTGAAGTAATCTGAGGAGAAAGGGAGGAGGAGAGAGAGACTGGGACATTTTAAAAGCAGCTGAAAAAGTGGTATGACAAAGAATGAATCAGGACTGTCCCTGCCAAATTGCAACAGTTTGAGTGTATACTGCAGACCTGATTAACTGATGAAAACAAAGGGTCAGCCATGTATGGGTGCCCTCTTGTATGGGGACTAACACAGAGTTTAGCCACTAGATGGCACTGATCTTAGTTATAGTTAATTATCACACTGTGGTCGATTCCAGAACCATCCCACAATTATCCCATTATTGGCAATGAATATCCCATTATTGGCAATGGGATAATTGTAGGATGGTGATGGGATAATTGTGGGATGGTTCTGGAATTGACCCTAGTGTGATAATCTCATTAGGATGGATTCATAGCTTATCCAGGAAGGAAAAAGGTTGCTGGAGGTACTGAGAATTTCCAGTTGTTTTTCTTTGATTTTACCTGTATATTAATGATTTTGCATGCAAACTTTTTCTTGAAATATCCAGGTTTCCTCACTTTTCCCTCCCCCTCCCATTGACCATGTGTCACATCTACATGCTGGCAACCTTTCAGAAACTGACTACTTAAATTAAACCAGCTTGCCATTCCCGTAAAGCTATCTTGCTTTGGACTGCCATCTAGGATAATGATTATTAAAGCACCATTCTCAGGGAGGCTTGTAGGAATAAACTTCTGCCATGCTATGTAAACCAGTACTAATAATCAAGTAATAATCAAGACACTTACCTTGATCAATTCCAGGAGTTCAGAAACATTAAGAAATACACCAGTATTTGTAGTGTACATTTTATTCTGTTTACAGCACATTTGTTATAAATATAATACATTTCTTGAAAAACTTAATTAACCGTTTTTTTTTAAACAGATTGATTAAATTGTTATAGATACACAATAAAGTGAATGAGCTTAAATTGCCACCACCACCACCACCACGAAAAGAAAATGACTTTCACCACTTCTCACTGAGCCCTTTTAAATTATTATTCAGGAGTTATAGTTCAACAAATGTTAAAGTGCTATAGCAATGTTACCCAAGTTAAGGATTAGGATAATTTTATTTTACTGGTAGCCTTCTTCTTTCCTTCACTTGATCTCAGTTGAATCTGGGTCCTGGAAATACTATTGCTGTGTTTCTTGGCAGGTGCCATCTTAGCCAATTCTGATATAGCATAAAGAGACAGACATTTCATTACAGGAAATACTTGGTTAATATAGATTGATCTGTGGAGTGAGAATGAAAAGACTTTTGCTAATGCTGGGAGATTCCTGGGAATACTTCAGGATGTGGAAAAAGGTAGATCTCTGTAATCTAATTGATTTCTACAGGAACAAAACTTGAAACTCTCAGAGATGTTTTTCCTGCCTGGAGAGGGTCTAAGGTCAGGGAGGACACTATTCTTAATAGTGGCTGATTTTATGTGTACATTCTCATCTTCCTATGATCAGTATACATGATGCACAAATCAGGGTTGGGTGGGGGAAAAAAACAGAGTCTTTGCTGGGGGGGGGCGAAGAAGGAAGTTAAGCAATTTGTTTACTGTTTTAATGGGAAAAAATGAATCCTGTATATTATATTAATATCGTGAAACATTATTTTATATATTACAAAGCTTGATCAACCACGTTTTAATACTTTCTAACATTAACAATCCAAAGTTACAGTATTAGGCTTTGCTAAGATATACATCTTTCAATAAAACTTTGGGAATTTTATAGACAAATTGGAAGTGTATATATAGAAGTATAGAACTACACCAATATTGGACTAAATCAGAAAAAAATCATAAAGAGCCTGGTCAAATACAATATATCATTGGTGAGTTCAGCTTGGTAGAAGGTCTCAAATTAAGAGGCCTATCCTTGTTGACTAGTGGAAAATTCACAGGCACAACAAATCCCACATCCAGAACTCACAAACTGTCAAAATGAATTTCATAATATTTTAAGATACAAAAAAAAATGAGAATGGTTGGTGGGACATTATTGAACCCCACTGAGGGAAACAGATGTTTAACACAATTGCAGTGGGCCCTTGTTATCTGCTCAGGTATCCCCCTGTGAATGTCAATCTCCCTGTGGATGCTCAAGTCCCATTAAATACAATGGCATAGTAAAATGGTGTTTCTTACATAAAATGGCAAAATCAAAGTTTATTATTTAGAATTTATACTTTAAAAAAAAAAACATTTTCCATCCATGGATGCTTGAATCCATGGATAAAGAATTTGCCATTACAGAAGACCAACTGCAATTCCTCCCCCAAGGGCACAGAATCTTCCCTTAACTCTTTTTTGCTACTGCCCTTGGTACCTGTAAACCAAAGTTGGGGACATGTGACACTCTGGAATCCAGATGATCTGCCCTACCATTCTCACCAGCCCTACTTAGCATGTCCACTGGTAAGGTTTTGTGGGACTTACAATCTCACTTGCAGAATTTCCCGACTCATGCAGCAAACATGGGCTGAAATACTACATCAAGCCCTGTCTGTGCAGTTCTATGTCCTTCTTCCATCCCAGCAGTTGTCAGGCAATGGGAGGGTGCTGCTGCTTACCTGTGGGGATGTGAAAGGAGGCAATGTGACTAGGAAGACTAGGAAAAAGCAGCTGGTCTCAGCTCAGAGGAGGTGAAAACAAGGACACAGATGGAGTACCCCATCCTTTTTCTTCCCCCCAGAGTTGAGACCAGCCATATTATCCAGTCTGAGGTACTGAGAGTTGGTGGCAGGATTCAGTCTCATAGCATTAGCTAATTTCAAATTCCTGCCTTTGAATCTTTGGCCCAGGAGTTCTTTAATAGTATTATATTAAATGATTAAAGGTAAAGGTTTTCCCTTAACAAGATTGTCAAGTTGTGCCCAACTATAGGGGACACTAATCATCTCCATTACCAAGCAGAGGGAGTCAGCTTGTCAAAGATGACTCCATGATCATGTGGCCAGCATGACTGCACAGAACACTGTTATCTTCCCACTGAAGTGGTACCTATATATCTACTTGCACCTTTACATGCTTTCGAACTGCTAGGTTGGCAGAATCTAGGACTAGTGATGGGAGCTCACTCCATCACACGACACTTGGGCCTCAAACTGTTGACATGCTGATCTTGCGATCTTCAGAGTCAGTGTCTTAACCACTGAACCACCTTGTCTCATTAAATGATTACTAATTTGAAATAGAAAATATTGCATAAGGATCTTTAAGGCACCCTCCTTTTCCCTTTCCCCTGAAGCTGAGACCAATGACATCTGGGAACTGAAGTTTGCAGTTCAATGAGGAATATTATGAATTCTCACCCAGAGAGTGTCAGTGCCTTCACAAACTAACCCCCTCTTCAAAATCCAACCTAGGATTGCAAAGGATGAAACCATGGCAGTTAAAATGGCTTTGTGTGCAGTGTGAAAGGGCACCAGAAAATGGATGTGAACAAGAAAGTTCTTTATGTCATAAAAATCCATCCATCCTTCTATCTAATGGGACTATCATGGATGGAACTGCTTCTGTCAGTGGATTTAGGAGTGATGATCCTTCCTTCCTCCTCATTGAAGTTCCCTCCTGCATCCCAAGAAACAACTCTGGAGGACTGAGAAACCACCAAAGCTGGTTTCTAGTAGCATAGAAGGTTGTGGGTGAGAAGGGAAGTTCTGTCACACTTGTGGGCTTCTCTGAATAAACTGGGAACTGTGAGCTGAATCTGTATGCACATACAGAGTGAAATATTCTAGAACTGTGAAGACTGGACAGTCAAATGGAATTCAGGAGAAGGGCAATGAGAGAGAGCAGTGTGAGCCCTCTATCTGGAAGCACCCAGAAAGAGAAAGTGAGTAAGAGAAAGAGAAGTGTGTCTATTTAGATTTGTTACCTAGTTTGATACCCGGCCTGTTCTATATATAACACAGTTTGTTCTGCTAATGGGCAAAATCAATCCATATGGACATTAAGACTAAAATCCATTGGGCTGCTTTTGATCATTATGTCAACATAACAACCTACGTTTGATATTATGAGCAACACCATCTGTAACATTCTGCTCTATGTGTACTATTTTAAAAAGAAAACCCAGAAGCTTAAACTTTCTATACAGTCTTCAAGCGTGGAAAAAATATACAGGAAATCCAGATGTCTATATATTTAATGAATCATAGAATTACAGTTCCTGCCTAAGATTTTAAAAAGAAAGGAAAAGGAAACAAAGATGGTAAAAACCCAACAGGTGTCCCAAAACATATTTTAAGTTTGACAACACTTGACAACATGTGCTTTTATACATTGTAATAATGTAATTACTTTTCTAATTTTTGTATATCACGGTTACTAAGCAAGTAAGATTAACCCAACAGGAATATGTTCTTTTCTCACTACCTCAAGTATGAGAAGCAAAAATAAAAATAAAATAAAATGCTGAGGATAGTACATTAAAGTGGAAACAATCCACAGAATCATATGTGAAATTTTAAGTAAACATCGTGGCTAAAAGTATAGCAATACAATCTTGTGGTTGCCCTGGAATGGCACTTCAGAGGCCATAGGATACATCATCTTAAAAGGTAGAGAGGAGAAGCTGGAAACATTGTTTTTTGGACTACAACACTCAAAATTCTCTACCCAGCATGGCCACCATGGGAGAAACAAGTTAGCTCCAACCTAACCTATGCAGGGAAGGGCATTCTGAAGGATATTTCTTGCAGTCCTCTTACAAACCAGGTAGGGTTGTATGGAAATAAGCAGCCCTTTAGACAGCCTGTTTCCTGCAAACATTACAGGTTTTTATAGGTTCTGTCCAGAACTTTCAACCCCTTGAACACAAGTGAAGAGGTTTTATGTGGAAAAATTGCTGGTCCCAGGCAATTATCATTTTGGAACCAGCTGACTTTTCCTGATGCCCCTTTCCCAATGCTTCCAGGCTCCCTAGTCTTTAGGAGCAGTTGACTCATTGTTAGCAAAGACTTTCTATTGTCTTTTGTTAGCACTGTTTTTAAAAAACTGCTACACATATGAACAACAGCCAGGGGCTGGGAGGAAAAAAATAGTGCTTGCACTAATTATACCCACTATCACCCACTACCAAGCTGGCATATGGGGGAGAAGAGCTAGAGCGATGGATGTAACTGTATCCCCAAAGCTTTATATTTATCTGGAAGGCATGTTTCTTCTAATTAAACTTTTTCTGAAAATAGACAGGTCTGCATTACAGACCAAACCAAGCACTGTATGACTGGATGGTTTCTTTGACAGCTTGTTGTTTTTTAAAAGATGAGCCTCAATTTGGGCCCAGATACAGGAGAGCAAACAACTGAGAGTAAGGAGAGGAAGGCAGAAGGAGAGGAAGCCCCTGAGACTCAGGCCAGGTCTATCAGTTGAAGCTTGCATATATGGGCTTCTTTAAACTTTGGTGCAGTCACAGCAAAGTAGGGGCTATATCAGTGGTAGCTGGTAGATTCCATTGCAGTGAGGTAATGAATCTGCTCTGGGTTTGACCCTGAACTTTAAAGGAGCTACCCAAAGCTCTGAAGCTGGACTAACTCTGAAGTCTGGACTAAAACCCAGAGTAGATTGTGAAGTCAAAGGTTTTCATGACCCACATCCATAGGCTTTTTTTGAGTTTTCAGGCTATGTGGCCATGTTCTGGAAGAGTTTATTCCTGTTGTTTCGCAGCTGTGGCTGGCATCTTCAGAGAATGCTGGCATGGAAGTGAGTGGGTTATATACAGTGTGACACTTGATTGAGAGTAAGTGATTTATCATGTTAATCTGTGTGTTGGTCTGTTGTTGAATGGCAAGGCCTCAGGGTATCTGTTTAATTAGTGATCCATTGTCTGCTGGGAAAACTCCTGACCCTGGGTGGTTTTCATTTGCACATGCTGGGTCTTGATTTTGGTGTTTTTTAGGACTGGTAACCAAACTTTGTTTACTTTCAGGGTTTCTTCTTTCTTGTTAAAGTTGTTCTGGTGTTTGTGGATTTCAATGGCTTCCCTGTGCATTCTGACCTGATAGTTGTTGGCATGGTCCAGAATTTCAATGTTTTAAAATATTTATTTATTTATTTATGGATGGTATTTAGACCCCGCTCTTCAGCCCTAAAGGCTACAGGGCGGCTTACAATTATTATTATTTTAATTAGATGGTTCCCTGCCCTCAGGCTTACAATCTAAAAAGACACAACACAAAAGGAGAAGGGAATGGTGGTGGGGAAGGGAATCAGGTCCAGCAATTCTTTTCTCCCTCTGACACCTGGACCAAGGCAAATGGCATGGAGGGAGGGCTGTCTTTCTTCAGGCTAGCCCTGATGGAGCTGGGCCTGCCTGTTCACTCCCTCGCAGGTTGGAGGATGATAGTTGACATAAATAGCATTTTATGTCCCGGGTTGGTTTGTAACGTGTTCTGCTTCTGCTGATTTTTCTAGCTGGTACAGTCTGCAGTGTCTCTCAAGTTCTTTGATTCGTGTTTGAATGCTGCAGGAATAAAGTTTTCCAGAACATAGCCACATAGCCTGAAAAACCCACAAGAAAACAGAGTGGATTATATAACCCACTGACATGGAGTTCAACAGTGCCCTGGTGTATGTTAGATAAAATGGCTTCTCTCCAAGGTGTTGGTAGTAGATATTGAAATGCAGGTGCTCTTCATGACAATTCCTACAGCCATGTTCACACGGAGAGTCCAAAAATGCTGGTAGTTCACAAAGAATGCAGTTGCTTGGATGATTTGTACCAGGCCCTGGTGGCAAGCTACTGTGAGGACTGCAGCAATGTTCTGAGGGAACAAAGAAGCCAGAGGGGAAGACAACTAATGTCATTAAAGCACCAGTGCTTTAGCAAGTAATCCCTGCTGGTTTTCCACTTGTCTTTTCTATATCTACATGTAGATTGCCTTACCTCCCCCCTCCCTCTTGACATACTTTCTCCTCTTTTTTATTTTCTCAGCTCGGGTTGACAGATTGAAAGCTGGAGATGACTCCTGTACTTTCAAGGATTGTGTAGAAGAGGGAATTTCAGCAGATGTTGCTTGTCATGCAGCCAAATAACAAGCAAAACATGGTGAAAGTCCCCCTTCTATATAACCATTAAAGGTACAGGAGCCCTCTTCAGTTCTTTTATTCTGGGAACTCTATGCAGCATGTGGAAATTCCCTTGTGCTTACTTGAGCTGACTTCAGGAGCTTCTGTAATTAAGACTATGGCACCCCCCCCCCCCCCCATATATGGATAGATTTCCTGAAGCATTTTTTAAAAAGCCTTACTGGAGTAGTTATTCCTGATTTGTAGCCATAAATGCACCACACCAATTTGTTTTAGGAGATTATCACACTGCCCATTCGCATCTTTTCCTCCTGAGTAGCTCAAAACAGTGAATTTGGGCTCAAAATACATCACACAACTCAAAACAGTAGAGGTATGCTTCTGTGTCCAGGGTAGGGGAATTAATTATGTTAGACACCTATATAATAATAGCAATAATAATAATAATAATAATAATAATAATATTTATTTGTGTTTCCCACCTCTCCCTTCGGATTGAGGCGGGATTCCAACAGTATTAAAATACATACACAATTCGATACAATCTAAAAACATTAAAAACAATTATATAATCAATAACTCACTACACATTCTGTCCTTAATCCAGCAAATGTTACTGTATCTGTTATAGATCTAGTTCTGTCTGTCCATTCCTGATCCATTAAAATAGATCTGGTGGGTAGGCCCGCCAGAAGAGATCCTTAAGAGCTTTCTTAAAAGCATCCAAGGAAGTGATGAGACGGCAAGTCGTTCCAAAGCTTCGGGGCTACCGCAGAGAATGCCTTGTGGGAAGTTGATACCAGCCTTGTGTTGATGGAATCTAACAGATTCTTCCCCGATGTTCTGAGAGTGCGGGGCTGATTATATAGGGAGAGGCGCTCCTTCAAGTAATTCGGGCCCGAACCATATAGGGCTTTAAAGATGTTTCCCTCACCTTTGTCCAACATAAAGGGATCAACTATTTTGGATCTGATCTTAACCAACAGGGAAGACCTAGTTCATGGGGTGCAAGTGGTGGGATCTTTAGGTGGAAGTGACCATGTTCTCCTGGAGTTTGTTATACAGTGGAAGGGAGAAGCTAGGCATAGTCAGATACGCACTCTAGGCTTTAGGAGAGCTGATTTCAATAAACTTAGAGAAATAGTGGGGGTGATCCCATGGTCAGAAATACTAAAAGAGAAGGGAGTTCAAGACAGATGGGCGTTTCTCAAAAAGGAGATACTGAAGGCACAATTTCAAACAGTTCCAATGAGGAAGAAAAATGGGAGATGTCTCAAGAAGCCAGGATGGATGACTAAAGAACTTTCAACTAAGCTAAGTTTTAAACGGAACATGTATAAGAAATGGAAAAGTGGGGAAATCACCAAAGAGGAATTCAAACAAATAGCCAGCATGTGTAGGGATAAAGTAGAATCATAGAATAGAATCATAGAATCATAGAGTTGGAAGAGACCACAAGGGCCATCCAGTCCAACCCCCTGCCATGCAGGAACTCCAAGTCAAAGCATCCCTGACAGATGGCCATCCAGCCTCTGCTTAAAGACCCCTAAGGAAGGAGACTCCACTACACTCCGAGGGAAAGTAAGAAAAGCGAAAGCTCAGAATGGATTTTTTTTGGGATATGTCTGCAGCAAAAGGAAGAAGAAGGAAATGGTTGGGCCACTGGGTGCAGATGATGGCAAAATGCTCACAGGGGACAGAGAAAAGGCAGAATTACTCAACACCTTCTTTGCTTCAGTCTTCTCAGAAAAGGCAAAGGGTACTCAGCCTAAGGATAATGGAGCAGAAGACAGAATAGGAGAATTTCAGCACAGAATAAGTAAAGAGATTGTACAGGAATACCTGGTTAACCTAAATGAATACAAGTCTCCAGGACCAGATGAGCTACATCCAAAGGTATTAAAAGAACTGGCAAATGTAATATCAGAACCACTGGCAATAATCTTTGAGAACTCCTGGAGAACAGGAGAAGTCCCAGCAGACTGGAGGAGGGCAAAAGTTGTCCCCATCTTCAAAAAGGGAAAAAAAGAGGATCCCAACAATTATCGTCCAGTTAGTCTGACATCAATTCCAGGAAAGATTCTAGAGCAGATCATTAAGTTTGTGAACATTTAGAAGGGAATGCCATAATCACAAAAAGTCAACATGGGTTTCAGAGAAACAAGTCATGCCAAACAAACCTGATCTCTTTTTTTTGATAAAATTACCAGCTTGGTAGATGAAGGGAATGCTGTGGATATAGTATATCTTGATTTCAGTAAGGCCTTTGATAAGGTTCCCCATGACATTCTTGCAAACAAGCTTGTAAACTGTGGGCTAGACAATCTGTTACATCGATTTGTAACTGGTTGACTGGCCAAACCCAAAGGGTGCTCAACAATGGCTCCTATTCAACCTGGAAAGAAGTGACCAGTGGGGTCCCACAGGGCTCTGTCCTGGGCCCAGTACTATTCAACATCTTTATTAATGATTTGGATGACAGAATTGGGGGCATACTTATAAAATTTGCAGATGACACTAAACTAGGAGGAGTAGCTAATACCCCAGAGGACAGGATCAAAATCCAAAATGACCTGAATAGGCAAGAAAGCTGGGCCAATGCTAACAAAATGAAATTCAACGCAAAAAAATGTAAGGTTCTGCACTTAGGGTGGAAAAATGCAATGCACAGGTATAAAATGGGGGACACCTGGCTGAATGAAACTACATGTGAAATGGATCTAGGAGTCCAAGTAGACCACAAGCTGAACATGAGTCAACAGTGCGATGCGGCAGCCAAAAAGGCCAATGCAATTTTAGGTTGCATCAATAGAAGTATAGTGTCTAGATCAAGGGAAGTAATAGTGCCACTCTACTCTGCTTTGGTCAGGCCCCACCTAGAATACTGTGTCCAGTTCTGGGCACCCCAATTCAAAAAAGATGAAAATGGAGCGGGTCCAAAGGAGGGCAACTAAGATGGTGAAGGGTCTGGAAACTAAGCCCAATGAGCACCCTCTTAGGGAACTGGGGATGTTTAGCCTAGAGAAGAGAAGGTTAAGAGGTGATATGATAGCCCTGTTTAAATATTTGAAGGGATGTCATATTGAGTAGGGAGGAAGCTTGTTTTCTGCTTCTCCAGAGACTAGGACGTGGAGCAATGGATGCAAATTGCAGGAAAAGAGATTCCACCTCAACATTAGGAGGAACTTCCTGACAGTAAGGGCTGTTCGACAGTGGAACACACTCCCTCGGAATGTAGTGGAGGCTCCATCCTTAGAGATCTTTAAGCAGAGGCTGGATGGCCATCTGTCAGGGATGCTTTGATTTGGAGTTCCTGCATGGCAGGGGGTTGGACTGGATGGCCCTTGTGGTCTCTTCCAACACAGTGATTCTATGATTCTATAAGTTGGTGATTTTGACCACTATTTTAGCACCCATTTTTGCCTGTCTTTTTTTTTAATTAAAAGAGTCCCTGAAGCATTCATGGTTGCAGCCACAAGTAAATATTAAAAGTCATTAAAAGGCTGAAAATCCTCATCCCTCCCCCCAGATCAGCTTTGATGCATTGCAGGAAACTGCAGAAATTTGTTACATCCACAGCTGTCCTCAACCTTTCAAGAGTCTTAATTCTTCATACACAAGTGACTTCTTCAAAGACAGAAATTGAAAATGAAGTGGTCTGTGTCAGTTTTGCCTCTGTGTCTCCTTTTAAAGAGGAACATATGTTCTTCTTTGATATGCAGTTTTGGAGCACCCATATTCCAACATAGTGACATTTTAATTCTTTTTAACTGACTGCATGTCAACAAGAGGACTGCAGTCTTAGAATAAAATCCCACACATTTTTGCTGGCATGAAAGGTATAGGGAATTCAGGGCCCACAAGGCTGAAACTCCAGGAATTTTTTATTAGCAGAGATTATGACTTTACCCACCACTCCTTTGGATTTCCCTGTTATTTCTGAATTTAGCTCAGCGGCAGGCAAATGTATGTGTGGGGCGGGTAGAGACCAGATTCCTCCATTTCCATGGGGTTCACCATCTCTTTTTCCCCCAGCCACATATTGGCCTAAATAGCAACTTTCTCTCCTTTTCAGATTGTCTGGGGGGGGGGGGGGAAGTGGGTAAACCAAGGCTGCCTACAAAGAGATGACAGGATGTTCTAAATCCTTTCTGAAAAGGCTGAGATTGCAGGATAAGAAATCAGTACAAGTGTCCTTAGGAAGCAATGTCTTTTCATATTAAACACTTCAGCTTTAATGAGATGTACTGATTCAGGTCATAATGACACATATTACTCTAGTAGAAATGGGCACTATTTTTATTCAATCATATTTTAATACTGGTAAAAATTTAAAATGATATACAATCATTATTTATTTTAAAATAATGAAATCCCAGTTTGGGGTATTTTGCTGCCTGAGGTAGATTAGCAAATGATTGTTACCTCATTTGATTTGTCTAAATCAAGGTATGTAGCCCACCAAAACAGACAGGCTATTTTGACTAGTGGGCAGAAAATCTTGGAAGCTCTCCTCCTCACCCTTGACCAACACCCCATAATGCAAACAAATAACTACCAATTTGCTTTTTTTAAAAGACACTTTGAAACTGTTAGATAGAGATGGGAAAGGAGGGGGAACAACCTTTGCAAATATGTTACTGAGTAGTGATTGTGTAAGTGGTAAGAAACATTTGGGAATAACTGAAGGCATTTCTGTGATGGGATGACTCTTCTGCCTCAATACACCTTTTAAGAGTCATCCCATCACAGAACTGCCTTCAGTTATTTCCAAATGTTTCTTACTACATTTGGTAGAGACTGGGTTAAGAGAGACTGGTTTGGGACTTGAAGGAGTTGATCTAACAGAGACAGATTTTTGGATATGAACAAGAGAAGAGAACAACTTGTGATACTGGGGAGACTACAGAAGAGAATATTAGAGTTTATTATATTCTCATACTGTTGGTGCATCTACACTGTAGAAATAATGCACTTTGACTCAACTTTAATAGCCATGACTTCATTGTACAGGATCCTGGGATTTGTAGTTTTGTGCATTACCAGCCCTCTTTGGCAGAGAAGGCTTAAGACCATATAAACCTACAGATTACAGGATTCCATAGCATAGAGCTATAGCACTTAAAAGTGGTGTCAAACAGCATTTTTACTACAGTGTAGATGCACCCTATGTCTAATATATCTCTTTCTGTTGCTCTTTAAAACCTGTTTCTGACTGGCTGTCAAGCCTGAATTGGAGCCAGGGCACGCAACTAAAGACCACACACAAGAAAACAACCCACACAAATCTGCATTTATAGGGGTCACCCTGAGGCCCAGTAACCCAATTCATAAAGGAAAAAATTGGGGGAACAAGGGCATATTGAGTGGCAGAATTCCCTAGGGATTGGAACAGCGGAGGAGAAGGGATTTGTCACACGAACTTTCTCTGCATTTTGATTTAGCACCTACCCATTTTAGTTCTAGCTACCTTTTTAAAATTCTTAATATTCTCATGGTAAAGTGCCAAACCCTGTATTCTACTCCAATTTACAGTGCAACAGTCCTTATGGACTCCCAGCTGCATAGAGGTATTTTGAGTGATATTTCTTTTGCATCTCTCCATTACTGTTTATTTTGTTTTTCTTCCAAATACTAATTTATGTGGCTGATGTATTTATTAAACAATGATTGTTTTCAATATTGTCTACTTTCCTTCTCATGAAAAGCATTTTCTGTTTTAAAGCACAAAAACTGATACATCACTAGAAAGTGTAGTATTCCTGTAGAGTAATTTTATTCTTTTGGGAGGAGGGTATGTTGACACTATGTTGCTTGAACTGGTTTAAACCAATTGCATAGCTCTAACTATAGTTCTGATAGGTACAGATGCATGAACGGTTTAGAATGTAGAATTTGATGTGAAATGAAAGTAAAAGAGAATTACAGTAAAGTTTTTTCTAGTTGTGATAAAATCAGACTATGTATTTCCCATTTTATTATGGCAGTTTGTTCTTATTTTCCTCTGTATCTTGTCCTGTCAGTCAGAGGCATCCTGTGGTGTTTTCATACCATCAGTGAAAAATGAGTGACCACTAAATAGTGATCTGATGAAAAGACCATGGGATGGAATATATCATGTTATGTTACGTGCTGTCTTATCCATTCACATATTTAATGGGCATTATTTGAAAACAGGGATGAACACACTTTCAGGCTTTCAAGATGGACTTTTTTGTTTTTTAAAAAGCAAAACAAATGTGAAGAGAGCCACCATATATATTTTTTAAAAAGTAAAAAAGCTGACATTTTAAAAAAGAATTCTGAGTCCACTTAAAATGTATAGTTTTTAAGCTCTCTCACTACATTAAAATATTGTCACACAGAATTGTTAGAGCTCCCTACCAAGATACAACTAATATCAGGACCCTTAGATTCTGAATTATATCATTGAATTATCATCCTTGGAGGGGATATTTCTTTTTAAAAAGCTGGATTTCAAGTAACATTTCATCTTTTTATTTTTCTGTTTTTAAAGGATGCACATTAAATGTGAGAGTGGGTAAGGGAACACATAACATAGTGTAGCCAAGAGCCTAGTTGGGGAATTTTACTATTAGCTCAAATTGCGAGATGGGTCTGCTACAACAACCCTGCGAGGTCGCCTCCCGCTGTGTATACCAAGAAGATCGGGGTTCCAAGAAATTGAGCAGAGACAGGCTTGTCTAATTAATAATGTCCAATTTATTAAAGATAAAGACAATCACACAATGCTCTCTCTCACACACACACATACAAGGCTCAGGAAAATCAGTGGTTAGCAGTGGGGATAGTTTGAGGCTTGACTAATGGTGATGCTTACCAAAGCAGAGATTCTCCTCGGGGATCCGAATGAGACAGTGATTTCTGGGACAAGTCTGAGTTTGAGCAGCTCTTGTCGGTGTCCAGTTCAGAGATCAGACTGACATGGAGTATGCAGACCTCCAGACTGGCACACTGAGAGCCTACAACTGGGGGTTTTTATGGGGAAAATATCCCCTCTGGCAAAGGTGCTTAATGGCTTGGCTGAAGCCTAGACAAAGGTATTGGATTACTTGTGCATTGCAAACTAAGGCTTTGCATTGTCATGTCTAAGCAAAGGGGTCTGACAACAATCAAGAGGAGATGGTAGAGGAGTTAAGTTAATCACTGGCTCATCAATGTGAGACCTAAAACAAAGATTTTACTTTTGGAGGTGATGGCTTTCCCATTTAGCAACTCCCAAACCTTTCCAAAGTATTGTTTTTCAGGGGTCTTGTGAGTCTGACTCATCTGCCTACCTGACCCTCTGCTTTTGGGATTATGGCTGCTAGCCTGGCAGGTCAGTTTGAGGTCATGAAGGAACTCCACACACAGTCCAAAATTTTATATTAAAAGCATATATGATAACAATAGCACAGCATAATGCATTATATTCAGTGATATCTTCTTCTTCATCTTCATCATCATCATTGATTGCTCAATGATAACAAAAAACAAGAAGGTAGACATCCATGAAAATACTACAGGAGGCCTCTGAGAGATACTGTCATCTAATTAATACAAAGGAAAATAAGGACAAACAAGCAATAACAGAATGGAGAAAAGCTGAGTTTATTATAACTAGAAAATAGCTTACATTCACTGTCTTTCACTTTCATTTCTCATCAAAATTTACATGCTAAGCCAATGATCTATGTTGGTATATCTGTTTTCCCAATGGCCTGCTGATGCCAGTTAAGGTAGTGATACTGGTAAATGTTTGTACTTTTTACATTTACATTCCCTCTCACCTCACTTATTACATCATCCATATATGTATGAATATCTTCCAACTTAGGCTCTCATGCATCTGTGAAGTGGGCTGGAATCTGCAAAAATAAAGTTCATGCCTTGATCATTTGCTGCCTTGACTAATGTAATCTTTTTTTGACTTGTCTTCCATTATCTCATCTTGGCCCTCTGGTTTCAATTCAGCATTCTACTGCTAAGGTTATCTTTTTTTGCCTGTCATTTTGGTAATGTTACCTTACTTTGATAGCTCTTCATTGGTTGCCTATTCCTTTGGGGGTTCAGTACCAGCTTCTTGTTTTAATATTCAAAGCCCTCATTTCTTTTGACCCAGCTTCTCAGGATCTGAGTTCTAGGAACTTTAGGCTCAACCAAGGGTTTCTTCTTCCTTGGCTTAGCTTTGTCCTTTCTCACTTGCTAGCCTATATTCTTGGAATTGCCTCCCTTTTGTGTGAAAGTTATTGGGAGCTCAGATCAGTTCTTGTACTGAAAACAAATTTTTTAGGCTTGGAATGTGTTTAGAAGTACCATGCTGTTTCATTCCATTTGCATGTCTTTTGTACTTAGCCCCAATAATTTGTGGATCATGCAGTTCTAGTAAAAAGACAATTTAAATTTGACAACTCTCGTTTCCTCACTCTATCCTAAAAAACAAGTTTAATATATTTACCTGTACAGGTCTAGGTACAGTATGAAGAAATAGATTTTCCTCTTCCTTCTCATCTTCTGTCCCTGGTACTACTTTGTGCAATAAACAAAACATTATTTCCTCTTACATACAGAGAATCCTCTTCCTTCTCATCTTCTGTCCCTGGTACTATTTTGTGCAATAAACAAAACATTATTTCCTCTTACATATAGAGAATGGGATTTTAAGTGAATGAATAGCTAGATCAAAATCAGAGAATTTAGAACAAAAGGAGTAAGAGAAAAGTAGGGAGTGTTTTTCCCTTTCTAATACCCCATTCCCAATTGTTCATTCCTGCACTTCCCCCCAACAGTATCTAAGTGCACACTACACCAGTTGATACATCACCCCACTTTTTGGGCTCCCTTTATGAAGCAGCTTTAAATTTCTTAAAAACGTGTTGGCACTCAGCTATGCGTACTTGCCTTGTCATATATATATATTTGCATCATATTTTTAAAATCTTGACATTTGACAATCTTCAGCTCCATTTACTGAAACATTGGAAATTGGAAATGTGAGTGGATTTCATCTTTAACGACAATTATGTTCAGTTGTAATGGAGCAATAAATGATACATTTCTTCTTTACACCAGTGAGCATGGCAGCTTTAGATGAAGCGAGATCTGTGATGTGATTTTTCTCATCTATTTCTCTCCAGTCCATAAATGTACTTGACCTCTCTATTTTACTTACCAGATGGCAGCAGCAACTACTTTTTGCCTACTTTTTTTCTAAATTCATGTATCTCAAACTGCTTTTTTGGTGATCTTGTGACCCCAACTAGTAATTTATCATCATTGAACAGATTTACAGAATTTACATGGAAAATGCTCTTTTCCACTCCCTCTCCAAAACAAATGGAAATATTTTCTTCTGCTAAAACTGACTCCCACACCTTATGGTGATTATTCTATCTCCATTCTCCATATTACAATTCTCTAGCCACAGAGCTGAAACAGAATTAACAATTCCAACTTCTTTGAACCATGAAAAATTAATCAAGCTCTACAATTTGTATCTCACCTGAGGCTGATAGTGACACACTATGAATTATTCCCATATTTGGAGAAAAGTAGGAGTATTAATCTATTAACTAACTAAATAAAGGGATGAAAAGAAAGTTCTTGCTCTTTTTAAAGCTCTCCCCCAAATGCAGTGGGGGAAATAAACAGATCATAAGGAGTGCTGACTTCCCCATCTTTGGGGAAAAAACAGGGTTGTTCCAATCATACTTTCAAGCACCTATCTATTAGAGGGTGACATGTGCCCAAATATTTATATACACCTACAAACAGGAGATAACAATTTATAACTTTAAAGATTTGAACAATTCTTGTTCAAATGTGCCTGTTGGTTAGGCACAACTTACTGGTTAGCTCAACTAGAAGAGGCCTACTGAATCCCTTGGAATGACCTACATGTTCACTCAACATTCAGCAAATTAATTCAATGGAACCATCTCAACTAGGAAATGGCCAATGGGATTCAGCTTGTTATTTCATTTGTGCAGGGCTAATCAGACATTTTGCTTCCTGGAATAGCATGGCATAATGCACTCTCCTTTCATTGTGCCAAGGTTCCCAAAATTGGAATACCCTAGGCAGGACCATCCCAGAATAAGAAATCCACTTCATGTCAGTTAAAGTACTGTATAATAATAACCAGCTAAACAACAATCAGCTATGCTTCTGTGATATAACAAATCTGCTGCCCAAGGCACTCACTTTACTTTCCCTAATGGTAGGGCCAGCCTTGATCATGTGATACAGTTTATGAACTATAAGCGATGTACATCAAGTATTTTGAAGCCCTTGAATTACACTATGAGCAAAATTCTGTTGCTAGTCCTAACTAGAATAGATCCACTCAATCAATTGGAATATGTGGTGACTTACCATTTAACAACTGAGTGAATGGCTCTACTGTAGGTGGGACATACCCACAGGACTTCAGCTTACAAATGTGTATTTGTGTGTGTGTATTCTGATTTTTGGAAACATATTGAACTATAATGAATATTAGTTATATAAAACTAGTGTGCAACCTTAGGTGGTGTTGTTGTTTGCCTTCAAGTCATTTCTGACTTAGGCAACCCTATTATAGAGCTTTCTTGGCAAGATTTGTTCAGATGGAGTTAGCCTTTGTCTTCCTCTGAGGCTGAGACAGTGTGATTTGGCCAAAGTCATCCAGTGGGTTTCCATGGCTGTTTGGAGATTCAAATCCTGGTCTCCAGCATGATAGGCTGGATCTACACTGCAGAATTAATGCAGTTTGACACCACTTTAACTGTCATGGTTCAGTGCTATGGAATTCTGGGGTTTGTAGTTTTGTTATATAATTAGTCTTCTCTGTCAGAGAGCTCTGGTGCCACAACAAACTACAAATCACAGGAATCCATAGGATGGAACCAAGACAGTTAAAGCAGTGTCAAATTGCATTTATTCTGCAGTGTGGTAGCAGTCATAGACCAGTGCTCAAACCACTACACCATGCTGGTTGCAACCCTAGGTGTGTTTATTGTGAATAAGCTCCATTGTGTACATTGGGGCTGTTTCCCAGTAAGTATTTGTAAGATAGCTATTCTAAATTATACCTAAACATCAGTAGATATAAAATTCCTAGAGGCCATTTGTATTGATGTTAATATTTCTGGAGACACATTTTAATCCATGTCTAAGACTACCTTTTAATGACATTTTGCATCATTTTAATTCTGAAGTTGTTAGCTTTCATGTTTCAGTATCCTAATCAATTGATGCAAAAATACTAGTTGCAAAACAATCAATAAAAGCAATAAAAAGACTATTTCAAATACCTAGCAGAATTAAGTATGCCTCTCTCTCTCTGTCCCTGCAGACATGGAAGAAGGCAAATGGTCTTGCATACAACTGGTGATCATGCACTCATCAAGCACATCATATTATCTATCTATCATCTATCTATCTATCATCTATCTATCTATCTATCTATCTATCATGTTGTGTTCTGATCCCAAATTCAAATCTCACTATACTGTAATCTCAAAAGGAAGAAACTGATCTCCCATTAATAAAAGGACATTCGGTGCTTCAGTAGTGGAAGTTGCTCCCTATTAACATCTAGCAAACATCTACAAGTGGCCTCTGAACCATGCAAGGAGAGCACCTCATGCCACCATTGCATGATGAGACACCCACTCCTTCTTGCTCAGACCACACGCTACCAGTGCATGGGGCACATGGGAGTTGCTTCAGGAATTATATCAACTGTTGCTCACCATTGGCTTCAGTGCTGGTATTTAGTTGCTTGCTATATATGTATTTGCTTAGACCAGAATCTTCTGAAGTATCTTTTTAAAATCAACATGTGCACATACATGGTTTTGTGGACTACTGGATTTTATGTGGTTCATTGTGTTGCTAAGATTCAATGACATATAAATCTTAAAATAAAGAGATGTGTGGTGAAGAGAGGATAAGTTTCTTAGGAAATGGCAAGCTATAATCTCTTGTGCTTGTCTCCAATGCATAGTCAGATGAAGCGATCATACCCTGAAACATTTAACAGTCTCTAGCTTACTGGATAATAATGCCACAATATGATGAAAAATATGCTTGGAAAGATACTTTTTCAAGAAAGTAGCTTCTGCTTCAGAAAGTCATGATCACCATTAACAGTTTACTTCCTAATTCCATATGATTGAGTTCTATGTTGGTGAAGACCTTTCTGGATTGCATAACCCATCACATTGACTTTGCCCTAAGTTAGGGCTGAAGAATTACAAGTTGCCCCCTTGGGTTAGAGAATTTTGGCAATGAAAAGTTCACATGCAGTCAGTCTTCTCTATCCACAGATTCTGCATTCATGAATTCTACCATCCACATCTTGAACATATTAAAAATAAATAAATCCAAAAAGCAAACCTTGATTTTGCCATTTTATATAAGGAACGCCATTTTATTATGCCACTGTATATAATGGGACTTGAGCATCCATGGATTTTAGTATCCACTGGGGTCCTGGACCTAAACTCCAGCAGATACCAAGGGACTACTGTACATACTTCCTAGATATATACTTATTTCCTTGTGTTATCTGGCCCTTTTCAATTTGGATACAAATGCATGTTTTTGCATCTGTGTTTTGCATATAATACAGCTATACAAGTAATGCATGCAGATTACTAAATTAACAGGACTATTATCTCTGCTCTGTGGATAAGGAAGAAGATCTGAGAACTGAAGTTTAGTTAATGGATTTATAATGCAGGTCAGTCATGTAACATTTCCTGTTTCATAGCCCCAGGTCTTGACCATGCTGTTCTTGCAACAGAATTGCTATAAGCTTTCCCACAAAAAGAGCATCAACACATTTTCAGCTTTAATGATCTCCACTTTAGATTGTGATAGCATCAGACAGCTCTCATGCTTTCACACTTAAGTTGCAATGTGGGTCAAACTGAATTTGTGTGCTGCAAACTGATGCCGAAGTGCTACAGAGTGTTTGCTATGTACTTCTTCCATGTGTTTCCTTCCACTCACTTTTAAAAGTGATATTGACCTAGTATGGCCCCTGAGCCAGGAGAAATTCCAGTGAAATAAATACATCAGATTTTCCTCTGACACCGATAAAGACCATGTCAGCAGCATGCTGTTTGATTCTGTGATGCATCCTATAGTACCTGAGCAATTCATGGTCTGCTCACAAAATATTTTCCTGCACTTCTCTTAAGACTATTGGATAAAAAATTCCACACAGCAAAGAACTGTTTATGTTGTGTGATGTCCATTGAAAGGTTGACTCTCTGGGTTTTCTTTTAGGCTTCAGTTGCTACATAGCAGAGGCTGGATGGCCATCTGTCAGGGATACTTTGATTTGGAGTTCCTGCATGGCAGGGGGTTGGACTGGATGGCCCTTGTGGTCTCTTCCAACTCTATGATTCTATGATTCTATGATTCTAGTATCTGCAGAATTGGTATAAAGTATTTCTTTTATCACTTAAATCTTATCTTTGCATGCTAGGCATTAAATATTTTAAGAAGCTTTAGATTTGACTTAGATCAAAAAAAGGCCTTCCCCTTCTTTACAGCTGAAATTAAACAGTTTGCTTTTAAAAAGGATTTGAGACAATTTAGCATTTTGAGGTTTTTTTTTTTAAAACAACCTTTTGCAGAGTTCGTAAACACTTTGAAAAACTCTTTCTGGATACAGGAACATGGAACTGAAGTTCTGGAACATCATGTGTAAAAATATAATGCTATACTTCCAAGTGGATGAATTGCCTGTCTGAATGGTGAGTGCAGGAATGTAGTGGTTATGGAGGCAGAACCTAGTTTCAAAATACACATTGAGTTACCAGAGAAATTGACTTACTGAGGATGATCTCTAGATGACCAGGAGGGATGAAATCTGCCTTCCAACTTCATTTTGCTTGACTGAAAGGCACATTTTCATTTCTGCAACATCCATAAAACTTCATCTGACTGGTAGCCAGAACAAAGCAAAAACAAGCCAAATAGAGAGAGGTTGAAAATGTAAAATATGCAGACAGGAAAATGTGAAAGCACCGAACATTTTACTTAATACAAGTTATGAGATCTGCTCTGCAGGAGATGAGTTAAGTATCTGTCAGAGGTTATTTAAATGTAACTAATCTTGCCAATGGAAAGACTTGGATGGAATTTGTTCCTTAAGTTCCTTCCAACTCAATGTTTTTACCAAATTAGAATTTGTGAGTTTCCTGTGTTATATTTCTTCTTCTTTAAGATTATCAAAAAGATTCTTCTTGTAGGTGCTGTATTTACACAGGACTTGGAAACATTACTTTCTAGACTACAACTCCCAGGATACTCCCTCCCCAGTAAGGCAGATATGTATCGCCACAGATCTTTAGGCACCTATTGCTGCCTACTACCAGCCTTGCCACCCTGTGCCTTCTTTCCATCTGTACCAACTGTTATCAAGTTCTAATTCACATGGAAGACCTGCCTAGCAGCTGCTGGGCTTTCATCAGGTAAATTTGGGTCTGACGAATTCCTCCAGAATTGAGACTGCCATGTTGACTACTGAGTTGGGCGTCACACATTTGGGGTCTAAGTCTAAATAACTCACTGATAGAACTTGAAGGTATACAACAACAAGGTCATCTGACACCCCATCCACTGCTCCAGTCTATGCCAAGCCTATAGCAATTCATTACAGGCTTATGGGATCTGATCATGAAGATTTAATTTTTTTTATTAAGAACTCTTAGTGCAGGGGTCTTCTGACATGCAATTCTTGAATGCTTCTCAGAGGGATATAACATTAAAATGTATAAATAAGTTCCCAGAGAGCAACTCAGCCTAACACTCCACAATTACACCACTATGATCCCACTTTAACTGTCATCGTTCCATCCTGTGGAATCCTGGGATTGGTAGTTTAGGGAGGGCTACTGAGAATTCTCACCAAAGAATATCTCAACCAAACTATTTTTCTCTAAGGATATGTTTACTCCTCTCCTTACCTCCTTGGCCTTGTTCCTCTATTTGCTTTAAACAGGCTACAATTGAACCCAGAATTAAACTATATTAAATTGGTTGATTGCAATTGGCATGGCTACTTATATGTCTGTGTGCTAACCGGCACTGCTGAAATAATGCAGTTTGACACTGCATGAACTGCATTAGTATTGTGAGAGCTCTGTCAGAGAGCCCTAGTGCCACAACAAACTACATATCCCAGGATCCTATAGCATTGAGCCATAGCAGTTAAAGTAGTGTCAAACTGTATTATTTCTGCAGTGCAGATTAGATCTGTGCCACACAAAAGAGTCACAAGAAAATTGAATGTAATGTCAGATAAATGCCCTTATTTAGAAGTTCAGTTTAGATGAAATCATAAATGATTGCTTTCAGGCAAATGGGATTAGAACTGAGGGTGAAGAACTCTTTTCTTTATTACTATGTGAATGCGCCTCCAAGGCATAGCTGCACAATCAATGAAATACCAATAGAAAACTCTGAAAGATCAGGCAGGCGAGAGATATGGCATTTCTTGATTCTGTCAAACACTAAATGATTTTGACAGATCGATAATTTCTAAAGACCTTTTCCATTAAAATCAATCATTATTATTACACGGCAAGTGTTTCAAGCACCTCGGCAAGAACCTGACAAAATGTTAGCTTTTTCAAAGTAATCACACTTCTGAAGCTGCAACCCAAACAGCACATGAAAAAGGAAGTGAACTGTGTTGCAAAGGATGATGTTAATTTTTCCATAAGGGTAAAAACTGCTATTTCTTTAACTTAATGTTTAATTAAGCCAGCCTTTGTTCTAACACTGATATAACATTTGTTACTACAAATACTAATTTAAGCATTTCTTTGTATCATATGCAGATAGCTCTCCAAGAAGTTTGACAAATATCATTAACTACATAACACTGTTTTTGTCACCATGTCTATATGAAGAACATAGAAAGAAAATATCAACACCTGGAAAGGATTTCCAGGCATCATGAATGCATGTTATTGATCCAATGGATATGTGTAGTTGCCACTGTTAAGAACTTTCATATGCATCTGGAAAAGTAACCTCTCACCCACAAAAGAAAATGTGTTGATGTTTTTGATGCTATCAGGTTCATTATGGTACTGGCTGTTGTGAACAATGCATGATGATAATGTCAAACAACCATCTTTCATCTCCAGCTCCTACAGTGTTTAGCAATCAGAGTGTTGAAAAGTTACTTTGTGGATTACAACCCCCAGAAAATGTGTGATGGGAAATAGGGTCCTAAAAAGGTTGGTAATGCAAATTGGGTGGGAGAAGGATCTGGCTATCTCCCTGTAGCCAGTCATGAAGTAATTTCATCATCTGCTGAGGTCTACTGGGATCCTCTGGAGGTCTCAGTTGGCCCACCACATTTGCAACTTTGACTTTTTGTGGATTTGATTATTTGTGGTTTTAAATAATATGGTCTCTCTAGGAATCTCTAGGTTCTCCAGCGCAACTCTGCCAGAAGTTGACCATAGAGTTGTGTGGGGGAACCTAGACATTCCTAGAGAAAAACACTTCTCTTGGCATTTGTAGGTCCTTCAGCATGATTCTATGATCAACGTCTGGCAGATGGTGACCACAGAGTTGTACTGGAGGACCTAGAGATTCCTAGAGAGGTTTTCAGTCAGGCAAAAAGAATAGTTTTTTTTTTATTTGCAGTTTTTCCACATTCACAGGGGTCCTTTAACCCTAACCCTACTGAATGCGGAGAGACAACTGTAATTGTTTTACATCTGGCTACAAGGACATAGCCAGATGTTCCTGTGGCAACCCCCTCCCTCCGCATTCCTATTCTCTTCCAGGCATGCATGACTCTGGGTGGGAGGTTTCAGCAGCTCAGTGATGTGCCTGGGTGGGGACTTTGGTTGCTGTGAAGAAGGAAGGAAATATCAACCTTTGCAGCAATCAGACATATGCAGGTATAGGATTAAGTAATACCTGCATAGGAGCCCTTGTGGTGTACTGGTTAAATGCCAGTACTACAACCACAGTATTATAAGGTTGATCCTAGAGGAGAGCTCCAAGGTCAATTCAGCCTTCCATCCTTTTGTAGATCTGTAAAATGAGTAACCAGCTTGTTGGCGGGAATTGGCTTACACATTGTAAACTGCTTAGAGAATGCTACTTCACTAATAAGCAGTACGGACCAGTACTTGCTATTGCTACTTGCTATTGCTATTGCAAATTCTACTGAAAGGAGGCCAGACAATGTGTGTCATAGGGCCTAAATTTAAAGGGGGAAATGCCACTACAGGCTTCCAAGAGAGGCTATTCAGCCCTGGGGAAGGGCAGAAACATGACAGTATGGGGTGTTGGGAAGTATTGAAGTCTGCATAAACAAACTTAATGGTTTCATGAAGCCCCAGGGTCACACTTTGGCTTGTTGTTACTTGCCTTTAAGTAGATTCTGAATTATGGTGACCCTGTCATAAAGTTTCTTGGCAAGATTAATATCTCTGCCTTAAAAGTTCCAGGAAACAAAGGCAAAGAAGTCTAAGGAAATATTTTCAACTTGTTCCTTAATATTCATTGGGGTGATACAGAACGCCCAAAAGGGGCGGTATGTAGCTGTCCCAAGAAGCAGCGAGATGGGGCCAAGGCTGCCACACTGGCAGCCTTCGAGGCCCCATCCTGCTGCTTCTGGAGGCCGTGGGGAAGAGGCAAACTGCCGCTTCCCTGCGGCCTCAAAGCAGGGTGTAGCGGGCGCCCTGGACGCCTGCTGCACCCTGCTTCCCTCAGCGGAGGCGAGGGGAGAAAAAGGCCCTGCCGCAGCCCCTTTCTTCCCGGGTCTTTGGCGTGGCTGTTTGAAAGACGTGCCAAAGACCCAGTGCAAAAAAGGAGCTCAGTTTCTGAGCTCCTTTTTTGTGCTGCAGGAAGGGAGCGCTTGGCGCCCTCCCATGGTGTGAAGGTGTCATGGCGCGCACAGCGTTTCTAAATGCTGCACACACCATCACAACATCATGGTGTGCCCGTATGGATGCCACCATTTAAAAATGGCAGCACCCATATGCATTAGGGTTTGGGAGGGTGTAAACGCTGCACCCTCCTGAACCCTAAAGGCACCCTTTCCAGCCTTTATCACGCCACTTCAGGCATGTGTAGATCGGGCCATTGAGTTTAGCGTTAGTCAAACAGATATGGGAAGTGATTCCCAAGAGAAGTAGATCATAATCAAGAAGAGTCTTTTCCTGATTGCCACTTACTTCTACCAGACAGAAACACCCAAAAGCCAAGCTTCCAGCCGTTTGTATAGGGGTTTGCTTCAACCTGTATCTCACTTTGTTGTTGTGTGTTCCTTCAAGTCGTTTCCAACTTATAGTGACCCTAAGGTGACCTTATCTTGGAAAGAGTTATTCAGAGGAGGTTTGCAGTTACCCTCCCCTGAGGTTGAGAGCATGTGACTTGTCCAAGGTCACCCAGTAGGTTTCATGGTTGAGCTGGGAATGAATGCTGGTCTCAAGAACTGGCACATTGCATATGAGGCACAAGCCTACAATCAATGCAGCGACTCATATGACTGCCTTATTAAGAGGTGTGTGTATTTTGCCTTAAATTTTGACTGGAATTCTCTATTGTGGTCTACATTATCTAACTTAGCTACTTAGCAGAGCTGCTAAGAAAGCCTGTAGGTAAACTGTGAAGATGCAAGGATGTGGAATGGAACACTGGCAAGAGTATCCCAATGTGCATTGGAAGTATTGTGCCTCAGTCCTGATGTGCTTTGGTCCCATTGTATATCAGTCTCAAAGTGCAATGCTCACTTCACTGGCTCCCCCAAATCGTAATGTCATGGCAGCCCTTTGCTGAATAGAAACATTACAGAATGGCTCAGTTCTATTTCCCGCAGAACAGAGTCCACTTAGAAAGATGTAAATCCACACGAGAATTCCAGTCAGTGTATTATTTCCCTCCCTACATGGGAGGAAATTCATACAAATAGAAATTTTCATTCAACAGTTCAATATTAAGTATGTTCCAAAAGAGGCATAAAATGGCTTACATTGAATGCTGCGCTTTAAAAAAACCAGTTATATCTGTGCATATGTCTTTATTTTTCAGAAACAATTTCTGTTTTAATTAAATTCATAAGGTCTTGCTTTTAAATCTATGACTTCCAAGAAAATGTAGAAAAAGATATTTGCTATGGAAACATCACCATGCCAAGAGTAGAAGCAAGCCATTTGACTCTTGTGTAGCTCTGATGTCAAGTTCAGAAATATGGGCATTACTGGTGCTGGCCCAACATTACTGCCTGAATTGGAGCCTAAAGTGCTCTCTGTACTACTATGAAGGCTTGCTGTGTCATCCAGACATGAGGGCCATTCGCACTATGAAATAACCCGGTGTGGAAACTGGGTTATTTTAAGGTCATCCACACTGGTACTGAGTACACTTGGTGCAGTTGGTGGTGGTGGTGTGGCTGGCAAAAAACTCATGTAACAGGGTTCTATTGGAACCGGGGATTTTATATCATCTTTTCAAAAGAACCTGATTATTTTTTTAACCAGCCGCAAATGGGAACTTGCTGTTGATTCAATTTGGAGCACAGGAAGAAAGGGGTTAATGTGCAGGGATGGATCATGCCCTTCCCTTTGCTGTTTCCCTGCCAGCCAAGCTCCATTGTTTTTCCCTTTCAGCACTAAAAGCAGCTCCAGAAATGAAGTGGATTCAAACTTCTCACACTTTGGAAAGTGGTCTCTTTAAAGCACAGCCCAACTTTTTTTCTCTTCCGATGTCCCCTTATCTGCACTGATGGCTGATTCCCAAGCCAGGGAGTGGGGTTCTTCTGAGAAAATCATTAGATGATGTACTTTTTAAAAAATAAAAATATAAAATTTAACAGCTTATGCACATCTTTGCTATTGCATGGCTGCAGTAGACAGTACTTTAAATACTTGCGTCATCGGTATGACAAAGGTGCACATCATTTGATTGGCAGTTTTAAAAAACACAGAGAACAATCGAAATGTCAGCTCCATTTTAAACTGATACAAATGACACTGTGAACATCAACCAGGTTAAATTGCTATGGATAGTTTCAATCGTGGCAAACTTAGTGTGAACTTCAATTCAGTATCACATCTATCATGCAATCTAAGTCTATTCAGCTCAAAAACATAAGTGTGAATGACCCCACCATTTCCTACATGTATCCCTCCTCTTTCCTCCTCTTCTACATGGAACTACTTGAAGCAACGTGAAGCATGGCCAGCCCTGGGTATGAATTAAAACTGACATCTTCCTACCAATCAGTGATCAGAAACTCTCTAGTAAAAACTAATAATCTTGTTCAAGAGAATGTAGATTCCCTTTCTTCCTCCATCCCATGTGAACTGATCTTTTCAGAGCTGATTGCATTAGCTCAGTTTTGCTGAACTCCAGCTCAACTGCAGGACATTCTGGAAACACAATTCCTATTTCACACTCTTAAACCACTGCCCTGGAGGTCAAAGATGATAAAAAGATCAGACGAATTGTATTGTATTGTATTGTATATGAATGAACAGCAGTACACACTACTTTTAAGCTTTCCAGGTCTCAGGGAATTCCTTTACTTCTCAAGATTCTCCTAGATGGGATGATAAATCTCAGGGTGAGTAATGCTGAGGAAGGAGAAAGTTTGATTTTTTTTTTTTTTTTTTGTTACAGTGATTTTAAAGCTTTGGCACCTATCTCTACACATTTCCAGCTGGTGCTGGGGCTCTCTGGTTCAGAATTGTGTTTGTACTGCTGTGGCACTGCTGTCAGGCATCCCTTCTCTTGCAGGGCACCAATATTAATGTCATTCCATTGGTAAGTGAAAATCAGCTTGTTTGCTAACCAATTTCAGGCAAACCCTTGCATGTACCTGGTTTTTGATTGTTTAAACCACTGGGTCCCAACCTTTTCTATGCCTCACACCTCCAGGAAATATTAATGTTTGCACCCCCTACAAAAGTGATGTCACATTTGAAGAGGAAGAAGCCTAATTTCTAATTTGTGAACCACAAATTGAACAATATGGTGGGTGAATAAACTAAACTTAAGAAGAAGACGCTTATAACTCAGTGCATAAAATGCAAGTCCAGATTGAGGAGTTAAGTGATGGCTTGTAGACACTCGAGGACACAAGCCGCTCTTTGTTGCGCTCCCTGAAATGCCATCTCTCATCCCTCAAGAATGCCAGCACCCCAGGTTGGGAATCCCTGTATTAAACTATTTTAACCAATTTCCATTTACAGTGGTCCCCCGGTTTACTAATCCCCCGGGGAACGAAATCCCCGGGACCCGAAACTGGCTGGACCAAAAAATATCCCCCGGGATCCGAAGGATCCCCCGGGATCCGTAGGAGAAAAACCGCGCGGGCCCTTTAAATCGGCCGCGCGGTCCGTCTCCTAATGCGGTCCCCTGGGAAACTTCCGGGTTACGAAAGGTAATCCGGAATGGATTACCTTCGTAACCCGGGGGACCACTGTATCTATTTAATTTGTTCAACTGCTTAATATGTTTTCAGCCAGTCAAAATCATTTTTATTGTTCATATTGTTTTAAATTAGTCTCATTGGGGCTTTCTAGATTGGCAAAAAGAAGTGTGTTCATGGCTGCATGAAAGTCTAGCCTTTAGATGAGAAAACGGGAAAGTGTGCCATGAAAATGCTTTTTTTGCATTTTAGGGGAGAAGAAGCGCCTTTAAAAAGGTGCTGGTTTTCCCAGCTTCTTTTTTCAAAACTGCGGAACAGCGCAGCTCCATCTAAAGGCTGTGGTGCAGCTGCTAAGCATTAAGGAAAAGGCAACTTCATGTCACACTTTCCTGCCAATCTAGAAAGCCCCAGTGGTTTCATTGTATGCCACCTTGAGATCTTTAAAAAGAAGATAGGATATAACTATTTAAATAAATACCAAACAAATAAATCTTGCACTTATGAACACATCACTGTACCAAAAAAAAAAAAAAAAAAAAAAAAGAGTCTGCAGCAAAGGCTGGGTAATGGGAAGAGGGTAAGGGAGAGCATTTGCAGTGTGCTGCTTGGAGCACAGTAGGGCCGTGGAGGGCCAGTGCCATGGCTGAAGAGTCTTCCTGTTGTTTATGGCCTGGCAGCACTGGTCCACAAGCCTTCTACAAACTCCAGGAACAATGGAGTAGCAAGGAAATGTCTCCACATAGAATGTGTGCTGTGGAGCATAATGTTGGAGATAGCAACTTTGCATGCCTGAAACTCTGTGATATTTAGAGTGCGTGTTCTCTCTCTAGGAGTTTAAAATGCATGTTTGTAATAGCCCCCTGTTTATGTGTTCACACACCTCTTTCTCTTCCTGAGATACATATGCATCTCTTTTGTCTTTGAGAAACCCTTCTCACACCATCCTTGCTCTTCCTCCTTCCTGAGTAGCTCAGACTTAACTTTGACTTAGCATGTGGTGGCATCATAACTGGTGGTGTCACCTGATGTAGGAACTTGTGGTGTCATCTCCCATTGACCTCCTCCCATACTACTCCATACAGAATAATCAGTCATGTCTTTTGCAGTGGTGTCTGACACCAGGGTGTCATCTGGGGTGGGTGGGGGGGGGTGAGGCTTTAGGGCAGAGCCAAAAGGGCTTGCTCCCAACTCCCTATCCCACATGGCTTTACTTATAAGCTGCATGGGGAAGGGATGGTGTGTGTGTGCTGGGCCCTCTCCCTCCCTGTCCCGTGTGGCTTTACTCAGAAGTAAAGTTGTGCGGGGCAGGGATAGGGGCAACAGGCTCTCTCCCTCCCTGCCGTGTATCATGGCACACAGCAGGGAGTGGGGGTGCTCACCACATGTCACCTCTTTTCTGTGGTGTCACCCCCATTCAGTGGTGTCACTCGGTGTGGTCCGCACCCCCTGAAGCTCCCTCATGCTGCTAACTTTCTTTCAGTTAGTCTCAAAGGTGCTACAAGATCCCTCTACATACTACAAGTATTAAAGATACAGGAGCACTGTCCTCTTTCTTTTGGGGCCACACTAGTTAGAGCTTAAGTTTGGAAAGTAGGGATTTCTATCAGACTCTCCTTTGATGACCATCCTGAGCAGTGGTGCAGTTGTGAAATCTGATGTGTAAGCCAAAACAGACAGTACAACAACATCCCCATGGCTCTGTTGATCTAAGGTGAATATCACATTACACCAGTGGTTCTCAAATAGTGGGGCGGGACCCCTGGGGGAGGTGCAAGAATTGCTGAAGGGGAGTGAGAGACTTGAAGGCTCTGATGCTCTTCTTCTTCCTCCTCCTCCTCCAAACTTTTTATGTGCAAAATTTGCACATGCTTTGAGTTAAATATTGAATTTAGTTCAATAAAACTGTTCTAATCTTTCCTTATAAAATGTTAAAATATGCAAACTAAATAAAACATTCTCTATTCATATACTACATCGGGGGGGGGGGGCACAACATCAACATGTAACTGTAAAGAGGAAGGGTCCCAAGGTTAAAAGCAATTAGGAGCAGGTTTTATCTCTACCAGATGCAGGTTTTTTCCAAAACCACCCAAATATTTGGATTACTAAGGAGCCGTTACAGTTCAGGATCTTGTGGCTCCATTTGTAACAAAACAATTGAAAGTTTTAAAAAATAAATTCAACATGTAATTTTTTTTGGGGGGGGGGGATATGTACTTATAATATATCATACATGACACTTTTATGCCAAGTTATATGTAGGGTATTTTCTCGTCTTAAAGTCTTAAAGTACCAAAGTGACTTTCAATCTGTAAAGGAGGCTAATATTGCATTAAAAAAAAGAAAAAGAAAAAAGAAAACCACAAGTGAAATATTTTGATTTTTGTTGAAAGAAGGACTCCATGACTTCAGGATTTATGCGAATGTTATATATAAACTATCCAAGGGAAGGAAAACAAACAAACAAGCAAGCAAACACATACATACACACCTGACAATTTTCAGTGCCTGCGTGTTATCCCTGGCCTCAGTGAACTGAAAATAAATACAAAATTATAAATCTCATTACAGAGAAACTCTGTTGAAGGGAAAGGAAAAGGGAGAAAAGGAAGCATCTGCTAAAATATAGAAACATACCTGTTATTTTCTAGAACTTAATTGTCTTGGCTTGCAACCTCATCAAATGCTTTACAATTACATATGTTCTTTACTTCCTCAAAGAATATGCAAGAATCATGTTTGCTATTGTAATGCATCTTTCTACAATAGGAGATTCCAGTTATATTTGCAGAACCATATATTCCCCTATGGGCCAGCCCGGGCCCTGAGATATGCAGGGGCTGCTTTTCATGGGAACCTTACACCAAGGAGATTACCACACATGCCTTTTAAACTACAGTTACTATTGGGAAGAAGCACCTTTTCACACTACGTCGCCTCCAACCCATAGCTGCTTTTTCTGCAAAGTGTGGTCAGGATATCCCTTTTAATTCATGGAGAAAACCTGTAAATAAACTCCCAATTGAGGAGGACACAATTAACAAAATAGCAAAATAGAAAGCAAATATGTCTTATCGCTAGGATGCCTAAAGATAGATAAAGATGAACTAGAGAAACAGACTGTTTGTGTCATAGATAGCAGAGCAGGTCAAAGAGGTCTCTTCATGACATCCAAGGTTTGTTTATTGCCCCTAAGTAGCGGCAACATGTCTGCATTTACCCTAAATAAGGAATGCCAGGCTCAGACAGTGAGTGAAAACAGTCCTCATTAGAGAATGGATGATGGTACCATGAGGGTCTTAAAACTGTGTATGTTTCGTATCGAATGACTGAAAAGGGGTGTATGTATTTATCCTCTGTGTATCCAGTCAGTGTATGGCTTGGAAGTTCTTTGTTTGAATTCCTATAAAAAGGTATATCACCTTTGTTCAGGGCTTCAGACTTTGGAGAAATATTCCTCTGACGCCAGCTGGCTAATGAACTGCTGAACATTCACTTCTGGTCTTTCTGGATTGTCTTCGCTGAAATATCTGCAATACAATCATGCTGCAGTCCCATTACTTCTGAGGTGCAAAATGTCACAGCTGTGGCAGTTCCAATATTGGTAGTCACATTGTGTCACTGGCTCCTCGTCTTCCCTGTCTCCTCTCTCCCTCCTTATTTCCAAGCAGGATGATTTACTTGATTTTTCTACATATTTATTTTCTTTAATTTGAATTTAAACCACATTAGCATAACTCTGGAATTGTGTTAAAAAGTAAAAATAAAAATAAAAAACCATAGGCATGCTGCATAGGGCAGGGAGACAGGGTAAAAGGACCATTGGAAAACAGCATGATAGCAGAAACAGCCCCTGTAGGGCTATTGCGGAGACGTGTGATAATGGCTGCTCTGAAATGGGTATTTTTTTCCATTTTCATTAACTATAGTAATTTTTGGGGGGGAAAGGGGGTTCATGTAGTAATGGCCCTTGTCAGACTATCTATCAGGGCAGTGGCTCTGCAGGGTTTCAGACAAGTGTTCTTCCTAGTTCAACATGAAAATACAGGGAAATGAATCTAGGATTTTCTTTGTGTAAAACAATTAATTTATCACTGAGTTCTGCCCTTTCTCATGTGGATATAGAAATATTGAACATAGAACATATAGATCATAGTAGGCAAAGCATGTAAACTTGGAAGGACCCAGTTCAAACCTCACCTCAACCACAAAGCAGTCATTTCTGTGGATGGAATAAAGTATCCCACATGCATGAAAAGCAGTTGCATTCAGTTTGAAGAGATTCAATTGTTTGGACAACCATACACAACTAATTAATTCCAAACTCTTTTTATCAACAGTAATCTTGTAGCAGCTGCATCTTGTCCCAGAGGAATTCATAAAGGCTTTTCACCTACTTGCTTGTTGGGATTTGTCTCAAAAGTAAAACAATACAAAGGATATATATACCTAGCAATTCCCACAGCTAACACTTCCCAGAACTTGCAAGAACTTTTAGGATCTAAAATCAATTAGCTTTTCCAGCTTAAAGTTGCAGGTGACGATGAGAGTTGTGCTGAAAATAACAATGCTTCCTGTTTTTTGTTGTTGTACTTCTGTTATATGAAAAGCTTTACACTGCAGAGTTATGGCAGAGTTTCGTGCCTGGAGGCTTACTATGCAGCAGCCCCTTAATTGCTGGATAGTGAACTAAGAGGTAGCAATGATCAGAGAAAAGTATGTGGCCTTTCCTCTTCTTAGGGCCAAAAGACGGAGGCAAGTGGCCTGCCAGATCCTGCTTTAAAGACAGGAGGGTCTTGCCTGATGTTGTGCCTGGAATGGGAAATGAGGGAGGATATATGCCTTGGGAGAAAGAAAGGAAAAGTGGTGCTGGGGGGAAGGGACTACATCAGAAGCACCCAGGACAGGCAGGGTTAGAAGAGGATGAATGGGCAGAGGTTTGGGGCAGGTGGTGCAAGGTGACCCCCACAGAATCATAGAATCACTTTTATCACATGGGGAAATCCCGTGCAAAAACAGGGATTTAAATTGGAAAAAAACCCCTCAAAAGCGGGTTGATTTTCACACAATGTCATTGTTAAACTAAAGTTAACCTGAATGGAAAGTGGAGGGAAACTAGACAAAAGCTGCTCCTTTTTACTTTCAGAAAATCCCGAAAGTAAAAAGGAGCAGCTTTTGTTTACTTTCCGTTCAGGTTAACACAGGTTTAACAACAACATGTGTAAAAATCAACCCACTTTTGTGGGTTTTAAAAAACCTTTTAAATCCAGTTTTTGCATTGGATTTCCCCTGTGTGATAAACTCCTTAGACTTGGAAGGGGCTACAAGAGCCATCCAGTTCAACCCCCTGCCATGCAGGAATACACAACTAAAGCACTCCTAAAAGATGCACATATTACATTTATTGCATTATTTATAATACATATTACATAATGTTTGTGCTTCATTACATTGCACTTGTATTCTCCCATTTAGCTATCCCCCATGGCAAATAAATGGTTTCATAAGGGTTTACATCCAAAGATATGGTTACTTTGTTCAACTGAAGATGTGGATTTTGGACTTCTGGCATTATGTTAACATCCTGGCCTCTTGTCTTCCTGGTCTATAATCTTCACATTGCCAGTGCTTCCACTCCATAGCCTTCCTACCAACTGCATAATTCCTTCTTTGACTTTACCCTTGGTGTTTTCCTGGATTCTCTAATGGCTTTCAACCCCCATGTCTTCAACTTTGTGCCTTTTCTACCTGCCCTTCCCCAGGATGTTTTTGCTTTCACCTTACCCCATATTTTTTCAGATCATTGCTACATCTTAGCTCAGTATTGAGCAACTACAAGCAGAAATGTCTACTCCAAACTTTTTTTGAATCCTGGTGGAGGAGAAGGTTGCTTTCACAGTCCATACAGAACTTGGCTTTCACCTGGAACTATTTGCTTTTATTCCCTCTTTAAACAAAGCTTAAACAATAGAGTTAATTTTGCTAGGCGATTCTGGGAGTCATCATCCAAAAATGTGTGCATGCTCTAGTTTTGAAGCTATATTATCTGTGCTCCCACATTCTCAATTATTCTGGTCTAAGCTGTGGAAGCTTAACCTGTGTGTGTGGATAGTCCTGACATATGACCATCTTTATTCTCCTGCCTCAGGCAGTGGGTGAACTTAGTACCACTGCTGGGATGGGGACTTTCCAACATCTTGAGCAAGTGTTAGGTAGAATCTGACTTTTTTCAGCTGTTCTGTGCCAGGAACAACCCTGTGGCCAATTGTTACCAGACAAACTATTGCCCTTTCCTTCCTCTCATCTCTTGCTGCTGAATAAGACTAAGCACACATGGTAAGCTTTTGATATAATGCTAATTTGTATTGCATATATCAGAACAAAGGGAAAATATCTTAGATCAGGGTTTCTCAAACTTTGCTTCTCCAGATGTTTGCTCAGTTCCCAGATATCCTAACCAGTTTATCCTATGGTCAGGAATTATGTGAGATGAAACCTAAAACATCTGAGGGACTCAAAACTGAGAACCAGAAGTTACTTTGTATGGAATGCCACTCAGAGAAGGAAAGGGATCAAAAGAACTAATTTGGGGAAAATGCCCAAATTATGTGTGAACTAACAGATGAATGAAGACAATGGAAAAGAATACATGAGGAAATACAGAACAGCCAGTTTGATTTCTATCCAGTTTGCTACAAGAAAGAGGAAGATAAAACTTTTAATGAACTACGTAGCCAGTGTAACATGGGGAAAAGAAGAGAGAGCTAGGAACATAAGAATGCAAGAAGAGCTGTATTAGATGAGATCAAACGTTCATCTAGTCCAGTATTTGACTCCCGCAGAGGCCACAGGGATCCGTATGGGAAGCCCACAAATGGGATATGAGCACAACCACTCACTTTTGTTCCCTAGCAACTGTATTTGGAGGCATACTGTCTCAGAGTTTATTCTGGATAAGAAACTGCTGATTTGGAGTGTATACATTTCCCAAGACTTCTATTGGGTAGAATGGCTTTACCACATGGGAAGTCATAGACATTGGACATAGACAATAGGTTTTTCTACATCTAGTAATAATTTGCTGAAGAGAAATTGGATTATAATTATTGATAATCAGAGGCACATTCTCTTTCCTACCCTGATTGATAAACGCTGAAAATAACTTCTCTGTTCTCTTCTTAAAGTTCCCTTTGAATAATGTATGTTTGGAGACTGGGAACATTCCTTTCTTGAACTGTAATACTCCTATCCAGCACTGAAGGCTGATCCTCTGTTAAGGCTTCTACCCTGTGTACACTTTCTTTTGAGGAAGATATATTCAGGTGGACACTTTTAAATAAGCATATATCCTATCAGTATATAATACTGCAAATCACAGAACAATTCACTGAATATTTGAAAAAAAGCAAGCAAAATTCAGGCACTGTGTGCATGTGCATGTGTGTGTTTGTGTAATGAGAGTGTGTGTGTGTGCTGGTCTGCAGTATTTCAAGTATAATCATGTTTTTAATAGCTGAGATGTTTAAAAGTCCAAGATATGAAAACTTCAGTCCAAGAATAGAACTCATTTTTAAAAAATAAACTGTACATGCTGCATACATTAAATAGATGAGCATGTCAACCTCAGTACATTCCTTCTGTCTGAGAGCTATTTCTACTGATGACAAACTCCACAAACATGATTGTTTCAAATGAATGTGAATTTTACAGCACTATTCACTTGTCTATGCTCCTGGTTCATAAGGGGAAGAAAACAGAGGTGTGATCAAGAGAAGTGATCACAGAAGAGTTAAATTCCCCAAGTTTTTAGATTAATTTCTTATCATTCTAAGAGATTGTTAAATGTCAAAAAGTGGGTCCCCCTCCTCCCAGCTATCAGTCTAAAACTGAACATACTGTGAGACATAAGGTAGCAGGTGTCTTGGCTCTAAACTATCAAGTCTGTGGGCATTCTGTTATAACAGGTGCTCCAAAAATTTGAACAGATTTTAACAAGAGCTGTATGGGCTTTTTAATTAGCCTGGTTACTCAGCATGTGTAAGAAAGCACTAGGTATATGCTTAAAACATCACAGTGTCATACACGGAAAAAAAGCGAGAGAAAGAAAGCTCACTTTTCTTTTGAGCTCTCTCAGTCCTTCATTTCTTCCTTCTTGTTGATACAGGGATTTTAATCCTCCCTTTATGAAGTAAAGCTGCATAGAGGTAAAAAGTGAATGTTTAATTCTTGGATGGACTTGACCTGGATGTATTCTCCTTGAAGAACAACAGAGCAGCAAACAAGAGCTTTTTCTACTATATTTTGCGTGCCAAGGCACTATACTTTCCTTTCTGTTTCGGTCTAAATCTTGATCGTACTATGCATTAGGAGAACAGCTGAGAAAGATTTTGAGCTTGAAGCGAAAGAAAATGTAATGTTTTATTTGGAGTGAATGTTCAGGGGGAAGGGAAGAATTTGCTTTTGCTAAGGTTGTGTAATAACAGAGAACAAAAATACTTGCGATAAAATCTAAATTTGTATCAGAATGCATGCCAGTGACCAGTTTATCAAACCAAATTATAGTTTTAAAAAATAGCAGTAGTATTGGTATTTGTGACTCACTTCACATTTTAGCCATCAAAACTCTGTGATTCAAAATGATTCTGTTCTGAGAACAAATTATTTCTGCCTAAATTTATTTTCTAGATTTTTTCCTTAAACAGTAATGTTTAAACAGTTAAACAGTAATATGTGGAAATATCACAATGTATCATGTAAAGTTTACTGCAGTTTCACAGATATACAATTTGTTGTTTGACCCTCATAGATTTATGATATTTTGTTTTTGTTTTGTTTTGTTTTTTTAATTCTTTTTATATAACTCTTTACGTGCCTGGTTAAGAACTAGAACTTGTCTAGTAACTTAAAATGGTCAAGTAGCTTCCATATACGCACACCACACCAAAATCTGTATCATCTGTCTAGTATGGCCCATTTTGCTATATGCTCATCTCTCCACATTTGTGGCTTTCACTTCTGCGGACCTGATTATTCTCGGATTTTATTAATATGTTCTCTCCAGTAGTATCTAGGTCCTCCAGTGCAACTCTATGGTCAACTTTAATCTCAGGTAAAAACTTAGTGTTTTTGTTATTTGCAGTTTTCACACATTTGCAGGGGTCCTGTGCCCCTAGCCCCAGCAAATGTGGAGGGATGAGTGTATATTTTCCCATTATATTGACGCTTGCTTTGCAGTGGTCAGCTACTTTGAAGTATTTGAATTGTAAATATATAAAAATGAGATATTCCTTTGTGTCTGCTGTGAGGATGGAAACACCTTTTTAAAAAAGGATATTATAGCCCAAACTGTAAATAGTTCTCAGAATCATTCTACTTAGAGGATTCTGGGAGCTATAGTCCAAAAAGTAACTTTGTATCTTTGCACAATCCTATGCAGGCTTACTTCAGTCAAAATTTCAGGGTGTTCTGTTCAGTGGGACTTAGTGCTGGGTCAGTGTGCACAAGAGACAGTGTTGTGTAGTGCTTTGAGTGTTGGACTGGCACTCTAGGAGACCAGGGTTTGAATCCCTGCTCAATCATGGAAACCCACTGGGTGACCTTAGGTAAGTCACACACTCTCAGGCTCAGAGGAAGGCAATGGCAGTCCCCCCTGAACAGATCTTGCTGAGAAAACCCCATGATACGTTTGCCTTAAGGTTGCCATAAGTCAGAAATAACTTTAAGGCATACAACAACAACAATGCACAAGATTTGCTGCTTACATAGCATTTCACTTCAATTTTCTGAAAATAGCTGTATCCATTGAATACGACCAGTGCAAGTCAGGGGATCCCCCCCCCCCCCAATTCAGTTTTAAAGAAAATAATTGCACATGTAATCATATTTGGAAATAGGGCTTCTGCTTAAATTAACTGTTAAATTCTTCTTCCTCCTACTTTTCCCATAATATTTTGGCATTCTTATGTTTTTCTCTGTTTATTTCCATCCACAGCCAATGATATGGAGCCAAGAAATATATGGCAAGATGATAGCATATATTGTGTGTGTGAGAGAGAGTGCGCACAGAAAGTTTCAAAAGGGGTACTCTAAAATAATCAAAATCCTCATCTGCTTTATAAAATAGTACAGAGATGAAACAAACTACAGTGCTTGTTTTCTCCCCAAATCAATTTAGGTGGAGTAATTCCATTGCTAAGTTGTTTATGGAATCTGCAATGGAATGGAGACTGAGCAAAGTTACACAAGCCATAAAGTCTAACCAGCCCAAAGACCTCTAAATCTTCTTTTTGAGAGGAAAGGAGGGAAGAGAACATGTATCCTTACTAAAGTCTATAGGGATTACTATTCAAACAGGTTGTTGGTTAAACATAATTATCCAATTTACATTCACAACATCTTTGCTTTCTTTTTTCCTTGTAAAAACCAAATAAAACCCTGTTGACACACACAAAAAAGTGTACTGTATGTGAAAATGTGTGTGCACAAGTATAAATTCTGATTGACAAAAAGCTAATCAATGATGGTACAAATTAACTGTTTGGGATGTCCTCCATTGCATAATATTTCCCCAATATTAATCATTATTTTTCATCTTAGAAGCAGAGAATGATGTTCTGCTGGTTGCTCACTTGATAAAATAAGAGGGACTTACATTATCTGTCTGTTTGAAATTAACTTTTAAACAAGATGTTGCAATTACAAGCAATACTTGAAAACCATAAATTGGAGAGCAAGGAGTTAAGTCACTAATTACAGTTTATTTATCTTTCTTATATTTAGTTTGGCAGTTCTGATTATCTTTTCACTGTACAGTGTTGGAGGTCAATTAGAATTCAGCTGATCCTGGAGTCAGTTGACAATGCTATTTATAATTAGATGGTGGAAAGTAAAGGAGCCGATGTTTTCTCTTTCTCTTCCTCATTAGGGCTGGTTAGCTCAGCTCAGTTTTATTGCTAGCTTAAAGTCAAGGAAAAAGTTCATGCAACTGTTTCCTAAATGAACTGTTTTGCAAAGTGCTGTTCTCTCTCTTTTTTAATGAATGCCTCTTCTCTCTCAAAAATGCAGAGTTCCCATTTTAAAATGTAACATTTCTTATTATTGATTGTCCCCAGTAAATTAAACCTTTGACCAGCAAGATTTAAATAACAGACTATTTACATATATATTCTTTTTTTTCTAACTACGAACCCCTCCTCTGCATCTTACCTAAATAGACTAGAATTAGCCTTCCAAGCTTCACATCTACCCTGTTTCCCTGAAAATACAACATCCCCTGAAAATAAGAGGTTTTGCTGTAGAGGTTTTGCTGAATTGCTAAATATAAGGTCTCCCCTGAAAGTAAGACCTAGCAAAGTTTTTGGTATATAAATATATTTACAGTATATAATATTTTTTTTTGTTCAATAATAAATGTGAATTCTTCTTCATGGAAAAATAAGACACCCCCTGAAAATAAGACCTAGTGCGTCTTTGGGAGCACAAATTAATATAAGACACTGTCTTATTTTCAGGGAAACTTGGTAGCTCTACAAATTTGAAGATGGCCTCTGTATATTCCCACATATTCATGACGTTGTATATTTGATATCCAATCATCTATATTGAATAACTGATACTTGGCTTCAATATTTGATTTTAGAAATATATGTTTGGAAAATTCCATGTTTTAGTCACAACATCCTCTACTCAGCTCCTTTGTTTTTGAGGACAGACATCTTTTTGAGGGCTGGTGCTTCAACTGAATTGTGTGATTAAATCACAATGAATTAATTTAGGAAAAACTTGCTTCCTCTGCCATGTCTGAGAGCTTCATCAAATGGTATTTAACATTCCTGCTAAATGGCATTTAACATCCCTGCTCTGCTCTATGAGGCATTTACTGCACTTGGACAGTGCAATTTGGCAGGGTTTCAACTTATTCCCATACTTTTAAACATCTATATAAAGCTGTTGGGTGAGCTCACGAAGAAATCTGAAGTAAGGGATTATCAGAAAGCTGACGATTCCAGGCTCTCTGTGATCTCTGGAGCAGACAAGACTGTGAAGATGCTGAAATGCTTCCAAGATGCACTAATGGGCTGTATGAAGGGTACTGATTCATTATAATTCATTCCGTCTAATTATAAGATTGTATGTACAGCACTGTGTAAATTTACAGCACTATATAAATAATAATAATAATAATAATAATAATAATAATAAATATAAAATGACTCCTGATAAAATGGAGGCACTTTGGGTAGATGGTTCTTGAGTCCAAGAAGTCTGTGCATATTATGCCCATATTGGCTTTCTGTACACTTCGGGGCCTAGTTCAGGTGCTGGCTTTTACCTTTAAAACTTTAGAGAGTTTGGGTCCCTGGAACAGAAGGACAGGCTCTTCCCATATCAATCTGCCTGTTCTTTAATATCTTTTGCCTGGTGCCTTTGTCTGAGTGCCTCCTTTCTCTTGGGTCCATTTTATGACAACAAAAGGCATCCAAGGGTTGGTCCAGTCATTTTTATTGCTGCCTTAAAATAAAAAGAAAGGTCATGTCACTTTTTCTTAAAGGAACCATTTTGGTGGCAAGCAAACATGTTCTTATTCACCCAAGAATTTTAATTTTTTGTAATTTTTATAACTATCATGGTTTTTAATCTGTTGTTTTATTATTTTGCAATAAAACATGTACACTACCCTCAAAACCCTAATATGATGAATCATGGTTGCTGTTGGTGGTTGTTGTGTACCTTGAAGTTGTTTCTGATTTATAGCAACCCTTAGAAGAACATATCACATAGTTTTCTTGGCAATGTTCATTCAAAGGGTGTTTTTTGCCTTTGACTTCCTCTGAAGCTGGGAGAGTGTGACTTGGCCAAGGGTACCCACTGGGTTTCCTTAGCTGAGCAAGGATTCAAATCCTGGTCTCCAGAGTCATAATCCAACTCTCAAACCACTACACTAGTCTTGCTTTCTGAAAGGTGGTGTAAAAAGTTTTGTAGAAAAATATTCATATTTATAAATCCTTTCTGTTATCACTCAATCTGTTTTAAACACTTAAGGTTACTAGTGTACAACAGATACAGTTTCTTGGGCCTACAACAGCATTCACTTTAAAAAATGATATAACATAGTATATTTTTTTTAGTTCTTTAAAGCAGTTCTTTAAAGCAGTACTCTTCTGTAGCCTAGTATTTTGAGCCTTGAGGTAAAAGTCTGATGAAAGCAAAAGAAAAGAGAATAAAACATATAAATGCAGTCCAAGTTAAAGCCCAGAACAAATTTAGCATCCAGGGGCACAGTGGTTTCCTTTTTAAAGATTTTTTTTAACCTAAAGTAAAATAAACCACAAAATGTATAAAACCAACACGGCAAGAAGCACATAAAACACACCATTCTGAAGATTAATCCAGATCATCCAGATTAATTGCATCCAATATCATTATGATCATTACATTACATTATTATCATAATAGATTAATTACATTATTCAAAAATTTGTTAGTAAACCTTTTCATAAAGTACTATGTGAAACAGATGGGCAATACTGTTTGCTATGAAATTTAGAATAATTAGTAAGTGAGCCCCATATCACATAGAATGAATGATGTTCACACTAGTTTCAAGTGAGAAACTGCTCTTCAGTTTAGATACCATCTCTGTTTTAGAATCATAGAATCATAGAATCATAGAGTTGGAAGAGACCACAAGGGCCATCCAGTCCAACCCCCTGCCATGCAGAAACTCCCAGTCAAAGCATCCCCGACAGATGGCCATCCAGCCTCTGCTTAAAGACCTCTAAGGAAGGAGACTCCACCACACTCTGAGGGAGTGTGTTCCACTGTCAAACAGCCCTTACTGTCAGGAAGTTCCTCCTAATGTTGAGGTGGAATCTCTTTTCCTGCAATTTGTATGCATTGTTCCGCATCCTAGTCTCTGGAGCAGCAGAAAACAAGCTTGTTCCCTCCTCAATATGACATCCCTTCAAATATTTAAACAGGGCTATCATATCACCTCTTCACCTTCTCTTCTCCAGGCTAAACATCCCCAGTTCCCTGAGGCATTCCTCATAGGGCATGGTTTCCAGACCCTTCACCATCTTAGTTGCCCTCCTTTGGACATGCTCCAGTTTCTCCACATCCTTTTTGAATTGTGGTGCCCAGAACTGGACACAGTATTCCAGGTGGGGCCTGACCAAAGCAGAATAGAGTGGCACTATTACTTCCCTTGATCTAGACACTATACTTCTATTGATGCAGCCTAAAATTGCATTGGCCTTTTTGGCTGCCGCATCGCACTGTTGACTCATGGTCTACTTGGACTCCTAGATCCCTTTCACATGTGGTCTCATTCACCCAGGTGTCCCCCATTTTATATCTGTGCATTTCATTTTTCCTCCCTAAGGGTAGAACCGTACATTTCTCTGCGTTGAATTTCATCTTGTTAGCATTGGCCCAGCTTTCTAGTCTATTCAGGTCATTTTGAATTTTGATCCTGTCCTCTGGGGTATTAGCTACTCCTCCTAGTTTAGTGTCGTTTGCAAATTTGATAAGTATGCCCCCAATTCTATCATGCAAATCATTAATAAAGATGTTGAATAGTACTGGGCCCAGGACAGCCCACTGGTCACTTCTCTCCAGGTTGAAAAGGAATCATTGTTGAGCACCCTTTGAGTTCGGCCAGTCAACCAATTACAAATCCATGTAACAGTTAACTTGTCTATCCCACATTTTGCAAGCTTGTTTGCAAGAATGTCATGGGGAACCTTGTCAAAGGCCTTACTGAAATCGAGGTATACTATATCCACAACATTCCCTTCATCTACCAAGCTGGTAATTTTATCAAAAAAAGAGATCAGGTTTGTTTGGCATGACTTGTTTCTCTGAAACCCATGTTGGCTTTTTGTGATTATGGCATTGGCCTCTAAGTGTTCACAGACTCTCTGCTTAATGATCTGCTCTAGAACCTTTCCTGGAATTGATGTCAGACTAACTGGACGATAATTGTTGGGATCCTCTTTTTTTCCCTTTTTGAAGATTGGGACAACATTTGCCCTCCTCCAGTCTGCTGGGACTTCTCCTGTTCTCCAGGAGTTCTCAAAGATGATTGCCAGTGGTTCTGATATTACATTTGCCAGTTCTTTTAATACTCTAGGAGGTAGTTCATCTGGTCCTGGAGATTTATATTCATTTAGGTTAACCAGGTATTCCTGTACTATCTCTTAACTTATTATGTGCTGAAATTCCCCTTTTCTCTGCTCCATTATCCTTAGGTTGAGCACCCTTTGCCCTTTCTGAGAAGACTGAAGCAAAGAAGGTGTTGAGTAATTCTGCCTTTTCTCTGTCCCCTGTTAGCATTTTGCCATCATCTGCGTGCAGTGACCCTACTGTTTCCTTCTTCTTCCTCCCTGCTACAACACTGTTTTTACATTGTTCATCCCCCCAATACTCCATTCATTGCTTTCAAAATTACTGTGTCTGGGTGTGTCTCAAGGCCACCTCGACCTTTAGATGGAAGGAGACTGAAGATTAAAGTTGGTATGAAATTTTTTTAGACTGTTGATGATTTACTTTGTTAGTGAAGATTATCAGACAGAGGTAATGACAGGAGAAGGACAGGAGTGAAGTGCAATGCTTTTGTCCTTATTGCACAATTGCGCGAATATTATCAAATGGCGAATATTATCAAATGGCGAAAGACTCGGCTCTTGTCCAACAGAACCCGCCATAGGCAGCATCATGGTGCCTATCGGGAGGCTTTGCGTGCAGCACAGAGATCTTTCTGTTCTGCACACATTGCATCTGCAGAGTACCACCCCACAGAGCTGTTCAAGGTGGTAGGGGAGTTGACACAGGTCCTTCCTGTGTCAAACCCCCTACTGGACCCTACAGCAGCCTGCTGTGAAGCGTTTAACATCCACTTTGCAGAAAAAAATCTCTCGGATAAGGACCGATTTGGATACCAATGTTCTACCAGTGTCCGTAAATGAGGTGTCCACCAACTCTGTTGCTGCCATTTTACTGGATGAGTTTCAATCTGTGAGTACCAAGGACATGGACAAGCTCTTTGGAAGTATAAGGAAGACGACTTGCTCTCTCGATCTGTGTCCATCTTGGCTGGTCATCCAGGGAGGGGACACATTGAGAACATTCCTCTGGAATGTAATCAATGCGTCCCTTAGGGAAGGCACTATTCCCTCTTGTCTGAAGGAGGTGCTGTGAAGCCTGTCCTGAAGAAACCTTCCCTTGACCCCCTGGACAGGAACAACTACAGACCAGTTTCCTTGCTGCCATTTTTAAGCAAGGTGATTGAGAGAGCCGTCGCCTCCTAACTCCGTCTTGGATGAAACCGATTATCTCAATCCATTTCAAACCGGCTTCAGGACAGGTTATGGAGTTGAGACTGCCATGGTCGCTCTAACGGACAACTTCCGCCTGAGTATCGACAGTAGTAGTGTGACCCTGCTGGAGCTCTTGGATGTATCAGCAGCTTTTGACAAAATAGATCATTCCATCCTTTTGGATCGCCTGAGGGAGCTAGGGATTGGAGGCACCACGCTCCAGTGGTTTCGGTCCTTCCTTTCTGGTAGATCCCAAAGGGTGAGGCTCAGAGACAGTTGCTCTTCCAAAATAGAGCTTAATTGTGGCATACTTCAGGGTGCCATCCTGTCCCCGATGCTATTCAATATCTACATGAAGCCGCTGGGCGAGATCATCTGGAGGCATGGATCTCAGTGCCATCAGTATGCTGATGACATTCAGATACACTTCTCCATGACCAGATCGTCGGCTCAGACTTCAGATGGTGTCTCTCCTCTCAATGACTGTCTAGCAGCAGTAATGGATTGGATGAGGAAAAACAGATAGAAGCTTAATCCAGACAAAATGGAGGTACTGACAGTCACAGGCCCGAAACCAGGTTTGGGAATACAATCTCCAGTCCTAGATGGAGTCACACTCTCCTCAAAGGACTCTGTTCGCAGCCTGAGGGTGCTCCTAGATTCATCGCTTCACAAGACTAATCAGGTGAATGCGACAATCAGGAGTGCCTGTTTATTAGCTTCAGCTGATGCGCCAGCTGCGCCATTTCCTGGATGTTTGGGATCTGGAATCTGTGGTACACGCACTGATAACCTCATCTTTGGACTACTGCAATGTGCACTACATGGGGCTACCCTTGTGCTTAACCTGGAAACTACAACTGGTTCAAAATATGGTAGCCAGGCTTGTTACCGGAACATCTAGGAGAGAGCACATAACACCAGTGCTTAAGTCTCTCCACTGGCTGCCAATTAGTTTCCAGGTACAGTACAAGGTGTTGGTTTTAACCTTTAAAGCCCTACATGGCTTGGGCCCATCCTATCTTAGGGACCGCCTCTTCCCATACACACTTCGGTCCTCTGGGAGGAACCTGCTACAGCCCATGAAGACCAAGCTGTTGCAGACCTCTCAGAGGGCCTTCTCTGCTACTGCCCCCAGGCTGTGGAACAGCCTGCCAGATGAGATGCATCTTACTGTGTCCTTCGACAGCTTTAAAAAAGCCTTAGATGTATCTCTTCTGGCAGGCCTTCCCAGATAATGTCTAATACTCTCCAGCTCCAAACTTAAGGCCCAGAGTCTTTCCAGCTTCTTCCACCCTATGAATTCAGCCTTTACCCAAACTGCTCAAGAATTTTAGGCTTATGATATTTTGTTGTTTGTATTTGTGTATCCTGTTTTAATTCAATGCTAATTTAATTTTATTTTAAGGGGTGGTAGGTTGGGACTGGGTTGTACCAATTTTAACTGTTACTGTTTTAATTTTGTTGTACCGCGATTGCCTGTTCAAAGGGGCGGGCTATAAATAAAATGTATTATTATTTTATTATTAGATGTCGCAATTATCCCATGATTATCCTGTCAATGAAAAGGAATTCTCCCATCATTTGCCTCCATTTTTTTAATAATTGGATAACCTGTTCATACTGAAGTGATGGGACAATTCCTCTTCATTGATGGGATAATCACTGGATGAGCCCCATGTGTCAGATAATCTTTGCATGACACTTTGCTCCTGTCCTTCTCCTGTCATCCCACCCACCAACCTCTATCTGATAATCTCCATTGTTTTGCATTCATTGCCTGATTTAGAGAGAGCTGCCTTGGAATTTTCTGCCCCAGTGCAAAAATTATATGTCTGTTTTTGAGAGCTAGCATGGTGTAGTGGTTTGAATACTGGACTATGACCCTGGAGAACAGGTTCAAATCCCCACTCACCCATGGAATCTACTGGGTGACCCCTCTGAAAAAATATTGATAATAAACCCCCATGATAGGTTTGCCTTAGGATCACCATAAGTTGGAAATGACTTGAAAGAACACAACCAGAACAATGTTGGGTATTATGGACTTTGACTTGAAAAAGTGGTTTATGTGATTAAAGGGAAAGAAATGTCTTGGCCACATACACTCTTCCTCCAAAGATTTCAGAGTTGCTTATTTGTGATTCCCAGGTAATACCATATTATGGTGATTTACATAACTGCTTTGTTTAGCCAATTTTGCCTTTTCTGTTCTTTGGTGTCATGCACGTGCGCGCGTGCGCGCGCGCGCACACACACACACACACACATTTACCCAAACTGATTATCAATATGTGTAATTGTCAAGCCTAGGATATGCCACCATAAATACATGATCTCAGAACACAGATGGATCCGCAGGTAAGTTCAGGTGTGTTTGCAGGTTGTCCAAAATAGGGATGCAAAAAACAACAACTCATTTGTCCTGAGATTTGTCGTGTATCTGGCCTTTTCAGCTTGACAAGACAGTGCCGTGAGCATTCATCAACAGTCTCAGAAGTTCTGACATGAAAACAAATTGCCAAAGTATTTTTAATTGCATTTTCCATAATGTTAATACATTATGACAGAATTTGTTCAAAACACCTGATCATTAAAAGTATAGGCTGCTTTTTAACAAAGATGTTTATGTTTGGCATTTTTATGTAGCATAGTTCTAATACTCTAATACTCAAGCTGTACAAAACACCACCAGAAGCTACCAAGTTTACATGCCCAGCACGGCAGCATCTATTGCATTTTCCTGTATTTACCAAATTCACACAAAACAACCCATGAAATGTACAAATTAAGGGTAAAAAAAATCTCATCATCTCATATGAAAATAATTTAATCTTCCACTTCCTTTGGAGGTTTTTAAACAAAGGCTGGATGTCCATCTGTTGGGAGTGCTTTGATTGTATCTTTCTAATGACAGGGGGTTGGACTGGATAGTCCTTGTGGTTTCTTCCAACTATATGATTCCACGATTCATTATGAACCATGTGAAAAAAAATCTAACCAGGAACTATTGCTTCAGACCAGACACATACACACACCAATGTTATATGAAGACTACAAGGTACTCAGACCTAAGATCTCTCTCCTTTTAGTGGCAGTGGCGGCGGTATAGGCTGCCGCTGCCACTGCCACTGCCACTGCCACTGCCACTGCTGCCTCCTCCTCCTCCTCCTCCTCCTCCTCCTCCTCCAGCAAGCTTCAATAGATATAGTACTGTTGTAATAATTTGTTTTTGTTGTTAAGTGCCTTCAAATCTATGATTTACAGTGCCCCCATAGGGTTTTCTCAGCAATATTGATTGAGAGAAGGTTTGCTATTGCTTTCCTCAAAGGCTGAGAGAGTGCAACATGCTGAGTGAGGATTTGAATCCCCATTTCCAGGAGTCCTAGTGCAGAACCCCTCTCCATTGATGCCCCCTTGTCAACAAAACCTCCGAGACATTCAGAACAAGTGGTGGATCAATTTAGCAGAAAAGACACAACATTATGCAGATCTGGGTGATTCCAGAAGATTCTACAAAGCTCTTAAAGCAGTATTTGGACCTACTTATCAGGTCCAAAGCTCCTTATATAGTACGGATGGTCAAACACTAATCACAGATAAAGCCTCCATCCTGAATTGATGGGCTGAACATTTCCAAAGTCTCTTCAGTGCCAACTGAGTAGTCCAAGGTGCAGCTATCCAACACATGATACAACAACCAATGAAAAATGAACTGAAAGTGGCTCCCACTTTGGAAGAAACCATTAGGGCCATACAGCAGATGAAAAACAGCAAGGCAGCCAGGATTGATGGAATCCCATCTGAAGCTTGGAAACATGGAGGTCATGTAATCCATTGCTAAATTCCACGAGCTCCTTGTGAGTTGCTGGGAAAAAGGTGAACTGCCATCAGATCTCTGAGATGCAGTTATCATCACCCTGTATAAGAAAAAAGGAGCAAAATCTGATTGCTCAAACTATCGAGGTATAACACTGTTCTCCATTGCTGGAAAAATCTTTTAAAGGATACTCCTGAACACATTAGTTCTTGCTATTGCAGAAGAAATTGCAGAAGAAACTCTGTGGCTTCAGAGCTAATAGGAGCACTACAGATATGGTACAGGGGCGGGAGAGATTTAGGGTTTGATTTTACTGTAACTTGGTGTATTTTACTGTTTGGGCTAGAAATAAATCTATCTATCTATTATTATTATTATTATTATTATTATTATTTTGCTCTTAGACAACTGCAAGAGAAATGTAGCTTGTTTAACTTAAGCTGTCTGAAGGCTAGCACGAAGACTCTAAACTATCTAGTCTGTGAGCTGCTTTTTGCTGACGATGCTGCCCTTGTTGCCCATACAGAAGCAGCTCTGCAGCGCCTAATATCCTGCTTTGCAACAGCTGCAGAGCTGTTTGGGCTGGAAGTCAATTTGAAAAAAACAGAAGTTCTCTACCAGCCTGCATGTCACCATGTCACCATAGGCAAATCTGCGCTTAAGTCTGTCCAGCAGTTCACCTACCTGGGAAGTATCATCTCCTCAGATGCCAAGATTAATAAAGAGATTGATCACAGATTAGCAAAGGCATATAGTGCATTTGGAAGGTTTCACAAAAGAGTCTGGAGTAACAAACACCTGAGGCAAAGCACAAAAATCAGTGTGTACAGAGCCATTGTACTGTCCATTCTCTTCTATGGGTCTGAAACATGGGTCACCTATCACCAACATCTATGACTTTTTGAACACGTTCATCAGCGCTCTCTACGCACAATCCTAAATGTACACTGGACTGATTATGTGAGAAATGTTGCTGTCCTTGAGCAAGCAGGGATCACCAGTATTGAGGCCATGCTATTGAAAACGCAGCTGCACTGGGCAGGGCAAGTTTTTAGGATGGAGGACCACCGCCTCTCAAAAATAGTACTCTAGAATGAACTTGCCACAGGTCAGCATAAGAGGGGCGCTCCAAAGAAGAGATAGTGTACAAGGATTCCCTGAAACAACACCTCCAGCTTGGCCAAATTGATCACCAACAATGGTCTGCCCTGGCCTCACATTGGGTGGCATGGAGACGCACTATCCACAATGCTGCAGCCTCTTTCAAGAACTCATGCCGAACAAGTCTCAAAGAGAAACAACAACACAGAAAGAACTACAACTTGGAAATATCACTCTAGGAGACTTTCTGCTGTAACTGGACTTGTTTATCTTGGATTGGCCTTTTTAGTCATCAACATGCTTGTAGAAAGCGTGGGATGAATCCTTCCTGAATCTTCGTTAGCGAAGAAAAGGCAGAGGAATCCAGCACTCAAACCAATCCACTTCACTAGCCCTCAAAATAACAATATTACAGTACTGTAGTTACAAATTCTTTTTTACTCCTTTCCCATTGTCCTTCCCCTTCATCTATTTTTTTTTCTTTTGTGTCAGACTGTAGAAGCTATTAATTGTTGCCCTGATCTGAAGACCTGTCTTCTTCTTCTCTGTAAAGTGTCCATGCTTTGGCTTGTTCTAACTGTATACCCTCCACTGATGAAAACTTCTTTCACCCAACAAAGACACTTATTCCTATGTCATTTTATTTTACCTGAATGATGCAAATAACCACATGCATTCCAGGTTTGTTATTCACACCACAGAACTGCATAGTTCTGCATCTCTACAAGTTTGGTTGATCACACATGTAGGCACTGTTCCCTTTTCCCCTCAACCACCAGCATCCCTCAGCTAGACAGAGGTAGGTTGGCATGCCTTTTCTTCTCTTTTTCCCTTCCAGTGGTGGCTGTTATGCTGGCGGAGCTTTCTTGACCTCATGGGCTGTTGATGATGTGTATGCATTTGAAACCATTAAAGGCATGTAGAGTTTTATCCTGAGTCTCTTTGGGTCTAGTCACATCATTTTTCACACACTTAACGATGCAAATCAGATTCCAAATTTCATAACTCTAGTTTAAAATTTGTTGTTGTCGTGTGCTTCCAAGTTGTTTCTGAAACTCTCATAGGGTTTTCTAGGCAAGGTTTGTTCAGAGACTGTTGCCTTCCTTTGAGGCAGAGAGAGTCTGACCTGCCCAAGGTCACCTAGCAAGTTTCCATGGACCCTGGTCTCCAGAGTCATAGTACAATGCTCAAACCACAACACCACACTGGCTCTCCTGGTTTAAAAAACAGAGTTTTAAAAAAGGTTTTGGAAATGCTTTAATCTGTTAATTACTTAGCCTTTGGGCCAGCAACTGTAGCCTTTGGGGCAGCAACTGATGAGTCCATGATTATTTCCTTTATAGCCAGAAGAACTAGACTAGACTTTTGTTATTAAACTTTTTTGAAATGCCAAAGTCTCTCCCCCCCCTCCCATTCTTCTTCTTCTTCTTCTTTTTTATAACACCACTGAAATTACTGAATCTATTGTAAAGATAAATCTCATTGATGTGTCAAAATACTGAAACCCGAGCCAGTTGGCTGCTTTGGCTAACATGACCAAATGCCAGCACAATGAAAACCTTGTCTAGGAAGACCTCATGCTGAATGAGAAGCTGTTCCTGCATTGTACAGAGAATTCATCTTTCCTTTGTGTTGACTTTGCCATTAGACAACACATTTTTAGAGGACAATGGAAATCTTCCATCAATCCTCATCCCTTCTTTTTGATAAAGAAGCTTTATCTTGAAATGGATAGGATAGAACTGAGGTGTTATACAGTCAAGAAAGGTTGCTATTCTGGAAATGAGTTACAGTCAATGCTGGGTGAAGATGGTAGACCATAGAGGACAAAAGTATATGCAGATAAGGTATGTGCTCAGCAGAAACTGGCAATTGGACCGTGATCTTCAAATTGAGGGATGTTAATCATGCACTTCCTAGGAAAATATTTCTGAACATGGCCTATAATGCCTTCTATGGATTCTCAGGAGTAGGTGTAGTTCCATCACCAGTAGACAGCTTCCTTATCAAAAAGTCTCAGGACTTTTTTACACAGACAAATTTATCACCAAAATGAGGCCAGTGTGAAAATGCATGAAATTACATAGTAGCTCATCACACGCCCAAACAAACACAGCATCCATCCGAAAGAAAAAGCAGTGCAAATGTGAATGAGTACATGCCCATTGGCTTCTTCACTGCAAATTAGCATGTTTGCGCATGTGCAGGGAGGACAGGATCATGTCTGGAAGATTTTTTACTTCCAGACTTAAGGACCATCCCCCCACACCGTAAGTTACAGGTGGACAGAAATAAGGAGGAGGCAGGAGACATGCTCAGTCCCCTCACCTTTCCCTCCCCCCCCCCTTTGCTCTTTCCTCCAAAAGCAATTGCTTTCCTCTCAGCAGCCAGGGAGTACAGGAAGGAAATCACAATAAAGGATCATGGGAATTGAGGGGGAATCCCACGGCTGAACTGGAGATGCACTTCATACTAACGCAAATTTGAATTGACTGCAAATTCACAGTGGAAAAGGATTTATACATTCAATAGTTTTCTGGATGCAGCTATTTCTGTCATGACTCATGATTGTGTTTAGATTGCCTTTCGTTTGCATTCGATGTCATTTGATATTCTCTTGCAAAATTATGTGAAATACCATGGATGACCCCAGATTGACATTTGTTTAACCTTCCAATTTTCCCAGTGTGATAAAGTCTTCAGAGAAATAAACCAGGATTGGACCTGCTGCAACTTTGAAACTGTAGTATTAAGCATATGTTGTTGTAGATAACCCAATTCAGTGGGACTTAACATGAATAAACATGTTAAGCACTGGACTGATAATATGCACCAGATCCTTCTAAGGTGTTTCCCTTTGGTAAAAAACAGTGATGATTTTTTTCACTCTGATAAGGAGATACTTTCTGAAGCACATTCAGAAAGAACAGGTGTTTCTACCTTTCCTTTAACTAATGGGAAAGTAATAGTGTACATTTGTTCAGGCACATAGAACTAGTACCTGTGTGGAAATGACTACCCTTGTTTCCCTGAAAATAAGACATCCCCTGAAAATAAGACCTAGTAGAGGTTTGCTGAATTGCTAAATATAAGGCCTCCTCTGAAAGTAAGACCTAGCAAAGTTTTTGTATATAAATATATATACCGTTTATAATAAATGTTCTTTTTTTTTTTTTTTTTCAACAATAAATGTGAATTCTTCTTCATGGAAAAATAAGACACCCCCTGGAAATAAGACCTAGTGCATCTTTGGGAGCAAAAATTAATATAAGACACTTTCTTATTTTTGGGGAAACATGTATGTCTGCAACTGATTGTACCTTAATAATATTGAACTGGAATATTTGTCCAAATGCAACTGTACAATAACAGATCCTCAGTTCATGTTATTATGAAAAGTTGTTTGGATAACGCATAGGGATGAGATGTGTTTGTATGTATCTAGGGGAACTGTATTTAAGGAAACTGCTCCACTCCACACCTCTCCCTTGACCCACATTTGCTCACATGATCTCTCTAAAGCACAGGAACATACAAGCTCATCATAGATCACATGCGAGCTATCATGATCATTATTAATGTGAAAGCTTTAATTAAAAAAATACAAAAATTTACTTTACATAAAATAAATAGAAGAAATATTCATTTACCTAAGGTATCACTATAGCTATATGATTTATTTTAAATGATTGCTTTAAGTTTCCCCCCAAAAGAATTATCATAAGAATAAAATGTCTTATTTAATAATTCCTGAAGCGACAGCAAGCAAGTAACCATTTAAACAGATCTGAATCCTTTCCAGATTTATCTTCCAAGCATCACTTAAGAATCTATTTGTTCAGTTTTATATCAAGAGCTGCCAAAATACTTAGTGCCAGCGCTGGTCCCTGATTGCAAAATAAACTGTGGTCACTTAACAGTATATAAAATAAATTTTCTGTTTTGTGAAAAAAGTTTGGGGTGTTATTCTAGGGGTTCCCTCCCCTCTTTCAAAAGTAAATTGCTCTGTTGAGCTTTTAAGAACCAATTGAGTTTTGTTCAGCTTTTCACGGCTTACCATAAATGTATTTAACTATGGTCTGGGGGATTTACAGTCTGTAAGCTGTTGTGCTGAGCTGCAGCTTACATTCATAATGATTTTTGTAGCATAATAGGCTGTCAAAACAAATCTGTTTCTATATCTCCCTCTCTCTGTCTGCCTGCTTTCTGTCCATCTTTCAGAATTTTATATTAAACAGCTGACTATAGGGAGTGTCAATTTTAAATGCAGATAATATTGACCAACTTGTTAGTAAAAGACGAAAAATTAAGAGTACAAAGTAGTGATTACATGCTACCAGGAGGAATGCATGGTGTAAAACACAAAAATTATTTTTCTTTTTTAAAATGGTAAGCATATCATAATAAGATAAGAAGAAAGCAGCATCTAGTTAACACACACATTGGTCAAATTCTGCTTAATTTTTAAAAAGGAGAAGTGTAACAACATGAACTTGTTGATTTGTGTGAAAAGATCTGCCAAATTAAAAAAAAACAGAGGAAAAATTAAAGAAAAGTTGCCAATTCTAATGTAGGGTTAGGCAAAAGAAAAGAGAACTTACTTAAAAAAAATGATCAGTATCCAATTTCCAGGTTTAATTAATTTTAATTATATATATTTTTATTATGGGGTAGATGACCCTGCATTATCAAAAGAGCTGTCATGCTTTATTTTGCTGGAAAATGTTTCAATTAGAGAGTAAGAGAACGATAGAGGGTAGAGGATAATTACTGGGTAATTTAAATAGTTTAAATAAAATATAAAAAGAAACATTCTACATATTTCCTTGCTGAATGGGCTGTACTAGGATGTAGCTAGTAACTTCTTCTCACTGATGAAAATGCTGCTCATTATGTCTAGTCACTGTGTATTATTTTACAAAGTACTAATCCTCAATATCTTCTCGTCAGTGGTGTATTGGTAAATTCTGAAGTTCAGGCAGTCATCATGACATTCCCTGTAGCTCAATGCAAGCAACCAGTGGAAACATATCATTTCTAGCAGTTTCCAGGTTTTCAAGACCTGGAGCAGATCTTTTGTAAATTTTGTTGTCTGCCTTCAAGTCGTTTCTGAATTATGGTGACACTAAGTTTTTCATTGGGCATCACTAGTTTTATTGGCAAGATTTATTTGGAGGAGATTTGACTTTGCCTTCTTCTGAGGCTGAGAAAGTGAGACTTGCCCAGGGTCACTCATGGGTTTTGATTGCTGAGCAGCAATTTGAACCCTGGTTTCCTAGTGTCCTAGTCCAACATTCAGATCACTTTACTATGTTGGCTCTCCAGCCCATCTAATATCATGTATATAATTTGGTGCCTTTTCATAATCGTGTTCTGTATAGTCAAAGTAGTGCTTAGTAGTTGATACTCCAACACTATCACAACTGTGTTTGTTGTTTAGTAATTTGCTTATGATAATTTTTTTCAACATTATTATTTCTACCAGGGGATTAATATGCAGTTAAAGTATAGCACTAAAAATTAACTGAGTTGCAGCATGACTATTTTAATGCTAAAAATACATGGTATTGTGAGATAAGGACCATACACCCCCCACCTCCACAAATATTGTGCTTATCACCCCATCTGCCACCCCAAATGCTAAGTTTTAGCAACATCACTGCTTTCCAGCATGGTTTATTATTCAAATTGTCAGAGATAGAGATACAGGCAGCACGGATATTTCAGGATTAAAGAAGGACAGTAAAAAATGTGGACCTTGAATAAATCGGGATGCTACTTTGCTGAGGATTTTGTCAGGAATTACAAATTTATCCTACTGTGTTTGTCTGTATGTGGGATGTACTGTATATACCTTTATATAGTATATCTAGACTGCAACTAGGATTGCTTTAAAAAACCACTGACCCTAATGGATGCTGGTAAACAGAATACTGAATCAAAAGATTCATACACATGAATTCTAAGGGGCTAAAGATACTTATGTAAGCTAAGAACATATGGAAGGAGTAAGCAAGCATGGTGGGGGAAAATAAGTAGTGGAAAATACATGAACATTTTGAGTATTCACTATGAAACTGTCATGAAATGTGAGCACTAGGATCTGCTCCCAGTTTCAGAACTTGTTCTTGCTAAAGGAGAAGTAATATAGTTGGAAAAAATTCAGCTACTGATAAGTGCGAGTGGAAGGATTAGTGGACTCAAGAGTCTGCTTTGAAACACTTATTGATGATGTCTACACTTGAATATCTTGTCAAAATATTTTCATTTTTGTTACTACTGTGAGATCCTCCAGGACTGGCTCCCAGAATTTTGCTCACTGTATTAAGACTCTTTCTATATGATACACAATGTAGAATTTATTTAAAAATAAAGCTTCATTAAAACATCCATTTAAAATCTACTCCCACCCCCACTATATATGGCTAGCTTTTTGACACACCTATGTTCTAAAGGGTTTAAAAGGTGACACACACAGATAGTTTATTTTGGAATTTCTCAGTCCTAATGGGATAGATGTTAAGAGAATGATTAGAATAACAGGCAAAAGTTGGGTATGTATTTATTATGTATTTGTTGTGGCGCTCTAGACAGAATATTGGGTAGTGTATATGACACTGAAATTCATTTGCCTGTTTAGCCATGATGATCACTGGCTGGGTATTCTATAAATTGAAGTGTTTTAAAAATTATTATTATTAATAGTTTTCTCCCTTAAACAATTAACATCATCCTCTCCTTGAAATGTTCCCCAAATACTTTGCAGTTTTTGCTTTTTCTTAGCATTGCAAAGGAAAAGGAAGCATCCATTAAGGAATGTGAGTGATGACTACTGCTTCTTTCAGGACAGATCAATAATCGCAAGAACTACAGATAGACAAAATCTCATTTAGCTGCTAATGTGCCATATTAAGTATCCCAGAATCTATGCACTGACGAGCTCCAAAATAGTTCCTCAAACTAGATTTTGAGCAGGTGAATAACAAAAATATAAATTCAATTTAAATAACTCATTGTGTGGGAATTGATGAGCAACCCCCTACTGTTAGGGATGGCATCAGCATGTTGGTTGTGCATATTCTCCTTAGAAGTAACTTCTCGCTTCAACATTTATTAGGCCCTAAATACCCTAAAGACACCAGATCCCATCTGATCTTGGAAACTGAGTAGGGTCAGCTCTGGTTAGTGCATGGATGAGAGCTCACCAATGAATACCAAATACTGTAGGCTGTATTTCAGAGGAAGGAATTGGCAAAACTACCTCTGAGTATTCTTTGCCTAAGAAAGCCCTATGAAATTCATGGGGTTGCCATAAGTCAACGAAGAGCTTAAAGGCACATGCGTGCACACACACATTTATTCTTTCTGAAAGGGCACTTTTAGTCCACCTTATTCACCCCATTTTAATTATTTTTGCACTGCCCATTTCATCAGTCTGACATGGAGAACATGGATCCTGAAACCCTTAACACCCCATCCACACTCAACCACACTGAACTACTGTGATGAATGGACTGAAAGAGCTCATAACACATTTGTCCAGTTATGCATAGCTTGGTGGGGAAAGAGCATGAGGTACAATGTAGGATCGTAAGATTAATTGTAGGTGACAGATGTCAGTCACCAGAAGAAAGTAAATGCTCTTCAGATTGCCTAAGCTTTGAATGCTATTAGTTTAAAATCTATACCTTAACTGTTAACATTCAGATACATATAGAAGAAATTATATACATAAGAGCACTATCACACTGGCTGAAATTAAAGAAGTAGTCAGATGAAACCATGAAGCAAGTGCACAATTTGGCCCAGTTTACAGTGGAATCTCTCTCTGTCTCTCATCACATATACACAGTTTCTTCTCAGCAGAGAAGCAAAGAGAAGTATTATCACATTGTCAAAGGATCTTTTGATCTTTGAAAGATTGAATCTCCAGACCGTAACTATCTTTGACTGAATCACTAAAGAAATCTCTTGTTTTAATTGCTAATTCACAAGATGGGAAGAGCTGCATCTGCTGAGAAAGGAGAGGGGCCACATACAGGCCCATTTATTACCTGGAAGACTTACTAGTGGCATTCCCAACTCAGTGGGAAAGCACTGGGACTCACACACCGTCTGCTGCCTAATTGTCTTTTGGCTCCATTTGGTGCATGCAAATAGGACTGGGCTGCAAAAGATGGTTCAGGAAACCCTAACAGGATATCAAATACCAGGCAGTGCCGAGCAGATGGTAAAATAATTTTCTACAGCATTCTTCAGGAAGTTTACAGTAGACTAGGGAACTGAAAGATAGCAGGTGGGTAAAAATGGAACTATAACAGGTTAAGAATTGTCAATAATATATATTCATATTGTCTGTGGTGGTTAATGCTTGGGAAAAATCAACAAGAACAATGTAGAGATGCCAAACATCTACTGTCCAAGCTGAAGAGCAGCAGCTAGTGTGAGATAGTTTTCAGTCTGAGTTGTGCCTGGTTCATCATTTGGTGACTGCCACATCAAGTAATAGCTTAAATGTGTGAACAGAACTATCACATACTATTCTTTCATTACTCTTCACATCATTTCAAGCCCAGTGGCCTGAATCCTATTTGCTAGTCCCAATGGGGGTGTCATTAGGGGGATGGGAGAGGTAAGGACTGCATCATGTGACAACTTAAGGGGGGGGTGTGACACCACTGCTCCCCAAACATCTGTTTTTGGGCAGAAAGAAGCTGTCGAGTTTGCCTGTACCCCTTTAAAATGATGTAGCAATAGTGTCAGTGGGATGGAGCTCAGTGGGAGTTTTTTTAAAAAATTAAAATTATTTTTAAAAATTATTTCTAATTTTTTTTATTCTTTTAAAACTTTCTTTAAAAACATCAAATCTTATCAAGTTTTTACTATAACCACATGAAACTATCTACTGGTATACGCATGTAAATACATTTAGGCTGTGCATATGATATTGTAATTTAAAGGTATAATTTTAATTTTACTAGTTGTTTTATGTCAAAATTATTACCATTACATTCAGTGATACATGGGAATTATGATTTATGGGTAACATTAATAGAAACGACATTACTAAAGATTCTGTATGGGGTAGATGGGGGGAGGTCAACGAGGGGGTGACACCATGAGTAACCTCAGCAGATGATTCCAATCCTGGTGATGCCACTGGTCCCAGCTAAAGTTGAATCATTGAATAAAGGCTTGAGAGGTCAGCCAACACACGTGGTGTAGTGGTCTGTTCATTGGATAAAAACTCTTGAGACCAGGGTTTGAAACCTGGTTCAGCTATGGAAACCCACAGGGTAACTTTGGGCAAATCATTCTTTTTCATCCCTAGAGAATGGCAATGGCAAACTCCCTCTGAAGAAGCTTGCCAAGAAAACCCATGATGGGTTCATCTTTAGAGTCGCCATAAGTTGGAAATGACTTGAAGGCACACAGCAACAACAACAACAACAGCAACAACAAGCCACCATCACTTGATAGGTGTGAGGAACATGCCTCTGGGAGCCCTGTCCTCAGTGTCATCCTTTCACATTGTGCTTTAGTTATTACGAATATTTTGGCATTATTGTAATAAACAGTCACTTCTCATAACCTTCAGCATCCCTTTCAGACTTCCATAATCCATTTCCCATAAACCTGAAGAGAATTTTGACAGGGTTTCCAAGATGTATAAGGAATATGTGTGAACCATTCTCAGTAGGAGAGCCAAATCTTTGGGTGGTTTACTCACTGAAAGCCCAGAATCCTTGGAATAGTATCTGAACACTACTGATTCACACAGTATGTACCATAATGTAATCAATACAAGATGCTGCTTATAAATAAACTGTTTAGATTCTCACACATTTTAAGATTAGAGAGGGCACCATTCCCAGCAGTATTTCCCCTCCCTCAGAGTTCACACCTTTTAAGGGGAAATGGTTGCAAAGTATTAATTTAAGCCAATAGTGAAAGCTTATGTTATTCGTTTCTTCAGTGATATACATAGTGCTCTTTTTGTATACTATTAACTATAGACATATGTTTTTCATTTGACGATGCTACTTACACACTAGATTCTTTTTTTAAAAAGTAAGATGTAACAGCTGTCACAAGAATATATTTAGATCACTGAAACATGAGCTTCTTGAATCTGGTGGACCACGAAAAGTCATATCAGTTTTCTACTACCACAATGGCGGGAGGGGTGGGAGTGGGGAATCCCAACAATGGATTATCTGGACATTCAATGATCTCTCAGGTTCAGCATCATCGTTTGACCAGGAACCTTGAAGATAATGAAACTGCAACAGCCTGTTACTCCACCTGTCTCTTTCTTCATCATACTTCTTGGCTTCCAGAGCTTTCCACTGAGACATTAACATTTTTGCCAACAATTCCCCCTTTAGAATGGAAATCCTTCCTTTCTGCTCTTTGCTCCTTCACCAGACTGGGAGAGTGATGCCTATTCCCTCTGATTCATGCCCTTCTTATAGGAAGTCATGCACACGGATGGCATACTATTTAAAAACGATGATAGTGGTCATTAAGGTCTGTGATCCAGGACAGGATCAGGTTCTCCCCAGTGCTAAGAATCACCAGGATCAAATCCTTAAAGTGGCACAAATTTAATTTGGAATCTCTGGCTCCTCAACAGTGATTCCTGCCCAAAGCTTCAGGGAGGTAGTTTTTTTGTGGCTAACTCCTTTGGACAACCTGCAGAGTCTAAGGCAGAGTGAGCATGACACAATTCTTGAACCTCACATGAAAACAATGAAACTAACCCACAGCACAAGTATCCTAGGACTCTGTATTACTGCCCCCAAATAATTTCATTTTCCTCTGCAGCCCCTCCCAAAATAGAGTGTAACTTCGTATCACCATTTTAAGAGGTTGGGTTGAGGAAAAATGGCAGCATCTGGATTTGTTATGCATGTGCTTGTGTGGGTGGGTGCAATCCTAGTGGAGGTCTGGGGGAACTGTCCCCCTGACCCAAATGCAGTTGTTTCTGCTTGGTCTCAGATATTTTTGCCAGTCCTTCTGGGTGGGTAGGGCAGACTGGTTCTTTGCCTTACTTGGCAGAACAGCTTCCGTAGTTCAGTCTAGCATATCCCTGCTGGTCCACATATGAGTCTTACAAAGATGCTCTGAATCTATCCTGAAGAATGTTTTGAGCAAAGGCTTCAGATAATGTAATCAATACAAGGGGTTAATGGATTTTCTCCAGTTCCTTCTCCCTCCTTCTGGTAAAGCCTTTTTCACTTCATAGCTAGGCCTCTGTCCATAACTTTTTCTGCCAAAGCTCTTCAAGGTTCTAGTAAATTCACATGCCTCCACACCCTGGCAGCTTTATCCTCCTGCCCCTCTTCTGGCTGCAGTGCAGATCTTAGTCCCATGCCCCTACACAATACCACAACTGACCAAATTTCTAGCATCTCCTTGTTGCTGAATTACCAATCCAATGCACAGCTAGGATTTTTTTCTTATCACTGGTGGTTGTAGCAAATGGAAGGCCTCTCAGGGTTGGAGAACCAGCTGTGGACTCAATACTAGTAATAAATTAAATAGATACATATAATGATCAAAATGAATTTGTTTGTGTGCCTCTGCTACAAAGATCTGATCCTGCAATACTAAAAACCTAAATATCTGCAACTGAAAAAAAATGGATACAAAAATGAAAACTGAGGTTTGCACCTCGGGCTTATTTAGCTTTTAAAGTAATTTTAAAATAAATTAATTTATGCACTTATATGCTGCAGTACAATCTACAGCCACTAGATGGAAGACAGACTTCTATAGCCTTTCCTAACTAGGAGAAAAGAAGCTGTAGTCAGGTGGGATAGTCCTTTCTCCAGAGTGCCTTTAGGCAACATTACTATTTCTTCCATCTGGGAGTCTCCCAAACTAATTAAAACTCTCTATCCAATGCATCTGAGGAAGTAGACTCTAGTCTATAAAAGCTCATGCTACCAACTTCTCTTTTTCAGGTAGTCCCAAAGGTGTTACAAGATCCCTTTGCTTGTTTAAAACATTAAAAAAGAGAGACAGATGGTCATGTTGAGGGAGAATGAAGGTGTTTCTAGCTGATACAAAGCTGCATGCCTCTGGTAGTCATTGTATATGATGAACTAAGAATTGGCAAGCTAACTTCCAAGAGGCATTTGCAAAGTAAAGAAACAGCTCCCTACCATGAAATAGACAGGATTATGATGGAGAATGATGAGTTAATAGAGCAAAAGCAGAAAAAATGACTGAAAAATACAACAGCGAGCCAGGATACAATAAACCATGGTCCAAAAGCCAACAAAGCAAAATAGTCTCAGCAGTCTTCCAAGAGGTTTGTATCTTAGGGGCTGTATTCATCACCCAGCAATGGAGTTCTACAGTCTCACTGTGAAATGCAGTTCATAATCCGTGCCCTTGTTTTCTGCTCACAGTATACTCTAACCTTACTGAGTACAACTATTTCTAAATTAGGACCATACATTTAGCCTATTCAAAGTCTCTGATACTTGGAATTTGTGACACTCGGAATAGGTGTCAAAAGGTTTCCCTGAGTTCTAGGCTGCTAACCTTAACACTTTTATTCAGCTGTTTTACATTTTCCAGGTATATACATGGCAATTTGTCCTAACAAACATATACCTTTCCAACAGCACTGCCATGTAATTTTGGCATTTCAGATGTACTTGATTCCTACTGGAGGAAAAAATATCCAAAAACAAAATTTCTGCCTACTTAGTGGAGAGCAGTGAGGTTCAATGGAACTTGTTGCGTTATTCCTGTGAGTCATTTTTAAAAAGAAATGTTGGGTTAGATCTCCGGCAGCCTTTCTGTAACAAGATATTTCATTGCAGTAATTTCCACTAAACAAGGATAATATAAAAAGAGGATAATATAAAAAAATTCCTTAATAGGAATAAATTAACTGAGGTCCACATCTCAGGAACATCAATAGATGCTGACTTTTCCCTGTAATAATAATAATGTAATAAATCTTCCATAACAAAGTAATGAACAAACATGCTTGTTAAGAGAACATTTCATGGTAAAGGTTTATAGCTTTAATAGCGAAGGGACCATTCCACTGCTACATTTCACTAGTGTAGATCATTTACAGCAGGCATGGTATTATTTTAAAATATCAAGTACAATTCTAATTCAGCTTTTGCTGAATTATATATATTATACATACATTATACAATTATAATTCTTTACATCATATATATATATATATATATATATATATATCTTCCAGAATAGTTCTCTCCAATTAGGCCTCCATGGGTGAGAGGGATGGGATTGTTGTATTTTAACTTGTGTTGCTTTTAACTATGTTGTACCCTGCCCCCATTGCCAGTTCAGAAGGGCGGACTATAAATAAATAAATTATTATTATTATTATTATTATTATTATTATTAAGCCCTGGCCAATTTACAGCTGGGTAAGTTTGGAATTATATTATATCTGGGTAACCAAACATATGAAGATTTACAATAAGAATTCCAGGAGCAGGAGGCACACCGGAGAAAATATCAAGTACAATTCTAATTCAGCTTTTCTGAATTATATATATTATACATACATTATACAATTATAATTCTTTACATCATATATATATATATATATATATATATCTTCCAGAATAGTTCTCTCCAATTAGGCCTCCATGGGTGAGAGGGATGGGATTGTTGTATTTTAACTTGTGTTGCTTTTAACTATGTTGTACCCTGCCCCCATTGCCAGTTCAGAAGGGCGGACTATAAACAAATAAATAAATTATTATTATTATTATTATTATTATTATTAAGCCCTGGCCAATTTACAGCTGGGTAAGTTTGGAATTATACTATATCTGGGTAACCAAACGTATGAAGATTTACAATAAGAATTCCAGGAGCAGGAGGCACACCGGAGAAAATAAACTTTTTTGTTCCCTGAATGTGTTATTCAAGAATCATACCAAAGAAATGGAACATACATATCTATATGTATTGTGATATCTACAGTGGATTGCTTTGCATAATATCTATATGTATATCTATAAAGGTAAAGGTTTGATGTGACTGTCTAGTCATGTCTGACTATAGGGGGTGGTGCTCATCTCCAATACTAAGCCAAGGGAGCCAGCTTTGTCAAAGACAACTCGATGGTCATGTGGCCAGCATGACTGCATGGAACACTGTTACCTTCCCACTGAAGAGGTATCTATTTACCTATCTGCACTTTTACATGCTTTTGAACTGCTAGGTTGGCAGAAGCTGGGACTAGTTATGGGAGCTCACATGTGGTGCTTGGATCTCGAACTGCTGATCTGGAAACCTTGCAGTTGTCAGCGTTGGTGTCTTAACCACTAAACCACTGCATCCCTTATATATAATTACATATATATGTTTACACACACACACACACACACACACCTATATCTACATAAAAATCTAAATGTATATCTGCATGTATAATTACAGCTGATTGCTTTGCAATTAAAAAAAAAAAGAGTTCCCAAAATGATGTTAACTTTTAAAAATGGAAGCTGTCATATCGGCCTAGTCAGACCTTAACACCATGATCAGTATGTGCTCAGGCTCAATATAAGATGAAAGCTGTAAATTTGGCAAAGGAATACCACAGGAGATCCAGTGTGATTTAGTGGTTTGAAAGTTGGACTAGGACACTGGGAGACCAGAATTCAAATCCCTGTTTTGCCATTGAAATTCAGTGAGTGACTTTGGACAGAGGAAGGCAAAGAACTCCCTCAGAACAAATCTTTCCAAGAAAATCCTATGATAGGATCACCTCAAGGTTTCCATAAATTGGAAATTATCTGAAGGCATACAACAGCAACAGTAATACAATCCCCCTCTCTGGATTTTCTTCACTAACGAAGATTCAGGAAGGACTTATCACATGCTTACTACAAGCACGTTGATGACTAAAAAGGCCAATCCGAGATAAGCAAGTCCGGTTACAGAAAGCACAGCAGAAAGTCTCCTTGGGTGATGTTTAGAAGTTGTGGTTCTTTTTGCATTGTCGTTTCTCTTCGAGACTCGTTCGGCATGAGTTCTCGAATGAGGCTGCATCTCCATGGATAGTGTGTCTCCATGCCTCCCGATGTGAGGCCAGGACAGACTATTGTTGGTGATCAATTTGGCCAACACAATCCAACACCTGTATTAAAAAATCCCCTTTTGTCACTGTACTCTCCCTACACTTCTTGTTGAGAGAAGGAAGGGAAGAAGGAAGAAAGGAAACAAAGAAATAAATTTATGCAAAACATTAATTAATTTCCATGTCTGCTTTTCTTTCTCTCTGATCTTGCCTTACCAAGCTATTACCATTTTCTTCTAAAAATGGAAAAAAAAAATAGAAAGTGGGTGTTGTACAGAAAGATTTCACTGTGAGCTGTCCTCTCTCCCTTTCTTTTCCAGGTGGTTCAGATGGGGAAAGTAAAAATTGAAAGAGGGGTATAGTTGCTCTTCATTAGGCATCCTTCTTCCTCATCTCTCCTCTATCACTCCACTACAAGTTTAAGCACTTAAAAGATGCATGAGCTTAAGAGTTCTGACTGACTTTAGGGGTAATACAGATGGTGACTGGAAACAGGGCCTTTTCAACTGTGACACCACATTCGTGGAACATCACATCGCAACTCATTTGCCCTAATGGCATCAGGTGAAAATGGTGATTTGCCCAGGTATTTTACATTTTCCTTTTGTGCTTTTTGTATTTGAACTTTTGTTGTTGGGGTGGCTCAACATGACTATCATCACTACAAAGCAATTTCAACCAAACAGAATGGCTTTTTTTTAATTCCTTGATTTTTCAACAACAACAACAACAATAATAATGTTTATTTATATCCCTCCCCTTTGAGAGCAATTGAGGTGGCTAACAGTAATAAAAGTGCAATATATAATACATTAAAATTGCTTCCCTCCCCCTCTTAAAAAGTATTAAATTGATTATAAGATTAAAACCAACAATTTAAACAACAACAACAATTAACACATTGCTTCAATGACAATAAATCTACAGTGGCAATATAATTAGGTTCCAGGGAAGACATTGGGAACTTCACTGAAAGGGAGATCTTGAGACCGGGATTATCTATCCTGGAAAGGCCTGCCGGAAGAGATCCGTCTTGACAGCTTTTTAAAAGCTGTCTAAAGATGTCAATTGATGGATCTCATCTGGCAAGCCGTTCCACAATCTGGGTGCGACAGCTGGAAAAGCCCTCTGGGAGGTAGCTGAAAGCCTAAATTTCTGAGGCTGCAGTAAATTCCTCCCAGAGGACTGGAGTGTGTGGGGAGGATTGTAAGGGAGAAGGCAGTCCCTGAGATAGCTTGGGCCCAAGCCATTTTGGGCTTTGAAGGTGATAACCAACACCTTGTATCGGGTCCAGAAGCTAATAGGTAGCCAGTGGAGGGACCTTAGTAGCGGGGTAATGTGGTCCCTCCTTGATGTTCCTGACACTACTCTAGCTGCCATATTCTGTACTAATTGCAATTTCTGGACCAAGCACGAGGGTAGCCCCATGTAGAGTGTGTTAAGAAGTCAAGATGAGAGGTTATCAGTGTGTGTATAACAGTCTCAAGATCCATTACTTCCAGAAAAGGGTGCAGCTGGCATATCAGCCAGAGCTGATAACAGGCGTTCGTGACTGTCGCATTTACCTGATTCGTCATCAGGAGCGATGGGTCAAGGAGCACCCCCAGACAAAGTCACTGGAGGAGAGTGTGACCGCATCCAGGACTGGAGGTTGCAACCCGATTCTTGGTTTTGGGGCTGCTACTGTGAGCACCTCTGTCTTTTCTGGATTCAGTTTCAATCTGTTTTTCCTCATCCAGCCCATTACTGCTCATAGACATTCATTGAGAGAGGAGACACCATCAGAGTTCGAGGCCGGCGAATGAGACATGGAGAAATAGATCTGGATGTCCTCAGCATACTGATAACACCCAGCTCCATAACTTCGAATAATCTCACCCAGTGGCTTCATATAGATGTTAAATAGCATCGGGGACAGAATGGCACCCTGAGGCACTCTACAGATGAGCTCCCTTTTACTGGAGCAGCTGTCCCCGAGCAGCACCCTCTGGGACCTGCCTGAGAGGAAGGACCGGAGCCACTGCAATGCAGTGCCTCTAACCCCTTCAGGCAGTCTAAGAGGATGCCATGATCTATCGTATTGAAAGCCGCTGAGAAGTCTAGAAGCACCGACAGGGTCAAACTACCCCTGTCGATGCTCAGACGCAGATCGTCGGCCAAGGCAACCATGGCGGTCTCAATCCCTAAGCCTGTCCTGAAGCCAGTTTGAAATGGGTTTAGATAATCGGTTTCATCCAAGACCACTTGGAGTTGAAGAGCAACCGCCCTCTCAATCACCTTGCTCAAGAATGGTAGCAAAGAGACTGGCGTGTAATTATTCATATCCGGGGGTCCAGGGAAGGTTTTTTTCAGAAGCGGCTTAACAGCTGAAGGACACATTGATGATGTCCGTAAGGAACTCCCTGAATACGCCCCCCCCCCGGACGGCCAGCCATGATGGGCAAGGGTCGAGAGGACAAGTTGTTTTCCTCATCCTACCAAGAAGCTTGTCCACGTCATCAGTACTCACAGATTGGAGCTGATCCAGAATAACTTCATTGATGGAGTCGCTGAATACCTCATTTTTGGTTTCTGTTAGAAGACTGGCGCCTAAGTCAGCTCTTATCTGAAAGATTTTATCTGCAAAGTGGTTGTTAAATGTGTCACAGCAGGCCGTTGTCGGATTAAGTAAGGGATTTGGCACAGAAGGTATCTGTGTCATCTCCCTCACCACCCTAAACAGTTCTGCCGGATGGGACTCTGAGGACACAATACATGCAGAGGAGAAAGATCTCTGCGCTGCATGTATTGCCTCCTGATAGGACCAAAGAACGTTCCTATGGCGAGTTCTGTCAGATAAGAGTCGAGTCTTTTGCCATTTGCGCTCTAGTCGTTGTCCAAGCCGCTTTATTTTCCTAAGCTCAGGTGTGTACCATGGCTTACGATTTGGAGCAGAATGGCAAGGACGATTGGGAGCGATCGAGTCGATAGCTCTGGTAAGATCGGCGTTTCAAGTATTTGGTGGTCCAGGGCTTGGCTTATGAAGCCTCGCCCAAAGCCCTTTCGCTGTGCTGCCGGGTGGGAGATGTCCTGGGGGTTTGGCCATGGAGGCTTCTCCCCTGCCCTTGCCACTATTTCAATGAAATAGAAATTCTCTCAACCTGCCATGCATTATTTGAAAAAGAGACACAGCTGTTGTCTATGAGTTCATCTGCTGCAAAGGAATTGGATTAGATTGTCCTTGCAGACCTATGAAGCTATCATGAATGATGTCTGGTCTTAGTCTTCTCTTAGAACACAAGAGAATAGGAAAAAGTGACATAATGTATTCTACACAATGGCATCTCCTGTAATGTGTTACTATGGGTGGAGGGTTATAAGTACATAACATGTATTTTGAAAAATAATGTATATAATTAGAATGTAATTTGTTTTTGGTGTGCAACAAATAACATTCCCTCATTATTTCTAAATGTTGCTAGGGATTGTTTGTGAGAAAATTGGCCATTCTATTTTTTTAATATATCTATATATAATATAATTTAAGTATATTTTTGTACAAAAAGTGAGAAATAACAAATTAACAAAAAATAATATATTAGTCACTTTACAGTTATTTATATTACACGTTACTATTAATACATGTTATATTAATTTAAGAAGCAAAAGCCAATGCCTTATTTTGAATAAGCAAGAAGTAAAGTCTAACGTTACATTTAGAAAAGAAAAATTCTAAGTTCTGGTTTTCAGAACTGTTTTGTTGACCATCTAATTAGCCAATCACAATGTTTAAAAATGAAAAATATCTAAGAAAGAAAAATAATGTGTTAGAATTCTTTCCCCTTCTTTTGAAAAGTAAGACTTAATGAAATAACTGACATAGATGATATACCTTTAACAAACCAGTTTGTTAAAGAGAGTCCTGATTAGTCCTCTGTCATTCCATTGTTTCCCAGCTGTTTTTAAAATGTCCTAGTTTTTCTCTCCTCTAATTTTCCTCTCTTGTGCTCAGCTTTAACTGCTGAGCACAAGAGAGGAAACTGAATTCAAAGTGGAAAAAGTTGTTTGCACTCAGTTTGTTAAGGGGTGGAGGTGAGGGGCGGATGGATTTTTGCCCTTCCGAGTAAGCTCTGGCAAAGCAAACTGCTGCAGCCTCTCCTAGGTTGTCTGTGCTTCCTCATTAATAACTTTTGCCATCTTGAAAAAACATTGATGTTGCCAGGCCATACGTGTTCTAGTTTTCATTTGTGAAATGGTAGAGGGTATGAAATGAAGGGGAAGACAGAATAAGGATGCTGCCACAATGCAGGATTAATGTAGTTTGACACCACTTTAAATGCTATGGAATCCTGAGATCTGCAATTCGTTTTTGCACCAGACCTCTGTGATAGAGAAAGATAGATACAGTCTGCCTTCCATATCCATGGATTCTTTATCCACAGATTCAACTATCCACAGCTTGAAAACATTCCAAAAGGATATAAATTCTAAAAAGGAAACTTTAATTTTGCTTTTTTATATATATATAAGGGACACTTTTACTACCTCACTGTATTTAATGGGACTTGATCATCCACAAATTTTGCTACCCATGGGGGTGGGTAGGTCCTGGAACCAAATCCTAGCAGATACCAAGGGCCCACTGTATCTCACAAACTACAAATCCCAGCATCCCACAGCATTGAGCTATATACAGATAAAGTGGTGCATTAATTCTGCAGTGCATATGCAGCCTAAGAGAGCAGGCAGGGGAAAAACACTTGAATCTAGGGATTGTAAGGAATTTTTTTCGAAAAAATAAGTATGATATCTATTGAGCAAATGGAATAAAAAGAAAATTTAATTTTTTTGAAATAGGAAATTAAAAAAAAACCTCTTAAAATCAGGAGAAAGCAGAAACATTATTGTTTTTCCTACTTGAAAAGATGGAAGAAAAAATGGAGAACTAATGACAAGAAATCTGTAGACCTATTCACCAGGGATAAGAATTTACACTAGAGGGCAGCCTTTAACTGATATGCTAGATTAGTGTGAAGTCTGTATCATCTGATTTCAATTAAAAATTGGCCCAGAAGGCAATTATACTCCCTGCACAGTTTCTAGGGAAAAATTTATGCCTGTAGAAACTGTTGAATCAGCACGCTCTCACAGTTGTAAGTACAGGAAGGAAAAGGTCTTGCATAACATTAGAGTTTTAATGCGCACACACAAAAGGAGAGTAAAACACACAGCACACCATGGCATTTTTGTATGCTGTAAAAACATAGCACACCCTTGTTTCCAGCTAGCAGAAAACAGTTCCAGGTTTCCTTCTAATGATATTACAGTTAAAGCCAATTATAAAGAGAATCCTGTGTTAGCAGTGTGTAATGGATGGTCAAAGGATGTAGAAGCCTTGGTAGTCATATGTTGCTATAGACTTAATTAATTTAAAAAAAAACTGTTGCTGAGCTGAAATGAGTATGTGTGCATGCATTTCATAAACATATAAAATTGTGGCTGGTACAACCAGGATTTCTGATGGCGATTTTACAAGAATTTTACTGGTTGCCTTTTTTCTTTGAGGAATATTCATGGTGCTGGTATTTACCATTACAGTACTAAACTGGGACAGAAATATTTGAAGGAGTGTTGCATCCAATACTAGCCTGTCTATATCTAATACTCTTCATATACCAGCCTGTCTACATCTTATACTATGTAATCATACCATTTTAGCTGCCTTGGCGCCATTCTACTGAATCAAGGATTTGTAGTTTGGTCATGGACACAGAATCTCCCTGCTAGGGAGATCTAGTGCCTCACTAAAAATCCCAAGATCCCATAGAATGCAGCTATGGCCATTAAAGTGGTATCAAAGTGCTATGATTATGTATTTTGAAAGAGACCTTAAAAGTCTTCTGCAAAAGCCTTTCTGCTTATGCCTTCTCTATTGGAACACCATTCTTCATTCACAGGGAGGAAAGGGCTTTTTCAGTCAGTGCAGTGCTTTACAATTCTCTCCCAAAAGGGATTTGCATCATGGTGCCTACACTGCAATCCATTTTGTAGCAAACTAAAATAATACTACTTACTATGGAGTTTTAAATTCTCTACACTTTAGCTAGCAATTAAATTGTTGTCTTGCATCATTTTAATCCATTTCATCCAAGATATTGTTATTGAAATATTAATACTTGGGAGTGCACACAAACAGAAGGACTGTAAGGTAACATCACACAACCCTGTTATAGTGCTATTATCCCACTTTATCTGCTTTGGCTACATCCTCTGGAATTCTGGGATTTGTAGTTTAGTGAAGCCTAAGAGCTGCCTGGCTGAGAATTTTAAATGCCTCTCTCTAAACTCCAGATCCCAGGATGTCATAGGAGGAAGCCATAGCAGTTAAAGTGGAATAATACCACTATAACTATGTAGTGTGATACTGACATCTGTTCATATTCATATATGTATGAACATACATATGTTCATATGTATATGCATACAGGTACACACATAGGTGTTGTTATTGTTGTTGCTGTTGTTGTATTACCCTTTACATAATCCTACTCACAGTCACAAAGTGGTGCCCCTTGTCTCTTAAAGGCTGAGCCAGTGAAACAGTGGCAGGTTCTGCTAACCTGGGACTACAAAATGGAGGAAAGGAATATTGTGGTTTCATTTTTAATCCTGGCAAGCTGCATGTCAGGATGTGCATCAAAGGGAAGACTTGAGTTAGAGGAGTAGTAGCAGTGGAAAGTCTGTTTCCTCCTTGTCACAAAAAACACCCTACCCATCCTGTTCCCCAGGCAGAAGTAAACAGAAGCAGACATTTGTCATGTGTATTGATTTGGTGGAGCCCATGGTAAAGTGGTTTGAGTGTGCTGGACTGGGACTCCTGCTGGGGGCCATTCCCACTTGCATTTAAATTGCTTTGCGAGTCGCAATGGCACCGGGTCTCTGAATCGATTCAGGCCAATGCGTAGTTCCCACTATGGAAGCGTATTATTTCATTATTCCATGAATTTGTGTCTTTTTTGACACAATTGTTGTTCCCACTTGATTTGCACTGCTGTCAATCAAATTTCATCATCGGTGGGGAGGAGGAGGTCTCCACAGAGCTCCTGGGTGCCTCCAAGGGGGCAATGCTGCTCCTCTTCTCCTCCTTGGTGGGCAGTGGGATCAAGTTCAGTGTCAACAAGGGTCCTCCTCTTCCTCCTCTACCTCTGCCTTCACCACTGTCACCGCTGCCCAGCCACTCTCAACAAAAGGAAGAGCAACGCATATCCAGAGAAGGGGAAGCCTTGTCCACCTTGGCGGCGAGGACATCGGGCCACCCTGGTTGGACCTAAGTTAAAAATTTTGGGGCTTCATCCCCTACACACACCTGTTGGTATTTCCCGCCACTCTCATAACCATGGAAAGACTGGGGAAATACTCTAGGTCAGGGTGACCAGAGGTCATCCTCCTTTCCCAGGGCACCTTCTGTCCAGGAGGAATTACAAAGGGTCCTTCATTTGGAGCAGGACTAAGAAGCATGAATTGACATTTATATATGTCCTTTTAGCGCCAGAGCCCATGTGCCTGCATTTAAGGATGGCATCGCATGAAGTCACTGGGAGCCCAATGCCAAGGGATTTGGTCCATTGAGTTACCGAGGGAGAGGGTGGGGGAGAAAGAGAGAGAAATGATGACATAAAGAGAGAGAAAGCAAGAGAGAGAGAGAAGGAGAAAACAGAGAGGGTTCCTTTTCCCAGCAAAAATGGAGGCAATCCAGTCACTGTGAAGTCTATAGAAGATAAATAGGGCTATTGCTGAGAGGGAGAGATAGATAGGGTTTCAGTTAAGTCCAGAGAGGGACAGCTGTAATGAGGGTAATGAGGGTTCCAGTGTGAGATAGGAACCGTTTTAGTAAAAGCCCAGAAGTGAGGGACTTAGTCAGACAGGGTAGAGTCCAAAAGTGAGAGACTCCATACTGGTACACGTCCAGAACTATGAGTGAGGGAGTTGCTGGAATGTGTAGAATTTAGTTAGCCTGGTTGGCTAGTGTGGAGATAAGTCCGAGAAGGGAATATAATATAAAGATTGTGTGAGTTTTAAGTGAAAGTAACCAAGCTTATCTAGAGAGAAGGAGTGTAACTATAACAGTATAAGTATATAAAACAGCTCAATACGTGAAATATTGCCAAATATTTATATTAAATGTTGTTTAAATAAAGTTTTATTGCTTTCCAAGAAAGACCCATCTGGAACCTGAATACTTACCACTCCACTATCCATTCAAACATATTTTAAAAACAAAGTGGGAGTCATAAGAAAGTGGCAGAAACATAAGTTAAATAGAATAGTGATTACAAGTAAAGTGTCTTGACATAATTTGGGGACAGTGGTGGAATGAAAAGGTCCATGGTGCTGTCAGCCAAAAAGGACAGTATTTAAAAATCAAGGGCTGTGACAGGGCCCTGAGCCAATGAGGGACATTATCACCATGTTTTTGGACCTTTCTATGCAATTTTAAGACCAGGAAAGACCTTTTTTAAAAAAAAGAAAAGAAAGGGAAGTGACTTCTACTTAATTCTCCTGGGAGGCTAATGCAGGTTCCTAGCCTTCTGCAGTGGCTTACCTCTATATTTGTGAATGGCTTTTGCCATGCCTGTTTCTAAAATGGCAGATGCTGCAAACCCCTCCATGTGATGAGAAAATCAGCCAGCTTCACTTTCTCCCACACTTAATTTTTGTAAACTCTCACCAAAATGGGGTTTCTGTCCATTCTAGAAGCCATGTGTGGATTTTGCTATGTATAAGATTTAAAGAAATGGATCCTCCTAAAAGAGGTTTGGCAACTCCAGCATCCTCATTGCTTTCTACCACAATGTATGTGTGTGTGTGTGGGGGGGGGGGATACAAATAAATTTGCCAATTTTGTTAAATAGTAATAAATAAGACAAAATTCTCACCCTTCTCTGAATATCCATGAATATCTCAGATCATGCCAGTATACACCTTTTGTATGTGCTATATTGTTTGTACTCCTTTGCCAAATCCTTCCAGCCTATTCGCCCTTTCAAAAAACAAAAATAAAAACATAACCCTTGGTACTGTCTTTAAATTCTTCAGCATGAAACTATAGAACAATTTATTTCTTTTACTTGCGTGGCAGCAAATCAGTAAATGAGGCATCAGGTTTGTTGATAACTTAGAATCTTTGCTGTTTCAGACTGGCCGCTAAGAGGCTCTGGAAGAGACAAATGAATAAAAAATGAGCAGCCTGCTTTAAATTTCCTGTTTCTGTTTTGTTCATGATGCCTATTGCCATTTTGCACATTGATGGAGACAGTATGAAAAAATCAAGCTTTGAATTTGCTGCAGATTAAGCTTCCTTCCAACAAAATACTAGCAGCTTATCTTGATGTTAGCTAGGTTGGTGTGCTTTATTTATAATTTCCCAAAGTGATCAAACCCACCTACACTACCAGTGCAAGGAGAGAGAGGATATACACAGCTAGGCTCACTGTACCAACAAACTATATTATGGACAGAGCCTGAGTAAGATCCACATTCTAATTTCTGGAGCTGGTGTGGAATCTGTGGTCATTCAGATGTTCTTAGACTGCAACTCCCACAAACCTCTATCAGCATAGCCAATGGTAAGGATTATGCTGCAATCTGGTAATATCTGGACAACCATAATTGCCCATCACTGCTCTTGATGAAAATTTCACAACCTTTAAAGCAGGGATAAGGGAATGGTGTAGCTGTCTAGGGGCTGTTGGACTGTCAGTCCCAGTGGCTGTACCCAGCATAGACAATGATGAGGAATGCTGGGAGCTGCAGTCAAATACGATTTGGAGGGCTCCAAGATTTCCATCACTGTTTCAAATTAAAATAAAGTACCGCATAAAGTTGAACTGTAGCACATGTATAGGCTACAGCTCTACAAGGTAGATAAGCACCAGTGACGTTTTGAGTTTCAGTGTAGACTGTTGGACATGAATTTCATTAATGTCCACTTCAAAAAGTTTAATGATATACTATTTAGATAATGACAGAAGGATATTTTGCAATTTATCTGGCAAAGTAAGGGGCTAAACAAGCCAGCTTGAAGTACTGGTGTAGGGTGGTGTGTAGGCATGGCATTTTGACACTGTACATCCTGATGCCAGCATTACTCTGTTGGCTGGGGGCATTACAGCACTCTGTTGGCCCAGCATTCGGACACGCTGCACCAAGGGAGCACCAAAAGCCACTGCCATGACAGCAAGGATGCCTTTTTGGCAGTGCTAAAAGGAGTGTTACTGTTCTTTTTAGTGCTGGCAAAATGCCAGATCAGGGCTGTGGCAGGCAATTTCCACAGCACTAATATGGTGAGGAAAGAGGTGGCAGGACGCCGCTCTGAAGGAGCAGTCTTCTTCTACTACTACTCTGTTGTTGATGTGTTTTTTTTTTTTCCTGCAAGAAAGAAATCTGCCTGGGAATTTCTGGCATAAGGGGAGAAAGAATGAGCTCTATGACCAGCAGAGTCCAAGAAACAAGGAAGGGGAACACCATGAGGATTTAAGATGAGTAGAGGGTGCAGGAGAGATGAGAGACTGAGCAGTGTGAAGAGTGGCATAGGAGTGGAGAGTTGCCTCAGCAATATTTATTCCCATGTTTGGAGTGGGAGGATAACATTAGTGAGGAGAGAAGGGGTGGAATGGAAAAAAAGTACAAACTTTATCCTTATATTAACTGGCATTACCAAACAATAACAGAGTGAGCGCAGACATCCTAATGTAGATGAACTACTCATCGTGTACCTTTCAGAGAAATAGGTGAAGGGCACTTAAAGCAGACTGTTTTGTGTTTAAATGAAATATTTATTCTGTATTGCTGAAGGAAATTAGGGCATGGTTCTCCTCTCTCAATTGCTTCTGTTTGTCCTTAGATTCCTCTGCATCTTGCCCTGTGAATCAGGTGGCATTCCCTCTAAGGCGTTTCCTATGGCGTTTTCACGGATCTTAGCATTTTGTCATCAGTGACAAATTGCTAGCTAAATGAATAAATCTGATAAGAACAGAAATGTCTGTACATGGCAAAATGTCAATATTACTGTTGTTCTTTTAGAGATGTATATACATTAGATGGTTTCCTCATCTTGTTAATCCCCATAGCAATCCTGTAAGTTAGGATGTTGAGAGGTAGTTGTGGCCCATAGTCACATAATTAATTCCATACCAAAGCAGAGATTTCACCTTGGGTATCCCTATTTCAAGTCCACTATTTTAAATTGGTTCTCTCAGATCACTTGTAACTGTAAAAACAGATGATGTTTGAAACACAGTAGGAGAAATGCAACAATTAATGTGCCTACTTTGCATAAATTAGAATTATTTGCATACTATGCATATTAGATGCCCAGATTTGAGGAAGTGGAATAGAGCAACCCTAAGGCATACTCAGTAAATAGCAGCAGATTCTTTTGAAGGCTGAATTATTGTCTTTTGTTCAATCACACATCAAACTGGTATGTGGGTTAACCCTGAGGGGTTCACACACTGTTATTTTTAGTGTGTCTATGCAAATAATCTCACTCACACATTCTGGATTTATTGTTCACACTATGGAACCACATCTATGTCCCAGTGACATCACTAGGAGGGGGTGCAGACTGCACCAGGTGACACCCTAAGGGGCAGGTGACACCACTGCTGCTCAAGCACCTGTATTTGGGCTGAAACATTGTAGCATTTGCTTGTATCTGTTTGAAATACTTTATGAGATGGTGGGAGTGAAGTGAAGCTCGGTGGGAGAATAAAGGAATAAAGTCCCCAAATTTTTTAAAATTAAAATTACAAATTTAAAAATTTGAAATGTATTTTAAATGACTTTTTAAAAATATTCTTTTTAAATTTTCTTTAAAAACATTTCATTTTAATCAAATCTTCACTTTGTTTATTTAAATACATTTAGATATTGCTTATGATATTGCAATTTGAAGGTATAATTTTAATTTTGCTAGTTGTTTATGTCACAACTGTTAGCATTACATCCAGTGATATATAGAAATGATGATTTACAAGTAACATTACTGCAAGGATTCTGTATGGTGTGAAATGGGAGGAGGTCAATGGGGAGTGACACCATGAGTGACGGCACCGGGTGACATCAACCCTAGGGACAACACTGCTATGCACAACTCTGAAAGTTCAATTGCTCGTATGTGTCAGCACTCGAATAAAGATGGAGTCAATGATGCAAATGTATTCGAAGCACATTCAAAGCATGCAGATTTTTATCCCAGGCCTATTCATCATATTGTTTATTCACACAACTGAGAATGAAAATCTTTTAGAAAAACATGGGGGGAAACTAACATTGATTCCCATGGGATAAGTAGTGTTTTGGCACATACACCCCAACTTAATTGGATGCTTTTGAAATGCATGTCAATAAGAAAGATTCTACCATCTGAATAGTTTACTTACATTTCTGGAAAATCACTGTATAAAGTGAAATAACATGTTTCCTGGTGACAGGGCATGGAATTCTGGAATTCTGGAAAACATCTCAACCAGTGATCCCCAAACTGTGCCCTTTAAGGGATTTTGGACTTCAGCTCCCAGAAGCCTCAGCCATGTTGGCCAATAGTCTGTGATTCTGAGAGCTGAAGTCCAAAATCCCTTAAAAGGCACAGTTTGGGGATCACTGATCTAGACAATCACAACATCTACAACAGAAAGTGAAGAAGGGAAGATGGTGCTGTAGCCAAGAAAGAATCAGGAAGAGAAATCTACTTGAGCAAGTTTGCGACACTAGGTGTCAGAATTCTACACAGACAAGACATGCAAGCAAATGCATGCATTTTCTATTTTCCTACCAAATTTTAAAAGATACCTTTGGGGGAATAAAGTGATATATTTTTCTTGCATTTGTTTACTTGTCTGTAAGCTCCTGAGATGGCTAACATGCTAGTTGTTAACCGCACCATCTGTTCTAGCGGGTCTCAGCTAAATGAATCAATCCGTACTTCCTGTCTCTCCCCTCCCTCCACTTTCTACTCAGCTTTTTATGAACAATATGTTTGTGTCTATTACCCCCATCATTTGGCAGTATAATATGAGATATTTTAATTCTCCTATTTTTCCATCTCTAAATATTTTTTAAAAAATATGCGTACACCACAGAAAAGCTGTGTCTATTGATTTCCCTAGCATCGCAAACAGTGGGGAAAATCTGTTTCTTTCTGCTGTCAAATTTCAACCATCTGATTATATTGAAGTGAGTTGTTTTCAATATGTTTCATCTAAATGACCCTCTGTAAAGGATTCATCTCTTGCACTGAAGATGGCAGTGGTGCTCAATGTAGAAGAGAGACCTGCCTTAGGAAAGTTTTATCACTGGTTTAGTTATTCATTGCAAGCAGTTACATTGTAAAGTCCTAATTCTGTTTCCATTCTGTTTCTGCTATTTCAGTTCCAGCTCCTTCAGCACACTTGCAACAGGATAAATTAAAACAGAAACTCTTTCTCTCTTTTTCTCCTTCCTCCCCTCCTCCTCCTCCTCCTCCTTTTTTGGAACAGGTTGACATTTAATACAAATGGCTTTAAATCTTCTTCTGGAATGCAAGCCAAGCACTCTTGCAAGTCCAAAAGGTTATACCATTTTGTTGTGCTTATACTATGCATTCCTCTCTACTCCCTTGCCTCAGCTGAGACCAGCAACACAAATACCGCAAGGGAGATTGCTTCACGACAGGGCTGAGGATTGCCAAAATGCAGGCATGTTTGAAGTACCCAAGAATCCAAGAAAATTATTGTTGGCTGCACACTTAGATAAGCTTAGATAAATAACCTCAAATCCTACATAGTTTTTTTTTAACCCAAAATATTATTTGACTCATTTTTTAAAAACTGTAGGAGGAGAAAAAATGTAGGCTAAATGAGGTTGGCTGGAGGGCTGAGAAAATTCTTATTCAGACTCAGATCCGTGATGGCTGATAGGCTTGTTGGGTGGTCTTAGTGAAGTCCCACTGGCCAGATCTGCTCCTTGCCTTGTTTTCTTCATGGTGTGATGTTGATATGGATTGCCCAGAACACCGTTATATCTAGCTAGTGGTTGGCTCCTTCCAGTGACCACATTTCAGAACTGCATCTTTATCATCAGGAGTATATTTGTTGAATCAGTTCCAGCTTTGAAGAGGATATTAAAATAGCCAGAAACCAGGCTGGCTGGAGATTTTGAAATTTGTAGTTCAAAACAGCATCCATTCAGCACTCCGATTATGCTCACTTGTGAAGAAAATGACCTTCACTACATAGTCTAGTCTGGTGTACCTGACTGATGTTCAGTCAATAAGAGATGATTGTTTCATTTGATCTTTTTAAGCTCTGTTCTCAGTTCAGAATGACTGCTACTTTTATATTTGTTCTGTTTGTTCAACATATAGCTAGCTATCTGATTATGAGAACTGGGAAATAGTAAAGAGAGGTTAAACATGATGCTGTATAAGATAGGCATTTGTTCAGTCATGTTCAGACCTCCAGACTCCTGAGACAGGGCAGATTCATTTCACTCTGTTATTTCAAAGTAAGCTAAGTGGCCCCCTCTAGACATTTTATCATTCAGCCTGGGGGATAACATACATCAGTAGCCCATGCCTCCCACTGCATGTTGTTTAAGAGGTGCCCTCTGTAATAAGCCTGTCAAGTGTCACTGCAGAGCATAGCTTTTTAGGTTTGTACTATCCCTCACTGATAGCATTAATGTCATCCAAACATTGCTGTAGTATAAGAGTCTAAGAATGCACTCACTACCATTCTCAATTACAAGGAACTTAAAGGAGCAACTCAAGAATCGTGCACAACACGAAGACCATCATTCCTGCAAAGACACTTGATTCTTCCTGGAACACCCACACCCCAGAAATCAGTCCACACCCAAATGACAAACTTAACTTAATTAAACACTAGGAGAGGTTCAAATATTTGCAAGCATGAAGTAACTTTATGGCAAACATCAAATGAATGGAAGAGATCTTCCGCTTCATACCAACAACACTGTTGATTGCATTCAGCATATTAAGCTATTTTAATTCATTTCACAAGCCAAGCCCACACTGATTTACCAGTTCATGATGCAGCGAAGATTGAAACACATGTACAAGCATGTACATGTACACAGATACACACAGGTCTCTTGTGCTTTGCCTTTTTGGGGGGGGGAGGGGTTGGGCATAGTACAATTAACATCTTCTACATGTTCTGCATATATTCACTGGATTATCTCTTTCAGAAACACAGCATGTTACCAACAGCTGTGGTTCTCTATTATTAATAATAATGTGACTAATACATGTAAAGACACAGATTTTTAAAAAGCTAAAATAGTTTTATTCTATAATGTGTGAGCCTTGAAATATTGTGGTGTAGCAATCTGTATTCCCCCAGGGAGCCCTGGGAAACATACCTTCCTGGTGCTTGTGTGTTATGGCAAACAATGTCCATATCCATTGTGAAAAAAATGGGTGTTCTATTCTTTGTCCATAAATCTCTTTCCACAACCATGATTGGAATGCATCAATTTAGGCCACTTTTGATAGAACCCTATGGTGCACAAGTCCTTTGGCCTATCTGGTGTATCTGCCCTTTATCTGCCAATTAGCACGCATATTTTTCTGCATCTCTAGAGGCAGGTCATTTTGGAAGAACATTTCGTAAAGGCTATCACTGAAACCAAAGAGGGTTCTTGAAGAATGGAGGTCTTTGTGTGTGTGTGTGTGTGAGAGAGAGAGAGAGAGAGAGAGAGAGAGAGAGAGAGAAAGAAAGAAAGAAAGAAAGAGATAGAGACAGAAAGTATGTAAGTTGGAGTTATTCTGCAGATAAGAGCTCCTTTCACATTACTCTGTTATAGCACTGTGATTCTACTCTAACTGTCATGGTTGCAACCTCTAAAATTCCAGGGCTGGTAATTTGAGGAGGCACCAAAGGAGCTTTCTAGTGCGAGTGTGTGTGTTGGTGTATGTGCATGTGAATGTCTTCCAGTCACCTGTCAACCTATGGCAACCCCATTTCATAGGATTTTCTAAGGCAAAGAGTACTCAGAGGTAGTTTGGCCACTTTCTTCCTCTGAAAAACAGCACTTGCTGTTCATTGAAGTGCAGCGTGTTCAAAGGAGGGCAACTAAGATGGTGAAGGGTCTGGAAACTGTGCCCTATGAGGAATGCCTTAGGGAGCTGGGGATGTTTAGCCTGGAGAAGAGAAGGTTAAGAGGTGATATGATAGCCCTGTTTAAATATTTGAAGGAAGGTCATATTGAGGAGGGAGCAAGCTTGTTTTCTTCTGCTCCAGAGACTAGAACGTGGAACAATGGATGCTTGAAGCTCAACATGTCTAAGACAGAGCTTCTCATCTTCCCACCTAAGCCCACCCTTCAATACTCCTTTTCTGTTTCTGTTGACGGCACTTCTATTCAACCGGTTCAGCAAGCCCGCAGTCTTGGTTTCATCTTTGACTCCTCTCTGTCGTTTATTCCCCAGCTTCAGGCCACTGCCAAGACCTCTAGATTCTCTCTTTACAACATTGCTAAAATCCGTCTATTCCTCTCAGCCTCCACTGCCAAGACTCTGGTCCATGCCCTAGTGGTTTCACGTCTAGATTACTGTAACCTTCTTCTGACAGGGCTTCCTCTCTCTCACCTCCATCCTTTAATCTCTGTCCAGAACTCAGCTGCACATATTATCACATCTGCTCGCCCCTTTGACCATGTTTCTCCTCTTTTATCCTCCCTTAATTGGCTCCCCTTCCCCTTCCACATCCAGTACAAGCTTTTGTTATTGACTTTCAAAGACTTCCAAGGACTGGCCCCTCCTTACTTGTCTGAACTTCTTTCTTCTCACACTCCTTCTCGTATCCTCCGCTCTGGCAGCCAAGGTATCCTGTCCCAGCCGAGGATTTCCACTGCCCTGTCCCAGATTTGTCCCTTCTCATTTGCTGCCCCACACTCCTGGAACCTTCTTCCCCCACATATGCACATCATCTAACCAGGTTCAAAAGTAAGTTAAAGACTATATTGTTTAGGGAAGCGTTCCCAGGATTGTGCCATCTGCTCCAGGATGCCTCCTTATAACTATGTATTAAGAAGCCATGCCCTCCCTCCAGTCCAACTGCCTTGGTCCCGGCTCCAGAGGGAGAGAAGAACCACTGGACCTCATCCCCTTCCCACCACTTTCCCCTCTTCCTTTTGTGTTGTCTCTTTTAGACTGTAAGCCTGAGGGCAGGGATCCATCTAATTCACGATTGTATGTATAGCACTGTGTAAATTTACAGCGCTATATAAATAAAATTAATAATAATAATAATAATAATAATTTAAAAAAAACTGCAGGAAAAGAGATTCCACCTAGACATTAGGAGGAACTTCCTGATAGCAAGGACTGTTCAACAGTTGAACACACTCCTTTGGAGTGTAGTGGAGTCTCCTTCCTTGGAGGTCTTCAAGCAGAGGCTTGATAGTCATCTGTCAGAGATGCTTTGATTGAGAGTTCCTGCATGGCAGGGAGTTGGACTGGATGGCCCTTGTGGTCCCTTCTAACTCTAGGATTCTATGATTCTATGATTGCTGGTCTCCCATCCAAGTACTAACCAGGACTGACTCTACTTAGCTTCCATAATCAAACAGAACCTGGTGCCTTTAGGGCATTCCTTCCTAAACTGCAAGTTCAAGGATTCCATAGGATGAAGCCATGGCAGTAAAAATTGAATTATATATTTAATTCTACTCCTCGTGATGGACTTCTGGGCATGGAAAATGGTAAGGTGATGCTCTGCAACAAGAGGAGCTTTCACAATTGAAAACACCTGACTGCCAGTTAAAACAGTAGAATGGAAGCCTTGTTACACTTCCTTATTTTTGTAAACAAGGGCTGAATAAGTGGAGTACCCTACAAGAGCTGAGTAAGTGAAGTACTCTACCCTACCAGATCACAATTCAAATCCAAAAGACTGGTGGTTTATGTGTTTAAAATGATATAACAAAATAATTAAGATCATGTAACTTAAGTTTTATGGATAGATGGGATGTTATTCATTAAAAAATTGAACTGTGTAGAATTTAGTCAAGATTAAAGTAGATGGGAGAAAGGGAGAAGTGGGGGCTTCAACTTCAGCCTTTTAACTCTGTAATTGCTGGAGGGAAGCAAGGAGGATGGAGCTCTTTCAGGATTTTCTCCAAGAGATGTTGGCACAGATTTATTTCATGTAGAACCAAGAATTCCCACACTTGATGGCATGCTTGAAAGAAAATATTATACAGGAATTGAGACAGGGGACTACGGCATTTAAAAATTTGGTGACAGGTCTAAAAGGGGAGGCAGTGCATGATGAAAAGCAAACAGACTAATATGGAAATTATGAAAAAAGGGTGAGGGAGAAGGGTGATACTAACCTGGAAATGATTTTAAATTGGTAATACTGAGAAGGACAGTTGAAATGTGAGGGGAAGAACTGAAATACATGTTTTCCCAGAATAATTACTTGCAGTGGAATGGCAATGAGTTAGTTGTAATAACAAGAGGTTGGGGAAGGAGTTGGATGGTTTGTAGTGGGAAAATTATGATTTGAATGATTAAGGAAAGAGGCTGGAGTTGGATTTAAATAAAATTGAAAGGAAAGTATTGGGCAGGTCACACACTCTCAGCTTCAGAAAACCCTGTAACAGGTTTGCCTTAGGGCTGCCACAATTGGAAATAACTTGAAGGCACACAGTAACAACAACAACAATTTGACTGAAGCTGTGGAGTTTATCACATGTGAGGAATTTCTCTCAATTTCGCAATAGTAATTTTCGTATTCAATTCAGAATTTCGTGTGATTGCGTGAAAGTGCATCACACAATGACATGCCTAGGTTATTTCGCGAAAGTAAATTGTGCTATGGATTCGAAATTCACGCGATTGTGCAAAAGCTTATTATACATTATTATACATTTATACAAACGCATTCAGGAATATCTTATTACACCAGTGGATTTCTAAATGCGAAATTGCTCTCCTGCGCATGCCCACATCTCAACCAATGCCATGGTGACCTCATGTACTTCCAGGTCATTGAGTTTGGGTATTCCCTCTGCAATTTCCGGTTCCTTCCTTAAATGTAAAAGTAGCTATAATGCGATCACATGAAAGCTTTTACTTGCAGCTTTTACTTGCAGTACTAGCCTTTTGCTGGTAGTTTTCACGCAATCGCGCGAAAGCTTCTACTTGCTATACTTTTGTTTTGCTCCTTTTCACGTGAAAGCCTGCGACCAGCTGAAAGCTTCTACTTGCTGTACTTACTTCTTGCTCCTTTTCACGTGAAATGCACAGATATAGGATGGGGGACACCTGGATGAATGAAAGTATGTGTGAAAGGGATCTAGGAATCCAAGTAGACCATAAGCTGAACATGAGTCTACAGTGCGATGTGGCAGCTAAAAAGGCCAATGCTATTCATAGAATCCTAGAGTTGGAAGGGACCCCAAGGGGCATCTAGTCTAACCCCCTGCCATGCAGGAACTCTCAATCAAAAAAGCCCATTTTAGAGTTGCAAGCCTCAGTTCCTGTTGGGCCCTACCTAGCTTACCTTAAAGCCATGCAGCCAAGATGGCGGTTGTATATCCAACACAGGCAGAGACGGGATACAAATAAATAAATATTTTAATAATAATAATAATAATAATAATAATATTTATTTCTATTCCGCCCCTCTGAACAAGCAATCGGGGCGGAATACAGCAGAGGTTAAAACAATATCAAGTTAAAATGCCCCTTCCTTACCCTTACCACCCTCCCTTAAAAAAGAATTATTATTATTATTATTATTATTATTATTTGCCCGAGGAGGAGTCCTCTGCTTCTTTCCATACATTTCATTATAAGAATTCAAAGGGAATGTGCAAGAGCCCTGGCAACATCACCATGTGATTCCCAGGCTGCAACAGGATCTCCCACATCTGTTGGGATCCTGGGTGCCACTGGGACCAGGAATGGGAAGGAAGGGGGAGACCCCTCATCTGCCCTCCTGGCAGAGTCCCAAATGTTATGCTAGGCATAGTGGCTGTTCCCCATCAAAGCATCCTCCATGTTGGCCCCGCGTCTTAAGTCGCATGCGCGCTGAGATGTTGGTGTGCCATGGAGGAATTCCCCATCAAAGCATCCTCCATGTTGGACCGGTGCCCAAAGCCCCATGAGCACTGAGATGTTGGTGTGCCATGCAGGAATTCCCCATCAAAGCATGCTGCATGTTGGCCCCGCGTCCTAAGTAGCATGCGCGCTGAGATGTTAGTGTGCCATGGAGGAATTCCCCATCAAAGCATCCTCCATGTTGGCCACGCGTCCTAAGTCACATGCGCCCTGAGATGTTGGTGTGCCATGCCATGCAGGAATTCCCCATCAAAGCATCCTCCATGTTGGACCAGTGCCCAAAGCCCCATGTGCGCTGAGATGTTGGTGTGCCATGCAGGAATTCCCCATCAAAGCATGCTGCATGTTATGGGTCAGAATAGAAGACTCTCAGGACCCCATGCCCCATGACGTGAGTGTCATCTTGAAATCACTGTAACAGTGCCAATTCTGGGAGGCGGGGGGGGGGGTCACAGCTTACAAGTGGTGCCATGCACGAATTCTATGGAATGAATGAGAACCAGGGCAGATGGGGGGTCTGTTTGGATAGCCCTTGGGGACCTCATCTTAACTGGGCAAGTGAAGGAGGAATTGCTATGGCAACTGTTGGAAGGCAGGAATCACGCAAAAAGATGAGGGTAAAGCTGGCACTAGATGAGCGTAAAAGTCCTCCCTCCTCTGGCCACCTGTTCATGCATGACAAAACATTTTGGGGACTACAGGAAGTAAAAAGGAAAAGCCAGTGCCATGAAGGATCATGGGAATTGTAGTAAACATTGCGAAATTGGGGATGAACAGAAATGCCTATCACACCCCTAAAAAGCGAAATGAATACGAAATTGCCAGGGAATAGGAATTGTAAGTCCGCTGGTTCACCAAATTTGTCTATGTTCTGATTGTGTTCAGACCACATTCGCACATCAAGCAAAAGCATATAATAACCTTTCACGCAATTACATGAAAACTCCCATTTCATTCGCAAAAACCAGCAATTGCATGTAATGAGAAATCATGCAATTGCGCGATACCCCATGACTGCGTTCGGTTTTTCAGTAAAAAATTGATCGTGTGATAAACTCCTTAGTTATGAAATTTGATTACAGGATAAAAAAATCAGATTTGGATGTAGATATGGTTTTTAAGAGAAGAGGAGAGATAATTTTATAAAGTGAAATTTGATGGAAATATAGAAGAGGAACTGGAAATAATGATGCTTTACTATAAGTAATAGAATGAGAAGGATTAGTATTATGTAATATTATTAGTAATCATGTTATTAGTGTAGAAGGGGGGTTAATATTTCTTAAGATGATGTGATGGCTAAATTGTTTGGCATTATTATAGATTCTAGAAAGATAATACGTGATATTTTAATGTTAGTTATATGATTCTTGGAAAAGAAGAATATACTCTTGGTTTTGAAGAACAGTGAAAATAGGGTATAGAAAAAGCGTATTGCTAGATTTTTACTTAAGAGAGGCTTGAAACAACTATATTGTTATATAACTGTGAAAGGAAGAATGGAAGTTCTAAAAAAGGAGAAAAAGAAACATGAAGTAAGACATAAGGATTCTTTCTGCCTTTAAAGATTCTTTATGCCTTACTTTGTGTTTTTCCTTTTTTTAGTTTTATCTTTGTTGTTGTGTGTCTTCAAGTCATTTCTGACTTATGGTGACCCTATCATGGGTTTTCCTTGGCAAGTTTCTATATAACTTGTAATACAATTTTTTTTTTTTTAAATAAATAAATTGTGCTCCTCACAAATCAGTACATCAAGCTGACGAGTATTGACTCTAAGTGAACACATTTGCCGTGCCTCATCTTTCATTGTGAGAACAGAAAACTACGAAAAAAGAAATTACATATGGCAATTGTGGGGGAGGAAAAGGAGGTACAGTCAACATGTTTATGTAATATATCATTCTAAATATTAACAGCAAGTGTAGAGCAACTCCATAATTATATTCAGGCATAGGTTTTGATTCTTAGACAAAATGAAGCCCCATTTAGACCTTCTTAGCAACTACTATGTGAGGTGAAGAGAGATGCCATGCTCAGTGGTACCACAAGTCTTTCTATGCAATCTCTACATTTCGTGGCACATCTGAAAAGAGGAGCCTGATCAACATGTCCAGACTCCTCCCCCTCCCAAGATTTGGAAACTGTGTGATCAGGGAGAGAGCCTGGAAAAGCTAGTTGTATATATATTCGACTCTGTTAAGTCTTTGACTTTTAAAATGCATACTTTGTATTTATTCTGTAAAGGTTTTATAACAATTGTTAACAGTTATTAGTCTCAAAATAAGGAATATGTATATATATATATACATACTATGATTTCCTTCTGGACTTCTTTCTTCCCTATTTCGTGACAATTTTCTATGACAAGTGAACTCTCAGTTTATAGAGGCATGGTGAAGCAGAGTTTATTTAGCAAGACAGAATCAGGCCAAACTCTAGATTTAAAGTTCTGCTTTCATGGCTGTATATGGTCCGTTTACTCTTTAGCTACACAGAGTTGCACATTCTTCCCCATATCTCCCTCTCTTGGTCTCTGAGAAGATGTGTTTAAGCATAGAATATCAACTAAGATATGGACGTATTATGTCTGTAATGGAGATCTCATGTGATGGAGAGATTAATGACACTAGTCCAAATCCTTTTATAGTTTTTGTATGCCAGACCACAGAATGCAGTTATGTAGTCTTTCCCAGGATTGAACAAAAAATAAAAAAGGGAAAATGCACACCGCCACCCCAATAAACATTTTATAACCTTTAGACATGAGTAGAGCTTGGAAGTAACTAGTTACAAATATTATGTTACTTTGAATAACTTAATATAATATAATCTTTCTTCTAAAACAAAAGCATAACTATTTTTAAAGACAACAATGTAACAGTAATTAATATTGTGTCTTGGAAAAATAGTTATATTCAATTCCTTTTTATAAAATAACTCCCCAGAGTTGGAGATAATAGAATCATTTTAAAGACATCATACATCCCACTACCAAACAGAAACATTAAATATATGCCTGGATCTCTAATTGAAATCAATGGAACATAAATATACTTAATCACAACTTTGAATAGTACTGTTCTAGATGCCATTTTCATGGAAGCCAAAGCAGCGTGAGAGCAGCAATAGGAAGTGATACTTCCTTTCCTGACTTGAGATGCCTTCTGAATAAAAGGAGAAATTTGCATTGAGAAATGAAGGCCATCAACAGTGGAGAAAGTGGGTGCCATCACCAGAAGGTTCACTACCCGCCTTCATGCCCTGTATTCACCCACACCCAGCAAAGCCAAATGCCCCTGGCTTTACAGCTTATAAATAAGATGGGTGAATGGCATTTTGGTCCTAATTATGTTCATCACTTTCATTTCACAAAACTAGCAAAGAGATAGAACTGATGTCTGTTATTCATATTCAGATAATTGACTTACACCTATAATTTATTTTGTGACATTGTTATGTTTCCCCATCCTTTTTTAAAAAACATCTGGGGGAAATGAAATATAGCTTGACATATGAAGAAAAGAAAAAAAAGATCCAAAATGTGATGAGAGATTGAGTGTTTTTGGAGCCTGTTTTTTTTTTCCAGAGTGAGCTGTTGGCTGGCAGTGTTTTCCGTATTCTGAAGGGTAAGAGTGACTTCATTTGTTTAAAAGGAAAATGGAGATTTCCCCCATTTTACCCTAGACTTGAGTTCTGAGGTTGGCTCTTTGTGAGTGATTTCTCACCCAAAGTGGGGGTGTCTGGAAGGCGGGAGCCTACAAAAAGTGGCTGGGGTAGGGTTGCCATCCCATCCCTTTAGCTGAATGTAGCATGGGTTCCAAGCATGCTACCCAGTGGCCAGTACTGGCCTGGATTCCAAGCTTTCATTTTCAAAGAGTTAGTCTCTAGACCTTCTAAGGCTGCATCTACACTATAGAATTAAAGCAGTTTGACACTGCTTTAACTGCCATGGCTCAATATTATGGAATTCTGGGATTTGTAGTTTGATGTGGTATTTAGTGGTATTTGATGTGGTATTTAGAGAAGGCTAAATAATCAGAGAGACCTGGTGCCACAACAAGCCACAGACTCCAAAGTTCAATAGGATGGAGCCATGACAGTCAAAGTGATACTAAACTGCATTAATTTTTCAGTGTGCCAGCAGCCTAAGTGTGGAGTCATGGGGCAAAATGTGCAGTCAACAATTTATCCTGTTGTTCTGTTGGAAACAAGCATGCCTTTGTGTTGTGTGTGTAAATGCAATGAAAAAACTCTCACACCTATGACTGACATTTATAACTCCCCGAATTACTCTATCAGTTACATGGGTTAAGTTACAACCCTAAAGGAAAGTCTAGGTTTTGCAGGAAAGTCTAGATGGAGATTGTTTGCCTGAACATCCTGCAAAGACTGAACACAGAAATCAATGGAGCCATTGGAAGATGGAGTTATGCAACAAAGCAATGAAAAAGCTGCAGTACAAGGACTGATAGTTAAGGTTCCATGCAGTCAATTGTTTCAATAACTTGCTCAGTGTACGTAATGATATTGTGCATTTTTATTTGATGTCCATTTTAGAAGTTCCATTTTATGAGGATCAGCTAGGCCTACAGTGGTTCCCAAACTTTGGTTCTCCAAATGTTTTGGGCTCCATCTCCCAGAATTCCTGACTGTTGACCAAGCTGGCTGGGGCTTCTGGGAGTTGAAGCCCAAAGCATGTGCATCCTAACCCAACGGTCAGTTGATTAACTAAACCATACAATAATTAATGTTCCTGTAGTTTTCTTTACCTGCTTTCTGCCTTTAAAAGTAAGAGACTTGTATGGTTTAAGCTGTAAATTGATTTGACCACACTGTCAATTGAATTGACCAGCAATGCCAGTTCAGTTGATCAATTAAACTGTCCATACCAGATGGCAGGTGTCTTTATCTGATTTCTCTACAGTAAGAGATGCAGGGAGATGATATAAAGAGCAAGAAAGTGAGTCAAAGTGCAAGGGAATGAGCTGTGATTTGTACATTTCTCCTTTGTTTTTCTACACTTCTCTGTGTGATTCAGATGGCTGTTACTCCCAGGGATTTCTTGTGATATTTACATGGATCTGTACTTTATTCCCATCAGTAAACAAAAGCACTGATGGCAAACAATACTATAGTGATATGATGAGAATAGACTTTCCTACCAGACTAGACTATATAGATACACTATATGGTTCCTGTCTTGCTATTAATCCCCATAACAACATTGTAAGGTGGATTTGCAGAAAGCTGTGATGGCCCAAGGTCACATGATAAATCCCATGACCATGCAGGAATTTGAACTTGGGTTTCTCCTTAAAAAAATAGTCAAAACATTTTAAGCATGACTCTTTGCTAGTGCTCTCAAAAGAGCAGTTGCTATAAGAATGGTACCATCGTTGAACCTCCAGTTTTAGAGAGTGAAACCTGTACTCAGAGCACTGAGGAGGAATAAACCAATAGAGCTACTCAAGTCTACAGAGGCAGAGTCCACCCTAGTTTTAACTAAAATCAGCCAACAAATCTTGAAAACAAAACAATAGTCCACAGACTGGAAATGCTCAGTATATGTTGCAAGAAAGGGGACATCAGGGGCTTTAGTAACCACAGGACCATTGGATTAATGTCTCATGCAAGTAAAGTAATGCTCAAAATTCTACAGCAAAGACTTCTTCATACAGGGAGTGAGAAATGCCAGATGTTCAAACTGGGTTTAGGAAAGGCAGAGGCACTGTGGATCACATGAGTACACCAAAGAATTCCAAAAAAATTTAAAAATCAGCATGTGCAAATCCTTTGATTGTAAAGATCAAGAAAAGCTATGGATTGTTCATAAAGAAGGGGGTGTGCCACAACATTTGATTTTCCTGATGCATAACCTATACTCGGGACAAAAGGCTACTGTTAGAACAGAATACAGAGAAACAGAATGGTTTCCAATCAGAAAGGAGTTCAGGAAAGACTGCATTCTGTAATCATATCTCTTCAACTTCAACAAGCCTGAAATCTCCCTAGATGCCAAAATGATTAAATCAAGACTGTTGTACTTTGTTGATATCATGAAAAGGAATGATTCACTAGAAAAGACAATAATACTTGGTAAGGTAGAAGGCAGAAGGAAAAGAGGAGGACCACATTACAGGAGGATAGACTCAATTGAGGAAACTACAGCCCTAAGTCTGCAAGACCTGAACCACAGAGTATCTTGGAGATGTCTCATTCACAGGGTCTCCTATGCACACACACTGTGACAGAAAAAGTACCATATATACTCAACTATAAGTCGACCACATGTATAAGACAAGGGCAGGTTTTGGGGCCAAAATTATGGATTTTGATATAACCTGTGGATAAGTTGAGGGTAAAACAGGGGACTGTAACACAGGATCTGAAGGATAAAGCAAAGGAAAACAATGCCAATGAACATACAAAATTCTAGCAGGCAGAACCATTTGTACTTACCCTAAAGGATGGATAGAGGACAGAGCAGATGAGGGTCAGTGCTTCCAGGACAGATTACACTCTTTCACCAGGGGATTGTTCCTTTTAAAATAAGAGTTAAAATATAGTACTTGTATTGACCTGTGGATAAGTCATCTCATGTATTTTGCATCAATTTTGACTAACATTTCTAGACTTATACATGAGCCCATACATTAACTAAGCAGGAACTGAAACTAATCTACCTGCTAATATCCAGGCAGCACCAAAACTCATAACTTCGGATAGTTTAAATCCTTAAAAAATCAGCTTATTCCTAGGAAGACTTTTACCAACCCATTCCAAATTACTGGTAATCAGCTTTCCTCCCTTGTACATGGCTGTATGACAATATTGTTTTCCACAAGCTTCCCAAGCAGGTTGATGTGACCCACATTCCAGAAAGTTGGAATAGCCAGCTGCCCATTAAGCATGCATCACTGCTGGCTGTCAGGCTGTACAAAGCCTCCACAGAGAAGGCACATTTCATATTAAAGAAATCATGGCTGTAACAACACTTAGGATATCTGAACATTTTCTTCGGCTTATTCTTCTTTGAAGGACATGAGTATAAAGGAATGCCTTCTGACATTGTCATAACTTTATTTTAGAAGTGTCAACACAGATGTCCTTTTATTCTTATAACCAACACCATCGCTGTTTCTTTTTGTTTGATATTCTAATCATTGTGTTTCCATTTTGCTGGCCACACTTTGCGATGCCCCTTTTCATCCTTGCCATTTTTGAGATGCAACAAAGAGAAGTCAGTCTAGAGATATTTAACTTGGAATATGAAGTCAGATTGATAGTTTTAAAATTTGAGAGGCCTGTTCCTTTAATCCTATTGTTCTACTATCAGTAATAGCAACAACAAACACATCAGGTCATCGTCGTCATCATCATCATTGTCATCGTCATCATCACCATCATCATTCTTTGATGTGTTTTTTTCTTTGATATGTTTATGCTTTTCCAAAGCTTTTTCATAATAGGAAATGGCATGACAGCTCTGCTAAATTAAGTGGTATTTTATCTTGCAGAGTACAGTTGAAATGTCCTTCCTAACTGTGGTACACATACACTTCAATTATACCATATTATAAAGCACAGGAAATGAGTTGTTTCTGTTATGGGGGACTGTGTCTTCTATTTTCTCTTTCCTCCTTACTATCAAATAGTTAGTGGATTAGTCTTTGCTCATTTTTATTGTAGTTGTTTGTTTGCCTTCCAATAGTTTCCAACCCTAAATGGCGACCCTAAAGTAAGCCTATCATGGGGGTTTTCTTGGCAAGATTGTTCAAAAGGGGGATGACTTCATCTTCCTCAGAGGCTGAGAGAATGTGATTTGCCCAAGGTCACCTAGGGGGTTTCCATGGCTAAGCAGAGATATGAACCTTGGTTTCCAGAGCTGTAGTGCAACATCCAAACCAGTGCACCACACTGGCTCTCATTTTAAATTTTCCACTATACCCAAAGGGTTTAGTGTTCCCTCTTCGCTAAGATGAAGGAAACCTCATCTTATCAGCCTCCCTCAATACTGGATCAACAACAACAATCCCCTTCCATATATATATATATATATATTGTCCTGAATAATTCTCTTGTGTAGACGAATATCTCTAAATAGACATGTAAGCTACTGCAACACACCAGAAGGAGGAACCTCAAATTGAAAAATGTGATGGGGCTGGAAAAAACATTTCACAGCATCAAAAATAGACCTAATAGGCTTTGACCACAAGATTAGATGCCACGTCTCTAACTCTCCTAAAAAACAGGAAAAAAGACAGTGCTCAGTGTCAGCCACTTCTGAGCAGAGAAACCGTGATTAGGACTTTCTGTTGCTGCATTCCTCCTTGCCTGTATTCTGCTCTTCTTGTGCTCATAAAATGTGGAAAGAGATTTTTGTCGTTGAGTGAAACCACATTTATGCCCCAGTTACATTTCAGCTCCCTGACTCACGGGAAAGGGGGAAAAATTACCCACCCTCTCCAATCTCCAGCAAACCTTATACTTAAAATCATATTGCTACACAATTATCCTGTTTACAGAGTTTTTTTACATCTTTTCTCACAGACAAAAAATTTAAAGATTTGGATTCAAATTTTCACATAAACGCCAGAAACCTTTGGCAAGTAGATGGCCTTTACAGACTCAGGGATTTTTCATGGAGAAAAGAAATGTGTTTGTAATTAAGGAAATGCAGAAGTATTCTGCCTCCATCTGAGCAAACCCAAGCCAACCAGTGTTGCCTTCCAGAAAAATAAGTGTGTGAGCAGAACTGGATAAACACAGCTTAGGTTAGAGATACTAAGAGGAATAAAGAAACTCTGGTTTCCTTCCCTCTTCTTAACTCTTCCTTCAGCACCTTTTGTAGTTTGTTCTTGAATAAGAAAGGTAGTCATATCACATGATCTCGCTGAGTTTTTTAAAAGTAAAACTACAACAACAATAAAATAATCAGAGATCAAAAATTACAGAAACTCAACTGTCTTGAGTTGACCCCTGATCAAGACAATGCTGTGCATGAGACTTCTAAAAGACCTTCTATCCTCCATTGTTTTGCTTAGGTCCTGTAAATTCATACTTGTGACTTCCCTAAATGAGCCTGTCCATCTAGCTTGTAGTCTCCTTCTCTTTCTATTTCCCTCAGCCTTACCTAGCATTATCACCTTTTCTACTGAATCATGCCTTCTTATGAGGTGGCCAAAGTATGACAGCCACAATTTAGTCATCTTGGCTTCCAAGAAGAATTCAGGCTTGATCTGTTCTAGGATCCATTTGTTTGTCTTTTTAGCTATCCATAGCACCCTCAATACTCTTCTTCAGCACGTCTCAAGTGAGTTTATTTTCTTCCTATCGGCTTTCTTCACTGTCCAGCTCTTGCATCTGTACATGGCAATGGGGATATAAGCACCTTAAACTAGTCTAGTTATGTTGTAATTTCTGGAGGGCCATCATCACATACAAAGTAAAGGTCTATATGACTATGACATTTAATGCCTAAACTCTGGGCTCATTCACACTACGCAATGATAGTGCAATGATTCTACTTTAAATGCTGTGGCTGCTATGGGATCCTGGGGTCTGTCCTCAGAGGCGCCAGAGAAGGATTTTCTGGCTGAGGCTTCTGAAAGCCCTCCATCAACTGCCAGTCCTATGAGCCAATAGTATAGAACTATGGCAGTTAAAGTGGAATCATAGTGCTATAACTGGGTGGTGTGAAAGAACATATATCAGGTTTAACTGTAATTAGTGTGACTTATTCCAGTTAAGCAATGACAGATTTATCTGTTTGCTGTATCTGTGTCTTTCCTCTCTAGCCACAGCACTTTTTCTTTGTCACTGATCTATACCACATCTGGATTTTCTATATTTTTGGAACAGGTAGCATATATTTGCCTTCGTCAGTCATTAAAATTGCTTTTCCAGACTTGCTGGAATTGTGCCTCCTTCTCTTTGCTCTGGTTCTTTGCTCTTTTCCATACTCACTGTAAGTAAGTAAGCAAGCAAGGAACTTCCTAACATTTCCAGTGTTGCATTTTTTTTAATCCATAATTTTGCTTTTTATGCATAATTTCACTTGTTTTCCCTTCTGTCTCTATTTTCCCTGCTTTGTTCTTCTCTGTGACAGGAAGACTTTCCTCCTTCTGCCCATTAAATCATTTCCCCCTTTTCCCCCTTAACACACTTTCACATCATTCACTTTCAGTAAAGTCTTTCCTAGACTACTAAAATGATACAGTTTTTAAAATGTTCTTGGAGGAGGGGAGAAAAAAGAAAAGAAAAGAAAAAGCAATAAATTAATCTCTTGAGGATGCAAGCAAGGTGCATCTACACTGTAGAAATAATGCCATTTGACACGACTTTAACTACCATGCTTCATACTACAAAATCCTGGGACTTATAGTTTGGTAACAGAGAAGGCTAAAGACCTTGTAAAACTACAAACCTTGGGATTCCATAGGATGGAGCTACAGCATTTAAAGTGGTGTCAAACTGCATTATTTCTAATGCAGATTCACCCAGCAGGTGAGGATGTCACCTCAGGCAACAGTTGCTCAGGATGGAAACTAATGACAAGATAAAGGGAGACAAAGCTGCATGTGCCATATGACACGGACTGTCCTGTGTCCCCTAACCTACCTTGTTAATTACCACCACCACCACCCTGGTGCAGTGAAATTTCTATCCCATCACTGGTGCTAAAGTGAGATTCAACTGTTTATCTGTATACATGGAATAGAAGACAGAGGACCATTTTGTCCTCTGACACAGATAACAAAATGGGATTGGCAAGCCCTGAGTATTAAGGATTTGGCTGATTTCAATTATGTGCAGAAATGCACCACTGTAGAGCGGTCCAGGTGCTTCCCATGTCCAAAGACCCCTGTCCAAAGGCAGGGCAGTTTTGCTCATACTTTGGAGAGGCAGTCTGTTTTCAAAAATAGCATCCTTTCTTTAGAAAGCATCCAGGCAAAGGAAAGAGAGGATGGACAGAGTACGTCTAGCCCACTTTCTAAGCCTATGACATGTTTTATGAGGAGCTCTCTTAACTGCTGCACTTTGGTGGTGCAATTATAAGGGTGTATGTTTTTAATAAAAGAGACTTCCAGATTTCTCTTTGCTCACTGTTTGAAAAACCCTTAAACTGGTTTTCAGATACCATAGCTCCCTAACTCTCGTACCCGTTTTTCTGAAATTTGGCAGCTCTCTGAATTCGGGCCTCCTCCACTCACACTTCCTTGATGAAGTGTTCAAGTAAATGGTTACCTTATGAACTCAGAGGAAAGGACCAACTACAGACTTGCTCCATTATATTCAAAGGGGTGTGATACAGAAACTGCTTCTTCCTTCTTTAAGAGGAGGTAGCCAAAGTTGGTCAGTCACTCTTGACCAGGAGGAGGATCAGAGGCAGACATACATTTCACAAATGGACAGCAACAGACTTCTAAACAACTGAGAAACCTACTGTTTAAGGCCAGCAAAAAGGTCGCCAAGGCTCCCCAAAAGACACAATATGGCTCACAATAAAAACTGTCTCCCACCTGCCAACTCCGTAAAAGGTCTTAGGAGTTTATCAGATGGGAGAAATTTCTCTCAATTGCGAAGAGAGCCAATTCGAATTCACATGAATTCGCTAGTTTAGCAAATTCACATGAATTCCCATTGCATTCAGAATGTGTTCAGAATGACTTCCCATTACCCGAAAATGACCCCCCATTGCCCAAAATTGCGTGAGATGATTTAATTCGTAATAACGTAAAACCCATGATTGCGTTCGGAATTACTTCCCTTTTGCCCAAAATTGTGTGTGATACTTTAATTCGTAATAACGTGAAACCCCATGATTGTGTTCGGATTGCCATTGGATTATACTTCCAAATTCTGACGTCTGATAAACTCCCCTGACATCTGATGCTCTCCATATAGCCCACCTCTCTCTTATCCTTTCTGAGAGACTTTTTGGCTAAGAAGTGGCTGAGGGTATGTAAACTATAAATAAATAAATATAAAAAATTGTAAAAATTATAAAAATAAAAATTATATAAATAAAGAAATAAATTTATTTATAACATATAAAATATATTTAACTAAATCAAAATAAAATTTAAAAATGTATCTGGGTTTGACCAGTTTGTGTTTTAGGAATCACAATATGTACAAATTTCAAAGATATAGCTGTGTTAGAATCAGTATGTAGAGAGATCTTGTAGCACCTTTGAGACTAATTGAAATAAAGAGGTTGGCAGCATTTCATGCTGCCAACCTCTTTCTTTCAGTCAGTCTCTAAGGTGCTACAAGATCGCTCTGTGTACAAATTTTGTAACCTAGCCATACCACCAATGAATGTTAGACACACTATAAGCCATGAGACTAGATCCCCTGAGCTCAGAAACAGTTTTTCAAAGTCATGTGACAGACTATAATAATGAGCAGAAGGCTGCCCCATCACCACCAAACATATGCTTTCTGTTTTTAGATGCTATCCTGGTCTGAATATCTTGCCCTATCATGCCATTGTGTGAACGACTTGCATGCTATAGCTATAAATAATTTTGATTATTTTCCATGAAAATCCCTCATGCATGTGACCATAGAATTTCTTCACAACAATGGCCGCAATTCTATATCCTGCTGGCAGAATCTGCATCTCCACCAGTCTACTTACAGGAGATAGTGGAGTCTGTCCTTTGTCCAGGTCCTTTCTCCAGGCTGTAACAACAGCCATGAGGGCTCTGGATCCAGATCCGTCTCCCCAGGTACTGATTGGCTGTGCAGGGGCACCATGGCTTTAATAATAATAATAATAATAATAATAATAATATCCCGCCTCTCTGCACTCCGGCAAAAAAGGATAGAGAAGCAACTTCTGCCCCAGCATGAGATGCTTCCTTCTTTTCAGTGCAAAGGCAAATCTGATGCTGAACATAAAGAAAACAAAACTAAATGCACGAATTCAATCTAGACAATGAGGAAATTGAAATAAAGAATTTCCATATCTAGGTTCAAACATTGACTAGAAGTCAAAAAATAAGAAGACTAGGAATGGAAAGGGCATCTATGAAAGAACTGGAAAAGATACTGAAAAGCAAAGACATACAACTGAGCACTAAAGTCAGAGTCATTCAGGCCATTGTGTTCCCAATTATCATGTACAGATGCAAGACCTGGACAGTGAAGGAAGCAGACTGAAAAAAAATCAGCTCATTTAAAATGTGCTAGATAAGGCTACTCAAGGCTAGCAGAAGCGCGCGCCTAACGGCGTGCGAATTTTGATTTTTTTTATCTAGTCAAGGAGGTGTTTAGAGAATAGAAGAGGAGCCGGCCTGAAGCATCAGAGGAAGTGAATCAGAGACTTGCCTTTGGAAGGAGCTTTTAGCCAGGAGCTCTCTACATAACTATAGGCCCCGTGACTTGAACTCAGTGACAGAGCTTGGGAATAAAGGCCAAGTCTAGCAAGGGAAGCCCACAGTCTTGTTTCAGTGCCTCCTTAAGACTTCTCAGTATGGACACTGAAGGCCCTGCAGCAGTCACCTGCAACACCTGTGGGATGTTTGTCTTCTTGCCTACAGAGGTGGCGAACTACTCCTGCCCTAAGTGCAAGTTGGTAGCCCTCTTGGAAGAGAAAGTACAGCAGCTAGAGGAGCAGATATCTGCACTCCAGCATCATAGAGAGCAGGAGATTCTCCTGAACAGATCAGACCAGAATGTCTTGGGTGGGAAACAGAGAGAGGAAGTTGTTGGGGTGGAGGAGGTCACTCCACATACAACAGAGATAGATGCTTGGAGGAAGGTCACACACACAAGTAAGGAAACCAGGGAATGTTCTGTGAGCGGCTTGCAGCTACAGAATCGCTTTGAATCTCTCTCTGTTGTCAGAGATGATGAGGAAAAGCAGCAGGGACAGACATCAGGGACAGAGCAGGAGAGCCTGAGAGTATCACGAAAAGGAACAGCCACTGCTAAGCCTCGGAGGAGGCGCGTGGTCGTGGTGGGGGACTCCTTGCTGAGGGGTACAGAAGCAGTGGTTTGTGGGCCTGACAAGATGTCTCGGGAGGTGTGTTGTCTCCCTGGGGCAAAGATCCATCATGTGACGGAGAGGCTGACAAGACTTGTCAAGCCTACTGATCAATACCCACTTCTTTTGGTTCATGTGGGAACCAATGATACTGCAAGGCACAGCCTTCAGAATATCAAAAGGGATTATGAGGCTCTGGGAAGGAAGCTGAAAGAGATGGATGCACAGGTTGTCATCTCATCTCTACTCCCGGTAGAAGGGCATGGTCCAGGAAGGGAGAGGAAAATAGCAGAGGTGAATAACTGGCTCCGTAGATGGTGCCGCCAAGAACAGTTTGGATTCTTGGATCATGGGCTGCGGTTCCATGAGGAGGGACTTCTGGCAAGGGATGGACTGCATCTCACGCCAGTTGGCAAAAATGTTTTTGCCAACAGTCTGAAGAATCTGATCAGGAGGGCTTTAAACTGAGTTATGTGGGGGAGGGAGACATTATTCTGGAAGGCAAAAGGGATGGAGAGAATAGTCCAGGTGGCATAGAGGGAACAAGGCAAACAGTGCAAGGACCCAACAGTAGGAGGCAAAAAAATGTGCAAAAGCAGCAAGTAAAGAGGACACATGGTCTTAAATGCCTCTCCACTAATGCACAGAGTATGGGAAATAAGCAGGATGAACTTGAACTCCTAGCACAACAAGGGAAATATGATATAATAGGCATCACTGAAACCTGGTGGGATGAGTCTCATGATTGGAATGTAGAAATAGAGGGGTATAACCTTTTTAAGAGAAACAGGCCAAGCAGGAAAGGAGGAGGAATAGCATTATATGTCAGGGATATTTACACCAGTGAAGAGATGCAGGAAGTCAATACTGGAAGCCAGGTGGAGAGCATCTGGATAAAAATTAAAGGAGAGGGAAATAACAGGGATGTTACTGTGGGAGTCTACTACAGACCCCCGACTCAGGCAGAGGAATTGGATGATGCCTTTCTAGAACAGATAATCACATACTCAGAAAAGAGAGATGTAGTAGTGATGGGTGACTTCAACTATCCTGATATTTGCTGGAAGTCAAACTCAGCCAAATCCTCAAAGTCTAGCAAATTCCTCACTTGCCTGGAAGACAATTTCATTGTCCAAAAGGTGGAAGAGGCAACAAGGGGATCAGCCATTTTAGATCTGATCTTAACCAACAGGGAAGACCTAGTTGATGGGGTGCAAGTGGTTGGATCCTTAGGTGGAAGTGACCATGTTCTCCTGGAGTTTGTAATACAGTGGAAGGGAGAAGCTAGGCATAGTCAGACACGCACTCTAGACTTTAGGAGAGCTAATTTCAATAAACTTAGAGAAATACTGGGAGTGATCCCATGGTCAGGAATACTAAAAGAAAAGGGAGTTCAAGACGGATGGGAGTTTCTCAAAAGGGAGACATTGAAGGCACAATTTCAAACAGTTCCAATGAGGAAGAAAAATGGAAGATGTCTCAAGAAGCCAAGATGGATGACTAAGGAACTTTCAACTGAGCTAAGTTTTAAACGGAACATGTATAAGAAATGGAAAAATGGAGAAATCACGAAAGAGGAATTCAAACAAATAGCCAGCACATGTAGGGGTAAAGTCAGAAAAGCTAAAGCGCAGAATGAACTCAGGCTTGCTAGAGAGGTTAAGAACAATAAAAAGGGCTTTTTTGGATATGTCCGCAGCAAAAGGAAGAAGAAGGAAACAGTGGGGCCACTGCGTGCAGAAGATGGCAAAATGCTAACAGGGGACAGAGAAAAGGCAGAATTACTCAACACCTTCTTTGCTTCAGTCTTCTCAGAAAAGGCAAAGGGTGCTCAACCTAAGGATAATGGAACAAGAGACAGAATAGAGGAAATTCAGCACAGAATAAGTAAAGAGGTAGTACAGAAATACCTGGTTAACCTAAATGAATATAAATCTCCAGGACCAGATGAACTACATCCTAGAGTATTAAAAGAACTGGCAAATGTAATATCAGAGCCATTGGCAATAATCTTTGAGAACTCTTGGAGAACAGGAGAAGTCCCAGCAGACTGGAGGAGGGCAAACGTTGTCGCCATCTTCAAAAAGGGAAAAAAAGAGGATCCCAACAATTATCGTCCAGTTAGTCTGACATCAATTCCAGGAAAGATTCTAGAGCAGATCATTAAGCAGAGAGTCTGTGAACACTTAGAGGCCAATGCCATAATCACAAAAAGCCAACATGGGTTTCAGAGAAACAAGTCATGCCAAACGAACCTGATCTCTTTTTTTGATAAAATTACCAGCTTGGTAGATGAAGGGAATGCTGTGGATATAGTATACCTCGATTTCAGTAAGGCCTTTGACAAGGTTCCCCATGACATTCTTGCAAACAAGCTTGCAAAATGCGGGATAGACAAGTGAACTGTTACATGGATTTGTAATTGGTTGACTGGCCGAACTCAAAGGGTGCTCAACAATGGCTCCTTTTCATCCTGGAGAGAAGTGACCAATGGGGTCCCACAGGGTTCTGCCTGGGCCCAGTGCTATTCAACATCTTTATTAACGATTTGGATGACAGAATTGGGGGCATACTTATCAAATTTGCAGATGACACTAAACTGGGAGGAGTAGCTAATACCCCAGAGGACAGGATCAAAATTCAAAATGACCTGAATAGACTAGAAAGCTGGGCCAGTGCTAACAAAATGAAATTCAATGCGGAGAAATGTAACGTTCTGCACTTAGGGTGGAAAAATGAAATGCACAGATATAGGATGGGGGACACCTGGCTGAATGAGACCACATGTGAAAGGGATCTAGGAGTCCAAGTAGACCATAAGCTGAACATGAGTCAACAGTGTGATGCGGCAGCCAAAAAAGCCAATGCAATTTTAGGCTGCATCAATAGAAGTATAGTTTCTAGATCAAGGGAAGTTATAGTGCCACTCTATTCTGCTTTGGTCAGGCCCCACCTGGAATACTGTGTCCAGTTCTGGGCACCACAATTCAAAAAAGATGTGGAGAAACTGGAGCATGTCCAAAGGAGGGCAACTAAGATGGTGAAGGGTCTGGAAACCTTGCCCTATGAAGAACGCCTTAGGGAGCTGGGGATGTTTAGCCTGGAGAAGAGAAGGTTAAGAGGTGATATGATAGCCCTGTTTAAATATTTGAAGGGATGTCATATTGAGGAGGGAGCAAGCTTGTTTTCTGCTGCTGCAGAGACTAGAACGCGGAACATTGGATGCAAACTGCAGGAAAAGAGATTCCACCTCAACATTAGGAGGAACTTCCTGACAGTAAGGGCTGTTCGACAGTGGAACAAACTCCCTCGGAGTGTAGTGGAGTCTCCTTCCTTAGGGGTCTTTAAGCAGAGGCTGGATGGCCATCTGTCAGGGATGCTTTGACTTGGAGTTCCTGCATGGCAGGGGGTTGGACTGGATGGCCCTTGTGGTCTCTTCCAACTCTATGATTCTATGATTCTATGATTCTATGATTCTAAGAGTACTTAGGATACCATGGACAGCCAAAAAGACAAACAAATGGGTTCTTGAACTGGTTACACCAGTTCTCTCCTTGGAAGCGAAGATGATCAAGTTGAGACTATTGTATTTTGGCCACATAATGAGGAGGTATGGATCACTAGAAAAAACAATAATGCTAGGAAAAATGGAGGGTGGAAGGAAGAGAGGAGGACCACAAGCCAGATGGAAAGACTCAATCAAGGGGGTTGTGGGCAAGGGCTTGCAGGATCTGGGCAGGGCAGTAGAAGATAGGGATTCTTGGAGATGTCTCATCCACAGTATTGCCATGAGTTGGAGCCAACTCAAGGGCAGTTAACAACAACAACAACAACAACAACAGATTAATCTATCCACTTCACATTTTTAAAGACCCCACAAAACTCAAGAGTTGATGAAGATTACATTAAGATTAGAGTTCATGAAGAAATTGCCACATTCTTATAAAAAAATGAAATCGCCAACCTTCTGCAGTGGTATCATGGGTATATATCTTCACAATATGGAGAGAACCGTGTTGTACTGCCTGCCATACAGATTATTTAAAAACAAGCAGTGGAGTCCTATATGACCATTACATACTACGTAGCATCATAATTACCTTGTCACATAGTGGATTCCAGCCAGATTTCTCCCAACCCCACTTACTGGTAAGCAGCCACTGGAATTGATGGGTGTGCCTGATGTTCCCATCCCTTCTCTGAGTGATCTTCAGAACATCGGGAGGGGGGGGGGCAAGACCCCTGTTGCAAATCTCCCTTGTGCCAAAGATTGCTTGTGTGAGATGGGGTGGGAAAATCTGGCAGCCATTTTTCAATCAACAGAGGAATGGACCTCCATAGATCCTATAATAATAATAATAATAATAATAATAATAATAATTATTATTATTATTATTATTATTTCTAGCCCGCCCCTCTGAGCGAGTAATCAGGGTGGGGTACAAGATAAAATTAAAAACAAGACAATTAAAATATCCAATCCCATTCCCACCTCCCCCCCTTAAAAAAGAATTAAACCAACAACAAGTTAAAACATAGTGCAAATAGCAGACAGTCAACAATAACAAACTAAAAGTTCCTTGAGCTGTATCGGGTGATGAGTATTAGGGACTGGCAGAAGGTTTGGAGCTGGGTGACATTAAGCATTTTCCGGGAAGGCCTGCCGGAAGAGATGCGTCTTCGATGCTTTCTTAAAGCTATTGGTGGATGGAATGAGACGCAACTCATCCGGCAGGTCATTCCAAAGTTTGGGGGCGACTGCTGAGAAGGCCCTCTGGGAGGTCTGTGTCAGCCTAGTCTTCATGGGCTGTAAAAGACTCCTCCCAGAGGATCGAAGCATGCCGGGGGGGGGGTACGTACAGGGAGAGGCGGTCCCTTAGATAGGATGGACCCGAGCCATGTAGGGCTTTGTCGGTTAAAACCAACACCTTGTACTGTGCCCAGAAACTGATCCTAGCAGCTGTTTATCAGTAAGTAGGGCTTGGGGGACTTTCATGGTTCCTACATAGCTCCTTAACTAGGGGCTACATGGGGTTCATGACTATGTAGCACTTCTAAATGCATAACAGTAGGCTACGTGTTTGTAACTGCCCAACAGAATTCCATCTAATTGGATGGGACGGGGGGGGGGGGGGAGAGAAAGGTGGCAATCCTTGTTTAGCCCTAAACATTTAACATGATTGAATACTTAAGTATTCAAAGCCTAACTTTTAAGAACTGGGCCATCAAACCCTGCTGCCTGCATGGAACAAAGCTGCCAGTTTTGCTTTCTTCCGCAAGTACTTTTGCCTGGACTTATGCAAAAATAAATAAATAAAGGTGAAATTATTGGCAGCGTCTTCTCAAAAATAGCAAATGGGAACAAAGTCCTCACTCATCTGTAGTACCAATACATCCAGAGGGATGAGTGTATTGTACTGCATACAGATTTCTGGTTCAGAATGCTCTTCTAAATGGGTTTGTAATAAATCACGAACTGAGAATTGTACCCTGAGGCTACTGGTCCAGTGAACTGACAATTCACATAAATGACTGTGACTAACAAGCATCTCATCCAGGACTAGTGCCCATGTTGCTTTGAAGAGCACTCAGATTGAACTGAGAATGCAAGTGCAGACACTTTGTCTGTGGAAGAAACAGTTTGGGAATTTGAGAGCCAGAAAAGAAATTGGACCTTTCAATTCATAAACTTTTATGTGCTGCTGTAGTCAGGGTTCCCTGAAGCTTGTATTTTGGCTCCTGCTGTGCTCACTAATTAACATTCTTCATATAAAAAAGGAAAACAATTTCTCAGGAGAAAGGCAAGAGTGAGGATACTGATCTTTAACTGGATCCTTGCTGGGTGTAAATATCTAGAGAGGTCTTGAGTTCCAGTTAATGGAGAAAACTACATTGCTTATGGAGACCCTTCCAATGGCCAGGCATTTGAGTGAAATCTCTTGTCAGGCTCAGGAATGCATGTTTCACACACTATTACATTCATGTTAACCCCTTCCCCAAGTAACCTGAAAATTTTCTTTTCCTAAGCAATTCATTCAATTACTTATTATAATGTTCTAAAAGTAACTACTTTCCATTATTCATGATGATTCTGAGAAAGCTTCCCTTGTTTTGTTACTTGCCAGACTGTTTGGTGCTTCCCCACTGCTTTCTCTCAATTTCTTTTTCTGAGGAGGAGGAACTTTAGATTTGAAAAGAGAGAAGCATAAAACCAGAAAAATCCCTGTCAAATGTCTCCTAAAATGCCCTTTGAAGCAATTTTTGAAAATAATAATAATAATAATAATAGTTTATTTATAGCCCGCTCCTCTGTACATACACTCGGAGTGGGGTACAAGTAAAAAAAATAAAATAAATTAAAACAATCCCATAACCCGTTTCCAAACCTCCCACCCCTTAAAAATAGATTAAACCAGCAGTGATTAAAACGGTAATTATTTAAAAACATATAGCGACATCCTAACCCTTCCTTATGTGGCCACGTCATAAGTGGGGATCAGAAACATGGGAGTAGGCAGGAAATCAAAGTCTGGAACCGAAGCCGGGGATAGGGGATTTCAGGGGAAGGCCTGCCGGAAGAGATGTGTCTTTAGGGCTTTCTTGAAGCAATCTAAAGATGTCATGAGACGCATCTCATCCGGCAGACCATTCCAGAGCTTGGGAGCGGTCGCAGAAAAGGCCCTCTTGGAGGTCTGCGCCAGCCTGGTCTTGATAGGCTGTAGTAGGTTCCTCCCAGAGGATCGAAGTGTGCGGGGAGGATCGTACGGGGAGAGGCGGTCCCTGAGATAAGATGGGCCTGCCAGTAATTACACCAGGAATGAGGAAAATGCAGCCTGGGGGCTGCATATAGTCCCTTTATAAAAATGTTTTATTTTATTTTATTTTGGAATCCACCAGTAACAAGCAGACCAATCCCTACCATCCAAAACTCCCCCCCCATTAACAATATAATTATTATTTTAGCAGATATCCTACATCTTAGGCTGTGAGATACAATTTTACAATGATGGAGCAACATCTCTGACATAATATGGCTTGGATCCAGATTGTGTGAAAGATTGTTGCTCTAAGATCTGCTGTTGAGGTCTTTGGATTTTATCACACAAGATTGTCAAAGTGGAATTACAGCAGGATAATACCTTCTGTGGCTGTAATTTATCACAGGGCACCATGTCTGTGTCAAGCAGATGAGTTGTGCAGACAAGTACGAAAGCCTTCTCCTTTGGAGAGAAAACACCCAGCGATGTTGGAGCTGTTTGGCTTTTCAGGAATCTATCCTTCCAGCTGCTGATGAAACAGACTGAAGCCAAATTTAACTCTGAAGAGGCATGTTTATTCTTAGGTTGCTATATTTACAAAAGCAAACTCTTTATACAACTACACACACCATCCAACTACAATCTCCCTCTCCAACCCACACCCACACTGTGGAGTGTAGGCCTTTTATAGATATTTGCCATGCAGCCACTATGTCCAGCCTCTTTCGGTGACTCTTCGTGTGCCACCTGAATTGTTGTCCCCCAACCAGGATAACACTCCATATTTACATTAAGGCCCTATATGCTCTCTGGCACATACTGATCTTGAAGACTCCTCGGATGTTCCGAGTCCCAGCTATAAGCAATTCCCTGGCTAGCAAGCTGTAGATTACCCATAGTTCTCTCTTGTCTCTTTCCACATCAGGACATTTTAGACTCAGACTTCTATTCCTGACAGTCTGTACTGTAGCAGCTTTGTCTTCCATCCAGTCCTGAAGCGCTACTTTTCATTGACAAGCAAAACTCATCAATGCCTTCCAATTGCATTGTTTTCCCCCTATTGATGAACATGTGATAAGTTCCTCCTGCTGTACTTCCAATATGCAGGTAGTCACATGGTGCAAATGGGTGTGATTTTGCTCCTCTCCTGCTCTCCCCCAGGTTTGTTCTTTCTTTCTTTCTTTCTTTCTTTCTTTCTTTCTTCTGAGTCTGAGACTGCCAATGGGGGAATGCTAGGAAGGCATGCTAGGAAGGACATAGGGCTGGAATGCTGGAATGCTGGCATGCAGAAGCTGGAAGTAAAGAAGCACTGTTACACTTTTGAAGAGCTGTGTGAAAATGACTGTTCCCCAAACCAGTCACATCACTGGGAGGGATGCGGGGTATGAGAATAGCACTGGGTGACACCCCAGAGGGATGTGACTCCCACCCCTCCTTGCCATGGCTCAGTTTTCCTTGGGAGAACCAAGCTGCGGCGAAGAGCTGGAATGAGCACCCGCATAAAAACATAAGTTGGTTTGTGACATTGTAAATTCCCAGCAGGATGCCAGCCATATGTCAATGCCATAATGTACATACATTACCAAATCACCCATAAATAATATAACTACCTGTCCATCCATCCATCATTTGTAAATAATGTCTGTCAGTTGCTCTGTTTCCATAATATATTAATATCTGCTATGTCAAAAATTCAGCTAATCAGTTCAACATTCATTTCTTAAAATTGCACTAAAAATGCATGCAGTTCCCAACATTTTGTGGCCCTGAAGCTCCCAATTAAGAAAAAAAAAATTGGCCGATTTTCAGGAGATTTTGTACTTGTAAATTCAGCCCAAAAGAGGGCCAGCGTGGATTAATGCTTTGAGAATTGGACCATGAGTCTAGGGTTCAAGGCCCCACTTGGCCATGAAAACCTGCTGGCTGACCTTGGGCAAGTCACTCTTAGGGACTCAACAGACCACCCCGAAGGGGCGGTGGGATGCTGCCCCTTTCCCAGCCAGATCGGGGCCATGGCAACCTCATGCTGTGGGCCTGATCTGGCCTTTTGAGGGCGCAATAAGGAGCCACAAAAAGCAGCTCCTTTTTGCACCCTCAAAAGGGTGCCATAGCTGGCTATATGGTACTTCTTCAGCGCTGCATTGTATGGACGTAGCACTGGAGAAGTGTCATCATCCATGCACCATGTGGAGCAGCACGTGGTTTCATGGCACCCCAGGGACAGAGTCAGGGCATGCATTATTTGGACACAATGTCTCAACTCCACCCCCAGGTCGGCTTTTCAGGCCAGTCTGTACAGGGCCTTAGTCTCAGTGGAAGGCAAAGGCAAACCCCCTCTAAACAAATCTTGCCAAGAGAACTATGTGATAGGTGACCTTAGTGTTGCCATATGTTGGAAATGACATAAAGGTATACAACAATAATGCATTAACCCCAAACTGTCCCAGTCCATGCAAGAATATGGCCATTTGTCTTTTAACTCCCCTAAACCAATTGTTAAGTGTTTTTCAGTCCAAAATGGTGGTCAGAAATGAGAGGATGTCACTTCCACCATGTGGAAATGCAGGCATTCAGGTGGTGGTGGTGGTGCAGGGATGAAAACTGTATCCAATCCAATTTGTAGTTCTCCATCATTATGCATTACATCAATAAACAATAACATAATTATATTGTTACCAAGAAATAAGGCGTTACAGATAGCAATGATAATGTCACTTCCAAGCTCCATATTCAGTGTAATCGGTTAGTCCTGCACATGGGCAATAGCTGCAGGCATGATGATTGCCTCAGTAGGAAGCTGATACAGACAGCAATGCCAAGAAGCCATAGTGTGCTCAACATTTGTATGAACCAGACACTGATAAAACTGGCTGCCTCATCTTGATCTGCAAAACATGTACTTTGGATGTTTCTTATTGCACCATTGCTTAAGGCTGTAACTTGCCACAACCCAGAAGAGATGCTGACCTTTCCCTGCATATTTAGTTAGCAATCATGACCAACATGCAATGAAATCAGGTTTCCTCTTGTTACACAGTTGTGGCATTTCCAAGGGTAATTGGGAAAGCAGTTCACATATTGGGAAAAAATAACAATGAACTGTAATTATACTACCAAAGTCAAGTTACTTTGAAAAATCAGAAGTATATCTCCTGGTTAGTCTAATAACAGGTTATTATCATGAAAGGTAAATTCAAATGTCACATTTCTCATGTGTCAAATCATCTGTGAAGCATCACATGTCAGTCTATTGACGCCTTCCATTTACTCATGGTATACATTTAAAAATTCTTTTAATCTGCTGGCAATATTATGCTATAGTGGTTTGCCACAAAGGATGTTACACCCACACAGAAATTCCTTAAATGCAAGCCAGATTCCTGTGGGATCTTACAAAAGAGACTAGAAGCAGCCACATAATTCTGGTTCCCCATAATCCTCTGTAGGACTGGCTTATTGGTTTGAGCTATCTGAGACAATTATATACAAAACAGTTCTTACCTGGCAGTTTGAATTGTTTCACTCCTATTATTTGTTGCTCTGTTATCTGCTGGTTCATATAAACCAATTCTGTCATTTCAACTAATACGCTAGGAGTGTTTGACTACAGAGTTTCTTGCTTTGATTCCTTATTGTGGGTGGATATGAACCTTTTTTGTTCTACCAGAGAGCTGTGATCTATTAAAATTCTTGTCTCAACATCATAGTTGTAGACTGCTTGTCTTGAGAGGGGAATAGATCTTACTTGACAAAGAGCTCTGGAGATATCAAAAACACTTTTGTATATTTTTGTGCCTTTCTGGTTGTCCTAATAAAAGTTGCAGACCAACAATATGTGGAGGGTTGCGTGATTCTCAACCTTGTCTCAGAAGAAACTGTGACAAAGATCCAGGGTGAATGCTTTAAAGTGTTGCTCTCCATGACAGCTTAAAATGCCTGAAAGCACCCTAAAAGCTGAACACAGAAAAAGTCAGCCAGAAGCTTTAAAGCTTACTTTCCCTGTACTCAGTTCTGTGACCTGAGTAGCTGTTAAGCTGTCATCTTTAAACAGCTTATATACTACATATTTCCAGTAAGTTCTGAATTGCTATTCTGCTACAATTAGTTGGAAGACAACTGCTAAACATGAGAACAACCTCCATATACACTTAAGATTAAGTAGGAAAGACCTTTTGGTAGCTAATGTGTTTGCCATGCCAGCCATTCCCAATGCTTCTGTGTCACACTGGCTTCTCAGAATGAACTGTACTGGAAAGCTTCTTGTTTCTGGCAGCCCTGTCTTTAGAGAACATCATCAGGGAAAGGAAGAAAGGATGGATGTCCATTAATATTCTGGTCTTTGGCATGTAGCTCTCTACAGATACAATCTAGCAGGTCTTTTTAAAGAAAAAACAGAGCACAGCATTTGTTAAGCAGAGGATGGTCTGGCAACCAAGGAAACAGTATCCAGTAAAAATCCTTTTGTTAAAATCTATTACAGGTAGGCAAAATTGAGTCTATGATTATGTTGAACTACAGTCTTGTTTGCAGTGGGGACAAATAACATTTTAATTGTCCACTTAATAAAGCTACATCCAATTAAAATTAGTTGAAATCAATGGGACTTACCCATTATTCTATGACTCTATGTGGTGACTAACAAAATTTCATTTATTTCAGTGGGTCTACTCTTGATGACATTAACATTAGATTTAATGTGAAGTCGAAGGCTTCAGGAATAAGCAACTTCAACTAGATGATAAGTTTCCAACTAAACAAAAAGAAAGTGATATTGTCATATGTTTTTTAAAAAAGTTGTAGTGAGTTTCAAGAAGTACCACAACACATTAATTTCTGGAAACAATTAAAAACTAACGTAACTACTTGCCACCCATGAGTCCCTTTTGTCTGATAATTGTAACCCTACCTCTAAACCCCTGTCATCAATATCTCATGGTTTGATTGTGACTTGCTTATCTTCTGCTTTTGTGTGGGGTGCATATACACTGTAGTAATAATGCACTTTGACACCACTTCAAGTGCTGTTAGCACCATCCTACTGAATCCTGCGATTTGTGGTTTAATAAGGTCTTTAGCCTGCTCTCAGTGCTGGTGCCTCACAAAACTACAAATCTAGGATTCTGTAGGAAGGAACCATGGCAGTTAAAGTGCTATTAAACTGCATTATTTCTACAGTGTAGATGCACCTTGAGTCAAGCTTGTAGTATTCTTTTCTCATGAGATGAAAGCCTTCAAGAGCCTTCCTATAGTCATTTGATGTTTATTTAAATTCTACACTTCCTTATTCCACCCCCACCCCCACCCCCACCCCATTTTTTTGTGTGTCACTTCCTCATTGTTTAAAAAAGAAAACATAACTGGCAGTCCCAGAAATAACAATAGCTGCTGAAATGCTTTGTTGTTAGGAAATTCTTCTACCAATGGGCTTAGTCTCTGGAGGTCTCGCCCACAGCACTGATTTCTTCTTCACACATTTGACCTCATCTAATGATGCACATGCCAACTCATTATTTATGCATTTATTTATTACCATATCATCCCACCCTGTATCCAAAGATTCCAGGGCAGAGTGGAGAAATTTAAAAGAGTTAAAACAATGTAAAAGAACAAATCACAACACAGAGCTACTATTTAAAGCAGAGAATCCTTGTAATTTGTGTACTGAATACAGGAATGTCTGGGGGGAAAAAAGGAATGAAAAGAAGAGACTGAATCAATAAATACAGTACTCTCTGCATATCCATGTGCAGCATGATTAACAATAAGCATAGTAGTGAATAGCTGTCATTGTTGTTAACTCTTGTCAAGTCAACTTTGACTTATGATGACCCCATGAATGACAGGCTTCCAAGTCACCTTATTAACTTTACAGCTCTGCCAAGGTCTTGCAGACTCAGGACCTTGCCTTCTTTAATTTAGGGCCTGTACAAATGGGAGGAAAGGGGCGGACAGAGGCCACCCCTTCCTCCCCTGGATCATGGCTGTGCCAACCAAACAGCACAACCACAATGCGGCAGGAAAAAGGAGCCGAGAAACGCAGCTCCTTTCCACACTGCTGCCAAGGCACCATTATTACCCTGGAGTGGCGTGTGACATCTCTTGTGAATCGTGCTGTTTGGATGCAGCGCACAAGACACGTCATTAGCACGTGTACCATTTGGATGTGCACACCCCAAAATGGCACCAGGAGAGCATGGAGTGTGCAGACACTCCACTCTCCTGAGCCCTAGTTTCAGCCCCAGGCTGTCGCAAAGTGGCGGTCTGTATTAGGCCTTAGTCTATTCACCTAGAAGATGGTCTTACTCTTTTACTACTGCCTTGCCAAGCATTACTGTATTTTCTAATGAGTCATGCCTTCCCATGAAATGTCCAAAGTACAAAAATCCCATTCTTTGCAAAGTACAGGAGAAGTCTGGATTTGGTATGGGATGCCTCCTGCATGGACGTGGAGGCATGCAATGTTGGGATAAAGAGTCCCAAGGAAAATGTACAACGTGTGATGGCCAAAGACCATTCAGGAGCATCGGCCAATCAGATGCTGGCTGGGGGAATTTGAACATTCCATTGACGGTTGGGTTTGGCAGTTAGGTTTTGATGGTTGGGCTGAAGATTCCGTTAGAGTCAGTTGACTCTGTGGCTTGTTCTGGAGATAGATGGTGGACTGTATCGATGTTTATAAATAGCTCTGTACATATTGTAACTTCTTCTAAGAATAAAAGCCTCATCTGAGAGACCTTTGTCTACAGTGTCTCTTCAGTTATTCTGGGCGAGGAGAGGTAGTTCTCCAACTCACAAGCTGCTGCCTACAGTACGGTCGCGAAGGCGATCCTGGCACCAAACGTAGCCGTGGTACCTCATCACAGACTGTGCTACTCAAACGCTAACATGTAATAAAATTCATTTTTAAAAAGGTTTCAGCCTGTGCCTGGCTTGGGAAAAAGGGCTGTGTGATAAACTCTTTAGTCAACCATTAAAGGTGTAATTACTCTCTACAGTTTTCACTCTAGCAACTCTAAACTAACTGCAAGCTTTATGGGAAGCTGGCATTTGGAATCATCAAACAAATGGCAACTTGGTTAAAGAGAAAGTTTTACTAAACTAAACTGACTAAATGACTGGGGGTGGGGTGCATCCACTATGTAGATACAATACAGTTTGACACCACTTTAACTGTCTTGGCTCAATCGTACAGAATCCTGGGATTTGCAGTTTTATGAGGCACCATCACACTTGGGCAGAGAAGGTTAAAGACCATGTAAATCCCAGGACTCCAAAGGGGGAGATACAACACTTACAGTGATGTCAAACTGCATAAAGTGTAGATGCATCCTAAGAGAGAGGGTCAGTCTGAGAAGAGGTACCAAGAAAGCAGTAAAGACAAACAGGGGGGCACACTAGGAAATTCTGACTACATGTCTCTGGTTCTGTTACCTCCTAGCGTCTCATAATGATTTGTGCATGCTTAGTTTATTTATTTACTTAGAGTATTTATTACCCTGCTCATCAGTCACAAAAGCTCTCAGAGTGGCTTGCAGATTGTTAATTTGACAGTTCCCTGCCCTCAGTCTTACAGTCTAAATAGACATGAAACAAAAGGAGAAGGGAATGGCAGTGTGAAAGGGTATCAACTACAGCAGATATTGCCAGATCTTCTCTGCCTCCAAGGGCAGTGCAGTGGCAGTTAAGATGGAGGGAGGGCCTTTCATCTCCATTTGCACATATCTCTACTCCCAACATTCTCCTAAATTAATTCATATCTGCATATTTTTGAACTACTTTAGTGCTTCAGTATTTCATTTTGAAAGCCAAAGCATTATCCAAAGAGCTCATCTTTCTCTCTCTCTCTGCTCCTGTGCTGTATGAAGCTGTTGCGTATCTCAAACCTCCAGATTTTAGCCATTGCTGTCATTTTCATCAATGCAAACAAATGTTTGCTCAGTGTATAGTGTAACATGCCTAATAATGGCAGCATTTGAACAACACGGGAAAGGACAGGAGTGTAGCACTGGTAGCAACACTTTCCAAAAAAAAGGAGATAAAGCTAAAGTCTGGTGAAAGTCATTTTTTAAGCTTACAAATCCCATGGTCTCTAAGCCAGCTTGGACAGTGGCCATGTTGGTTGAGGAATTAGAGTCTGATAAGTAACTTTTTCCAAGCGGTAGCTATCGCCCTTTGGGCTATACATACCTCATAAATTTAAAAAGTCATAAGAGCCTAGCAGGAAGAAACCAAAAACCTTCTACCTAATCCAGCATATTGTTTCCTACTGTAATCAACCAAATGCCTCCAGGAAGCCCACAAGCAAAACAAAAAATCTCTACTTCTGTGACTCCCTAGTCCTAGAGTATGGAGCTTCTGCGCACTGCAGTTCAGAAGTATAGCAGTGTGACACATTTCAATGTAGAAAACAAGTAGCTGGTGACTCATCCCAATGTAACAGATAAACCTGGGGAGCAGCTGCACCATTAAATCTGTAAAATTCTCCTCTCCTCACAGCCTCTGCAACTGACTGTCTCCTTCCAGGCATGACATGCCAGAATACAAGCAAAGTCAGAGACAGGCAAACGTATGGGTTCGTTATTGTTGTTGTTGTGTGCTTTCAAGTCGTTTCCAACTTATAAAGTGAACCTATCATGGGATTTTCTTAGCAAGGTTCTTCAGAGGGGATTTACCATTGCATTCTTCTAAGATTGAGGGAGTATAACTTGCTGAAGGTTATCCAGTGGGTTTAGATGGTTGAGTGGGGATTTGAACCCTGGCCTCCAGAGTCATAGGAGATTATCACACAAAGCTTCCCTTCTGATGCTGTTGTGGCTTTTTAAACATCCAAAATGGCGACTGTTTCACACAACCATGTACTTGCAAATTTGTAACAGGGTAATGCATCTTAACACATTTTTACTTACTTAAGCAAGTAAAGTAGTTTTGCCTTCATTGGGAATGGGGTGTGTGCAGAGAACCCTGTTTAAATCCCCTTTCTCTTGCCCAAGATGAAATGATTGCCTCTTCAGAAGTAAGAAGTCTTGCCTTCATTGGGCATGGAGCATATTTGCTGAAAACCCTGTTTAAATCCCCTTCTCTCTGAAGTACCCCTGAATGACCTATAGCGCTTACTTCAATAAGCGGTGCAACTGACAAATATTCATGGGATTTTCCCATTCATTAAAAGCAACAGCAGAAGCATGGATTTACTACAGGATGCCTACTGCATAGCCATAGGTTGTGCAGTAAAATCCATTGAGTACAGTTACAATCCCGCTTCTATCCCACTATTTAAGAACAGTGCGATAATCTCCATATGAGGTTTGTGCCTCCACAGAATGCAGCATGATTACCTCCCTCCCACCCCACCTCCCCAATAAAAACAAAACAAAAGTCCCACTCCTCCCCATCTATCCAGTGGTCGAATTCCCACTGAACATGCTATGCAAGGATGGATCATACCAGACTAGATGAGACCAGTATAATGGGTATAACTAAAGAATCATTTGTACCATAACGACAAGAAATGATGAGGAACTATAGATGACTGACTCACTCAATCTGGAATCCAACTGCTAGTCCCAGCTACAATAAACCTATTGAATCAATGGGATTCACATAAATGCTGATTTACCAGTTCAACAATGGGTACACTTTTGTTGGCACTACACAGTGGATTTAGTTCTCAGAGTTTAAGAAATGTAAGACAAGCCACAGACAGAGTGCCAAACAGATTTTAACATCAAGACCTGCTCCTTCTTAGGCTGTACCTACAATGCAGAATTAATGCAGTTGGACAATGCTTATAGTGCAAAGTTATGAAATTTTGGGATTTGTATTTTTGTGAGATATTTAGCCTTCTCCCTCAAAGAGCTCTGGTGCCACAACAAACTACAGATCCCAAGATTTCTTAGGGTGGACCTATCTCAGTTAAAGTGGTGTAAAACTGCATTAATTCTGCAGTGTGGCAGCAGCCTTAGAGACTACAGGACAGCCTGGGCTTCCCATTCTCTTTCTCACTTCCCTACTTCAAGAATCCTTCTGAGAGCCAATTAATTGATCACTACCCAGGAAAGATAATCTGAGAACGTGAACTGCCCTGACTTGAACTCATGACTAGTATGGAACTCATCAAACAGCTCTACAACCAAGTGGTTTGCTTTCTGCATGGCAGGGTATATCCATCCTCTGTGCTTTTGAGCTATGTAAAGTCACTATTAACATTTTACTAAAGCTGGAGCCAAGACTTTTTTTCCCCATTAACAAGTACCACATCATGAAATAATTTTTGTGAAAACAGAGGTTGGATTGGGAAATGTGCAAAGCTTGTTCCTAAACTTGTAATTTCATATTGTTTTACATGATAGTTTGTTTGGAGAAGACGCTTGAACATCTCGGGCCTTTTATAGATATGTTTCATTATGCATCACATTTTTAATCATTTTTAAAGGTGTGCCACTGCATTTCTCACCTGCAGACCAATATTTTATTGATGCAATGATAACTCAGATATGTACTAGTCTAAAGGACACTGGATTATCGTATTCCTCTCAGTTTCCTGACTGGTATTAAATCAATGCAGGCAATAAAATAAGAACCTTGCCTGTAAATACCTTTCTCTGACAGTTTTCTGGGATTTATTAAATATTTGCATGGTTCAATTGCAGCCTGTACTATCAAATTCAAGGTCCAGGAATATTCTGAGCAGCAACATAGCAATCTCAAATGGTGAATTTTCTTTATTCATTTGCATGTAGAGAAATAAGGAACACTAAATAAACACCTGAAAGGTATCTGAGCAGATATATAATCAGGCTGAGAATGAGAATTTTGTTCTTATCTTTTTCTTTTTTAAAAAAGCACACACACACACACACACACACACACACATATATATAATCATACACATCATTTACACTAATCGAAATATTAAAATTATATTGATTTGTTGGGGGTTCATGTTCATGATTGATATCCTCTGGCTTTTCTTTGCTAACGAAGATTCAGGAAGGACTTATCCCACGCTTTCTTCAAGTGCATTGATGACTAAAAAGGCCAATCTGAGATAAACAAGTCATCATGAATATTGGTTCTGCCAGGCTGAAGGAACCAAAACAAAGCTATACAATGAGAATAACACAAACAAATTAGCAGAATTCCTGTATGAAGTGTCTGCTATTAAAACCTAGTTCCTGGATCCTATTTGAAGCTGAGAGAGCATAAAGACCCTTATGTGGAGATCTGGGCACTACAGAAGAGGGATGATGACAGCTAGTTAAATGACAGTGGCAAGGAGCTTTCCTGGTACACTCCCACATCCTATCAGTGGCTGCTTGGTCAGGTTGTTGTGGAAGGAAGTACTGAATATCTCATTATGCATTCTTTGAAAAAGTAGTTTTGCTTACCCTGTTGTTCCCAGGATGAATTTTGACACATACCTTTGGTTCCTGGGGCTAAAGACTAGAAACACTATCTGAGAACAAGCACTGCATATCATTGCATTACAGTGCTTACTAGTCAGTTTGGAAAAGCATCAGCACAATGAGAAAACCTTGAATTCTTTATGGACGCAAATAGATTATTATACTAAGGAAACAGCAGATATAGGGAAAGTTTCTTTTCTTTTTTCTTTTTAAAGAGAATTCTTAGAATCTGTAGCCAGCTGGCTACTGGCTGTGCCAATTCAGATATAGGTTGAAGCTCCCTTATTTGGAATTTGAAAATTCAAAATACAGTACTGCAAAATCCAAAAATTGTTAACATAGGTGGCTGGAATAGTAGCACCTTTGCTTGCTAGTGGTTCACTGTACAGAAACTTTGCTTCAAGCACAAAATTATTAAAAGTATTGTACAGAAAACTACCTTCAGGCTATAAGATGTATAGGAAATATAACTGAATTTCATGATTAGATATGGGTCTCATCTCCAAGATATCTTGGAGATATATATTACGTATATGCAAATGTTCCAAAATCCAAAACATTTGTTGTCCCAAGTATTCTAAGTGGTATATATTTTTAAAAAGTTTATTTTAAAAAGCTCAGGGAAGTGATGAATTCACACAGTATCCTAGCTAAAATTTCAGAGCAGTTTCTTGAAAATTTATCATGTTTATCAAGACTGGCCCTACCATTAAGCACAGGGAGGCTGACATATCCAACATAATGTGCTGTGGGATGAAAATGGGGGAAAGACAGCAAAGACAAATATAGGGCAGAGCTGTAATGCATCAGGGGCTTGAACGGTAATCCTCTAAGATATCCTGCAGGTACACTGAAGATCTGACCTCATTACTGGTGCCCAGCTACTTTCTATACATGGACTGGCAGTGGAGAATCACCATCTTGTCCTTTGCACAAATGTCAAAAGCAAAGCCTCATTGTTTTAATTGTGATGATGCCAAGTTGTTGTGGCAATGTTTTTTCAATCACTCCTTAAAGATGGGTTTAGGAATGATAGCATTACTGCCAAATAAGAAATCTGCTCTGCAAATTAATTTTAACTTGAATATACACATTGCAAGCAGCACAATAACTTAAAATTTCTGTGGAACATTTAGAAATAGAGTTTAGGCATTCAATGAAAAGGGGTAGACAAAGTGACCAAGGGAATGCAAACACAAATTGGAGAAAAATTTATCTCTCATTGGCATTTGTTGTTGGACATTTGTAATTGTTGTTGTGTGCCTTCAGGTCATTTCTGACTTATGGCAACTGTAAGATGAACCTATTGCAGGCAAGATTTGTTCAGAGGGAGTTCACCATTGCCTTCCTTTGAGGCTGAGAGGGCATAACCAGGGACAAAATCATGTGCAGCCTGCTCACTTCCATGTGTTTTTTTTTTTCCTATTAGCAAACCTCCATTCAGTTCTATGTGGGGCATTTAGATACCACTGAATAACCTCTCACCTTCAAACACAGAGTGGAAACAGAAGCAACAGGAACCTGTGGTCACATGGAAAGCTTATGCAAGTTCTCTGTCTGACCTATGAAATTTGGTCCAAAACACACTGCAGAAATAATCCATCTTGAGACTGCTTTAACTGCCCTGGCTCAATGCTAGGGAATTCTGGGAACTGTAGTTTTGTGAGACATTTAGCCTTCTCTGTCAAAGAGTTCTGGTGCAACAATAAACTACAGTTCCCAGGATTCCCTAATACTATGCCACGGTAGTTAAAGCGGTCTCAAGTGGATTTTTCTGCAGGGTGTTTTGGACCTTTGCCCAAATGTACAAAGTAAATTTTCCTAACCCTTTATATGATAAAAAAAAATATGCCACTACAACTTGGCATCATCACAATTAAAACAATGAGGCTTTGCTTCTGACATTTTGGACAATATGGCAATTCTCTACTGCCAAGCCCATGTACAGAAGGCAGCTGGGCACAAGTAATGAGATCAGATCTTCCAGTGTACCTGCAGGATAGCCTAGGGGATTATAGTTCTAACCTCTGATGCATTACAGCTCTGTCCTATATTTATCATTACTTACTGCTGTAAGATATAGGATATTCCCAAAATGTTTCCAGATCTTTTCTTAAGCTTCATTCTCTGGAGTATATGAACTTCTTGAACTCTGGCCAATAACATCCTTCACAACATCAAAGATGCATTTACTTGTTTTTCCTCCAATGTGATATATGCCACTCTGTGCCAGCATTGCTTGTTAATCATAGGGAACTGGAATGCTTAAGTGGGAAGCAAAGAATAATTTAAAAAGTGTAGGAAGATTTGGAATAGGAAAAAGAAATGAAGCAGGGGAGCAACTGGTAGAGATTTGTGAGGTCAACAATCTAATCATTTTGAATACCTGCTTCATACAACCAGAAAGGATACTATACACATAGACATCACCAGATCAATATGAAAATCAGTTAGACTACATAATGGGAAGCAGAAGATGGAGAAGCTCTATTCTTGCAGCCAAAACTAGACAGGGTGCTGACTGTGATACAGATCATGAACTAAGTACATCATCATCATCATCATCATCATCATCATCATCATCATCATCTATTTACAGTCATAGACCAAAATATAAAGTATAATTGGTTACCCCAAAAATTCATAAAATTCATAAAGCATAAAACTCATAAAACATACATACATAAATATCCTGAAAAATCTAGTCTACAAATCTTAAATTTTATCACCTAAACTTTGCCCATGGCTAATAATAGCAGAGGCACAGAATCTAGACACCATCTCTGTTATTTGTTGATCTGAATCGTCAAGCAGTAATGTTAGATAAAAAAATTTCCGATTCACCTGGAAAATCCTGTCGGATTATATCAGAGTGGGTGCCTTGATAAAATGGGCAGTATAATAAGACATGGGATAGAGTCTCTATATCTCTGTTTCTACAAGTATAGATATGTTTATCTTTTTTAAAAAAAATAAATAAATTGCTCTCCAGTACTGCTGATGGAAGCACATTAAGATGTGCCACAGAGAAGGCATGTCTAAGCCTAAATTAAAACAGAGATATGTGATGATGATGATGATGATGATGATGATGATGAGCAGCCCTGGTGGCGCAGTGGTTAAATACCTGTACTGCAGCCACTCACTCAAAACCATAAGGTGGCGAGTTCAAGACCAGCAAAGGGCTGAAGCTCGACTCAGGCTTGCATCCTTCTGAGGTCGCTAAAATGAGTACCCAGATTGTTGGGGGGCAAATAGCTTACAATTGTAAACTGCTTAGACACTCATTAAGGGTATGAAGCGGTATATAAATGAAGCTGTTTGTTTTGTTTTTGTTTGATGTTTAATTATAACCTGCTCCTCTAGCAAAGTAATAGGAGCGGGGTATAACAAGGTTAAAAAATACAGATTTAAAAAATTATCATGCCCCTTCCCGATGCCCCCCCCTTAAAATTAGATTAAACCAGCAAGTATTTAAATCGACAACAGTTAAAAACAAAATGCAATCTCATGAACAATTCTTGTGCAAATAAGCAATAGATGAAATCAAGAAAATTAAATAAAGGGGACAACCGAGGTTATCTATTCAACTTCCGTTTCAGAGCTGGGAATTGATGATTTTTTTCAGGGGAAGGCCTGCTGGAAGAGATGCATCTTTAAAGCTTTTTTAAAACTAGAAAGTGATGTAATAAGACGCATCTTGTCTGGCAGGTCGTTCCAAAGCTTGGGAGCAGTAGCTGAAAAAGTCCTCTGGGAGGTCTGCGACAGTCTAGTTTTCATAGGCTGTAACAGATTCCTACCAGAGGACCGGACTGTGCGGGGGGGGGGGGGGGTTTCATCCAGGAAAAGGTGGTCCCTGAGGTAAGATGGTCCTGAGCCATGTAGAGCTTTAAAAGTTAAAAGCAACACCTTGTACTGTGCCCAGAAACTAATCGGCAGACAGTGGAGAGCTTTAAGCACTGGTCTTATGTGCTCTCTCTTTGATGTTCTAGTAATAAGCCTGGCTGCCATGTTCTGAACTAGTTGAAGTTTCCGGGTTAGGCACAAGGGTAGCTCCATGTAGAGCTCATTGCAGAAATCGAGACATGAGGTTACCAGGGCGTGTACCACAGATTCCAGGTCTTTCGTGTCTAGGAAAGGGCACAGCTGGCGTATCAGCCGAAGCCGATAATAGGCGCTCCTGACCACCGCATTCACCTGACTAGTCATGTAAAGCGATGAGTCAAGGAGTACCCCCCGATTGCGAACGGAGTCCTTCAAGGAGAGTGTGACTCTGTCTAGGACTGGTAGCTGTATTCCCAAACCTGGTTCCAGGCCTGTAACAGTACCTCTGTTTTGTCTGGATTTAGCTTCAATCTGCTTTCCATCATCCAATTCATTACCGCCGCAAGACAGTCATTAAGAGGGGAGATGCTATCTGAAGTCTGAGCCGATGATCTGGTCATGGAGAGATATATCTGAGTGTCATCAGAGTACTGAAGACACTGAGCTCCATGCCTCTGAATGATCTCGCCCAGCAGCTTCATGTAGATATTGAATAGCATCGGGAACATGATTGCGCCCTGAGGGATGCTGCATTTAAGTTCGATTTTGGATGAGCAACTGTCCCCAAGCCTCATCCTTTGGGATCTGCCAGAGAGAATGGATTGGAACCACCGAAGAGTGGTGACTATGATCCCCAGCTCCGTCAGCCGACCCAAAAGAATGGAATGATCTACAGTGTCAAAGGCCGCTGAGAGATCCAAGAGCACCAGCAGGGTCACACTACCCCTGTCGATGCTCAGGTGGAGGTCATCAGTCAGAGCGACAATGGTGGTCTCCACACCATGTCCTGTCCTGAAGCCGGTTTGAAATGGATCAAGATAATCAGTTTCATCCAAGACTGCCTGGAGTTGGGAGGCGACTGCTGTCTTGATAACCTTGCTTAAAAATGGCAGCAAGGAAACTGGTCTGTAGTTGTTTCTATCCAGGGGGTTGAGGGAGTGTTTTTTCAGGAGGGGCTTAACCACCGCCTCCTTAAGGCAAGATGGTAGAATACACTCCCTAAGGGACACATTGATTGTATCCCAAAGGAACACTCTCAATGCATCTCCCCCCTGGACGACCATCCAAGATGTACAAGGATCGAGGGGGCAAGTCGTCTTCCTCATACTCCTGAGTAGCTTGTCCATGTCATCGGTACTTACGGATTGAAATTCATCCAGTAATGTAGCAACAACTGAGTCGCTGGATACCTCACCAGTGGGATCTGAAGGAAAGGTGACATCCAAGTCAACTCTTATCCAAGAGATTTTATCTGCAAAGTAGTTGTTGAACACATTGCAGCAGGCCGTCGTTGGGTCAAGTAGGGGATTTGGCGCAGGGGAAACCTGCTTCAGCTCCCCCACCACCCTAAACAGTTCTGTTGGGTGAGAATCTGCAGACACAATGCGTGCAGAGCAGAAAGATTTCCGCACTGCACGCAAAGCCTACCGATAGGCGTGAAGATGCTGCCTATGGCGAGTCTTATCGGACTGGAGTCGAGTTTTCCGCCACTTGCGCTGTAGTCGTCGTCCAACCCACTTCATCTCCCTGAGTTCTTCTGTGAACCAGGGCTTACGGTTGGGAACGGGTTGGAGAGGATGCTCGGGGCGATTGTGTCGATAGCCTTGGGAAGATTGGTGTTCCAGGTGTTCACCAAGGCTTCAACGTGATTACCGGCATTACTAACCATTAAACCTTCTAAGGCCTTCTGGAAACCAATTGGTTCCATAAGCCTTTGAGGGCAGACCATTCTAATGGGTCCGCCACCCGCGGGGGGGGGGGGGAGGAGTGAGACACTGCTTTTAGTTCCATCTTGATCAGAAAGTGATCCGTCCATGACAGCACCGAGGTTTTTGTTACCTCCGCCCACAGATACTCCTGTTCCGTAGTAAAAATCCCATCTAGTGTGTGACTTGCACAATGGGTCGGCCTGTCAACCAATTCGGATAGGTTCATGCCTATCATGGATTCCATGAACTCCCGAGCTACTCCAGGAAGATTGGATGGTCTGGTCTCGAGAGGAATGTATAAGTTGCCCAAGACCAAAAGTCTGGGCAACTCCAACAGCAACTCAGAGACGAACTGAGTCAGCTCGGTTAGAGAGTCTGTTAGGCAACAGGGTGACCGGTATACCAACAGAATTCCCAAGCTATCCCTGGTCTTCAGGCTGAGGTACCCACACTTGATGTGGGTTGTTTTCCGGACAGGCTTTCTGATCAAGTTTATGGACTATGGTAACGCTGCCCCCCCTCCCACTTTCCCTTATCTGCTCACTGACTGTATAACCAACTGGGAGAGCCTGCACCCATGTAGCAGCGTTGGCGTCTCCCAGCCAGGTCTCGGTGACCAACAAAAGCTGTCTTATTAGCCAGTATTGGTATTGTTCTGACTTGGCACCAGCGCATATGTAGCTCTATATCCCATATATATTGCCTCAGAACTGATTTGGCCCTCTGGAATCACATTTGAATTAAAAACTCCTGTTAAAATACAGCTATTTATTTATTTATTTCATTTATATTCTGCCTTTCTTCCCAGAGGGACCCAGGGTGGCTCACAGATAAAACTTTTAAAATTGCAATAAAATCCAAAACAATTAAAATGTCTATATCTAATATACAATCACATAAAATATACACAACTTGAAAACAAACTAAAAAACTACCTGCTCCATAAAACCACCCTGCTATTACTAGCCAACAGGGAGAGGGCCAGCCTAGCATCTTGAGGAAGGGCATTCTGGAGGGCAGGAGCAGCCACCGAGAAGGCTCCCTCTTCTATCCTCACCAGGTGAGCCTGTGATCTTGGTGGGACAGAGAGAAAGCCTTCTCCTGCAGATCTCTTGCAGGTTTGTATGGGGAGATACAGTCTCTCAAATAGTTTGGGCCTAAGCTGTGAAGGGCTTTATAGGTCATGACCAGCACTTTGAATTGTGCCTAGAAATAAACAAGTAGACAGTGGAGCTGTTTTAGCAAGGGAGTTATATGCTCCCTATAACTAGCCCTGGTCAGCATTCTGGCTGCAGTGTTTTGCATCCGCTGAAGTTTCCAGACAGTTTCCAAAGGCAGCCCCACATAGAATGCATTGCAGTAGTCCAAATGGGATGTAATCAAGGCATGTGTCACCATAGCCAGGTCTGACGTCTCAAGGAATGGGTGCAGCTGGTGCACAAGTTTAAGCTGTGCAAATGCACTCCTGGCCACTGCTGAGACATGGGGATCCAGGATCAGAGTAGAGTCCAGGAGCAGAGTAGAGCCTAAGCTGCGAGTCTAAGATTTCAGGGGGAGCGTAACCCCATCCAGCACAGGCTGAATCCCTATTCCCTGATCTGCCTAAGGATCTGTTTAGCATTTGTTTCCAGGAGGAAAAATAGGAAAAAAAGGTCAGTGGAGCCAGCCCACATGGTAAAAATATACATTTCAGCAAATAGTTATTCATTAGCAGCCAGGCTCGAGCCTGAACAGAATGAGGCCCACCTCCAATGGGAGGGCTGTATTAGAGACACAGCATGGGATGCCAAAATACTTCTTATAATTTTGGTTTGAAGGACTACGAATGTGCAACAATTACTGTAAGCACAAATCTGAGCACCATATAATATAATAGAGATAACTTGCTGCACAGACTTGTATTGCATCGGGGGGGGGGGGGGATAAATTGTCCTCCTTTGGTATAAAAGAATCTACGGATTCCTTTGTGCGTTTGTTTTGCCATTTCTGCCTGCCTTTTCCATGAGCCTGAAGAATGGAATAGTAATCCTAAATAATTGAAGCTAATAACCTGTTTGATAGGTACATCATTTATTTGTCTCTTGTGTCTATTTTTTTTAAAAGAAGATCATAAGTTTTGATTTATTATCATTAATAGTTATCCTTGAGACAGTATGCAGCAAGTTTCCTTAACAGTCTCCTTATACCTACCACTTCTCTATATAGGATAGCAATGCAGCAGCATCCACATAAATAAGAATTGATATTGGATGGTGTGCCAACTGAGGAGATATAAAAGCTTAATTTATATCAAAAATATATAAAGAGATATAAAAATTTAATTTATATCAAAATTAGAGTAAAACTGAAGAACAAAAAACCCCCACAAAAAACAGTCATCATACCAAAGTATGATCTGAACAACAGCTCAACAGAATTTAAAGACAATATAGAAATAGATTTGTCTTATTAAGCATAGACAACAGGGAAGGGCTGTTCCTGACAGTAAGGGCTGTTCAACAGTGGAACACACTCCTTTGGAGTGTAGGGGAGTCTCCTTCCTTGGAGGTCTTTAAGCAGAGGCTGGATGGCCATCTGTCGGGTATGCTTTGATTGAGAGTTCCTGCATGGCAGGGGGTTGGACTGGATGGCCCTTGTGGTCACTTCCAACTCTATGATTCTATGATTCTATGAATGAGAAGAACTATGGTGGGTAGCCAAAGACATAGGGCCTGAACAGATGACCCTTTGAAGCCTCCATCCAGGTGGCTTTGGAGCATGGCATTTTGATGCCACATATGATGAAGCTGCCTAGAAGTTGGACAACTGCTCAGGTGTGGGCGGCTTCATGATGTTCTGGTACTGTGGCATTTACATGCTGCACACAGCCAGAGGGCCATGGCGAGGCCAGCAAAGTTGGCTTTTCCCTGGCTGAAAAAGGGTTGGGTCTTATCCACTCCTTTTATTGTAATAATCAATGCAGAGAAATAGAAGACAATAACAAAAATGAAAGAACAAGAGTCCTCTTCCACAAGATCCATGAATTCAAAGGGAAATTCAAACCAAGGTTGGGGATGCTCTACAATCAGAAGAGGAGCATACTACAGTACATGATCAAGACAATGGAAACAGGACACAAAAGAGCTTTATAAAAGAGATGAGAAAATGAATGACACCTGGAATGAAGAGCCATATAAAGATGAGCCCCAAATTCTAGAAAGAGAGATAGAAGCTGCACTCAGAGAAATTGGGAAGAATAAATCAGTAGAACAGATGACATTCCATTTCAACTGTTACAATCCACACAGAAAAAAAAATCAACTCTAATGTTGGCTAAAATATGGCAATAAATATGGAAAATGAAACAATGGCCAACAGGTTGGAAATGATCAATGTACATTCTCATCTGCAAAAAAAGGAGACACAAAAGACTGCAGCAACTACAGTCAAACAGCCTAATGTTAGAACAGAATATGTGCTTAAATCCCTCCACTGGCTGCCGATCAGTTTTCAGGCACAGTACAAGGTGCTGACTTTGACTTTTAAAGCCCTACATGTCTTGGGTCCAACTTATCTTAGAGACCACCTCTTCCCATATGAGCCCCTGTGTACACTTCGGTCCTCCGGGAGGGATCTGCTTCAACCTATAAAAACTAAGCTGTTCCAGACCTCCCAGAGGGCCTTTTCTGCTATTGCTCCCAGGCTGTGGAACGACCTGCCGGATGAGATGCGTCTTATTACAACCTTAGAAAGCTTTTAAAAAGCGATCAAGACACATCTCTTCTGGCAGGCCTTCCTGGACAGTAACTAATTACCCATCGCCTGATGATGTCTATATGGGTCACAAATTCTTTGATTTAGGTGCTGCCAAGAAAAACTAGTTCTTGTGGAAAGTCTAACAATATATAAAATAAAACAAGTGTTAATAGAGATATCCTAGAGTTTTGATGATCACTTGGTGTGTGTGTGTGTGTGTAGGTAGGTAGGTGCCTTCAAGTCAATGATATCACTAAGGTTGGCATCACCCAGTGTGGTAACTCATGGTGTCACCCTCCCATAGACCTCCTCTCATTCCACAGCCTACAGAATCTTTAGCAATGTTTTTTGTACTGTTATTCATTAACTGTAATTCCTGCATATCACTGACTGTAACTGTAATAGCTGTGACATAAAACAACTAGCAGAATTAAAATTAGACCTTTAAATTACAATTTTGTATGCACAGCCTCAATACATTTACATGTACATAGTTCATTGTGACTGAAGTGAACATTTGGTAAAAGGTGATGTTTTTAAAGAAAATTTTTAAAGAATAAAAAAAATCTGGGACCTCTCCTTTCTCCTCCCACTGAGCCTCATCCTACTCACCCCATCTCTTCAGCATTTTAAAGAGATATAGGTGAATGCCTCAGCCTGTTTTTGCCAAAAGGCAGGTGATGATGATGATGATGATGATGATATTTATTGGTATCCTGCTCTTTCCCAGAACTGGGACCCAGAGCGGCTCACAATATTAAAAGAACAGTACAATTAAAAACATGGTGAAGTGATATATTAAAATAGAATTAAATTATTACAATATTAAAATAGATTGCTTATTAGAAGAATAAAATAAATTATAAATTTAAAATAGAAAACTGTTTAAAACACTTTAAAAAAAAAAGTTTGAGGAGCAGTGGTGTAACCCCACCCCCACCCCTTAGGTCCACAGTCCCCATATGTCTACATGATTCCATTGCTTCAAGTTGCCTGCCAACTTATGGCAAGCCCATTAACTTCATAGAATCACGGAGTTGGAAGAAACCACAAGGGCCATCCAGTCCAACCCCCCTGCCATGCAGGAACAATTTCACAGAGTTCTCTTAGGCAAGGAATACTCAGAGGAGGTTTTGCCAATTCCTTCCTTTGAAATATAGCCTACAGCACCTAGTATTTGTTGGGTGCCTCCCATCCAAGTACTAAATAGGAATGCTCTTGCTTAGCTTTCAAGATCAGATGGGACCAGGTGCCTTTAAGGTATTGTCTACTAATGTGTTTGAGGGGCTATTAATAAATCATTCAAGTTAATAGTTATGATCTAGAGACAGTGAGTGCATTATTGGTCATGCAAAAGAACAAGACAAGACAGACACATAAAAAACTGGAGATACAGACACTTTCGGGAGGGTTTTTTTCTTTGCACAAAAGACACTCAGATTGTGTATATTTTATCTTGTATTTTTTTAATTGATGTAACCCGCTCTGATTGGATACAGAGGAGCAGGCTATAAATAAAACATCATCATCATCATCATCATCATCATTCCATCTCTTTCTTCCCATTGAAGCACACTGAGTCCTTAAAGCCATTCCCAAGAGGAAAGGGACTTTCTGAAACAGTTTGGATTATGGAGCAGGGGCAGGGGCGGGGGCGGGGGCGGGGGCGGGGGGGGTAGGAGAGAAGATTTCAGACAAGAGGAAGAATCAGGAGAAAAAGGAGAGACACTGTCCTTACATAAATGGAAGTTCTTGCTATTCTGCAAGGATAATTCTATATTCCATATTCAGTTGTTGGTCAAATAGACCCACTGAATCAATTCATATAAACTCCATTGATTCATGGGTCCAATCTTGTTGGGACTAGCAACTGGATTAAAGCCAGCATTGTTCTTTGTTGTTGTTCAGTTCTAAAATATCAGCAACGTTTTCTATGAATAGATTCAAAAATAGGGTTTCTTGCTAGACTCATTGTACTTTAGTCTCAAAGTCAGAAGAATTGAGTTTGCCATGAACATTATGTTCAGATATATTCCTGAACTCATACAAACCAATGAATAAGAAGAAAACTTTCCTATGCAGGGACCCTAAAATTCCACCAGCACCTAAAGTGGTCACATAAGAAAGAGGAAAGTTTAGAGAGGAGAGGAATAAAAACCCAATGAATTGTTCTACACCTTTCTACCACATTTTAACTGGCTTTTATTCTCCTTTCACTGGTCAGATGCTAAGGATTAATTTGCTGTGATGTATTTGTTTTAACCTTAATGTGACCTTTAAGCCTTTCCATCCTCTTTTCTTATACCCTTGGCTATCTACACTGTGCAGTCAAATGTAATTTGAAAGAATTGGCTCCATGCAGTATTTAACTTTATAGTACAGCTCTAAATGTCATGATATCATGAACAGTGTTTCCTTTATGGTGCCACGTCCACAGAGGGTCTATGGTATGCTGCAAGGGCTATGTGCTAGATTTTGCACAGGTTATGTGTAATACACAGAAGGCCCTTGCTATCTTCTGGGATTTGGTTCCGGGACTGTTCTTCTGCCGATAGATACCAATATCCATGCATGCTCAAGTCTCTTTACAGGTTGAGTCTTCCATATCCAAAATGCTTCAGACCAGAAGTGTTTGGAACATTGGATTTAAAAAAAAAATGATTTTGGAATATTTGCATATACATAATAAGGCATCATGGAGATTGGATCCAAGTCTAAACATGGAATTCATTTATGTTTCTTATACACCTTATTCTGATGATCATAAGTTCAGAATGTTGGCAGTTCCAGGGTGAGCGCCTGTCACTAGTCCCACCTTCTGCCAACCTAGCTATTCAAAAGCATATAAAGGTGCAAGTAGATAAATAGGCACTTCTTTGGTGGGAAAGTAAGCAGTGTTCTGTGCAGTTATGCTGGCCACATGACCATGAAGTTGTCGACAACGCTGGCTCTTTGGCTTAGTAACGGAGATGAGTACCATCCCCCACAGTTGGTTAATACTAGACACTTATGTCAAGGGGAAACCTTTACCTTTTTTACACCTCTTACACACATAGCCTGAAGGCAATTTTATACAGTATTTTAAATAATTGTATGCAAGAAACCAAGTCTGTGCACACTGAACCACCAAAAAGAAAAGGTGTCACTGTCTCATCCACCCATAAAAAAAGTGTTGGTTTCTGGAGTATTTTGGATTTTTGAATTCTGGATGAAGGAGACTCAACCTGTATATACAATGCTATTCAGTCAGCCCTTGAGCTTAGACACTTGTGGCTTTGATCATTCACAAAGTTGCTGCTGTGTGCACACACTCCACCTGCTCTTCCCTTCCAGACTTTTCTTTTGATTGGGAATGCACAGGAGGGAGGGAGCAGCTGGAAAGGGTGTGTGGAAACCCCTCTTCCTTTCAGTCCTTTCACTGGCTGCCCTCAGATGGCTACAGGGAGGGAAGAGGAAGGACGTTATCACACGGGAGGGGCCAGTTCGGAATTGAGTGAGTTTACACTCACCCAAGGAGACTGCAGCAGGGGAGATCTCTGAGGTGGTCATGCAGCCCCGCATAGAACTCCACATACAACTTTTCGTTTCTTTCAGTTGTACTTGTATTGGCCACAGACATTATATGCCATTCACACTGCTCGGCATTTCAGCGTCAAGTGCACACTTTCACTAATTTTAAAAATGTGATTTTAGCTTTCTGCTTGTGCCACAAAGTCCAGCAAGGCTTTCTGGAGTTCTGTAACATTTTTGTCCTAGGTTTAGCAGGTCTTTGTAACACTTACATGCAAATACACAGTGCCACTTTTCATGAGAATTCCCCCCCCCCCCCCCATACTCCTCTGACCACCTCACCTGCCCTCTGTTCATTCATTAATCCACTTATCTAACCAAACAGATGCTGTTCAAAAAAAGACTCTCACAAAACTGCAGTGGTAACCAGATAACAGAACACCTGATAAGAATTCCTGTAAAACTTTACTGTGAAAGAACAGCACTTGCCCGCTAACTTCACTTTCATGGGTATTCTCCCTGCAAAAGATGTTTCCTTTTGATTTACTTCCTGTTAAGAAGGATCTGTTTTGTGCTTTGACACCACCTAATTCTCCCTGCTTTAGTCACTCTCTATTTCTCCATGTCCTAAGTATGTCTTTAAAATTACAGTACTATTTTTCTTTCCCCTACTTCAGCTGTGCATCTCAGCCATCCCAAATATGCACCCCAAATCTACAGACACCTTTTCAGTAACAATTCATTCTAGTCCCAAGTACCAGTTTTGAGCTAGGTATCAGTTCATAATAACTTCATAATTAATTTATAATTTAAATTAATAGTAATATATATATATAATTCCAATGCCCCTCAAAATTATTAGTTGCATTTTTTTTAAAAGGAACCCACTAATTTCCTGCTTCTTAAAAATAATTCAATAGTTCTTTCTTTAGTTACTTTTTGTGGAATAAAACTCTTAAGTGCTGCAATTGGCTAGAATGAGGTACAAAAAACAATTCCCTCCTGATCACTTCATTGTATATTCAACTGAGAATGAAGCAGCAGAAGAAGGTTTACCCTGTGATATTCCACCTCCACATTCAGTGACACCACACTCCTTTTTTCTATAAAAAGAACTTCCTTCTCTACAATGAGAATAAAGAGACCAGACACAAAAACTTGAGTAGAATAAGGGTCACTTTATTGACCTACTGAACTATTTAATGTAAACTCTGTGATAAGCAATAGTGGGGAGAAATCTGGTGAGGGAGCAACTGAAGCAAGGGTTCTCCATGAGACCCCCTGCTCAGCTTCCCCTGGAGGACCCAAATAATTGGGTTGTTCACTAACTGATCCTAATGGAATCCAAGCTCAAGAACTTCATCTCTAATTTCAAGACACAAAGTGAGGGCACAGCCCCTGGGGCAGCCCTAAGGCTATAGTCTCCTCCCCCCCCCCCCGGCATCTCTGGTGGTCATCCCTTCACCAACATACCTTCCAAGTGACCACCTATTCACAGATCCACCAAGCAAATTGCCAGTACCCTAAGATACAGTAGAATAGGGAGAGAAAAAAACCTCTATGGAAAAGGAAGACAATTCCTACTGGGCCCAAAAGCAACAAGCATTGCTTAGACTTCACAAATGTGGAAGGATGGGTCAGTCACTAGACTGAAAGAGGAAATGGAAGGGGCAGGCAGAGCATAATAAACTCTTTGGCTCTGCCTCTTTATGCTCAACATCATGGTGCTATGAGCTGTGACTTTTACTAGGTATCTTCCTCCTGGGGCCCAACAAAGGGGCCATTCAGACTACTTTTACCCCGCATCCCAAACCACATTAAAAGTGGGTTGTTCCCACTGGCACTGGTTTTAACACACCTGTATTGGGGTTTTTGCACACCCGATCTGAAACCAGGGATTTCCCCATTTCTTTTTGGAAAAACCGGGGCCAGGCCAAGGTGAACATTGGCCCTGGTCATGATCTGGCCATTTAGGGGGAGGGCTAAAAGTCAGAGGGTGGGCAGTGGGCAGAACATGCCTCCCCTCTTGGACGGCTTTTTTTGGGGGGGTACTTTATTTTAACAGATTATGCAAATGCTACATGCTCTGGAGGGAACCCCTCAACTCAGCCCATGATAGGGTCACCTTAGGGTCGCCATAAGTCAGAAATGACTTAAAGGCAAACAACAACAACTAAACAACAACAACAGTAGAAACTGTAGGAGGATTTGGTAAAATTTCAAAAATTGACTGGTGGTATTCGGTGGATCTCATTCATTAAAATTATGTTGTAGTTCCAGAATGTAATGTTCCTAAGAAATGACAAAGAATGTGCCATAACTGAAATGGTGCCTTCCCCTCAGATACAGGTTGAGCATCCCTAATCTCGAAATCTGAAATCTGAAATGGTACAAAATCGAAAACCTTTTGAGTGCTGACATAATGCTACAAGTTCAGTGGTTCAATGTAAACAATTTTTTTCATGGACAAAGTTACTAAAAATATTGTATAAAATTACCTTTGGGCTAAGTGTATATAAAACATAAATAAATGTTGTGTTTAGACCTTGGTGCCATTGTTAGCATACCCTACACCTGTGTCGCTGAATATGGGGTTACATATTTAATCAGGCAAGTTTTTGTGAGGCCACAATGACCTTTGGAACACTAGGAGGTTTTACATGGGAAAGGTACGCTGGCCTCAAGATATGTAGAAGACCTAGATAGTACTAAATAAAGATTAAATGGGTTGGATTATCACTCCATCCTCACCCAGGATTTTCACATAGCCTCTCACAATAGGGACTGAGTGAATCCTATCACAAAGCAGTTAAAGACTATGGCCCTGTACAGACTGAGCAGTTTACGCTAACCTGTATGCAGACTAGGGTTTGGCATCCACATGGTCGAGAACTGTAGTCAGCTGCCCGGGCACCATCATGGTGCACACACGTTTACAGAGGGTGTGCCATGATGATGCACAGGTGGTGCAGCACACAAATGGCACTGGCTGGAAGGGGCATCATCATGGTGTGCAAGTGCCACTATGGCGCCCCTTCCAGGAAGCTGCTTACAGCAGCTTCTTTTTGCTCTTGAGAGGGAGCAGATCATTGCCGTGGCATATAGTAGCCGTGGCAACGATCTAGGGCTAAAGGGGGTGTCATTTAGCCACCTGTCTTTTGGGATCCTATATTTTCTTCTTATACCAGGCTGTGTTCCTATTCACTCCTTCTTATCCAGCCACCCAGGAGTGGTCTCAAATCCAATCAATGGGGCTTTACAGACCGCCTAAAAGGTGCCCAGAGAAGTACTAGACTGGGTGCCCAGAGAAGTACTAGACAGCAGCCCTTGTGGCCCCAACCTGCTGCAGCTCCAGGCCATGGAGAAATGGCGAATTGCGGCTTCTCCGTGGCCTGAAGCAGTGTGCAGCGGGCGCCCTGGGTGTTCACTGCACCCCGCCATGGGCGGCGCTCCTGAGGGGAGAAAGGGGCTGCAGCCGCGGCCCCTTTCCCCTCAGCATCCTTGGCTCAGCCGTGTGAAGACTGCACCAAGGAAGCAAGCACCAAGAAGGAGCTTCATTTCAGAGCTCCTTCTTGCATCGCAGAAAGGACACCTGTGGCACGATGATGTCAGGTGCATGCTACTCCTTTTAAATGTGGCGCATGCCATGACATCATCGGCACTCACATGTATGGACAGCACACTTTAAAAATGGTGCCGTCCATACATACTAGGGTTGGGGACCGTGCAGATGCTGCATGCTCCCCAGCCCTATTCACGCCAGACCAATATTTTGTTACTCCAAAGGTAAAACCATCAGTCATTCCAGAACTTATTGTTCATTCCATGGGAAGACCATCACGTCTCCATTACACTGCAGGATAGCACCAAGCAGCCCCAAGGCTAGAAAACAGATATAAGTATCAGCCCACACACAGCCAAATTGATGCTAAAGACTGAGGCTCTGTTACACAGTCTGGAGCTTTGCTGTCTGTATAGCCCTCAGACTCTGTCTGAGCCACTCTTTGTCTTCTGTGGAACCTTGTCTTCAGGACTGGTAACTATCACCTCTTTTGACTCCCAATTTCTAGCTATCCAACCTTTCACGCCTTTCTTTCTGTTAGCCATGTATGGTTCTTGAAGTTGCATTGGTTTTGTGTGATTGCATTCACCTTTGCACATTTCAAAATAAAACTCTTTTAGTCTTTGAAACTGGAATCTCTCTGCAGTTAGTACTAGAATACATAGGTGTAAAGATTTCCCCTAAGTTACCCACCTCTTGCAGGCCTCCTTTTCAGCTCATATTTTCCATAAATACTAAGGAGATGTTGTCACTGTTGATGGGGATCCCAAGTCCTCCCGACCTTTTGGGTAACACCATCTCAAAGGTATCTCATTATGTATATATGTATACATATATACTGTTATGTATATGCAAATATTCCAAAAATCTTTAAAAATTCAAAAATACTTCTAGTCTAAAAGCCCTTTGGATAAGGGATACTCACCCTGTATGAGCACTTGAATATTAGCTTCTCCAGGTTTGTTGGACGGGAGGGGGGATTTCTCATAAATCTTCTCCACCCAAGCCTCCATGCTTTAAAAGTAATAACCAGTGCCTTGAACTGAACCTCAAGTAAATTAGAAAACTGTGCAGCTGAGCAAAATCTGGCTAAATATTCTGTTTGGGTCTGAATCCTATCAGAAGGTACCTGATTCTTCCTGTTTTCAAGGGCTTTTTCATCCAGAATAGAACATGACAGTGGTAAATATGAGAAGGACATGAATGACTGAAACCAGTTCTCTGTTACAGAAAGGGAAAAGAAAGACCTCCAGTTTTTCCAGGTGTGAATGATTAAAAGCATTCTTTGCCAGAGCTTCAACCTGGACAACCAAAACGGAGCAAGACCAGATCTAGGAGTCCTGCCAAAAGTGTTATTTTTCCCCCCTTGTTTTCTCTTAAAGATAGCAAGGTAGGGGGAAACAAAATCTTGTAGTTGTATGTTGTGAGATTGTGTGTTGTCAGAATTTTGTAGGTTTTAATTATGGTATTATGTAAGGGACACATGTGCGCATGCACACACACACACACACACACAAAACCCACCCCACACTTCCACATCAAATTTTGTTTCAGTGAAAAACAGCTGTAGGTGACAGCCATATGAAGAAGATGTTAGTCCTTTTCAGCTATCTATCCTCTTACAAATCACCCCCTGGTACCTTTTTTCCCTTTGACAGAGTAAATAACAGATGGATTGTAGCCCTGGGCCTAATCTTGTGGGACTGACAGCTTAATATCAAAAGCCTTCAATTCAGGAATGTGTTTGGACACCTTCAGCCTTAGCCTTCCCAGGTACGTGCTGAAAAGAGCCTGTGTGGTCATTTTGGTTTTGCATGGCTGGATCTACAATCTAAAGCAAAAAAAAAAAAAAAAAAAAAAGCCCTGAGAATGTCTAATGTAGCAATTGGATTAGCACTCCTCAGTACATGCTGAGAAGTTAAACCCAAAGTATCCCGACTACTTGTATGCAAGGCCCAGTTGGTTCTCAGTGCTTGAAATCAGAACAGGAGGGGAGGAATCTCAGACACATCACTGCTATTTTATTTTATATTTATTTATTTAGAGTAGTTATACCACACTCTTCAGACACAAAGGGGTAATACAGACTGGCACTTTGTGCCAGCTTGCATGCATACTCGGGCTGAGCTAGGGCTAAGTGTTCACATGCTCTTACCCCTAGTTCTTCTGCTCAGCTGTCATTATGGCATGCGCCAGTCCACACGGTGCATGCCATGATGATGTCCCTGCAGTGCAGCGCCCAAACAACACTACACACATGGTGTGCGAGCGCGCCTATGGCACCCCTGCTGGGATGCAAAAAAACTCTCCCAGAAGCGGCTTCTTTTTGCTCCCTCTGGAGGCCACGATGTGTGGTTGCCACAGCCTCCTTCTGTGGCAAAAACAGGTAGTGTGGAGCCACCTCTCCGTTTTAGGCCCAAAGTCTCTCAGAGCAGCTTATAAACTGTTAATTTGATAGACCCTGCCCCCAAATTTACAATTTGATAAGACAATGAACACATGGAAAAGAGAATTTTTGTGTTGATTCTTCAGAGCACGCTTGTTTTCTGAAAAAAGTGACTTTAGTTCATAGGGGGCTGGTTGAAATGGGGATAGCCACGTTCACATAAACTTAGCTTAATTCCTCTTCTTACTTCTGGCAGACATACAGAATTTCACATAAGCCAAGTACATATTGATAAATGCTTACTTTTATGTTCTGGGTTTATGCAAAACTGATTTTTTTTTTTTTTTTTTTTGCAATTCTGTGATGGCCCATTATAAAAGGAATGCAAAAAGACTCTGAAAACACATGCTTCCACAAGATAGCCTCAGATTCCGAACACATGTTATATTAGTCCAAAGGTAGTACCATACAAACTTTTAACTGGGTTTTGTGAGAATAAAATGTCCCTGGGAATAATATATAGGAACACACACAGAGGAGGGGAGAGAGACTAAGCTGTGGGCATGAATAATCAGAACAATCTGCAAGGGCTTCCCGTTTGTGGTTAATGGGATGTTTCACCAAGCTTTGTCACCATGGCAAATACTTCATAATACATAAACATTTGCTGCACTGAAAATCCACCCACTCTTGCTGAAGGATGGCCAGGTTTTTGTAGAACTGCATTCCAGCTATCCTGCTGACTTTCAAGATAAGCCCTTTCAGTCAACATTCCATGCATTTAAGAAAAATGTGTGAAAAGTGCAGTGTGGAAGAGCATGTATGCTTTTTTTCATAGCTCAAATTTTTATCTTTTCAGGAAACAACTGAGTTTTTAAACATACACATTAAACAAGAGAGACTTCCTCCCCTTCATTAGCTATTGTTTTCTCCTTCTCTATGGAGATGAGGGCCATATCGCAAAGCCAATGTGCAGAATCCTGCCCCGATTGACCCTGTTAACATCACACATCAGCCATTTTAATCGGAACTCAAATTGGTCTTGGAAATCACACAGTTTTTACCCATGTTTATGTAATAGCCTTTCTAATTTTCCGTCGATCTTACTACACACCTTGCAATCTCATTGGCTTGCTCCCTAACCATGCTTTACTTGTCCTTTCCCTCTGTAACCCCATGAGGACCTCTCCATCCCCTGTGCATGTTTGTGTGTGTGTGTCTGTTAGGAGAATTATATGCCTCACTTTATACCCTAAAGCTCCTTCACTTTCTCAGGCCAAGGTGGACAGAAGAAGCAGGATGGGGGAAGAGAGAACCAGGGAGAGTGGGTAAGATGGCAGTGTCAGTGAGAAGAAGGGCATTCTCTCCCTTCACTTGTCTCCCCCAATGATTTATTTATTAGAGAATGTATTTGTCTCCTGCAGCTTTGAAGCTCCACTGAGTTTTCTGTTTCCAAACAAGAGAGGTGGACGCTCACAGCCTCTGCCCTATTTCTCTATGTGTGCATGTTAGAAGATGTGTCCGCCCATCCGGGAGAGAAAGAACTGCACATCTGTCTGAAAATGCAGACACAAACACTTGGAAATCCCAGTTGCTGCATGTAGAACATTGTGTATGAACCCCTCTTAAGCCTTGATCCAGCAAGCTCCATGATGTAATGGCAGCAAGAAGAAACTCCAGTGGCTGCTCCTACAGTGGCGGCCCCCCTTCCCCTCCCCTTCTGTCCTTCCCCTATCCCACTCCCTCCTTTTGCCTGGGAGACCCATGCACCACCTGCCCTCCCTCTCCCTGCTCCCACTTCCTGTCCCTTTCTCCCTCCCACCGAAGTGAGCAAGTGAGTGAGGGAACATGAGCAGGGCCAGGCCTAGCCACCCCACCAGTCTGATTTCCTCCCAGTGACCAAAAATCGAACCACAGATTAAGTCTGTTTACTAAACACAGCTGCACCCTGGTGTTATCAAAATCCCTGTTAAAATTCCATGGGGTAGCAGCCCCTAACTACCATAAATGTGGAGGAACAAGTGCATTTAATAAAATTTAATAAAATAATAAATATTTAATAAAATGTAACAACACACGCCAGCAAGCAGAAAATCTCAGACCTTCGGATATTCGAAAAGATGAATATTTGCCTAAATGCATTGAACGTGGCACTTGGACCTATATCTCAGCATCAGACCTTGGAATTAACTCATTTATTAACTTGTTCAATTATGAATTTTCTCTTTTTACCTACTCATTTCACTTGATTGTCTAGATTCACCAATTAAGGCTGAAGTTAAAAATATGCTTTAGTAAATTAGGTCATCAGACATTCTTAGAATTTATCAGGATGGTTGTCTCTCTCTTTGTAAGTTTCCTGCTACCTCAGGACAAGAAATACTAGAATTTGAGGAAATGTATCACATTGCTTTGTAGCTAGGCAGACCAATCACTGCAATTTCTTTGAGAATGCAACAGGGAAGAGAGATTGAAGGAGATGAAAGAACTTTCTTGAGCCCAGATCAGCTAGTTGGGCTTGTGAAGCGGAAAAATGATTAAACTTGAGGGGGGTAAGAGGGGTGAGTCTTGGAAGAGAATAAAAGTGGGAAGGGAATGATCTGTTTGCATAGCAAGAGACCAAGTTCAGAATATTTCTTCATGAATCTGTATGGAAGAAGTTTTTAGAGTTTTTTGTTTTTTTTAGAGTTAACTGTGACCCTGACTGCAGCTGTACTGCAGAGATAGTCCAGTTTGGCCCCTCTGTAATGGCTATGGCTCAATGCTATGGAATCCTGGGATTTGTAGTGTGTTGTGGAACCAGAGCTCTCTGACAGAGAAGGCTAAATAGCTCTCCTAACTATAGTTCCCAGAATTCCATTGCACTGAGCTATGTCAGTAAAAGCAGTGTGAATCAGGATTATTTCTGCAGTGCAGATGTAGCCTCTGTCTCGTAACTTCTGCTCCTCTACTAGTTTCTGGTTTCTGTTCTATATTGTAGCATAATATATAAAAATATTATAACATTTGGGAGCGTGTACAACAAGGCCTTTAGGGTATACGACCTTTTAGGTCAAATGGAATGTGCACCTTCAGTGGACCTCACTGAAAGGAAAATGTTATTATGCCAGTTTTTATATTTTACTGTTTTTATAATTTATATTTATATTGTTTATATTTATATTGTTTTTATATTTTATGTTTATATTGAATTTATACCCTGCCTTTTTCTCAGGATGGGATCCAAGGAGTGAATTAATTTTCTAATTTTCTAATAATGAACATTATTGAATTAATTTCCCATTTCCTATTGATTCCCAATGGGAAAAGGTCTAATATAAATCCTCCTCCTCCTCCTCCTCCTCCTCCTCCTCCTCCTCCTCCTCTTTTCCAGGCTCTCCTCCTTAAACTATTTCACAGGGTTGAAACATAGGTTGAAATACACAAAACACATGGTTTGGGGGAGAATGATCTGTGCCACCATTCCCCTCATCTTGGAGGAAAGGTGGGAGATAAATAGAATCAATCACTCCCTACAGAAAGGTTTCTCACAAGAGTCCTTTCTTCTGGGCCTCTGTTTTAAATTTTTGTTGGAATTTTGTTGAATTTTGGTGTTTTATCAGGACATTGGTTTTTTTGTTATTTGACAGGGGAGTGTAGATACATGGTGTTTCAAGCTGCTGTCTTGGTCACCACTGATTAAGGAAAGTGTTCTGATGCTTTTGCCTTACTCATACATAAAGAGAAGTTGGAAAATTCACTTTTGGAGGGACTGCAGATAGCTTCTGTGCCTAAGAGTAACTTAAAAGGGAAGGAGGTGATCCCATAAACATAAAAATGCCACAATTGTATTTGTCTAGGAAACACAACCATACTGGGTTGGGGAAACTGATTATCCCACAGCTCTTCCAAATCACCACAGTGCTCCTTCTGCCTTCTGCATACTAGTCTCCATAGCTCTGCCTCCCTGCCCTAACCCCTTCCTAGCATGCCTTTCATTCTGTATTTATTTTTGTTTTTAGTGCAATTGCATGATCATAGCAATCTATTAAGTAAAAATAAAGAAAAGTAATTGAGAAAAAAGAAATACCACCCACTTGGGAATAACAAGGAGGAAGGGGGAGAGGAGCAGAATCACAGCCACTCATACCATGTAACTGCCTGCTTATCAGTACTGCTTTGGGAGGAACTTATCACATACACATTAATAGCTGAAAAGCAGTGTGATTGAGAGGCACTGACATGGTTGCAGCTAGGTGCCCTGTTGCCACATCAGATGTGCTGATGGGAGTGTTCTCACTAGCAGCAATGACAGAGGAAGGAGTAGCAGGTCCATGGCATGGAAATGGGAAGGCATGTAAACACCCACCCACCCTAGTGCTACTCTCCTGCTCTAATTTTCAGGCCTCATGTGATAAAGTCCTTAGACTCTGGAGACACATAAATTACATTAACCCAGATTCTCAGATCTTAACTGTATTTTCCACATCAGATCTTCAGATATTTCTGTAATTTTACAGGCTTCCTGACTGTGAAAATAATCAGCCTCTGTTTCATGGAAGATGGAGTTATCAGTGGCTACTACTCCTGATTGCCTATGCAGTCCCCTGAATTTGGAGTTCTTCTTAAGTCCTTATGTAACCTGACAAGGTCAAATGTTAAAGCTGTCAGGGAGTTTACTGTCCTTTGTTCTTAGAATGTTTGGCTTCATATACCAAAAGCTATATCCCAAATTTTTCAAAGATCATCTGAGTGCTTCAAACAATAAGCCTGCTACTGAAAGGGGGAAAAAAACCCTATGGCAAAATGTTTAGAACTGTCTGGGTAGGGTGAAGTTAAGGGAAGTTGGAAATTAATGTTCTGTGACTAACATCACTACACAAATCTTGATCATGTAATCTGGGACTGGCATTCTGTGCATGCTTTGCCCCTAAAGTCAGATGTGGGATTGCATTTCATAGAATCATAGAATCATAGAGTTGGAAGAGACCACAAGGGCCATCCAGTCCATCCCCCTGCCATGCAGGAACTCCAAATCAAAGCATCCCTGACAGATGACCATCCAGCCTCTGCTTAAAGACCCCTAAGGAAGGAGACTCCACCACACTCCGAGGGAGTGTGTTCCACTGTCGAACAGCCCTTACTGTCAGGAAGTTCCTCCTAATGTTGAGGTGGAATCTCTTTTCCTGCAGCTTGCATCCATTGTTCCGCATTCTAGTCTCTGCAGCGGCAGAAAACAAGCTTGCTCCCTCCTCAATATGACATCCCTTCAAATATTTAAACAGGGCTATCATATCACCTCTTAACCTTCTCTTCTCCAGGCTAAACATCCCCAGTTCCCTAAGGCGTTCCTCATAGGGCATGGTTTCCAGACCGTTCACCATCTTAGTTGCCCTCCTTTGGACATGCTCCAGTTTCTCCACATCTTTTTTGAATTGTGGTGCCCAGAACTGGACACAGTATTCCAGGTGGGGCCTGACCAAAGCAGAATAGAGTGGCACTATAACTTCCCTTGATCTAGAAACTATACTTCTATTGATGCAGCCTAAAATTGCATTGGCTTTTTTAGCTGCCGCATCGCACTGTTGACTCATGTTCAGCTTATGGTCTACTTGGACTCCTAGATCCCTTTCACATGTGGTCTCATTCAGCCAGGTGTCCCCCATCCTATATCTGTGCATTTCATTTTTCCGCCCTAAGTGCAGAATCTTACATTTCTCTGCATTGAATTTCATCTTGTTAGCATCGGCCCAGCTATCTAGTCTATTCAGGTCATTTTGAATTTTGATCCTGTCCTCTGGGGTATTAGCTACTCCTCCCAATTTAGTGTCATCTGCACATGTCATTTCATCACACATTGCTGAAAAATTGGGCTGAAAGGGTCTTTAGAGCATGGTTCAACCTGTCTGTGATGCCACTTCAATATCACTTCTGTATTGGAGGTATCTTGTTGGGTAAGGGGCCCAATGCAAATGCTATTTCCTTTACCACAAATGATGGTAGATTTATGGCAAAGACAGAGGGCAGAAACAAGGCAGCAGAAAAATCATCCTGGAAAGATTTAAAAGCAAAAACCTCTCGTTTTGTAGATGAGCTTTGCTTACATGTAGTTGGATTACTATAACAAGATTAGAAAGAATTTTCATCCCTCTTGAATGCAGTAAATTCCCTTCTAAGAATAAATGTTGCCAATAAGACATTTAAAGGTCATGCAAATTTCTTTTCTTTTCTTTTTTAAAGGGATCATTAGAGAGCAATAGATGGTAAAGGTATCACAAAATGATGTCTTTGCATTCACAAAACCTACACACACCAGATGGCATCCACACAATTTATTGTTCAGCTTTGGCCAGGAATTCCTAATGATAAATTGCCTGTGAGAGTGAGACAGACTCCAAAACTAGGCCATTCTGAATCTTTCCTGTGAATTTTGAGGCTAGGAAGCACAACACCAACATAGTGTGTTGTTCATCTGCAATTACAAATTGACTTGTTGGGTGATAGGAATAAATTCTTTGGCTAAAGCATAAGGGAAATTAATATTTCCTTTGTAGCATTACTGTCTTCTTCCAGGAACAAGATTGCTCAAGTAGAACAGGAAGCTGGTTACTCCAGTCACATTTAGGTCATATGAAACATTTAAATAAATATGGCCATTTGTATTGAAACATTCATTTCCTAATTGTGTGAGCACATGAAATCTGAGCATTACTCATGTTTTCCAATAAACAAAAACCATGGTCAAAGCTTAAATACAAAGAACATCTGGTGATTTAAGTTGCCCTTTTTAATACTAATTTTAACAACTCCCAAATGTGGGTAGGAATACCACTTTATACTTTGTTTAAAGTTCATTTCCTGTCCCTAGGCTATTTATTGACCCTTTAATGCTGGCCATTTCCACTTTTCACTTTTCCTGGGAGTCTTATACTAGTTTTCATTGACTTCATTCCATTCTTGACCTCTTTCCCCCTCAAGAAAATTAAACACAGCCCAAGACATGTTGGACACCAATTAGTTTTACAGATCTTCTTACCTCCCCTCCCACAGCATTCTTTAGCTCATTGAGTCCACCCATAACATTACATTTCAAACCTCCAGAAAGGGGAGGGGGGACCTACAGCAAGATACAGGTAATTAAACAGACTTTAAGGCAGCAGGAAGAAAAAAATCCATCAGGAGGCTTTTTTTTTTTCCACTCGTAAATTACAAATATCTGTTTTACTCATACTTTTAAAAATGTACATTGTAGGTAAAATAGATTGGGTATAAAAGGAAGCAGCATCAAATCTGCTGATTAAAAAATAGGGTGGCATCTTAATAGCAGCATATGCAGGTACAACTGATATTTAAACTTGTGTATTGAATTTTTTGGTGATTCTGAGGGAGATGCAGCAACCAAACCCCTGCAAGGCTCACCTTCCTTCTGCCTCTCATTATATGGCCATTAAGTGGCCAGTAGAGAGAGGGGGCATCAGAGATGCATCTGGTTATGTCCCTAAATCCAGACATAGAATGCCAAAGGCATACTTTTAGAATTTCTGGAGCTCTTCTGGAAACCCAAAACATTGCCATTGTGTATTTTGGCTGTAGGTACATAATGCCAATGAAAAATTCATGGGTCACCATAAGTAAACAGGTGACTTGAAAATGCATGCAAATGCACACACACAAACATAGCCAGTGCTTTTCTGATGCTCTCCCCACTGAATAGCCATGGAAGAGGGTTCTCAAGGTCCTGCAAGAGTGAGGGGCAGGGTGGGTGGGTCGGAGGGATGTATTGTATTTCTACCTGGGTGGAACTCTGATACAGTTTCCAATGCAGGAGCTCAGGCTTAGTCTCTGAACTTACAGAAATAGAGGGGAAACTATTTAAAAGATATTTCTTGACCATATGAATAGGCAAACCCAAATTACATAAGTGACCATCTGCTCACAGTATGAGACATCTCCTTACTGTCCTCTTTCTTGCTGATCTAAACCCTTTCCAGAGCTGACAGCAGGGGAGAAGAGGACATGCAGAGTTGTGGTGAGGGAGAAACGAAGGAAATCTGTTCCACTGATTTCTGGGTGGTGTTGGATCACCTCTTTATGTAGCAAGCTGCTCTCTAAAATTTTGTATGGAAGTGGAAGATTGTTTCTGCCTTTAAATGCAGAGTAATGCCACAAGTCCTGATGGATGGGGGGAAAATTTGTCTGGAGCTGCATCAGCGCTGTAGAAATAATGCAGGTTGACACCATTTTAGCTGCCATGGCTCAGTGCAATGGAATTCTGGGGTTTGCAGTTTTGTGAGATATTTAGCCTGATGCCACAACAATCAACAAATCCCAGAAACCCATAGCTTTGAGCCATGGCAGTTAAAGTGGTGTCAACCTGGATTATTTCTGCAGTGCAGATGCAGCCTAACTGGTGTTTTATTACGAAACCTACAAAATCCACATTTTCCAACTTATTGGATATAATAACATTATATTTTATTATATCTTAAACCTATTATATCTTAATTCTTTTATATCTGCTGCATATATAAACCTTTTTTCTTCTTCTCTACACTTTGCTTGCATTGCTTTGCAAATTTGGACCAGTCTGCTAGGCAGTGAACCTCACTCTTATGACAGCCTAACACCAATTTTAATGTGAACCTAAAAAATTCACATTTTTCAACTTAGTGAGCAATCTGAAACACAGTTCACAGTGCTCAGGTAAAAATTACATACAACTTTTATTTATTAGGGAAACTGCTCAAAACAATGCTCACAGAAAGGAAACTAATGCACAAAATGCATTATAATAAGAAAAATGCATCCAGAAATTTACATACAAGGATAAAGGAATGAAGAAAATGAAAATGAAGTGAAGATGAGAAAAATGAGAAACTGAGAGAAACAGAATTTGGAAAAAAAACTGTTCCATTCTTAGTCCTCTTTCTGCTTTGTCCTATAAGATTAATATATTTCCTGAATTGTAGCCCTGAACATTTTATGTACAGAATTTTAAGGATACAAATCTATGTGCATAAATTGCTTAACCAACATAGAACAAATGAAGATGTTCTGAAATATGGTTCTGAAACATTTTAGGGCAACAAACCTAAGCAGAAATATTACATTCAGTGGAATGTGAGGACAGGGATCTAGCTGTATCTTTGAGACAGATTGGTTTGTTTCATCATAAACTTTCGTGGAGTTTAGTCCACTGCCAGCACTGCTATGCAACTGATTTCACTTTCACATAAATATGTTCTTAGAACTGATTACTGATGCTTTGGTGTTTCCTGATATCTAGGGATTCAAATACTTTATCATGGAAGTGCAGTGAAAACAAAACCCCTTAGATATTTTGGCCTTATATATAATGCTGAGTTCTCTGAATTCTAGTCATACCTCTTTTGCATTGACCCGTCTCCTCCTTTGTTTCCTTCAGGTCAAAAAGCTCATGTCTGTGGTTAATCTTAAGCAGAAGAATGATACTTTTAGTATGATGAATTGAACTTGCCATAGTTTCCAAATGATGGCCCAGAAGAATACAACCCAAGCGATTATTCCAATAGAGATTATGGATCTCAATGTTCCTCTAAGAAAAATTACATTGTACAGAAAGTAGAAGATTCTTCTTCTGCAAAGCAACAGATATCTAACACCTTGTCTGCAGGAATTAGAGAATGCAAAATAATATTCTTATTGTGTGAGAGAAGGAGTTTGTTTCTTGACATAATCCCCACACAAAAAAGTGTAAAGAAATGTGTAAAGAATATACAGTGGTGGTAAATATACATAGCCTTCATACATGTTTATCACTGTAACAATTGGGGGAAGAAGAGGGTGGGACCCTGAATAAAATGAGATCTGATGAGGAGAAAGGAAAAAAAAGATTGGCCTAATAATATGAGGTAAAGTTTGAAGTGGAATAATTTAACAACACACAATTTTCAGTGCAGAGAGACAGTTATGCAAAGCCAAATGGCAATGTTATCTGAACTTAACTATTATATTATTATGTGCAAAGACTGCTTATCTCAGGACATGAAGAGACTATCTCACAGTTCCTAATGGATTAATATATAGAATGTACTGTATAGGTATCTAATATATCGGCCTGGTACAGTTAATTCTGATTCCTTTTTATCAATTTGGAAAAAAATATCTAAATGCGAAAATTGTCACTATTGGGTTCTCAATGTCACAAGTGATTCTGTTAAGGTTATGATAAAGCAAAAAATGCTAATATCCACTGAATTAAATATATAGATTTACAGTTTCATAGAAGCCAATCAACGGTGTATCCCATGTTTTGGGAGACAAATAGAACATTTCTCCATGCAAGTTATTTGGATAATCTGAACATACCTAAACTTAGACGGGCATTTTTGTTAGCCAGATTAAACATTCTACCCTCAGCCATTCTTGAGGGAAGATATTAAAAAATTCCCTACCACTACCGTTTGTGTCCCTGTGGACTGGAGGAAGTTGAGTCAACTGCTCATGTACTTCTTCATTGCTCTCTTTATTCAGAAATCTGTGATATATATATTTTCCCATTATTGCAAAGCATGCCTGGCAGACAGGAAGACATTTATGTTAACTATCTACTTACTGACTGTAAGGGTCTGATTACTCTGTGTGTTGCTAAAGCTGCTGCAATTGTTAGCCAAAAAAAAAATCCTGAAACAATCTGTTTAAGATTAGAGAATAGTAAAGTCAAAGAGTGCTGGAAGATACAGTTGTTGTACAATTCTGACCTGTATTTACTTTACCCAATCCTGCCTAATCCTTGGAGTAGCATACATATATATTGTTGCTCTATTGTATTTTATAAATATTATTGTTTTATTGTATTTTGTTACTGTTTTATTGTTTTTTGCTACTGACAGTGCTAGGATATATGGCCTGAGACTTTGATATGTCTTTGTATGAATTTATGGCATTTCACTAATGTGTCTATTTTATTTTATTTTATTTTTTATGCCAGCTAAATGGCCATAATAAAGAATTGTATTGTATTGTATTGTATTGTTTTGTATTGTATATAGAATGTAATAAAAAGCAACCTACTGTAAGTAGTAGAGCAAGTAACAGGGAAGAGATTAGCGGGGCAATATTTAAGCCTAAAATTCTTGGCATATCACCTAAACTGATGAAACATGAAAAATGTGTATAGTAGATCACTGAGGGGTTGCCAGGAGGCAGGGACTGGGACAGGCAGTAGCTTGTGTTGAGGTGGAGAGAGGTGTAAGTACAGTATAAGTTTAAAGGAAAAGAACTGTCCCTTGAAAAAGCTATCCTTATAGCCATGCTAGCTTGTGGATTCAGGGAACTGTAGCCCCAAAAAGGACATTGTCAAACCCAATATCAATTACTACCATTTGTGAATTATGTATACAGGTATTCATTCCAATAATAGGGGTGTTATACTGCCCAGTAACATTTGCTGGGGAATATCAAGGCAGGAAGAGTGCTGTTGCACTGATGTGCTCCTGCTGGTGAACTGTCTATAGACAACCAGCTGGTTACCATGGTGAAAAGGATGCCAAGTTAGACAGGTCTTTCATCTGATCTAGCATGAGCCTTTTTTGCTCTCATGGTGCTTTAGATATCTTAACCTGATCCATATGGGAAAGTGAAGGTTTTTGTTATTCGCTGGGGTTTGGTTCCACCCCCTCTCATGGATAACAAAATCCAGGGATGCTAAAGTCCCATTAAATACAATGGTGTACTAAAACAGTGTCCCTTATATAAAATAGCAAAATCAAGGTTTGTTTGTTTGTTTGTTTGTTTGGTATTTAAATATTTTTGGAATATTTTCAAGCTGTGGATGGTTGAATCTGTGGATAAAGAAATAAGAGGCAACTGTTTATCCAAAGAAGAGAACTGATAAGGATGTGTGGAGAGAACACAGGCAGATTAGAACATTGGCAATAGCCAATGGGAGCTAAGGCAGGAAAAGGTGGGGGCTGCTCCCAGCAATGAGTATAAATAGAAGGAAAGAGTAGTGTTTGGGGTTAGTTAAGAGAGTTTTAATTTACCCTGAGGGGTTTAGCTGCCAAGGAGGCTGAGCGAGACTGCTATGAGGTGCAGTTAGAAGGGGGTTTATGTACCTGAGATAGGGAGAGAAATTGATTGTACCCTGAGATAGAGATGAGGAATGTTCTTAATTAAATTGTTGTGATAATATCCTACAGGAGATATAGTGCTTGGTGACTAGTGGAGTCACAGATAACCAGAAAGGTTAAAAGATACAGAAGATAGATAAAGGTTCTATGAGAGCTTAGACTGCAAAGAAACATTTATAAGGCTATAAAGAAACAATTACAAAGATAAGCAAAAGAAACTGTTAAACCATGCAACTACTAAAGTATTTATACATCATATTCATCTTGAATGTCATCCACTGAGAAAGATACTGTATCCAACCTGATTTGTAAATAAAGTCCTTTTGTTTGTTCAACAAGCAGTTGTCCAAAGTGATTAAAGGCCCTTTTCACACTGGAGTTTTTGCCCTGGGTAGATTTGGGCAGATTCAGTAATCCAATACTCAAATCTGTCTGGAATGGAGTTCCCACTACCTTTACCCCGATCAAACCTCTCTGGTGCAATCTACCCTGCTTGAGGTTCACACTTCAAAAGCAGCAATTTAAGATGGAGCCTCCTTATCGCACATTGTTGTCAATAAAATGATTTGCATATTCACTTCCGCTGTTGTCAATGGTGATGTGTCATGTATCTGCTGAAGCCATTAATCAATGGCATGGGTACTTTCTCCCCTCCTTTAAACAAAAATCTAGCAACAACGTTTGCATATTCTATCAGTGTCAGATATATGTGTGTGTGTGTGTGTGTATACACACACACACACACCAGCCCCAGCGGCATCCCAGAAAAAAGTATATGAAAACTTGTATTTTGGCTGCAGTGGCGGGAGCAAGCAAAAGGGAAATATATGTAGCGTAAGCATTCACATATTCTTTCCCTTTGCCTAATAAACAAAATGCCGGTCCTGGCAACTTCACTTTTTTGCTTAGATGTCTTTTATTTTGGCTGCAGTGATGGGAGCAAGCAAAAGGGAAAAAATGTTAGCACAACCATTCGTATATTCCACCAGAGAATTAATTTTTTTAAAAAGCCGCTTGCAAAGTGACCAGTGCAAGAGGGGAGGTATGTTCCATCCACAGCCCACCCTCTGACCTTTATCCCTCCCCCTAAATGACCTTATCATGACCGGGGACAAGTTCCTATTTGCCAGCACCATGGAGGAACCAGGTTTTCTGAAAAGAAAAACCCGCTATCAGAAAACCCACGCTAAGGGGGATTAGCCCCAGTTTGGGTGTACAAAACCCTGATCAGCGTGTGCAAAAAGTGGTGCCAGTGGGAACAATCCACTTATAATTCGGTTTGAAATTTGGTCTATATTGCAGTGTGAAGGCCTCCAAAGAAACATTTTCAAAATGCTACCAATAAAGAGAAGTATTTTAGGTTTGGGACACATCAAATAGTGGGTGTGTAGTTATCAATTAACAAGTGGTGTTAGGCTGTTGGGATTTTGATAACCCAAAGGGCTGGCATCCAGAGAGAGTTCTAGTGTAGGTGGCACTAGAGGTGAGAACAAATTAGGCAGCAAATTAGTGGCATAGTTACCATCCTGTGATTTATTGGTGGCAGAGGTGGGATAAAAAAGACCCATTGGGGTGCCATCAGAGGAAAGTAGTTGAGTCTCACTTTTAAAGCATCTATTCCACCAAAAGAAAAATAGGACACAGGCTTCACATGGGGATAGATGTTTACTTCTTTGTTTTCTTATTACCTTAAAAATCCCAATGCGTTATGGCCTTAATCCTTTTGTCTCCTGACTTAGCTGTGTTTACACATGCATAAGAAAGAATGATAGCCTTCTGTTTTCTTTGGTCCAATTCTTTGGAGAGTGTCTTATACAACTAAAGAAATTTCTGTTTGAAAGTATGCAGGTACAATGTGAAGTTGAAGGCTTTCATGGTTAGTATCTATTTATTTATTTATTTATTTATTTTGGTGGGTTTTTCGGGCTATGTGGCCATGTTCTAGAAGAGTTTCTTCCATAGGTACATTTTGGCATGTTGAACAATGTCTTTTATATCTATGTAGTTAATTTAACTGATTTTGTATTGCCTGAGTTAATATATATAATGGAATGTTATTCATATTTTTTTAGTGTAGCCCCCAAAGAAGGCCAGTTTTGATGGAGGGTGAAATGTGTCAGGCTTTTTAAAGTAACAGGAAAATAAAGAAGTAATCATCTATCAGCTCATGGAGCCTATTTCCTATTGTGCTTCTCTAAAGAATATGATCAGGAGCTTCTAATTTAATTTCCCAAGGACGTCTCTCCTCTGCATTCTCCTGAGGCAGTCTGTAGATTATCTGGTGAAGACAGTTTACTTCACCCTCTTTTAATGGAATTGAAGCCTGGAAAGTCTCCCTTATCATCAGGCCTCCACGATTCTCATCCAGCCAGATTGGCATTCGCCTCCACTGTTCTCAATTGCTGTCCACCATCCAGCTTGTGTCCCTCCATTGGTGGAATGGAACAGTGCTACTTAAAGTGGTGGTCCCTGGACTCGTTTGATGTTGTTCTTGTGTGCCTTCCAGTTGTTTCTGATAATACAGAAACCCTAAGGGGAACCTCCCATAGGGTTTTCTTGGCAAGATTTGTTCAGAGGAGGTTTGCTATTCTTTCCTTTGAGGTTATGAGAGTGTGACTTGCCCATGGTCACCCGGGGGTTTCCATGGCTGAGCAGGGATTCAAACCTTGGTCTTCAGAGTCATCCAGTGCTCAAACCACTACACCACATGGTCCCTAAACTAGTGGTTACTAGTGATTACTGGTCCCTGGAGAGTTTCAAGCAAGGAAAGAAACATCTGTAGATGTTTGTACCATTCCAGTTGGTACAAATATTGCTCTGATCCCTGGGACACTGGGAAAAAATTCTGGTTCTCTGACTCTATGGCCTAAATAGCACAGGTAAAGAGTACTTTTTCCTCTGCATATTCACTGCATTTGGGTTCTTTTGCTTTTCTTGCTACATGTCAATTTTCCTCCCGACCACTTTTCCCAATCATCACTACTTGAACTTTCTTCAAGTTACCTCACATTCCTCTGCTCCACACTCTTTGGAAATTGTGAAATTGGTTTTAGGAGGGCATGCTTAAAACTCCAACATACTCTTTGAAAAAAGGTGTGGTTAGATCTCCAGCTGCCATTAATGTGGAACTTTGAAGCCTTCAGTGGATGGGGAAGGGGAGCAAGCTCACCTATGCTTTTCTTTTCCCCCTCCATGTCTACAGAATGTGTAATTTCATATAAAGTCAAAATGAACTCAAACAATGCTTTAGCACCATATCCACACATATCACAATAGCTTATTTTTAGTATCTAGATACTTGTCCAGTTTAGAAAAAATGAGACCCTTCCTCTCCAGGGATCTATCTACACAGGATATGATGAAGTGGTATGCTTTCCACATCCCATTGAAATATTAGGCCTGTGACCATCTTGCTTTTTACCCATTTCCAGATAGTACCAGAAATAGTCTGAGTGACCTTAGTGACCTCAGATTCTGTCATCACTTGTCTTCTTGGCAGGATCTTATTCCAGTGCTCAAGAGTCTGTACTGCTGGGTGACCTTCTGTACTCACAATTCTATTTCTTGCAGCAAAGAAACCAGTCCCCCTTCTCTTGGCTACACTGGAACTTGCCAGTGTCTCAGGGCTGCCAAAAAGAAGTGAGATGAAAACTTAAAAGGAATGTGAACATAATCTTCTAGGGCAGCACATGCCTGCGGAGGAAACAGAATCTATGGTGTGGGGCTTACTGTACAGGCCAGAATTTATTTGTATTTTTTGGAAAAACATATTTTCCATAAAAGGGCACATACTTTTGCTTTTGGCTTTAACCTCCAGCTCTTCAAAGGGCTATCTCATTGCTTGAAAGTCCTTGTGAAATAGGTATGTGGAGGGTTCTCTCAAGGTAATTTACAGACTACAACACTGTTAGCTAATGGGGAGTTTAATGGGGAGAGTCAAAATACTTAGACTTTAGAAGAGTTGTCAGGGCAACTGTGTCAAATTTTGGGAGGAGGAATGGAGGGAGTGGGTTGTTTCAGAGAAGGGGGGGAATAAGAGTCAAGTGTCCAAAGAAAAGTGGCTGTTAATAGTTTGGTTTCAGGAAGGAAGGAAGGAAGGAAGGAGACGGTCATCTCTATAATATATTTATAATTTTAGCATGGCTTGACTATGAGTATTACCTTAGACCATGTCACACATTCCAGAATCCAGACTTTTTCTTTTTTATTTTGACTGTCATTCACAGTGTGTGGGGTGGGGTTTTTTTTTTTTTTTCATTACAAAGGAAACCCTTAGTGAACATCTTAAGTGAAGATACATTTGGAATGCATAAATCTGTCATATATTTTAGACTGTAAATCCTTTGCCATAGGGACATGCTGTCTCATACTCTGTAAAGCATTGTGTGCACTGAATGTTGGGAGAGTCACTAATTTTTCCAAGTAAATGTGTGTGTTTTTTAAAGTTTTTAAATCATCCTAAATTAAACTATAATTACACAGAATAAAATAGTAACTAGCTGACATCAGCTATTAAAAATGAAATATAAATTGTTATAAGAGTCACTCTATTTCTAGAAGTAATAATATTTAAGACTGAAAGCATAAATCCCTTTGTTGGATACCTGATTGCTTATCATGCCTCCTGATAGACATCTATCTGTCTATCTATCCATCTATCCATCAATCTATCAATCTATCTTTATTTATTTGGAGGCAGGATAATCAGAGTAGCTTCATTCATTCTCATCTATAAACTCAGCATCCTATTTGTGCCTGAGGAAAAAAAATCAAAATATCGTGTGCATTCTTCCCACTGAAGAAATCTGAAAGCCCCAGTATGGTAATATCTTCATTGTGATCAATCAGGTCTCATATTCATCAAGAAGGGTGCAGCTCTTTAAAGAACAGATGCACAAATAGGCAAATAAAATAGTTGACATTTCAAACCAAGGACCATTCCCTGCACTCATATCCCAGGCTTACTGGGGTGCCCCCCTGGAACCCATCCCTCATCCCTGCCACACTGGTATGTTGGGATTTAGATGAGACTAATTATTGCTAATAGCCTATGTTATGTAAATCCACCTATCTATCATTAAGGCCTATTGTAAGAGGGCACTCCTTGCATCTCCAGCTATACTTAAAGAAGTGCTTGAGGCAGTTCATTCATGTTTAATCTAAAGGACAGAGGTTTCAAAGGAATTGCTCTCAACTGAAATCCTTTCTTTTAGAAAAAAAGTTATTTTTCTCAAGTTGTCTATATCTTTTCCTTGCTTTTTTAAAGTGGCTCTTTTGTTATGCTTTGTATCCTGAATCTAAACATATACTTTTATGATATTCTGACTTTGCATGTGTGTGTATGTGCATGTGTGTGTGTGTGTTAATTCCTACTAAAAAATGGTAAAGGATTAAATATCTGTGTTGCCCTGGTTTCTAAGCAACCAACTTGCTCATAAAGAAATGGAAGAGATGCCTGGGAGAATTAGCGGCTTTCAGACAACTACAACTGTTATAAAATGACAAAATATAAATTACTTATCTTTATGTTTAAACTCTCAAAGATATGATATGGTATAAACGTATAAAATACTTCCTCAGATGTTGTTTCCTCAGTGTGAAAAAAATGGTTTGCTGTGCTTCAGTTCTGTTTTGAAATGTGTAGCAACAAAATATTTATAAAAGAGTTTCTCAACATCAGTTAGAAAATGTTCTAATGTTTAGGGCACTTTCATTAGGCTAATGTAACCTTTCCCACTGTCGTGCACTTGAGCTATGTCATACTACAACTCTCAATGACTATGTCATTGTAGTCCAAGATATCAGGAGAAAACCCCAGTGGGGAAAGCCAACCTACCAATACCATTCTTAAAGTCTATATCCAAGGTATATCATAATCTTAAAAACATGACAGTATAACTTGAGGCTATAGTAATTTGAACATCACATGAGATGACATGACTCACTGGAAAATATAATGCTCAGTAACACTGAATATAATAGGAAAAGAAGAATACTTCAGTGTTGTTGTTAACTGCCATCGAGTTGACTTTGACTTCTGCAACCCCATGAATGAGAGACCTCCAAGTCACTGCCCTGCTCAGATCTTGCAGATTGAGGGTCATGGCTTCCTTGATTGAGTCTATCTATCTGGAGTGCTGCCCTCTTCTTTTTCTGCTGCCTCCTACCTTGTGAAGCATTATTGTCTTTTCTAGGAGGTCATGTTTTTTCATGATGTGGCCAAAGTATGTGGCCAAAGTATGACTGCCTTAGTTTAGTCAATTTGGCTTCAAAATAGAGTTCAGACTTGCTTTGCTGTAGGAGTCAATTAAGTTTATTGCACAGGGCTTGGGGAACGAGAACGGGGTGGAACAGGAAAAAAATGCATATTATCACATGGGAGAATGCCGCTGATGCTGCCGGGAGTCCCCAATCTATTCTCCATCTGTCCTACAACAGCCAATTTTTGAAGAACGATTCTGAACGGTTCTTCAAAATCGGCTGCTGTGGGACAGATGGGGAACAGATTGGGGACCCCAGCGGCATTGGTGATGTTCTCCCATGCAATAATATGCGTTTTCCCATTCCTCCCCATCCCTGTTCCCTTCCATTCCACCCCATTCTCGTTTGCCAAGTCCCATGAGGTAAACTTAATTGATTTGTCTTTTTAGTAATCCATATTATCTGCAGAATTCTTCTTCTGCACATTTCAGATCCATGGATTCCTATCACCTTTCTTGACTGTCCAGTTTTTGTCTCTCCATTCATGGTCAAAGTCTTTGTTATAGAATGCAATGGTCTTGTAAACAGGTGGATAAACTCAGGCAAGTAAGGCACAGCCCTGAGTTTGCAAGTCCAGAGCAGGACTATTAATAATAGGGTTTATTTGATGTCTTTTATTCCTAAAGTCACCAGATGTTGAAGCTAACTTGATGGCACAGCTGACTTGATGGCAACATCTACAAATATCTACCGATGAACTATTTTAAAAACTCATATGATTGGGGTTGTCCCACTCTTGAGATTGTCCTGCTCTACATTTTAGAGAGAATAGGAATCCTCCTTTTCTATTTATCCATTTTAACTGGTGATGTCAAGGGCTGAAGATGAGACTTTCTGCATTCAAAACATAGGTTGTGCCACAGAGCACATTTAATGAGAGGCATGCGATTTATGGAAGGGTTGGAAGTAGTAAATAGGTTTTTTTTTTAACCCTTTCCTCTAATATAACTACTTTGCTACCAGTTAAGTTGATTGGTAGTAGGGTCAGAATAAATAGAGGAAAATACCCCTTCACTTTGTTGTTGTTGTGTCTGCACGTTGTTTCCAACTTATGCAGCCCTAAGAAATGAATCATAGGGTTTTCTTGGCAAGATTTGTTCAGAACAGCTTTTGCCACTTCCTTCCTCTGAGGCTGAGAGAGTGAGACTTGCCCAATGTTCCCCAATGGATTTTATGGCTGAGCAGGGATTCCAGTCCTGGTCCCCAAAGTCATAATCCAATGGTCAGACCACTACACCACACTGATTCCTATTTCATATAGTGCATATTTTATAATATGGTTTCAACAAAGATATCCAAGGGCATACATCGTTTGAGAAGTATGTAAGAGGATCTTGTAGTACCTTTGAGGCAAAATATGTTGTAGCATATGCTTTCATAGACTTGGTCTACTTCCTCCAGTTCATGGAATGAAGTACAGTAGTACACCTGGACTCCATGCATTTGAGGAAGTAGACAAAGTCTACGAACACTTATCCTACAACATTTTTTGCTCATTTCATAGAATCATAGAAATTTTAGAAATTTAGAGTTGGAAGAGACCACAAGGGCCATCCAGTCCAACCCCCTGCCGTGCAGGAACTCCCAATGAAAGCATACCCGACAGATGGCCATCCAGCCTCTGCTTAAAGACTCCTAAGGAAGGAGACTCCACCACACTCCGAGGGAGTGTGTTCCAATGTTGAGGTGGAATCTTTTTTCCTGCTGTTTGCATCCATTGTTCCGAGTCCTATTCTCTGGAGCAGCAGAAAACAAGCTTGCTCCCTCCTCAATGTGACATCCCTTCAAGTATTTAAACAGGGCGATCATATCACCTCTTAACCTTCTCTTCTCCAGGCTAAACATCCCCAGTTCCCTAAGGCGTTCCTCATAGTCTCAAAGATGCCACAAGATCTCTTTGCATATTGATATTCCAGACTAACATTTCTGCAATAGTTTTAACAGATTCATGCTATACTTTTTTTTTAACTCTTGATTTTAAATCACTTTCAGTTGAATTGGGCTTTAATACTATACTTTGCTGAGTTGTCTTTTAATATTATAACTTCTTGTATGTGTGTGTGTGTGTATATATATATATATATATATATATATTGTACTTTAAAAATATTTTTGTGTGAATTGTTTCAAGTTCCAAATTTTGGGGAAAAACCAGGGAATATAAATCAAATAAACAAAATAAATTAAAAATTGTATCAAAGGAAGGATAGAGATGGGGTATTAATTCAAATTATTATTATTATATTTCATAAAGAAGTTAAGCAAGGCATAAATATAGTCTACACCATTTAAAAGGAGTAGGAGATATGGGATATTTTGTTGCAATGGTTGCACTCTACCAAGGACTTATTCCAGTCAAACACATTGGGATTATCCCTGAGTAAGTAGTTTGTAGACTAAAGCCTATGTAAAGTTTCTGTCTTTTAGGAAAGCATTTAAAGACTCGGGTCAAGTGACTTGTGGCTTAATCTTTTAATTCTATTGCATGATAAGATTCTTTGTAGGTTCATTGAGCAAGGAATGCAGACTTTTCTTGTTCCCTAAAAGGAGCTACCCACCGGAACCACTGGAAAATGAGTTGTAGTTATAGAAGGGACTTCAACCGATTTATTTCAAAAGCAAGTTTTCTAGGATGCTGGGGAGGAGGGAGTCCCTGCCTCCATTCATGACCTTTTGAACAGGAAGCAGACAATGTGTGTAGAAAGGAAGCTCACAGGAGGTCCAGAATATCTGCTGTGTGACTACAGTCCTGAATGATCATGGCTTTATCTTGGGTTTATTCCCCAATATACAATTATTTTCTCCACTTTATCTCTCTTGTTACAGCTTTCTGTTTCTCTAATGTGATATTTATCTTTATCCTATCTGTCTTCATCTACTCATCTTGAAGTTCTCTCTTCTTCACTCCTCTGTAGTTCCATATCCACCTTTCTCATCTTTTGTCTCTTTCTGCTCATGATGTTTGAAAGTACTTTTCCTATATAAAATGTACCATGATTTGAAGGTTGGTAGAACATTTGACCACTCTTTTTGCTACACATTTTCCATGTGCACATGTGTCTATCCCTGTGTTCATCCATCAATCAATCGATCCATCCGTCCATCCATCCTTCCTACCTTCCTTCCTTCCTTTAAACATCTTTGGAGTAATTAACCTGCTCTTTCTCAGAGCAGAACTCTGAAACTGTTTCAAAACAAGGCTCAGAACATTTGATTTCCCTTAAAACAACACTTACCAAAATTGCCAGCAATCTCCACCATACTAACCATTAATCTTTTTAATTCATGATTATACTGGTGGTGATAATTAAGTTTTTAAAAGCTTTTAATAGACTTGATTCCATTTTCACACTATCCAATTCTGGGCATTCAGGACATTGTTTCCTTTCAGTTCTTTTTTTCTAGTTGTTCCTTTTATATATTTGTTGGTGTAGCTGTTTTTCTTTTTTAACTCTGCCACCTGTTATTGGCCCTTTTCCTTTTTGCTTTGTTTGTTCATCTTTAGATTCACTGTCTTGACTTCTAAAATATCCTACATTGACTCTATTGATCTATTTCTCCCTTCACCTTTGGTTTATTTTTTCATTCTCAGTCATATATTTTTCTGATTCTTCAGGTTGGATTATTATTATTTTTTTTATCCTTTAAACCAGTGATTCCCAAAGTAGGCACCACTGCCCCAAGTGGAAAGATTGAAAGGGGTGGTGATGAGAAAAGGGGGAGTGAGGGATCTTCAGTCAAAGTAATGGCACAAGAAAGACAAGGGGAACCTTTATGACCATGGTGGGGATAAGGGTGGCATGAAACTTCTATTTTCAGGGTCCATTAAAAATCACCATGTAGCTTCATTTATTGTTTTGTGTGGTGGTGTCTCCCACTCTTTGCCTATCAATGCAACTTCACTCCCCTGCTCCCTCCATGCAACCTCACTCCCCTCCATTTTGAGACTGACTGACTGACTAACTGACTAACAGAAGCATGGAGTTCAAGCACATGGCTGCAGCAAAAACAGCTTTCACATTTGGAACCCTGTTTAAGCTTTGTGAACTCTGCTGTGATTTGGCTGGCAGGTTGGAGCTATGCTGCCGCTCCTGCTTTGCTTTGTTGGGCAAAGAGACAAGGAAGCAGAAGAAACAATCTTTGGGGTGAGGGAATAACTAGAAGCTGTGTGAGGAAGGCACATCTCTGGGGAAGGAAGATGAGGAGTATCTGGGTTTAATTCTTTAAAAGAGTCCTTTGCTTCTCTCAGATTAAGAGTCCTTCCTCACTGTGGAGAATAATGGGAAGACAGCTGTGTTCCTCTCCACACTGGTAAAGAAGGATCGAGAGTCTTTCCTCACCAGGGAAACATTTCTCTCTTTGCACCCCATCACCCTGGGAGCAGTGACCAAGGAGCCTCCTATTTCTGCTGGTTTCTGCCACAAGGCCAGTATGAGTGAGTGTCTTGTTGGTCACTGCTCAGCCAGCTGCTCAGTTGCTGCTCCCAACATGACCAGGTGAAATGGGACCAGCAACCAAGACTGGTTGATTTGAATTTGCAGTAGAACATAGACCTAATATCAAGAAATAGAAAGAGATGCTAGGGTTATCACCCAGGAGGAAAGGGGCCAATGGCTTTAAAAAGTTTTGGGACTACTGATTTAAAGCTTGGTATATTCAAGAAAGAATTCCTGGTCCTTCCACTAGCCATCATTTATATTGGTCTACTCCTCCATCTTTTCTTATTTGTTGAGTTTCCTTTTGTATGTTTTCCATGCCTCTTAAATTTTCTTTTCCTAAGGTAAGTATCAGAAGTTTTAGAGTGGGTGATATTTAAAACATTCACAGAGCAATTCTACATAAGTGATTGGATGCTGGGCATAGGAGGCAAGCATTCAAATAGCAATAGCAAGTACATTTCTATACTGTTTATCAGTGCACTTAAGCACTCCCTAAATGCTTTACAAAGTGCAAGTTAATTGCCCCCAACAATCTGTGCACTCATTTTAGTGACCTCGGTAGTGAGTGTCTGCAGTACAGGCATTTAATCACTGTGCCACCAAGTGTGCGAGGCTACACAGTTTTACCAGTGCCAGCTCTAGGCCTAATCTAGTGTTGCTTCTTTTTTCTGTTATAGGAGTATTCTAGGAGAATGAAGAGATTTTGGATCCTATGGATCCAAAGCTTTTCCAATTTGTCCACTGGTGTTGTAGAAAAATTTTAACTATGTACCTTGATCAGGACAGTCCCCAAAGTGACGACCTCAAGAAGAGGAGTTTTTTTTTAATGCAGGCAGATGTTTTGATCTATATAAAAACAAATTCTATTAGTTTTCATCTTCATCAGGAGCCAGGTCTTTTGCAAAATTAGTGCTAACTGCTAACTGAAAACCAATCCACCACCAAATACTTCAAAATGGGGTGGCAGGGAATGTGATAGTCCCTTCTAATTAAAACAAATGGAGGCTTCAACCTTGTGAAGTCTGGCCCTGTTAGCTTTGCTATACTCTGCTCTACTGGCTCTGGCATGTCCCAAATATTCCTTCTTTGTCTACCTACCAAAGTCAGCAAGGAGAGGAACTATTTATTTTATTATGAATTACATTTATACCTGCCTTTCACAGTAATGGAACTCAAGCGGCTAACAACCTATTTAAAGCAATTCAAATTAAAAACAATACAAAAGGATTAATACAGTACAAGTATAAATATAAGATTTAAAAACAACTGAACAATTTAGAAAGATAATACATTAAGTATTTAAAATGTTAACATTCATTAAATGACCATATACAACCCTTAAAAATAGTACCACACTGCATTAAAAGCCAACCCTAATCAATTTGTAAAAGCCTGATAGCACAAACATGTTTTGACCTGCCAATGGAAGGAGAGAAAGGATTGGGCAATCCTGGCCTCTCTACGGAGGAAGTTTGGGAACAGCTACTGAGAAGGCCCTCCCCTTTCTTCCCACCGATCAAGTGTGAAAATGTGGTGAGACACAGAGAAGGGCTGTTCCAGGTGGCATTTTCCATCTTTTTAGCAAAAGTGTGCATATATCTTTCACTTTTCCATCACTGGAAAGAAAGTGGAAACAACAGCTTTCTTCCTTCTGTCTTTTTTCATATTCTCCAACTGACCTGATTTGTCAGGGACAGTTCCAAGTAATTCTCTAGCTGCCTTTAAATTATCCCAGTTTCTTTCTCCTTCTCCTACTTTCACCCTTTGTCCTCAGCTTACTTCTATTGATGCAAACCAGTGGTGTCACTAGGGTTGGTGTCACCTGATGTGATAAATTATGGTGTCACCCCCCCCCCCATTGACTTCCTCCATCCCACACCATACAGAATCCTTAGTCATGTCTGTGGTACTAATGGTACTCATAAATCATAATTTCTGTATATCACTGAATGTAAAGGTAATAAGTTGTAACATAAACAACTAGCAAATTAAAATTATACTTTTAAATTACAATATCATACGTACAGCCCAAATGTATTTACAGGCACATAGTTTCATTTTATGATACAATGTGATGTTTGTAAAAAAAAATTTAAATTAAATTTTAAAAATGTATTTTTTATTTTTTAGAATAAATTTAATTTTTTTAAAAAAAAAAAAAACCTAGGTCCTCTACTTTCTCCTTACACTAAGCCTCGCCCTACTCACACCATCTCTTCAGCTTTTTAAAGGGACACAGGTGAATGCCACAGCTCATTTCTGCCAAGGCAGATATTTGCAGAGCAGTGGTGTCCCCCCTCTAAGGGTGTCACCTGGTGTGATCCACACCCCCTGAACCCCCTAATAACACCCCTGATGCAAATTGAGTTCAAAGTGCAAAAGCAAACTGCTGCAGTGCTTTCAGGCTTGTGTCTTCTTCCTCATTTATGATATTTGCCATCTTGACCACCCTCTGATATTACTTTATCACATCTGTCTTTGTATATTACTTTTTCACATTTTACAGTAGCCATCTGTCAAATGTTGGAGGGTATATTTTTTTTTCTACTTTTCAAATTATATCCAAATAAATGTTCATGACTCAAAATGTGTATCTTGGAAAGGCAAACACATTTTATCCAACAGCAAATGTGTGCACATGAAGAAAAACATGTTTTAAAAGTCTATGTTGTTGTATGCCTTTAAGTCATTTCCAACTCATGGGGACCCAACTCTCATAGGGTTTTCTTGGCAAGGCTTGTTCAGAAGGAGTTTGCCTCTGCCTTCCTCTGAGGCTGAGATAGTGTGAGTTGCCGAAGGTCACCCAGTGGGTTTCCATGGCTGAGCTGGGATTGAAATCCTGGTGTCCAGAACCACAGTCCAATGCTCAAACAGTTACACCACACTGACTCTCTTTACTTCTGAAAAAAACACACATGAAAATATGCTTGAATTTCTATGTGGGAAAGTAACCTGCAGGATGGAAAGAAAATGTTGGTGAGATTAAAAGGAACAGGGCAGGGAATGAAACCAAGACTGAGATTTTCACATTGTTGTCACAAGCATACAATAACTAAATCATATTCCATCTTGTCAACACACCATGCTTCAGCTGTTGGTGTAAGTTGTTTCTTCACTGAAGCCGAACTAAGAAATGTCTGGATGTATTTGAGACGCTATCCAATTACAATTTCTTGGCAGTGCTGAGAAGAAACTTGTAAGCATAATGATGAATCAACAACAAAGAACAAAAAGTGATAATCCTCCACTAACAAATAAAAACCCGAGAATTTTAATCTCCCAGCATAATGTCTTGTAGCAAGGTACAAATCAATGTGTTGGTGAACAGCTAGTGGTTTCCTGCTGTTCAGCTATCACATAATTGGAATCTCACTCTCTAGCAGAGAAGCGGCAAATATCTAAGACTATCTGAGAAACCATCTTTCATATTTGTACCCTATATCATAGCATCTCAGGGAGGAATATAAAAAAATCAATGTAACCAATCAAAAACAATTTTAAACAGTAACAAGTAGTTTAATTGGGATAAAAGCATACTAAACAATTTGACAAGTTAAAAAAGTAAGACACTTTAAAACTAGAAATAGCCATGTTAGTCTGTTGTGACATAAAAAGGAGAAGGGGGAGAGGGAAAAACATGAATGTAGCATCACCTTTCAGACTAACTGGTTTTTATTTTTGCAGGAGCTTTCATGGATATAAACTGACTTCTTCAGATGCAGTATTGAGTAGTAATAAATGCTTGTACATAAAGCACATTTACACAGGCATAAAGCATATCTACAATTCTATCCCACTCCCACAATGGTGTAAATATATTTTATAACTGAGCATTTATTATCACTCTGTACTGCATCGAAGAAGTAGGTTTTTATCCATAAAACCTCATGCAAAAATAAAAACCAGTTAGCCACATCAGGTTGCGGCAATCACCTTTTTCTATTTAACATGCTGTATTGTAAGTGATGGTGTGAGTGGGGTGATTCTCAGTGAGAAGAGAAAGGAGAGGCCCCAGATTTTAAAAAAATCAAATTTCAATTTCAAAAAATTTTTTTTTAATTAATTTTTATTCCTTTTACATTTTCTTTTAAAAAATCACATTTTACCATATTTTCACTTTAAGTGCATGAAACTACCGTATGCATATTTAGGCTGTGCATATGATATTGTAATTTAAGGGTGTGATTTTAATTTTGCTTGTTATGTCACAAATATTACCAGATTAGATTCAGTAACATATGGAAATTAAATTTAGTAAAAATTGTCCAGCCTCTTTGTAAAGACATCCAGAGAAGAAGACCCCACTACCTTTCTAGATAATTGGTTCCATTGCCAAACCACTCCCACTGTCAAGAAGCTTCTTCTGCAGTTCAGTTAAAGGAACTTCTTGACTTGCTCCAAAAAGGAAAAACTGGAGCTGGAACTGCATAAGAGGGAAACGATCCAGCATTGCACACACTGGTTGGCTCCCTGTTCCATAGTTACAATATTATAAGCTAGACTTAATAATCTCATAACTCTTGCAGATTAATGTTTATGGCCATTAATGACCAAATATGACTCCAAAAATCTTCTTTCCAGATCGGCAGCACCCCAACCAAAGGGTTTTTTAGGTGCTGTGGATTGGGATGCTAGGGAATGATGTCTGCAGCACTCTCCCATGTATGTTGAGAGAAGTGGTTGTAGCAGAACCCTGATGGATCTCTCCAGCTGCCAATTTTGGCATGTGTTATATTTGGTGAGCATTGCAGATTCATTTTTTCAGTGCCTAGTGCCTCAGAAAACCTTCGATCGGGGCACTGCTAGGCTGAAAAAGTAGTTGTGGAAGGAGGGTAGTATCATCATAACTATGATGTTGGAGCTCTGTCATAGTTTTATCTGAAGATGCAGGATCTTCACAATCAACAGCAGAGAAGCATAACAGCAATGTAGTAGCCCAAATACCTTAAAGGCACCAGTTCCTGTCTGGTCTTGGAAGCTAAGCAGGGTCAGTCCCGGTTAGTACTTGGGTGCGAGACCACCAATGAATACCAGGCCCTATAGGCTTTATTTCAGAAGAACTGGCAAAACCATCTCTGAGTCATCCTCACTGAAGAAAACCCTATGAAACTCATGGGGTTGCCTTATGGCAACAGGTGACTTAGGCACATATTAGAGATGCAATAGTAATGCAGCTATGACTATGATGGTTGTGTGTACACATCTAGGGCAAACAATGTTACTGAGCTTGGCCTGACATTGCATTAAAATTAGATCCTAGCCTAAAGCATTCAGGAACAGAATTCTGTGTTTCATTTCTGTTTAACATCCTTTATCTCTTGGCTTTTGAAAATAGTCAGGATAATGTCACTAATTATAGCCTTCCTGCTATTTCTTTCTTTTCCTTTTTTTTAAGAGTACCCAAGCTGTGATAAACTCTACCCAACTAGTCATTAAATCACAAAGCATGTCTCCTCATAATGGTCTGAAATTGGTGAAATATTGTCTGGCGACAAGGTCACATTACTTAATTTTGGGAGATGAGAACTCAGGATTTGTGAAAGACAGCTAATGCTAAGCACGAGGCTAATGAGAAAGCCACTGGCATTTTATGTCTTTCTATTTAGCTCTTTGAGAGGATTTCATATCATAATTATGGGTCAGCAGAAAGGAAATCGCTGTCTCTTTGACAGACTTGCTCTTGAATTATTAACGCAGAGGTGAATGTAGCTCTGAGGGTTCCTCAAAAGAAGAAAATGCAGGCCCTTGCAAGCACTCTTAAATGCAAACCTTATTCAGGAGGCTATTGAGCTGACAGCTGGCAAAAAAGCCACAGGAAGGTCTCAAAAATCTGTGCTCATCCTGGAACCCAGACAGGGTTCTTGTGTGACAAATGCATTAATGAAACAACAGCCTTAAAGAAGAAGAATTTGCTCTATTCCCCCCAGCTTTGCAGTCATCAAGCAAGAAAATAGTCTTGCTTTGGGGGAAATAGACAATAAGACAGGGATGAGACAACCATACAAGAGAGACTAAGGGTCTCACCTCTATCCAAGATGTTTTTAATTGGGGGACGGTGAGAAAAGACTGACACGGGGTGGGCAACTGTGGAAGACTAGGACGACATATTAGCCCTCCAGGAGACGGTGGGGACTGCATCCTCGGACCTGCTCTCTCTCTCTCTCTCTCTCTCTCTCTCACACACACACACACGTCAAATATTTTGTCCCCAAATGCTCCAAAACACCCTCCAGGAGACCTGGGGGCATGCCTCCCCCGATGGCATTTTGATGCCAAAAAATGTTTTTGAGAAATTTTGTAGAAGAGGAGGACCTCTGGTCACCATGCCTACATTCATTTTTTAGGCATTTGAGAGCAAACTGTCTTTGGTCTTGTAAGCCAAAAAAAGAAAAATAGCCCTGGGGGTGTATGTGGTCTGTGGGCTGCACTTTGCCCACCCCTGAACTAGCAGAAAGATTGAGTAATAACAGAAGTTGGGTGGAATTTGGAACCTCATTTCAAATCAGGCTAGACTAAGGAGCTTATCGCTTGGGTAAATAACCCAGTTTACCTCTTCCAGATTCAGTTCTGAATCCAGGATGCCCCGGGCGTTATTATACCTAAATTGCCACCGATCTAGGCAGGATTTTGCCACCAGGATGCACCCCAGGTCAAAGCCTCACTCAGCCAGCCTGTTCGAAGTCAGGGAGTTTCCGACTTCAAAAATTGGCTTAGTGAGGCTTCAGCCCAGGAGAGAGCACATAACACCTGTGCTTAAAGCTCTCTACTGGCTTCCAATCAGTTTCCGGGCACAGTACAAGGTGTTGGTTTTAACCTTTAAAGCCCTACATGGCTTGGGTCCATCTTATCTTAGGGACTGCCTCCTCCCGTATAAACCCCCCCCCCCGCACACTCCGGTCCTCTGGGAGGAACCTGATACAGCCTATGAAGACCAGGTTGGCACAGACCTCCCAGAGGGCCTTTTCAGCAGTCGCCCCCAAGCTGTGGAATGACCTTCTGGATGAGATGCGTCTTATAACTTCCATCAATGGCTTCAAGAAAGCCTTAAAGACGCATCTCTTCTGGCAGGCAAGATACTAGTTAATAACCCCGGCCCCAAATCTAGGTATAGACCTTCCCAACCTCTGCCCGTACACTCTTTCTTACTAAAACTAGAAATCCTTTTTTAGGCATTTTTTTGGCCTAATTCATTGCACATGTTTTTATTGAATATGTTTTTAATCTATAATTAATTTAATCTTTTTTTAAGGGGAGAGGTGGGGATGGATGGGGATATTTTAATCTGTTATGTTTTTAAACTCTGTTGTAATCTGCCCCGATTGCTTTGTTCAGAGGGGCAGACTTGAAATAAAATTTATTATTATTATTATTATTATTATTATTAATTATTATTATTATCTGGGTTGCAGCATCCCAGCTAATGGCCAGCCGTGAGGAGGAGGACTTGGAGGATGAGGAAGAGGACTTGGACCCTCAGGTACAGGCCCCAGCTCTGCTCTGCCAGGTCCTAGCTCTGCCCTGCCAGCTCCTGTAGAGGTGGGCCAGCCAGATCCAGCTCTGCTCTCTCAGTCCCAGTGGAGTCTGGGGCTCAGCAGCCTAGTCTGGTCTGAGAAGTAGGGCAGGAGTAGACAATGTTCAGGTCCCTGCCTTTACTCAAAGGGGAGCTGAAAAGCAGGGCTTGAGAAGGTCAGAGACTTGCAGAGAGAGCCTCATCAAGCAGGCAGCAGCTGTGATCAGTGAGTTATTTATGCTGGCAAATGCTGAGGACTCTTGTCAGAGACTATTAGTCCTCCCAAGAGAAGACTGCTTGGTATCTGACTCCTAGACCCTGTATCAGACCCGCTGACAACCCTTCTGGGTTGTCTGACCTCAGACTGGACTGATATTGTTGCTCGTGGTAACCCTGAACCTTGGACTGTTTTTGGATGACTCTCTTTTGGACTACGTTTGGTTGTGTTTGCTAAAGGTACTGCCTCGGCATCTTGCTGTATATCTTTTACCAAGGACTCTCTTATCAGCTGTGTGAGTAGGTTTTGGCAGCTTTCCCGGACACTAGATCGGTGGTGATTTAGATACGATAACATCTGGGGTCATCCCGGATCTATAATTGAAGCTGGAAGAGGTAAACCATCTCATTTGCTCAAGCAAAAAGCTCCTAAAAAGGGGTTTGATCAAACTCCAAATGAGACTGCGGGCCCATTACCACTTACAGGAAAATCCATTGCCTGAGCCAATTCCTGAAACCATTTCTGAATAAACGTGGTTCCCACTATGTTTGGACTGGTTTCAGGAATCGGTTCAGTGGTGGTGGGGCGTCTCTGGCTTCTCCTGGCCCCCAAATCCAGTCTCCTTACTGGCTTCTTTGGCCGCTGACCAGCTTCCCTACAGCCTTTTTAAAAATTTCCTGTGGCTGGGAAGGCTGGAAGGAGGTCACAGAGAAGCTGGGGAAAGCTGGGAAGGAGTTTGCAAGGCTTCTGGCTTCTCTGCAACCTCCTTCCAGCCTCCTCGGCTGTGGGAAATTTAGAAAAAATCCCAGGGAAGTCAGTCATCAGCCAAAAAACATGGTAAGGAGGCTGGGCTAGGAGATTTTGGGGCCAGGAGATTTGGGGGGGGGGGGGCTAGGAGATTTTGGGGCTGCAGATTCGATTCCTATTTGAATCCACCTGGTTCCCACTTGGGCTGAATTTATTTGTTTATTTGTAAATAAATCGATTCAGCCCAAAACCACCCCATTTTCCCAGTGTCTTTTTGATGTGGGTTAAATGGGCAAAATTGGGCAAAACACATGCCCTCCCTTTCTGAATCGATTTCTAAAATCAGATTCAGTGGGAACCATGCCCGTTTAACCTGGATCATGATCCGGATTTAAACGTAGTGGGAAAACAGCCTAGGCCTTTCAAGTAGTGCCACACAGAGGGGGTGTGGGATTTTCAAGAACTTGGCAATGTTACTGTTTTTGAACTACAGGGCCCCAAATCCAAATCCCTCAGACAGTATAGTTACTAGTCATACTGACTGTGAGATTTTGGGAACTGTAGCAAAACAATAATACAAAAAACAAGTAGCTTTTCCAAAGTCTGGAATTTGCATTGAGTCCCATCCATTCCAAGTAGGGTTGCCAGATTGTAAACTGAAGCATGCCCTCCAGAGGTGGGGATTCCAGGGAAGGACTTCTCTCCCCCCCCCCGCCCTTTCTGTGACCTCCAGTTGTCTCTGACAGACAACTAGAAGCTGGGAAAGGTTCAGGGGGTGTTAATGGTACGTGCTGTTGCTCCTCCCCCTCCTCCTGCCCTGAACCGGACTCCAGCTGTCTCTAACAGACAGCTGGGAGTCAGGTAGGGCCCTTGGGAGGAAGAGGGAGGCAGCATGCGCCGTGCCCACCTTCCCCCGGACCTTTACCCAACCTGAAGCATCCCTGGAAGGGCACCTCAGGTTGGGCAAAAGCCCGTGAGAGGAAGGGGAAGGTGGCATGGACTGTCTCCTCCTTCCCCCAGACCTTTGCCCAACTTGAGGTTGGGCAAAGGCCCAGGGGAGGAAGGGAGAGGCTGCACAGTGAGTTGAAGGGATCATCCACACTGGCCAGAATATTCTAGGCTGCAGAGCTGCCCAGGATTCCCAGCATTCTGTAAGAACACTGGGTGGCTGTCTACACACATGTCCCCATTGTGTTGCTTGGCACTGCTGTTGCTCCTGCACATGTCACTCCCCCTGAGCTCACAATGATGTGGGCACCCAGCATCAATTACATGGTTGGACTTCTCTTAATACAGTGTGGACGCATGTGTAGAAAGCCACCTAGTGTCATTACAGTGTGCTCTGGACACATGCCAGGTCCAAAGCTTCCCCATCCCCAGAATATTTTGAACAACTGCTATTTGTTCTGCTCTCTTTTCTCTTATCCACAGTAATCCAGTGCATGTGTCAAATTAGTAGAATATTGTATATGATTTTTTCAGTTCTTAAAAAAAATGTAATGGAGCAGTTGTGGTTCTTTTAAATTTGCTTGCTAAATTAAGGCATAGAAAACCCTCTTATTGCCTCCCCATTGGCTTTCTGATAAACCTCAGTTAACTCACACTGATGGTGCTTCCTTTAGGACTGCAGATGTTTATGGTATGCAAGAAGGCACATACAATAATGTTATCCCAGCTTACTTTCTCTATAAAACACACATACACACACACACACACACACACACACCAAAAGAGAGAAAAAACTTGGCAATGCACACTGGAGACTTTGAGCAGCTGTGGAATTTCCTGCCAGATCAAGACGTTTTAAGATAGCCAAGCTTCAGAACAACGCTAACTGGTTTAACAGTGTGCTGTTATTTTGAAGAGTAAGTTTTGGGAAAGAACTTGTGGTCTGGAGAACAAAAAAGTATTTGCATCTCCAAAAACAAGTCTTTGCCATTTTTGCCTTAAATGTTGTATTTATTTAAACAAATCATTCCCCCTCCACCCCAAATCCCAATTGTCTGGGAACCACAAAGCCTTGTTTCCAACCCAGCGAGGCCTTCTCATGAGCCTTTGTTAGGTTGTGGGTGTTGGTAACATAAACAAACTGCTGTAGGTCTTTTTTTTTTTCAGATGGAGGAGAGTCAAAGGACGCTGTCCTGAATGCTGAACGGGAAAGCCCTCGGAAAGCATTTGCAAATGCTCTTGGTATCATTTTACTATGACCTGAGAAACAGGAATGAACTGGCTAAATAAACAAGTAGTAAATTTAACCTATCTTCAGCTGGCGGCAAAATGTTAGGCAGTCTCTTTCTTTCCTAGCCTTGTTACAATCCTGACTCGTCTGCTAAATATGTTCCCTACTTTCAGAAAAGATTGTCCTTAATTTTTTTTAAAAGAAGGTGGGGCAGGAAGGAAGAACAACAGAAAGGCACTTAAAGTCAAATACAAATGTATCTTCAGTTACTTCTGGAATATATATTGAGTGCCTGAAGCAAACTAATTAGTATCAAAGAAAACTATGTGGGATTGTGGTAATGGAAATATAGAGATGTTCTGAGAGCAGTTACTTTTATTTATTCCAAAGACTGTGCAAGAAAAATGTGGAAAAAAGGAGAGAGGAGAAAAAAGGAAATCTGGCATCATCTTTAACTGGTTATAATTTTAGCATGAACTTTATGTATATGAACCCACTTCTTTGGATGCAGTATCAAGTGGCATTAAGGCCTCAAGCATAAATCATATTTATACAGTTGTGGGAGTGGGATAGAATGTAACACGATCCAGAAAAAGGCAAATCATGACTCTTGCCCTACATTTTCAAAGGGCTGCATAAGGCGATAAAGGTCTTTCAGATCTCTACAGTGGTCAGTTAGTGTTGATCTGTGGAAGCAATAAATCTACTTTCCAAGTCAGTTTCCCAGGGTTCAAAACTCTCTATGAGAAGATTCCTTTTTTTATATGTGCAGTAGCATGGGCCCTTGGACAGTATTATTTATGTAGTGTGCCATGAAGTAATTATCCTTGTCTTTGTTCATACCTCTGTTAATGGATCTGGATTTGTGAAAATGGATTGAAATTAGTGAATATAGTTCAGTTCAGTAGTTTCTCCACATGATGCCACACCAAAGGGGCATCATAAAGCCATGCCTCTGCGGCTATGGCACCCCTTGGAAGATGCAAAAAGGAGCTGCTTTTTGCAGTTCCTTTTTGTCCTCTCCAGTGGCCAGATTGGGGCCATGGTGTGAGGTTGCCACAGCCCCAATTCAGCCAATCCAACAGCTGCAGGCCACCCCCTTGGGGTGGTCTGCATAGCCCCTTAGTTCTCCTGAGTGCCCTGAGTGCAGTTTCCACTTCAATTTCTAAAATTGTAGGTTTGTCTTTAAATGGTTCTTCTTTGAATGAATCTATCACCCTTTTCATCTCTTTTATATAGTTTTATATAGTGTATTGTTTCAGTCATCTTTTTATTTCTACTTAATCATGTAATGTGAATCTATGATTCTATGATTCTATGTGTTCCCCTGCTGGTCATACAGTGCTGCCCCCCCCCATCTTGGTATAAATGTCCCTGTGATTTCTTGGATCTTGTGGGAAAGGTCCCTTGTTCTTCCTTTTTCATTATCATCTTCAATTTCTCTGCATTGAATATTATAGTAGTTCTCCTTGGCCCTGCACACAAGTTGCTGGACAGTTGCATTCTGACTCTATTTCTGTTGCCTTTTACTCTTGCTTCTTGTCTGTCCTTATCTGCTTGAAGAGTTTCATCTGTCATCCACTGAGGTTTCTCTTTCCTTTTTTGGTGCAGATAGGGGTGAAGCTGCCTTTTCTGAAGCCACATTGAAATCCCACCAACTGCACTGCTGGCTCCCAAAGCAGCTGGAGAACTCATTTCATGACCACATAACAAGGCTCCAAGCCAGGAAGAAGCAGGGAAAAGCTGCTTCTTTTTGAAATGGCTTTTCTCTGCATAAGGGCACTTTTCTGCTGGCTTCAAGGCATGTGTCATCTAAATGCCACACCTTCAAGCCAGCCTGAAAGCACCTATTTTTGCCTGTCTGTTTAGCCCCATAATGTCTAGCATGCCTCCCTGACAATGTCCCTGGCTTCAGTCCAGAGTTCTGGCTCCTGGTCGATGAGTCTTATTAGTGCAAATCTATTATTTTACGTTATCTTTACACTCTATGATGATGTTCTTCAATTTTTATTTTGGCACAATGGTTGGTTTAGTGTTCTTCTTTAGCTTTACTCTAATTTTTGATATCAGTAGCTCATGATCTATGCCACATCTGCTTCTGGTCTTCACCAGAATTATTCAGAAGAGTTAGGACTGATTATTTGGAGTAGGGGGAAATAAATCAAGGTGAGGGAATGGAACGGTATATTCTGGAAAGGGCCATTGAGGATGGTAGAAAGACTCCACATTGTAACATTTTATTGTAGAACCTACTTGCAATAAGTATAGAAGAACAACAAAAACTCTTTAGATACTGTTTTCCATTCTTAGGGTAACAGCCATTCTCTCTCAGGTCTGACATGTTTTGTTTTTGTGTGCCTTCAAGTCCTTTCTGGCTTATGATGACACTAAGGCAAGCCTATTCTTGGAAAGATTTGCTTTTGCTTTCCTCTGAGGCTAAGAGAATGCAACTTGCCCCAAGTTCACCCAATGGGTTTCCATGGCTGAGCAGGGATTAGTTGTAGTTTAATGCTCAAACCACTACTCCACTTTTGCTCTTTCTGACAAATGTGCGTACCATGAATCTTACCTGCAGGTCTGGCAGCCATTGTTCTGTGATTTCAATTGTATCTAGCCCAATTTCAATGTCCTGGGTTTTTAAAATCTTTGTTGTATCTGCTAACCATCAAATTCAGTTAACTCTTCCTGCCTTAGTGTTTCAGATATTGCCACTAGAAACTAGGGAACACTTAATGGAGGAGGCACCCTTTCATCTGTCTCTTCATCCATCTCTAACATTTGCTCTGGTTAACTTCAAGCCAATCTTAATAGATGTAGATAATTACCTTTCGTAACCCGAAAATTTTTGTAACCCGGGGGAAAGAGAGAGAAAAAAAGAGACCTCAGGAGGCCTCGGAGAGGAAGGGAAGGCGCGATCCAGCGGATCGGGCCTTCCTTTCCTCTCAGCCGACGGAGGCCTCCTCGGAGAGGAAGGGAAGGTGCGATCTGGCGGATCGGGCCTTCCTTTCCTCTCAGCCGGCGGAGGCCTCCTTCGTAACCTGGGGATACATTCGTAAGCCGGGGCCATTTTTCCGGCCCCAGCTCTTTCGTATCCTGGGATTTTCGTTCCCCAGGGGATTCGTAACCCGGGGGACCACTGTATGTAGATACAAAGAAATATATTTGAGTATGATTAATAGTGTAGTTTCTGTTTCTTTAGGGGAATGGAGTCTGCAGACCTGGCTGCTCTCCCCAGACTTCTAGACCCAAGTGAAAGGTCCTCTTCTCCATCCTACCCGTTGGTCCCTAAAACAATGTAATACTAATGGGTAAGGCAAACAGCAATGGTAAATGGCTTGAAAAAGACACTTTTGATAATAAATTCCATATTGCCCTAAGAATTTCATGCAGCAGCAAACCAGTTTTGAGTAACTGGAGTACAAATATTGATCAGAATTGCCCCCAACAAGCTGGGTACTCATTTTAGTGACCTTGGAAGGATGCTGGGCTAAGATTACCAAATTGAGGCTGTCATTCTTTGGCTTCATCATAAGGAAAATTCGATCATTAGAAAAAACAGTGATGCTAGGAAAAGTGGAAAGCAGTAGAAAGAGGAGGACCACACATCAGATGATTAGACTCATCAAAGAGACCTCAGGCCTGTGCCTGCAGGACCTAAGCAGGGATACAAAAGACAGGTAGTCTTGGAGAAGTCTCATCCACAGGGTTGCCATGTGTCCTAGCTGATTCAAAGCCAGTTAACAACAACAAGAAACCTGGAGTTTGTAAGAACTTGAGGATTCTGTTGGTGTACCAGCCATCCTACTGCCCAACAACCTCCCACTTTGAACAGACAGCAGTGGTTTCAGAAGGGCTGTTAAGAAACCCATTAGTATAGGAGGACTTTAATATCCACGTTGAAGCTGTATTGTGTGCATGAACTTAGATCATCATTGGTCTCTCTCAAATTGTATCTAGGTCAATACATATAGCAAGGCACATACTGAAGTTGGTCTTCTCTACTAGAACAGGAGAAAGTGAAGTGAAAACAAATACATGTATATAAAATCAATGAAGTCAAATTGATGGTATTTACAAATCATCTGTCACAGCACAGACCCAGAAGAGAAAGTAACGGGATATCAGTCTTTCCACCTACAATTCCTAGTTAAAACAACCCCCAAGATATCATCAGTAATTTACACTCCATGTTGCTGATCAATGTTATTTACTTGCTACAAGTGTTGGAGCTAAGTCTACATTTTCTTGTTACTAAAACCACCAGTCAGCAACACTTATTGGTTAACTGGGCAAGATAGAGACACAAAAGGCAGACCCCGCAAAAGAGACCAGAAATGATATTTTGGGGGTAGGGTTGCTGTATCCCGATTTTTGCTGGGACATTCACAGCTTTTTTTAAGTGTCTTTGGGATGTCCTGCCTGGTTTTGGGATCATGTCTCAGCAAGGACAAGGCCTCCCTTACCCTGGCGCAGCCACACAGGGCCTCACTCAAACAAACCCCAAACACATCCACAGGATGAGGCCTCTCTGGCACAGCTGTGCACAGGGCCTCCAGACAGCCCCAAACACATCCAAGTTGCAAGGCCTTCCTTGTGCAGCTGCATGGGGCCTCTGCCAGCCGGTCAAGTCACAAGGCGAGGAGGTCCAGGGCAGCAAGGCCTTTTCCTGGCTGCCTTCTTTGCCTTAGGAGGCATCAGGGGCTTGTGTGGCTTTGTCTGCAGCAGCCTTTCTTCTTCTCCTTCGTTCATGAAGCTGTGACCTGGTGGTGGCCAAATTCAGGTAAAGAAGGGGCTGAAGCATCCTCCAGGACATGTCTTTCATTACAGACTTCCCTCCAGGTCCAGGAAGAAGGGATGCCAACCAGTCCTCCATTTGAAGCATGGCTCTGTGGTTGTGGTGTGCTTTCAAGTCCTTTCCAATTTAGGGCCACTCTCTGCTGGGGTTTTTGTGGCAAGAGTGGTTGGGAAGGGTGCTATGGCCTTCCCCTGAGGCTGAGAGAGTGTAACTGGCCCAAAGTCACCCAGCAGGATTCCATAGCCAAGGGGGGATTCAAACCCTGGTCTCTAGAGTCCTAGTCCAACACACAAATTAATGTGTTTTTTTAAATTAATGTTTTTGGCTTTTAGTTGGCTGTGTCCTCCATTTTTCTTGAATGTCCTATATCTTCTACATTTTCTCCCAGTTTTGTGGGAAATAAGAAAATAATTATGGCAGCCCTATTTGGTGGTGAGGGGGGGTTGTTAACCTGCTGATATTCCCATTTCTTTCTTTGGGGGAGTGACTCCATTTTTATCCCATCTTGCTCCCACTGAGCTCAGGTGGTATACATAGTTCTTTTTCATCCAATGTCCTCCTTGGTAACAACTCTGTAAGGTAGGTCACACTAAGGTAGAATGACTGGCTTCTAGTTCCTCCAGTACGTTTTGTGACTCGGGGCATTATCACACCAGCCCCTGTTGCACTGCTTTCCTGCAAGCCAAGATAAAACTACAAAATATCGATTTTACTACTGAAAGCATTTTGGCAAAATGATTGAAGAAAATATTAACAAATTGGATACACAAAGATCAGGCAGGCTTTTTGCCACAAAGAAACATTAAGCAAAATATAAGACATCTGTTAAATATAATTGAATACCATAGGAAACATATTAACAAAAATGTAGCCTTCTTGTTCATCGACACTGAAAAAGCTTTTGACAAATTAAATTGGACATTTATGATTGGGATACTAGAAGAAATGGAAATAGGCTCAAATTTCCTAAAATGGATTGAATAATAATAATAATATTTATTTCCTACCCGCCCCTCTGTCTGAACAATTGGGGCAGGATACAACAAGGTTAAAAAACAGTTACAGTTAAAATAGTTCAACAATCCCATCCCCATCCTCCCACCCCTTAAAACAGAATTAAACTAACAAAGATTAAAACAAGTTAATATAAAATAAAATAAGACAATCATATTAAAACCCACAGTTCTTAGCAGCATTAAGTGACATCAAAATGCAGAAGGCCTGGAAATTATCTGGGAAGTTCTAGGAGCTGGGAAGATTATACGGTTTCTGGGAAATATGTCTTTAAAGCTGTTTTGAAACAATCTAACGTTGTAATGAGACAGATCTCATCCGGCAGGCCATTCCATAGTTTGGGAGAGAGGCTGAAAAGGCCCTCTGGGAGGTCTGCAACAGCCTGGTCTTCATGGGCTGTAGCAGGTTCCTCCCAGAAGACCGGAGTGTGCGGGGAGGATCATATGGGGAGAGGCGGTCCCTAAGATAAGTTGGAACTGAGCCATGTAGGGCTTTAAAGGTTAAAACCAACACCTTGTACTGCGCCTGGAGACTGATCAGCAGCCAGTGGAGAGCTTTTAGCATAGGTGTTATGTGCTTTCTCCTTGATGTTCTGGTAACACGCCTGGCTGCCATATTTTGGACCAGTTGGAGTTTCTGGGTTAGGCACAAGGGTAGACCCATGTAAAGCGCATTACAGAAGTCCAAGCGTGAGGTTACCAAAGCGTGTACTACTGTTTCCAGGTCCTTCAAGTCCAGGTAGGGGCACAGCTGGCGTATCAGTCAAAGCTGATAACAGGCACTCTTGACCGCCACATTCACCTGACAAGTCATGTGAAGCGACGAATCAAGAAGTACCCCAGACTGTGAACTGAGTCCTTCGAGGAGACTGTGACTGGGAGCTGTATTCCCGAACCTGGTTTCGGGCCTGTAACTGTTAGTATCTCCGTTTTGTCTGGATTTAGTTTCAATCTGTTTTTCCTCATCCAATCTATTACCACTTCAAGACAGTCATTAAGAGGAGAGATGCCATCTGAAGTCTGAGCAGACGATCTGGTCATGGAGAAGTATATCTGAGTGTCATCAGTGTACTGAAGACACTGAGCTCCATGCCTTCGAATGATCTCACCCAGCGGCTTCATGTAGATATTAAATAGCATCGGGGACAAGATGGTGCCCTGAGGGATGCCACAATTAAGCTCAATCTTGGAGGAGCAACTGCCCCTGAGCCTCACCCTTTGGGATCTATCGGAGAGAAAGGACCGGAACCACCGGAACGCGGTGCCTCCAATCCCAAACTCCCCCAGTCGACTCAAAAGGATAGAATGATCTACAGTGTTGAAAGCCACTGAGAGATCCAAGAGCACCAGCAGGGTCACACACCCCCTGTCGATACTCAAGCAGAGGTCTTCGGTCAGAGTGACCATGGCAGTCTCATCTCCATGTCCTATCCTGAAGCCGGTTTGAAATGGATCGAGATAATCGGTTTCATCCAAGACAATCTGGAGCTGGGAGGCGACTGCTCTCTCAAACACCTTGCTCAAAAATGGGAGCAAGGAAACAAAGTCTTCAATGCATTCCCTCCCTAGACGACCAGCCAAGGTGGACAAGGATCGAGGGGGCAGGTCGTCTTCCTCATACTTCCAAGGAGCTTGTCCACATCATCGATACAGGTTGAAACTCATCCAGCAAAGTGACTGCAATGGAATTATTGGACACCTCATCTGTGGATTCTAGTAAAAGGTTGGCATCCAAGTTGGCCCTTATCCGAGAGATTTTGTCTGCAAAGTGGATGTTAAACACATCAGAGCAGGCTGTCGTTGGGTTAAGAAGGGGATTTGGTGCAGGAGGAACCTGCGTCAGCTCCCCCACCACCTCTGCTGGGCGGCACTCTGCAGATGCAATGCGTGCAGAGCAGAAAGATATCCACACTATACACAAAGCCTTCTGATAGGCATGAAGGTGCTGCCTATGGCGAGTCCTGTCAGACAATATTCGAGTTTTCTGCCACAGTCATTAAGAGGGGAGACACCATCTGAAGTCTGAGCTGACGCTCTGGTCATGGAGAAATATATGAGTGTCATCAGTGTACTGATGACACTGCGCTCCATGCCTCCATATGATCTCACCCAGTGGCTTCACATAAATATTAAATAGCATTGGGGACAGGATGGCGCCCTGAGGGACGCCGCCATTAAGCTAGATTTTTCAGGAGCAACTGTCCCCGAGCCTCACCTTTTGGGATCTGCCAGAGAGGAAGGAACTGAGCCACCGCAAAGCAGTGCCTCCAATACCCAGCTCCCTCAGCCGATCTAAAAGAAGGGAATGATCGATTGTATCAAAAGCCGCTGATAGATTCAAGAGCACCAGCAGGGTCACAACACCCCCGTCAATACTCAAGCAGAAGTCGTCAGCTAGAGCAACCATGGCAGTCTCAACTCCATATCCTGTCCTGAAGCCGGTTTGAAATGGATTGAGATAATCAGTTTCATCCTAGACATCTTGGAGTCGGGAGGTGACAGCCCTCTCGATCACCTTGCTTGAGAACGGCAGCAAGGAAACTGGTCTATAGTTGTTCCTGTCCAGGGAGTGAAGGGAAGTTTTCTTCAGGAGAGGCTTCACCGCTGCCTCCTTCAGACAAGATGTACAATGCCTTCCCTAAGGAACGCATTGATTGTATCCCAAAGGAATACCCTCAATGCGGGATGACCAGCCAAGATGGACAAGGATCGATAGGGCAAGTCATCTTCCTTACAATTCCAAGGAGCTTGTCCACGTCCTCAGTACTCACAGATTGAAACTCATCCAGTAAAGTGACAGTAACGGAGTTGCTATACGCCCCATCTATGAAAACTGATGGAACATTGGCATCCAAGTCGGTCCTTATCCGAGAGATTTTGTCTGCAAAGTAGGTGTTAAACGCATCACAGCAGGCCGTCGTTGGGTCAAATAGGGGATTCGGTGCAGGAAGAACCTGCGTCAGCTCCCCCACCACCCTAAACAGCTCTGCTGGGTGGGACTCTGCAGATGCAATATGTGCAGAGCAGAAAGATCTCTGCGCTGCACTCAGTGCCTTCCAATATTCACCAAGATGCTGCCTATGGCGAGTTCTGTCGGACAAGAGCCAAGTCTTCCGCCACTTGCGCTCTAGATGTTGTCCAACCCGCTTCATCCTCCTGAATTCATCAGTGTATCAGGGTTTGCGATTGGAAGCGGGTTGGAAAGGACGCTCAGGAGCGATTGTGTTGATAGCCTTGGTAATATTGGTGTTCCAGGTGTTGACCAAGGTTTCAACAGAGTCATCTGCGTTTCCAACCATTAAACCCTCTAAGGCTTTCTGGAAACCAATTGGTTCCATTAGCCTCCAAGGGCGGACCGTTCTAATGGGTCCGCCACCCCCGGGGAGATGAAAAGCGGCTTTTAGTTCCATCCTGATCAGGAAGTGATCCGTCCATGACAATCCGGAGGTTCCCCCCCCCCCCCCGCAGTAATGGTATACCGAGCTGGGCATCGATAAATGAGGTTCTTTTTAATAGAACCCCTTTAGATCCAAATAAGTGGGTTACATACGATGAACTATTGGAAAAAAATCAGACAAATTAATATTGAAATCACAGAAACAATTAGTAAATGAAGGTTACAATTGTACTTGGTTTAATTATTTTCAGATTAGACAATGTTTTTTGACATATGTCAGATCAAATAATATAAAAGATGCTGATCCAAACTTTGTTAAAATTATCCAATCCTCTCAAGATCACCATATTAAAAATGTTATAATTTATTATTAAATTACAACATGGAAGAAGAAGTGATAAAACTGCAAATGGTGAAATGGGCCCAGGATTTGAAACAAAATATACAACTTACTCAATGGGAACAAACTTGGGAAAAGAGAATAAAATATATTTTAAGCTATAATATTAGAGAGAATTATTACAAAATGTTTTTATCGGTGGTATACAACTCCCTCAAAATTGTCCAAAATTTATGAAAATCAAAGCGATCATTGTTGGAAATGTAGTAAAGAGCTGGGCACCTTTCTCCATCTATGGTGGAACTGTGATTTGGCTAAATATTGGAAAGGAGTACATAAAACTGTGGAACAAATATTAGATACCCACATTCAATTTGACCCAAAAAACATGGGAGATTAATTTTTTATCTAACATCGACTGCCCAAATAACATATGGAAATAAAACTATTCCAGAAACAAGGGACTGGCTAGTTAAAGTGTATGACTTTATAGAATTGGATAAACTAACCCAAATAATTCAAAAGAGAGATCTAGATAGATTTAATAAGGACTGGCACCCCCTGATTAAATATTTAAAAAACAATTGGGGAGAAAAATGGATTCTAGGCCTGGTTTAAAAGAAAGTAACAATATATGGATAGATATGAGGTTGGAGATAACCAAAAGTTGGGTGTTTTATTTTTATAAGTTGCTGAATTCATGAGGTTGAAAATGAATTATTTAAATAGAGGAGGTACTGTTTGTGATTGGATAAATATAAAGACTGAAATCTTGGTAGGAAGACACTATGTTAAGTTTTGTTTTAAATGTTAGACTGTTTTTTTAATGTATGGATGCTTATGTTTGTTTTTTTGTTGTGTTTTGTCATGTATTTTTATTCAAGGTATAATAAAAATTATTTATTTAAAAAAATATTGATTTTAGAGCTGCCACCACTGCACTTCTTCCATTTGTGCAACCGGGGCTACTGCTGCTACTGCGCTCCCTTCCCATCCTTTTGCTCAAACCCAACCACTGTCCTTTATATCTTAACCAGTATGCCTTTAGGAGTTTTAAAGTATCTTTTCCACTTTTCCCACATAATTATGCCGTTCTGCAGACCTAAGTTTTTTAAAACAATTTTTAATATGTTGAGGCTACAGAGCTCCAAAGTTGTGCAAAAAAGAGAAAATATTATTTAAAAAAAAAAACAAAGCAAGAGGGAGGAGGAAAAGGAGGGAGGAGTAGACAATGACACCACATGACTGCCAGTTGCGCAAATGACCAAGGAATGGCTTTTCACACCCATAGCATTGCCTGATTGGCAATTCGTTCATGGGTTTCCCCTGTCAATGATAAGAGGTGAGGTAGGGGTGGGGCAGCTATGGGAGGAAAGTGGCATCATGCAATCATCATCACTGATGCTGCTTCCTTCCCATGAAAATCATGGTTTAAAAGCAGTCTAAATCCACATCCAATACCCTAACTACTGTACTGCTAGTAAGCCCAAACAACATAGGACAAACAGATCAGTGCCTGTGCAAAAGAACAAATGGGCAGAAATGAAGCAGCAGAAATCTATGGAAGAACATTTCTTTTTTCCAGCATGCTCCACTGCTTAACTGAAAGTAATAATGTCCCTACAAAAAAACAAAAAACAAACAAACAAACAAACAAAAAACACTTTAATTAATTAATTAAATTAATACCCTGCCTTTCTTCCAATATGGAACTCAACACAGCCACTTCAAAGGGAAATTCCAGCATCAAATTGCTGGATTAGAACCAATCAAGAATTTTAATTCCATTTGTTCTGGTTTCAGTAGAAACAATTACCTTCAGTCCCAGAGCGTATGTTGAGAAATGATGGAAAACTAAGTTTGTGTGAAGGGTCACATTTTTTGTATCATTTGTACCCTTTCACCCTCCTTTTATATTGGTTGAATATAAGTATCTAAACTATATATTAGCTGTGATTTATAAATCCATGTTTGATCACAATAAAAAAAAAAAATTGGTGTGATCTACTGGGATCCAAACAAAGGTCTATTAACAGGGCTTAGTACCTCCTGACAAAACACTTTAGATTTCGGGATTATGAAATGATGGCAAGATTGATTCTCTAGAATGCACACTTATGTACAAGAGTTTGACAAAGCTTGACATTTACATTTATGTTGATTTCCTGAGCCTTTTCATTCAAGTTAGGAATTGACTGGCAAACTTTGGCTTCTTCTAGAAAATTGGTGACTTTGACCCATTTTCCATGGAAATTCAGTGTGAAACAATTTTTTTAAAGGACTCTAGGTACTGCTACTTGCTTTTGTTTCATTCAAACCATTAGTGAAAATATCACACCAGCAAAGACAACTGTGTCTAAATTTTCTAATATATATTCCACATATATACCTGCCAGTTGAGGACATTACTTTATGCATCTGGAGGAATTTAGTCCATTAAAGATTATTCAGCTTCTACAATAAATCTGTTAAAACTTTAAGGTACTACTATACTCAATTCTTCCATTGTGTGTAAATCAAAAGTATAAGATTACGATGTTTTAAATACCACAAAGGAAAGAAACATGAAACCAAGCAAATCCTGTTTAATACCTTGCACTACCAAATGTGGGAATAAAAAGAACTGAACATTGAGAATAATTTTTTTATTTTTCTGATCTGAATAGTGCATGCAAGATGACTTGGCAACCACTTATCCTGATAATAATTCAGTCATCAGTATGGTGCCAAGCTGAACAGAGAATCATCTTGCCACTAAATATTGGAACAAATAGCTGCTAGAAAGAAAAATAGCATTGTATGTGATAGCTTCTCCAGTGATATCTACCCTTGGCAATGAAATCCAACATGGTCTACACTTGGGTTGCCAGTTCAGGATCATCCCTGTCCCTGAGGTTTCTGGCCCCAAAACTGAGACCTAAGGATGTGGCCCCTGATGATATCGCCAAGTGTCATGCATTAAGTACAAACCACATTTGCTCACAGCTTGTCAACCAATCACTCAAACAAATAACCAAACACCCATACACATCTACAGTGGTCCCCCGGTTTATGAAAGTAATCCGTTCCGGCATACCTTTCGTAACCCAGAAATCTTCGTAACCCGGGGGACCGCTTTATTTGTAGCGCTGCGCGGCAGATTTAAAGGGCCGGCGCTTTTTTTCCCCCGCAACCCGGGTTTTTTCGCAAGCCAGGGCCGTTTTTCCGGCCCCGGCTCTTTCGTATCCCGGGGATTTCGTTGGCCGGGGGATTCATAACCCGGGGGACCACTGTACCTATTTTCCTGTTTGTAAATTAAAACTAGAGTCTTAGCTAAAGGGGCTGTTTCCAGATAAAAGTGAAATGAGAAAATTCTCCTTTCTCACCTACTTAGGGAATAGCCAGAAAGTGGATGCCAAACACAGTAGAAAATGAGCCCTGGCGCCACAATGCCTGGGAGGGAAGGATGAAGCTCACCAAATAAATATATAGACCTCCTGGAGTGTATGCAGGTTACAGCAAAACATCAATTCAGCCTTGCAAATTGTAGCAAGTTGCTCCTCTCCTAGCTGAGCTGGAACTTTGCATGCATCCATTTCCTCTTGCCTGCAACTGAGTTCCTCAAAGCTGGAAAATTTGAATCCTTATCTCCCACCCAGAGATAACCCACAAAAATTGGGAACACAGTGCCAGGCCTTCAGATGTGGCAACACTAGTGTAAACAGACCTCCATCAACTCCTTTTCCTAAAGGATTCCTTGCCACCACCCCAATCGTTTTCAGAGTATATCCCTACTCTCCAGAGCAGATTTTGAGGTCCTGCAGGATGACAAATGGAAGGTGAAAAAGAATTGCCCTTTCTGCTGATGGAAGATATTGCATCCATGGGAGGGGTTAATTGGATACAACCCAGTGTGTCAGTCACTCGGCCTTGCTTCAGATTTTACTTCCTTTAATTAGAATTTGGCAGAGCCAGGCCTTCCACAGTCTGCAAACTGTTTATGTGGACAAAGAGGAACACATAACAAGAGTCCTAGCTATGTTTCTCGGAGCAAATTAATCATACTTTCTCTTCTCTAAGTCCCTTTCTCTCTTCTACGCTTCGTGGCTGAGATGCCAGTCTCCCCTTGGCTGTGTTCCCAGAGATGACGTGGTGCCAAAAGTCAATGCCATAGAACCCAATTACCAAACTAATTACGCTTTTGCACCATCTCACTGAAAGCTACTATTTCTGTCCCAGGACACTTTGACAGAATTGCCCATATTCCTCTTCTTAAAATTGTGGTGATAGAGGGATGTTCTAGGCCTACTCTTTTTTTAATGGAAACACCTATAGTGAGAAGCCCCAAGAAAGGAGATTTTTGTATTCCCTCCCTTCAATAACAGATTCCAGGAACAAAATAAATTAATTTGTGCACAACCATGCAGTCTAGATAGAAATATGTCTGTCTTCAAATATATATAATCTAAGTAAAGAAAATCATACTATTTTAAAAAATACATTTTTGAATACGTGCATGCTCACAGACACACAGACAGACACAGAGAACTTTTTATCTTTTGAATAGTTAAAAAGAAGAAAGTATTCATGTTCTCATCTTTCATTCTTTCTTTCATTTGCAAGAGGGAGGAGACACACAATTACCATAGGCAGGAATTTTTAAAATGGCCAATGCTACAGTCATGCAATTGTCTACAAACTGAAAGGGTTTTGCTTGCTTTTGATATATGAAAGGATGGCTTGTTCTCATCTTTAGGCAAATACTGTCCTTTCATTCAACTTTGTTATTGTTGCTTGGAGTTGAACATAAGATGGAAGACTTTCTAAATAATTGCTGAACGTTATTGTTCCCCAAAAGTTCAATTTTGGAATGAGAAACTCTCTCCTTCTGGAAAGGCTCATAAGACGACAGGCTTTTGAATTCAACATAGCTGAACTATCACTTGAAGTAAAACGTCAAGAGTCACAGAGATAATCTGGAATGTGAAGAAAACAAACGAAGAGGCTCTTTAAAAAAAAGAGAGACTTATTTCAAACAACGTAAAGAGAACAGCTCTTGCCCTCAGAGATCTGCCACCCTTTGAGATCAGCATATGGGGCCTTATTTCATGTCCCATCATTCAAGAAACAAGGTCAGAAGGGAACAGCTTGGTAGTGCTTTTTCAGCTGTCATCCCACTATTGTGGAATGTCTTTCTGAGCAAGTTATACCCAGCACAAACATACTATTGTTTAAAGATGTCAGTAGAAATTTTTCCCCCACCAAGGATAGAATACAAAAGTGAAAATCCCATACCCTGCAACATTTCACTAACAAAAGCCAGCCTGTATGAAGCCAAGCAATGTCAGAGGGTGGTCAAACTGGTAAAGTTATCGATGAGGAAGAACACACAAGCTAGGAGAGGCTGCAGCAGTTTACTTTTGCCTTAAATTAAAGAGCAAGATTCTGCCCCCTCTTGTTCTCTTGCTGAAATATATGAGTGAAAATTACTTTTGCATTCTGAGTTTGCAGCAATTGAAGTAAGTCAGGGACAAAGGGGAAGGTGCAAAGAGGACAAAGAAACTGATATTTTAAAAGTAGCTGAAAAAGTGGGATGATGGAGAATCAATAAGAACTGACCCTGCCAATCTGGGATGGTATGACATTCACTGAAGGAACTGATTCCATGAGTAGACTTGAGAGGGGAGATGCTTTCCTGTCCATGGCAGGAAACCAGCCAGAGCAGGGTGGAGGGGATGCAAAGAACAATGGAAGAAAAATATTTCTTCCCCTGCCACTTCAGCACCAATTGGGCTCAAGCCTTCAGAAATATCTTTTCAACAAAGAGAATTAGATGGATTCAGCCAGTGCTTGGATTCAAGTTAGCCTACTTAGAATCATGGAATCATAGAATCACAGAACTGGAAGGGTCCTAAGGGCCATCAGGTCCAATCCCCTGCTCAATGCACAATCTCCAGCTAGAGTATCCTCCCAAGTAGCCATCCCTCCTCTTTTTGAAGATGTCCAGAAGAGGAGACTCTACCACTTCGATAGCAATTACTTCAATTCCTAACTGCTCTTACTGTCCAGAGGTTCCTTCTAATGTTTAATCTAGTTCTATCCTCTGAGGCTGCAGAGATTAAGGCTGCACCTTCCTCTTTGTAGCAGCCTTTGAAGGATTTGAAGAGTGTGATCGTGTCACCTTTCAGTATTCTCTTCACCAAGGTGAACATGCCCAGCGCCTTCCTCTTATGTTTTGTTCTCCATACTTCTACATCCAAGTATACTCCCCTTTGGGAGCAATACTGCTTTTGTCCAAGGATAATTGCACTGATTGTCCAGCCATTCTCAACTTACTAGCTTATTCCTTCCTCCTGGAAATCCTTTCACATCTTAAAACTGGCCCTGGGATATGTTTCATCCTATAAAAGTGCCTGCCCAAGCACCCTCAATTTGGTCTCGTTTGAGATTCAGACAAACATTCTGTCCATATCTCACCTGACTCCTCAGCCTAAATTGACCATGCCATGATCCTAAGGCAGCTACTGAGTCATTTTCCATTTGACTGGATTCCTTGATTGGAGCTATACATCTGGAATCTGTGCATTATTACCCTCTGCAAACCCCTTTAAGTCACTATATGCTACTATCTTTATATTTTTAGTTCTTGAGCATGTGTGTGAGCATGCCTTTTGTGATTTTTTATTTCCTGTGATTACCAAAACAAAAACAAAAAACGGCGTTGAACCTGCAGTTGAAAGTCCTGTTTCTTGTAACCATTATATACATGGTTGATCCAACTTTAGTTGCACTAGTCCTCTCAGCTGCTATCATTTGAGGGAATAAAATTCCCCTATTTAAATACTGATTATGGGTGCCCTCATGGGACCCTTGCATTTTGGGTAAGACCTCTTATCATCCTTGTTGCCCTACTCTGAACTCCCTTCAACTTGCCTCTGTGTGTGTATGTGTGTGTGAAAGCTCCTGTTAACCTAAGGCTTCCTCATGAATTTAATCATTTTTTCTTAGAAAAGGAATGCTCAGAGATGGTTTTGCCAGTTTCATCCTCTGAAATATATTCCATAGCACCAGATATTCGTTGATGGCCTCTCAGCCATGTACTAATGAGAAATGACCCTGCTTAGCTTCCAAGATCAGAAAGACTCTGGTGCCTTTAGTGTTGTGTTGTTGTGCACCTTCAAGTCCTTTCCAACTTATGGTGACCCTAAGCAGAAGATATCATGGGGTTTTCTTGGAAAGATTTGTTCAGAAGCTGAGTGACTTATCCAAGGTCATCCAGTGGGTTTCAAGGCTGAGCTAGAAATCAGACCCTGGTCTCCAGAGTCCAAGAGTGCAGTTCTCAAACTGTGGCAAATAATAATAATAATAACAACAACAACAACAACAACAACTCTCTGGGAGGTCTGCACCAGCCTAGTCTTTATAGGCTGTAGCAGGTTCCTCCCAGAGGACCGGTGTGTGGGGGGGAGGGGTTCATACAGGGAGAGTGGTCCCTAAGATAAGATGGACTCAAGCCATATAGGGCTTTAAAGGTTAAAACCAACACCTTTTACTGTGCCCGGAAGCTGATCGTCAGCCAGTGGAGAGCTTTAAGCACAGGTGTAATGTGCTCTTTCCTAGATGTTACGCTAACAAGCCTGGCTGCCATATTTTGGACTAGTTGAAGTTTCCGGGTTAGGCCCAAGGGTAGCCCCATGTAGAGTGTGTTACAGAAACCCAAATATGAGGTTACCAAAGCATGTACCACTGTTTCCAGGTCCTTCAGATCCAGGTAGGGGCGCAGCTGGTGTATCAGCCGCAGCTGATAACAGGCATTCTTGACCGCCGCATTCACCTGACTTTGTCATGTGAAGCGACGAATTGAGAAGTACCCCAGACTGTGAACAGAGTCCTTCGAGGAGAGTGTGACTCCATCTAGGACTGGGGGCTGTATTGCCGAGCCTGGTTTCGGGCCTGTAACTGCAAATACCTCCGTTTTGTCTGGAATGAGTTTCATCCTGTTTTTCCTCATCCAATCCATTACCGCCGCAAGACAGTCATTGAGAGGAAAGATGCCATCTGAAGTCTGAGCCGACGATCAGCATGGAGAGATATATCTGAGTTTCATCAGCATACTATAGACACTGAGCTCCATGCCTCTGGATGATCTCACCCAGCGGCTTCATGTAGATATTAAATAGCATCGGGGACAGGATGGTGCCCTGTGGGACGCCACAATTAAGCTCAGACTTGGAAGAGAGACTGTCCCCAAGCCGCATGCTTTGGGATCTACCGGAGAGAAAGGACCAGAACCACCGGAATGCGGTGCCTCCAATACCCAACTCCCTCAGCTGATCCAAAAGGATAGAATGATCTACAGTGTCAAAAGCTGCAGAGAGATCCAAGAACACGAGCAGAGTCACACTACCCCTGTCAATGTTCAAGTGGAGGTCGGCGGTCAGAGCGACCATGGCAATCTCGACTCCATGTCCTGTCCTGAAGCCGGTTTGAAATGGATTGAGATAATTGGTATCATCCAAGACAACCTGGAGTTGGGAGGCGACTGCTCTCTCAATCACCATGCTCAAAAATGGGATCAAGGACACTGGTCTTTAGTTGTTTCTGTCCAGGGGATCAAGAGAAGGCTTCTTTAAGAGGGGCTTGACAGCCGCCTCCTTCAGACAAGATGGTAAGCAGCCTTCTCCGAGGGATGCATTGATTGTATCCCGAAGGAATACTTTCAAGATGTCCCCTCCCTGCATGACCAGCCAAGATGGACAGGGATCGAGAGGACAGGTCGTCTTTCTCATACTTCCAAGGAGCTTGTCCATGTCATCGGTACTCACAGGTTGGAACTCATCCAGTAAAGTGACAGCAACTTCCTAAAATGTGTGCCCAGAACTTAACAGAGTATTCCAAATGAGGCCTGATCAATGCAGAATATAGTGGGACTATTACTTCCCTTGACTTAGAAACTGTGGGCTGACCTAGACTGGCAAAAAGGGATGTGTTCATGCCTGCATGAAAGTGTAGCCTTTAGATGACCTACACTGAAAGTTTGGCATGAACGCACTTCTTTTGCATTTTAGTGGGGGGAAAGCAGCTTTAAAAAGGAGCTGCTTTTCCTAGCTTCTTTTTAAAAAGGGTGTAACAGTGCAGCTGTGTCTAAATGCTGCAGTGCAACTCTACAGTTTTTTAAAGCTCCCAAACCCTAGCTCCAGCTCTAATCCGAACCCTAGACATGCACAGTAGGGACTCTGGGATGCTGTAACTGTTATGCAACTGAGCATAAAATGTCAATTCATTCATAAAATAAAGAAGTTTATTCATAAACTTAAATTGTAACAGATTTAATATCTTTTTAAGGGGGGAGGGATGCAGTTTGTTTATTGATGTAATAGTATTTTAATGTGTAAGCTGCCTCAATTGATCTCAAAGGGGTGGGGTAATAATAATAATAATAATAATAACAACAACAATAACAACTATTATTATAAAATAAAGGGGTTCATTCATGGTGCACAGATGTAACAGCGCATTTAAAAAAGGGAAGCAAAACCACAATGGTAATTTGACAGATCTTCATAACTGCACAGTTCATGTGTGATGTACCTGCACAACTGAGCAGTTCGCAGCTGGCAATACAATTGCCTGTATGATGTACCGGTGCAACTGCGCAGTTCGCAGCTGGCAACAACAACAACAACAACAACAAATTAAAGGTTCAGTGCGGCCAAAAGCCCCGTTCATTGCCACCCACGCAGCTGCTCTGCCTGTGTTTCTCGCATCCTGACAGCTTCCAATGTAGTTGCTGAGCAACAGAAAAGACTTCAGATAAGTCGTCCCCACACCTCCTCAGTGTAGCTGCCCTATGCCTTTTTATTACACACCTGGGGCTTGCAGTGTATCTGCTAAGCATTAAGGAAAAGGCAACTTCATGTCTCCCTTTCCTGCCAATCTAGAAAGCCCCTGTGGTTCTATTAATATAGGCTAATATAGCATTTGTCTTCTTTGATGAATTATCACATTGCTGGTTCATGTTCAATTTATGATCAACAATAATCCCAATAGGTCCTTTTCATATATACTATGGCTGAACCAAGTATACCCCATACTACTACTAATAATAATATTAAGTATCCCTGCATTTAGCTTTTGTGGCCTAAATGTAGAATTTTGTATTTGTCTCTGTAGCATTTCATTTTATTAATTTCAGCACAGTTTTCTAGTTAATCAAGGTCCTTATGAATTCTGATCCTATCTTCCACTGAGTTCACTACCCATCCCAGTTTTGTGTCATTCACAAATTTGATAAAGATTGTTGGGGTGTCCAAAAAAGATCACAGCAGAGTCGTTGAGGCACAGCAACAAAAATATGCTTTACTCAGCAGAGTCAAAAAACATTTAAAGCAAAATACATAGCAGTACGGCTAAGTACAAAAGATGAAAAATAAATATAGCATAGCTTCCTGAATATCAGCATACAGAGCCAGTATGGATAGCATTACAATTCCCAGCAGCATGGAGAGCACACACTATTAGGGTGCTCCCAACCAGCATGAAGAGCACTATGCTCCCACAGCTGTTCTCATATTTCTCCTGGTTGGCTGTAATTCTCTGGATCCTCTTTTTTACCTTTTCTCAAGAAGAGGGCAATGCTTGTTTGTTTCCAGGCCTCTGGCAACTCACCTGTGTCTCATAAATGATGGCAAAAGGTTTGGTGAATATATCAGCAAGTTCTTCCAATGCTCTCCACTGGTCCATTTGATCACTCATGCACATTTGTGTACAAGTGGATTTGTCTTTGACATATAATGCTATTCCCATCCTTTTCTTTCCCCTATGTTCTTTTTTTTAAACAGATTATATCCTTCAGTTGTTGTATTCCAATCATGGGAGTCATCCCACCAAATCTCTGTTACACCTATAAAGTCATATTTTCATTCCAGCACTAGGACTTCAAGCTCATCTTGTTTGTTTCCCAAACAATGTACAGTGGTCCCCCGGCTTATGAATCCCCCGGGTTGCGAAAACCCCAGGATCCGAAACTGGCGGGACCGCTACTGTATCCCCCGGGATCCGAAAGATCGCCCGGGATACGAAATAAAAAAAACACACGGCCCCTTTAAATCGGCCGTGCGGTCCGTTCGCAATAGCGGTCCCCCGGGAAACGAAAGCTTCCGGGTTACGAAGGTAATCCCGGAACGGATTACCTTCGTAACCCGGGGGATGACTGTACATTGATATACAGCCATCTGAAAAGTTGTTTTTTCTCATCATTTATACTGCTGTGAGTTTTACTTTGACTCCCATTCTCTTCCTCACCTTTCTCTCTCTCTAGAATTCATGTTCTTTTGTTTAGAGCTATTTTTTTTGACAGATCTTTAAGCTGTCATCTCCAGCCCCCAAGGATTTAGTTTAAAACCCTCTTGTTCAGATTCACCATGCTTTTTTCAAAGACATTCTTCTTCATCTTTGTGAGGTATAGCCCATCTGTAGCCAGTAGTTCTTCATCTAAGAGGTGAAAATGATGGTCACAGAAGCCAAAACTATTCTGTCAACACCACGTGCATAGCAGTCATTCAGTTGCAGTATCTTCCTGTTCCTTTTAGGTCCTTTGTCTTTCACTGGTAGAATTGATGGGAATATTACATGTGCCTCCAAACTTTACTTCCCTGCCTAGGGCTTCATAGTGAAACAGGTGTGGTTCCCCACCCATGTCGCATAGACTAAGAAATTGAGGGACCTTGCCACTCGTCAGCTAATTCTGGGCTCTTTCTGGGTTTACCTTTGTCAACTTCTCATAACCCAAATTATGATAACATTTAAAGCAGACAGATCAGATTAATATCAACACTCTACATAAACAATTTCAAATCTTAGAGTTCCAGGATATGTACGGAGGAGCAGACTCTTTTGGCACTCTAAGTATCCATTTATATGTATATACACATACGATTATCACACTAGGGTCAATTCCAGAACCATCCCACAAAAATCCCATTATTGGCAATGAATATCCCATTATTGACAATGGGATAATTGTGGGATGGTAATGGGATGATTGTGGGATGGTTCTGGAATTGACCCTAGTGTGATAATCTAAATTGCAATGTCTGGGCACTACAGCTTAGTTATATTCTATAACATTGCATGTAAGTCATCTTAAATCAAACCATATAGTCATCATATTTATTTTGACTTTCATCTTAATACCAAAACAATTATCTGTGACAGTATTCCATATCATCTGTTGCAGAAAGGCTTAATCTCTTTAAGCAATTCTTGAACAACTCTTACTATATTAATGCTATGCAGGCATATTTCTATCTTTAGTCTGGCTTTACCAGTATCGGTATTTAGGACAACATGTCAAAATTTTAAGGGTATCAACAACAAGCATACCTGGCCTAACTTGCTTTCTCTTTCCATCTTGGAGGCATGCTGAACAGCAGCCTAATTACATGGCTCTATCTTAGCTCTTTCATTCTCTCCTTAACAACCATGCAGGACACTTCTTATCTAACAAGAGGCTACGATTCTAGCATTTTGTTTGATACACTAGAGTCTAGAGTGTAGAATACACTGTGCTACCTGTTGTCTAGTGTCTCTAATGTACTAACTCACAGGGTGACCTGAGGTCTTTCTTTGTGGCTTTTGTTTACATTCTTTAAAGGAACATGTTGACCACATTCTGATTTTGCTTGGCCACATGTGTTTCAGTTTTTGTCTTTGTGAAATGTTGGAGCATATGGGATTTTGGGAGTTGCAGTCCCAAAAGGCAGCTTTTCCAAGCTGTTCGTATTTCCATTATAATATATGTGACTGTGCTTAATAATTATCAAGTGTAATTGGGGGAGGTTTAAATGTAAATTATGCCTAATCCACAAACTTAATTGAAAATTGTCTTGAAAATGGCTTGTGACATTTAAAGATACAATTATAATATTTTGGCTTGTATGCCATATGTTCAGATTTTTAATAATTCAGGTATTTGGCCTTACATTCCCTTTGATTCAAAAGCCTCAGCCAAAGCTGAAGATAGCAACTTCTTCCTTTTTGTAATTTGGTGAGGCACTAGAGCTTTCTAGCAGAGAATTCTAAGTTCCCCTCTCTAAACTGCAAATCCCAATGTACCATAAAATGTTGCCATGGCAGTTAAAGTGGAATCATAGTGCTGTAATTATGGAGGTTGAAAGACGAGAAGAAACTAACTGTAGGGATGTTATCAATGTTGCAACAACACTATTATTTGCAACTAGGTTTACCACATCAACACCATCCCTTTCATTTACTTTCTGGGCCAAAATTTGAGCTCAAAGGCTGACAACTCGTGAGGTCAGGGTTTTGGTGATGTCACAGAGGCAAGGCAGGTTGGGACAAGGTCAGGAACTGTTTCTATGTCACCTGGTCATGAAAATAGCCATGAAGCCAATCTGGATAAATGGGCACAGAATTTAAATTAAAAACCCAGTAAATCAAACATCTTTTTCTTTAGACAGACCTTTGCATGTTGACCAAATCTAATAGAATAATCATTTAAAGGGGTTATTATACTTTTAACTTTACTGTTTTGTTCTAAATGCTTTTAAGACTGTTTTAAATTGGTGCTCATAATGAGATTGCTTATTCAGTTTTTGGGTTTTTTTACAAAAACATTTACACTATACATTGTTTTACCTGTCTGTTGTTTTAGCCGGTACTTTAAGCCACCTTGAATCTCACAGCAGAAGAAAGGTGGGACAATTTTTAAAAATGTGGTAAGCACAGAACAGTAGGTGGTGCAAATGTGCATTTTTCAATGGATGGGCAGACAGCAAAATATACCTTGTAGCTGCTACCACTATTTCCACTAGGACTTCCAGCCTACTGGGATTACCTACAGCACACATTGTACGTGGGGAGTTTGCCCAGGTTCTAAGCTGCTTGTGGAAGAGTATCCACCAGCCTCAAGGAAGTTTTATCTATCCAGGCCTTGTGCTGCTCTTTCCATGACCTGTACAAGAAAGCACATGAATTATGATACTGGTATTCCACACCTTATTTTGCTTCAAATGGCACAATGGGACCAAGTGCCTGTAGCCACTATATCTTTCTTTTCTCACTTCTTCTTCCTTCCCTGGCTTTGTGGTACTCTGATGGTGCACTGAAGTACAAGACATTTTGGACACACTCTTTGTGCTGAGCCTGTAAACTCTGGTGCCAGCTAGGAGTAGATGGAGATAAGTAATTAGGTTTTAAAGCCAATTCACATATGAAAATCAAACTTTCTACTTACTCTGAGATTTGCCTTCTTACCTGAAGACTTGAGAAGTACAGTCATTCATTAAGACTTCCATGAGTGCCCTGAAATCTGGCAACCCTAGCTGCCTATTTGTTTAGGATCCCAGAGAATCATGTGAAAGTGCTTCAGTTAGTTTCATCTTAGTTAGACTCTATGGTGGGTCATTGTCTGGATCAGATACAGACTGGGAGCATTGCCAGTGTTCTTAGCATTGTGTTGGACTGATGGAATTATGTGGCTTGGATTTCACATATCTCATGAGAGATGTGGGGAATTATCAGCCTGCATTTCTACATAGGTCCCTGGTAACGTGTATTTCCAAAAACAAATGTCCTGTGATATCATCCCACTCAACATTTCCCCAGCAGCAGGCAATGAACCAGAGGAGTGGCAGGAAAATGCCAGGCATAATGGTGGCATAGATTTCTATTATACTCGTGAAAGAAAGTGAGAATGTGGGTCATCAGCAGCCATTGGCTCCTCATAATTTTAATTGACATTAATTTAACATTAGCCTAAGTTAGCACTGATTTAGTATTACAAGAGTTCTCTAGAACTGCAGCAAGCTTCAGCTCTGCGTGCTTTCAAAACTTGTTTTTGCTGTTTATTAGCTTTCATTTCCATTCTTTGGCTAGCTTGTTCTCTGATGCAGCCTCAGTGGGAAAGCATGGGGAATTGGCCAAAAAAAAAAAAAAAAAAAAAATAAAAAAGCAGGGGTGATGAAGAGAGCAGGGAAATAAGGTCTCACAATGAGTGGGCAGAAGACCGTTCAGCCCATTGTTGGCTTTGGCTTCACCTGCAAAAAATATGTGGTCTCCAACACTTTCCCCACAAGGGAATGCGAATCTTCCTAACAGAAAAGGGAAAACCCTATGACTAAGCCATGTATTGCTCCAAAATGCAGCCACTTGTGTGCATCTGATTCTGTCTTAGCAGAAGGATCATTGCACCAATGGTTTTGCATTTGCAAAGGTAGTGCAAGGGTGGCATATGACAAAGGCTTCGTTGTGCAAGTGGCTGCACAGTCTCTTCTACGATTACATACTCTGCAACATTTCACTCATGAAAACTAGGAAACATGTAACCAAATACCATCAGACAGTGGTCAAGATGCTAAAAGTTATTAATAAGGAAGAACTATGAGCTAGGGGAGGCTGCAGCAGCTTGCATTTGCTTGGGTCTACAGGGAAGGGCAAGATTCTGCTCCTCCCCTTGTCTCTCCCCTGCTGAGTTAATTGAATGCATGTTACTTTTGCACTTTGTACTCAGTTTGCACCAAACAGGGACAAAGGCGGCAAATGAAAGGGTAAGAGAGAAACTGCGGCATTTTAAAATCAGCTGAAAAAATGAGATGATAGAGGCTTAACTGGAACTATCCATGTCCAATTGAGACAGCTAGAGGATATGCTATCAATTGGAACAATTGCTTGCTTGAGGAAATCACTTGTTCAATGTTGTTTTGTTGTCATTGTGTGCCTTCAAGTCATTTCCAACTTATAGTGACTCTAAGGTGAACCTATCATGGGGTTTTCTTGGCAAATTTCTTCAGAGGTGGTTTACCATTGCCATTTTCTGTGGGTGACAGTGTGACTTGCCCAAGGTCACTCAGTGAGTTTCCATGGCTGAGCTGGGATTCAAATCCTGGTCTCCAAAGTCATAGTCCAACGCTCAAACCACACTGTTCTGTGCAAACTGCTTGTTTCTTCTCCACTAACATTAAGTCGGATGTAGGCTGATTCCTAGTTAGACCATTCCTCTTTCAAAGTTCATCACAATCAGGAAATAATCCTTTCTTAAGTATATGAGCATCCCTGGAACAAGCCTGTACCATATGGTCATGTAGGTAGAGAGATGTTGTAAGAAGCATAGAATTTCTTTTCTCATGGTCAGGCTGTTAAGGGTGTATGGGCTAATTTTAAATCCATAGGATATTTTAGTATTTTTAATTGGTGTTTTAGAAGACCAGTCACAATTTCATTACTATAGAAAATCCTTAAAATAGTCTTCTTCCCCATTCTTCCCCCCCCCCCCAAAAGATATTGATTCCCTATCCTCATTCCTCAAAACAGTCTTTAATCCATAATAGCAAACAATGTAACATCTGTATTTTGTGGTTATTTTTTCCAAAATAAAAACAAAATAAAAGTGGAGGGACACCAGTCCAGAAGACTTTCAAGAGTGGAAACTGAGGACAAATCTAAAGGTGATTTAAAAACTAGCCCAATTTATTAAAACAAGGCAATGAATGTTCTTTCTTGGAAATCACTTCAGTTTCTCTGAGGAAGAACCTTTGATTCAAAAACATATAGGGCAATAATAAGGCATACTGTGTTTTGTGCAACTCTCTCCTATTTTCTCATGGTTTCTCAAACTACCATGTTCTGATTCCAGCTTTCATTAATATATAAAATGTCTGTGATCAAGTAAAAAACAAACAAACCCCAAACCAATGCCTTCAGTTAAATGGCACACTGGACTTTCTGTCATAAGCCCCGAATATATAAAGCAGGCCGAGAAGCAATGTTTGAAGTTCAGCCCTTTGCTGGCATTAAAAGAAATACTGGAAAAGGCCAAATATTTCTAGTTATGTCAGTGTGGCAGTATCTATGGTACGCACATGTGTGTGTGTGCGTGCATGTGTTTTAAGTATCCAGAGCGAAGTGTTTACTTTAGCTGAAGGTGAATTTACAGTCAGCATTTTTATGGATCAAATATCATCTGAAAAGAACAGTGCAGGGGGGGGGGAGGTTATTTTAAGGATTTTCTATTTAAACTCAATAAAATATTTATGCAGGCAAGCTTCTGCACTGAACATAGAGGGGAGTATTCATAGAGAGTTGCTGTGTCTGTTTCTCTAATTCACTCAGTAATGCAGCAGGTAGAGGGATGACTTGTAGACCAGGAGCTGTCACCCTCTCTCCACCTTTGCTTTTAGATCCAATTTCCCACTTAATGTAGCAAAATTAACTTGCCTCTTGTCCACCACAGAGCACCTCCACTGGGAGGTGAACCTCCACTGAGTAAATAGGCCACATAATGTCTAGAGTCACTGGAAATCCCTATGTCTTCCCAGCAGGAGTAACAAATTCATTTGCCACATGAAGCATGAGGGGATCCTCAGTTACAAATATATATCATGGTCTATAGTCCTGTGTTTAGGCAGCATATTTCTTCAACTTGTATTTCTTTTAAAGAAAAGTTGTTGTTGTTGTTGTTGTTTTAAAGCTGTTGTTGTTGTTGTGTGCCTTCAAGTCATTCCTGATTTATGGTAACTTTAAGCCAGACTTTGGACTGCCAGGGTTTTTTTGGACTTCAACTCCGTAATCAGCTTGTCCAACTGTCAGGAATTCTGGGAGCTGAAGTTCAAAACATTTAGAAGACCAAAGTTTGGGAATCACTGCTCTGAGGCAAAGTGATCCCACAATTTTCTTGCAAGATTTTATCAGAAGGGTTTGCCAATGCCTTCCTCTGAAGCTGGGTGAGTGTGATTTGCCCAAGATCAACCAGTGGATTTCCATGGCTGAGCAGGAATTCAGACCTGGTGTCCTAGAGTCCTATTCCAACTGTGAAGCACTAAATAGCACTAGCTCTCATTTGATGGGGGTCTCTAGCCTTTGGCTCCCAAAGATTTGGGGACTTCTAATGAATGCAGAAAAATAGATTTTTTGTGGGTTTTTTGGGCTATGTGGCCATGTTCTAGAACAGTTTGTTTCTGACGTTTCCCCAGCATCTGTGGCCTGGCATCTTAAGAGAATGTTGGCATGGAAGTGAGTGGGGTATATATACACTATGTGACCCTGGGTTGGGAATGCTTCCATGCCAGTATGCTCTGAAGATGCCAGCCACATATGCTGGCAAAATGTCAGAAACAAACTCTTCTACAACATGGCCACATAGCTCAAAAAACCCACAAAAAGCTATGGATGCCAGCACTGAAAGCCTTTGACTTCACATACAGAAAAGTCACTTTTCGTGCATGTATAGAAAAATAAGCTGGCTTCCTCCCATTCCTCCCAAACCAATTGTTCCAATAAGAGAGGTGACTAAATATATCAGCTGCAGTTCCTTCATCATAAGAATTAACCGATCCACTGCAAGATTATACATTCTATTAAACATTCAGAGAGTCATACTAACCCACCTTCTTCAGAAGCCAATGCAAAGAAATGTTTGTGGCTTGGGGGGATTTCTATAGGATGCTAGTGTAAAAATGTAAGGCACAAAGTGAAGAGCCTCATGCAATAGTCCTGTTCACATGCTGTTTTGAGTACCAAGGGAGTTAAAATCTACCCCACTAGGGATAGATTTGTTTCTAGATTTGTTTCACACATCTAAATGTGAAAATGTGGTGTAGTTGTCATGAGGCTAAATCATGAGAACCAGTGTGGTGTAGTTGTTTGAGCGTTGGTCTAGGACTCTGGAGACAAGGGTTTGAATCCCAGCTCAGTCACGGAAATCCACTGGGAGACCTTGGGCAAGTCACACTCTCATAGCATCAGGGGATGGCAGTAGCAAACTCTCTCTGAAAAAACCTGTCAAGAAAACCCCATGATAGGTTCACCTTAGGGATGCCATAAGTTGGAAACAACTTGAAGGCACAGAACAAGAACAACAACAACAACAACAACAACAACAATGCTAAATCATAGCATCATCATAGAGCAGTGGTCCCCAAACTGTCCCCTTGAAGAGATTTTGGACTTCAGCTCCCAGAAGCCTCAGCAGTGTTAGCCAATAGTCTGGAATACTGGGAGCTGAAGTTCAAAATCCCTTAAAGAGCACAGTTGGGGGACCACTGTCATAGAGCAACATAGACCCAGAGTTGGAAGGGGCCTCATGGACCTTGCTCCAACCCTTTGCTCAGTGCAGGGTCTCCAGATAAATCATCCCCAGGCATGGGGAGCAGGAGGTTAGATTCAATAGCCTATGAGGCCCCTTCAAGCTCTGGTTCTGTGATACTATATAATGATGCTATGATGTAGAATGCAACTATCCTTTGCTTGTCAGGCTGTTTTGAAATTAGCAATAAAGTTCTTAGAGCCAAAAAAGAAAGTATGAGAATGTGTATTAAAATGAACACAAAATAAAATGATGCATACAAAATACAATGTTAAACTAACATACAATGCTTGGTAGTCACATAGGCACCTCTTCCCTCTCCCTTTTTAAAATATACAGTTGCCCCTCCTAACTCATGTATCTGGGATCCGCACCCTCGAATATCCATGTAGGGGCAACCTCTGCTATTTCCAATGGCTGGCACGCACACTCGCAGGCACCCCCCATCAAGCCTATAAGGCTTGAATATATGTGAGCCTCCATTTTTGCCGGGGGGTCCGGAATGGATCAGCCGTGCCAACTGTATACAGGTAGAGGAGAACACAGGGGTGATCCAGCCCAGTCCCACACAGTTCAATATTTACAGTTAAAACATCCTTGACAAATGGTCATTCAGCCTCTCAAGTATCAAGTATCATCAGGAAGTTCTACCTAATGATAAACTGGAATCTCCTTTCTCCATTGAAGCTGGTGACATTTGCCCATCCCTGTTCTGCAGGTACCTCAGCTGTTCCCCAAGAGCTCTCAAAGATTATAAACAGAGACACCTGTAAGTTCCCTTAGTACACCTGGATGCATTTCATTTGCCCTGGATACTTAAATTCATATAAAGTAGCCTGTTGTGCTGATATTTCTTCATCTTTCATGAGTAGCACTCCCCCACTGCATCATTTATTCTGGTTTCACTAGGCTGAACACTGTTACTTATATAAAAAAAAAGAGAACTGACAGGTTGCCATTTGTTCCTGAAAACCTGAAAATTCCCAAATGGAAGAGACTAAAAAACATCCTGGCCAGCTGGACCAGTTGAAGTGGTAAATGGTAGATTTCTCCTTTGTTGGGGGCTGGTGTGTAGTGTAAAATGTGGCAGTGGTGATGAAGGAAATCTTGCAAGAAGACTAGGACTGTTAGGAGCCTCATCTTACCCTCCAGTCTCCAGTTGCTACTTCACAGGCACAACATTGCCACCTTATTCTTTCATAACCTATGCCTAACAGGCCCAGAAGGTGGTAAAGAAAAGGAGGCAAGCAGAGATAGGCTTGTGTTGTATGGTGATTGTGTCAGCAGCTTGAGTTTAGGACTAGGAAGCACATTGGAACTTCGCTTCCGAACAGCTTCAAGAGAGAAAATGGGAGTCCCTTTACTCTCTGGGGTTGCTTGGAAGTTTCTCTCTCTTCACAACTGATGGGGGGGAGGTGGAGAGGAGAGGAGAAAAGCCCTCTTTGAGAATTGTTCTGAGGTTGAAACATAATGGCAGAAAAAGTGCAATGATTAATGTGATGAATTTGCATTGCCAGAATGCAAATTAATAATATGCATAATTATAATAATTTGCATAATATGCAAATTAGATACCCAGATGTGAAGGACTGGAATATGGCACCGAGCAAGTTTGTTTGTGGTGGGAAACTTTCACTCTCCAGATATTTCAGCCTATAATTACCATCAACTTCACCCTTGTATAGCTAGTAGTAGCCCTTGTCCAAAAAATATAGAGGATCAATAGTAAATAATAATAATAATAATAATAATAATACTTTATATCCCGCCTTTTCCCAAAGGAATCAAGGTGGGTTACAAGACAAAGAAAACAATAAAATGCAATAAGCATAAAATATACAATTAAAAATAATCCCATACCCTAACCCCCATCCCAATCATAAAAAACTGTAACAGTATAAAATAGGTTACAATATCCAATAAAAATTATAACAATAAATGATCTAAAATAAAAGGTAGAAAAACTGAGGTGAGGACCTCTGTCTTCATGGGGTAAACGGGGGCAATACGTATCAGAAAAGGGGAGGGTAACCTGGAAAAGCTTGCCAAAAGAGATCCATCTTAACAGCCTTTTTAAAGGCTTCTAAGGCAGGTCGTTCCATAGCTTAGGAGTGGCAAATAAGAAGGCCCTCTGGGTTACCACAACCAATCTGGCCTTTTTAGGCTGCAGTGAATTCTTCCTAGAGGACCTTAATGTTTGGGATGGATTATGTGAGAGAAGATGCGCCCGCAAGTAGTCTGGACCCAAACCATGTAGAGCTTAAAAGGTTATGACAAACACCTTGTACCATGCCAGGAAACTAATTGGCAGTCAATGAAGAGATTTCAAAACATGTGTTATATGGTCAGTTCTAAATTAATAATAATAATAATAATAATAATAATAATATAAATTGATTTATATACCGCCTTTCCAAAGGATCAAAGCGGTTTACAAAAATGCTTAAACAATTACATATATACATTACTTATACAATTAATATATACATTACTAAAAAGTTCATTCCCTTACCTTAACTAAAATACCAACATCAAAATACAGTTAAATTAATTACATAAAAATATATCAAACTATATCCTCCTCTACAAGCCAAATGGACTGGCCCTGGCCCCCTCCCTGCAAAGCAGCCCACTGGTGGTGGGCCTGCCACAGCAGGCACCCAGCCTTTATCCCCTTCTCAAGGGGAGCAGGTGTTCCTGGCTGGGTACCTGGGTCCTGGTCCTGGCAGAAAGCACAGTCTGGGGCCAGCAGTCCACCAGGTGAGATGGAGCATGCAGGTAGCAAGCAGCAAGTCCACACAGCAGCAGGGGTACTACACATCTCTTTCCTGGGGTGGTGAGGTGTTCTCTCCTCTTCCCCCACTTTGTGCTGGCTCCCCTCTGTCTTAGCAGGCACCCAGCCTTTATCCGCTTCCCAAGGGGAGCAGGTGTAGCCAATCTGGCTGCTATATTTTGCATCAATTGAAGTTTCCAAACTTGGCATGAGGGTAGCCCCATGTAGAGGGCATTGCAGAAGTCAGGTCGAGAGGTTACCAGATCATGTACCACTGTTTCTAGGTCGCCCGGCTCCAGGAAGGGGCACCACTGGCGTATCAGCCAAAGCTGATAACATTTATCTGTGCTTGATTTATGTTTTATATTTATTGGCATAGTTTAACATTCACTGAGGTGGCTATATCTTCAAATTGTTATTCTACAAACATTTTTCATGCTGTCTCTGAAGAAAACAAATTTTGAAACATATTGGGCACGATGCATGCTATTTATTATTACAAGGATTCTTGATTCTGGACTAGATTGTTGTCAATTTGGTGTTGATATTAATATCTTTATTTGCAGTTCATATACAGATAGAACCATTCATCCTAGCATAGGAGCAGATGTCAACTGTCAAATAAGATCTTTGTAAAAAGAGTAGTTTGGCAGGGATTTATTTTGGATCCTACACTCTTTAATTTGGAGAGCCAGCATAGTGCAGTGGTTTGAATATTGAACTACAACTATAGAAAACAGAGTTTGAATCCCTATTTAGCAATGGAAAGCCATTAGGTTACCTTGAGCAAATTACACTCTCTCAGCCTTAGAGGAAAACAACGGCAGACCCTCTCTGAACAAATCTTGCCAAGAAAACCCCATGATAGTTTTGTCTTAGGGTCAAAAATGACTGTAGCAGCAGCAGCAGCAGCAGCAACAACTTTTTAATTTATATTTCTTAAAGGAGATTTTTTTTCAATGAAGTCTGGAAGAAGCTAGTTTCCTATTGTGTTGTACGCAGATAATGTCATACTGGTTTCTATTCACTGCTAAAGAAATTTAGCCAAAATACTGCCAAAAACTGAGGCTCACAGATTCACAGAGAAGCATGGCACAAAGGGCGGGGAGCTGCCTTTCCCCTTTGCTGCAGTGCTCTTCTTCTTCCCAGGAGCTTCTGTAGCTTTTTGTAGGCTTGGGAAAAGATGGTCAATTATTAGCTGAGGAAAGCAGGAACTCCAGCCATTGAAGGCAAAGTCTTCAGTTATGTCTGCCCAGGAAGTATATATTATTGAGTGCTTTAGCTCTCCAAATGACATTCAGGCTGGGACTGCTTTCCCACCCTCCCATAATTTTGCACTGTAATAAATATCTTGAATTTTGCTTTCTCACAAATTTAGTGGTGTGGCATGGGGTAAAATTCATTTTGAGGGGCTACAAAGCAGTCCTATCCCACTGAGAATCCACTTGAGGCACTTCGGGGATATAGGGTCATGCCAGCTTGGGAGAAAGGACCTGCCTCACTCCCAGGTGGTAGGAGAACCACACAGTGGAGGTCCCATATGGTTTCCTCCAGCGGTCACCCCACCATTGCTCCTTAGCAGACAGGTCAGGGGGCATTACATATGTTTTGTACCAGTTAGTTGCACTGACTGCAACAATAAAATTGTGATTTTTTTTTACCTCCAGTGAAGTGTGGCACATGTTGTCATTGTTGATGGCTCCACCAGTGATAAGCTCTTGCTAATATATACATTACACTAAAACAAAATCTTGGTTTCCAGTAGAATATATCACCCATATGGAGGGCTTCATGATGTTCTTTTGCTAGGCAAATAAAACAATAAAATATTTAGAGCTATTTTTTCCAATCAACTAGCTCATGGCAAGGCTCTCAAACTAGAAGCAACTCAGCTAAGCAGAAAAGGCTATGTATGGTTTATTAATCTTTCATAGAACCAAAGGCAGGAATCTAGTTCAGTCAAACTTTTAAGCATATCAATGTATGCTTCAAATATTAGGTGGAGTATCTTTATGGGCTATGGATGAGATTGATATGCTAGGAAAAGCTGAGAACAAGTTTATAAGCAGACTGCTAGTGATCCCTAAATAAACGAAACTGACCACAGAACTGGATCTCCCTCAAATTAAAGAACAGGTGCTTAGGGGAATAGTACTTTTTTAATTTAATTTTTAACCAAACAATAACTATCACAATCATACATCAATAAACAAACAACTCAATAAACAATAAAAAAATCACACACATAAAACAATGGAACATATAAATATCTAAACTAGGGGAAAATCTATATACAAAGGACTTCCTTTTCTCCTCCATCTGGTTTATTACTACCACATTTGTCTTTCTTTACAACTTTGCAATGTTTACTCTATTACCTTCCACTATAGCAATAAACTCTTATTTAACATATCAATTCCTTTTACTTTTCAAGATTGCTCAGTTCCCCAAAAAATTGTATAGTGGAACTCCCTCATCTTTCTTTCCAAAACTGTATTATCTCTGTCCAGTCTGACACAGATCGACACTTGGTGCCAGCCTATGGGTGTAGTTAGGGCCCCCATTTTGGCACATGCCGGTCCACATGGTGTGCACCATCATGACACCCCTCCAGTGTTGCATCCACATGATACAGCACCAAAGGGGCATCATAAAGCCGCATCACCACGGCAATGGCGCCCGGTGCAAAAGGGAGTGCTTTTTGCAGTCCTTTTGTGCTCTCCAGAGGCCGAATCAGGGCCATGGTGTGAGGTTGCTGCAGCTTCAATCCAGCCATTAAAGGGGCAGGTGCAGAACCACCCCTTTGGGGCGGTCTGTATACCCCTTACTTAGGTATTTCACCATCTCTAATCATCATTGTTAATTTGTCTAAACTCATCATGTCATACAATTTAATCAACCAATCTTCTATTATGGGGATATCTTTATTTTTCCAATTCCAAGCATATACCATACATGCAGTTGTTATCATATAATATTAAAGTTTTTTGTATTTCTTTTTCAATTTTTCCTTCTAACATATGTAATATATTGAACAAATACATTTCAGGACATATTGGGATCCTAATATTCAAAATTTTTGAAATTTAATTAAATATTACTATCTAATTTTTAAAATTATTATTTTGCTTTGAGGCATTGCTACCACATATGGTAGAAGGTGCCTGGTGTTTCTCTATATTTCCAGCAGTTTGGATCCTTATTTTTATACATTTTAACTAATCTTACTGGAGTAAGATTCTATCTTAATATTTTACAATAATTTTCTTTAAAATCATAACATAAAGTAAATTTTAAATTATTCTTCTGACATTTCTCCCAGTGTTCCATTTCTATAACATGAGGGGCAATAATACTTTATGGGGTGAAAATAATATTTCAAAGAGTATCAGGCCCCATATTAGAAGTCTCTGGGGAAACAGAAATGGTTCTTGGCAGCAGAGATAAAATGGGATAATTGTAAACCAGTCCCCACACCAACTTCCTATCTATTTATGTTGGGTTTATGAAGAATTGGACTTCAATTCCCAGAAGCCCCAACAAGCATGGTCTGAAAGAGCAAAGAGAATCACTATCTTGTCTAAACTATGGCACAAAAGCTTTCTGACAGACAAGTCTAAATACCTACCAGATTCCACAGGGCAGAGCCATGGTAAAGTGGTCTCCAAGTACTATAATTGTGTTGTGTGGATAATAAATAAATAAATAAATATCTTTTATTTGTACCCCACTTTTTAAAAAACAATCAAAGTGCCTTACAGTGTTAAAAACAATACAGCAATATATAGGAAGTATCCCCCTCCTTAAAAAGAATTAAACAGTTTAAGATTAAAATTACATACATAATACATAAAAACATAATGGTGGGCAGTCATTATGTGGGGGAGTCATTACATGGCCAAGTAGTTTATTTTGGGAAGGCCTGCCAGAAGGGATCTGTCTTGACAGCTTTCTTGAAAGTTGTCTAGGTTAGTAATTTGATGGATCTCATCCAGCAGGCCATTTCCTCTGGGAGGTCACAGTCAATCTGGTCTTTATAGGCTGGAGTAAATTCCTCCCAGAGGACCTGAGAGCTTGGGGCTGATTATATGGAAGTAGGTGAACCCTTAAATAAGTTGTGCCCTAGCCATGTAGGGCTTTAAAGGTGATAACCAATACCTTGTACTGTGCCCAAAAACTCATAGGCAGCCAGTGGAGTGACTTTAATACTGGTGTTATGTGGTCACTCTTTGATGTTCCAGTAATCAATCTGGATGCCATATTCTTTACCAATTAAAGCTTTCAGACTAGGCACAAGAGTAGCCCCATGTAGAGCGCATTGCAAAAATCAAGTCTTCAGGTTACCAGTGCATGTACTACAGTTTCAAGCTCCCCCAGTTCCAGGAAAGAGTGCATCTGGCGTATCAGCCAAAGCTGATAACAGGCGCTCTTGACTGTCACATTCACTTGATTTGACATTTGAAGCAACAAATCAAGAAGCACCCCCAGACTGCGAACACAATCCTTTGAGGAGAGCATGAACCCCTCCAGGACTGGAAGTTGCAACCCGATACCTGGTTTAGGAGCCCCTACTGTAAGTACCTCCATTTTGTCTGGATTCAGTTTGAGCTTGTTTTCCCTCATCCAGTCCATTACTGCCTCAAGACACGGATTGAGGGGAGAAATGCCATCTGTTGTTGTCGCTGATGACTGAGACATGGAGAAATATATTTGGGTGTTATCAGCCTACTGATAAAACCCTGCCCCATGGATACACTCTGTATTCCAAATAAATATTGACCATGCTGTTTGGGGCTTCTGGCGTTGAAGTCCAAATCATCTGGAGGGGCAAGGATTGAGAACCACTGGTTTAAGTAATTGTGCTAGAGAATTCTAACTACAGTCGGCCCTCCTTATCCATGGATTTTTTTGTCTACGGATTCAAGCATCTATGGCTTGAAAATATTTTTTAAAAAGTATAAATTCGAAATATCAAACCTTGATTTTCCATTTTATATAAGGGACACCATTTTGCTCTGCCATTATATTTAATGGGATTTGAGCATCCATAGATTTTGTTATCCACGGGGCCTCCTGGAACCAAACCCCAGTGGATAACAAGGTCCCACTGTATTTCACCAAACTACAAATCCTAGATTCTGTGGCACAGAGTAATGGGAATTATAGTAGTTTGGCACCATCTTAATTGTGCAATGTGGATCTTCCCAGAGATAAAATCTCAGTATTGTACCAAAATAAGATCTACTCCAAAGGAAACAGACCCTAGAATAGTAGCCCTTAACTTCCCACTTAGTTAAGGAATAGAAGACTCAGGCAATGATGAAAAGGCTTCTTCTAGCACACTGTATTCTGACGTCTGAAAAAGGAGATATGCATTGAGGTTTCATACTTTCCCAGTTCCTCAAATACATGATCTCTCCCCCAAAGGGAGCAGAAATGTTCAACATATGAAAACCCCTAGCATAGGTAATGTTCTCCTTCCTTCCTTTAAAAATAGTTATATCTTTTGACAACTGAATTTTGCAAGTAGTTTAAGGCAGAAAAGAAAACCATTCTGTCCTGTGCTATACTGTGAAGAAGGTTGTGGAGGCAGCAAAACCCCATTATTAATCCAAAGTGCTTTAGTGACTAGAAAATCTTTATTGTTGGTTTTTAAGGGCTTTTTGGTTTGTTTAAAATGAAAGCAAGTTTGCACTTATTTATCAGAGGATCATGATGATTTTTTAAAAAGCTTATTCAAGGAATTGGGGAAGAGAAAGAAAGTCATAGAAGCAACACATTCACAATCCATGCATTCCTGACCTTCGGGCTTGATTATTGCAACTCATTTTATCTGACAAAAAGCCACATGCCATGAAAAGCTTCCAGCTAGTGCAAAGTGCAGCCAGTCCTTTCCTTAACAAAATATATCATCAGTTCTGACCCCCCCCCCATGCATTCCCTAGCTTCTTTTCTTCTATTTTTTTTTTTAATGTGCTAGCTGTCTCAGTTAGTTCACATGATCTCTTGCTCACTTGAGCAAATGGCTGAAGACTTCTTGTTGTTACCTGCCATTAGGTCAACTTTGATTTATGGTGACCCTATGAATGAGAAACTTCCAAGCCACCCTGTCATCACCAGCCCACCTCAAGTGTTGCAGACTCAGGGCCGTGGCTTCCTTGATTGGATCTGTCATAAAGATTACCAGTGGACAAGAGCAGGGCTCTGCTTTGTGGCTGTGAAAGATAGAAGAGGCAACCCAGAACCATAGATGAAGATGCCTCTGTAGCCTGGGAACAGCAAGCCAAGGAAGACAGTCCTCTCGTGCCCAATGAGGACAATTAAGACAGCTGAAATAACTGGGGTTTCTAGGAGAATTGAGATAATGCATGCAGGAGACTTAGGCCCTGTCTGCACAGGCCAAATAAAACAGCTCCCCCACCCATCCTCTTGACAGAGAGTTCAGACAACACACAGGCCAAACCCGATGGTGGTGAAAACAGACTGGACAACATCTGGCCTGTTCAGCACCAAACCTGGGTGTACCCCTCTTAATACACAGTAAAAACAAAACAAACCAAAATCCTGTTTGCTCCAGATCTTCCCAGAAGATCTGGAGCCTTCTGTTGCAACACTGTCTTGCTGTGCCATCCAATGCCACCACCACTACTGTGTGTGGCTCACTCTGAGCCCTGTTATCAAGGCTGGGCTCCTTATTCTGACCTCAAATTGAAGTGACATGCCATGGCCACACTGAGTGGCATAGCAGAACATCTGTGCAAACAGCTGCCCGGCGCAGCTTTGGTGGTTGGGGCATCCTTCATTTGCTACATGCAAACACTGTACAATATAACTGTTGTCTATAGTATTATATTATAGTAATATATTGTAATGTTAGATAATGAGCCTCACATAAGCCTATCTGCAGTAATGCATCACCCAGATTTAATTATGAATCAGTCACATCCATTTCAATGGCACTAATATGAAACGTTGCATTTGTGATATGTCATCTAGCTCTAGAGAGGTGACGTTACCTCACATTTGACCATATTTACTGTATACAGTCAGTTTGGTGTCTACCTTATTACAGACAGTGGGGTGGGGGAAGGAGCTTTTGACCTATTGTTCTAGCTTGTACATTTAATGCTACAGAAACGCTTCAGTATTTGTAGGGCTGCTATATATTATCAGAATGGAAAATACAGGGTTTTAGGGATCATAGCCAAGAACACAATTTTGTTCCTCCCCTATCAAACACTGAGCTTTTCCAGGCCATTACTACACATGCATATTTTATAATCTTAAGCATCATGGAAATGCAGGCTGTTCTGGACTGGATTCTTGGTCTGTAACCCTAATATGGCTCAAAGATTGATGTATACAGCAAATTAAAATGAGGTTGCCTCACATGCCAAAGTGTTACTACCAGCAAGAGATGTTCAAGCAAAAGAACTGCTATAATCAAAGCTTTGCCAGTCTCATGCCACCAATTTAATTTTTTTTTTCTCTCCTCACTCAAATGGATCATACTGAGATGGGTATGATGACTATTTAGGGCAATGGGAAGGAAAGGATCTTATATTTCATATCTCCATGGAATGCTCCCATAATGCTGGAAAGCAAAAGGTCACAGATGGGCCAGTGGTGACTGGGAGGGAGGGGGCCTACTTACATCTCTCTCCCATCCTTCTAGATCACTATCTTACCATTTAACTTTTGCTCTTTGCAGCCTACAACCCACTCTGTTTCTTCCTTCTTTTCCTAAACCAGGGGTGGAAAAATATGGCTGACAGGATGGATGCTAGTAGGAAACAACAACAGATTAAAATACAAGAGACTGGATATATGACACCAGTTTAAGAACACATAACATCAGTTAAAATATCATTTAGGTTATAATCTTCTGTGGTGACAAATCTCCATGCGTCAATTAAAACTTTGAATCACATAACACAAAGTTAATTGAATAAATAAACAGAACTGGCCTCCTCAAAGATTACACTTTCAGCTTGACACATCTGCCTATTTTGGGATTGCGAGAGTAAAAAACTGAAGATGGTTGTGTGTGTTGTGTGCCTTTAAGTCATCCTTGACTTATGGCGACTCTAAGGTGAACCTATAATTGGGTTTTCTTGGAAAAATTTGTTCACCAGGGACACCTAGTGGTGTAGTGGTTAAATGCCTGTACTGCAGCCACTCATTCACAAACCACAAGGTTGTGAGTTCAATACCAGCCAGAGATTGAGGGTTGACTCAGCCTTGCATTCTTCCGTAGGTCACTAAAATGAGAACCCAGCTTGTTGGTCGCAATTAGCTTACACATTGTAAACTGCTGTGGGAGTCCTAAAGTGCACTGATAGCCAGTATAGAAATGCACTTGCTATTGCTGTTGCTGTTGTTCAGAGGAGGTTATAACCTTCCCCTGAGACTGAGAGAGTGTGACATGCCAAAGGCCACCCAATGGGTTTCATGGCTGAGCTGGGATTTGAACCCTCATCTCCAGAGTTGCAGTCCAACACACAAACCACTACACCACACTACTTTAATGGTTAAGTAAAGGAGGTATTCAGCAGGTGCTGCTTGTCATGCAACCAGGTAACAAGCAACACCTGCTCAAATTCCCTTTACTACATAACAAAGGCACCTCAGCTTTTACTCTGGCAACCACAGCTTTGGTAAGAAAGGTATAATATTTGTATCAGTATCTCCCATGAGAAAAGCTGCTTCCTACAATCAGAATATGAAATGTAAACATAAAAACACTAATAAGCAAATTAAGTCCTTATGTTCCAGGCTAAATATCCATTTTATGACAGTAGACCGATTGATTTAGTCATATCGGGGGAATGTAAGGACAAGAAACCCAGTTGTAATGAAGTAATTTGTCCATATATTTCTCCCCAACCTCCATAAGACTGGTTGTCTTATAGGGCCAATTTAGATTGGTGCAAAGAGCCACGATAAGGGCTCTTTGTGCTGCCTTTAGGATTAGGGAGGGTGTAGTTTTTACACTCTCCCTAGGCCTAAAGCATATTGGCACCGCCATTTTAAAATGGCGGCATCCATACAGATGCGCTATGAAAGCGTCATCACGTGCGCAGCATTTAGAGCATTTAGAGCTCCTTTTTGGGGGCGGGTAATAATAATTATAATCTTTATTTCTAACCCACTCCTCTGTAGGACACAATCGAAGCGGGGTACAACAAGATTAAAACATATGAAGTTAAAAATACATCACAACCCATTTCCAACCACCCACCCCTTAAAAATAAATTAAATCAACAATGAATTTAAACGGCTGCAGCAAAGACCCTGGGAGAAAGGGGCTGTGGTAGCGGCCCCTTTCTCCCTCAGCCCTGCCCAGGGCACCTGCTGCACCCCGCTTGGAGGCTGCGGGGAAGCGGCAGTTTGCCGCTTCTCCGCAGCCTCTGGAAGCGGCAAGATGGGACCGCGGAGGCTGCCGGTTTGGCAGCCTTGGTCCCATCCCGCTGCTTCTGGAGGCGGGTGGAGACCGCACCTTTTGGGCCATCTAGATCGCCCCTTAAGCTCTGAATACAGGTTAATTATACCAGTCTTTACTAACTCCATGCCATACATAAAACTTGTCTTCAACTTTTATGAGATCTTCTTATTTCAGCAGTGCAACATAACAATGGCTGTGATTGCTATAATTGGTCATATCTTTTCAGCAGATTAAATTTTTGCCAGCCAAAAACAAGGCACATCACTTTGAATTAAATAACAACAATTTATTCCTGAGCCTTCAGCAGCACTCTGGCTGTGTTAGCAACAAGCAGGATGTAAGCTTCATGGTGACTGGCCACAAATTGGCTTAGACCAATATGGATCCTCTAAAATAGTATCCATAGATACTACATACAATTAAAGTTGAGTGAAGTTCTGCTGTGATATGTTAATATTGGGCCAGCATTTTCTGGTCCTAGTGTATCTGTATAACACAAATGTGACCGACAATATTAGAATTAGAAGCCGAAACAAGTTGTTCTTATATACAGTAGCAACAAAATGTCAGGGTTGCTGTTGATACAGTATCTTATTTAGAAGCATAGAAGTGATTTTAAACGGCTCTTAATAACTAATTAAATAAATAAATATAAGCACTTGGGAAGTTACTTTGGAAAGTATTTTGTTAAGTAATTTGTTGTAAAATGCCAAAAAGGTAACTGGCATTGCTATAGATACACAATCGTATTTAGAAGCAGATAGGTGATTTTAAACTGCTTTTAAAACCCAATTAAATATAAGCACTTGGGAAGTTATTTGAAAAATAATTTGTTAAGTAACTTGTTGTAAAATGTCAAACATAACCAAAATAAAATAAAATAAAGAGTATAATGTTGCATTGTACTTACATTACTGGTTGCTTTTTTGTAATTTTGTATAATTCCTTGCTTTTTGTTTCTTTAATAAACTTGAGATAATAATGGCATGAAAAAATAGCCAATTCAAAATGCCTTTAAAATAAAGAGAAATATAAATTTGTAATTTCCTTCAAGCAACTAATTACAGTTAATTATGTTACTTATTACTTCCATCTTGTATAATATCACTGTTATGTCCTTGCATGACAGCTTCTGTAAGGTTTGCAAATCACAAGAAGAGAATGGTGTATTTTTAAATAATGCATTTTTCCTGCATAATTTTAATGTGAATGACTTATGCTGAATGTAAACCACTTTCAGTTAAGTATATCGTAAGTCCCATTGATTTCTGCTGGAGAATTTTAAGCATGCCTAAAGTCTTTCTTTGCAATGATTGAAATGGGCATTAGGTATACCCAATAAAACTATGTGCCCTTTCACAAGAGACAATTATAGCACTAGGATTTCACTTTTAAGTGCCATGGCAACATCCTATAGAGTGTTTGGATTAGTAGTTGAGGGAGAGAATTCTCAGCCAGGAAACTCCTCTGGCCAAACTACAAATCCCAGAATTCCCCAGGAGACAGGCATAGCAGTTAAAGTGGAATCATACCGTAGTGCCATAACAGTTTAGCGTGAAATGTCCCCTGTATCACAGTGCAGTTACTCCCTACTAAGACCTGGTCTGCACTGAAGAAACAATGTAGTTTTACAACACTTTCATAGTCATGACTCCTTCCTATGGAATCCTGACATTTGTAGTTTGTTCTGGCACCAGCGTGCTCTGACAGAGTAGGCTAAATATCTCACAAAACTACAAAACCCAAAATTCCATAGCACTGAGGCATGACAGCTAAAAGTGGTGTCAAGTTGCATCATTTCTGCAATGTATCTGCAGCCAAAGTGTGCATAAGAAAGAAGCCTTAAAAATGTTTAAAGTGACCCAAATTGTGTCCATTTTTGGTATAGAAATAGTGAGTTGCATGTAGTGTTGTCCCTCTGTTTGCAGGAGGTGCTTTTTGGAAACTGAAGTTGATGTGTGTGGCTGTGTTGCAAGTTCGCTATCCTCCACTTTTTCCATGTATCACACTGTAGTGAACACACAGTCTTTTCAGATTTTACACTCTGTAGCTTCAGAGGGAAGGAACAATCAGTGAAAATGCCCCTTGCCTCTTTTTTCATAGAGACCAGAGAGTCTGCCTCAAGACCAGAGTCTATTTAGTGAACAGAAGTTCTGTGAGTATTGGATTTGTTCTTGTTGTGTGCCTTTAAGTTGTTTCCAATTTATGGTATTTGCAGGGTTTTCTGAGGCGGAGAGTGTGTGACTTCCCCAAGGTCACCCAGTGGTTTTCCATGGCCAAATGAGCATTCAAACCCTGGCCTCCAGAGTCATAGTCCAACACTCAAGCCACTACACCATGCTAGCTCTATATAGTGGGTACAACCTAGCAATTATGTATTATACCAATTTATACATTTTTTTTACAGTTGGACAAATGTGAAATTGGATATATGAGAGATATGGAAGCCACAGTTTATTGAATGCATTGTGACACATGTATTGGTAGCCAATTACGTGTCACAAGCTTACACTGTATAGACAAATCTTGTAGCATGTATGACTTGAGCCTAACTGAAAGAAAGAAGTTGGCAGCATGAGCTTTTGTAGCTTCAGTCTACTTCCTCAGATGCATTAATGCATTGCTGTATTATCTACATTTCCTGGACTTTGAAAATCTCCCTATTGCCACAAAATAATAATAATTTTTATTTCTTACCCGCCCCTCTGTCAAAACAATTGGGGCAGGGTACAACAAGATTTAAAAGCAGTTACAGTTAAAATGATTCAACAATCCCATCCCCAACCTCCCGCCTCTTAAAATAGAATTAAACTGACAAGATTAAAATGAATTAATATCAAATAGAAATAAAACAGCATATTAAGCATATTTAAACCCACAGTACTAGCAACAACATAGGGTAGCATCAAAATACAGAAGGTCAGGGAATTAACTGGAAAATTCTAGGAGCCAGGAACATTATACAGTTTCTGGGAAGGCCTGCCGGAAGAAATACGTCTTTAAAGCTGTTTTGAAATAATCTAACATTGTAATGAGACGGATTTCGTCCGGCAGGCCATTCCATAGCCTGGGAGCAGAAGCTGAAAAGGCCCTCTGGGAGGTCTGCGCCAGCCTGGTCTTCACAGGCTGCAGCAGGTTCCTCCCAGAGAACCAAAGTGTGCGGGGGGGGGGGGGTCATACAGGGAGAGGCAGTCCCTAAGATGGACCCAAGCCATGTAGGGCTTTAAAGGTTAAAACCAAGACCTTGTACTGTGCCCAGAAACTAATCGGAAGCCAGTGGAGAGCTTTTAGCACAGGTGTAATGTGCTCTCTCCTAGATGTTCTGCTAACAAGCCTAGCTGCTATATTTTGGACTAATTGGAGTTTCTGGGTTAAGCACAAGGGTAGCCCCATGTAGAGCACGTTACAGAAATCCAAACGTGAGGTTACCAAAGCATGTACCACTGTTTCCAGGTCCTTCAGATCCAGGTAGGGGCGCAGCTGGTGTATCATAGAATCATAGAATCATAGAATCATAGAGTTGGAAGAGACCACAAGGGCCATCCAGTCCAACCCCCTGCCATGCAGGAACTCCAAGTCAAAGCATCCCTGACAGATGGCCATCCAGCCTCTGCTTAAAGACCCCTAAGGAAGGAGACTCCACTACACTCCGAGGGAGTGTGTTCCACTGTCGAACAGCCCTTACTGTCAGGAAGTTCCTCCTAATGTTGAGGTGGAATCTCTTTTCCTGCAGTTTGCATCCATTGTTCCGCGTTCTAGTCTCTGCAGCAGCAGAAAACAAGCTTGCTCCCTCCTCAATATGACATCCCTTCAAATATTTAAACAGGGCTATCATATCACCTCTTAACCTTCTCTTCTCCAGGCTAAACATCCCCAGCTCCCTAAGGCGTTCTTCATAGGGCAAGGTTTCCAGACCCTTCACCATCTTAGTTGCCCTCCTTTGGACATGCTCCAGTTTCTCCACATCTTTTTTGAAATGTGGTGCCCAGAACTGGACACAGTATTCCAGGTGGGGCCTGACCAAAGCAGAATAGAGTGGTACTATAACTTCCCTTGATCTAGAAACTATACTTCTATTGATGCAGCCTAAAATTGCATTGGCTTTTTTAGCTGCCGCATCACACTGTTGACTCATGTTCAGCTTATGGTCTACTTGGACTCCTAGATCCCTTTCACATGTGGTCTCATTCAGCCAGGTGTCCCCCATCCTATATCTGTGCATTTCATTTTTCCGCCCTAGGTGCAGAACCTTACATTTCTCTGTGTTAAATTTCATTTTGTTAGCGCTGGCCCAGCTTTCTAGTCTATTCAGGTCATTTTGAATTTTGATCCTGTCCTCTGGGGTATTAGCTACTCCTCCCAGTTTAGTGTCATCTGCAAATTTGATAAGTATGCCCCCAATTCTGTCATCCAAATCGTTAATAAAGATGTTGAATAGCACTGGGCCCAGGACAGAACCCTGTGGGACCCCACTGGTCACTTCTCTCCAGGATGAAAAGGAGCCATTGTTGAGCACCCTTTGAGTTCGGCCAGTCAACCAATTACAAATCCATGTAACAGTTAACTTGTCTATCCCACATTTTGCAAGCTTGTTTGCAAGAATGTCATGGGGAACCTTGTCAAAGGCCTTACTGAAATCGAGGTATACTATATCCACAGCATTCCCTTCATCTACCAAGCTGATAACAGGCACTCCTAACCGCCACATTCACCTGACTTGTCATGTGAAGCGACGAATCAAGAAGTACCCCCAGACTGCAAACAGAGTCCTTTGAGGAGAGTGTGATTCCATCTAGGACTGGGAGCTGTATTCCCAAACCTGGTTTCGGGCCAGAAGGAGGAGGCGCCTGTTTGCAAAACATATCCTCCGCAGCATACCATCTTTACCAAGGACTGAAACAACATGTAGGCATCTGACTAGGATCTCCAATTGTTTTTATTTTCTCCTGTTTGCTTCGTAACATCTTGCCTGATGAAGAAGCCCATGGACCTTCAAAAGCTTGCAACAAATATATTGTGCATTTCAGCTGGCCAATAAAATGATAACTGATGGACTTTTGTTTTATCTACATCGTGCCATAACAGTTTAGTGAAATTGTTTGTATCTTTCTGTTCTAAATACTTGGACAGTCTGTATTGTGAATCTTGCTTTCCACTTGCTTTCCACTGAAGTTGAGCTGGGTCCTGACAAGCATATTCAGAGTAGACCCATTGAAATCAGTTGGACTGAAATTAGTCATAACTTGACTCCCATTGATTCCAATGGTTTGACTAAACTTGGATCACACCTATTATCCAGATGGAAACAAGTACTCATGTTGGAATTCCACAGCCAATTCTCATGCCAGGTAGGTGGTTTGATTTATGAACTGGGTCTTTGAATTGGTATGTTTCCACAGGATTGCTGCATGATGATTAATCTGATAATCTCATGATACATCTGGACACTTTTCTTCGGCAGCAATCCATTATTATGAAGTAATCAGCTTCTATACAGGCAAGCAAACATTTGAGCTGCAATCTCCTGCTAAGATGAATGAAGCAAAGTCATGTGTGAGCATATGCAGGACTGCTGTTTGCAAACCTGGTGTCTTTGATATGGGGCATGTACATTTTTAACAGTGGTATTAGTCAGCGCAGGTTTTTTTCAAAAATGTAATTATTCTGACAGTCAGAAAATCTGGAGCATTTTAATGCCTCTGATGTACAACAGAAGAAATGAGAACAAAAGACATGCCAAAAAAAGTTATTGAATTTAAAGCAGAATTTACAATCCCTTGTGAACAGCTAAAGAACGTAGTTCAGTGTGAGGTCATTGTGGAACACAGACTGTAGCAGGAATACAGAACAGCTCTGAAGGCAGCGAAAGGAGACTTTATTCTGGAATGGTGAACATTGTTGCCAGAGTAACAGAAACCTTGTACGTTTTCACAAGGAAATGAGTCACTTGTTTCTGTTGGCCAAAACTCTGTTTTCTTTTCATTTCATATTTGAGCTGCCTAATATATTCTGAAAGAGACCAAGCTTTCCAGTCTCCTGAATAAGATAACTTGTTTAATTAAATGCTCAGCAGAAGGTTTGCATAGTAATAACACAGAACCAAATAAAAGCAAGAGTAAATAAAACACTCTTCTGTGTCTCAGGCATAAAGATGGAGCCATTCAGCTCATCATGGCTTGCTAATAATTGTAGTAATTATGAGGCCATTTTATGATTGATTCTGCCAAAGTTAAGGGCTTTCAAATCACACTATTGGCAGAGGGATGAGGAACAGTTTTAAGTGTGTGCCATTTCTCTCAGATACAAAATGACACTTGTAAGTGTTAAATATTGGCTGGGTTTCAGCATCAGGTATGTCAATATAGGCTTCTAATGTCTGATTTTGATCTTCCTTAAAATAATTCTTTTTTTTTTCTGGAATGATTTTGTGTGATATTGAATGCAAGATCATATCCCTTGACAAAGAATTACTAAATCTAATCAGAAACCCACCAAACAATGATACATTGATTGGACAACCAAAATGCACAATATACATATTGCAACATATATATTGTGCATTTTGGTTGGCCAGTAAAGGTATCACTTTTTGGTGGAATTTTGACTGCATTTGCTAAATGGCCAACATAGCTATCCCTGGATGTTTTGATGAATTACTAGGATCACTTCATATATTTTATTGGCTTTAAAAAGAGATTATTCCATTTGTTACAGATGATAATTCTAGGCATAGATATTAAATGCATTCTTGTCTGGAACCACTTATATGCACGGAGACATTGTTGGTATACTATTATCACTCTTCAGGTAATCCAAAAAATAAAAGTAATGTGTCTATGGGGTAGCCTGAAAATAAGAACAGTATATCTCTTTGTAAAGATTACTTTGTTTGTTTTAAATAAATGGAGAGATTAGTTAGTTAAAAGTAGATTTTACAGCATTTTCAATTTTTACTATAAGAAAACAAAATTAATACAAAATAAAAATAAGAATTAAAGCATGTCAATTAAAATTGAAACTACTGTATACTTAAAAATCAGAACAGTAATTTAAAATTAAACAGCTCAGTCTTCTAGTAATGAAAAGTGCAACGAACCCTTGGTTTCTGCTGAGGTTTGGTTCCAGGACTCCTCATGGATACCAAAATCCATGGGTGCTCCAGTCCCATTATATACAATTGTGTAGTGAAGTGTTGTCCCTTATATAAAATAGCAAAATCAGGGTTTTCATTTTGTAATTTATATCTTTTTGGAATATTTTGGAATATTTTCAAATTGTGGATGGTCAAATCTATGGATAAAGAATCTGTGGAAATGGAGGGATTGAACCTGTGGATTGAAACATCATGATATAATTCAAATGGCACTGGGGGCATGTGGCCAGAAATAATGTGAAGAATTGGGGATTTAGACCACCCCTAACACCAAAGTGAGTTTGTGTGGGAGAAACATGTGGCTGGTTATGTCAATCTCGTCTCTATGTATTTGTTATTAACGGGTCACTTAAGACCAGAAATATATGATGCAAAGTTGCATGGGGGGGGGGGAGCAATGTAGACTACTACTGATTTCCACAGGGAAGCTGCCTCAACTATAAAAGCTTTGGAGTCCTCTGGTCTAAATTTCCATGCTAATAATTACATGCCAGATGACAGAGGAAGTTTATATGCAAAGAATCAAGCAAAGAGCAGTGGCTTGTTTCATAAACCTGGCATTTAGTATTAAGGGGTACCCTCTCACTTAACATAATGTATGGGGGCTGCAGGATACATTTATTATATTTGACTTTATATTATATTCAGTAACAATAATAACTGAAACTGGAAGTAATCAAGGGTATATTAAACAGATAGGGTTCAGCTCTACCGGGTGAAACATATCTTATTAATGTTTCTGTTAACCACTATAGTTTAAGGCTAGAATCCTGCATAGTTTCCTGGGAGTAACTCGTACTGAGCACATGAGTCATAACTACTATAGGTCTCATTGCTTTCAAACAGACTTGATTCAATGTGAAAAAAGTTTTCATGGCTGACATCCATAGGTTTTTTTGTGGGTTTTTCAGGCTCTGTGGCCCTGTTCTGGAAGAGTTTATTCCTGATGATTCACCAGCATCCGTGGCTGGCATCTTCAGAGAATGCTGGCATGGAATTGAGTGGGGTATATATATGTGTGAACCCTGGTTGAGAAGAAGTGATTTACATGTTAATCTCTGTGTTGGTCTGTTGTTGAATGGCAAGGCCTCAGGGTGTCCATTTAACTAGTGATCCATTGTCTGCTTGGAAACCTCCCTGACCCTGGGTTGTTTTCATTTGCACTTTCTGGGTCTTGATTTTGGTGTTTTTCAGTAAAGTTGGAGGGTTTTTTGTTTTTTTGTTTTTTTTTACTTCCAGGGTTTCCTCTTTCCTGTTGAAGTTGTCCAGGTGTTTGTGGATTTCAATGGCTTTCCTGTGCACTTTGACCTGAGAGTTGTTGGCATGGTCCAGAATTCCAGTGTTTTCAAATCGTATTTTATGCCCAGGGTGATTTATAATGTGTTCTGCTACTGCTGATTTTTCTGGCTGACCCAGTCTGCAGTGTCTGTCATGTTCCTTGATTCACGTTTGAACACTGTGTTTGGTGGTCCCTATGTAGCTTTCTCCGCAACTGCACAGTATGCAATAAACTCCTGCAGCCATGGGAGGGTCACTCCTTAACTAAGCACAGGATTTGCTGGATTTTCTTGGTCAGTCTGTAGATCATTTGAAGGCTGTGTTTCCTCACCAGTTTCCCTATTTCGTCTGTGACTCCTTTCATGTATGGAAAAAAATGCCTTCCCTTTGGATGGTTGTTTGTCTTCACTCCTATGGGTTTTTCTGGGTCTGGCAGCCTTTCTGGTATCTGAGCTGAGTAACCAGTAGCCTGTAGAGCCCAGTATAGGTGCTTCAATTCATCTTCCAGGAAGTGGGATTCACAGATCCTTTTTGCCCAGTTTACCAGTGTTTTTATTGTGCTTCTTTGTTGTCCTGGGTGATGGTTGGAATTCTTGTGTAGGTATCTGTCTGTGTGTGTAGACTGCAGTATACCATGTGGCCCAAATGTTGGTTCAGTTTGCGGATGACCAGGACATCCAAGTATGGCAATGTTCCTTCCTTTTCTTTTTCCATCGTGAATTGGATGTTCTGGTGGATGTTGTTCAGATGTTTCAAAAACATACTCAGACCTTCTCTGTGGCTCCAAATGGTGAAAGTGTCATCCACATATCAGAACCATGTTGTGGGCTTTTTTGGTGCTGTTTCCAGGGCTTGCTTTTTAAAATGTTCCATGTAAAAGTTTGCCATCATGGGGCTCAGAGGGCTTCCCATGGCTACCCCTCTCTGCTCATAGAATCCATTGTCCAACTGAAAGTAGCTTGTGGTGAGGCAATGTTCAAACAGGGATTTCATGACTTCCGGAAAAAAATCTGTTAGATAAGTGCCATGGTGTACATTATGGGGACTTTGGCTAACAAGGAGACCACATTAAAGCTAATTAGTATGTCTCCATGTTTGAGTTCGAGGTTGTTGATTTTTTTTCTATGAAATGAGCTGAGTTCTTGATGTAGTGGGGGGTTTGTGTGGCCAGAAACTTCGTCAAGTCATATCCAATGGCAGTCACTATGGGTCAGAGTGGAACAGAATCCTTGCAGATCTTGGGAGTCCATACACTCAGATTTACAAAAACTTTGGCATGTGGTTGGCTGAATTGAGGTGTTCTTGATTAAGATGTTCATTTTCCTTATGATTTTGTTGATCGGGTCTTGTTAAAGTTTTTGTATATTGCAGGATCCAGGAATTCCTTGATTTTTTTATTGTATTTTTCTGTTTCCATGATTACCATGACATTGCCTTTGTCTACTGGGAGAATGATGATTTCTAGGTCTGAACTGAGATCCTTGATGGCTTTTCTTTCTTCTTTGGTTATGTTGCTGGCTGATGGTTTTGCCTTGTGCAGAATCCTTGCTGTTTCCCCTCTTATTTCTTCCACTTCCTCCTCTGAGAGATGGTGGAGGGCGGATTCAAACTGGGCAATGATTTCTTCAACTGAGATTCTGGGGGTGGTCACTGCAAAGTTGCCTCTTTTGACCAGGATGCGTGTTTCTTCTTTCAAAAGTTGCTGCTCTGTCAGATTGATGCTGGTTCGTGATGTGTCCAGTGAGGGTTTCAGCTGGTGCTTGTGGCATTTGTTGAATTTTTGTTTCTGACTTTCAATGTGATCCACCATATCTTTTTCAATTTTTCTGTAGGTGAGGTTGTCAATTTTGTTCCAGTCTTGGGTGTTCATCTTTTGACTGATGCTGAGATGGAGTGATAGCAGCTCCTTGTCTATGTTAGCCTGTTCTTTACAGGTGGTGTGTATTTTCTCCCATAACAGTACATGTTCCATCCAATTACAGATATGGTTGGCCTGTGGAATTCACATTTAAGGGTTTGTGTGCTCTACACAGTTAACAGCAGTTTCAAACAAAAACAAACAAACAGCTTCATTTATATACAGCTTCATACCATCTTAGCAGTGTCTAAGCAGTTTACAACTGTAAGCTACTTGCCCCCAACACTCTAGGTACTCATTTTAGTCACCTCAGAAGGATGCAAGCCTGAGTTGAGCTTGAGCCCTTTTTCTGGTATTGAACTCACTACCTTATGGTTTTGAGTGAATGGCTGCAGTACAGGCATTTAACCACTGCCCCACCAGGGCTCTCATGTTATTGCTCCATCCTATGAAATCCTAGGATTTGTACTTTGATGAAGTATGTAAACATTCTGCTATACAGCTTGCTCAGGGCAGTATACTAGAGCTCTCTGGGAAGTAATTCCAAGTACCTCACCAAAATAAGCAATTTTTAAAAAGGTTGCACTATGGACTTCTTTATGGTGGTTTGGGGATCTAGAAAATGCAGTTCTAGGGACCACCATTTTCCCTTGATTTAACTTCAAAACCAATACCCATTTTTCAAAACCAGGAATGGACGTCTGGGTGCTTCCAGGTCTGTTTTGTTGAGTTTTGTTGCTGGCATTTTTGACAGTCAATGTAGCTCCCCCCCCCCCCGGAGGATCCCAGGAGAAGAAGGGTGACCTCTGGACCTGTCAAATTTGCCCACTCCAGTTTAAAGCCAGTTTCTAAAACAAGGAAGTTGGAGGTGTTTTGCAAACTGTGGTTAGAAGTGGTTCTACTTTTTGATAATTACTAAGGGCTCATTCACAATGTGCAGCAAATCACAGATCGGGGTATAAGACCCTCGTTCCCACTTGAAATCAATTCCGATCCTTATTCGATCGATTTCAGTGGCGATAAAGTGGAACAAATGCAAAAAAATATAAATATAAAAAAAACCCCAAAGCTTTTTCCGATAGTAGTTTCAAAGTAGTTCTTTTCAGATGAATCGATTCTGAAAGTGTCCAATAAGTGGGAATGCCAGATCAGAATCAATTCATTCTGAAAGGACAAATGTCTGAGGGGTGTTTACCATCCCTCTTCAGAGATGTCACACACACACCCCTATTATTTATTTTGGGTTCTTTTTTCCTTTTTAAAATAAAATCAATCGATGAATTGAAAGATTGGTCAAGCAACTACTTGCGAAGGTTGCTAAACCATACTATCAATTTTTCAATTACTTTTATTTTTTAAAAAAATGTGTCCCTTATCCTCCTCCCCTCAGGTCCCTTCCACAAAGAGGGAGCTTCTGGGGGCTGGGAGCAGACACTGCCTCCTCCTCCTCCTCCATTAGGGAGCTCCTGAGAGTGCTCCACCAGCGCCATCCCTCCCTCTCTGCCACGACAGGGACCTCCGTCTCCTCTCTCTCTCTCCAGCCCCCAACATGCCTTTTTAGTCCCCTTCTTCTTCTTCCTCCTCCTCCTCAGGGATGGCAGGCAGGCAGCAAGTCTGCACTTAGAGAACCCCTGGCCAGCCCATCAGGGACCAGCGGAAATGGGGAAGTGAACAGGCAACGCAAGCCCTACGCGTGGATTCCTGCTGAGGGGCTCAGTGGCCCAGGGGGTGGCTTAAAGGCAACTGAGGCAGAGAAGGGGAGAGCTTGGGCCAAATGTTGCCTTCTCGGGCCCCTTCTGCCTCCTTCTCCAAAGGGGATCAAAGCCAAAAGAGTTCAAAGCCAAGGGGGCCGGGTTGAGAGAAGTTGGTCTCTCCCCCTCCTCCATTTTGAAGTGGCGCAATTGGAACAACAATTGTGCCAAAAAAGAAGCAGTTACAATGGGGTAAGGAAAAGATCCACTTTATAGTGGGAACAAGGGACCAGGGCAAGTCAGGAATCGATTTAAACTGCACGTGGGAATGAGCCCTAAGATAATTACGGTTAGAGACCATGCAGATATAATGCTACACCATGATCAAAGCCAATGATGGAAATGAGTGGAAAGAGAACTCCTAAACCTGGGACATACTCCCAGCTTTCTCCCATGACATCAGGGATTGTTACAAAATGAGTGCCTTGCTTTATTAATTGGCTTTCCCATGCATGGCTGAAGAGATGGCACTATTCTTTGAGTGGGGGTGGGGTTGAACATATGAAATTAGCCACGCTCTGCTGTATGTTTATTGTTTAGATTTCAGTTCAGAAGCAGACCCACAAAAGCAATAACACCAACTTCCCATCAAGGCTTCACCCATCATGAGTGCAGGGAATTTAATCCATATATATGCAAGCTGACATAGCTGAGCAAAATAATGTTGGCTCTTAAACATGTTCTGCACTGAAAATATTTCTGGTCCTGTTTCTACGTTCCACTGAGCATTTCTGTTTTATTTCATGGCTTTTAGCTTTCAGAACAGTCTACCTTTTCTCATCATGCAATAGCCTGTCTGACTGATAGCCTTAAGAATACTCCTTGGGAGGAAATGGGGGAGGGGGGAAGAAATTAAATTAGCAAAAATCTCAGGTCTCATTTAATGAAATTTCTCTTGGGCCCTCAGATATCAAAAGTTATTTGTTCCTCATATGAGCCAGATCTTTTTATTGGGTTGTCAGTGTTCCAGAAGATGCATTTATACAAGAGATTATGTCATAAAAAATGCATGCAACTCATTTCAGGTTATGGCAGCAGCTTTGCTCCAGAAATACGAATCCTCGGGAGTGGACTGAAGGGCAAAGAGGAGGAAAACATATTTAAAACTGGGGAAGTTTTTGCTCAGTTCATAGAATCATACATTTTCACAAACAGATGGTGTCCCCAGCTGTTAAGAAATACCAGCACAATTCGTGACCAAGTATGCCAAATTTAGTCATCCCCACCACTTTTGTATACAAATTAGCCAGGAAAGCCCGTGTCCCTTTCACACTAAACAATTACATCAGTATGATTTCATTTTAAATGCTGTGAGGCTTGTAACTTGATCAAAGACTCTAGAGGAGCTTTCTGACTTAATTCCAAATACCCCACCTCAACTGCCAATCTCAGGATATGAGACAATGTTGCTGTGATATCATGGATTTACATATGAAAATAGCACAGCACAGTGGTTTGAGCATTGGACTATGACTCTGGAGACTAGGGTTCAAATTCCTGCTTAGCAATGGAAACGCACTGGGCAAGTCATTCTCTCATCCTCAGAGGAAGGCAAAGGCAAATGTCCTCTGAACAAAGCTCCCAAGAAAACCCCATGATAAGGTTGCCTTAAGTTCACCATAAATCAGAAAAGACTTGAAGGCACACAACAACAACAACAATGTGGCTGTTGGGATGGGGGAGAGAATGAAGTGTTGAAGTGATTACTGGTTGATGGAATGTTTGGAGAGATTTGCATGGAAGTCGATGAATAACAGGATTTTCAGTCTTGGGCTGCTGAATTGATGCAGTTTAACTCCACTTTAACTGTTGCGGCACAAGGCTATGGAATCTAGAAATTTGTAGTTTGTTGTAGCAACAGAGAAGGCTAAAGGTCTCACAAAACTGTAAATCCCAGAATTCCATAGCATTATGCCATGGTCATTAATGTGTTGACAAACTGCATTAATTCTGCAGTGAGGCAGCAATGTAAGTGATGTGGGGAGTTAAGTTTTGGGGTTTGAGTGGAGTGCAGGGGGATGTGTGTTTGAGAAGAGTTGGAGTAGGAGAAAGAAGTTTGAGCTGAGTAAGGGACTGATTTAGCTTTAAAGAAGAGAGTGTGGTGTTTCCAATGCTTTTAGATTTGACAGTGAGCTCTTTTATGTTTAACCTCTGTAAATAAAGTTTTGTTTTTGCTTCTATAAACTTTTGGGCTTTGGAATCACTACCATTCTAAGAGCTTGGTTTCACACAAGGTGTCTATGGTAGCAGCACTGAAGGTGTAAAGAGTGGTGTTCCGTTGGGAATAAAAGTATAGTTGGCCATCCTTATACACAGATTTTTATTCACGGATTCAAGCATACACGGCTTGAAAATATTCTCAAAAAGTATACATTCCAAATAGCAAACCTTGATTTTCCATTTTATATCTGGGACACCATTTTGCTCTGCCATTATATTTAATGGGACTTAGCATCCACAGATTTTTTTATCCATGGGGGTTCTGGAACCAAAGCCCAGTGGATAATAAGGTCCCACTGTAGTATAAATCATCATAGGAAACTTGAGGGCATTTAGACTGACCCCACAGTTGAAGTAACACTAGGCAGACAGGAGGAAGTCCTTACATGTAGCAGAGATGGCAATCAGGGAAAGACTGAGACTGAACATTCTCAGTGAAGACTGTGGAAGGCTTCACATTTGGCCACATTGGTAGGATTGCCTGAGAGGAATTCTTACAGGTACAGGCATTGGTGTGATTGCTGAGTAGAAAACTCCACACTTTGTGGATATAGTGGTAGGATAAAGGGTGGAACCCCAACATACAGGGTGGAAAGCCCACATTTGTTGGTCCCAGTGGTGGGATTACTTGAGAGACCCCTACAGTTGCCATGTCAGTTCAACTGAAATCAACTGGAATAATTGTGTAGCATGAAAGAGCCCACAGTAATGGGCTTCCGTAGCTGGATGGTATGGTGCATTCCATCTGAGGCCTTTTCACACTAGTCAGTTATAGCACTGTATTCTACTTTAACTTCCATGGCTGCATCCTATGGAATTTATGGAATTTGTAGTTTGGTCAGAGACACCTGAGGAGCTCTCTGGCTGAGGGGCCCTTACCTTACCCATCAATCCCAGGATCCCATAGGATGGATAGAAACACAGTAGTCAAAGGGGAATCATCGTGCTGTAATTGTGCTTGGTGTGTCACATCAGTAAGGGTTTGTTATTCATTGAATATCCCACCTTTCTCCTTATTAAGGATTCAAGGTGGATTACAAACATTTTGGGAAAAGAATCAAAGTACAGGTTTTAAAAATATGCATACAAAAGTTTTAAAACAATTGAATGACCATCCAGTTTTTAAAACCAACAAAGTTAAAATAATATACTGTAATTCTCAATTTAAAACATGGTGAAAAAAGATAGAAACAATGACCCATCAAAAGCTCTTTTCACAAAATAAATTACAGTATAAGGCAGAGACCTCCTTGAATAAAAAGGGGAGAAAGGGGCCAATGAACTGAATCTCCCAGGGAGGGAGTTCCATAGCCTGGGAGCTGCTAATGAGAAGGCTTTCTCCCATGGCCTCACCAAACGTGCCTATGATGGTGGTGGGACCAAGAGAAAGCCTTCTCTCAAAGATCTTAAAACGCCTGCAGGCTTATAGAGGGAGATATTGTCTTTTAGATAGTGTGGATCCTAGCCATGTGAGGGTTTAAATGTCATGACCAGCTCTTTGATTTCTGCCCAGAAATAGACCAGTAGCCAATGAAGTTGTTTCAATAGCAGGGTTATATGCAGTGATGTAGACTTGACTTAATTGACTCAGAGTTAAGTCATACTCAAGTCTCTTCAGTGACTTGACTTGGGCTCGACTCAGCAATAAATGACATAGTTTATCAGATGATGGAAATTGGAAGTATAATCCAATGGCAATCCGAACGCAATCAAGGAGTTTCACGTTATTGCTAATTAAAGTATCTCACGCAATTTCAAGCAAAAGGGAGGTCATTCTGAACGCAATCATGGGGTTTTACATTATTGCGTATTAAAGCATCTCATGCAATTTCGGGCAATGGGGGGTCATTTTCGGGTAATGCATTCTGAATGCATTCCAAATGCAATTGGAATTCACGTAAATTCGCTAAATTAGTGAAGTCACGTGAATTCGAATTGGCTCCAATTGGCTCCATTCGAAATAAAAAGAAATTCCTCCCATCTGATAAACTCCATAGTCACTTAACTCAACTCACAACTTGTATATTTTTAGTAATTTACTTGCTAGCATCATTCACTTCGAGCAGCCAAGACCTGCTCCCAGAGTGCGGGGCAGGTTTCTTTGTGGGTAATAGCAGATGTGTTAGGCAACAGGCTTGAGGCAGAAGGATTTTTCCAAAACTTTTGAAAAGCTTTAGAAGACTCCTCTGTTGTACAGCAGGGACAGGCTGCCAAGTAAACCTCAACCCTGGCCTAACAAATTTGGTGTTTCCCTCCAAGAAATGCACCCCACCTCCTTTTTTTCTGTTAAAGTTGACTCCCAGACTTGAGACTCAACTTGAGACTTGACTTGAAAACATCTTGCAAGGACCTGAGACTTGACTTGAGACTTGGAGCAAAAGATTTGAATGCATAGAGTCATAAAATCATAAAGTTGGAAGAGACCTCAAGTGCCATCCAGTCCAACTTCCTGACATGTAGGAATATGCAATCAAAGCATCCCTGACAGATGGCCATCCAGCCTCTATTTAAAAACCTCCAAAGAAGGGAGTATGTTCCACTGCCAAACAGCTCTTACTGTCAGGAAGTTCTTCCTAAAGTTGAGGTGGAATCTCTTTTCCTGTATCCTTTTCCATGCCCTAGTTTATGGAGCAGTAGAAAACAAGCTTGTTCCATCTTCAATATGACATCCTTACAAATAGTTATACGTTCTCTATAACCAGTCCTAGCCAATAGCCTAGCTGCAGCATTTTGAACCTTGTGAAATTTCTGAGCATTTTCCAAAGGCAGCTTCACATAGAATGTTTTATGTTAATCCAACTGGAATATAATCAAAGCATGTATTACTGTAACCAGATCTGAGGTTTCAGGAGGTTGTTTCCTCCTGAGAAAAATGTGTAAGAATATATGAAATGGTTTTTTAAATGCAAATGCAAGAGAGGGGGTTTCCAAGCATGTCATCAAAGGTCACCAGGGATAGCATTCCTGGGCAATAAAAGAGGTCCATACACCCTAGCAGAGGCCCACCAGTGCCACTCTTTGGAGACCCCTGCCTTGTCTTCATCACTGTTGCTTCCTGTTCACCAGTCCCTCTTTGAAGAAGTGGATAAAAAGAGGAAGGAGCAGGGAAAGGAATCTTTGTACACCTTTGCCCTTTTCCTTTGTGAGGTGATGCCAAATGGATCCTGAGGAAAAAGAAAGCAAATGAAGAGCAGCCAGCAACATCTCTCTCTTCCCCCCCCCTCTCTGTGTGTAAAAACATCATACCCTCTCCTAACTTAGAACTACCTCTGTCTTCCTAAACATTTCATGCCCAAGGACTCCCTTGCTTTAAGTGATGTCAAGTTCACAACTAATGGAAACATCACATGAGTTTAAGTGCAACAGGAATGTTACAGCCTCCTCAATATATACCCCACAGAGGCATAATGTGGTAGAAAAGACTGAATTTCTAGTCATTCTTCTACCTTTGAAAAAACAACAAACACTTAGAGAAACACAGTGACTAAACCATGTTTAGAACAATATAAGAGACATCCATGTTTAGTACCAATAGCTATTGATCAGATACAACAACAAAAGCAATTTGGTTGTTATAGCTGTCCTCTATTATCACTGGCCAATGGAGAAATTAACTATACCTGTCAATTAGCAATATCTTGCCTCAGACTATGAGGGATCCATTTTAGTCTATCACAGCTAGTGGTATAGTGGTAAATGCTGGAATGCAGGTCCTCACTGTGACAATTCCCATAACCATACGTCTAAGGTCAGTTTAAGTACAGAAGCATCTTGCTCTCCACCTGGAACAAGTCTTTTGTAAAGCTAATGAATCGCAAAACTGAGTCACCCCACCGTGAATGCTTTCTACTACAACTAGATAACTTGCAGCATTATATTATTGCTGGGAAATTACATTTGTTCCCAGCTGTTTTTAAGATTGCAAGTAAGCCCAGGGCAAACAGGCAAGCTATTGGGGGGTGGGGGTAGTAGTTAGATGACACTGTTGTCCTAACTGTAAGAAAAGCCTCACCATTTCAACTCTGGCTCTACTAATCATTAATTACAGTTAACTGCACACCTGCTTTTTTATTGTAATTTTGCACTTTGACAAACTCTATTGACAAACTTTTTGAATGAGTTGAATCTTCTTTTGTGGCAGTTATTGGATCCCTCAGGTATCTGGGAGTACATATATCTGAAAACTATGAATCTCCTAAGAATGTCACAGATTTTCTTTTTCTTTTTCTTCTTTTTTTGTTGTTTCTTTTTTTAAAAAAAGACTTTGTCAAGTGGTCCAAACTTGATTCTCTATGACTGAGTAGACTTACTCCTGCTAAAATGTCAGCACTTCCTAAAATTATTTTTTAAAAAAACATCTCTACCCATTTTATCATCACTAAATATTTGACAAGATGCCAACAAGCATTCAACTCTTTAATTTTTAATAGCAAGAAATCAGGGATAGCCAAGGACCTTATATATAGAAAATCTGCTGATGGGGATTTGGGAATACCTAGAATTGACTGCTCTTATTATACGTCTCAACTGAGATAGTTTGTGCCTCTCCCATATAACAAAAATAGTAAACCCTGGATAAGTTTAGAAGTGTAAACTGTGTCATTTATACAACTTTCTTTTTCTTTTTCTTTTGCCCAATTTGGGTAAACAAATTACATCTTTGACTGATTTTTTCAGATCTACTATGGAAGGACAAAATTTTCTTCAAAGATTTCAGTAGGAAGGAAATTAAGGAAAAAATCACAAAAAATGAAAAATATTCATGAAAAATATACTAGAGATATGGAACAAATATAAAAAAAGAATGATGAATGAAAATTCAATGATAACACCAATAATAATGGAAAAATCATTCCCAAAAAATTTAAGAGATTTACTAGATAAGGAATTAAAGGAAAGGAAAATGGATAAAATAGAAAATTGGGTGGAATTAAAGAGAGGAAAAGAAAGTATAAAAGAAGCTTAGTGGAATAAAAATGTCTTGGTTTCACTGTATGCAAATAGAACAGTGGTTTAAAAATTGAAAAAAAAATATAAGAAAGGAAAAATATATACAATTTGAACAAATAATTCAGCAAGGGAAAGAAAGGGAGGGAAATGAAAATATGAAAGGAACAACAAGTAAAATGTATAAAATATTAATAGAGAGTAAAAGGGGAAAATTAAATCAAAATATTCTGAAAGAAATATGGGAAGATGAATTAGGATATAAAATTTGTGAAAATGAATGGAATAGAATTTGGGAGCAAAGACATTTGAAAAACTATCGATACGAATTAAAGAAAATTATTATAAACTGGTTCGGAAATGGTATTTAACACCAATAAGATTACATAATATAAATAAGAATAACTCAAAATATTGTTGGAGAGGTTGTAATGAGGTAGGATTGTGTATACATATGTGGTGGCAATGTAAATATGTTCAAAAATTTTGAGAAATAGTAATATTAGAAATAAAAAATATTTTGAATATAAAAATAGATAGAAAACCAAATATAATAATAATAAATAATAATAAAATTTATTTATAGCCCGCTCCTCTAATAAGATACTCAGAGCGGGGTACAGCAGAATAAAAAGATACACAGTAAAAACAACAATCGCATCCCTCCCCAACCACTCCCCCTTAAAACTGAATTAAATCAAGACAATTTAAAATTAACACAGTAGTATTATAGTATAGTATTATTATCATTATATAATGAAGCAGAATGGAAAAAAGAAGAGAAAAACCTTATAACAAATTTATTTACGGCTGCGAGATTAATTCCAGAAACTGGAAAACAAAAATAAATGTAGAATTGGAAGATTGGTATAAAGAAGTTTGGAAATTAGCAATCAATGATAAATTAACATGTAAATTGAGGGTAAAGAAGGGATTATGGAAAATAAATGATTTTGATGAAATTTGGGGAAAAAATTATTGAAAATGTCCTAGCAAAAGAAGATGGGAAATTACCTCCATGGGATGAATTAAAATTTTGGATGGAATATAAAAATGAGAATGACTCCGGGGGAGGGGTGCACTGAGGTGATATTTAGTAAAAAAAATAAATAAAATGTTAAAGTATAATATGGGTATGAAAGAATGTTATAATTTGTTTTTATGTTATTTTTGTAACATTTCAAAATACTAAATAGTAATAATAAAAAAGATCTACTATGGAAGTATAGATGAAACACTGAAGATTTCTGGCACCTCCACTGGCACCTTTGATTCCTATAGTAATGCACCTGGTTTTTGCTATTCAGATTTTTAAAAAAATCTTAATATGCAGCTTGAGCAGCTCAGGGACAATGTAGGCTGTTAAATCTTTTCCTGATGGAAAACAACTAGCCAAACAACAATTATGTGATAAATTACCTGCTCAACAGCTACATCTACCTGCTCAGTGGCTACAGATCCATCAACTCATATATAATAGAGTTGCAAATCATTTACACAGCAAGTCACCAGAAAACACACAATTCTTCAGATTTTGAAAGGACAAAAAGAGTTAAAAATAGAAGTACAGTATCAGTTTATGAATTTATCAGTTTTTGTTTTAATTGGAAGCATCTAAACAGGACTTTCAAGGCCTTAAAATGGCCTGGGAAAATAACTTGGGCTATAAACTGAAGAACAGAGAATGTTCTGAAATATCACTCATACTCACAGAAAAACATTTTGGTGCACACTTGTGAACATAAACTGAAAATGCTGCACAGATGGTATCTCACTCCAATAGGGCTTGCTTATATAACTGGTAACAGCTCACCAAAGTGTTGGAAGGGTTGTAATCATCTAGTGTTTCCCGGAATACAAGGCTCCTGATAGGGCACCCACAATTAATATTTAATAGGGGAATTTAATTAGTTCAACTGAAGGCTCCGACAGGGCTTTGGGTAACTCAAGTTAGGGTCAGACCTGTGTATAACAATTCCGAAAAAGAGAACTACAGAATGCAAATGTCCAAATGTAGTTTTACAGTACTTATAACAGCATAGGAAATAAACTTTCACACAAAAACACACACTCACACACACATATAAGAACTAACAAGATAAAAGGTGTTAACAGATAGTGATTTTCAGCAGAGGCTGATGCTGTACCAGTTCCAGAAGTGAAGGTTCCACTTGGGGATTCTGTGAAGTGAAATGGCTCAGCAGCTGGCAATGGATTTAGCAATGCTGAGGAGTCAAGGGAGATAAAAACGGTTGTCTGTCTGACCTCAAGTGACACCAAATTGGTGGTGTTTTGGCAGGCACTTCTATAGAATAAAATATATCCCAATGCATTTTTGGGATTAAGGTGAAGTTCCCAAGAGGAAAGACTAGAACTGGACATTTGTAAATGGCTGGACAATCACCATGAATGTTCCTTGACAAAAGAGTCTCACTCCCAGAGGGAGGAAATCTTGGATATCTGTTCATGCATAAGCCCAAGGTTTTTCACCCACCATCACTCTTATCAGGGAAGGGTTTATGCAGATTCTGATCTTAATTGATCTGTCCTGGCTAAACACCCTGGCTTCCCCCATGCTGAGCCAGGAGGATCTCCAAATATGATCCTTATACCAGATGGCTAGTTTTTCTATACTGGGGTGCCCTCTCAGCCACCTGCCTAAATCATCCTTTTTACTATTAAGTTCAAAGGTTGACTAGGGATGAAGGAGAGCTAGTCCGTGGAGCAACACTAGGATCTTTTCTACACAACTGGTGGAGCTGCTAAAACTCTCATCAATCTTAGCAAGAGGTACAAACCGAAATTGTCAAAACTGTGAAATAGTTTTGGACCCAGATTTGGTGTTATTAAACATCTTTAGAGGACAAGCTAAGCATTTTCCTCAGAAAGAACTAATTACTTTCCTTTCACTAGCAGCTCAACCTGTACTAGCACATATATGGAAAGGAGTGTCATCTCTAGGATTAATAGATCGGATGTGGAATCTTGCATTATTTGAAAAGTTGAAAAGTTTGAAAACAAATGATGTGGATCCTTGGATTATTTGAAAAGTTAACAAATTGAGTCAACAGAAATAAAGGTCAAATGGGCAAGGGCACATATGAGGTTCTTTAGCTTCTCTTTATTAGTTTTGTTAACAAAGAAGATGGAGGTCTGGAGGCAGCACTGATGAGGCATAGAAAACTCTAGACACAAATACACATCCTCTAAATAACACTTGTGGGAAGGGGGAGAATCCTGGCTTCTCCATATTATGTCTCTTTATAATATAGGTTTATATCTCTTTTGTAAAGAAAGTAAACTCAAGTCTAGGAAAGTTCATGCTACCAAATTCTCTCTTTCAATTAGTCTCAAAGGTGCCTCAAGATCCCTTTGCACATTGATTTTCCAGACTAGCACAGCTATGTCTTTGAAAAATGACAAAGGTTTTCTTCATTTATGGTGTTTAACATTGTGTGTATAATTCTGTTAACTGTTGCTATTAAAATTTATTAAATTCGAACAACTCCCCCTGCCAAAAACAAAAACAAAAAGCAACCATGATGCCTTGTTGACTTTGCTATGACAAGCTAACACAGCCCCTTAGGCAAAATTAGTAAAGATTCTATATGATGTGGCATAGGAGGAGGTCAATGGGGGGGGGGGGGTTACTATGAGTTACCACCAGGTTATTGCAAGTGAGAAATCCAGTTCAGTGTTCCATTTTGGAACTGCACAATTTCAAGTGCATGTATCTGCTGTCTTACATGCAATTTCTTGTCGAGAGGTTAAATTCACTACCAGAAGGTTTTGTTCTCCTAGTTTTGTTCTCCTTTTTTAGATTGTAAGCCTGAGGGCAAGGAACTTTCTAATTAAAAGATTGTATGTACAGTGCTGTGTAAATTTACAGCACTATATAAATAAAGGTTAATAATAATAATAGTACAGATTAAGTATCTGTATTAGATACTAGTGTCATCCATCATGTATTTCTATGTATTTCCCCTAATATACAAAGTGTGGTGGTGAAATCTCCTACTTTGGAAATTTTTCAACAGAAACTGGATGGTCATCAGTCAGTAGTGCTTTCCTTGTGTATTCTTGCATGGCAGGGGGTTGAACTGGATGGCCCTTGGGGGTCTCTTCCATAATTCTACCAGTCTATATTTTGTGTACACTGTTGCTAATGTATGCAGTTTTTCTAAGTATATTTTCCTCCACAAACATATTTTATTCATACTACCCCTTGAAATATGCATTCTTATGTGCATGTTTCTTTAGTATACATTTTATTTGCATTTTAAAATTGTAACTGGAACTTGTAGTTCTTAAAAGTGCACTTCTTACTGCTCAAGTGCATTCAAATTCATTTATAAGTTCAACAGGTCTAAATGTAATTAGCATGCACAACAAACTGAAGCTGATGGATTTGTCCATCAGCTTTAGTAGCAAAGTTCTTTATCAATTTGATTTATATCCTTCCTTTCTCTCAGGGTTGGAGTGCAAAGTGGCTTCCCAGAAAAATGTTTAAAAATCAAAGAAAAATGCAATAAATTATACATCTTAAAATAACATTAATTTAATCATATTATTAAAACACTAGACAAAACAATTTTAAAACTCCACACCAAGAACAACTAAGCAGAAAAATATTTCAGAGTTTAGCACACCGATTTAAACTAAAGTTCTCATCATAGCAGCCTGTCAGTTACACAGAATACATTTGCTATGCAAAAAGCCACTGATAACCCATTAAATATATACAAGGGCATCTTGTTATTAAATGATGCATACTGGAATCTCTTTTGATAGGGTTGAATGGAACTGCACCCCCACCTTCAACTGACAGACTATTTTTTCCCATATGAGCCTGCCTATACCTTCAAATCCACAGGAGAGGCTCTTCCTTCAGTACTACCATCTACCTAGGTGTGGTTGTTTTAATGTTTAATTATCTTTACTGTTTTAAACGATGCAATATATATGTATGTATGTTAGTAGTATTTAAATCATTTTTAACTTTTGTAATCAATGTTTTAGCTTTGTTTTTTTAATATATTCGTAACCTGCTTTGAATCCCATTGTGGGAGAAAGGCGGAACATAAATCCTGAAAATAAATAAATAAATAAATAAAATAAAATAAAAGAGGGCCTTCCCAGTAGCTGTCCCTAAAATTTTGAAGTTCCTCCCTAGAGAGTTTAGACTGGTCCCCTCTTGGCTGTTCTTCTGTGTTTTTTTCATACAGTCCTTTAGAAATGAATGCTGTTAAGGAAAGTCTTGTGATGAGATTGCTGTATTGTTTTAAACTGTACTGTTTAAAGTGTTTTTAAGTGTTTCACATTGTTTTAATAAGGTTAATAGTTTAATTATTTTAAAATGTTGATTATTGTATTTTTTTCAATTATATTTTAATTGTTTAATTTGTAAGCAATCTTAGATCCCAGTCCTGGGGGAAAAGCAAGATATAAATAAAGATAACAACAATATTAGAGATCAATCGAACTTGTTTCAAAGAGACAGTGTGTTATAGTGGTCTGAGTGTTGGACTATATAGCAATAGCAAGTACATTTCTATACAGCTTATCAGTGAACTAGCACTCCATAAGTCGTTTACAATGTGTAAGCCAATTGCCCACAGCAAGCTGAGTAGTCATTTTAGCAATCCACAGAAGGATGCAAGGATGAGTTGACCCTGAGCCCCTGGCTGGTCAACAAATCTTGCCAAGAAAACCCCATTATAGGTTCATCTTAGGGTCACCATAAGTCCAGAACAACAACAAGCTGAGTACTCATTTTACCAACCTATGAAAGGATGGAAGGCTGAGTGGACCTTGGAGCCCTTCTTTATGATGAAAAACGTTGTGCCTGTACTACCAGCATTTAACCACTATGTCACCAGGTCTCCCTGACTCTGGAGACCAGGGTTCAGTTCCCCACTTGATCATGGAAACCCATTGGGTGACCTTGGGCAAGTCACATGCTTTCAACCTCAAGAGAAGGCAATGTCAAACTTCCTCTGAACAAATCTTGCCAAGAAAAAACCATTATAGGTTTGCCTTAGGGTCACCATAAATGGGAAACAACTTGAAGGCAAACAACAACAATGACTAATTTATTTAATCTGAACTCATGTTTTGGATTACCCCAGGTGATTTTTCTTTGGCTTCCCTTTCTTTCCCTTTCTTTGTCCTTTTGATGTTGTCAATGTAATAGTACCAAGACCCGGAGCAACTTGCTAGTGGCAGCATGGCTTGCTCACATCTCTTTGCTATAGGAGTGGCACAGACCCACAACTCCTTGGTAGTTGCCATGCTTGTCTCACCATCCTGTCTCCTGTGTGCGTGCACACACACACATACACACACACCCTTTGTACAAGGAAGAGTGTGTGCACCTGTCTCTTGATATAGGCAAACCTCTGCTCCAGGTTAAAGAAGTGTCTCTGCTGGAATTATGCCTATAATTTTCACAAAGTAATTGTTTAAAGTGGAGATTCTAAAAGGTATTACGTATAATGAATATTCATACATTTTCACAGGCCTTCATCTTTTCATGTGTATCACAAACAAGCTCAAATTTATCCTGGTGCAGTTGTACTGTACCATGTCCTGCTGACAGGCTTGCCATAAGCAACTGACTGGCCACTGTGTGAACAGAATGCTAAACTAGATAGGACTGTCATCTGATCCAAGATGGCTCTTCTGATGTTTCTAACAAACAGCATGGTTACTGTGATTCACTCATAATTAAATAAGGAGAGCAAATTTAAAGAGCTGCCTGGGTCCACTGAATGTGTACTATAAAGCAGCTTGCTGGCTGCCTGGCTGGCTGGCTGACTGTACAAATCCATATCTTCTACCACAGAGTCCCAAAACTGTGTCATGTAAGATGACCCAAAGCAGTTTGTAGTAAAGTTGTGGACCCATCTCTTTGGATCCCCCATTTTTTTCCTGTTTGCATTTTATTTTTATTTTTTTGCTCTAGAATGCACATTTTTAATATTATTTTGACCAAACTAAGGTTGAGATCCCAAATATTTTCATGGAAATTCACAACAAATTGTTAAAGCTCACCTTTGGAGGGAAGGGCTTTTCCCCCCTCCATTTTGCCTGGAACCTGGTAGAAACATATTTCCACAACTGTAAGTACTGCCACTCATACTTTTTAGATAATTCAGATAGTAAGTAGAATTATTAACATAGACCCTGACAATGTCTGACAGATTTCCTAATACAATAGAGGACATCTGTCAAGGTCCCAGTGTACCGGCTCTCTCTTTCAGATTTGCCTGTGACGGCTAAAATGTGGTGTCTTGAAATCCAAAAAGCATCTAGGGGTAGCCGTGTGGGCCATATAGCAAATCCAATAATGTCCAAACAATGATACCTTTATTGGGCAATTGCCATCTGAGGCTTCTGCCTCCAACAAAGGTAAAGCAATTTTTCTAATATTGGGACAGATTGACATGCTTTATCTCCATACTACCTAAAGTTTTCCTGATGCAAAACATGAAGACTTCTTGAGAAATTCAGTGTTCTCTACCTACATAGAAGCCTGTGGCTTCACAAAGGAAGGAGTCATGCTGGATTCCAAGGAAACATATTCTTTGAATTACAAATGGACATTAATTTCCCTTGACTTTGAAAATCTACCAGTGACCACATGGCCAAAGGGGGAGGTGCCAGCCTGCAGATAGCCCTCCCTACTATCTAACCTAAGACCAGAAACAGAAAATGCAGGTCAATGACTAACATCTTCAATTTTTCCCCTCCTGTTTGCCTGATGAAGAAGCCAGTGCGACTTCAAAAGCTTGCAACATGTAATTGTGTATTTTTGTTGGTCCAATAAAGATATGATTATTTAGATGTTATTTGTAACTGACAGTTTAAATCATACTTTAATGCCAACATTTTGTATATTTTAGCTGTGTTGTAACTGCTACTGCTGCTGCTGTTGCATCAATGTACCAGCATTCTGATTTCATACAAAACTGGAGGTATTGTGTAATTTTCCTCTCTCTTTTTTAAATTGAAAAAACTCATCACAGATGCATTTGAGGAACAGTGTTGCATAACAGCTTGCTGTTGTGACTAGCACGTGACCTGTTTCTCCATGGAAGTGGAAAAGAAACAGAACACCATCCATTCCATTTAAGCAATTTGTGTACACAGTTTGCACTCTCACTTATTTGAGATCATGGAGTCTCTGCAGCTATCCACTCACAACAGGCTGAAGTAGGAGTATGGAAGTATCATGGGAACATTTTCAGGCACGGGTGGTACTTGGAACCTTGTCAGGGAGAAGGCAGAGTTATCCACACATTTTTTTCTGGGTGTATATGCATTCCAGTTTGACTCTTGCAGCTGCCTCTGTCTCTTGTTCCCTGCCCTTTGCTGGAACTAGCAGCATTTCCCTCCCTTTCCTGGCTTCCTTCCCTCTTGACTCCTGGCCATTTAGCCTTTTTATATCAATCACGAGACCGCCCAACAGTTGCAGAGTGTTTCCTGATCACAGCTCTCTGTAATAGCATTTCAATAATTTTATGGAGCTGCCAAACATTTGTGTTCTTATAACACTTCCATATTTTCCTCCTCTGCAACCATTTAGTCAAATGGAGTTAATAATAATGCAGTCCAGAATATGTACAACAATAGGAAAGTGACTGTGTATCTGTTCTCTGCTCACATTTAGGATTGTGGTACCATTACTATGACTGTAAATGCCGTCCAACCTCCCCTTTAAAGTCAATCAGCTATCTTGAATGATGGAGTTCTGCAGTGCTGGTGGGAAGGGTACTGTAGATGATGTGACCAGCCCCCTCCTGCCAATGAGCAATGGTGCAAGGAGTAGAAGCAGAGAACCATGCAGGATCTTGGCACAATTCTTCCTTATACTGGTGCTAACTGGCAGGGGAAGGTAGATCTCGTCATCTTGTAAGGTCCTGCTTGCCAGTGCCATAGAACTCCATCGCTCAAGATGGCTGACTGGCTTCTAAGTGGATTTTAGGGGTATGTACATAGAGCATAGCTATGATATGTCAGTTATGTCTCCAATGTAGCATCTTCACCACAGTGTGCAAGCTAAAACATTTAATTTGATTTAATTTCAAGTAAATAGCATGCTCTATTTTGCAGATTTGACAAACAATAGAATGGTTACAACATGATATTGGAGCAGTTATGGGTAAAGGTATTTTCTGCAAGCTCTCTCCTGCCTTTAGGTTGAGTGAAGAGCCTGGACTACAACTGGCTGGACTACAACTTCAACAATCCCCAACCACAGGCTTTGCTTGTAAAGATTACTGGAAGTTGACATCCAAAATAGCTGGAAGGCCTCATGTTCTGTTTCTCTACCCTACTGAGATCTGGGAAGACATGCAATTCTACAAGGAAACATCTTGATAAATTTGATGAAGACTTGCAATACTTACTGTGTCATTATTTTGGTCCAAACGTGTAACATCGCTGCCTTGAAATGACTACAGAACCTCACAGTAGTGAGTGAACTATTCAACAGACTGAAATTATCAGGATGTGTGTGATTTATTTGTTGCATGGAAATGTGGAAAGCAAAACATTTGGGAACAACTGCATCTGTTTCATGAAATGACTAAGAGCTTTCTTTCCCCCCCTTCTGCAATATTTATCATCCACACTTCCATCTTTCACTCTAACAAACAGATGATATGTGCACTACAGCCTTGGTAAATATAAAGGAAAAAGATTGTTCTGCTCTGACTCAACTCAAGTTTCATTATCTTCTGTAGAAAACAATAGAAGGACATTCATGAAAATTTTGCATTAGGAACCTACTGCATATGGATGGCTTCCAATTACAGCACAGGAGAAGAGAAATGATGCAAGAATTCAGGAGGATCACCTGTTATTTCAGGTATAAACTGGGAGAGTAATGAGAAAGGGAAGGTGATGATCAAAGCAAAAGTGCCAAGTACAATTCTATAAACATACTTCTGAGATGTCTCTTCTCAGAATTTACTTTATTAGTACAAGGCTTCTCTCTTAGTCATAATGGTTGCTGCTCTACAAGGCTCTGGAATAACATAGCTGATAACTCATTTTCAAGGCATCTTTCAGTTATATACAACACATTGCCAAGATTACTGTTGGCCTTTAACAGAAAATGTTTCTTAGCCTTAAGAGTCATACATTGTCCTGCTTAAAGCTGGCAAGTAGCCAGGTCAGTGAATCTATTGTCCTTGGTGACAGAGAGTGGAGAAATGAAGCCAGTCCAGAATCATACACAAAGAATCAGCAAAAGGTGTCCAATGTCTAAACAGAAAAGCAGTCTTGAGCTCGGAGTAAGCCAGTCAAGTTCCCAAGAGAATGAAAGTGAACACTGAAAATTTGGGAGTTCTAGGTGTGAATGATTTTGAATTTCTCACTCTGTGCATGGCGGGGGGGGGGGGGAATTATCATCTGAAGGGGCAGTGTCTTGTTTGCCCTCTCTTCTCAGCTACACCCCCAACAGGCAAATCCTACAGTTCAGTCAGAGAGCTCTGAGTTGGAGTGATGATATTTTCAATATTAGCAGGACAGAAGTGGAAAAGAGGAGATCCTAAAGATGCAAAGCTTCTCCCAGTTCACACCCCTCCTACTCATCTCCCTTTCCCTCATCTCCAGAATCAAAGCTCCAAGGATTGAAAGGGTGGGGGGCAGCTCAGTCTCCAGTCCAGGATCTAAACTTTTCTAAGGTCCCTGAGGCAGTATTCCAAGGACCACAGCAATGAGCCTTTAATTACATTAGTCTAGCTACAAAATATGTATCAGGTTGCATTGAGCTCTTCTGTGACAAAGGAAAATACACTAGCTACTCATTTTAAAAAATACAAATTGAGCAGTTGCTCAATGTTAGTCTTTATATTAGCAAAACTGGTTATTAACCTCAGGGGGTGAACAATCAGTGGAAATCCAATTGGGTAAAACTGCCTAGTAGTTGGAGGTCATGCAGAGCCCCCCTCCTTTGTAAAATCCTAAAGGATTGCAATTAAAAGCTACTCTCTCTAGAAAATCTTTAGGTTGCTCTTGAATACAAACTCTGTGCTTCTCCCACAAACACCACAAGTTGCCCAAGTCTTTCATTTTTTGACGTCTGCTTTCCTAATGAGTTGCAGGTGCTGCAAACTTTTGCATTCCCTAAAGCACATTATTGCTTTTGAGATGTGTGGTGGAGCAGTTGGCACTCCATAAATTATAAAGTGATAATTATATTTGTGCCCTTGAAACATGAAGAAAATCCTCTGCTAACAGCAGATTTCTTCCAAAATGTGGTAATGAGATGTGTTACACCTCTTGAGAAGAAACCTGAAAGATTGGCTCTCTCCTTCAAGCTTCCAGGTCTATTTTCAGCTCAAATCTCCATGGTCAGAGCTGACAGTGATGATTTTACTAGACAAACAAATGAATGCTTATTACTCATCAAATAAAGCGGCTTGGTAGAGCACCAGAGCCTAACAGAGCAATAATACTCTATGGAAAGTAGAAGCAGGAAGACATGTGCTTATTTAACTATAAGATGCCAACATCGTTTTTTTTTTTAAAGCTACTTTCTAATTAGAATGGGAAAATGACCCTTGTACCCAGTCCTTAGGCAATGAATTCGTGAATTTTTATTAATACATTTTTATCCTGCCTTTTTTTCCAGGGATACACTTTCCCTTTGGGGGAATCTAATTTCCCCACATTAGGTCTAATTTCATTTTTCAGGCTTCATATACGCTGAGTCCTTATGCTACAAAATTAAGAACAATAAAAAGAGCTTTTTTTGGATATGTCTGCAGCAAAAGGAAGAAGAAGGAAATGGCAAGGCCATTGCATGGAGAAGATGACAAAATAATAACAAGGGACAGAGAAAAGGGAGAATTACTCAACACCTGTTTTGCCTCAGTCTTCTCACAACCGGAAAAGGATGCTGAGAAAAATGGAGGAAGATGGAGCAAGGGACACAATGGGGGAAATGCAGTACAGAATAAGTAAAGAGGTAGTACAGGAATACCTGGTTAATCTAAATGAATTTTAGTCTCTGGGACCAAATGAACTACACCAGGATATTAAAAGAACTGGCAAATGTAATCTCGGAGTCATTGGCAATAATCTTTGAGAACTGCTGGAGAAGAGGAAAAAATCCCAACAGACTGGAGGAGGGCAGTTTCCCCATCTTCAATAAGCAGAAAAAAGAGGATCCCAACAATTATCCCCAGTTAGTCTGACATCAATACCAGGAAAGATTCTAGAGCAGATCATTAAACAGAAAGTCTCTGAACATTTAGAAAGGAATGCCATAATAGCAAAAAGTAAACATGGGCTTCTGAGAAACAAATCATGCCAGACTAATCTGATTGCTCTCTCTCATTTTTCTGTAAATAAAATTACTAACTTGGTAGATGAAAGGAATGCTGTAGACATAGAATATCTTGATTTCAGTAAGACCTTTGAAAAGATCCCTCATGATATTCTTGCAAATAAGATAGTACAATGTGGGCTAGATGATGCAGCTGTTAAGTGGATTAGTAATTGGTTGGCCAGCCAAACCCGCTCAGCAATGGCTCCTCTTCATCTTGGAGAGAAGTGACTAGTGGGGTGTCACAGTGTTCTTTCCTGCGCCCGGTGCTAATCAAGATCTTTATCAATGACACGGACAAAAGAATAGAGGGCATGCTTATCAAATTTGCAGATGACACCAAATTAGAAGGAATATCTAATACCCCAGAGGAGGATCAAAATTCAAAATTACCTTAATAGATTAGAAAGCTGGGCCAGCTAACAAAATGAACTTCAACAGGGAGAAATGTAAGGTACTGCACTTAGGTAGAAAAAATGAAATGCATAGATATAGGATGGGGGACACCTGGCCTAACAAGACTACATGTTTAAGGGATCTAGGACTCCTAGTGGACCACAAGTCAATAGGAGCTAAAAAGGCCAGTGTGATTTTAGGATGCATCAATAGACGTATAGTGTCTAGATTAAGGGAGGTAATAGTGCCAGTCTATTCAGCTTTGGTCAGGCCTTACCTGGAATAACGTGTCTAGTTCTGGGCACCACAACTGAAAAGGGATGTTGACAAGCTGGAGCGTGACCAGAGGAGGGCAACCAAAATGGTGAAGGGTCTGGAAACCATACCTTATGAGTAGAGCCTTTTGGAGATGGGTATGTTTAGCCTGGACAAGAGACAGTTAAGAGGTGATATGATAGCCCTGTTTAAGTATCTGAAGAAGTGACATATTGAGAATGGAGCAAGCTTGTTCTCTGCTGCTCCAGAGAATAGGACCTGGAACAATGGATGCAAGCTACAGGAACAGAGATTCCATCTCAACATTAGGAGGAACTTCCTGACTGTAAGAGCTTTTCAACAGTGGAACACACTCCCTCAGAGTATGGTGGAGTTGCCTTCTTTGGAGGTTTCTAAACTGAGGCTGGATGGCATTCTGTGAGGGGTGTTTTCATTGTGAATTCCTGCATGGCAGGGTGTTGGACTGGCTGGCCCTTGTGATCTCTTCCAACTCTATGATTCTATGATTCTATGAAATTCTTTCTCTTAGTTAGATTCGAAAGTACTATAAGAGCTCTTTGTATACTGATATAGACCAGCATGGGTATTTCTTTGAATATGCATTAAAGAGTGAGGGTGTGATAGTCATTAGAATTATTAGATTTGGGAGATCCAGGTTCAAGTACCAACTAATCTGTGGAATTAGCTGATTTAACTTGAGACAATCTGTCCCTCACAGCTTGACCTACCTTAAAGGGCTGTAGTAAAAGTGGGAAGAAGAAATGGCACGTGCCCTGCTTTGAGCAATTTGTTTTTAAAGGTGGAATATAAAGTGGCTGTTTATTTATTTGATTTATATCCCAGCTTTCTCCCAAAATGGGATTCAAAATGGACTACTGTGTAAATTAAAACAAAACAGTTAATATACAGTAATGTGGGGTAAGAAAGGTTTTAAAAGCATTAAACCATTAATCTAATGAAAACATGACTTTCATGACATTTAAAACATAGTAAAAACACTTAAATACATCTTAAATAATCAGCGCATCCATTTCACACTCTTCTATGCCATCCAGTTAAAGGCAGAAGGCTTGTTTAATAGAAAATCTTTATTTGCCATCAAAAGGAGGGCAAAGGGAGGGGAGAACTGTGCTTCTCGTGGGGGAGACTTCCTTACCTGGGTCAACCACCAAGAAAGCTCTCTCCTGGGCTCTCTAGAGGAACCTGAAAGAGTGATGCAACAGAGAGGAGCCCTCTCCTGAAAACTGTAAAACTTGCAGGGTGTTAAAGGCTCATATGGAGAAATACAAACTTTCAGATAGTCTGAACTTAAGCTGTATTGGGCTTTATAGGTCATAACTACAGCTTGGAACTCTGCCTGGAAATTGACCTGTAGGCAGTGAAGCAGTATCATCAAGGGCATTATAGTTTTCCCCATAACCAGCCCCAGTCAGCAGACTAGCCACAGCATTTGGAATTGCTTAAATTTCCAAACCATATATATTAATACACGTATGCAATACAGTTAGTAACAGATTTGAAGACTGGTAGGACTTGTCCTATGTCAGTGATTCCTGGTAGGTTTAGACAACCAGATTTCTATAATGAGTTTGTTGTTAGCTGCCCTTGAGTCAGTTCTGACTCATGGCAACCCTGTACATCTCTAAGAATCCCTTCTTCTACTGCCTTGCCCAGATTCTGCAAGCCTTTGCCCATAACCCCCCGACTGAGTGTATCCATCTGGTCTGCAGTCTTTCTCTCTTTCTTCGACCCTCTACCTTTCCAGCATTATTATTTTTTCTAGTGATCCATGCCTTCTCATTATGTGGCCAAAATAAGATAGTCTCAACTTGATCCACAGTATCCTGAGTACTCTTCTCCAGCACTGCATTTCAAATTAGTTGATTTTCTTTCTGTCTGCTTCCTTCACTGTCCAGCTCTAGCATCTGTACATGGTAACTGGGAATACAATGGCCTGGACAATTCTGACTTCAATGTTCAGTTGTATGTCTTTGCTCTTCAGTATTGTTTCCAGTTCTTTCATAGCTGCTCTTCCCATTCCTAGTCTTCTTCTTATTTCTTGACTGCAGTCTCCATTCTGGTCAATGTTTGATCCTAGATATGGGAATTCTATAATAATAATAATAATAATAATAATAATAATAATAATAATTCCCACCTCTCCCTGCAGATCGAGGCAGGTTACAGTAAGAATAAAATACATAGTACAAAAAACATAACAGAATCCCCACTATTTCAATTTCCTTGTTGTCTACATTGAATTTATATATTTATTCTGTGGTTATTTTTTTTATTTTCTTTATGTTCAGCATCAGACCTGCCTTTGCACTTTTATCTTTGACCTTCTTATTAAATGTTCTAATTCCTGAAGGTCTTCTGCTAATATTATAGTGTTGTCTGCATATCTTAGGTTGTTAATCTTCCTTCTTCCTATCTTAACTCATCCTTTTTCTGATTCTAATTCTGCTTTCCTTATTATGTTTTCAGCATATAAATTAAACAAGTAGGGTGATAGGATGCAGCCTTGCCTGATCCCTTTGCCTAATGGAAAGTACTCTGCTTCCCCAAATCCTGTTCTGACAGTGTTCTCCTGTACTTAGTACAGATTCTTCACCAGGAATATCAGATGTAGTGGCACCCCCATGTCTTTGAGTGTGTTCCATAGCTTTTTGTAATCTATAAAATCAAATGCTTTGCTGTAACCTATGAAACACATGTCAATGCTTTTTTGGAATTCTTTGGTGTGCTCCATTAGCCATCATACATTTGCAGTGTGGTCCCTAGTGCCCCTTCCTTTTTTGAATCCTGCTTCATCTCTGGAATTTCTCTCTCCATGTATGGTTGGAGTGTATGCTGCAGAATTTTGAGCATTAATTTGCTTGCATGTGAGATTAGTGCTATTGTCCTATAATTGCCGCAGTCTTTTGTATCTCCTTTCTTGTGGATTGGTATGTATATCAAGTATTTCCAGTCCGTTGGCCACCTCTTTGTTTTCTATATTTGTTTCATTTAGCATTAAAATTGCATCTGTCTATGGGCATTGTAGCAGTTCAATTGGGATATCATTTGTTCCTGATGATTTATTTTTCCCCACTTCCTTTATTGCAGATTCCACTTCACTTCTTAGAATTTGAGGTTCATCTTCATATGGCTCCTCATTCCAAATGTAATTAATTCCCTCATCTCTTTTGTATAAATCATCTGTGTATTGCCTCCAGCATCTTTTTATTTCTTCTTGTTCCTGTATTAGGTTCTTTTTTTCTCCATAGAGCATCTCTACCTTTGGTTTGAATTTGGCTTTAATTTCTCTGATTTTTTGATAGAGCTATCTCATTCTTCCTTTTTTGTTGTTTTCTTCTATTTCTTTGTATTGATCATTGTAGTATTTCTCCTTATCCCTGCGTGCCAGACATTGCACATTTGTGTTCATACTTCTGGTTTTGTTCCTATCTCCTTTTGGTTTTGCTTTTCTTTTTTCTTTTATTGCATGAAGTGTTTCACCTGTCATCCATTGTTTCTTATCTTTCTTTTCTGCCACTGTTAGTGTTCTCTTTCATTTTTCCTTATGTCTTTGACTTCTGTCCACAGTTCTTTAGGTTCCCTGTATATTATACTCATTAGTTCAAATCTGCTTCTTACATTGTCACTGAATTCATCTGAAATGTTATTCAGGTCATATTTTGGTACAAAGATGGTTTTTGCTTTCTTTGTCAGCTTAGCTCTGATTTCTGTTATGAGTAGTTCATGGTCTGTGCCACAGTCAGCTCCTGGTCTGGTTTTGGCCACAAGGATAGAGCTTCTCCATCTTCTACTTCCAATTATGTAGTCTATCTGGTTTTTGTGTTTATCATCTGGTGATGTCCAGGTGTATAGTCTCATATCTGGTTGTATGAAGCAGGTATTTGCAATGAATAGATTGTTGGCCTCACAGAATTCTATCAGATACTGTCCTTCTTTGTTTCTTATCCTAATCAAATCTTTCTACTGTTTTTGATTCTGCTTTGATGCCAACTTTAGCATTCAAGTCTCCAATGATTAGTCTGAAATCTTGTGATGGTATGTTGTCAATTTCTTCCTATACTGCATAATAGAATCTTTCAATTTCTTATTTATCTGCATCTGTGGTTGGTGCATATACCTGGATTATTGTGATATTTATAGGTTTACCCTGAAGCCTTATTGATAACATACGGTCTGAATTTAAGTAGTTTTCTTTGAGTGCTCTACCTATAACTTTTCTTAGTTTGAAAGCCACCCCATTTCATCTTGTTTTTCCATTTCCTGAATAGGTTATTGTACAGCTGTCTGAGCCCAAGTGATCCATTCTTGTCCATTTTAACTCACTCCTAGTATTGATATATTCATGTGTTCCATTTCCTTCTTTACTATGTCTAGTTTTCTATGGCTCAAGCTTCTCACATTCCATGTTCCAATTTCATGTGTAGTATGCTTGATTTATTGGACATGTTTTCTGGCCTCTCCCTCTCTAGTTGTTGGTTTTTGAGCTGTCTCGCCTAAAGGGTTTTCTTGGTGAAATGATCTTGCAAGGAGGGACACTTTTTGCCTCCTTTTGCTCAGTGCTGACAAGTGTCACCTATGGTGACACAACTGTTCTCTCTGTGATTAATTTATAATGAATACTGGATAGCTTATATCCACCATTTAAAAACATTTTAAATTCCCCACAATGACCCAAAAAGAAGCTGCAGTAAGGGAAATCTAAAGTAACAAATTGATCCCAAGTCCATTTGGGTCCTGTTGACTTAACAACAAACCTAGTTAGTTAGGATTTGAATCTTAGGTTTCTGCCACACTGCAGAATTAACAAAATAATTAATTACAGAATTCCATAGCATTGAAGCATGGCAGTTAAAGCAGTGTCAAACTGCATTCTTTTTGCAGTGCAGATTAGAGCCTGCAGTGGTAGAATTTCTGCAGTGTAGATGCAGCCTATGTCAACACAATTGATGTCAGATATGCTCTCCATTACTACTCCCCCCACAGACACACTACTTTACAAATATTTCCTGCATGTAAACAGCCTCAAAGATAGCATGTCTAAAAGGTAATAGTCATTACTGATGGTTAATGAGGGCCTTTAATACACTATCTTCTTCAAATAGCTCTCATCATACAATTTCCACTTCAAGGTCAGGGAAGACTAATTTGTTCTCGGCAGCAGAAACTTGAAGAAGTAATTCCTTCCTTTACTGTTAACTTACCTTCTCAACAGAAGAAAAATAAAAGGGTGATACTTGACCATAATGGCCTAAATACCCTAAAGGCACATATTCCATCTGATCTTGAAAGCTAAACAGGGTCAGCTCAGGTTAGTACAGTCCACTCTCTATATCGATGGATTTTGCATCTACAGATTCAACCATCCACAGCCTGAAAATATTTAAATAAATAAATAATTGCAAAAAGCAACTCTTCATTTTTCCTGTACCATTTTATATAATGGGACCAGACCATCCATGGGGGCAGGGCTGGGACTAAATCCCAGCAGATACAAGGAGTTCCCCATACTTGGAAGTGAGAACACCAAGGAGTATTAGGTAGTACAGACAATATGTCAGAAGAAGAACTGTCAACACCAACTCTGAGTATTCCTTGCCTAAGAAAACTCTTTGAAATTCATGGGGTCATCGTAAATCGAGAGATTATCTGAAAGCACACACACGTGCACACACTCACACAGAGTTGGCCATCATTATGTCATGAAAAGATTGCAAGCATCCTGAAGACTGCAATTTTTCTGCTTGGATTCCCCCGCTATGTCCACTGTTAGCTGGATAATTCAAGGAACTACACTGCAAATAAGTTGAATTGCCACTCGGGTCCATCCTGGATGCAGCCCGGATCCTGTAAGCCACTTTGGTGGCCCCTTTTTGGAAATGGAAGCTTCCAGCTTCTAAAAATTGCTGCTGAAGTGGGTTTACAGGACCCAAACTGCATCCAGGACAGACTCAGCGGGGGGGGGGGGGGGGGGAGGGGAGGTGATTTGGCAGCAATTTCTGTGTGATAGGACCCAGCTGCCTCCCAAATTAGAATTGAATTCAGGAATGGTAAACTGATGGGCTTTCTAGAAAGTGTGATATGAAGTTGCCTTTTCCTTAATGCTTAGCAGCTGCAATACAACCTTTAGATGGAACTGCGCTGTTCTGCCGTTTTTAAAAAAGAAGCTGGGAAAACCAGCACTTTTTTAAAGGCGCTTCTTCTCCCCTAAAACGCAAAAAAAGCATTTTCATGGCACACTTTCCCTTTTTCTCATCTAAAGGCTAGAGTTTCATGCAGCCATGAACACACTTCTTTTTGCCAATCTAGAAAGCCCTAGAGGTTTTAAATCCATGAGATAAAAGTCCTCAGTTTGGCAGCATTTTAACTGCCACAGTTCTGTTCCACAAAATTCTGGGATTTGTAATTTGGTGAGGCACCAGTACTCTTTTGCAGAGAAGGCTAAAGACCATTTAAAACTACAAATCCCATGATTCCACAGGATGGATCTACAACACTTAAAGTAGTGTCATACTGCATTCTTTCTACAGTGAAGATACATCCAGAGCTGGGGGGAAAGCATAGTTAGCGAGATTAGTTCATAGCCAGGCCAAATGTGAAAGAAACTTTGGCAAAGGTGGAAAAATAATGGTAGTGGTTCAGTGACTCTTGCCCAGAACCAAAATAGGAAACTTTACTTTTTTTCAGGTGTACCTACTACAGTCCTCTAAACCATGTTTACTGTCTTATAGCTTCAGGTGTGCAACTATACTCTGAGGTATACAATGAAAGTATCCCAGGTCTCCCCAAACAGCTACCATGAGCAGAGCTTTATTTTAGTAGAAACACAATTACCTGGCAACAATGGCAAAATGGCTCATAAAATCACTGCCACCTCCATTGAAAGATGTGTAGAATTAATGCTGAATATGTTCTGGCTCTGTCACAGCATCCCACTTCTTGGAACAGGTTAATCGGTACCCAGGACTCCTGTAGTTTGGCTGCAAAAAGGTATTCCAGATTTCCAAAATAAATTTCCATCATCTTTGTATACCTGTTCTAGTGTATGCATTGGAATTGATCTCCCACATTCCATTTTTCCAATGCACCACCACACCTTCTATTGCTGCTCTGTTATGCAGCATATTACTAGCCACTGAAAACATTACTGATCACTGAGGAATATTTCAGGTGATAACTCTATAGAGGTTTTTTAATGATTAGCTATATTTCTCAATGTATCCCAAAGGAAAATATATATTCAACATATTCTTGTTGAATTTTATCCTCACAAAACTCTCTGAGATGAACTTGCTCATTGTTATTTGCCAGGATGAAAGGTAGTAATTTGCCTAATGAGCTTAATAGCTATGGACCAAACTAGTCATCATGATGCAGCAAATTCAGAATTAGGATCCCTTGGGGTTTTGTTTTGCTAATGAGCAAACCCACTAGGCTGCTTTGGAGACTGAGGTGATATTAACCCATTCTTAACATGCCTTTCTCCAGAGCAAAGCTGTTCTGTGGGGTGGGATGGGGATAAAGAAAGATATAGATGCTGTTCCTATCTCTCAGTGTACTCACCCTGACAGAAGAAATTACAATTTACAGTATGTTGGCAAAAGGTTTCTATTGAGGAAAGGGCACTGAACAGCCTGCTAGCCTATATATGAGATTGACTATGACCTCCATCATCCCTCAGAGTTAGATCATGGCTGTAGGCTATGCCAGCTGGAGATGCAAAAGTGAAGGAGATGAGAAGGAAAGTCAGGGTCCCCAGGCTCTGCCAGAGAGAGGGCTTTTGGGAAATTGCTGAGTTTTGGGGGGTTCACTGTGGGGCCTTGCTATCTGTTCACCTTTTAGAGGAATGCCTTTAGGCTCAGTGCCCAGCATCTGTACCATAGCAATGTTTGGAGCACTTCATACACTCAGCTTGGAAATGACACTTTTTTGAACAGTGACTTTCAGAGTTCCACCAGCCAGCATTATCACTGGCCAAGTTGGATGGGGTATTTTGGGGAGTTGTAATAAAAAAGGTAGTTTTGCTTTGATGGAGTTAACATTTGGAAAATATCCTCCTGAGGAAAAACACTCTCCTAGCTCTTACTCTATTTTACCTTCCAAAAAAACTGCTTAAATGTCTTGTTGTTGTGGGCCTTCAAATCATTTCTGAGACAACTCTATCACAGGGTTTTCTTGGCAATATTTGTTCACAGGAGGTTTGCTTTTGCTTTTTTTCTGTAAGGCTGAGAAAGTGTGACTTGCCCAAGTTCACCCAGTGGTGGAATTTGAACCCTAGTCTCCAGAGTCATAGTCCAATGCTCAAACCACACCACCACACTGGTTCTTATAGGAACATTTCAAGCTACTGCTCTTTCCTGTCATATACTGTACAAAGTATTTACTACTGCCTTCCTGATAGATTTACCTTCATTAGGCAGTTCTTGAATCAGAAATACTGCAGAGGAGGTGCTAGCACAATGATTTCAGGGGACACTCCAGCTGAACAGAGAAAGAAAAGAAAGAAGCACCTTTGGCTTTTCATTCTCCACAACAATACCTGCAAATTCCAGGTGTTCTTGTCATTTCTTGCTTAGAGCTATTTGTTTTGTTTGTATATTGCCTCCAGGCTCACTAGAGTCCCTGAAGTAATGCAAAATGGATTTTAAAAAATAAAAAACAACAGAGATAAAAATTTCTAAAACAAATTCAAATACTGTAATCTTTAGGAACACTTTATAGCAATCTGAACATTTTCTTTAAAAATATATTAAAAAAATAAAAGTAGTGGGCCCTTGGTATCTGCTGGGGTTTGGTTCCAGGACCCCCCCCCCCATGGATACCAAAATCTGTGGATGCTCAAGTCCCATTAAAAACAATGGCATAGTAAAATGGTGTCCCCTAATATATGTTCAATAAAGAATCATAGAATCGTAGAGTTGGAAGAGACCACAAGGGCCATCCAGTCCAACCCCCCTGCCATGCAGGAACTCCAAATCAAAGCATCCCCGACAGATGGCCATCCAGCCTCTGCTTAAATACCTCTAAGGAAGGAGACTCCACCCCACTCCGAGGGAGTGTGTTCCACTGTCGAACACCCCTTACTGTCAGGAAGTTCCTCCTAATGTTGAGGTGGAATCTCTTTTCCTGCAGTTTGCATCCATTGTTCTGCGTTCTAGTCTCTGCAGCAGCAGAAAACAAGCTTGCTCCCTCTTCAATATGACATCCCTTCAAATATTTGAACAGGGCGATCATATCACCTCTTAACCTTCTCTTCTCCAGGCTAAACATCCCCAGTTCCCTAAGGCGTTCCTCATAGGGCAAGGTTTCCAGACCCTTCACCATCTTAGTTGCCCTCCTTTGGACCTGATCCAGTTTCTCCACATCCTTTTTGAATTGTGGTGCCCAGAACTGGACACAGTATTCCAGGTGGGGCCTGACCAAAGCAGAATAGAGTGGCACTATAACTTCCCTTGATCTAGAAACTATACTTCTATTGATGCAGCCTAAAATTGCATTGGCTTTTTTAACTGCTGCATCGCACTGTTGACTCATGTTCAGCTTATGGTCTATTTGGACTCCTAGATCCCTTTCACATGTGATGTCATTCAGCCAGGGGTCCCCCATTTTATATCTGTGCATTTCATTTTTCCTCCCTAAGTGCAGAACCTTGCATTGAATTTCATCTTGTTAGCATTGGCCCAGCTATCTAGTCTATTCAGGTCATTTTGAATTTTGATCCTGTCCTCTGGGGTATTAGCTACTCCCCCCCAGTTTAGGGTCATCTGCAAATTTGATAAGTATGCCCCCAATTCTGTCATCCAAATCATTAATAAAGATATTGAATACCACTGGGCCCAGGACAGAACCCTGTGGGACCCCACTGGTCACTTCTCTCCAGGATGAAAAGGAACCATTGCTGAGCACCCTTTGAGTTCGGCCAGTCAACCAATTACAAATCCATGTAACAGTTAACTTGTCTATCCCACATTTTGCAAGCTTGTTTGCAAGAATGTCATGGGGAACCTTGTCAAAGGCCTTACTGAAATCGAGGTACTGTATACTATATCCACAGCATTCCCTTCATCTACCAAGCTGGTAATTTTATCAAAAAAAGAGATCAGGTTTGTTTGGCATGACTTGTTTCTCTGAAACCCATGTTGACTTTTTGTGATTATGGCATTGCTTTCTAAATGTTCACAGACTCTCTGCTTAATGATCTGCTCTAGAATCTTTCCTGGAATTGATGTCAGACTAACCAGACGATAATTGTTGGGATCCTCTTTTTTTCCCTTTTTGAAGATGGGGACAACATTTTCCCTCCTCCAGCCTGCTGGGACTTCTCCTGTTCTCCAGGAGTTCTCAAAGATTATTGCCAATGGTTCCGATATTACATTTGCCAGTTCTTTTAATACCCTTGGATGTAGTTCATCTGGTCCTGGAGACTTATATTCATTTAGGTTAACCAAGTATTCCTGTACTATCTCTTTACTTATTCTGTGCTGAAATTCCCCTATTCTGTCTTCCTCCCCATTATCCTTAGGTTGAGCGCCCTTTGCCTTTCCTGAGAAGACTGAAGCAAAGAAGGTGTTGAGTAATTCTGCCTTTTCTCTGTCCCCTGTGAGCATTTTGCCATCTTCTGCACACAGTGGCCCTACCATTTCCTTCTTCTTCCTTTTGCTGCAGACATATCCAAAAAAGCCCTTTTTATTGTTCTTAACCTCTCTAGCAAGCCCGAGTTCATTCTGTGCTTTAGCTTTTCTGACTTTATCCCTACATGTGCTGGCTATTTGTTTGAATTCCTGTTTGGAATCCATGGATACAAAAGACCAACTGTACAAAGACTACACAGAACAACATTATCTTAACTGCCCACCAGTAGCTCAAAACACATACAGCCAGATTAATTTCATTTGGCCAGGAGTTCCACAGTCGGGTGCTGTTACAAACATGTGCCTTGAAAGGGACTGTGACAATACACAGGACATCTGCTAATGATCTCAAATTTTGATTGGCTTCACATGGGAGGTTTGCCTCAGCATCACCGTAAATCAGAAATGACCTGAAAGACACACAACATCAATTCCCTAGACTCAGGACTGTTTCATATTCATGAACCCTATGTAGTCCTTAGTTTAGGGAGTACATAGATATTGTGAAAGTCCCCCAGTCCCCAGTTACTGGGCAGCAGAACCATTAAATCAATTATTTAGTAAAAGTCCCACCTGTCCCCTTGCATGACAAGGAATTGGGGCAGAGACCCAACTTTTGCCTGTCATGTTAGAGATTACTCATGAGAGGAGCAGGAACCTCATTTAGCTGCTTCCTGATCAAGAGGACAACAGAACCACATTGACCATAGTGACTGGGGATTTACACTGACCATAGTAAGTGGGGATTTAGGGGAATTGGGATGGGAGTCACTCCGTTAGCAGTGTAACTGTACTGCAGTACTTAACACATTTGCAACTTCCCAAAAGGATTTCAGACAAATATAACAGGGAAGGAAGATGAAAATCCTACAGCAACAAATTAGAGGGAGAGATAGAAAATAAAATAAGAGAAAGGAAATAATTAAAACTGATGACCTCAAGTTTTATTATTTAAACCATCAGATTTTAATATAATTCAGTTCCTCCCACTCTTTACAAAAGCTAATCAAGACAAAGTGTATCTGCATTCAGTTTCCCAGGCTTTATCTGTTTTGCTGCAGATTAAACAGTCTTCTTTCCTTCCTTACCTGTTTTTGCTTTCTTTTCTTCATGCATTTCTTTGTTTATTGATTGTAACTCTATAGAAGGCTTTGGCGTTACTCATCATATTGGTGAACAGTAGCTTTCAAGTCTTCCACAAATTATCCATTGCATTTAGGTTTGGGCTTAGACTGGGACATTCTACAACAGGTTCTTGTTTTAAACCTCTCCTCTCATGTTACTTTGGCTGTGTGTTTAGAGTCATTCCTACTTTCTGTCCCAGTTAAAGGTTATTTGCAAACTGAAACAATTTTCCCCCTAGAATTGCCCTGTATTTGATTCCATCCATTTTGCCCTCAGTTCTGACCAGATTTCTAGTCCATTCTGAGAAAAAGCATACTGATTCTGCCACCATCATGTTTCTTTGAGGGGATGGTGTTTTCAGTGTGAAGAGTACTGTTGGCTTTACATCACACATAGCATTTTCTGACTCAATCCTAAAGTTAAATTTTGGTCTCATCAAAAATAACTTTTTCACACATGCTTTTCTGCAAGCTCCAAATGGGCTTTGATATGGGCTTGTTTCAGCAATGGGTTTCTTTTCACTACTTTTCCATTAAGCTTAATGGACAGTTATTCCCTGGATGATTTCCTCCATCTCAGCTGCAGATCATTCCAACTCGTCAGAGTTACCAGTGGCCTTATAGTTGCTTCTCTGACAAATGCACTCCTTACTTGGTCACCAGGATTTGGTAAATAGTTATATCTAGCCAAGGTTGTAGTTCAGTTGTATTATTTCCATTTTGTAATAATGGATTTAGTGGGGGGAAAAATTCCTAGTTTTTGATTTTTTTTAAAAAATAACCTAATCTTGACTGTTGATTTTGGATTAACTTTATACTGAACTTATTGTAACAGCCTCTTGCTCTTCGTGATGCTTGTTTAGATAATCAATCTTTGGGGCCTTCCAGAAATTAGAGTATTTACACTGAGATCATGTGGCACACAAATGGACTCCATTAGTCTCCTTATGTGACTTCTAGAGGCAGTTTGTTGCACCAGAGCCTATTTAGGCAAGTCACAGCAAAGGGGAAGAATACTTATGCAACCAACATGCTCTGCTTCATTTCTGTTTACTTAACTTTTGTGCCACAGTAAAAATATTTGGCACCTTAACAGTGTGGGGTATCTTGCCAATTCAACCCATTTCACTTCTGAGTTGTAACACAACAAAATACTGAAAAGTCAATGTGAGTACTTTTGCAATGCACTGTGTATTGTACTGTGACTTCTTTTGTAAGCATTGTTCTTGTTGTTGGTGATGAGAGTGACAATGATAATTTTTACTTCCAGTTTTGGGAATGTCAGATCTGCAATCTTTCTTGGACCATCTTCCAAACTTGGAGAATTCCACAAAATTTCAGTCCAAGCAATTAAAGTGTAAGCAGGATTTGAGAGCCAGCATGGCATAGTGGCTTGAGTGCTGGACTATGACTTTGAAGACCAGGGTTAGATTCCCCACTCAACCATGAAACCCACTGGGTGACCTTGGGCAAGTCACATGCTCTCAGCCTCAGGTGAAGGCAATGGCAAACCTCTTTTGAACAAATCTTGCCAAAACCCCACAAAAACCCATGATAGGGTTGCCTTAGAGTCAGCATAAATTGGAAATGACTTGAAAACACACAACAGCAACAATTGCAGTAAGATTTTGTTGTCTAAATGGACAAATGTTTGCACATGCTGAGTTAGGCATATCTCATGTCTTTCAGAGTGTCATTGCCTGGAAGAGCAAACCAGCCTGTAAAGAAATGTCTCCTCTAGCTACAGCCACTTCTCATTCTTTATTGGCCTACCTACCATCCCTCACAGTCTGTAGAGGGTTTGGTTTATTGCTTTAATGGGCAGGAATTGGGACTTTCAAATTACCATGTTCCCAGTGCCTTCTTTTATTCACACACACCCTATATATTGGTTTGGATTGTGGCACTGAACATTTACACTGGCTAGTTATTTGGAGGGCATTAGAGCTCAGGTAATAAAATTGAGCACCCCAAAACACCTCAAGGTGGAAGAGGCTTCACCCACTCTGGGCACATCTTTCTTTTGACTCATTGGGTATTGTTGGACTAGATTCCAGAAAGAGATGGTAAGCTGATGGAAAAACAATTAGAACTAGATTGACACTATGATCATGGGCACCTCTGGTTAGATTGAAAACATAACTCTGAACTGTATTTCACTATTTTGCAGATCACTGTAAAGAGTTAACAAAGTATGACCCTAATCTGAGTGTTGGGTTAGGCTGAGTGTTGGACTAGGACTCTGGGAGACTACTAGTTGAATCATCCTCCACACTGGGCTAGTCACACTCTCTAAACCTAAGAGGAGGGCTATATCAAAACTCGTCTGAATAAATCTGCCCTAGCAGATAGTCGGATAAAGTTGCCATGTGTCAGTATTCTCCAAAAGCACAACTCTGTCTGCATGGGCCAAGTGCAATGTTCTCCTCTTCCCACATTCCCTCAGCAGGGAGAGTGGACAACACACAGCTCAAAGCCCAGTTCTAGTGTTAGCAGACCAGACAATAACTGACCTGTTCAGCAGTGGAACCCAGGTTTTAAACCCCTTTAGCATGTGTTTTTAAGTCCCTGTTTGCTCTGGATTTTCCAGGAAGATCCAGAGCCCTCCATTCTGAAGTTAGGTGGCTGAACACATGTGCATCCATCCCACTGAGTTATCCAATGCATCTGCTGTTGCTGGCAGTTACTCACTCTGAGGTCAGAATGATGTACCTGGCCATGTGACAATCACTGGGTGCCTCATTTTGACTTCACAGTGAAGTAATCTGCAGCATAAGCAGATGTGTCAGGTGGCTCAGTGGGGCACACGTGAGGTCAGCCATCATGCTTCAGAATGGAGGACTTTGCAACTATAGGAAGATTGGGGCAACTCCAGAGCTAAAATAATCTAGACTGCCCTACTTCAGTGCAGACAGGCTTCAGTCTACTGAAGTCCTGGTTCCTACCTCTTTCTTCCAAGTGGATGTGCTGTACTTTTTTGTCAAAGCTGAAGTTTTCATTCTCTAGGTATTGAAACCTGAGCAATGTATCATAAACTCTTCATGTATTCTTGATGTGTTTCTTAGAGGCTCAAGTCAGATGTTGGCAATCTTATGTGAGAAAGATTCTCATCTCTAAGAGAGTTACAGAAGTATGTCCGCAGCAAAAGGAAGAAGAAGGAAACAGTGGGGCCACTGCGTGCAGAAGATGGCAAAATGCTCACAGGAGACAGAGAAAAGGCAGAATTGCTCAACACCTTCTTTGCTTCAGTCTTCTCAGAAAAGGCAAAGGATGCTCAACCTAAGGATAATGGAGACAGAATAGAGGAAATTCAGCACAGAATAAGTAAAGAGGTAGTACAGGAATACCTGGTTAACCTAAATGAATATAAATCTCCAGGACCAGATGAACTACATCCTAGAGTATTAAAAGAACTGGCAAATGTAATATCAGAGCCATTGGCAATAATCTTTGAGAACTCCTGGAGAACAGGAGAAGTCCCAGCAGACTGGAGGAGGGCAAACGTTGTCCCCATCTTCAAAAAGGGAAAAAAAGAGGATCCCAACAATTATCGTCCAGTTAGTCTGACATCAATTCCAGGAAAGGTCCTAGAGCAGATCATTAAGCAGAGAGTCTGTGAACACTTAGAGGCCAATGCCATAATCACAAAAAGCCAACATGGGTTTCAGAGAAACAAGTCATGCCAAACGAACCTGATCTCTTTTTTTGATAAAATTACCAGCTTGGTAGATGAAGGGAATGCTGTGGATATAGTATACCTCGATTTCAGTAAGGCCTTTGACAAGGTTCCCCATGACATTCTTGCAAACAAGCTTGCAAAATGTGGGATAGACAAGTTAACTGTTACATGGATTTGTAATTGGTTGAGTGGCCGAACTCAAAGGGTGCTCAACAATGGCTCCTTTTCATCCTGGAGAGAAGTGACCAGTGGGGTCCCACAGGGTTCTGTCCTGGGCCCAGTGCTATTCAACATCTTTATTAACGATTTGGATGACAGAATTGGGGGCATACTTATCAAATTTGCAGATGACACTAAACTGGGAGGAGTAGCTAATACCCCAGAGGACAGGATCAAAATTCAAAATGACCTGAATAGACTAGAAAGCTGGGCCAGTGCTAACAAAATGAAATTCAATGCGGAGAAATGTAAGGTTCTGCACTTAGGGCGGAAAAATGAAATGCACAGATATAGGATGGGGGACACCTGGCTGAATGAGACCACATGTGAAAGGGATCTAGGAGTCCAAGTAGACCATAAGCTGAACATGAGTCAACAGTGTGATGCGGCAGCTAAAAAAGCCAATGCAATTTTAGGCTGCATCAATAGAAGTATAGTTTCTAGATCAAGGGAAGTTATAGTGCCACTCTATTCTGCTTTGGTCAGGCCCCACCTGGAATACTGTGTCCAGTTCTGGGCACCACATTTCAAAAAAGATGTGGAGAAACTGGAGCATGTCCAAAGGAGGGCAACTAAGATGGTGAAGGGTCTGGAAACCTTGCCCTATGAAGAACGCCTCAGGGAACTTGGGATGTTTAGCCTGGAGAAGAGAAGGTTAAGAGGTGATATGATCGCCCTGTTCAAATATTTGAAGGGATGTCATATTGAGGAGGGAGCAAGCTTGTTTTCTGCTGCTGCAGAGACTAGAACGCGGAACAATGGATGCAAACTGCAGGAAAAGAGATTCCACCTCAACATTAGGAGGAACTTCCTGACAGTAAGGGCTGTTCGACAGTGGAACACACTCCCTCGGAGTGGGGTGGAGTCTCCTTCCTTAGGGGTCTTTAAGCAGAGGCTGGATGGCCATCTGTCAGGGATGCTTTGACTTGGAGTTCCTGCATGGCAGGGGGTTGGACTGGATGGCCCTTGTGGTCTCTTCCAACTCTATCATTCTATGATTCTATGATTCTAAGTGTTTTTTAAAAAACCTCAAAGTCATTGTAGCCTGATTCTCCCTTATCCAGAATTCCAAAATTTGAAACTCAAAAATGCAAAACTTTTAAAATGAGTGGTTGAGATAGTGACACCTTTGCTTTCTGATTAAACTTTGTTTCATGCACAAAACTATTTAAAAATTTGTATAAAACTACCTTCAGGCTATGTGTATAGGTTGTATATAAAACATACATGTATTATGTGGTTACATTTGGTCCCATCTCCAAGACATCTCATTATGTATGTATAGTCACCTCTCCTTTCTTGCAGACTTGTGGTCTTCAATATTCACGGAGGGGCGACCTTTGCAATTTTCAATGGGATGCACCTCAGTGGGCATGCACCCCATTCAAGCCTATGGGGCTTGAATATTGGCAAGTCTTCATTTTTTTGGGGGGGGGGGTCCTGAACAGATCCACTGTATATGTAAATACAGATATCCCAAAATCCAAAACAACACAAACAGATTGTCCTTTGAGTGCAGAGTTGTGTGTACCAAGAGGTGTGTCTAGGATCCTTTCTACTTTCCTGTCTCTCTCATCTGTGATGGAAGAGGCTGTTCCATCACCATTGTCTAAGCAAGTTTTCACTGCTAGTCTGGATGGCTTCTCTAAATGGAATATGTCTTAAAAGGACACTATCAGTCCAATACAGAAAGGCAAAAAGGGGTATGTTCATGCCAACATTAAGGTATGCCTTTAGATGACCCACACCTAAATGCTAGCATGAATGTGTCATGTTTGTGCCATATCCAGGGAAAAGTGGCATTAAAAAGAAGCAGCATTTTACTGGTTATTTTAAAAAAGAGCATACCTTCATGAACACAGGAGCACCAGAGCAGCATGAAAGGGCCACCATATATTTAAGGCTCACATTTATGTACACCAGCATAGGTGTGGTGGAAGGTTCAAATTAAAGTGTCTAATGCCCCCCAGGTGTGGACACTGAGGCGCAGGTGCAGCGGAATTTCAACTTTCCAAACCCTAGCCCCAGCCCTAACCTGAACCCTACGCATGCACTGTAGGGACAGTGGGACGCTGTAAGTGTTGCTGCCAGATGTTTTGCCTGGAGAAAGTGATAAGGGGAAAGTTTCACTTTTAAACTGAACCCTGAACAAACATTCCAGTGCCATTTTCCCTATGTCCCTGAACATCTTGGCAGGTCTTTAGCAGACCTCTGTCACAGTTCCACTTTGGCACTGGGCAGAATGTCAGAACCATCCACAAGCATCCCAAAAAGAGGAGGAAGGATGTCATGGCCTCATGCGGAGATGGCTGACCTCATAGGTCTATGGACACAACCACATATGTTGAAGAAATTGACCAACTCCTACTTGAATGCAGAGATATATCAGGAGGTGGCAAAAGGCATGAGAGCTAAGAGCCACCAACACAGTTGGGAGGAGTGTTGTTGGAAGTGCAAAAAGCTCAAGGGAGAGTACAAGAAGATTTGGGACAACAGGGTCAAAAGTGGTAAGAGTGCCACCACCATGCCCTTCTACAAAGAACTTCATGCCTTGATTGGCAAGGATGGGAGGATAAGACCCAGCAGAGTATCTATTCTATTCTAGATGCTATTCAATATTTATATGAAGCCACTGGGGGAAATAATCCATAGAAATGGGGCAGGGTGTTATCAGTATGCTGATGACACCATAATATATTTCTCCATGTCTCGGTCAGCAGCCATGACGACAGATGGCATTTCTCCCCTCAATCAATATCTTGAAGCTGGACAAGGAAACACCAACTCAAGCTGAATCCAGATAAAACGGAAGTACTTACAATAGGGACCCCCAAACCAGGTTTTTGGTTGCAACCTCCAGTCCTGGACGAGGTCAAGCTCTCCTCTAAGGACTGTCTTCGCAATCTGGTGGTGCTCCTAGATCCATTGCTTCACATGATAAATCAGGTGAATGCAACAGTCAGGAGCACCTGTTATCAGATCTGGCTGATACACCAGCTGTGCCCTTTCCTGGAAGTAAGGGACCTAGAAACTGTAGTACATGCCCTGGTAACCTCACAACTCGATTTCTGCAATGCATTCTACATAGGGCTATCTTTGTACCTAGTCCGGAATCTACAGTTAGTACAAAACAGGCTGATCACTGGTAAAACTAGAAGTGATCATATTACACCTATTCTGAAATCTCTTCACTGGCTGCCTATTGGTTTCTGGGTGCAGTACAAAGTGTTGGTGATTATCTTTAAAGCCCTACGTGGCTTGGGTCCAACCTATCTAAGGGATCACCTACTTCCATACAATCAGCCCTGCACACTCAGGTCATCTGGGAGGAATTTATTGCAACCCATAAAAACCAGACTAACTGCAATCTCCCAGAGGACCTTCTCCGCTGCTTCTCCCAGACTATGGAACACCTTGCTGGAGGAGATCCATCAAATAACCAGCCTAAACAGCTTCAAAAAAGCTGTCAAGACGGATCTCTTCAGGCCTTCTCAGAATAGTTCCATCTAATTTCTGTACTCTCCCTACTTTGTATGAATTATTCCAATATATTTTAGTCATGTAAGCCACCTTGATTGCTGCAGCAGAAAGGTGGGGCATACAAATAAAGTTTATATTATTATTATTATTATTATTATTATTATTATTATTATTTTAGTATCCACCAGTGGTGAACTTGTAAGAGTCCCAGTGGGCCAGCCAGCCAGAGGTAAAACTGTGGAGGACCATCTGAGTAAGAATGTGCCCAGGAACTTTTCATATTTTCTCAAGGTAAGATGTGCCAGGGCCCCTGGGGGAAAGGATGCAGGGGAGAGGGGGAAGACATGGCACCAGGATGGGCATAGGGCAGAGATGACCCTCAGCCCTTGTCATGCAGATGACCAGGATGAATCCCCTGACTCAGATGACACATCCTGCAGTCAGAGAGATGTGAACTTCTCTGCCCAGAGATAATAAGCCCATGTTCGGGAGGGGACCTCTACATCTTCCATAAACAGACCACCATCTCATGATAGGGAGGGGAGCACTACATCTTCCACTCTCAGTAGCTTCCGTGACCACTCTCTTGTCCCATGAACCAGTACAGCAGTCAGAGATGACACTGAGGGCAAAGAGACTGCATACGGTAAAGTCTTTGTCTATGATGACAAGAAATGCATACTGTCACATATGCACTGGAAGCCAATAGGCAGGGCACGGCACAGCAATATCTGCATGGCTTTTTGTCTGACATATTATACGCAGGTTTGCAGATGTCCCTTTGCTTTGGCATGCTGGCATTGGAGGGCTGCTGGAGCAAGGTTTTTGTGGGTGTCCCTTGCATGTGCATTAGATGCATGGATCCAGTCTTTCTACACAACCCTCCCTTGCCTGTACCCCTCCCCTTCTCCTTCCCATCCCTGCAGGATGTGTTTTGTGTTGAAGCAGGGCCATCCTCCTGGCTGTGGAGGAGGGGTCTGTGCAGCAGGGCAGAGAAAAGAAAGGCAATCGCTGGAGGATGGCTTGCATGGTCTCCAGCACCTTGCCCATGCCCTTCTCCAATGCAGCCACTCTCTGCTTGAGCCAATGATCTGTGGGGAATAAAAAGAGGATCATTAGGACAGAGCTGTGCACTCCATCACCCACTCCCACAGGCAGGGTTTCTGGGTGCCCCCCCCACTCCCTCCCCTGCTTTATCTACCACTCTTACCTCTCTGCCCCTCTTGAAGGAGCTGGTCCAGGGCCCTGGCATCCAAGGCCATGTCCCCCTCCTGGCATCTCAGGTGGTGACTAGGGCCAGGCTCTTCCTCAGCAGCAGCAGCTTTTGTAAAAGGGAGAGACAGGTTACCAAGTTAGCATGGGGGAGAAGGGACAGGATTGCTGTGGAGGCTGCACTCATGTAACCACCACCCCTCCCCTTGGGGATCTACCTGCTGCCAGAGAAGGCTCCTCTGGCTGCGGAGAGGCCACAGAGCCTGGCTGTGGCTGTGTCATCCTCAGGGACACCATCATCATCCCCCAAGGATGAAGGAGAGGATGACCTGGCACTGTGCCCTCTCTCCATCTGCCTTCACCACCGCCACTTGCCTGCAGATAGGAAGAGGTGGCATCCATGGAGGAGGGAGGGGAGGACTAGGGAAGGCAGAAACTGGCATTAGGGAGCATGGTAAGGGCTGTAACCTATCTGGAGGACAGATATCCTCCCACCTCAGCCAGGCTCCATGAATCCAAAGGTCGCACAACCTCTCAAAAAGTGATGGGCACTTACGGACTGAGGGGTGCTCCCCATAGTCCTCCAGGGTTTCAAATCAGCCTTCAGTGCCTTAAATTTCATGTGGCACTGAAAGAGATTTCTTTGAAAGCCCTATTGCCTGAGGACTCGGGAGGACTGGTTTTAGTACCCCCAGTTTGATTGGTTTGTGCTAGCCATCACCTTTTGGGCTGTGGCCTCTGGCATCAGGGCCTCAAGGAGGATCCCAACGTCCTGGTTGGTCCAGTCAGCAATCCTTACTGGGACCCTCTCTTTGCTGCTGCCATTATTGCCATCCTGAAGATGTGCAGAGGATCGCAGGGGCATATATGGGTACTTTCCTAATCACTGTGTCTGACCTCTCCAGTTCTGGATGCAGTAAATCCACTAGCCTGTGAAAGATGGCATGGGGCATTCGGAAGTCTAACCTCCATTGCTCATCAGACCAGATGCATGTGACAAAGTTGTCCCACCAGTCAGTGCTTCTAGGAAGCTTCCATTAGTGGTGTGTCTGCCTCTTCTCAGACATAGCGATGGCACTACCAGCAGCACACTACTTGACCACTGAGGTACCTACTCTAGCTGTTGTCTCTGGTGTGTCATCAGCAGTGTCATCCATGTCTGTGGCTGTTGAAGTAGTCATTGCAGCAGCGGCTTTGGCTGTGTGTTGCAGGCTGAGTGCCAGCGCAGGCCACACAGGAGAGGTGCCGCTTACACTGTGCAATTGCTCCGTCTTCCTTTAGGGCATTCTGTGAGCCAGAAGTATGGTTGCTGGGATTGAGATACGGCTTCAGATGAGCCGCATTCATTTTCCCCCAGTGCAGTTGCCCCATGTGGCTTCACCATGCCCCCGGGACCAGCAGTCTGGTTACTAAGCATTCCCCCTGACCATCTGTATAGCCCCTATCATTTCCTTTACCTCAGGCAGCAAATATCTTGAAGTGGCCTTTGATTCTGGTGTGGTACTTTTTAAAAAAGAAATAATAAATACTATAATGTGGGGAAGTATTTACTGCAAGTGGTCTTGGAAAATGCACTTTTAAAAGGAAAGTTGAGATTCTAACAATAGTTCAACTGTCCAGAGAAGCCCTGAAAACCTGTGTATTTGAGAAACAGAGTAATCACATATAACTGCAGGACATTGTAGTGTTCTCAGAATAACTACTTCTCTCTTTTGAGTTAGTTCTGCTTTGGGAAGGACTAGCTGGCTCTGGACTAAACTCATTACAGCAGTGTGGCTCTCCCCTGGATTCACAGCTGAGGAGAAAATCTTACTGTTATCCTTTCCAGCTAAAAGACAGCAGTATTCTTTTAATTTCCACACTGATTCTGCTTTGCTGATTTGACATTTGAATAAATTCAGTATTTGTTATTTTTGATTTGGTTGCAGGGACAAGGGGAGGCAGCTAAGGAGCATATAATAAACTGACAATCTGATTCCTCATTTAAGTGGATTTTTACACTATCCAGTCGAAAACTGTGAGGAGCTTTTTATGACTCACTCTTAAAAGAATTTCACAGCTTGATTGACTTTTTTTTTTTAGTTAAGAAAGAAAAATAGTATCTAGGAAGTCTACTGACTTTTTAGAATAAGGTTCAGTTAGAACATTCTGTTGGAGTGGGGGATTTGGAATGATTTTGAATGATATCAGCCATATCTGAACTATAAAACCTAGAAGGCAAGATGAAGAGACAGACTTATGGCCAATTATATAAACCATATAAAGGAAAAAAATATACACACTGACCTGAAACATCTTGCAGCAGACATAAAAGTGTGAGAAGCTATAAGAGATCAACTTATACATGGAATCACTAAACAAATAAAGGCTTAAAACCAGTTGTTAGTTCTAACTAGGGCTGCATCTGCACTGCAGAAATAGAAATAATGCAGTTTGACACTGCTTTAACTGCAATGGCTCAGTGCTATGGAATTCTGGGATTTGTAGCTTTGTGAGATATTTAGCTTTACCTGTCAGAGAGATCTGGTGCCACAACGAATTGCAAATCTCAGGATTCTATGGCACACTGGCACTGAGCCATGGCAGATAAAGTGGTGTCAAACTGCATAACTGGAGAGCTAATGGTATCCTGGTTTAAGCATTGGACTAGGACTCCAGGAAACCATGGCTCCTGCTAAGCCATGGAATCCCACAGCATAGCCTTGAACTAGTCTCACTCTCACAACCTCAGAGAGAGACAATGACAAGCCTCCTCTGAATAAATATTGCCAAGAAGCCCTAATATGAGGGTTGCCATACGCTGGAGGCCTAACTAGAGTAGATCCACTGAATTAATAGGAGCTTTGTAAGTCACCAGTTATTCATGTTTCATTGATTCAATACAAAGGTGGGGAGCATGTGGCTCTCTAGATATTGTTGAACTGCAAGTCCCAACCTTCTTCATAACTGGCTATCCTAGCTAGGGCTGCTGTAGGGTCACACCACCACCACCTCATATTCAATGATTCCACTCTAATTTAGATTAACAATTGGATTTAGCCTAAAGCCTAAAGTAGATGTGACACTAACCAAATCAAAATGTAAAAGCTTCTTGGTAAGACTGAGTGAATAAATGTTTGTGAGCATGTATAGCCAGGGCAAGTAATATTACATTCTCACCTTTTCCTTGAGCAGTGTGAGGGAAATATTTATGATTTAGCTGGTGCTGGCTTTCTTGAAGGAGTGATTCCTGTATGATAGGAATAAAGACACTTCTGATGTTGGAGTTTATCAGATGACGGAAACTGGAAGTATAATTTAATGGCAATTCGAACGCAATCATGGGGTTTCATGTTATTGAGTATTAAAGTATCTCACGCAATTTCAGGCAAAAGGGAAGTCATTCCGAACTCAATAATGGGTTTTATGTTATTTCGTATTAAAGCCTCTCACACAATTTCGGGCAATGGGGGGGGTCATTTTCAGGCAATGCAAAGTCATTCTGAATGCATTCTGAATGCAACTGGAATTCATGTAAATTCGCTAAACTAGCGAATTCACATGAATCCCAATTGGCTCCATTTGAAATAAAGAGAAATTCCTCCCATCTGATAAACTCCTTTGTTGCAGTGTAACTCTCATCAGCCAGTGGTGAGCACTGATGAAGGTTGCTGTACAACAACATGGAACATGGAAGCCCTGTTTAAATATTTGAAGGGATGTCATATTAAGGAGGGAGCAAGCTTGTTTTCTGCTGCTCTAGAGACTAGGACCCAGAACAATGGATGCAAGCTACAGGAAAAGAGATTCCACCTCAACATTGGGAGGAACTTCCTAACAGTAAGGGCTGTTCGACAGTGAAACACACTCCCTCAGAGTGTAGTCGAGTCTCCTTGGACACCTTGGAGGTCTTTAAACAGAGGCTGGATGGCCATTGTCAGGGATACCTTGATTGAGAATTCCTGCATGGCAAGGGGTTGTACTGGGTGGCCCTTGTGGTCTTTTCCAACTCTATGATTCTGTGATTCTATGATTCTATGTGTTCTCTGTTGCAGACATAAAATGTTTTTGTAGAATATATGGGGAGAGAAACATCGAAGACAAAAAGCACATCACTCCATTATTCCCACAACTGATCTTCAAGAAAGGGACAGCACTGCCTGCTCAGTTGCTTTCATCTTAATGCTCCTTAGTTCACCCTCTTTCATTTTTCCAATAATATATTTGCCACATACACATGCACGCACACATGCACACACACACACAAACATATTTGTAAAGCAGTAAAACAAGTTTGAAGAGGAGCAGTAAGACTGAGAATGAGAAGTTTGAAATTACTTAGATTTCTCTGTTTCCCTGTCCCCTGAAACCTGCTTCTATTTCTACATGCATATACAGAGAGAGTTTATAACATCTTTAGCTGAAAGGAAAGGCAGTAGGGAAGGTGTGTCTCCTTCCCACAATGGCCCTCACATTCCAGGGATTCCAGAATACTCTTACATGAAAGAACCATTCCTTCAACACTTTCTGAGTCATGAAAAGGCAATTCCATCCAAAAGGAATATGGCAAAACAGGGGAGTATGACTGTCATTATGTCAGGATAGTTATTAACCAGGAGTCATTGGTATTTCTGGGAGATGAAGATGATGTTTGGTGCCTTGCCCATTACCATTTTACTCCATCAAATTGTGGAAGCATAGAGATTGGAGTGACCACAACGGCCATTCAATCAAACCCTCTCCCATGTGGGAAGACACAATCATAGCACTCCTCCTGATGGATGGCCATTCAGCCTCTGTTTAAAACTCTCTGAAGGAGACTCAGCCATACACCAAAATAACATATTCCACTGTCATACAGCTCTTATCATCAAGAAGTCCTTTCTAATGTTGAGGTGGAATTTCTTTTACCATAGCTTGACTCCATTGCTCCATGTCCTAGTATCTGTAGCAGAAGAAAGCAAGCTCTCTCCATCCTCAATATGGCATCCTTTCAAATATTTAAACATGGCTATCATGTCATTTCTAAACCTTCCTTTCCCCAGGCTAAACATATCCATCTCCCTAAGCTGATGCTCCCGGGGCATGGTTTCAAATCCTTTCCCCATCTGGTCAACCTCCTCTGGAGACACTTCAGCTTGTCAGCGTCCGTCTCGAATTGTAAGGGCCCAAAACTGGACACAGTATTCCAGGTGAGGCCTGACCCAACCAGAATAGAGTAGCACTGTTGCTTCCCTTGATCTAGACACTATACTCCTATTAATGCAGTCTAGAATCATACAGTATTGGCTTTTTTAGCTGCTGCATCACACTGCTGACTCACGTTCAGCTTGTAGGCTACTATGAGCCTGAAAAGACTGGCACTTTGTGCCGGACTGCAGGCAAACTAGGGCTGAACTAGGGCTGAGCATTCATACACTCTGAGCCCTAGTTTTGCCATCCAGGCGCCATCTTGGCATGTGCCCATACACACGGGGCGCACCATGATGATGCTCCTCAGGCACAGCGCTACACACAAGGAGTGTAATCATGGTGCACGAGCGTGCCAATGGCACCCCTTCAGGGACACAAAAAGAATTCACCCAGAAGCAGGTTCTTTTTGGTCCCTCTGGAGGCCGCGGTGGCTGGTTGTTGCTGTCTTCTTCTGGGTCAAAAACAGGTGGCATTTCGCTGCCCATCTGTCAAGCCCCCAAGTTTCCTAGATTCTTTTCACATAATGATTGTCAAGCCAAGTGTCCTCCATTCTGTAGCTGTGCATTTCATTTTTAGTGACCAAGTGTACTATCCAAGATGTCTCCCTGTTGAAATTCATGTTGTTAATTTTGTCCCAGCTCTCTAATCTGTTAAGGACATTTTGAATGCTGATCCTGTTCTCTGAGGTATTAGCTACCCCCCCCTCCCTAATTCAGTGTCATCTGCAAATTTGATAAGCATGCCCTCTATTCCGTCATACAAAATATTTATAAAAAGATTGAATAGCACTAGGCCCAGGACAGAACCCTGTGTCATCCTGTTAGTCACTTCTCTCCAGGATAAGAAGAGCCATTACTGAGCACTGTTTGAGTTTGGTCAGTTAACCAATTACAAATGCACCTAACATAGCATTGGCTAGTCCACAGTTTACTAGCTTTTATGCAAGGATCTCATGGGAAATCTTATCAAAGGTCTTGCTGATATCAAGATATGCTATATTCATAGCATTCCCTTCATCTATAAAGCTGGTGACTCTATATAAAAAGAGAAAATAAACTGGTTCCTCCACATTCACTGAGATTAAGAGCACAAGACCCCTGTGAATGTGGGAAAACTGCAAATAATAAAAACATTATGGGGCTGTACAGACAGCCCAAAAGGGGCAGGCTGTAGGCACCCAGAAAAGCACCGGGATGGGGCCAGGGGTGCCTCACCGGCAGCTACAGAGGCCCCATTCCACCACTTCTCCAGGTCACAGAGAAGCGGCAAACTGCTGCTTCTCTGTGGCCTGAAAGTGGGGTGCAGCAGGTGCCCTAGGTGCCCGCTGCACCCCACCATCCATGGCGGTCCTGAGGGGAGAAAGGGGCCACCACCGAGGCCCCTTTCCTCTCAGGGTCCATGTAAAGGCCGCACCAAGGACCAGCGCCAAAAAAGAAGCTCCATTTTGGAGCTCCTTTTGGTGCTGCAGAAAGGGCACCCTAAGTGCCCTCCTGTAGTGCCATGAAGCCATCATGGCACGCATGTATGGAGAGCGCCATTTTAAAATGGCGCCGCCCATACATGCTAGGGTTAGGGAGCGTGCAAATGCTGCACGTTCCCTAACCCTAATCCTGCCCCACAGACTGCCCTTTCGGGCCATCTGTATTGGGCCAATGTTTTTACTTAAGAGAACACCTCTCTAGGAAACACTAGGTCCTCCAGTGCAACTCTGTGGTTTACATCTGCCAGACATTGACCATAGAACTGCACTGGAGTAACTACAAAGTGTTCTCTTTAGAGATTTCAAGGTCATTCAGTGTGACTTTTGGTAACTTTTGGACTTGTGCTGGAGGACCCAGATATTCTTAGAGAGAACATATTAATAAAATCCGTGAATAATCGGATCTGCAAAAGACAACACCTCAAATGTGGGGGAATAAGTGTACAATTATTCTGGCATGATTTGTTTTTATGAAAGACATGTTGACTTTACATGTTGACTTTCTAAGTGGTTATAGACATGTTATTTTCTAGGTTATTTCCTACTATTGATGTCACCCCCTCCCCTTTTAGAAGATGTGGACAACATTTGCCTTCCTTCAATCTATGAAAATTCCATGAAATGGAGTCTATGAAATGGAGCATTTTCCTGACAAGCCTTGTGTGTTTTCTTGGCAAGCATATCAAAGAGGCACAGAGTTCAGAGGAAGTTCTTGGATAAGTAAATTCTTAAGCCTCATAATTAAGTTTCATTCATAAATATTAAAGCCTTACAATGTTGATTATCACATGACATAAAAAAATTAAATGTGAAATTTGCTGGGATTCTGAATTTTGTGTTCCACATTTAAGCATTTGTTTAATTGCTTTTTAAAAGAGAGAGCACATCATCTTAGAAAGAAAGAAAAGATCACTGGCTGGCAAGGAGTGGTTCAGTTTCTCAGGCCAACCAAAAAAATTCATTAGGTGATCCCATTTTTCTTTCTTCGTCTTTGTGTGACACATTTCGAAAAAACATACCCTCTGTCCTGTGGGGTATTAACCTCTTCTAATTGCTCAGAAATTCCTCAGGATGGAAGGTCCTGACAATAGCCTGGCCCTCGTAATGTGATAATAGAAACAGGCTCCTCATTCATAGATTTCACGTATTATAAATCATATGGCTGAAGGCTGATATAAAAATTGGGAGAAAAAGAAGAAGTTCTATGAGTCTTGTATATGTCTTTAATTTTCAGAGCAATGGTCTACAACAAACTTTAAAGAACAACTGTAAGACTTTATTTTTGTTATTAAGATTCAGACTATTTAAAAAAAGAATAATAGTAAATAAATACCCAATACCAAAAAAATATTGCATGAACAAATTCCATAATCTGGCAAATAATTATCCTATCAACTTGTATTCAGGACAGATAAGGTATTTTGCCCATTCTAGTATTTAATAAGAAGACTCCAGATTTTATTTAAAAATTCAGTACCATTAAATGTTCCATAGTACTGTAGTTCAAAAGTGGTGACATGATGCACAAGAATAGACTCTCATAGTTTTTTTGCCCACTGATTGTAAGGAAAAAGAACAACTGACATGTTTTAACAGGAAAAATGTAAGATACCACTGTTTGTAATTTTGAGATATCTGATTTAAAATATTGCCTAACAATGTAGTGAGTGGATTCTTGATATACAGTCAGCCTTTGGTATCTGTGGACCTGCCACCCACAGATCCAAGCATCTGTGGATGGCAAGCCTGCATTGTCCCCAATGGTGGTGTGTGCATGCAGCCATACCACCATTGGAGACAGCCCCCATTATCCCATGGTGCCACGTGCATGCAGCCGCACCACCATTAAGCTCCGTTGTCACACATGACACCACAGAACAACAGGGGCTGTCCCTAATGGTGGCACAGTTGCATGCATATACCATCACTGGGGACAATGCAGACTTGAGCCTCTGTGGATTTTGATATCTGTGGAATGGGTCTGGAATGGGTCCCCCATGGATACAATATTTTACTACAGGAGACTACCACCAAATATCATTTGTATCATTGTATCATGTGCCATGTATCATTTCTTGTGCCTCAACACAAACATAGATTGGAGATAGCGGGGAACATTTTAAAAGGACTGTATCCCTCCTAGTTTGTGGACTTCCAAGTCGCGATCTTGAAATTCCATGGATGGGAACACAGGAGGGACAAAATGGATGGCACATGCACCCATGGTGCACATGCAAGGCCACCTGCTGGAGCACGCAACCACTATATCCATTGGGGCTTGGATATTTGTGGCTTTTCCAATTCATGGGAGGGTCCAAAATTGATCCCCCATGAATCAGGAGGGATGACTGTAGTGAGAATCAAGTGTTTTAAAATCTCTACCTACACACATCTATTCCTCTGATTAGTTCCTGAATGTAACATTCTGATCTCTAGGTACTGAAAAAATGGGAGATACAAAATTGCATTCCTTCGAGCTAATTAGACTTGGAAAACAATTACTCCATGATCTATAAAGTCCTTGAATTTAGTCAGATTGCCCTTAAACCAAATCAAATAGCTCCCTCTCCTCCTGTGCTGTTTCAACACTATACGCGCACTGTACTTTTTAAAACTGGAGCAAGAGGGGATATAAACAGAGCTAACACTGATGCTCTTTTCCCCCTGTATCTTGATACAAAGGCTGGCATCTTGTTCGTGAATTATGATGCTCTAAATTGTGTCATTAAAATGTAACCATGCCAATAGTTCAATCCAGTTGCTCAAGATGCATCTGCACTGCAGAAATAATGCAGTTTGATACCACTTTAATTGCTAGGGCTCAATGCTATGGAATTTGTAGTTTTGTGAGATATTTAGTTTTTGCTGTCAGAAAGCTTTGGTGCCACATTGAACTACAAATCCCAGAATTCCATGGCATTGAGCCATGGCAGTTTAAAGCCGTGTCAAACTGCATAATTTCTGCAGTGGAGAATCCCCAATTTTCCTACGATCAGAGTTTTTGTTAACAGTACTAACCTTAGTATGCCTATATTCAGTAGTTAATAGTTTATATATCATTCTATGAGCACATAGTCATATAATTTTCTCTTTATTGGTCTTAGTTGCACTCTCTCCCTTTTCCTGCATCATCTAGTATGCAGTTAGTCTGAGTTTGTTCCTCCTCTATTTTATAGTCTTCTGCTAAGCTTCTGTCCTCCATTTTTAAAGAACACATTACAGAGCCTCTCATCAAGAGATATTATGAAACTTTAGTAGAAAAAAAGCTACTTTATGTGTTTTACAAAACATTGTTCCTGTTTTATTTTTCTACTAGAGCCTGGAGAGGGACTGCTGATGGTGTAGGTTTGGTTGTTGCTCACTTTCTACTAATGAAAGGTTTCTCTGTTTGTGAGATACACTATTACATCTACATTCCCCAGTTGTAGTCCACCTTCGTCACTAGACCTTTCCAACTCCAAATCTCATATGAACCCTTGTTTGAAGCAATTCTGCTATCTTTGAAGAGCTCTGCTTCAAGTCTGCTTCAAAAGGCCCTGAAGAAAACCAGTCTGGTTCCAGATTTGGGATTCATCAAAATCCAATTTACATCTTTAGTGCTTACACCTAGAAATGGATAGACTTCAGATCTGCAAGATTTTCTTTCTTTTTTTTTCTTTTTTCTTGTTTTTTACTAAAATTGTGAGTTCTACCAAGTAGAACTCAAAATACATACATCCACTCTTCTGAGCTCAGATCTGAATGGAGCTTGCAGTTTTTCAGCACAAAAATTATCTCCTGGTTGCTCAAGGCTTTCTTCATCACAATATATATAATTCAGAACAAGGGAAAGGAAGCCATTTTGTTGCTTGTTCCACTGGGAACCAGGAACCTATAACAATCTACTGCAGATCATCTATAGACCTGCCTGTGGGTCCAGATCTACCTTTTACTCATGTCAGAAAAAGAGATGTCCAGAAGACTGGGGATGGGGGTTGAGGAGGGTGCTAAGAAATTGCAAAAAGAACCTGGGAGGCATGGAGTCACAAGACTGCATTTTCTCCACCCTGGTCTACATACTAGTTTCATATAAAAGTGCCAGTTGAAGCTTGAAATGCCATTCCTGCTGATGCCTCATTGTCACCCCACAATTAAGCAGGTGAAGCCCTACTGACTTCAATGGGATGTAAGTACCTTCTTGTATGCTATGACTGAAAGCTTTAGCACCTGAAGAGTTGAATTTAAATTAAATATTTGTTGAATAAACAAAACATAAAACCAACACATTCAAGAACAACTCTTTTTACCAAATTGGAATTTTGTAATGAGCATGTAAGAAAAAATAATGAATTAAAAACAAGACCAAAACCAAACAAGATATGCTGTATGAATGTATGTGGGGGAAATTTCACTGTGGTTTATACCAGTGCTGCACTGTTACTATATCTTTTACCAGATAATGGGGGGGGGGGGGGGGGCACCACGGATCAGTCTTTGACACATTTAATTAACACTTGACTATTGGCGTGATCATAATCTTATCCCCTTCTAATTAGTAGAATCATTAGATATGTGGTTGTCTAAGAATAATTCTGGAAACTAGCTACAAAATGGCTTCATATTCTAAGAACTTCTGAATGAATATCAAATACTGAAAATAATATTGTATATTTCTCCCAGATCAGTGTTTATGCCTCTAATTGTTACATGACTGAAACAATTAGGGCCTAGTTGGTGTTCTAGATGTTAATTAATCTCTTAATGTTACCTTCTCGGGATTATTCAGCATGTGTACATGTGTACTTCTCTTGTCACTGTCCTTCAGTAGGTGACATGCCCTGCATAACTCTTGGTTATTTCAGCATCTGTACTTTAAAGCATGTGTACATATTTTAACATACGTATGTTGTATATGTACAGTGGGCCTTTAGTATCTGCTGGATTCCAGGACCATCTGTGGATACCAATATTTGTGAATGCACAAGTCCCATTGAATACATTGATTTATTTCAATAGTGGATGTGATGGCTTAGTGGTTAAGATGCCAGTTATAATGATCACAAGTTCAGAAAGTTGGCAGTTTGACGCCTAAGAACTGCATGATGGAATGAACTCCTGTGACTAGTCCCAGCTTCTGCCAGCCTAGGAGTTTGAAAGTATGCAATGCAAGTAGCTAGATAGGTACCACTTCAGTGGGAAGGTAACAGTGTTTGGTGCAGTTATGCTGGCCACATGACCACCTGAGCAATCCTCAGACAATGCTGGTTCTCCGACTTAGTAATGGAGATGAGGATCACCCCTACAGTCAGTTATAACTAGACATTCATGTCAAGTATATACATTGCATATGTATCTAATACTTTTTATGTATGTACCATAGGAGCCAGGAGGGTTACTGGTCATAGTCATAGAGATTGGCTAGGGGAAGAAGCTGGGGGTGGCAGCTACTCTGTCTTCCCATGTGTACAAGGGCAACAGGGCACCACTACAGCTGAGCAATGGCCAGGGGATAAAGCTGCAACCCCCCCCCCCCCAGCTGCTTGTGAGAAGTTGTGGAGCAGGTGAGGATGAAAGAAAAACCTCTGCTATCCTGCTCCCCATAATGTCAGTATGCTGGCAGAGGCTCCTCATGTGTGCTTGCTGGGTGTTTTGTCCTTCTAAAACATTATCATGCATTGGCTTTAACATTTGAGGGCTGTGTATCTCAGGGCTGTTGTTAACATATCATAAAGTTGGCTGTAAATTGATCCAAGCTCAGACCACTCCAGTGTTTTGAAATGCCTATTTGACAGATGTGTGTGCTTCAGCTTGCACATGTAATCATTTCATCACTTTCTTTCTTTGGGATAGCTGGGAACATGCCATTACACTGATCCAGCACATATATCTCTGCCCATTTGTTCTTTTCAGCATTCCTCTGTAATATAAGTGTACCTTGTCTCTGTATGCATTGAGTTTGCCCAGAAAGCTGATTTGATCTCTTTGAAAAAGAGGATCCTGGCAATCTTGCAGAATCTTCCACTCTGGCTGTATCTGAACTGCATAATTAATGCAGTTTGACACCACCTTAAGTGTCATGGCTTAATAGTTTACAATTATGAGATTTGTAGTTTTGTGAGATATTTAGCCTTTATGTCAGAGAGCTGTGGTGTCATACAAACTACGTCCCAGAATTCCATAGGATGGAGTTAGTAGAGCTTAGCAGTTTTCACTTACTAATTGAGTGGATTTACTTGGATCCAGCATTTGGGCTTAGGCCATAATTAGCAGAAACTTTCTCCACCTCCACCCCTCACCCCCGATACATCCATGCTAAATTTAACTGTAGAAATACAGTCACAAAATTAAAAAGGGAAGAAACAAGTTTCTAATAAGGACAAGAGTTTCAGAATGCCAGAAGCATCAATTCAGCACCCTTTAACACAAGTTATTCCACTGCTTTTGAAATGATCTACAATCCAACACAACCTTAAGTGCACCGAGGTCTACTGAATTCATTTGGCCCAAGTGCACTTAACTCTGCATTTGGAATGTGTCCCAAATATTCATGGCCGAGATCCAGAGAGTTACTTCAGTCACACCCCAGAGTTTAGGTATGCACGTAGAGTTTTTAAAGAAAACAACCATTCTTGTTTGAATAGTAGGCACTTATACCATGATGTAAGTTGTTTTCAAAAGCCCCTTCAATTCAAAAGCAATTTGCTATATACTTGGCAACAATGGCTTTTTGATTAACAGAAGGACATAGTTCCTTTTGGGTTGTGAAACTAGATATGCAGTTCTTTGGAAATGTGATCCATGCATTGCCCGATAACTCAAAATAGAATCTAACATTAAGTGGGTGGGATAAGTCTACCTTCTGCATTGTGACAAAACTAGAATAGCCACCCTTTCTTTTAAAAGAAGCTGTAGAATCCCCCCACCTCTCTCACACACATACACATGGGAAAATGACTAACTTCACACAGAAATTACTAAATGCAAAGCCATGTTCTGACAGCCCACCACCTTCTGCAGGAAGAGAAGAGTTTGTGGAGGTTAACAACTCAATATAAAGGGGAGTTTACAAGCACTTTGCCTGTCTCTTTTACATAGTGAGTTACTCAGTGATGGAAGTCAGAATAGTAAAGGAGCAAGGTTATGACAGCCATCAAATATTTACCTGGATAGGAGTAGGGTGGTTTAAAATTTGTTCCCAGCTGTTCAACTTGTTATCTTGCAAAATAAAGAAGAGGAAAGAAAGTAAAGAATTAAAACATATGGAGCGAGGATGCCAAATATGAACACGAGAGAAGAGGAGGGAAACTGACTATGCCTTTTGCTAAATAAGGAAAAGGAGAATGAACACTCAGGCATCTGAATTGTGAAGAATGACAAACATTTCTTTCACAGGAATAGTTGATATAGTGTGGAATTTCAGCAAAACCAGCAAGAAATCTTTGTAATTCCTTGAAAAGTCAAAAATGTATTTCATCACATATATGCTGCACCTTTCCTGGGTAATCATGCATACATACAATTGATGCAGAAGAGGAAACCTATAGTTTTGATGGCAATGACATGGGTCTCCCTTTAAACCAAGAGAGGTTCCATCATTAACAATGATCTGTACCAGTGGAAGGTGGGCTGGTCCCATCCCTGTTGTTCTTTCACTGTCAAGCAAAATACCTTTTTTTGTTTACATGAGCATTTGGCAACAGATTGGCTGCTGAGGAAGGCAATTTGAACTCCTGGATTGGGAGATGTACTACACACGCATAACTATGTCTTCCATCCAATTCCCACAAACCCCATTTTTTGTCTTCTGCAGCCCCCTTCAAACACAACCACTTCCTGGCTATTGGAACATTGGGGGAGTGGTAGAGAAACAGCCAGCTATTTCCCTCTAGCTGGACACATTGTGATAACATCATCCTCAAAGGCCTGTAGAAGAACCTTGGGAGTTCCCCATGGGTGCCTGTCATTGCACATGCACATAAAAGAAAATAGTTGGGCACTCTCCCCACCACTCTCCAGTGGCCAGGAAATTGCCGTGTTGGAGGTGCTGCAGCAGAGAAAAGATAGTCGTGGTGGAACTTTGGGCATTGGATGATCAGCACAGAATTAACAAAAAAGGGAGTTATGATGGCACAAGTTGGACTTAGGACATAACAGTGATGTATTCAAGACTTTTACTCCAAGTCTCTGCTTTCATTTCTCAAGTCAAGTCTCAAGTCTTTGCAAGACACAGTGGGCCTTTGGTGTCCAATTGGTTCCAGTACCCCCCATGGATAGCAAAATCTGTGGATGCTCAATTCCCCTTAAATATAATAGTATTATACAGTAAAATTGTGTCCCTTATATTGTACAGTAAAATTGTGTCTAAGCTTGAGACAGGGATTGAGGTCTATTCAGCAGCCTGTCCCCACTGCACATTGGAGGATCCTTCTGCTTCAGGCCCATTGCCTAATGTATTTGCTGTTCTCTGTGAGTAACTCAAGTCAGACTCAAGTCAGTCCCTGAAAAGATAAAGGTTGTGAGTTGAGTCAGTGCATCATTTATTATGAAGTCAAGTCTAAGTCAAGACATTGAAACAACTTGAGTCCGACTTGAGTTTGAGTCAATCAACTTGAGTCTACATCAATGGGATATAATAACTCACTGACAAGATGCCAGCCATTGTGTTTTTATGTCTTCTTGTGAGCTTTCCGGAGTCCTATTGGGAAGAAAGATGAAACATAAAATAAAAATAATAGTTGCTTTGAAAGAAAAGTTTCTGTTCTAACTAGGTTCTCAATTAAATTCTGTCCTATCTATCCTTCTGTATCCCTCTATATCCCTCTGTATCTATCAGACATAAGGCATACAGAAGGAGAGTTTTTGCACATTTAAAAGAGAACCCAGCCTGGAAACCAATGAAGCATGATACTTTGTGGGTTGCTGAGTGTTCAGTATGGCTGAGAAACATGCCAGGGATGGTAAGCTAGTCTTTTTCTGCAAAGGCTGCTTGTAAGCTAGTTTTTCTCAGCACAGACCAGCTGCTCACAACAAGGGTTTATGAGTGGACTAAACTCATCTTCAGTCCAACTTCAGCAATAGAGGATCAGGATTTACAGAATTGTTCTAAACAACTCAGAGCATAACTAACTGTATTCAGTGTGAACTGCATTACATCACTGTCATAACATTTTCTCTCCCAGATAAAATTATTTCCTATTTACAATATGGGGATAATAAATTGTTTTTGGGTTGGAATTTGGTTTCTATGGGCTGCTCTAATTTCCATCCTGGGAATGGGTAGCTCCTCCATATGAACCAGGAAATCATCTATCCAGACAATGGGCTGATGTTCTCTACATCTTTTGCTGAATCTATGGGGCTTTACAGATCGCCCCAAAAGGGTGGTCTGGCGCCACCTCTTTTTACTGCACACCATCGCCGCAGCAATTATATGGAGTGGCAAAGGTGCGCAGTTTAAAGAAAGAGTGTGGAAACCTAGCTTTTTGTGTTGCAGTTGCATTGTCACTGTGTACACCGTATGAATGATGCTGCACAGTGACGACGCCCCTGTCACCTGCTAGGTTGCAAGGTATGTGTAAGATCCGCCCTATATCACCCGTTTGTTTCGGGCCTATGGGATTTTCCCCATTCAACCTCTTTTCTATTCAGTCCTCTTTATTTCTTCCCCATCCCTGATTTCCTGTGTGTTTTTACTCCAATATTTTGACAACACTGAGTGCTCATTAAGCGACATGGTTGCCTTTGAGGTTGGAGGATAGGGAAAGTCTGAACATTTTGGGGATATCTGAAACCCTTATGCCTGAGGATGTCTCCCTCTTGCAAATGACTGTTTCTGTTCTGGCAGCATCTGTCTTGAAGAAACATAACAGAAACATAACGTAACATTTATTTTTTCATAAGGCTTTCTGAATTAGAGGTACCATATATACTTGAATATAAGTTAACCTCTTGTATAAGTTAAGGGCAGGTTTTGGAACCAAAATTAGGGATTTTGATATGAACCATGGATAAGTTGAGAGTAAGACTTGAGAGAATAGAGAGAATGAGAAAATAGTGGGGCTCAGTGCTTCCAGGACAGATTATGCTCTTACCTGTCACCAAGGGATTGTTCCTTTTTAAAATAAGTGTTAAAGTACAGTACTTACATGGACACATGGATAAGTCAACACAGGTTTTTGGGGTCAATTTTTTGACTAAAATTTCTAGATGTATACGAGAGAGAGAGAGAGAATATCATGGTTAACTATTGGCAGGAAAGTTTCCACTCCCAATCCCATTCAGCGTGCTTCTTTCCCCTGGCTCGCCAGCATGGTTCAGAGTGAGGAGAAAAGGTTCTCCAGTGAACCCATAAGGGACTGATGAGAACATGGCTTGTCTTCATATCTTTGTAAACAGTAAATAGTAAAGCATTGCAGAATTGAAGTTAGCTGTAATTATATTCAAACATAAGTGGAATGCTGCTGAGCTTCAACTAACCCACATTAAATATTGCAAAATTTACAGGAAATAGACATTTTTATTGAAATAAATACAACAAAACCCTTTTTAAAAAACACACATAACTGACCATGCCTTTCCCAGCTCATTCAAGACATGCTTCATCATGCCCACACATTATCTCCATGAATTTCTATAGTGCTATATCACTGTACATCTGCTGACCTTTGTAAATGCCAGGGAGACATGCTGTTCTAATGCTGTAAGTGTGATGGCCATAGTGAGTATAACAGGGATGGATCAGGGAAACTACTTAATCAGAATGTTTAATAAAGAACAACTGAATGTGGATACATGGAACAAAGCAATTAGATCTCTTCCTAGTACTTTCTAACAGGAAGACAGCTTGTAGGCATTGCACATACGTCATGTAAATAACAACAACATGTACACATATAATAGAAACATAAATATGGGCTAATTTACTTTAAAATCTACCATATCACATGTTCTCAGATGTGTGTATACATTGCTACACAAGTGAAAGAAGCTGCCCTTTCAACTATATACCTAAATATCATAAAGGCACCAGATCCTGTCTGATCTTGGAAGCTAAGCAAGGTCAACCCTGGTTAGTATTTGGGATGTAAAACACCAAGGAATGTCAGGTGCTGTTGTCTGTATTTCAAAGGAAGGAACTGGCAAAACCACCCCTGAGTATTCAATGCCCAAGAAAACCCTATGAAATTAATGGGGTCATCTAAGCTGACAGGTAACTCAAAGGCACACACACACATACTTGTGAACAAAAATTAAAACTATTGTTGGTCTGATCAGTAATCAATACCACAAAGCATGATTAGGAGCTGTTGTTGTTATTATTATTAACCTTTATTTATATAGCGTTGTAAATTTACACAGTGCTGTACATACAATCTTAAATTAGATGGATCTCAGGCTTACAGTCTAAAAGAGACAACACAAAAGGAAGAGGGGAAGGTGATGGGAAAGGGGGTGAGGTCCAGTGGTTCTTCTCTCCCTTTGGGGCCAGGACCAAGGCAGATGGACTGGAGGGAAGGCACAGCTTCTTAATACATAGTTAAGAGGAGGCATCCTGGGGCAGATTCCCACAATCCTGGGAACGCTTCCCTAAAAATATAGTCTTTAACTTAATTTTGAATCTGGTTAGAGAAGTGATGAGGCGCGCATGTGGGGGAAGAAGGTTCCAGGAGTGAGGGGCAGCAAGTGAGAAGGGACGAATCCGGGACAGAGTAGTGGAAATCCTCGGCTGGGACAGGAGACCTTGACTACCAGAACAGAGGGTACGAGAAGGAGTGTGAGGAGAAAGAAGTTCAGACAAGTAAGGAGGGGCCAGTCCGTGGAGGGCTTTGAAAGTCAACAACAAAAGCTTGCACTGGATGCGGAAGGGGAAGGGGAGCCAATGAAGGGAGGAGAAAAGAGGAGAAACATAGTCAAAGCGGCGGGCAGGTGTGATAATGTGTGCAGCTGAGTTCTGGATGGAGATTAGAGAGAGGAAGCCCTGTCAGAAGAAGGTTACAATAATCTAGTCGCGATACCACTAGGGCATGGACTAGAGTCTTGGCAGTGGAGGCTGAGAGGAAAGGACAGATTTTAGCAATGCTGTAAAGAGAGAATATACAGGTCTTGGCAGTAGCCTGAATCTGGGGAGTAAATGACAGAGAGGAATCAAAAATGAAGCCAAGACTGTGGGCTTGCTGAACCAGTTGAATAGAAATGCCATCAACAGAAACAGAAAAGAAGTATTGAAGGGTGGGCTTAGGTGGGAAGATGAGAAGCTCTGTCTTAGACATGTTGAGCTTCAAGCACCGATGCAGCATCCACTGAGAGATGGCAGCCAGACAAGAGGAGATTTGCTCTTCAACCCCTGGCAATAGGTCAGGGGTTGAAAGATACAGCTGAGTGTCATCGGCATACAGATGATAGGAGAAACCAAAAGAACTGATGAGTTTACCAAGGGACAGTGTGTATAGAGAGAACAGAAGGGACCCTGGACAGAGCCCTGAGAAACTACTACAGATAAGAGAGCAGAGGAGGAAGTCTGACCACCTGTGACCACGGCAAAATATCTGTCTGACAAGTAAGATTTAAACCAGTTGAGAACAGAGTCAGAGAACCCGAGGTCAGAAAGTAAGTCAAGCAAGAGACAGTGGTCCACGGTGTCGAAGGCTGCAGACAGATCTAGAAGAATGAGAATAGAGTAGAGGCCATTCACCTTGGCCTGCAAGAGATCATTTGAGATTTTGGTGAGGGCCATCTCTGTAGAGTGCTGTGGGCAGAAACCAGACTGAAATGGGTTATGGCCATGGATTTTCTCACAGGATAGTTCCTGGGACTGGATAATCTTAGAAACATGTCCTGCTCTCCTAAAGTTACCTACCCTTCCCCAAACTCATAACTTCCATATTGTACATTTCCCAATTCAGTACTATATAACACAGTTCCTTTTAGTAGTGCTATTCTGGGGAAGAAATCCCAGATATTTTCAGTTAGTAATCAAAGAGCTGGGATCTCCAGATGAACACTATAGAATCGAAAGAAACCATGTTATCTTAGCTAGCCTATATTTCACAATTTGTCCTGAGAAGACATAGTCAAATTAAAATCCGTTCCAATCTGTTTTGCAGTCTGATATTCTAGATTTACCATCACATAGGCATATATGCAAAAGTTACTTACATGTTAAATTAGTGTAGAGATTTTGAACACCACTTTGTGGACAAAGTATGTATGTATGTATGTAAATAGTGAGCCCTTGGTGTCTGCTGAGATTTAATTCCAAGACCCCCCACCATGGATACAAAAATCCATGAATGCTCAAATCCCATTAAAAACAGTCGTGTAATAAAATTGTGTCTCTTATATAAAATGGTAAAATCAAGATTTACTGTTTGGAATTTATGTTTTTAAAAAAATACTTTCAAACTGTACTTGATTGGCTCCATGGATAAGGAGGGCAAACTGTCTCTCAGTGTGTGCATCTGTATGTATGTAGGAGTTTATCACACAGGAGGAATTTCTCTCAATTTTGAAAGAAATGAAAGTGAGGCCAGTTCAGAAATGATTGAATTCGCTAGTTCAATGAATTTATGTGATTGCATATTGATGCTGCATCTTGTTCAGAACGACTTCCCATTGCCTGAAACTGGATGTGACAGTTTCTCACACAATAATGTGAAACCCCATGATTGAATTCCAAAGGACTTCCCATTGCTTGAAAATGCATGTGGTAATCTCTCATGCAATAATGTGAAACCCCATGATTGTGTTCAGACTGCCATTGGATTAAGCTTCCAATTTCTGTCGTCTGATAAACTCCATAGATATATGGGGCTGTTGCTCCAAAACATGGCTGCTTGGGTTTTAACTAAAGATAGCAAATGAGATCAGATTGAAAGACTTGAAACAGGGCTAGTTTTTTTTAAAGGTCTCATCTGTTTGAGCACGGAGATCCTCTGCAGAGGCTCTCCTCCAGGTTCTCTCAGTGGGTGTAAGAGAGAGAATATTTTGTAAGGTAGCACATAGAAAATGTTCTGTGAGGAAACTTCCAGAATCCAGATATTATTGGGACTGCATTTCCCATAAGCCCTAGCCAGTATAGTCACCAGTGAAAAGTGATGGGAGCTCCAGCCCAACTTTTTGAAGGCTAAATATTCTCCACATCCAATGAAGAATGTCGAACTTATCTATCTGGCTGTTAGGCTTTCAGTGGACTTCATTTTTATCTTGACAGTTTGCTGTTGCTTTTCAAATTGGGAAATTGTGCTTTCTACTTGATTGAAATGACTGCACTGTCTTTTAAACCCATGCTCTTTTTGCTGAATGGTTGTTTATTCTCTGAACATGTTTGTTGTTCTTTTTAAAAATATTTTTAAATCACGTTAAGTATCTTATGGACAGAAAACATTTAAATGCTAGAAAATAAATGCATGTGGAATATTTGTTTATTCATTTTATTAGTTACATTGATATCCCACCTTTCCTTCAACAAGCTCCAAGGAGCATGGATGATTCTTCTCTTCCATTCATCCTCACAGCAGCAAACCAATGAAGGAAATCAGACTGACCCAAGTTCATCCATGACTCAGTAGGGACTAGAATCTCCTAAATCCCAGTTTCTTAGATCTCACAATTTTTTTAAAAAGGTTCTTAGTGTGTCAATATTGAACTATGTTTTGTTTTTTTGTTTTTTTGCAAAATGTGCAATTATGGTCCAAAACACACTGCAGAAATAATCTAGTTTGACTGCCATTGCTCAGTGCTAGGGAATTCTGGGAACTGTAGTTTGTGGTGGCACCAGAGCTCTCTGACAGAGAAGTCTAAATGCCTCACAAAACTACAATTCCCAGAATTCCCTAGCATTGAGACAGGGCAGTCTCAAACTGGGTTATTTCTGCAGTGTGCTTTGGACCTATGTTTTCCAATTTAGTTCTACTCATATTACACTATGTCACCTCTGCTGTTATGCTGTGCCCATTCTGTTGCCAATAAAAATGTCTTTCGCAAATGAAAGGGGGGTCATTTTAGTGAACAGAGTTTCAATTAGGGCAAGGAGGGGATCAACTGGGCAGCTCAATTGTCATTACCTCTGAAATACCGGAACCACAAAGAGCTTAGTGTAACAGATCCAAACCTAGGACTGCATGGCTAAAAGGGGAAGACACATCAGGAACACTAGTCTGGTAATTTTCTAGTGGGACTGCTTAAGAGAGCAACGGTCAGGGTTAAAAAAAAAGGCTGATCTGCAACAGATATCTAAAAGGCAAGAAATAAGAATAAGTTTCACTCAAAGAACAGGAGGTTGTCTAAATAGTAGGAAACAGTTCAAAACAAGGGCAGACAATGATAACAGCTGTGGTCATATAGTGACAGAGGCTGCATCTACACTGCAGAATTAATGCAGTCTGACACCAGTTTAACTGCCATGGCTCAATGCTGTGGAATTCTGGGATGTGTAGTTTACAGATGTCTTACAAGATATTTAGCCTTCTCTGTCATAGTGCTCTTGTGCCACAACATACTACAAATCTCAAGATTCCACAGCATTGAGCCATGGCAATTAAAGAAAATTCTTTGTGGTACAAATAACAACAGAAACCCTTTTCATATGTAACTAGAATTAATTTTCATTAATTTCAATGGTCTAAATCCATTCATCCCTTCATCGCTTTGTTTATATCATATCTTTCCCCCAGACTGGGACTCAAGGCAACTTACAAAAAGAAAGAATACAATAAAACACACATACAGTTGGCCCTCCAAATCCACAGATTTTGTATCCATTGATTAAACCATCCAAGGTTTGAAAATATATATATATTTAAAAATCACAAAGCAAACCTTGATTTTCCCATTTTATAAAACCAAACACTGTTTGACTAAACCACTGTAGTAGTAATACTACTACTAGTTGTTGTTGTTGTTGTTATTTCTTACCCACTGCTCACCATGGATTGAGGTAGGGAACAACAGATTAACAAACACAAATTAGTTAAAAATACACATCAATTAAAAAGCACAAACACAGGTAAGACATAAATATTAAAACAGTCTAGGGGTGGCTGAAGAAAAGGTCCTCTGGTTGACTGTTGCCAACCTAGTCCTAGCTGACTGGAGTAAATGTCCCTCAGAAGACCTGAGTGTATAGGGGGAGGTGAATCCCACAGGTAATCTGGACCCAAGTCATGAAAAGGCTTTAAAAGTAATAATAAATGATTACTACCTTGTATATAATAAGCCTTAAATATCCATTGATTTTTGTATCAGGGTTGGTTGGTGGGTCCTGGACCAAACCTCAGGGGCTCCAAAAACCCCACTGTAGTTAAAATGTGCAAAATAAAAGGCTGAAACAATATTAAATATCAACAAAATTAAATCAATTATTTTTATTAAAATAAAAAATAAAATAAAAAGTAATTAAAATCTTACTTTAAAACAGATTAAAAACAGTATAGCACCATAAAAGCTATTTTTGTTCAAATCAATGTCCAAAAGCTTGCTGGAAAAGAAAGGTCACTTGTTAATCCCACCTAGAAGGGACCCATTGAATCGATGGAATAACAAATTCCCATTGAGTTGATAGATCTGCTTCAGTTAGGACTAAAAAAAAAGATTTAGGCCATTGGGATGTACTTTTCTCTGGAATTCAGTGCCATTTGAATGCCCTCTTTTAACAAGCTTTTAACCTCAAATGTTTGTTCTCCCTTCCCTTTCCTTTAAAGTCTTTTTCCTTTCATATTATGTTTCCCTGTAGACTGTGTGCAGAAAGGTTTTATCTATATTGATATACAGTAATTACTGTATTATATCTAGCTGTTGATATGCATTATTGTTATTTGTTGGCTGCCTGGATAGGTTGGCACTGCTCTGCTAGATACTAGCAGAATAATCATAGAAAAGAAACATTATTTTCAACAATTCACTTGAAGATACAATGGCACTGGAAAGGACCCATAGTATTACAGAATTGCCCCATAGGTCGTGTGCATATAGTAATTAAAAAATAAAAAAGGGAGTCATACAAAAATGTACCAGTGTGGCACAGTGGTTTCTGTGTTGGCGTACGACTCTGGAGGCCAGGGTTCGATTCTCTGCTTGGCCAGTAAACCCACTTGGTGACCTTGGGCAAGTCACACTCTCTCAGCCTCAGGGGAAGGCAATGGCAAACCTCCTGTCAGCAAATCTTGCCAAGAGAACCCCATGATAGGTTTGCATTTGGGTCACTATAAGTTAGAAATGACTTGAAGGCACAGCAACAAAAGTGTACTCAGATCCACTCTGTTTAAGATGTACTTTTTCATAGGTTTATCATTAAGGGAAACTGTGTCTAGCAGTGAAAATATATCAGATAAGTAACTCATGTTATTAGATTTGCTATCAAGCTTTATTCAGTATAGTAGTTTTAAAATATGAAAGTTTCATTTCATATTTACAAAGCTGAAGCTACAGTGATGATATGTTTCTTTTCATATTTGCAAGAACACTGAACCTTTTTGGGCTAGCTTGTTTCCAACTGTGCTATACTGCTAACAGTTTGAATGCCCCCCCCCCCCCCCGGTGAAACACTGTGTATTTACATATTACTATACATAGCTATAGAGAGCCAGTGTGGTGTTGCAGTTTGAGCATTGGATTATGACTCTGGAGATCAGGGTTCATTTCCCCACTTGGCCATGGAAACCCAAAAAAACCCATGATAGGGTTGCCATAAGTTGGAAAGAACTTGAAAGCACACAACAACAAATATACAACTACAAACTCATGTTGTTCAGTATATCACACCGTTGTTAGCCCACACATATAAACTCTCTATTATAGATGGTTACCAGCTGCTTTCGTATCCAAAACTACTTATCCGCATGCCCTACCAGTTGAGCGCACTATTTTTTAAACAGAACAAATGCTTGAATGGTCATGTGGTCCTTTGAACTAAGGCCATTTCCTGCACTTGGTGAAGTAAAGAGATCATGCAACACAAAAGGTGACAGACTACTTGTTTCCTCCAAAATCCTCCAGTAGAGCAAGGCACTGCTGTGACTTCCCTGTACAAGTGACTTTGTTTTTATTGGACTTTGGCTGCTCTAGCAGCTGGAAAGTTCCATTAAAAGTATAAGCTGAACATATACTATCTTATTGACCTGTACCACAAATCTTTGTGTTACAGTAGTCATTATTTGCCACAATATCAAAGAAGGGATGCATGGACAATCCACAATATGTGTGCTCCTGGATTCACTGTTATGCTTTTAATTCTAAATGACTGCAGAGAGAGAAAAGATGTATCCACCATCTGTGACTGCACTTTCTTTTGATTAGATGACTACAGTGTGTGCTCTCCTTCTCTCTCAATCTCTCTCTCTCTCACACACACACATACACACATAGACAAGCAGACAGATACACCTCTTTTAAAAATATCAAGCCCAGGCTCTTACTGTACTATAATATACACTGATAAATATTTGCTTATTTGTTTGTGTGTTTAAAAATATATAGCACCTTTCAGCAGTGTCTCTAGGGTGGATAACAAAAAGAAAATAAATATAAAGGTCAAATTACAAGAAGTTACTGTTTTGAATTTTCAGCTGTTACAATTCCCAGCATTGATGAGCACTGGCTTTGCTGGAGGGGATTCATGGGAACTGCAGTCTGGTTACAGATCTGGAAGACTGCATTTTGGCCACCCCATCTTAAGCTCTCTCTGGCTGCATCTGCATTGCAGAAATAATCCAGTTTGATGCCATTTAACTGCCATGGCTCAGTACTGTGGAATTCTGGGAACTGTAGTTTTATGAGACATCTGGCCTTCTCTGTCAGAGAGCTCTTGTGCCACAACAAACTACAAATCCTAGGTTTCCATAGCATTGAACCATGACAAAGTGGTGTCAAACTGGATTATTTCTGCTGTGTAGCTTCTGGTATAATACAAGGTCCATCTTTTCCGCAGCTCTGGGATTCAAGGCAGTTTACAAAAGTTAAGAGAGGCAGAGGTCCAAAACACACTGCAGAGATAATCCACGTTGAGATTGCTTTAACTGCCCTGGCTCAATGCTAGAGAATTCTGGGAACTGTAGTTTTATGAGACATTTAGCCTTCTATATCAGAGAGCTCTGGTGCCACAATAAACCACAACTCCCTAGCACTGACCCAGGGCAGTTAAAGCAATCTCAAACTGGATTATTTTTGCAGTGTGTTTTGGACCAGAAATAAAAGTTCATATCACTAAAAACGTAAAAAAAAGTTAAAATGGAATTAAACAATCAATAGACTAGTTTATGCCCTCAGTGTCTTGCACAGAATAGGCTAGGAATGTAAGTAACTCAATAAATTAATTAACATATTGCTTAAATGCCAGCAATCTTGTCTCATTAATGACAACAACACACCTGTCTCATCCTGGACAAAGCATTTCTAGGTCCATGCATTTTATATAAAAGGAAAGCACTAGATAAACTTTTGTCTGAAATCCATTCCTTCAGAGTCTTAGATGACTGGATGATAGTTGTGTGGTTAATTCCACTTAAAATCTTATCATTTGGGAATAGGACCTATGTAAATGTGCAGATGATCCAGACAACCATAGAATCATAAGGTTGGAATCATAGGTAGAGTTGGAAGAGGCCACAAGGGCCATCCAGCCCAACACCTTGCCACTTTGTAGGAAATCACAATCAAATCATCCCCAACAGATGGCCATCCAGCCTCCGCTTAAAACCTCCAAGGAAGGAGACTCCACCACTCTCCGAGGGAGTGTGTTCCACTGTCGAACAGCCCTTACTGTTAGGAAGTTCCTCCTAATGTTGAGGTGGAATCTCTGTTCCGGGAGCTTGCATCCATTGTTCTGTATTCTAGTCTCTGGAGCAGCAGAAAACAAGCTTGCTCCATCCTCAATGTAACACCCCTTCAAATACTTAAAGAGGGCTATCATATCACCCCTTTACCTTCCTTTCTCCACGCTAAACATACCCAGCTCCCTAAGCCTTTCCTCATACCCCGCTCCGATTGTACTCACAGAGGAGCGGGCTAGAAATAAAGATTATTATTATTATTATTATAATAAGGCATGGTTTCCAGACCCTTCACCCTTATTTTTTTGTTTTGCCTTGTCTGTGGGAACAAAGACAAACTATACAGTCTACCTTAGAACACTTAAAAATAATCTCCCTTTCCCACAAGCCACCTTCTGGCCACACAACCATTTTCTTGCCTAACCATTTGGTCCAGCTCTAATGCGGAGCTTCCCAACAACCCAGTTCAGCATACTCAGAAGTAATCCTTGAAGATCTCACCGGGGCTTACTGTCATGCGGATATGCAGAGGCTTCAGCTTTCCAGACCAGCATGTATCTTTTTCTTTCCATTACTGTACCCGAATTCTGATGATTCATCATCTGAGGCTTCTCTGTTGTTGAGCCGAGGAGTGCTCTCACATCCTCTTTTAAATCCTCTGAATGACACAGAGAGATGCTTGAAGGGACTTGGATCACAAAGACATGGAAGCTTCCTTTTCTTACTCATTCCAGGAGGCAGCTATTGTGGTTAGGAAATTATTAGACAAAGAGGCCCAACTCAGAAATAATGGGCTGTTCAGAAAAACAGAATGAGATTAAAGCAGGAAGGTTTTGGAAGACCCAACTGATGGTCAATAACTGGGGAAGATATCTGACCTGCAGGAGCAAACGGTCAAGAAGTATGAACGCTTAGGTTTCAGAATTGTAACCTCTGCTCCCATGATGCTTGTGACTGAATTGTACCATACAGTGGCCAATATAGCCAAGAGGAAGGCATGACTCACTAGAAGGACAATAATTTTTGGCAAAGTAGAAGGCAGTAGGAAAAGAGGAAGATGCCATTCTAGCGTGGTGTAGTGGTTTGAATATTGGGACTATCTGGAGACTAGGGTTTGATTTCCAGCCCAGCTATGAAATCCAGTGGGTGATCTTGGGCAGGTCAGTGTCAGGGGAAGGCGATGGCAAGGACTCCTTGGAACAAATCTTGCCAAGAAACCCCTATCTCGCCATAAGTTGGAAATGACTTGAAGGCATGCAGCAACAAAATCTTAAGGAACCCATGGCTCTCCATCTGCAAGGGTGACCTGGAGGCCTCTCATTTGTAGGGTTCCTATAAGTCAAAGCTGATTTGAGAGCAGCAAAGAACAGCAAATACACCTGAAAAGAAAGAAAACTAAATCAGGGTGGAAACTGCTTACACAATAGAATGTATACTCTTGTAATTCTCTGGTTGACATAGCCTGGGGATTTAGTTGGGAGAAGGACTGGAACCAAAGTGTATTAGGAGGGACTGAGGAGGGGCTGGGTGGGGGCCCCCTTCTATCCTCTCTTTGCATTTGCAATAGAACTCTTCTTGCACTTCATGAGACGGCCTTGTTTGGGGATCAGCTGCAATGCTCAGGAACAACAAGCCCAAAAAACATTTTGGGGGGGGGGAACCAAAAACCAAGTGTGGCAATATTACTCATAAACTCTTGGCGAGCCAGTGTGGCATAGTGGTTTGAGCGCTGGACTAGGTCTCTGGAGACCAGGGTTTGAATCCTGGGTCAGCCATGTAAACCCACTGCATGACCTTGAGCAAGTCACACACTCTCAGCCTCAGAGGATGGCCACGGCAAACCCTCCTCTGAAGAGGCGTGTCAGGAAAGCCCCATGATAGGGTCACCTTAGGGTCTCCATAAGTTGGAAAGGGCTTGAAGGCACACAACAACAACAACAACAACAACAACAACAAAGTTCTGAGAGAGAAGGTGAAGGCAGCCCCATTGATCTTCCAAAATGACACTGACGAGCTAGAGAGCTGTCTGCAGGAGGCTGCTGGGCACCTAATAGGCGAGAGAGAAGCCAGGGAAAGTTAGGGGGCAGTCCTCAGGACAAACAGGGGTGTGTGTGTGTGTGGAAGGTAGGGATGCTTCTGTGTGAGAGAGAGAGGAGAGAGAGAAAGAGAGAGAGCCAGGGATGCCTCTGTGTGTGTGTGTGTGTGTGTCAAGCAAGGATGCCCTTGTGTGTGTCTGGCAAGCAGGGATGCCTCTCTCTCTGTGTGTGTGTAGCAGGAGGGGATCCCTGTGCATTTCCCTGCAGCCTCCCGTCTTTCCGCGTCGCAGCAGCTCAGCAGCCCTTCTCTCCCTCCCAAAAGTGGGACAGGTTCTCCCCCCAAAACAGAGGTGTCCCCTGGCTGGCTCTCCTCCTCCTCCTCCCCTCTGGCCCCGTCTTGCCTTTCCTTCTCAGCGAGTCCCTGCCTAGCTGCCTCTCTCTCTCTCTCTCTCTCTCTTTATTGGCGTCTTCTGAGAGAGGGGGAGCCCCAGTCCCGCCCTCCTCCTTCCCAGCCCAGACTCTGTGCCTGGGGTGTGTGTGCGTGTGTTGTGTGTAGGGTTGTGGGGTAGCTCCTCCCCATGGGGTTGGCGGGGTGCCCCCCTCGTTCTCCATCTCCTCCTCCTCCTCCGTCCTGGCACCACTACTAGCCCTGCTGCTGCTGCTGCTGCCCTTCTTCTTGCCTCCTTGACCGCTTCCCAATAAGGCGGAGGCTGCCTGCAGTGCTGTCTCCACAGTCCAGTCGGTGGAGGTCTCTAGGAAGCCTCGTCTCGGGGGCTGAGGGTGAGGAGGAAGGAGGAAGGACTCGGGAGGAGGAAAAGGCAGAGGCAAGCAAGCCAAGGCCAAGGAGGACAAGGCTCTCTTCTTCTTCTTCTTCTTTGAGGGGCGAGAGGAGGAGGACACCCAAACCAACGCCTCTGCGCCCTTCTCTTCCTCCTCCTCGGGGCCCTCTGCAGCAGCAACGCCAACATCTATCTGGAGGACTCGTCGTCTTCCTTCTCCTTGCGTGAGGAGGGGACTAGTAAGGAAGGAAAAGGAAAGGAAAGGAGGAAGAGGAAAAGGGAGAAGAAAAAGGAGGAGGCCAGGCAGTGGCTTTTAGCCCTAAGAAGAGGAAAGAGAAGAAGAAGAAAGAGAGAAAGCCACTCAGTCCATTCCTCCTCCTCCTCCTCCTCCTCCTCCCAGAGGGACTTACTACTTTGCATTTTTGGGGAGAGAGAGAGAGAGAGGACAAGGCTCGCGCCAGAGAGAGAGAGAGAGAGAGGAGGGAGAGTGCGCGCGCCGGAGAGCAAGAGAGAGCCCTCTCCTTTTCCCAGTCTCTCTCTCTCTTCATCCTCCTCCTCTTCGTCGTCTTTTGCCAAGAAGCGCCCTCCCTCCTCCTCCTCCTCCTCCTCCTCCTCCTCCTCCTCCCTCTCCCTGCTGCGCTGCTGCTGCTGCTGCGGGCTCCCTCAATTCCAGCTTCATGGGCAAAGTGTGGAAACAGCAGATGTACCCCCAGTACACCACCTACTACTACCCTCAGTACCTGCAGGCCAAGGTAGGGGACCTCCTCCGAGTCACCCGGCCCTTTCCCTCCCCTCTTCCTCCTCCTCCTCCTCCTCCCTTATTTATTTTATTTTCTCTTCCTCTGCCAGGGACGGTGGGGCAGGGCTGCAGTTTGCAGGCTTTTTTGGCTAACTATAGCCTCCTGGGGAAGAAGGCTGGAGGGGGGGGGAGGATGTCCCTGGAGGAGGAGGAAGAAGGCATGGCATCACGCTACAGCTCTGTTCCCACACACACAACACACACACACACAGAAAAAAGAGCCTGTAGTCCCTGATTCTGCCTCCTCCTCTTGGGATCTCTCTCTCTGTGGTGTGTGTGTGTGTGTGTGTGTGCCAGAGAGAAAAAAAGACATTTGGCAGGCTTTTCCCTCCCTCCAGCTCTAGCCTGGGAGTGAGCTGCAGGGGCTGCCTCCTCCTGTCTGTCGATGCCCTAAGCCTTCCTTTGCCCAAAGGAATCTGATCCCCCCCCCCCTTTTCCTCCCATCTTGCTGGTGTAGATCTCTGACTCTTCTTGACCCCCTTTCTGCCTTGCCTCCCCAGCTCCATCCCTCCCCTTCTGCCCAGAGCTCTGCCTTCCCTCTTTCTTGCATCCAGGCTCAGACTTCGATTTTTTTCCCCCTCTCAGCTGCATCCGAGATGTATCCTCTCAGCTACAATATAACCCCCTTTCTCCCCTCTGCCTTAAATAGAGATCATTGCAGCGATGGGCATTTCACTGCCTGGAGTCTTGGGCTTCTCTGGGGAATTTGAGGGAAGCCTTCCTTCCTTCCTTCCTTCCTTCCTTCCTTCCTTCCTCCCTTCCATTATTCTTTCTCCTCTGCTGCAACAAAATGGGGTCAAAATGGGATCCACATTTTTTAAAATCACCTTTTTGTCCTTTTCACTTCCAACTCACCTAAAGATAACTTTAAACTCTGCAAATACTTGAAGGGGGGGGGGAGAGGAAGAGAAGCAGCATATCTGAATGTTTTTTTCAAGTTTGCTTTGAAGGAAATGCTGGAGGATTTCAGATCCAACTGGTCAGCAGTGTCTGTGGCTTATGTTTTCACTGAGCCAAGATGTAGCTGTCCTTTCCTCTACCTTATGGAAAGAGGAAGCCCTGTTGGCGTTGGAGGTGACAGGGAGGGAAAACTCTCTTGTCAGTTAAAATTGCAGCCTCATCCTAGCTTGCCTTTCCATCTGTGGTTTGGTTCGTTTTTGGTTCAAGTGCATTTGACAGAGCTTGCATTATGTTGGGGACTGTGGATGTCTGTGGAAATGCCTCTGCCAGCCAGTGCCACACAGCTCTAGAAGCACCATGCTGCAAACTGGCAAATGCAGAGCTGGTTGCATCAAAGGGTCTGGGAAATTTGGCATGCAGGATATGTTCTCCATCTACCAGCCTTGTACAATATGCACAAATTGTATGCCTGTGCAGATTGTGTGTGTGTGTGTGTGTGTGTGTGTGTATATATATATATATAATTATGTTTGTTGTTAATATGATGCATGCCAGAAATACAGCTAAAAAGTGAAGGCTGACAATTTCAGACAAATTTGGAAGATTCTCCTTTGAAATCTTAGAAATGAATTGGTGACTATCAAGAGTCACCTAAATGTAGTTGTCATCACTGAAAGGTATACACTGCCAAAGTGGAGGGGTTAATATCTGTGGCTGTCAGTAATCACAGCTGTAACATTTATCTGATTTGTGTATGAACCAGACAGATTTTCATTCTTTTTTGGCAGTTACTAAGAGAGCTCTTCTGATAAGCAGCCTTTCTTTCTTTCCTGTAATTTATAAATTGGAGTGGTGACCAGGTTATGGCAAGTAGCAAGAAGAGTCCTGAATCTGTGATGAACAGGAATGGGAAGAAGCCCACATCTCTCCTAGCAACTACATACTACTCCTTTGGGAGCCATTAGCTTCCCAGTTTGAGAACCACACAGCTCTGAAAAATGTCTTTGGTGTCTTTGGGAGTGGAAGGAGACCTCTTTAAATTTGCCAAATCTATATCTGCCTGTTGGAAATTAGACATTATATTGTTGTACTTAAAATTGTGAATAGCAACAGTGCATGAAAAGTAACCTCAAGTTTCTAAACGGCTGAGCTTTTTGTTGAAGTGAAGCCATTACAGACATTGTAAAGGGGTGGTTTGTATAAAAACTGGATGTGAATGTATCAGTGCCTCTTTTTTAAAAGTGGATATATGCTTTGATTTTAATGGTACTTACTTCCAAGTAAGTGTTGCTTATGATTGTAGCCGCCATGGAATGTGCCCTTCATTATTTCAGCACTGCAGAGTAAAAGATTGTAGGACACAATTTTTCAAAGGAAACTTTTCAACACTTAAGATTATGAATAATACATGGGTTTTGGTGGAAAGCAAAACATTTTTGTGCAAGAATATTTACCTGAGCTATTTTTGTATGGCATTAATAATAGAGATAGCAGGCACATAATATTTTAATATGGATAATGCAGTCCTTTTCTTTTGGCCCCATAAATAATTGAAGGAAGAGATAAACAGTTATAAGCTTGCAGTTGTAATTAGGATACAGAAGAAAGCCGTGAGGACCATCTTCTGAAAGTGTGCTTCCTGTATAAAGTATTTAATATTGATTTATACTGTAGTCAGTGACATTTTCATAACATGTCTTGCAGTCATTCCTATAAAATTATGGTCTAAAATCACATTAGTCTTCATCTCTTCATTTCATAAGGAGCACAAACATCCATTTGACCTATATATATGAACTACTAGATTTGATGATTGTATCCAAATTTCCTATTTCACTGGCATCCTGTTGTTGGGGGGTTTGAGTGGGGATGGATGGGTAGAAAAGCAAATTAGAGATAATAATTGCAGTTGAAAAAAAGGTCAGACATCTACTTTATACAATAAAGTGGATTCCCCCCTTTTCCCATAAATTGGGCCTTGAAGTTTAGTCAAATTATCATTATCCATAAAAGTTCCACTGTATTTCCACTGTAGTTTAGTTTAAAAATTATGCCTTCACTGAATCACTCTAGTGTGTATCCAGGTATGATCAGCATGCAACAACAATAGAAGTAAAGCAGACGAAACTTTTTAAAAAATGGATCAAAGGAAAATGTTATACAGTTGTACGCAATTGGTGTTGCTCCACTCACAGAAAGCTCCTTCACCTACTAACTGGAGGCTTCAGTCAGTGGGATGAAGAAAAAGGTGATTTGTAGTGCTTCTCTCTCCCCTCAGCTCTCCATATCACCTCTTTCTCACTGTTCCAGAAGGTGCCCCAACCATCTGGAGCAGAACAGGAGGAAAACTATAGGGGACAAGGGAAATATCTGGAAAATGTCTCCTTCCTCTGATGGATCAAATATCCCTTTATGGAGTGAAATCAATAGGATGAAATCTATAGATACTTTTTTAAAAAATGGCAACCTGCAGGGAATAGATATCTGGAATTAATTTAACGATTACTATTTCAGTAGAAAGTACCAAAAATGTTCATTTATACATTTCAAAAAGAGAAAAAAAACCTGTATAGGTCTGTAAGGTCAAATATTCCTATATGGTGTTTTAATGGATTTTTATAAGTTCATCCAAATGAAATTATGTGAAGCAACTGAAACCATCCAGTTTTAAAGTCTTCATCACAGCTAGTCCTAAAACATATTTATTATTTATACAACATAGTTATGGGAATAAGGAATAGTAAATAGTGCTGTGATTCAGTGTCTATGCATCCCACACTTTGGTGCTAAATTTGGTGAATTAAAGAGACAATTACTCCTTCCAGAACAGAAATAACTGGTTCAGTGTGGAATAAATTTGAAATAAGTATTATGCATCTATAAGTGGGGGCCACAATATGTTATTAAATCAGTTATTGAGTGGAAAGAGAAGAGGTGTCACTGGTGAGAATGTAGCCAAATCTGACCACTTAAACCTTACTCATTTCAGCACAAAAGCTCAGCATGTGTTTAAACCTTTCTCACTTAAGTTGGTGAAATTAAATTCTGCCTGGATTCTGCCCATACTATTGCTACTAAATAAGTTTTTTTTTTTCTTTTACAATAGGAACATGATTAGTATATGATCATACACAAATTGTGCTATGGCTGTGTCTATATTCACACAGAATACAGGACATTTTTAACATGCACATTCACACTTTAATAATAAGGAACAGATGAACTATAATGCAAGTACAGAAATTTAAGAATGAATGGTTGGGTTTTTGCATATATATATATATATATATATATATTGAAGTAAGGGATCCTTATAGTAGCTAAAACCACATAGAATACAGACAAGTATTATACTTCTGGCTTATCCTAAGAAAACGCAAGATATATTTGTGTCTATATGTGTATATGTGAGCGCACACATGCTGATAATGTGTATGATAGGCCTCTTCTGATAAAAGCTGTGACAAAATGTCAGTAGAAAAATGCTAAGAACAGTTTTCTAATCTTGAATCTTAACTCTCAGAGATTTTGAATCTTTAGTTTTGTATCTAAAAGGATACATAAACTATCACTGTATATTATAGCATTTGTTTGTGATGACCATGTTAAATGAATTCTTTTTCCCTTCTGTTTTTGTTGTTGTTGTGCACTTTCAAGCCATTTCTGACTTATGAAAAACCTATTATGTGGTTTGTTTGGCCTTTTTTTCTTTCAAGATTGGTTCAATGCAGGTTTTACCTTTGCCTTCCTCTAAGGCTGAGAATATGTGTTTGTAGCACCTGTTTATTCTCTAAAGAACCACGTTAAATCAAATACCACCGTGTCTTGTCTGGTATAAAATCATTTTATATCACAAGCTCAGCTGGAGGTTTCACTAAGGCAGAAAAGCCTTAGTAAACCTCTGAGTGGGCTTGTGAGATAAAGGACTTTGGAACTGCAAGAATAGATTTTGTTGTAGAATGCCATGAGAATGCAGTTCTAACCTGAACATGTGGTTGTATTTAAAAAAGAAATAAAGAATTCTTACAGATGTAGTTTTGTTAGATCCATTCTTTAATTAACATATTCCAAAGGTCAAGAGAGCTAGTTTGGTGTACTGGTTTGAGTACTGGACTAGGACTCTGAGAGAACATGATTCAAATCCCCACTCAGCTGTGGAAACCCACTGAGGTCCAAAGCACACTGCAGAAATAATCTATTTTGAGACTGCTTTACTGCCCTGGCTGAGTGCTAGGGAATCCTAGAAACTGTAGTTTATTCTGGCACCAGAGCTGTCTGACAGGAAAAGCTAACTGTCTCACAAAACTACAATTCCCAGAATTCCCTAGCATTGAGCCAAGGCAATTAAAGTGGTCTCAAACTGGATTATTATCTGCAGTATCTTTTTTTTTTTTTTTTTATCAAGGTGACCTTGAGCAAGTCATACTTTCTCATATTCAGAGTAAGGCAATGGAAACCCTTCTCTGATCAAATCCTGTCAAGAAAGCCCTGCAATAGGTTATCTTTAGGGTCAGTAAATTGTAGCTAAAATTGATTTCTGTAGTTGGTTTTTGTGCTGTGTTGTATGCCTTCAAGTTCTTTCCAATTGAATTCCAATTAGATATGAATATGGTCTGTGCTGCAATATGCATAATATTTAAGAGTAATGAAAAGCAGAGATGCTTCTTGAGATCAGATTATAAAGGCAACCCAATGTTCCTTGCTTCTGTATACCTTATTGCAGTACAAATGTAGCCAACTCTAGCCAGATATTCTACTAGGAAGAACAGCAGTGGTTGCTCTAACCCAGACATTGGCCAGTTTCTGCATATTTAGACAGTGACCTGCAGAATGAATGAACTTAAAAAAAAAACACCACTCAGCCCTTTCATGGCTAGTCAGGCTGTGCAAAGAAGTGTTCAGTTTACCTATCAAGCCAAAGTGTTTTATTAAAACCATATTTATATTACTAAAGCCTGTTTCTCACACACATTAATTTTGAAAACAAACTTATTTCCCTTACAAGTTAAATCATGGACAAATTGGGTTGTATTGATTCAAATTTGGGAGATTCATTATGTCATAGAACAAAATGTTCTTCATACTAAATCTGGCCATGGACTGTGTTGGGGCCGTATTGGAAGAGGGAACACATCTCAACCCCACCACCAGCTCACAAACTCTACCAAAGACAAGGCCACTACAAAAACATTTTACTGAAGTGACTGCTCCCAGAACAGAAATTACCCCTTCCCCCAGCACCAACAGTTTTGGTCATTCCATATCAAGAGATTTAGGCCACCTCTTCTCCCAGTTACTTCACTGGAACCAAGTATGTAGTGCCTGCATGGAAGTGTGGCTTTGTCATGTGTCCGGTTCCTTTCCTGGGCCTCTATGGGCTGCATTTATCTCTTGCTCTTCTCTTATCCTCAGTTTAGTGTGTTAGTAACTTCAGGACTGTTCCCACTTACTGGAAAATCCATTTCTTGAACCAATTTCTGAAACCAGTTCAGAAAAAATGTAGTTCCCACTATGTTTGCGCCAGTTTCAGGAATCGGTTTAGGAATCTGCAAGTGGTAGGGGACAGCTTGTTGGCCCAGCCCATCACTGGCATCTCCTGGCTCCAAAATCCCCAGCCCAGCCTCCTCATCGGCTTCTTTGACCACTGACTGACTTCCCTGCCACCTTTTTTAAAATTCCCCACAGCTAGGGAGGTCGGAAGGAGGTCGCAGAGAAGCCTGGGAGGAAGCCAGGAAGGAGGTTGCAAGGTTTCTGGCTTCTGTACGACCTCCTTCCTGGCTTCCCCAGCAGCAGGAAATTTTTAAAAAAAAGGCACAGGGAAGCCGGTCAGTGGCCAAAGAAGCTGGTAAGGAGGCTGGGCTGGCGATTTGGGGGCCAGGATTGGCCAGTGATGGGCCGGGCACTGCCAGCTGCCCCCACAATGGGAACTAGGGTGGATTTGATTCCAATTTGAATCCGCCTAGTTCCCACTTGGGCTGAATTGATTTATTTTCAAATAAATTGTTTCAGCCTAAAAAACACCCAATTTTTCCAACGTCTTTCTGACACGGGCTAAATGGGTAAAAATGGTCAAAAAGCATGGCTCCCCTTTCTCAATCAATTTTTAAAATTGGATTCAGTGGGAACCATGCCCATTTAACCTGGATCCCGATCCCGATTTAAACGTAGTTGGAACAAGGTCTTCATTTTAGATGAGGAAGTTAACTGTCATGGGAAGCTTACCAATGGATGTATTATAAAACAGACCATTCTAATAGGTCCTTGAGGTTGAGTAAAATGACAATGATGACATACATTGTTACACAGCTCTCTTGATTCTCTCTCTTTTTCTCATGGCTTACTCCAGTGATTATTAAACTGTGGGGCAGGGCCACAAGGGGGTACGTGAGACTTCCTCAAAGTGGTGTGGGACTTGGAGGCCCTGATTCCCCCCTCCTTGAATTTTTATTCATATACTGTGTCAGGTGGGGTGTGTGTGACATCCAGATATAGATGTTAAGCAGGTCACAAGGGTAAAAAGACTGTCTTACTACTTCATCTTCTCCTTACCTTTCCTGTCTGTTGTTCCTTAAGATTCAGTACGTTTGGAGCCCAGCCACCCTCAGCTGTGTTAGTTTACTCTTCGTGGTCCACCTGGTGGGTGAATGTTCCATAAGCCATAAGTATTTGGTTGAACTGGACTATTTGATAAAGTGGTTAGAATATCAGACTAGAGTTGGCTCTGGGAGAACAGAGTTCAAATCCATACTTGGCTCCAAGGTTGACTGTGTAACTAACTATAGGACAATCATTCTCTCTGTGTTTACCTCTCCCTCAGGGATCTTCATTCTTGGCTCATAAATCTGAAACACATTGATTGACTACACAGAATCTTAACTAGAGAGCTACTTGTCAGACTTACAGGGTTGTTATGAGGATAAAAACCTTAACAGGCTGAAGAGAAGAAATTAGACACTCCTTGATATTACTGTATATACTCATGTATAAGACTAAAAAATTAGGTCAAAAATTGACGCAAAAAACCTGAGTCAACTTTTCCATGGGTCAATGTAGGTGCGGTACTTTAACTCTCATTTTAAAAAAGAGAACCATCCACTGGTGAAAGGAAAGAGTATAATTTGTCCTGGAAGCACTGACCTACTCTATCCTCTCATCCATCCAGCCTTTAAAGTGAGCACAAAGTTATATCTGCTGGAAATTTGTAAGTTCTTTGGCATTGTTCACTTTTGCTTCATCCTTTAGATCCTTTGTTACACGTCCCTAGGTTTTACCCTGGACTTATCCACGGGTCATATCAAAATCCATAATTTTGGCCTCAAAACCTGCCCTCGATTTATACATGAGGTTGACTTATAGTCAAGTATATACGGTATTTTTGTAGAAAGTGGATCATACATTAAGCACAGTTTTAGTTTTAATTTGATTTCCACAGACAAAAAGTGAACTCATAAATTGATATTGTTTTTGACTGTTATGTGTAGTGATGTTTTTATTTTACTGCCTCACCTCTCTTATGCCTTTTACAAATCAATAAAATATAATTACTCCCTTACACATTTCCTAAAGAAAAATGGCTAAAAATATTAGTCGCATAACAGCTAGAGCTGGGTTCTCTTGAAGATTTTATCTTCTCATTTAAGATATACAAATAACTTTGCTGTCTGGGACAACTTGGAAGCTACCCAGCTTGCCAAATGCACGTTGTGTCTCCCTTATCCAAAATGCTTGGGGCCAGAGGTGTTTTGAATTTTGGATTTTTTTGGGGGGGGGGATTTTAGAATATCTGTATTTGCATATATGTACATAATGAGATATCTTGGACATGAGAAACCCAAGTCTAAATGCAAAATTCATTTAAGCTTCATATACACTTTATACACCTAGCCTGAAGGAAATTTTATACAATAGTTTTAATGTGTGCATGAAACAATTGTGTACATTGAACCATCAGAAAGCAAAGGTATGACTTTCTCAGCCTGCCATGAAAAAAGTTTTAGGAATATTTCAGATTTTGGAATTTTCGATAAAGAGCCTCAGTCTGTAATATATTGCTGTATACTGTAGTGTACTTATTGTTATCAGTGAATATTAACATTTTTAAAACTGATTTTTTTTTTCTGCAGAAAAATGAAGCACTGAAATATGTTCTGACTCCTATCATTGTTTCCACCAATACCTGCTTGTTCTGCCTATGTTCATTGAGCCTTAGAGCTCTTTCACACTACACAAATAAAGTTCTATGTTCTCACTTTAATTGGCATGGAAATAGCCTGTGGAATCCTGGGACTTGTAGTTTAGGGAAGAGTATTTAAAATTATCAGCGGGAGAACTCCCTTGGTGTCTCACCAAGCTACAACACACAAGGATTCTATAGGATGGGACCATGGCAACTAAAGTGGAATTATAGTACTATATATGGGTAGAGTGCAAATACCCCAGGAGGTTATCATAGACTGCCAACTGGGAAAGGGAGATTCATTGATGTTATTTCCTTTCCTTTCAAAGCACTCTTATCTTGCTCAGATCTGATGACAGAACAATCTACCCAATTCTATAACCTTACCAAACTTACTTAAAGGAATGCTAAAAATCTAGAGTACCCAGAGCTAGTCAGTAAGGTCATCCCAAGGTCATCCCTCTGTTCTGCAAACAGTTGCTTCATCTCCTTATCAATCTTTTGCTAATTTACTCTGTAGCACCCACTAGTATGTTTGTCTTCCCCCACAGATACATAACAGCAGCATTTGTTAGATATATTAAGTCCTTCTTCAGATCCTACAGGTAAAAGGCGATTTGGTCTTCAGGGAGATAACACAGAATCTTCTATATACCCCAGGGGAAAAAAATTATTTCCACTGCACTACTCCTTTCCCAGTGCTTTATTTTCAGCACTGCCACTTGGATAGGGTCTTGGACTCGCTTGGAAAACTTTCCAGAAAGCAACTCTGACCAAATTATGGCTGTGCTTCTAAATAGGTCCATCTCACTCCTGTTTGATCCAGAATAGTTTGCCACAAATCATTCTCCAGAAGATGCCATCGCAGCCCTGGGTATAGGTACAATAGCCGCTAAGCCTATGATAACACACTCATACACACAAAACTTGTTGAATATTCACAGATTTCCATGTTTCAAGTTGTCTAATATGCCTTATGGTTGAAGGACAGCCATTTAAAATTCATTTTAAAATTCCTTGTAAAATAAGAAATATTTTGAAAAGCTTACTAAATATGACTAAGCCTATCATTCCCCTACCAAACTGATTTTGCACATTTATACCTGGTTATACAACTGCTTCACCATATAATAAAATTATACATTAAATCTTTGATAAGAATGGTGAAAGCTAGTTAGTGTCAGCTTGATACTGAACACTGAGTAGCTTAAGCCATGTTTGAGATGACATTCACATGTGTTGGGGATCTTGTATCCCTCCTTTGCCATTCACTCCTTCCTTCCCTCAAATCTGTCAGGGGGCATGCTTTGCTTGTGAAATCCCCCCTCCCCCCCCCCCGTGTGATTTAGACAGACACTAGTGATAGTACGCCAGATCTTGAAATTATTGTTTTGCAAAACAGAGACGCCCTGGATCCCAAGAGGAGTCACTTTACTGTTGCTAATGGAGTTCAAATTTTACTGCCTTTTGTCTCAGTCCCCACATGACCAAAAAATGGGAGGTGGCCTCTGTCTGCATTGGGATCCTTCCAAACTAACTAAACCAGAGCAGAGATAACATCTGATAAAATTTAGGTTGTGACTCCACTATTGACACTTTCCCCTCTTCTTTTGTATGATTTTTAAAACATATTTTGCCTGATGAAGAACCCATTGGAGCTTCAAAAGCTTGTATAATGTGTTTTGTGCATTTTGGTTGGCCAGTGTGTAGTGCTCTTTTGTGGACATTGGATTTTGTTTCATTTTGCTGTATGGCCAGCAGGGCTATCCCTGAGCTTGAAATATTATTTTTTGGACCGGGGCTTCCAGTGATATATGAAGCATAGAAAGGACAAAAATAGGGATGTAGCTGTATAGGGTCCAGATGCTTCCCCCAGATGCCCTTAACTTATTCCATTTCTCTGGGTGCACATCAAGATGAAGCTGCATAGATCTACCTTTTTATTTTCTAAAGTGCTTCTGGAACTCGGGTGGAGCCAGAGGTATTCTTGGAAAGAAAGATACAGCTGGAGGACAGAGTGCCATGCATAGGATTTAATCTGTTAATCTATTACCGAATAGCAAATTTGTTTTGTTTTTCTTCTTGGGAAAAGAATCGTTAAAGCATAAAGTCTATATATGCAAATGTCTGCAAATACTTCATAATGTAGTCATCTGCCTATGACATGAGAGTGAGCAAACTTACATAAGAGTTTTTTAAAATCTGATTAACTTGAATGGAATCAAAATGAAATTCATCAACAAAGATCTAGGATTAGAGCAACCCTTACCCAGCCTGATAAATTTTCTCATCCTTTCCTGTATATCAAACCAATAGTTGAGAGCACTAGGTTAGAGAGCAGTTAAATTTTTTAAATTACCCAGGAAGGAGGAGGGCAGAGCAAGCAGCCCCTAAGGACACTTGGCTTCTGTTCCTATAGTCCGCCAGCTCAGGAGGAGGGCAAGTGGCAAGCCCTGTCTCTTGACAGCTAAGCATAAAAACAAGAATGCAACCATGACCCCGTGTCCACACCAAAGACCAGTTAGGGGCACTACCAGTAATGCCTCACATTTTCAAGCCATGCACAACACACTAAATGAACATCTATGCTCAGCTAATGTGTGCACATCACAATATATAAAATGGCACCTCAGCAGTCACACTCCAATGGTTCTAGTAGCTGAGATGCCATTTTATATGGCTCCACTATGGCAAGTCTCTCGGTACCTCTTCATGCAAGAGGTCAAATCACCTTATGTTCTTCACCTCCACCACCACTGAGGAGCAGAGAACACAAAGGAGAACCTACATACAATACAGCACCGCATAGCTTAGTGGGGAGGGGTCTGCCTGAACAGAGAGCACATATATTCTCTAGGACAAAAGTTCAAAGGGAAAAATGTTATTTTGCCAGACAGCCAAAGTAGAGCCACAAACCACACACTGACAGCAACCGTATCTGGTGGTTCATTTCATAAAGCATGGGAGTGGAAAGCAGCAAGTAGGAGTTCAGGGTGAGAACTCACAGGGGCATGTGAGGAAACCTTCCCTGTCACTGTTTGCATATCCAGGCAAAAATAAATAAATAGTTCCCTGATCTAGGATCTAAATGCAAATACTACAAAGGAGTTCTCAGACTACTCAGGTGCAGCACTTGTGGAATATCAGACACATTTCAGGGTTTGTACCTTTCCCCTACACCAGCATGTAGAAAATTAATGTACAGGAGAATAATATGGGCTGCTGGAGAAGGGCTGGGCTGATGCTAAGCAGCTAAGGAATCACATAATTGAACCCAGTGTGCCACCCCACACTAAAAAAAGACTTCATACTCTCAGATACGGCTGAGCTACTTAGGAAGAGTAATTTGTGGGTTGAGTCCTGCATGAGCCAGGAAATGTTCCTGGACCAAGCCCCTTCTTGGAAACTCCAGCTTTTGTCTAATAGGTCAGCTTTTATGACCTCTCACTTTTTATCTAACATGCAAACTTTGTTACCATGTTTCTCCGAAAATAAGACAGTGTCTTATATTAATTTTTTGCTCCCAAAGATGCACTAGGTCTTATTTTCAGAGGATGTCTTATTTTTCCACGAAGAAGAATTCACATTTATGGTTCAACAAAAATTGAACATTTATTGTATACTGTATATATATTTATATACAAAAACTTTGCTAGGTCTTACTTTCGGGGGAGGTCTTATATTTAGCAATTCAGCAAAACCTCTACTAGGTCTTATTTTTTGGGGATGTCTTATTTTTGGGAAAACAGGGTAGGTAACACTCCCAGCACATCTTCCTTCCTTACCCCCCCCCCCCCCCAGCTCAGAATATTAGCTTCCAGTTTGTAAATTGTTTTTTACGATTAGAATAACAAAATAATACAAACTTTTAAAATTTAATTGACAATAAAAAGCCCAAGAATTAAAAGCAGCATAGAAATCAGGACTAAATATCCTCTTAAAGGAAAATATAAAATATTCACACTCAAAAGGTAGCAGCAGAGTTGCATGGCAAACGAACATGGGGAGAGAGTCTGTATTCTTTTCTTTTAGCCATCCATTTATTGTCCTAGAAAAAGCGTGCAGATTTCAGAATACAGTATTTTTCATTTTTCACTTGCCATTTCATTTCTTCAGCCATGGAAAATAACCCATGACTATATTTATGCTAAGATCTCCTCAGTGGCTATGAAGTTCCCCTTGAGCCTGTCATGTGGAGCTGAGCATAGCAGGTGGAATAAGAGCAAACACAAGAATTGGGCAAAGCAGCAAACATAATACTTTATTGCAGCATCCAAACAGAATGAGCATGGAAACTGAAGGGGTGCTGATAATACTGGTAACCTGTCTGTTGCAAGTGGCTCCCCTAGCTCATGTGCTGAAAAAGTGCCAGAAAGTATATCTACACTGCAGAAATAGAGCAGTTTGACAACACTTTAACTGCAATGGCTCAAGGCTGTGGAATTCTGGGATCTGTAATTTTGCAATATATTTAACCTTCCCTGTCAAAGAGCTCTGGTGCCCCACCAAACTACAAATCCCATAATTCTACAACATTGCATAATGGAAATTAAAGTGATATCAAACTGCATTAATTCTGCAGTGTAGCAGAAGTCTAAGAAGAGCGCAGTCTCTGCCCATCTGCTCACCATGTTCAACCAGAGATGTATGACTGGAAAGACATGCACTTGGATTATAGATAAGGAGGGGACTAGAGGAAGGGGATCTACCAAACTGACACCTCAACTTCCCTTTCCCCTCCATGGCCAATTGGCTCAACAAGGGGGATGGATGAACATATGGTAGCAAGGGGAATAAGGCATGAAGCATGCTGTCAAAAAGCCCGGAGCAAATTTTGACAACTTTCCTTGTGTGACAACTTTCCTTGTGCCTCTATATAAATGGAAATCTCTAGATTGGGATTCCCAGTCTGTGGTGCCCACGCCCTAGGGGTGAGAGATGAAATTTTGTGGGGTGTGACAAAGAGTAGCTTGTGTCTTTGAGTGATATGAGTGAAAAGGAACCCTGGTGGCACAGTGGTTAAATGCTGGTACTGAAGCCACAAAGTTGTGAGTTTGATCCCAGGGCTCCCAAGGTTGACTCAGTCTTCCATCCTTTCGTAGGTCGGTAAAATGAGCATTTGGCTTACAGACAGCAAACTACCTAGAGAGGGCTGAGTTCACTATTAAGCGGTATAGAAATGTAAACGCTGTTGCTCATATTGCTATTTTAATGTCACTCATTTTTTCTGAATAAATTAGAGTCTAATTGCTCAGGTTAGATTTGCATTTTATGCACTGAGGTAAAAGCTTATTTTTTTAAAGTACAATTTGTTCATCCGCAATATTGTATATGGTTCAATTTGTGGTTCAAAAATTATAAACTAGACTTCTTCATCTTCAAATGCTATAATACTTTTATAGAAGGTGTGCACATTAATCAAACGTGTGCTAGTGGTGTAATGCAGAGAAGAGGCTGGGAACCATTGCTGTAGGAGCAGCTAAAGCATGGCCTACGTTTTATGATAGTGCCACTTTGCCTGGTCCAAGCCATGAACAGAAGTGAAAAGAAAGCAGCAGTCAGGACAAATACCTGATGATGGTGATATTCTTGTATAGTACTTTGAGTTAACCATTAGGGTTGTATTTAACTGTGGAACATTGACTCCTACTTTCAGTTAATGGTAGATATAAGTGAAATGGCTGTAGAAGGACTATTAACCAGTTAGGTTTTATGAAATGATCAGCATTTGGACTATAAAATCTAACTGTGCAAATAGGTTGTAGGTGAGCTATTATCAGAAGTGCAGTTAGAGGGCACTCAGTAAAAGTTGCTGAAGGGATTTTATACAAACAAATCACTTGCAACTTAGATTTTTATTTTCTTACTGTGCTTTTGCATGTTATAGTGATAATTGCTAAACAGCAATTGCATCTGCTCATTTGGATGCTTTTGAAGTGGAATATAAATACTTCAAACAAACAAATAAAATAGGGATAATCTGTATGCATTTCAACAAAACACAGGCCAGATTCTGTTTTAGATCCCGTGCCTCTTTTTTTTTTTTTATTCTAAAGTTAATCATTTCTTTGCAGTCTGTCAATACAAATCTATGGTACAGACAGACATGGAATTGCAATGCAGTGTAGTTACAGTGCTGCAGCCATGTTACAGGTACATTGTAAGTGCATGCGCAGGGACTCTGTCTGAGGTAGAGGCTGGAAAAGTTACTTTTTTGAACTGCAATTTCTACTGGCCACATACAGCTCTCATGGCTGAGAGATTCTGGGAGCTGTAGTCTAAAAAAATAACTCTTCCAAGGTCTGGTGTGATTGCTCCATTTGATATATGATATGTAAATACTTCATTAAAAGTTTAATTACACAATCCAGTGTTTTAAAGTGTGTTGCAATATCTTTTGTGTGTGTGTGAAGATTTTAGGTTCTAGCTTTCTGTTAATAGTTTCCTATGAATTCTAGGAGGCAAACTATATTTAATTATTGACCCCAACATTAGAGGATGGGTCCTTTTTTGTTTTTAAAAAACTGTTAGTTGTCTTTGACTTATCACTACAATCTTTATTGTTTAATTGAATGTAGGGCAGAATCAGCTAAATGAACTGTTGTTACAGAAAAATTAATTGTATATAGTAACATGAGCTCCCACACTTGTACTTTTTGGATTAGTGCACACTGACAAGAATTAAATATAGGTTTAAATATGTTTCAATCCACTGATTTCAACAGACTTAGCAGTGTGCTGGATAGTGGAGTAAAAGTTTATTTCACTCAGTCTCTGTTTTTCTAAGATGTTGCTTTCTGAAGCAGTCATGATAGCAATAGTGGTTGCATCACTTTAACTGCTATGGCACAATGCTGTGGAATTCTGAAAGTTGTATTTTATTGTGGTCCCAGAGCTCTCTGACAGAGAAGACTAAATGTCTACAAAACTACAAATCCCAGAATTCCATAGCATTGAGCCATGTCAGTTAAAGCGATATCAATCTGCATTATTTCTGCAGTATGGATGTTGCCATTATTTGGTATTTATATGGCACTTCTCACTCTATCCACACCAAGGACTTGATCTGGAATGAGGGCCCATTTTCTGCAATCTGCTTTTTTGTTTTCTTGCTGGGGAGGAAGATAAATATTTCCCTTTATAGTTAACATGAAAGAGGTTTGCAGCCAAGGAGTAGAAGCCCTAGTGGCTAGATTCATCTGAGGACCAGATCTGGTCTGCAGATTGGAAGTTAACCCCCCCCCCCCCCCGGCTTGAAATCTTCAGCTAGCAAAGCTAGTGGTCATTATTGGCTGAGCGCTTCTAGTTGTAGTGGTCCAGTGGTCATGTTGGCTGAGGAACCTGCAGTTTGAAAAAGTAATATTTATACATTCTGTCCATTTTTATTTTAAGCAACTGAATTAGTTTACAGTGCCAAGAAAGAATGAATAGCCTCAGTGATTCTATGCTCAACATATTTAGTTTGTTGTTGTTAGGTGCCTTTGTGTTGATCTTGACCCATGGCGACCCTATGGATGAGACATCTCCAAGATCCCCTGCCTTCCACTGCTCTGCCCAACTCCTGCAAACTCATACTCATGATCTCTTTAATAGAGTCGTGGGGAGCATTTTCAAAAGGCATTTTCAGAACAAAACAAAACAATGCAATGGAGGTACTGAATGAATACAACTTTTCTTTTCTTTTTTTCCTAATTGGCTGTTCCTGCCTAGAAATTGAGTCCTTGACATAAAATGTGTTCAACCTTGAGCCAGTCGGAACATAGAACTTGCATTTCCCACCTCAAATTTGCAGTGCCTTGATCACAAAATTATAGCTAAACACTTTGATGCTAGGAAGCATCAGAATGAGAGACTCCACAAGGCTATTGAATGTTACAGTGGCAGAACACTGTTGCCTCATATCAGTATAGAAAGAAAATTCAGTACATCCAAACAAAGGCTTACTAGTTGTAGTCCATTAGTTTGAAGAATTCTTGCATTGCTCTTTTCTTCCATAACAGAAACTCCATGTATGTGTATCAGCACTCCTATCTCAGCTTATTTGGAGGAAGCCTTTTTGGACTCATAAAAACTTATTTCAGGAGTGATGTATAAAGGATCTCATTGCTCAGGGTAGTCATACAGCGGGGCCTCATTATTGAGCACCTGCAGATGGCAAACCCTTCTGTCCCCAACAGTGGCACATGCATGTGGGTGCGCTAGTGAGTGCATGCACATTGTGCTGCAATTCGAGATAATGGGACTTGAGGTCCTGTGTTTTTTGGTGTCCGTGGTGGTGGTGGGAGTCTGGAACAGATCCCCAACAGATACTGAGGCCCGACTGTAGTTGTTCTTCATCCTTTTCTTGGACACTTTTCCCCCCTAAAAATATAACATCTCAGAAATCTTTCAGATAAAATATACAATTGTTAAAAACAATAAAAGCCAATATACAATGGACCAAATTATAAGGGTAATCATTTGGTCCAGGGCACTGTTTGCTCTGTTTGTAAGTCTTTAACTTCATTTTTCATACCCTGAGATTTTAATTATTAAAACTTCTTGCCTAGCATATATGACAGTATATGCCTAAGGGTAGTATTTAAACTAAAACATTAATATGGACGAAGAAGAAAACATAAGCCGTATAAGCTTTCATCTTGTGCTGGAATAGCCACTGTTAAAAACAGTAGTGGAAAACAACTTGTCGAACTTTAACATAGTCTTCCATATACATAATTTTTCTCCCTAAACAAATATGCTTCCTTACGAGTTGAAATTTACTTTCTCAGTAATGGGATATACACACATTTTAGTAGGGAGATGTCTTTTATAATCTTCTCTTTTACAACACAGAGGTTGTTTTGTTGTTGATGCTGTTGTGTGCCTTCATGTGGTTTCCAGTTTATGGCTACTGTAAGACAACCCTATGGCAGGTTTTCCTTGGCAAGGTTTTTTCAGAAGCAGTTTTCCTTTTTCTTCCTCTGAAGCTGAGAGAAGAGTGTGACTTGCCCAAGGTCACCCAAGGGATTTCCATGGCTGAGCAGGGATTCAAACCCTCGTCTCTGGGATCCTAATCCAACACTCAAACCATTACAGCTTGCTAGCTCTGTGACAACACAAAGAACACTTGTCCATTTTTCTCAGTGGCAAATATCATCTGTAGAGCAGAGGTTTTTGGTTAAGGAAAATGATGTGGAAAGAAAGGTTAGCCCTTCCTCCTCTAGGATCACAGCATCTGTCTGGTGTGGTGTCGTGGCTGCTTTTAGGGGAAAAGAGAAAGAGAAGCGGAGGGAGAAGGAGAAAGATGTCATGCAATCTGATTAAAGATCTGTGTCTGTTCTAGTTTGGTCCTGGGAGATTTTATGTTGTTTCTCTGACAAGCCTGAAAAAACAAGCAGTGATTGTTGTGTTCTAATTAGACTTGTTCATTTGGGGGACTTGTTTTGAAGTCATGTAGCTGTGTTGCTTCTGTCTCCTGCACCCAGTGTTTGTTGCTGCAAAAAAGACTGTTATCTGTGATTAGAACATGTATTGCTTCATGCTTATTCATACAGGAAATCAACTCTTGCCTCTGGCACCCTGTTTATCCTGCTGTAAACTGTACTGTTTCATGCTCCCTTGGAATGGTTTCCATAATTGTGTCCAGAGTTTGAAGTGTTATTTTTTAAACTGTTGTTGTTGTTTACTTTATTTATATCTTGTCTTTATTTTTCTGCCAGAACTGGGATTCAGGGTGGCTTACAAATTAAAACCAATACAATGTAGATAAAATATACAACAGTTTAACATTAGATTGTAATCAAATTGTCAATAATATTAAAAACAATAACATTAAAAACAATTAAAAGTTTTAAAACAGTAGTATTGAAAGCAATACAAACCCTATTCTGTAAAAGCTTTCAGTTCTTCAAACTTGTTGCAATAAAAAAATCTGTCTTCAGCTTCTGTTGGCTGGTATTCTGTTAGTGACATAAGCAGACATAAGTCAATTTGCAGAGTTGAGTATTCCCTTCCTCCCTCAGCACCTAACAGAACTCCCTCTGAGACTCAGTACAGTTGGCATTCCACATTTGCCATTTTTGTAGATTTGATTATTTGCTGTTTTGATTCATAGAATCACAGAGTTGGAAGAGACCACAAGGGCCATCCAGTCCAACCCCCTGCCGTGCAGGAACTCTCCATCAAAGCATCCCCGACAGATGGCCATCCATTCATATGTTCTCTCTAGGAATCTTTAAGTCCTCCAGTTCAATTCTGCTGGAAGTTGACCAGAATTTGGCTGAAGAACCTAGATGTTCCTAGGCATCTGTAGGGTCTCCAGCATGATTCTATGATAAACATCTGGCAAACATTGACCATAGAGCTGGACTGGAGGACTTTGAGATTCCTAGAGAGGTGTTTTCTTAGGTAAAGTTAATAGTCCTTTTTATTTGCTTTTTTCCCACATTCACAGGGCTTCTTCACCCCTAACCCCAACGAATGTGGAGGGCCCACTGTTTAGAGCTGCTGTGTCCCCCTTCCCATGGCCTTTTCATTTCAGATGGAGAACTGGGGAGGGGGAGGAAAGGTGAAAAGAAAAATGTCTGGCTATATCTGTGTTTGTTGTTGTGTGCCTTCAAGTTGTTTCTGATTTATGGCCACCTTAAGACAAACCTATCATGAGGTTTCTTGGCAAGATTTGTTGAGAGGAGGTTTGCCGTTGCCTTCCACTGAGACAGAGAGAGTGACTTGCCCAATGTCATCCAATGGGTTTCATAGCCAAGTGGGGAATTAAATCCTGAACTCCAGGGCTGTAGTCTGGCACTCAAACCACTAGGCCATGATGGCTTTGTGTAGCCAGATTTGAAATAATTACATCATCTAGTAAGACTTCCAGTGGATCTCAGGGGACTTCAGTAGAGTAATTATTCCATTCTTCCCTGGCTGCCCACACAAGATGGCTGTGGGAGGGGTGCTGCTGCATAATTCTGTGTCCAGAACTGTTTCGCTATACTGAGCCATATATGTTATATACAGCCATTGCATGTTAGCTATTATTTTTTATTTTCCAAAAATGCCATGTTTACATTGCTGGTAATGTGGCTAAGATCCCACATCATCAACATAAATATGGCAACCTTGGCTGTGGAGATAATACCCCAGACTGCTGCTCCAACTTCAACCTCTCTGTTTTTCTGTTGTCCAACTCTGACTCCTTCATAAGTGGCAAGTGTATATTAATTAGTAAAAACAAATCTGCCATAGTAAAATGGTAGCCCAAGTGGGATTGCTGTGAAAGTAAATGTGCAACAACCTAGGCATTTAATAAAATCAAAAGGCGAAATATAAGTATAAAATAATATATTTATCGTATTATAATATTATAATTCACCATATATTGTTATAAAAGTATAATTGGTATGATATAAATATAAATATTATATCCATCCAGTTGTTTCTAATTCTGACACAACTCTGACTGCAACTGCACAGCCTTGATGACAACAGAACCCCATAATTGTAATTACATCTGATGATGCTAGCCCTCCCACACAAAAAAACCCAAACAACAACAACACCCCTCTGTTGCAGTTTAGCTACTTCCACCCAAGGGATGCATCATGAACAGGCAGCTGAAGAGACCTCTCAGTGTCCTACCACAAATGTCTTTCTCAAGGCAGCCTCTGACTGGGAGAGTGCGGCAAACTTCCTTTCCTAGTGCACCAATGTGCAGTGATTCAAAAATGCTTTGGTTGGGACATTGGCAGACTGCAAAAGTAAGTTTTAGGGGTAACACCTGGCCATTAACATTTTTAAAAGTGAATCCCCATCAGCTACATCAGGATAAACCTAAATCCCCAGTCCATCTCATAATCTCATAACTGCTGAACAGGATGGAGTTTATCACACGGGAGGCAAAGAGTCCAAATCCCATGGATAAATGGGGTTTAAATCCTGGGAATATTCTGCAAAAGTGGTGCTGTTTTCAGATATGTCAGGGGATTTTGACGATAACCCATGCAGAAAGCCCCAAAATCGCACCGCTTTCTAATTTTGGGATTTTCCCAAAGGTAAAAAGTGGCACGATTTTGCAGCTTTCTGAACAGGTTAATGTTGCATTAATGCTCCTCAATGTGGTCTGAAAACAGTCCCACTCTTGCAGGATATTCCTGGGTTTAAACCCCATTTACAAATTGAGATTTCAGCACTTCTTTCTCATGTGATAAACTGGGATGTCAGCTAACAAGTTTTCATTAGTTTTTGAATTAAATAAAAATACTTCAGAAGAGAAAAAATGTCCTCAAATAGACTCTCCCACCCAATACAACATTTAATCTGTAACACCTTAGTATTGTTCATTACACAAAAACAGCAATATCAGTTATTACTGGTATTTTGCAAAAACAACATTGTTATGTCCCTGTTGCATCAAAGCATGATAATCTATGGGGTAACATTGTCACTTATGAAATGTTACTTCTAAGATCTGATTCTCTTTCTTAAGAGCTGATTTAGTATATGTGTGTGTGTGTTTTGTGCCTTCAAGTTGCTTCTGACTTATGGCGACTCTAAGGCGAATGTATCATGGGGTTTTCTTGGCAATATTTGTTCGGAGAGGTTTTGCCCTGAGGCTGAGAAAGAGTGTGACTTACCCAAGGTCACCCAGTGGGTTTCATAGGCAAGCAGGGAATCAAACCCTGGTCTCCATAGTTGTAGTCCAGCACTCATACGACTATGCCATGCTACGGACCAAAACAAAACAAAACAAAAATCCTGTTTTGAATCACACTTTTTCCATCAGTTAACTAGGAAGCAGTAGGTAAGACATATTTTCTTTGCCTCAAGCACATAGCAGTGATGGCTTACCTTATGGCAGGAAAGGAAGGCAAAGTGTAGCCTTCCAGATCTTGAACTGCATCTCCCATCATACATCCCCATTTACTTTGTTGGCTAGGCTTGATTGGCGTTGCAGTCCAACAATATCTGGTGGATTGCATATAGCCCACCCCTGCTATAGCAAGGTTGTTGTAACGTCTGCCGTATAACTAGCAGTTTGAACACTTCGGAGTGCTAAACTGGTTTAGCATTATTATGAATGCTACCCCACCTCCATCATGAAACAGATATTTAATATTTCTCAGAAGGTCTGCAGTCAAGAGAGTCTAACCACATATATGAAGGGAAGAAGTAATACTGTGAAGTGTAGGTTCAGCCACAGACCAAACTCAGGCCCTGAGTTTCTGAGTGGCACTTCAAGTGCCTATTCTGCTTGGGACATTTCTGAAGCACTTATGGAAACAACATAGCCAGGACACAATGAGAGCAAAACAGGAAATAATGAACATCTGCTGTTTTTAAAGGGGGAGAGAGTGGCAGGGCAAGGAATCCCTCATGTTGTTCTTTTATTCATTTATATCCTGCCTTAATGGGATTGAGGGTGGCTAACAATATATTTGAAACAATACAAGTTAAGAACAATACAAACTCATTAATAAAAGTATAAATATAAGATTTTTAAAAATTAATGTATGAAGTTAAACATTAGAAATACTAAAATTTGTTAAAAGACTGCATACTAACCTTACATTCAGCACCATACAGCATTAAAAGCCAGTTGGTAAAAGCCTGATGGCACAAAATGTTTTTATCTGCCACTGAAAGTAGAGTAGGGATGGGGCCATCCTAGCCTCTCTAGGGAAGGAATTCCAAAGTGTGGAAGCAGCCACTGAGAAGGCTATCTTTCTTGATTCCCCCAAATGAGTCTGAGAAGATGGTGGGACAGAGTATAGGGCCTCTCCAAACAAACTTAGAGCTCTAATGCACTCATAAAGGGGATTAATGTCAAATTCCTGGATCTAAGCCAAATACGTTTTTATAGGTCAAAACCAGCACTTTGAAATTATCCGTTATGTCCAGAAATGGACCAACAGCCAATGGAGCTATTGCAGAAAGGGAGTTGTGTGCTCTGTATAGCCATGTCCAGTTAACAACCTGGCTGCAGCTCTTTGCACCAATGGAAATTTTTGAGTACTTTTCTAAGGCATCCCCCCATTTCGAATGCATTACACATTCAAAGGCAGACTCACATCGAGCACATTACTCATATGAGAAACAACACCTATGGGTGCAAGGACACGGAGGTGGCCAAAGACCAGTACAAGTGGCACTTGAATGGATAACTTTGTCACAGCCATGAAACCTACTTTTTAAAATACATATATTTTAATTCACTTAAGAAAAGGAATCTGATGGCTGGTAACTCTGAAAGGAAAATATATAAGTTACAATTGGTGGGTGAATTTGAAACAATTGGTTAATCACATGCTGGTAAATGTAATAATTTTTATTATTTAAAAAAATTCAAATAATGTTGTTTAAATGTAAGAGAAAATGCAAATATACTTTACAAATAATGTTTAGGTGGGCAGCTGTTACAAAAAACTAATTTCAGCTAATCATTGTAAAGAGCATTATAGTCTATATAAAGTTTTAGGGGATGGTGTGTGGCGTAGTGGTTTGAATGCTGGACTATGACTCTGGAGACACAGACCCGATACAAAAGGGCCGTCCGTGGGGTGTGATCAGGGTTAGGGAGTGTGCAGCATCTGCACACTCTCTAACCCTAGCGCATATGGACAGCACCATCTTTTTAGCATGCCGCCCATAGGCGTGTGCCATGATGGTGTCATGGCGCACGCCGCGTTTACACAGTGCGGTGCGTGCCTGATGTCATCACGCTGCAGGAAGGTGCCTATGGCGCCCTTTCTGTGGTGCTAATAGGAGCTTTTTGCTGCTTGTACTTGGCACGGCCTTTACACAGCTGCACCAAGGATCCCGAGGGAAAAGGGGCTGTGGCAGTGGCCCCCTTCTCCCCTCGGGAGTGCTGGGGATGGCAGGGTGCAGCAGGCACCCTGGGCGCCCGCTGCACCCTGCTTCAGGCCACAGAGAAGCAGCAGTTTGCCACTTCTCTGTGCCCTGGAGAAGCGGCGGATTGGGGATTCTGGGGCTGTCAGTGAGGCAGCCCTGACCCTATTCCGGTGCTTCTCTGTACAGCCCCAATGTTTTGATTCCCAGCTCAGCCATGAAACCTACCTGGTGACCTTGGGCAAGTTACATGGTCTCAACCTCAGGGGAAGGAAATGGCAAACCTCTGAACAAATATTTCCAAGAAAACCCCATGATAGTTTCGCCATAAATTGGAAGTGACATGAAGGCACACAACAACAAGATAACCTACAAGTATTTCAAAACACTGCTTAAGGTTCTGGACTTTACCAAAAATGCCTTAAACAGTTATGATTGTGAGTACATAAAACCTAATGCAGCATTCTTAGGTTGGTTTCAGTGGGATGTAGATTAGAGCCTTTTTTATAGCAGAATGAGGTTGTAGAATTCCCTCCCCCAGTGTGCAGATGGTATCTTGGTCCCTCACTGCATTTAGATTATTATAATGGTCTTTCTGTTACTCCAGTGCCACTCCTGTTGTTCTATGAGTCTGCTCTATTATGTGAAGCTTTATTCTGGTGCTCATATTTTTAAAGAAACTTTCACAATCCTATAAATGATATACATGTGGCAGCTTGCTTCTGTGAACATATCTCTTTAGCTAAATGGGGTGGGATGTCAGTTCTGTAAAGGTTCATGGGCAGTCAGCAGTTTGTTTTGTAATTTGGTGTAGTAACTTGTAAAAACATGCTTAATTTGACTACAACACTGATATGCTTGCTTTTGTCTGGGAAGTAAATGGAGGTGTATTAATAACTGAAGACATCTTAGTTTTCAGGTGTTTCACTCTTCCAGTATATGACAGGACGAGTATATGCCTAGTAGGAAAACACTGTATTTTCACAATAGATTAACCTTTATTAGAAAGTCATTGCACTAGTATTATTAACTCCTGTGAAATTTTTAGCAGAACTGTGCAGAAGTTATTTATGGATCAGAACCATCCTATACAGTACATCAAAGCTGGGAGGAGTTTTCAGCTTTAGTGAAGAAATCCTGCTTGGTGATCTGGCTACTTCATTAGTTCTTACCTCTCTCGCTGAATCTTAAGTACCTATGGATTTTAAACTTTTCTTAGGAGGCTGGCCTGTAATCCTCATCACATTGCTTCATTCTCTATATGACATCCATTCAAATATTTAAACATGGCTGTCATGACACCCTTTAAATTTCTCTTCCCTAGGCTAAACATATCCAGCTTCCCAAGCCTTCCCTCACAGGATATGGTTTCCAGATCTTTCACCATGCTGGCCATTCTCCTCTGGACTTGCTGTAGCTTGTAAATATCCCTCTTGAATTGTGGTACCCATAACTATACAAAGTATTCTAGGTGAGGTTTGACCTCACCTAGAATAGTGGTACTATTGCTTCCCTCAGTCTAGACACTATATTCCTATTGATGCAGTCTAGGATCTTATTGTATAGGCTGAAGTTCACTGTGTTCACTATGTCAGTATATGTGATTTATCACCCACTTTCTTTGGTCTGTTTGGACAAACTTATGTAATACAATGAGAAATGTGATCATGGCCAAACTAAATAATAGGACATTTTTACTCTGTTTAATTGAGTTTTTAAAGATTCCATTGTTGGTCATATGAAATCATTGGTACTAATGATGAATATGGTTTGTTTTTGTTTTGTTTTTTGGTGGGGTGTCCTTGGGTTAAGGGTTTTTCCCCATCTCCTGCTCTTGGGTAAGAGAGGGAACCCCCAAGTTCTATCATCTGCCACTGCCACACTGTTCAATATCATTTTGGTAAAATATCAGAATTCAACATGGTGTTAGGGAACATGCAGTTTTCCCCCTTCAAGTCAGCACTCTGTAGGAATGGAAAGTGTCTCATGACTGACATGTTGCAAGGAATTCAAATCAAATTCAAAGCTAATATTAGAGAAGATCTGCTGGCCTTTCCCCCTTCTCTACTGCCATTCCCTTCTCCTTTTGTGTCTTGTCTTTTTAGATTGTAAGCCTGAGAGCAGGGAAATGTCTATTTAACAATCTGTACTCTGCTCTGATAGCCTTTTGGCTAAACAGCGGGGTATAAATATATTATTATTATTATTATTATTATTATTATTATTATTTGTTTTTAAGGTAAGGAAACATACTGCAGTATGTAATAATGAATGAATGTTTTCCTGTTTTGAAATGAAGACTATATATAATGGGCAGGTTAGGCTGCAAGACAAGGATAAAGGTGTAAATAAATAATTTGATCAACATACAGTGTTATAATTTCATTTGTAATTCCAGTTCATAAAAAGTATGCCTCTGATGTTTAAATTAGAATCAATTAACAGTTCTTCTTTGAGGAACAAAATTAAAAGTCCCAATTTTTAATGATATTAATATTCACCCATCAGCTTGGAACTATATCATATCATTTCTTTGCTATACATAAAACATAATAAATAAATGTAATTCATAATAATGATTACTGGTGGAGCGTAGAATCATGAAATCATAGAGCTGGAAGAGATTGCAAGGAATATTCTAATTAAGAGATCATACAGAAGGTTATGGGGCTGTAGAGACAGCTCTGAAAGGGGCGGCTCTGTGCTGCCCCTGGAAGCACTGGATTGGGGCCACAGTAACTGCATGTGCAGCCCTGTGGGCCCAATCTGGTGTTTTTCCATGCCAAAGAGAAGCGGCAAATTGCTGCTTCTCTTCAGCCCGGAAAAGGGGTGCCCTTGCGGCTTCATGCCCACCGGCACCCTGACCCCTTTCTCCTCTACATTGTTGGCTCAGCTGTATGGTTGCCACACCAGCAATGCACACGCAGAAAAGAGCTGTAAAACACAGCTCCTTTCCACGCTGCTGGCAAGACACCATAAACACCCTCCAGTGGTGAGGTGACGTATCCTGTGTGACACGCTGTTTGGACATGTCACAAAGGACACATCCTGGATGATCTCCCTGTGTGGGAGGAGCCACGCAATTATGGAGACACACATATATACTAGGGTTAGGAAGCCTGTGGTTGCTGCACACTCCCTAACCCTAGTACCGGCTCCATGATGGCCCTTCCTGCCTGTTTGTCTCGAGCCTATCAAATAAAGGAACCCAATATATTAAGGCTGAAATTTGTAAAAAGAATAGTTCATAGATATTGCAAAGGTAGGAAAATAAAAAGTCTCAAATTTTATGCTTAGGCTGTGCTCAGTTGTACTGAAAAGGGTTTTTTCCACATCACTTTGATAAAAAACTATACAGTGGAAAATTGTGAATGTATTAATTACATTGCCTCAACAGTAATTTTAAAAACAGATTTTTGAGCTGTACTTCTCTTTGTTCCATAAATATCTATCAGCAAGCCCAGTATATGCTTTCTAATAACAGCCCCTTACAGGACATGTGCCTTTTCTTCCATTTTTGGCCTTAGAATGGTATCCTTCAGAATGAAACATTACTGTGGTTTCCAGTAATAATATTTCAGCATGGATGAATATTAGTTAAAATTTGGCAAATATTTATGCTGTGAAAGAATGTGTATTTCAGACTGCTGTAAGAAATATGCAGAAAGTGATTGCACAGTAAGTACTCTCACTTTTAATCCATTTTGTGTTGTCATTCGTTGCCTTTAAATTAATATTTTACTAGCACTTAAGAGACAGGAGTCCAAAGATAACCAATGATTATGTCTGAGTTTTGTTTTGTTTGTTTGCTTTAAAAAAGAAATTCCCAGCACATGAGCCATGGGACGAAGCTGGAGCTGTAAATGGCAGGCTTTAATCATCTCCATAGAAAAGGTCAGTCAAAGGCATAAAGTCACAATCTGTAGTCCAGAGGAAGAGAAATGTAAATCCTAAAGAAGAAGTAACTGTCACTCTTGGTTAAGCATATAAAGCATGAGCCCCATTATTGTGCTGATCCTGGCAAACCTTATACAATGTTTACAATAAGGTTTTGGAGAGTTGCCTAGCACTGGAGAATACACAATTAAACAACACAGTTCCATTGCTCTCTCATGTCAGCACACAGCTAAAAGGCCTCCATTGTGCTCATATGATAGCGGTACTTGGGACCTTTTTTTAAACACATAAACAAGAGTAGAAAATATTAATCTGTAGCTACTCCCTGGCCTTTCTGAATGTATAAGAGCTAGGGTTTTTGTTTTTGTTTTTGCATCTGAACAAATAGAAACTAGAAATCAGATTGTGCATAATAATACATAACAACTGATACATACCCAAGAGTTGTGGGTGTATGTTTACATTTGGTAGCTTTCAACAAAGTCAATAGTTGTTATTCAACCGCTACATCTGTTGTAAAGCTAATTTCTATTCCTTTTCTGTGCTCCAATCCCGAATGTACAATTATGTCAGCACATTTCTCTTCCTTTCTAATGTGTCTTCAAAAAATTTAAGTGACTACTGAAAGAAAGCATTAATGTTTAATAAAAGATATGTTCCATTAGTGTTGATAACTGGTGATAGGCCTATGGCTAAGTATTATATGATATTCAGGAATCCCTGTAAAAACTCCCAGAAGTAAAATGTAAACAAACAAAAAAAGACATGACAACTTAGGTATATAAGCCACTAGCTTTATATATTGTCATAGAACTGGAGAGTTAAGGGACACAAGGATCATCTCATTCAACTTACCACTGATACAATGGATTCTAAGCAAAACGATTCCTGAAAAAATGCCCATCTAGCCACTGTTTTAAAAACTCCAAGAAAAGAGAAGTTGCCATTCTCTGGGGTTGTCCATTCTCATTAGAAAGAAATAGCAAGACTGTCTACACATATACATAGAGGTTAGACATCTATTTCTCATGTCCATAACCTTGAATTAACCTTAATGAAGAATGATGGATAGTAATAGAGAATTGCAAGTAAAGTCCATCTGCTAGCAGAACAAAACAAGCTGGCAAAACAAATTTCAACTCCCTTTACAATTTCTTCCTTTCCCCAGCAATGTATTCTGGAGCACTGGGGGAGCCTCTGGAGCAGATTTAGAGGGGCACAATGCCAGCTCTGCTAGAGAAGTTAAGTGGTCATCTTAAAAAAGCAGGTTTTGATAGTCAAAAAGGGTGCCAAGTTATTAGAGTTCAGAGACGTTGCTGTGGTAGTCTGGAATATCAGTATAGACAGAGATTTTGTAGCATCTTTGAGTCCAACCAAGCAAAAGCTTCTGTAGACTTGGTACACTACCTCAGATATCTCAAAGGTGCTACAAGATGACTTTGCATACTCCTAGCTTTAAGTTATGGTTAGTTTTACTGGCAGGGATAGGAAGAGTTTTGTGGGATTTTCTTGGATGGTTTTGAATAATGTGTGCACATTGACTTGGACAAGGAGTGGGTGCTATTAACAACTGCTACCAAAATGTCTTGGTCCAGCCCAAGCAGACTGGGGCAGGAGAGCAAGGAGATATTCTGTTACTCAAGGACACTTCTGCTCACTTAACCCAAGCATGGAGATGAGGATAATTACTTTAAAATTGTATTATATAAGTAATTTAAACAGTTGAGAATCCACATTGTTTACAACTTATCTGAAACACTGAACTGAGATTCATTAGTATCCAGAAAGTCCAAATATATTGCCTAGCAACCAAAGAAAAATTATTTATACACAAGATGCAGTCAAGAATACAGTATTATGGCCCTTGAGATTAAAAGAAGAAGCTTTAGTTTAAGGTAATTTCAAATAAATGGCGTTGCTCCCAGTTACTGGTTACCGGTAGGTCATGGAGGTGAGCTTTTTCCTTTTTTCTAATGGGAGCACACTGGGGACTATGTGCATCTTGAAGTCTGCACTTCACCTGCCCCTACATTAAGATGTGCAGTGTTGCCATTGGCAGTTCACAGCAGTGAAGCTAGCATCTGTAAATGATTTTCCAATGCTATGAAAATATTTTTTCATCATTCATCAACATGTTCATATGGCCAATTTGGGGGGCTGAGATTCAGTATTAAATTAATAAAATTGTCAGTGAGATTCAGTATTAAATTAATAAAATTGTCAATCAGTCAGTCAGTTTTAATCCTGGAGAGAAGTGACAAGTGGGGTGCCACAGGGTTCTGTCCTGGGCCCAGTGCTATTCATTATCTTTATTAATCACTTGGACAGTATTGGGGGCCTAGTTATCAAATTTTCAGATGACACCAAATTAGGAAGAGTAGCTAATACCCCAGAGGACAGGATCAAAATTCAAAATGATCTGAATAAACTAGAAAACTGGGCCAAAGCTAACAAAATGAAATTCAACACGGAGAAATTTAAGATTTTGCACTTAGGGCGGAAAAATGAAATGCACAGATATAGGATGGGGGACACCTAGCTGAACGAGACCACATGTGAAAGGGATCTAGGAGTCCAAGTAGACCACAAGTTGAACATGAGCCAACAGTTCGATGCAGCAGCTAAAAAGGCCAACACAGTTTTAGGCTGCATCAATAGAAGTATAGTGCCTAGATCAAGGAAAGTAATAGTGCCACTCTATTCTGCTTTGGACAGGCCCCATCTGGAATACTGTGTTCCAGTTCTGGGCATCACAATTCAAAAAGGATGTTGAGAAACTGGAGCGTGTCCAAAGGAGAATGATTTCCCCAAATGCGGGAAACTCGACTACATAATTTGTGGTGAAGGGTCTAAATGGTGAAGGGTCTGGAAACCGTGCCCTATGAGGAACGACTTAGGGAGCTGGGGATGTTTAGCCTGGAGAAGAGAATGTTAAGAGGTGATATGATAACCTTGTTTAAATATTTGAAGAGGTGTCACATTGAGGAGGGAGAAAGATTGTTTTCTGCTGCTCCAGAAAACAGGACCCGGAACAATGGATGCAAGCTCCAGGAAAAGAGCTTCCACCTCAAAATGAGAAGGAACTTCCTGAGAGTAAGGGCTGTTTGACAGTGGAACATGCTCCCTCGGAAAGTAGTGGAGTCTTCTTCCTTGGAGGTCTTTAAGCAGAGGCTGGATGACCATCTGTCAGGGATGCTTTGATTGGGAGTTCCTGCATGGCAGAGGGTTGCACTGGATGGCCCTTGTGGTCTCTTCCAACTCTATGATTCTGTGGGTGGCACTCCCGAGGGGAGAAAGGGGCTGCTGCCGCGGCCCCTTTCCCCTCGGCACCCCTGGTGCAGCTGTGAGAAGGTTGCACCAAGGATCAAAATGCCGAGAAGGAGCTCCGTTTTGGAGCCCCTTCTTGCACCACAGAAAGTGCACCCTAGGCACCTTCCTGCGGCACTATGTCGTCAGGTGCGCACCGGGCCATGTAAATGCAGCACGCACTATGACATCATCACAGCTCACACATATGAATGGTGCACTTTAAAAATTGTGCCGTCCATACGCGCTAGGGCTGGGGAGCGTGCAGTTGCTGTGTGTTCCCTAGCCCTATTCACGCCATGAGGACGGTCCTTTTGGGCCGCCTGTACCATGCCTATGATTCTATGATTCTATGATCTGTAGTCTGCCAAATCTATTAATCCCATTTAGCCTTGATCAAACATATTGTACAGCATTTAAGTGCATTTTCAAATTTAGAACTCTACTTCCAGCACTTTAACCTCTGCTGTTCATATGTGAGAGAAGCTATAGCTCTTTAGCTCTTCTTAGTTTTGATATTTCACTTCCAATATTTTATTTGTTTTTAATATGGTTTCTCTTTCCCATTCATTTGTCTTCTAAAGAGCTACTAGGAATTTATATCAATTATTCCTGCCTTCATTGCATCCAGTATAACTACATGTGAAATATCTGCTGACTCATTTCATTATGCAGAAATACTATATACATCATACATTATACAGGATTACTGTTCAATTTCACATTGATTTCTTTTCAACACAAAGCTGGTCTTGTAAAAGGATTTAGTTGCTATGTATCCTTAAACGAAGAGTGTATTTGAAGGATTATATTAAGGTTAATGGCTGAATAATATGAGAATATCAGTTGATAAATTCCATTGTTTATAGTTAATGAAATGTGCAATGCAATAAACAAATAATCTATTCAGGTATAGATTTCACCATGATTGGAGAACTAAATCATTATTGGAGAACTAAATCATTAACTTGGGTTAACAAAGTGGCAGCATTTCGTCAAATTATAGTTTCTCAAAACACCCCCAAAATGTTGAACAAGCACAATCCTATTTTTTTCCACACAGAATTCCTAACAATGGAATGATTGTTTATTTGATTTATATCCTGCCTTTCTTTCAATCAGAGACCAAAAGTGGTTTACAATATAAACCATATGTTGGTCTTCCCCTATAATCATAACACATTTTTAAAGTTATCTAGGACTGCTTGAAATGGCAGTCCAAGCAGATCTGAAGGGCTGCATGATGCCCACTCATCTTTTAGTTACTACAAACCAGAAATAAAAACAATCCCAGAATATTTCTATTTTTGTAATCACAGAATATTTGTGTTTTTAAATCTGAAGTCTGACATAGTTTTGTTTTTGTTTTGTGTTTTTTATTCTTTTCAGCAAGCAGGCTAATAAATTGTTAGGTTAGAAAAATGCATAAATGCATTTGCAACTCTGTATTCACCCCTGCCCCCCCTTTTTTATATAAAAAAAATCACTTTTGCCATAATTTGAATGTCAAGCTTGTATGTGCTAATAAACTTCCTTGCATGAACCATTCAGATGTACGAGTGGATATCCAGAAACAATTTATTTTTAAAATATCTTGTGCCAGAATGGAAACTTCCCCTTAAAAATTGATTCCCAGTTTAGCTTAACACAGCTGTTTAGAATAGATGAAATCTTAATTATGTCCGAAATACTGAAATACTAATAATTTAATCTTTTCAAATACCAGTATTATTATAATGCTATTTAGTTCCAATTAAATAGTGGTAAAAGTATAACTATTATTACCTTTCATCTTTTGTAGTGAAGGCTTAAAAATGTGAATGCTCTTTTCTTTTCCTTGTATAGTTTTTACCAGAATGGTCTCTTCTTTGTTTTGGAGATGCTTAATAGAACAGATATATGTCATTTCTATTCCAGAAGTACAGTCGCCCCTCCTTTCTCGTGGACTTGAGGGCTGCAGTCTTAGACATTCACAGAGGGGCGAGCTCCATTATTGTCAATGCTGCAGGCAAGTGCCTCATTCAAGCCTTTGGGCTTGAATATCAGCGAGTCTCCATTTTCATGGGTGAGGGGGGTGGGGTGGGGGGTTTCCAGAATGGATCCTCCAAGAAAATGGAGGGCCGACTGTAGGACCCATTGAATTCAATGAGATTTACTTCAAGATATATACAATATATAAGAGTATACACAATTATGACACTAGTAGTCATTCAGTAGGGCTCTTTGCATTAGTTCATTCTTTTTCTCTCCCTCCCCCCCCCCCCCATTTTGTAGATAACAGACAGTATATCTGTAATAAATCCCTATTAGCAGGGTTAGGAGGAGTGTCAGCCTTTGTGGATGGCAGCTCAGAAAAGCAAAGTCCATGGGTGAAGAAGAATGAGTTACAAAGACAAGGGAAATGTTTTCATCACATATTAATGGATAAAACTAGCATGGAAAATAATGATCTCTTACGTACAGTTGATTGTGTGTTCAGAAGGAATCAACATCACCTTTAAAATATTGCCATGTTTAGGATTGATTAAACATTTGGTAGTAGAAGATTGAAATTTATCCAAGAGATGGTGGGACAGAAAGGTTACCAGAGAGCTACATGGCAGAATGTTAGTGTCCTGTTTTGATTGTAGAGACATCCCTTTTTGTAGGCTGCTATATCAAAGACAAATGGGTCCTAGAACAGATCAAGCCTGAGTTCTCCCTGGAAGCCATGATGGTGAAACCGAGCCTCTTGTTCTTTGACCACAATAGTCTGATCTAGACGGGCACTATGTGGCGCTTTGGCATCTACACCCTCCTGAACCCTGGCGCAAATGGGTGCCGCCATTTTAAAATGGCAGCGTCTATATGGGCGCGCTACCATGTCGTCATGGCATGCGCAGCGTTTAGTTACGCTACACGCGCCATTACAACATGGTGCCGCGGGAGGGCGCCAAGCGCGCCCTTTCCGCAGCGCAAAAAAAGAGCTCCAAAACGGAGCCCTTTTTTTGTGGCGGGTGTTTGCCGCGACCTTTAAATGCAGCGGCCCCTTTCATCCTTCCCCACCGCTGAGGGAAGCGGCTCCAAGATTGACTGTGTAACTAACCATAGGACAGTCATTCTCTCTGTGTTTACCTCTCCCTCAGGGATCTTCATTCTTGGCTTATAAATCTGAAACACATTGATTGACTACACAGAATCTTAACTAGAAAGCTAGTTGTCAGGATTACAGGGTTGTTATGAGGATAAAAACCTTAACAGGCTGAAGAGAAGAAATTAGACACTCTTTGGTATTACTGTATATACTTATGTATAAGTCTAAAAAATTAGGTCAAAAATTGACCCAAAAAACCTGAGTCAACTTTTCCATGGGTCAATGTAGGTGCTGTACTTTAACTCTCATTTTAAAAAAGAGAACCATCCACTGGTGAAAGGAAAAAGTATAATTTGTCCTGGAAGCACTGACCTACTCTATCCTCTCATCCATCCAGCCTTTAAAGTGAGCACAAAGTTATATCTGCTGGAAATTTGTAAGTTCTTTGACATTGTTCACTTTTGCTTCATCCTTTAGATCCTTTGTTACATTCCTCTAGGTTTTACCCTCGACCTATCCACGGGTCATACCAAAATCCATAATTTTGGCCTCAAAACCTGCCCTCGACTTATACATGAGGTCAACTTATAGTCGAGTATATACGATATTTTTGTAGAAAGTGGATCATACATTAAGCACAGTTTTAGTTTTAATTTGACTTCCACAGACAAAAAGTGAACTCATAAATTGATATTATTTTTGATTGTTATGTGTAGCGGTGTTTTTATTTTACTGCCTCACCTCTCTTATGCCTTTTACAAATCAATAAAATATAATTACTCCCTTACACATTTCCTAAAGAAAAATGGCTAAAAATATTAATCTCATAACAGCTAGAGCTGGGTTCTCTTGAAGATTTTATCTTCTCATTTAAGATATACAAATAACTTTACTATTTTTAAATGTAACATTGCAAATAATGAAACTTGATATGTAATATATTTTGTCTAGTCAACCAAAAGCATACGTGTTTTTTTCACAATCTGACATCTGAGGAACAGAAAGAAAACTAGATAAAAATCTCTCCTTAGGACTCTTATACAAAGGGACAATATAACAAATAATGGCAAATATGATTTATCATTCTGCACTTTCAAGAGACTTGATCTCAAGGGGTTCATGGAAAATTCCTTCCAGATAAGCAGTGGGCATAGTCTGACATCATAGTTTAGTTTTCAGAGACTTTTATCAATAAAGGGAAAATAGATGCATGTATAGGTTACTGCAGAATGTGAACAACGTATTTATGTTTTACATAGAGACAGGTAAATTGGCCATGCTGGCTAGGGCTAATGAGTCCAAAAGGCAACTTTGTGGATTTCTGTATTGTGTTTGTGTATGTCTTGCCACCTTGCATTGAACCTGATAATTGGCCCTAGTGTGGGTTACTTTGTCAGCAGTTCTTGATGGTGGGGTCACAAACAGCTGGTCTTGGATCCTTGAGAGTACTGTATCACAAAGTGAACCTGGGACATTCTGAATACAATGCGTGTGTTCTACCTTAATTATGTGCTCTTCTTTCATAAGCAAGGCAGGGCCACTTGATTTGGGGCTGGACTGTTAAGCAACTATTGCTTCTTCTGAAGCAAGATTGTTCTCTACAAAAACACAAAAACTTCAACTTATAATCAACATTTGAAATATTTGGTTAAGGGAAACAGAACATTGAATGCTGAACTTCATATCTGCGGTTACTACTTTAGAAAGACCATGACAGGGTGTGTGTGTGTGGTGGTTCTTTGAGATGCTGGCATGCATTTGGTACATAGTAAGGCACAGCGCCAAAGGGAGAGTTCCTTTCCTCCTACACTTGAGATACTGTTTGCCAACCTTTCCTGCAGCAGAGTATTCTACAGAAGCTTTGAAAAAAATATTTTAATAACTTCTTAGCAACAAGCTTGAACTTTCCTTGAAGAGGATAGTTTACTTTTTTATATATATTTGTTAGCATTTAAACACATGCATTGAGTGGTAGATACTATACAGTTTAATACGTTATTAGAATTTCTGAAACACTAAGTTGCCCAATCTGTCCTTTGGTCTTTCATTTTAACATTCTCCTACCTTTTATTTGACTGTCAATATTGGAACATAGAGGGTGCTAGTACAAAGGTTTGCTCTTGATAACCCAATAGTGCCCTGAGGAAAGATCCAAACTCTTTTGGCTTTATGAACTTTAAATTCTCAAATTGAAGTTTCTAAATAATACTGTTTCATGTCATTTGAACATCAAGCTAAACCATAGTTTAGAATTTCCTAAACAAGCTTGGGCTAGCTTTGGATTTGTGAGTTCCCCTCTCTTTTCTCCTCTTCCAGGACAGCTTCACTGAGACAAATGGAAGGTTTTGCTCTCTATTTTAAGCTAACAATTATTTGTTGTAGTGTCTGGTTGGAATGAACTTTGTACATTTTAATTATAACTTGTTTGAATGATCCAACTTCATAATATGATTTACAATTCTGACTTTTCAAAACAAACCATAGTTTAACCACTGGCACAATGACAAATGGCAGTTGTTTGAAAACTGAGGTCTTTTGATCTCCTTGTAACAGTGCTGGAATAGGAGTTAAGAGGATCATGTTAACTGTGGTTTAGCACCACATTCTAACAAAGCCTTTGTCTGTCGTGAAAGTATCATGGAATAATGCGCTGCTTTGTGCTCTTCAATATTCCCTTCTATGGGAGTGTCAGGAATGATGGAAATACAATGTGTTGTACGCAGGCAGCATGTAAATTAGGCTATCATTCTGAGATTTCATAGGAAGAGGGAAATTTATCACAGTGTGCCCCTGGATGACACAAGTAGGACTGCTGATGGCTGCTTCTAATGTTACTATTTTTGTCCATGAAAGTTCATTTGCTAGTGAGCACTGTGATAAATATAGTAATACTGAGCTTGCATTTATGCCTTTCAAAACCATAGAAAGGAGCTAGCATCCCCATTTTTGAGGCCGTGGCTTTTCTAACTGAAATACAACTCTTACCACAGCTTTAATGCCTTTCCCTGAAAATAGTGAGAAGATGAAATTACTGGTGAATTGTTTGTTGTTGAAATTATTCCTAGAGTAGGGTATGTGCCCAGTTTTCTTATGGTGCTTCTGCTTGCTATAAAGAAGCTCTAATTCATCTTTCTCCCTAAGGAACAGAATACACTTAAAAGATTTCTGTATGAATTCTGTCAATATGACCCTCCTAGAGGTTTCAAAACCAAGGGAGAAAAATTATCACTTTTTGGAATGACACCCAAGGAAATACAAGTATCTTTGGTTTGGGGCTTGTACAGAAACAGATAGGAACAATGGGAACCAGCAGCCTTTAGGATCATGGTGAGGATGAAGAGCTAGAGTATGTGGCAGCAGAGAAGAAGTGGCAGCAAAAAGGAGTTTTCACATTTGGGGCTCTGCTTAAGCTTTGTGAGCTTTGCCAGCACTTGGGTGCGTAGTTGAGGCTACACTGCTGCTCCTGCTTACATTCAATGCACAGACTGAGAGAAGAGATAATAGAATAAACAATATTTTTATTGGGTGAATCTGTGTGAGGAAAACATGGCTCTGGGGAAGGAGGGAGAGGAGTATCCAGGGTCGATTCCTGGTCTCTCTCAAATTGAGAGCCCTTCCTTGATGGGGGTGGGGGAGGTGGAATTGAAGCTGGCTGTGCCCCTTTCAGCCCTGGAGAAGAATGATTCAAAGTCTTCCTGACCAGGGAGAAGCTTTTCCCTTGTCACTCAGTCACCTTGGGAGCAGCAGCTGAGCAGCTGATCAAACAGTGACCAAGAAGCCTCTCAGTCTTCTCAGTCACTGTTTGAACAGCTGGTTAGTTGCTGTTCCCATTGCACTCAGCTGCTCCCTTTGCACCCAGTCACCCTGGGAGCAGCAACCAAGCATCCAGTCAGATAGCCTTCCTTTTGCTGTAAGGCTGGTGCAGTCAAGACAGAGTAGCAGGTCTGGGCTGCTGCTCTGCTGCTTTTATATTTCCACACGAGAGGCTGAGGCAGAAAGGGAGGCAATGGAAAGTTGGGTGTCACTGAGGCAGACACCTCTGGCTGGCTTCTGCTTCACAAACAGTAGACTTCGGGGTTAGGGTTAGGGAGGGTGCAGCGTTTGCACCCTCCCTAACCCTAGCACATATGGACATTTTAAAATGGCGGCGTCCATACGGGCACGCCTTGATGTTGTCATGGAGTGCGCAGTGTTTATATAATGCTGCGCGTTCCTGACAACATGCCACAGGAGGGTGCCAAGCGCACCCTTTCCAGGGTGCAAAAAAGAGCTCCAAAACGGAGCTCTTTTTTGCGCTTAGTCCTTGGTGCGGCCTTTAGATGGCCGTGTCAAAGACCCAGGGTAAGTATACACATTTGACTTGATTTTTTTGGAGGCTAAGTATACACATTTGACTTGTCTAGGCAAAGGTATTTTTTGTTGCCCATAATGATCACACCTGTGAAGCCCTAGACATCTCCATTCTAAAACAACACAATAGTTGAAGGTGTTCAAACTGTTCTGTGGAAGAAGAATTTCAGAGGTATAATTTTTCCTGTAATAAATTTGGAAGCACAGAAATATACCTGCCTAAATGGCCATTTCCAATTATTTTTGTACAACTATGCAAGATGTAGGGGTATTCTACTGTGTACTGCACATAGTCATTCTATCAGTCTTTGAAAACAAGTAAGTGATCAACTAGATAGAAATTAGGTCAGATAATCAGAGGTAAACTGAGTCAAAAGTTTGCTTTACCAAAATGCTTCCCTGTGTATCTTTTGAGAGTGAATCAGGCAGTGCAGCTAAAACTATTCTCATAATCCAGTTTTTTTTTTCTAGCCATATAGACAGATCTTTACTGGGTTCAGTCCCTACATGTTCATTGCTGAATCACCTGCTGACTGTTATGTATAGATACATTGTGTTCAGTTCCTTTGTGTCAAGCATGATTGAACATTTTTGCCTTAGATTTGGATATTGAAGTGCCAAACGCACAAGACTCCCATTTAAGAGTGAAAAGAGAAGCAAGGAAAATGAGAGGTATGTATGTCCCTTTAAAAATATACTGGAAAGACATACTGCTCTTTTCCATATCAGTACTGGAGTGTTTCAAAGAGTAATTTTACAATTTACTTCCAGCTTCCCGCAACTTTGACAAATAATGAATTGTCATTCTCCCATTCCTAAAATTTACAAAATTATATTTGATATAGTTATTTTCTCGGGATCATTAATCAAAGAAACAAACAGCTTCATTTAAATACCGCTTCATACTGCCTAAGCAGTGTCTAAGCGGTTTACAACTGTAAGCTAATTTTCCCCCAACAATCTGGGTACTCATTTTAGCAACCTGGGAAGGATGCAAGCCTGAGTTGAGCTTGAGTCCTTTTTGCTGGTATTGAACTCACAACTTTGTGGTTTTGAGTGAGTGGCTGCAGTACAGGCATTTAACCACTGTGCCACCAGGGCTGTTTTCACACTGTACCTTCCCTCTTTTTATTTTTTGCTAAATCCAGATCATTGCTGGCAATGTCTTTCGGTTTTGTCTCGAACAATTTGCATAAGGTTAGTGCAGCATTTGTCCAACACAGGGAATTAGCTGACCCAAGCATTTAAAGGTTTTTGTTCTTTTCCTGAACCATTATGACTCTTTATGTAAATTTTTTATATTTAATATGAAAAAAGGTCTTGTAGCACTTTTGAGACTGTGCAAAATAAGTTGTAGGATAAGCTTTCGTAGATTGGATCCAGTCTACACACACTTATGCTACAACATTTTGCACCTATAGGGGCTGAACAGATCTCCTCAAGGGGTGGCCTGCAGCTTCCCTTTCAGCACCAGATTGGAGCTGCAGCAACTACACACTGCGGCCCCAACCTGGCCTTTCCGCAGCACAAAAACGAGCTGCACAAAGCAGCTCCTTTTTGTGCCATGGAAAGGGTGCCATATCCACTGGCACCACAGCTTTTTGGTGCTCTTCTGGTGCTGCGTCATCTGGGCGCAGCACCAGAGGAGTGCCATGACACCATGTGCCATGCAGTTGGGCACACAGCATAGCAGCAGAATTAGGGCAGCATTCGGGCATGCATCATGTGGGCACTACATCCCCACTCTGCCTCCAGGCCAGCATTTACCACCAGTCTGTCGATGCTGTTAGTCTCTAAAATGCTACCCTTTGCATATTGATATTACAGATGAACACAGCTGTGTCTCTTTATATGTAATGTTATTAAAATAGTATTTTAATGAAACAAATCATACTTTAAAATAACAGTCTACCTTTAGTACAAGCTTCAATATCTATTATTACCTTCTTACCCATCTCTCCTTGTGGATTCAGGAGGGGTATATATAAATTGTATAGTGGCTCAATTGACACTTATTCTATTTTTGTTCACTTGATTTAATGTTAAGAGTAGTAACTGCAGTGGTTTATTCTATTTATTTGAGAATGTTTAAAAATCACAAACTTTACAAAAGAGATTGAAGATTTCCTTGCACTCTCTAGCCATGTTATTCCAGGGTGCTCCTGAACAGGATGTCCTGATACAACTGGATTTGGAACATGGATGAATAGATGGAAAGGTGGCCTTTCCAGTAGATAAGCCCCCAGCCTTGTAAATTCACACAATGAAACTAACACCAGGGATTTGTTGCAGAAACCAACTTGAAGGCAGTGCATATGGCACAAAACGAGCTATCTATCAGGAGATGTCAACATGTGTTCTGTACCAAAGCCAAAATTTTCAAGTCATTTTCAAGGCTGGAATATTGCAATAATCTTGTCTGTAGATTACAAAAATGTGGGTAGACGTGGCTTAGTCAGCCCTGTCTGAAAAACGAAAGAGCTGTCAGATGTGGAAAACTGTTTCTGAGAACAGCTCTGATGTGCTTTTGAAGAGGCTGTCCTGTTGCACAGCTGTACTCCATGGCTCTAAACAAGTTTAGAAACCCACACCTATCATGAGCATGATAAATATCTTTCTTGGAAGAAATTGTGCCTTTAAAAAAAATGAGATGGGGAAGGGTCGGGGGGGGGGGCTCTTTCATAGAAACATAGCCTAGAACCTTATGATCATTTAGTGGGGTTCCTTGTTAACATAGACTTTCGTTGGATCTTTAAAATGTTTGTTGCGGAAGTTGCAGCCATGCATTCCCCAATAATTCTTTCATTTGCTCCCTTACTCCCCATGTGATACAATGAAGTGGACTCTCATGTGTTGGTCCATCCACCTAGCATGTTGTCTTCGTTTTTTTCTATACTCTTCACCTTTCCTAGTATTATTGTTTTTTCCATTGAATCATGTCTTTTCATGACATGGCCAAACAACCTCAACTTTATCATTTTGGCTTCCAGGGAGATTTTAGGCTTGTCTTTTTATCTGTCCATGGTATCCTCAGCACTCTTCTCCAGCACTACATTTCATATGAATTGATTTTCCTCTTAACCACTTCCCTCACTGTCCAGCTTTTGCATCTATACATGGTAATAGGGAATACAATGGCTTGTACGATTCTAACTCTCATACTCAGTTGTATATCTTTACATTTTAGGATCTTTTCTAGCTCTTTCATAGCTGCTGTCCCCATTCCCAGTCTTTTTCTGGTTTCTTGACTACAGTCCCCATTCTGATCAATATTTCATCCAAGATACAAGACCTCTTTTACTATTTCAGTTTCCTCATTGTCTACGTTGAATGTGTGTAGATCTCCCATGGTCATTATTTTTGTTTTCTTTATGCTCAATAGTAAGACTGCCTTTGCACTTTATTCTTTGCTCTTCCTTAGTAGTTGTTTGAGGTCTCTGATGCTTTCTGCTAGTAATATGGTATAGTATGGTCTTAGATGGTTGATATTCCTTCCTCCTAACTTCACCCCTCCTGTTCAAGCCTGGTTTTCTGCATATAAGTTGAACAGATAGATTGAAAGAATGCAGCTTACCTGACCCCTTTGCCAACTGGAAACCATTTTGTTCCCCCATATTTTGTTCTAACATTTGCCTCTTGTCCTGAGTACAGATTTCTCATCAGGATTATCAGCTGTGGTGGCATTCCCATGTCTTTAAGAGCACATCAGAGATTTTCATGATCTATGTAGTCCAAGGCTTTGCTATAATCTATAAACCACTTGCTGATTTTCTTTTGGAATTCCTTGGTGCACTCAATTAGCCATCATATGTTTGCAATGTGATCCCTCATGCCTCTTCCTTTCCTGAACCCCACTTGCACTGCTGGGATTTCTCTTTATATGTCTGGTTCGAGTCTGTGTTGCAGGATTTTGAGTATAACTTTGCTTGCATGGGACATTAATGTATGTCCTATAGTTGCTGCAGTCTTTTGTATCTCCATTTTTGTGGCTGGGGATATATATTGATGGAAGGATGGGATGCAGTGGCTCAGTGTTAAATCACTGTCTCTGACAATTGCAAGATTGCCAGATGGGCAGTTCAAGGCCCAAGTGCCAAAGTGATGGAGTGAGCTCCTGTCACTAGTCCCAGCTTCTGCCAGGCTAGCAGTTGAAAAGAATGTAAAAGTGCAGGTAGATAAATAGGTACTACTTCAGTGGGAAGGTACCAGAGTTCTGTGCAGTCATGTTGACCATATGATCAGAGTTGTCTTTAATAACATGGGCTCTTTGGTTTAGTAACAGAGATGACCACTGCCCCCTAGTTGGACATGACTAGACAATCTTGTCAAGGCAAACCTTTACTGTTACCTGTGTATATTGATAGTTTCCAGTCTGTTGGCCACTGTTTTGTTTCCCATGTTTGTTGACATATGCTGGTTAGTGCGTGAAATTATTTTAATTCTTCCAACAAAATAACTAAAGCTTTGGAGTCCACTTTACCCACCCACCCACCATCCAAATTTCCAGCTCAAGAAGTTGTGTTTTGTGGTCTCAATTACATCCTGTGTTAACAGCTAGCAGTGTTTCCTCTGTAAAGACCCCACTTTCTTTCAGAGGCCACATTTTGACACACATTAGGAAGGGAGAGAGAGGATTTTAATAAGAAAAGCAGAAGTATGATTTCAGTAGGAGAATATGAGGCAAAGCAAGAAATGTTAAAGATATACTGTGTTATTCTAGATCTCTTTAGAGTTAGAAAATAACATGGAAAAATAGCTGGCACAAAAGATGTACTGTAAAAGGTTTCATGACAACTGTTATTACTTGTTTACAGAGACAATGTATTTTTCTCTAACCTCTGTATAATAGGTTTTAAGTCATTTTTCTATTCCTTTTATAGAAGTTAAATGTACCTCTGCTACTCTAAAACATTTTCTGTTTTATACCTCCCCCCTTTCAAAAACTAAAATAAAATAAAATAGTGACCTGTATTACAGCTGTGTGCAACTGGGACTGAAGTAGATTCCTGGAAAAATGAAATTCAACTTAACCTGCTGATTGCTTGGAATATAACTAAAAGTAAGAAAACCTGTGTAATTATGAAACTGAACATATGTACCCTGCTGAGTGATAATTTCTTATAAACAGACCACTATGGGGATAGTTAATTTATGTCACCAGTTTAAAAAGCTTGGGATTCTAAGTTTTAAAGAATCTTTCATTCCATTTTCCTTCTATCAGTAGCTAAACGTTTTAAAAAAAACCCTGTTTAAAAATGAGTCAGTTTCTGCTGTATTCATTAAAGTATATGGAAGCATTAAAATAGCTTGAATCTTAATAGACATGTAAATCTTTGCTTACTTTATTTCTGTGTGTGAGAACAAAAGTGTTAAGTTTCCCATCCCCTTAAATTTTGTGACTGAACAGCAGGGTATAAATACTCTCAATAAATAAATAAATAAATAAAATCCCCACCCCTTCCCACTCCCCACTGGGTGAGATTTTCAAGAAGGTTTTCACATTTTGGGATTTTTTTGCAAAAAATTCAGAGATAGTCAGATACATCTGGGAAAGTAGACCAAGTCTGTGAAATCTTATGCTACAGCTTTTCTTGCACAATTACTCTCAAAGGTGCCACAAGATCTCTTTAAGCAAAAAAAGGTTTTGTGAAAAATACCCAGTTTTTGAACAAAATTTCATTTTGCATAAATTATTACACAAAATAGTTGTTTTAAGAAAAATACTGCAAGTTGCTTATAACCAATTATTCATTTCTATTATTAATCTGTTTTTCTTAAGCTGTTCTTCAATCATATGGTATTTATTAATGATTTAACTGCCATTAACTAACCTGAAGAAAAGCAGGGCATATGTTTCAGAATGTATAGATTAATAGATAAATATCTTTAAATAATATATAGTATTTGTTATAAATGGAAAAGTTAAAGTATATGTTTTAAGAACTTACTCAGCACTCTTATGTTGCTATGTTAGGGTAGCTCTGTTATAGAATAAATAGAATTCATATTGAACCACTGATAATTAATCTATTCTCAATATCTTGATAATGATTGCTTTGAAATTAGTAGCTACATAACAGCATCATAACTTGCAAAGTTTAGAATCTGAAATTAGCAGGGAAAAAATTCAGTGTAGATTTTTTAGGCAAGAGATTTTTGATCCATATGCACTTGAAAATAATTGAATTCAAAATCCTTGGGGCTTTTTACATTGGCAAGAAAGTGTGACATGAAGTTGCACTTTCCTTAATGCTTAGCAGCTAGACAGCAAGCCCCAGGTGTGCATTTAAAAAGTACAGGGCAGCTAGACTGAGGTTTTTTCTGTGGCTCAGCAACTACATGGGAAGCTGTCAAAACGCTACAAACACAGGTGGAGCAGCTACATGGGCGGCAAGGAACGTGGCTTTTAGCCGCGCTTTAAACATTTTTTTCCCTTGCTGGCTGCGAATTGCGCAATTGCGCAGGTACACCATACAGTCGGAGCTTATCACATGGGGGAGTACAGGACCATTCCGAAAGAGGGAGAAAGTGAGGTCAGTTCGGAAATGCACATGATTACGCACAAGCTCATCACACACAAAACAAGAGAGCATCTACACAAAAAGAAAATGCAGAGTCAATACAAAAGAATTCATCACATGTGAACATACTGGTCGGCTTTCTGTTGCAAATTAAGGCATCTTGGGAAATGGTAGCAAAGGCTCATGGGAGTTGTAGTCTGTGTTCTGTCAGAGCATTATATTCAGCTGTCTTGAGGTTTCAGCCCTCTGTCCAGGAGGGATTCCCATATGTCCTCCATTCTTGAGCAGAGGCCCCCCTTTTCCAAGTTGACCAGGCACGTCCTCCTTTGCCAGGACACGTCCTACTTTTCCAGCCTTCTTTTTGAAGAGGAAGCAGGAGGGCCAGGCGTGCTCTGGCCAGGCTCTGGGGGTCTCTTCCTGGCTCCTTCCCTCCCTCCCTCCCTCCCCGCTGCCTTCCTCCTCCCTTTGGCTGAGAGAGTGTGACTTACAGGGAGGAAGGGCAGCGGTGGTGCTCCAGGTCCTCCTGATGCTGGGCAAGGGCAAGCTGGAAACAGGAGGAGGAGGAGAGGGACCTGGAGCACCTCTGCTGCCCTGCTTCCCTGCAAGTCACACTCTCTCAGCCAAAGGGAGGAGGAAGGCAGCCAGGAGAGAGCCCTGGAGCCTGGCCAGAGTGTGCCTGGGCCTGCCTTCTCCTCCCCCCTTCGGCTGAGAGAGTGTGACTTGCAGGGAAGCAGGGCAGCGGAGGTGCTCCAGGTCCCTCCCCTTCTCCTCCTCCTCTTGCCAGCTTGCCCTGGTCTGGCTGAGTGCCTCCAGTGCCCTGCTGTCTCCCTAGAAGTCACACTCTCTCAACCAAAGGGAGGAGGTGAAGGAAGGTGCCGGCGCACTCTGGCCGGGCTCTGAAGGTCTCTTCTTGTCTTGGCACCTTCCCTCCCTCCGCACTTGTATCGCTGCCTTTAAATGGGCGCTTTAAAGATACAGAGCCCCATTTAACCGTTCAACTACACCTTAGCCTTTAGATGCAATAGGGGTGCTTTTTACATTGGCTAAAAGGGGCGGTCCAAACTCGCCCCTTCTAGCGGCGAGATGAGGCCTAGGCTGCCACACGGGCAGCCCCAGAGGCCTCATCCCGCCGCAACGACCCGCCGCAAAAAAGAGCTCCGGGATCGAGCTCTTTTTTTGCGGCGCGGGAAGGGCGCGATTGGCGCCCTCCCGCGCCGCCAGAGCGTCAAAACGTGCGCAGCACGTCAAAACGCTGCGCACGTGATGACGCTTGTACGGCGCCACCGTGTAGACGCCGCCATCTTTAAATGGCGGCGTCCATGCGTTTTAGGCTTAGGGAGGGTGTAAAGGCTACGCCCTCCCTAACCCTAAATGCGGGCTTTTTCGCCCTAAAAGCGCCTTTTTTTGCCCGTGTAAAACGGGCCAGCAATGCTGCACCCATTTTAAAAAAGTAGTGGGGAAATCAAACTACTTTTTAAAGGCACTTCTTCTCCCTTAAAACTCCAAAATAGTGTTTTCATGGCACACTTTCCATTTTTCTCATCTAAAGGCTGGGCTTTCATGCAGCCTTCAACACACCTCTTTTTGCCAATGTAAAATGGGCCAGCTCCTTTTTAAAGCACTTCTTCTCCCTTAAAACTCCAAAATAGTGTTTTCATGGCACACTTTCCCTTTTTCTCATGTAAAGGCTGGGCTTTCATGCAGCCTTCAACACACCTCTTTTTGCCAATGTAAAACGGACCCTTGCTAACAAACAAGAGATGGGCTGACTGCCCCTCTCCTCCCTTCTCTTCTTTGTTACAGCTTACACTAGAGAGCACTTTTTAGAGAACATTGCTTAATTGCAAAGTAACAATGATACTCATAATTATACTTTCATCTCAACCTCTAAAGCATTCTATTTACTAGATCAGTGGTGTTTTAATAGCTGCCTTGCTTAACAACCGAGGCTATGGTCTAAGTACTTGAAATGCTAAGCATTATTTCAGACATACTGAGTTTTGATCTTTTGATGGACACAGAACCTGTTTGTTTCCTTAAAAATAGTAATGTAAGCACTAGAAATAAATGGGTGAATTATTTTCCATCCTGGCAAGGAAGACACGCCAATTTATGTCTGTTGTGCAGACAACAGATCCTGGAAGCAAAGAACTTTTGCCCATCAAAAGGGTTGCGACACATAACTACTGTATATTTTAGATAAAAGAAACAATGCACAGTTACAACTGCTATAAGGTCACTATTCAGTTTCACTGAAAAGAATGAAAGAATGAAAGCTAAAGAACATTAATATCTGTTGGGAGTCGCAGATGGTACAAATTGGTATCATATGAAATGCAGGTTTAATGTCAAACAATTATGATATGGGTTTACAAGGGATCTTGTAGCACCTTTGAGACTAACTATGTAGAGAAGATGAGCTTTTGTAGACTTGATCTACTTTTTTAGATCCATGGAGCGAACTGTTACCCAGGAAGGACTTTTATACTTGGAATGGATGAATAACTATGGAAATGCAAATTGTGGGGGTATAGTGATGAACTGAGAGGTTCAGCCTTACCTCTGGTCATTGAGGGACAATTATAAAAAGGTCATGAGCACTAGCAGTTAGGTGGCATGAGGCTACTCTGAGTTAAAGAGGTAGCCAGATTAGCTGAAATTTTAAAAAGTATCCAAGGTAGTCTCCAAAAATGAGCTGCCCAAACCTCCCAGAATAACTAAGAAAATATGGATGAGATTATTTATATTACCTCACTGGCAAATTTCTCTCATTCCACAGGGAATATGGGATAAAAATTACTATTTGTACAAGTCGTTTCTATTATACAAGTGTTCTCAAATGAAAACAATGTTCATATTCCGAAGTTCACTGAGGCCCGAAACTGATGGGCCAAACTGAGTGGCTTCTGGCCCCATCGGGGGTGTGACGTATACTGTAGATGGCACATCCTCTGAAGCAGCTGGAAGCAACTCAGGGACCACCTAAGGCCACCCAAAGCCACCAGCAAAAGGAGCAGATTTAATCCACTCCTGCCAATGGCTTGTTCAGGACTGCAGTGGCGGCCCGATTGAGAAGCAGGCTGTCTGGTCGCTACAATCCTGAAGCAATTGTGGCTGGAGATTCCTCCTTCCAGCCATCTGCTTCAACCCTCAGTTTCTTTTCATTCATGAGACGTTAGTTCCCAAGAATGTTGTAGATATTTATCAATCGACAGGCATTTTAATTAGTATTTGCAGTGCCTGCAACTATCAGAAAATGAAAAAAGGCATGCTAGAAGCCCTGAACTTGAAAAGCTTTCTGCTTCGGTGGACCCAATTGTTCAGAGTTTTACAGACTTTGAAGGCCAGATTAGAATTTGCCTGCAGACATCTACGTACTCACAAGCAACCAAGGAAGGCTTTTAAATAACAGGGTGAATATTTTATTCTCCCCTTTTATCTGCATATTCTGATTACTAATCATTATTAGTGATAGCATAGTCCTACTAGATTCTTTCCTAAATGAATCAAAAATCAAAAAGAAGGAAAACACTCTAAATCAGGACTCTGAACCTGAACTAGTCTTTATATCCTAGGATTGCTAAGAATTTCACAGTGGAAACCAGAGATTGGGACATTTTGGCCCTCCAAATCTTTTGGACTACAGTTCAAGTCTTTGTGCTTTCCCTCCACTTCTACTAGCTGTGCTAATTATGGTACTTTTTTCTTTCCCCCTCCAACTCTTTTATGTTTGTTCCCCTACTATAAAGAAAATGATGAAACAATGATTTGAGATATATTAGATTGTCAGCATTTTCAAGTTATAAGTCCCATTGAACTCAGCAGGACTTGATTTTGAGTAAACCTTGGGCTGGTACAGCCATTAAGCGGCGTGGCCATGGTGATACTAGGATAAAGGAGCACGCACCATCCACACACTCCCTAACCCTAGCCCAGGACTGCACCAGGCTCATGGCAGCCTCCCGTCCACATGGGGGCCGCCATGATGCTGCCGAGGCCATGCAGCAGCTGTACGCCACGCAAGGAAGTTGCTTCGTAATGGCTCCACTTCCTGGTTGTGGCATTGCAAAAACGGAATTGCTCTAGGCAGCTCCTTTTCAGTGCATGCATTGTTCCTGCAGCAACCAAACGGCCGCGGGAACGATGATCAGAAGGAGCCGGACGGCCCCTTTCACCCATGGCTGTGGCTGTCGGGGTGTCCAAGGACATTTTGCCATTTCTCCATGGTCTGGAAAAATTCCAGATTGGGGCCGCAGGGCTGCTGGTGAGGCAGCCCTGGCCCCAATCCACCACTTCCAGGGACGGCTTTCAGGGCTGTCTGTACAGCCCCATAGATAGGATTGCCCTATGGTTTCTGTTGACCTCTTGCTCTATACTGTATTTCTTACTTTGTTGTTACTGATTATCATCTTCACCATCTTCACCTTCCCCAAGTATTTGATGTTTATTAGCAGCATTTTTATGATTATAGTGATTACTAATGTGAGGATGTGGGATGATTTCACAGCCTGAGAATATATGCCAGTGAGGGTAATTGTGAGGGTAATCCAGTAAAAGCAACAGTTTGGAAAACCTTTTTCTTTTTATTGGTAAATTGGTTTGTTGGATTATAGTTCCCATGTGTTGTTAAAAACTAGTTCTTACAAAAGTGTTTCAAAAAGAGTTGAGAAATGCTTGTGTGTTTGTTCTTTTCAATATAGTGCTTGGTAAACCTGATATTTCTCATGTTAGACGGTACACTTTATGTGAATAACATGTTCTGAACAATTATGGTTGATAGCATACAATCCCAATGACATTACCAGGTCCATCCCAAAATAATAAGGAGCCAACCTCTGTAACATCAACAGAGGCCATTCTTTGATATTGTATTTGGACCATGAAATTTTAGGGCCTGGGATGCTTCTGACCACAAGAGCCTAGTTAGAAGATACAGTTGTCCTTCATGGATTCTGCATTCACAGATTCAGCTGTCCATTGCTGGACTGTAATTTTCAAAAAGCAAATCTTGATTTTGTCATTTTATATATGAGACACCATTTTGCTATGACATTTTATTTAATGAGACTTGATCATCCACAGATTTTAGGATTCATGTCGGATCTTGGAACCAAGCCTTGGCGGATTCCAAGGGCCCAATACATGTGTGTGTTTAATGTTATTCTTGGAATCTACAGTCCTAAACTCACTTACCTGCAAGTTGATGCATTAAAATGCAATTGAATTGCCATGTATATTTCTACAAATGAGATTTAAGTGCACATGGAAACACTCTTGTGTAACTCCAACACCAGTTCTTCAAGCTTTTACTTCCTGCTAATAAACATTGAAAGATTCATGCGCAAGGTAGAATATTCTTCAGAATCTAAACAAATTATACAAGGCTAAATTTATGCAATCCTTTGGCTGTTCTATAGTTCAAAGTACATATGTAGCAATGTCAAGGAAAATAATGACAGGAAATGGCTTATTTCCCTTTATTTAAGAGCTCTATATAATTAACAGCTCAGAATTAATCTTTGGTTCAATCATAACCTTATGCATACTTCCCATTAAAGACGGGGAAACAGATTGAATATAGGCCCTGATTGTTATTTACTAAAGACCAATCTTAACATTGCTTTCAACTTCAAAGGAGAAAAGAATGAATATTAAGTTTGTTTGAAAGGGAAATTAGTATTATTTGTTTATATTTGATATATCAGACAGGGTTGGGCTGAAAAATTTTGTTGCCTATAGCAGAGGAACAAATCCCCACCACATTGTAAAGTCAAGGTGCAGCACACTGTCATTCTGACTCAAGTTATTCTGACACCCAAGAACAGAAAAGTCCCACTTGTGATTTTTTCCCCTTCCCCAACAGGAATAATATAAAAATGTTATTAAAAAAAACTTTGGTAATTTTATAGGGCTAGCCCAGAAGTGATCCAGTTCTTGCACTATAAATAGCAGCCTAACACAGAGGAATTAACCTGTTAAAGCATCTTCCTTATATTTTATCCCCCAAGTAAAGAAAACCTTTGCCTTCTTCATTTTTGTGCACATACCACTTATTATCACTGTACTGTTTACAGGCATAGGAGATCAGAGTTTAGTACTTAGAAACAAAATATCTAATACATATAAATATGCAAAATACAAAATTAACACATCATTTGTCTTTATCAAACAACAGTCACATTATGCATCTAGCTGATTGTAAAGTCAAGAGAGTGGAGGTGCTATAATAGCAGCAAAAGTCAAGTAAATATTCATCTTCTGACTAGAATTGTTTCTTGTTGGGAGACGTGTGGTTTTGAACTAGATTGCAGAAATAATCTGCTCACAAGCACACCTTTCTTGGATTTATAATCTATTTTTCACTTTGTAAACAAAACATTTTTTGAAACTCAGCTGACATGATACAACATGATTGTATGTATTCTTTGGCTATGCAATATAATTTACAGCACTGAGATACAGTTATTTGAAATAAATTTATAAAAAATTGACATGGTTGTTTTGCAGACTGCATTGTTATTCAGAAGTGTCCAAACCTCAGCCAGGACAAATCCCCCAACTTAGTTAACAGTTGTTGTTGTTGTTGTTGTTGTTGTTGTTGTTGTACCTTCAAGTTGTTTCTGACTTAGGGCAACCCTGAGGCTACCCTATAATGGGGTAACATTTTGTTAATATATTAAGCAGTAAAACCACCATAGTGCTGTTTAGATGGAATGCTAAACCAAAGTTTTAAGACTGCTTTTTAGTTCTAACCAGGGTAGACATGTTGAATCAATAGAATTTACAGTTGGCCCTCTTTATCCATGGATTCCTTATCCTCAGATTTAACTATCCACAGCTTGAAAATATTTTAAAATATAAATCCCAAATAGTAAACCTTGATTTTTCCATTTTATAACAGGGATATAATTTTATTTAATGGGATTTGAGCATCCATGGATTTTGGTATCAACAGGGGGTCCTAGAACCAAACCCCAGTGGATACCAATGGCCCACTGTATTTCAGTGTTGACTTAACAAGTTCTCGTTAATTTGATGGATCTACTTTAGGTATACCTAAGATTATACCTCTCATGGAAATCATTATCTAGCTCTCGCAACCCATGGCCACTCAATGAAGCTGAAAAGTCACAAAGTCCAGACAGACCATGGGAAGGATTTTTTTTTTTAAACCATAACACATACGTGAAATCTATGGAATTTGTTTTCACTGGAAATAGGGATGGTCAACATGGATGACATTAAAGGGGAATTAAAGAAATGTATGGAACATGGGGCTTTCAATGACTGCTAGTCTTGAAGAATATATATTACGCCCCCTATAAGAGGCAGAGGAGCTTTGGGGTACCAGCTGCTGGCAAATGTGAGCAGCTAGTACACTCTTTCATGATGTTACTGCAGTCTGAAATTACTGCTGCCATTGCAAATAGTACCACTGGTTAATTTAAATGGAACTGCTCTTTAATTTTTTGCATATAATGGTGCAGTTAAAAAATGAACTACTGTACTTACAAAATTAAAATCACATCTGCTTTCATCTGAATATCAGATTTGTATTCAGAAGTAAGTACAAGTTTTTGCTACAAGGGATTCCCCTCAACTTCTGTTATTTCTCCTTGTCCCAAGAATTCCAAAAGTACTGTATGTATATGTCATTTATTTCTATGTAATGATCATGCTTTATAAATTGTTTTGTGACATAATAACTTTTTTCCCTGTCTTTAATTTCTGAAAGCCAAATGGTATGTAATAAGGGATATACTGGGATCCCAGATCCATCTTTCTATTGCAGAGCTCATGCTCCAGTTTACCAAAAGTGTATGTGTGTGTGTGTATGGCCGGGTGCGCACGCACACATACACACATGGGCATGCATGCATACCTCCAAGTTGTCTCTTGAAAACTCCATGGATTTCATAGGGTTTTCTTAGCAAGGAATCCTTAGAGGTGGTTTTGTCAGTTCCTTCCGCTGAAATGTTGTCTACATCACCTGGTCTTCATTGGTTGTCTCCCATGCAAGTAACTAACAAGGAATGACCCTGCTTAGCTTTCAAGAACAGGTGGGATCTGGTGGTGCCTTTAGGGTATTTAGGACCCAATTTTTTCAAATTTCTATGAGGGAAATGCTTAAACGTTTCCCTTTCTGCCAGTACTCCCTGGGGAAGTTCTCCCTTTCCTCAGGATAGATTCTCAAACAACAACAAAAAGTGTCAATTGGTTAATTTTGGCAATCGTTCCCTGAAGCTGTTACTAGAAATGAGATTATACTAGCTTGTAGAAGATGGACTACAATATTTCTCTTTAACATGAATGTTTATTTTGGCAATTTTCTTTTTATTGTTGCTTATTACTGTCAAGCTGCTTCAATTTATGGCAGTCTTATAAACATAGGCTTCAAAAATATCTTGTTGTTAACATCCCTGCTAAGGTCTTGCAAACTGAGCACTCTGGGTTACATGATGGAGTCTATCCACTTCAAACACCATATTTCTCTTTTCCTGCTCATTTCTACCTTACCAAACATTGTTTTCTAATTAGGCATGTTGTCTTATAATATGTTGAAAGTACAATAGCCTCAGATTGGTCATTTTGGCTTCTAGGGAAAGTTCAGGCTTTATTAGACCCATTTTTTTTTCTTTTTGACAGTTCATGGAATCCATAGAACTCTCCTTCATTACATATTTTCAAATGAACCTAGACTCCTCTTGACAGCATTCTTCATTGCCCAGCTTTCACAATCATACATAGAAATCAGAATTTAGAGAGGCAAGTTATTAAATGATCTATGAGCCTCTAACATGGCAGTTCAGGCTCCCTTATCCGGAAGTCAGAAAGGCTCCAAAATGCTCTAAAACTTTTTTCATTAGTGGCTGAGATAGTGGCACCTTTGCTTTCTGATGGTTAAATATACACAAATTTTGTTTCATTAAAATTTATTTAAAATGTCATGTATAAAATTACCTTCAGGCTATGTAAAGCAACCATAAATGAATTTTGTGTTTGAACATGGGTCCCATCTCCAAGCTATCTCATTATGTATGTGGGGGTATCCTAAAGTTTAATTATCAACTTTGAAAAAATTTGACGGAAGGTTTGTCTTGATTTGTAGGTGTTAATTTATCTCTCCGTAGTCACCATCCAGATTGACATATTTTCCCCAGCGTTTCTCGACCCTCCGAATACCGTTATTGTAGAAGTCTGCAGATTGCGCCTTACGAGGATTTTACACTTTAGTCACTTCTGGCGCAGCCCGTCACAAAAATGAAGGATGCAACAAGCTGATTTTCTCAATATCGTGCACTTACAGACCAATTGTGACACTGACAAAATTTCATCAATATACCATAATAACTTCCGGTTGATAATTATTACTTTACGATACTCCCTCATAAGGCGCAATCTGAAAACTTCTACAATATCAGGTATCCAGAGGGTCAAGAAGCACTGGGAAAAATGTGTAAATCTGGATGGTGACTACATAGAAATAAGTTAACAACTACAAATCAAAACAAACTTTTTATCAAATTTTTTAAAGGTGATAATTAAAACTTTAGGATACCCCTTCGTATGTCTGTCTCATTATGCATTATCTCATTGCATTCCAAAATCCAAAAAAATCTGCAATTCAAAATATTTCTGGTCCCAAGCATTTGGGAAAAGGTAGACTCAACATGTACACTGCAAATTCTGGTTCAAAACAAATATGTTTCCAATTTGATTAGCCCACAGAACCTGTATAAAGTTTGGGATCAATATTCTGTATATATTAAGCCCCTTCAAAGATCTCCATATTTAATGTAAATATCTTAAACTGCTTTGAAACTTTTTAAAAAGCCTGTAACACAAATATGGCTATAGAATATATTGGAATGAAGCAGTTATTTCAGATACATTCCAAGTTGTTGAATGAACAGATTGTTGATTGGCTACAAGGTTTTGCTGCATGTCCATGCCAATGGCTAGCTGGTAGAGCATTTGGCTTGGAGATTATTGTATATTACCACATGCTCAGAACGCGTCTTCCTTAAACAACTGATTGATCCATATGTGTATCTAATTAATTGCACAGATATGGACAGTACCATCTAAAGTCCACTGATCAAACTGTTGTGAAAGGGCCCAACAGAAAACCCTGGCAGCCTAGAGAAGGACAGATGTTAGCCACAGTCTGAGAACTGCATGTGGTGGATAGTCTGTAGTTTTGTTTTATTTAAGTAGTCTTCAGGAAAATCCAGATATCTTTGGGTTGGTGTATATATTATAAGAACGATACACCCAGTCACAGGACACACACTTCATTGTTGCTACCCAGATAGCTCCTGCTTGCTACAGTTATTTTCCTTCCATCAATAGGATCCATACCTTTATAGGGCTTGGAATCTTCCTCCCACCCTGTTGTTTCTTCCAGAAAAGGTATCTATTTCCAAAACGATATATAACCCTTAAAAGCTTGCTCACTTATGCAGTATTTCTGACAAGTACAGAGCTAGCATTACTGTATTATGCTATATAACTATGGGGCAATATCTACTGCCCCAAAAGGGCGCCCTCCCGGCACCTGTTTTTCCACCGGAGGGAAGATGCAGCAGCCAAAACACGTTCTTTTTCACTGGAAAAAGAACCTGCAAAAAGGTTCTTTTAAAACCGAGATGGCGCGCTGGATTAATGAGTGCACCACTGGCGCACTCATTACATAAGTGCCACACCACAACATGTGGATGCCACGCAGCACTTACTTCAAGGTGGTGGTGCCCATATAAATGGCACCGCCATCTTGACGCCATCATCACATGCTAGGGTTACGGGTGTGTGGAAGCCCCGCCCCGAGGCAACCCTAGCATGTGACAAGGGCACCTTAAAGGGCCGGTCTGTACTGGTCCTATATTTGCATTCTAGTTCACTGTTAATTTTTGTAAAACTGTATGACAGAACTAGGAAATATTGCCTTTATGTATGACTGCTTGTAGATTTCTCCCAGCTAGCATGGGTCCTAGCCACACTGGTTGATGGATGCTGAAAACTGTAATTATCCAAATGTCCAAAGACGTAATGTTTTAACATTGTATCCCCTTACGGTACATAGTGTGCCATTTTTAAAACCATTAGGAAGATTCAACAGAAGCTGTAATTCAGTAAGTGAAAGGTAGCTGTTCAAATAAAGGCATCCTGAAGTCACCACTATGTTCATGGGAAAGCAAACTATCCTACTGGATGTAACAACTTCTAATCAATTTTCCATTGAAATTGCATGAGACCTTATTTTTCCCCTCCCCCAAACCTTTTCAGAGCATAGTGAAGGGGACACCCTCAAAAATAAATTTTTGACTTGAGTGGGTCGATTCATAGATCGATTTATATTTCAGTGTGTGTGTGTATACCGTCAGGTTTTCTGTCAATTTATGGTTACCCTATGAATTTCATAGGTCTTTCTTAGCCAAGGAATGCTCAGAAGTGGTTTTGCCAGTTCCTTTCTCTGAAATATATCCTACAGAACCTGGTATTCATTGGCAGTTGTCATCCACATGCTAACCAAGGCTGACCCTGCTTCGCTTCCAAGATCAGACAGGATCAGTTGCCTTTGGGGTATTTAGGCCTCACAAAGCATAGACTGAGTAAAATAAAATCAGTGTAGTTATACTATTTGCACAGCTTGTTGGTCAACTTCATGTGTCTCTCCCTATACGATCACTATAAGTCAACATGGTATCTTCTTATAACTGCTTCTAGAAACATGTATTCAAACTCATTTCCTATTTGTTCAGAGGTAGCTTAAAGATGTACGAGCTCATACCATTTGAAATCCTTTTGACTCTCTCTACGTGCAAAGTGAGTTTTTATGTCCTCAGTTAGATGTACTCCATTTTTCACTATAACTGACTTAATGTCATTTTCAGATTTAAACACCCCAAAATGTGTATCCATAGACATAAAGAATGAAAATGCTTTAATGGAATTATACCTTGAAAGTTAGTTATTAATCACAAACATACTAATATATTTATGATCGCTGTGTGAATGCTCCTTGATGTAGCAGTCAAAGTGGCAATATTATGATGAGACTGGCTGAAAATACAGACATAGAAACTAAGTGAGGACTGGAGTGGATTTGGCACAAGAAAGGCCAAGTAAATGACAGGGACCACACCTACCTACTGTTGTACAAAATAATGAAGAGTACATTCTTAAATATCTTTCAGGTTGTGTGTTGAAATATATACTAAGTTGTATCCACTTAAACCTTGGGGAGAACTTCCTGACAGTAAGAGCTGTTCAACAGCGGAACACATTTCCTTGGGGAGTGTTGGAGCCTCCCTCTTTGGAGGTCTTTAAAAAGAGGCTGGATCTAATGGGGTGCATGGCAGGGGGTTGGACTGGATGGCCCTTGGGGTTTCTTCCAACTCTATGATTGTATGATTCTATGGAATGTCTTGCGCAACAAAGTTTAATGTAGATGTGGGAGACATTTTTGGTTCAGTCTCTCAAAACATTACTCCCGATATGCCAACTAGGAATGTGTCCATAAGTAGATTTTTTTCCTCTTATGTTGTATTATTACAGTTGTTATATCTTGCCTTTCCCTATTCAATTCATTTGAAGTCAGCTTACTGTTAATAAAGACATATGAATAAAACCATACTAAACAGCATTGAAACAGAACAGTTCATTGTGAAATGTTTTATTCACACAGGTATATTGTAGAGGACTTCTGTACCCAATTCCTTCTTTTTCATGGAATATTCCCAGTTGGTGACAGATGACCTTGTTTAGGAAGGAGGCGGTGTCGTCAGAACAGGCTCCCAAAGTGGACTTTATCTGCCTCCTTCTCCTTCTAGGAATTTCCCCAGGATGGTTAGTAGTAGATTGCTTTGCGGGCCAAGAATCTAATCAGGCTCCAACGTGATCTTTATCTGCCTTCCTTTCACCTCTAGAATTCTTTCTACACAACGGTGGTAGATACTGGTAGTCCTCTTAAAAGACGCCAAACTCCAGTCAGAAAAATGTCTGTGGTCTTCTTTTGCTCTGCCTTTTCCCTGCCTGTCTTTCTTAGGTCTAATCTGCACTGCAAAAATAATGCAGCTTGACACCACTTTAACTGCCATTGCTCAGTCATATGGAATTCTAGAATTTATAGTTTGTTGTGTCATCAAAGCTCTTTGACAGGGAAGGCTAAATATTTCACAGAGCTACAAATCCTAGAATTACATATGACTGCGCAATGGCAGTTGAAGTGGTGCTAAACTTCTTGTCAAATAAAGCTTGTTTCCTTTAACTGGGGGGAAATGTATGGAAATAAAATTATGCTGAACAAAAACTTAATTCAGTACTTAATTCCATGCACATTTGTTAAAGAAATGCATTTGCAAAAAAAGTATCTGTAGTTATCACTATATTGCTTAAAATGCAGCTTCAAGGACAGCTTGAACAGAACCACCATTCAGTGTAGGAACATAATTGAAGATGTTGGGTGCAGTCAGTTGAAAATAGTGGTGATTGTAATGCCATCATGACAAAAACCTCAAGACAAATGCAGAGCTTTTATGAAATGGTCGAAGGTATACCTCCTCTTCTATCCATTACATGATTATGCAAATCACAGAATATACATTAATTGAAGTAACTTCTACAGGAACCTCTCAGCTCTGGACACCTGTAGAGACTTGACAGGACAGACAACTTTGGCCATTTGAGGCCTTTCTTCTTACTTGTCTAGGACTTTTAACTTTCATTTTTAATCTTGTTAGTGTTTTTTTAAAAATAAAGTTGGCTTGTTAAGTTGTTATATTTCACACTTTTGTACACCACCCTAGATGAAGGGCCCTTCGGCCTGATCTAGACTGGCAAAAAGGGGTGTGTTCATGCCTGCATGAAAGTGTGGCCTTTAGATGACCTGCAGTGAAAGTTTGGCATGAACGCACTTCTTTCGTGTTTTAGTGGGGGGAAAGCAGCTTTAAAAAGGAGCTGCTTTTCCCCACTTCTTTTGAAAAAGGGTATAACTGTCCAAAAGCCCCCTTCATTGCCTCCCGTGCAGCTGCTCCGCCTGTGTTTCTAGCGTCCTGACAGTTTCCAATGTACAGTGGTCCCCCGGGATACGAAGCCCCCGGGGAATGAAATCCCCGGGAGCCGAAACCGCCGGGACCGCCAAAATGCCCAGAGAACGAAAGGGAAAAACTGCGCGGCCCCTTTAAATCGGCCGCGCGGTCTGTCCCTTAAAGCGGTCCCCCGGGAAACGAATATTTCCGGGTTACGAAAGGTAATCCAGAACGGATTACCTTCGTAACCTGGGGAACCACTGTAGTTACTAAGCAACAGAAAAGACTTCAGATAAGTCGTCCCCACACCCCCTCAGTGTAGCTGCCCTATACCTTTTAAATACACCCCTAGGATCTGCAGTGTAGCTGCTAAGCATTTGAGACAAGTCAACTTCATGTCACCCTCTCCTTGCAGTCTGTAAAGCCCCTTCAAGACTATTTTATATAAAGTACAATAAGTAATTAAATATCCTAGGCTGCGATCTGTACATGGTTACCTAGGAATAGGTCCCACTGAACACAGTGAGACTTAATGTGTAAAATTAGAATGTGAAGAAAATGGTTTTTTAATTGTTAATTTAGATTTTTAGGAGGAAGTCTTACTGCAATTCTTGTTAGTATGCAAAGGGATCTTGTAGAACCTTTGAGACTTACTATGTGAAGTAAGTTGTAGTACAGGTATAAGCTTTTGTAGGCTTGGGGTCCATCTACACTGTAGAAATAATACAGTTTTACACCACTTTAAGTATTATAACTCCATCCTATGGGATTTGTAATTTTACAAGCTCTTTAGCCTTTGCTGCCAGAGCATACTGGTGGCTCACAAAACTACAAATCACAAGATTCTGTAGGATGGAGCCATGGCAGTTAAACTGATGACAAACTGCATTATTTCTACAGTGTCAATGCAGTGTTTGTCTATTTCCTTAGTTGGAAGCAGATCATGTCTCTAGAGGCTTATGCTACAGCTTACTTCACCAGGTGCTACAAGATCACTTTAAATACTGATGTTCCAGACTAACATTGCTATGTCTCTGAATTCTACAATGCTTGTAGTTATCATCGATGATGAAGATATGTGCCCTCAAGTGAGCTTTGAATTAGAGAGACCCTATGTAAAAACAAAATGTTAAACACTGGAATTCATGCCTTTCAGGTAATAACAGTCTGTGACACAAAGGGGAGAGTCCTTTCTTTCAGAGTTCTCTTTTCAGAATTTACTGTAACATTATTAATTCCTGTAACTGAGTCTAGGTACCACAGTGACTGGAGCTTTAAAATGACCCAGAATTGTATACAGATGCTTGAATTTATTTGGGAGCCTCTTAGCTTTAACAAAAGAATGTTGTATCAGGATTGTCTCTAGTGTTCTGCATGGTATTGTAAGGAAATTGTGGCAAAATTCTATTTTTTTTTTTAAAAAAAGACAGTCCCAATCCTGCACCCTAATGCAAAAAATATACATAATAAAATGGTACAGCTGAATATCCTAAGTTATAAAGCATGTGAGACAGGGTGACAAGGTAAGACAGGGTTTCCAGGACATGTCTTACATTTCAGCCTTCTGTCAGGAGGGATTCCAAAATGTACTCCATTTTGAGCATGACTAAGAAGCACAAATTTATATTAGTGTTTTAAACTTTTATTTTGTAGTGTCCTATAGGGTTTTTTTTTAATGTCTTACATTTTTCAGTGCCTTGTCCTCCTTTGGTCACCCTGATGTGGGATGAAGAACTGAACATCAGTTTTAGTTTGGTCTTTTACCACCAGATGTTAGGTAAAGTTACATTGATGTTTAAGCCAAACAACTTTTAAAACAGAAAAACAACCTGACTTGTTTATAGACCTTTCTTAACTGTGACACTCCCATACCATCTCTGTTAAAGATCCTTAAGACTGAGCAAAAAAATTTACTTTTCCCTCACTGGCAATGTATCTGATTGTTCAACCCTTCATATAATTAAGATTTTAATACAGATGCATGTATATCCGTGTTTGCTTTAGAACGATGTTAAATTACAACATAAGTGTATTCCATATTTAGGTGGCCTTCATTCATTTGTTATTTAGTTTTGATGTGCCCATATAGGACAGAGAGTTGATCAGTAGCAAAAACCATTTATGTGCTACCACTTCTGGCTGTTAATTGTACAGAGTAACTGTTTGTTCTGAAATGTTAAAGAAACTTGTAACCCATGATAGGCTAACAAATGTATTATACCCTGTGTTTTCTGGGCAAAAATAGTCCACAAAAATCTGTAGCGTAACAAATATCTTCAGTCTTTAAAATGCTGTAAGACACTGGTGACACATGCCTTAGTTACATCCCAGTTGGATTAATGTAATCCCCTTGACATGGGTCTGCCTTTGAGGAGTGTTTGGAAACTTCATGTGGTACAAAGAGCTGCATCCAGAGTGTTAAATGAGGCTGTTACAGGGATCATACATCTCCCCTGCTCCAACAGCTCCACTGGCTGCTGGACTATTTGCCAGCACAACTAAAAAGTGTTGGTTATAACTGATTAATCCCTATATGGCTTAAAACCAAGATATCTGACAGGCTATATGAGCCTGGTTGGATTCTGAGATCCTCAGGAGAGGCCTTTTTACCATACTAGAAGCTAAGGCCTTCTCAGTGTCTGTCCCAAGCTCTCAAACAACCTTTTAGAGAGGCTAGAATGAGCCCCTTCTTCCCTTGGTAGGCAAAGATTATTTTATTCTGACAGGCTTTTAGGACTGAAGGGTGTGGTGTTTGTGTGTTTAAGTAGAGGGCTTTTAAGAGAGAGGTGTATTGTTTTAAAATGTACTGTTTATTATGGCTTTAAATTCTTTACAGTTTTAAAATTATACTGTTTAGTAGTTTAATTCTATTTTAACATTGATCTTTGCGACTTTTAAAACTGCCATGTTTCCCTGAAAATAAGACAGTGTCGTATATTAATTTTTGCTCCCAAAGACATTCTGGGCCTTCTTTTCAGAGGATGTCTTATTTTACCATGAAGAATTCACATTTATTGTTGAACAAAAAAAGAGAACATTTATTATATACTCTGTGTGTGTGTGTGTGTGTGTGTATGCACACACACAAAAAAACTTTGCTAGCTCTTACTTTTGGGGGAGGCCTTATATTTAACAATTCAGCAAAACCTCTACTAGGTCTTATTTTCGGGGAAACAGGGTATATTGTTATTATTTTAATTTGGAAGCTGTGGGGCAGCGTGAGAAGAGTATCAAGAGAGTTGTTTTTGCTGCAAGATTTTGAGTGAATTGATGCTTACCAACTCCTGAAATTAGCACAGTTACACACCTATACTGTATAGTAATGCAGAGAGGACTGAGGAATATTAGGCAGACCTAGAGTTTCTCTTCAAAGTTGTTCATAGATTCATATCTCATTTTTTCTGGGAGTAAATGCCATAATCCTATCCATCGTTGCTTGGGAATTACATTAGATACAGTATGTATGTTTTAGTAAATGCGTATGGGGTTGTTGGCAGGAAAATCACTTCAATGTTCCTGACGGATATAAGCTTTTAACTATTGCTTTCAAGCTGAATGTTTTTGTTATTGTTGCTGAGCTCTGGGCCCCACAACAAACTCCAACTCCCAGAATTCCACAGCCTTGAGCCAGGGCAGTTAAAGCAGTGCCAAACCAGGTTATTTCTCCAATGTGGATGCAGTCAAATTTTCCCCAAGTTAAAAAGGTTGAGAAAGGCTGGTCTGTATTAAGATTCCTACCATTGTCTTTTAATTACTGTAATTCTAAGCTAGATTCCTGAACAGCTCCTTTTCTGCCAATGAGTGGAGTTCATTTACCACAAGAATGGGGAAACATTAGCTCTCTGGCTTGTATTTTAGTAGTTCTCACAACCCTTTTCTGTTTGTAGCTTTTGGGAGTTGACTCTGGAGCTCTCTGAGCAACCAGTTTCCCCACCCTGGACCCAAGAATTCAAATCTGCAGCAGGGCAACCAGAAACATAAAACAAAATAAAGATTGCACCTTAAAATTTCAGTTGTTTTATTTATATTACTTGCTTTGATGCATTATTGGAATCGGAGATATATATCTACTGGTAAATTATGTGTGTGTGGTGGTTTGAGGCTGCTTCTCTAGAGATCCCACTTTGGCCATGAAACCCACTGGGTGACCTTGGGCAGGTCACAGACTCTCAGCCTCATGGGAAGGCAATGGAAAAGCTTGTCTGAACAGACCTTGCCAAGAAGAACTCCAGGATAGGTTTGCATTGGGGAAGGCACAAGTTGGAAATGACATGAAGGCACACAACACACACATGTGCCTTCAAGCTGCTTGTCAACCTGTTTGTGAAACCATGAATTTCATAGGGTTTTCTCAGGGAAGGAATCCTCAGAGGTGGTCTTTCCAGTTCCTTCCTCTGAAATACAGCCTAGAGCACCTGGTATTTGGTTAGTTAGAGGAAAAGAGATTCCACCTCAACATTAGGAGGAACTTCCTGGCAGTAAGGGCTGTTCGACAGTGGAACACACTCCCTCGGAGTGTGGTGGAGTCTCCTTCCTTAGGGGTCTTTAAGCAGAGGCTGGATGGCCCTCTGTCAATAGGGATGCTTTGATTGGGAGTTCCTGCATGGCAGGGGGTTGGACTGGATGGCCCTTGGGGGTCTCTTCCAATTCTAGGATTCTATATAGTTAGATAAATATATTTAAGGCACCTAGGACGTTACCACATGGGAGGAATTTCTCTCAATTTTGAAAGAAAGGAAAGTGGGGCCAGTTCAGAAATGAATGCAGTTTTATGAATTCGCTAGTTCACCGAATTTACGTGAATTCGTATTGATGCTGCATTACGTTCGGCATGACCCAAAATTGCTTCCCATTGCCCAAAATTGCACGTGATAGTCTCTCATGCAATAATGCAAAACTCCACGATCACATTCAGATTGCAATTGGATTATACTTCCAATTTCCACTGTCCGATAACGCCCCTAGACTTCATTGGCAGTCTCTCATCCAAGGACTAACCAGGTCTGACCCTGCTTAGCTTCCAAGTTGAGAAGGAACCTGGGTGCCTTTAGGTACATAACTCATTGAGAAAAGAAAAAATTGGTGTAGTAGCTATATGTCCCTATTTACTTGGTTCTGGGTTTCGCAACTTGCCGCCAGTTGTCGGGATCATATTACTGGAGATCACAAGGCTTTGGCACAAGGGCTGGAGTCCTGTCAAGAGGGCTTGTCTTTCTCTTTCTTTCTTTCTTTCTTTCTTTCCTGTGCACACAACATACATATTATTCTCTCTGCTGCCACTAGTAGGAGGACAGCTTGCAGTTTGGGCTGAGGATTAGGAAGCAAGAGAGAGCCGCCTGGTCGTTTCTTCCTCCCTCCTTGAGGCGCCCTTGAATCCCAAAGGTCCTCTTCCTCATAAGGAGGACCGGGCACCGCAAAAGGGAGGACATGGGAGAGAAACCTAGAGCCATTACAACCCTAAAGGCTTAAAACACGCCTAGAAATGACAAACCGGGCTGCTTTTAGGCATGGGCAAAATGGAGGAGACTCCTCCTGCCCGGACTGAAGAAGAGGCTGTGTTGTTCCTGCGTCTGGCAGTGGGTTGGACTTGGATGGAGGATAAATATAGTTGGGGCACCTCGCATCCCCACCCAAGGACTAACCAGGGCTGACCCTGCTTACCTCCCAAGGCTGAAAAGTAGGACAGGTCCTGGAAAAGGAGGACGTCTGGGCGCCTCGCGCCCCTCCGAAGCCTCCACCCAATGGAGCCGACTCATCGAAGGCTGCGTCCACACTGGAGAAATAACCCGGTTTGGCCCCGCTTTAACTTGTTGTCTGACTCGCTGCTATGGAATTCTGGGAGTTGGAGTTTGTTGTGGGGTCCAGAGCGGAGCTCCGCTCCGCTCTGGACCCCACAACAAACTCCAACTCCCAGAATTCCATAGCCATGAGTCAGACAATAAGTTAAAAGCGGGGCCAAACCGGGTTATTTCTCCAGTGTGGACGGAATGGAGGAGAGGTCCTGGCAGCTGGGCGAGGGAGGAGGAGGAGAGGGCCCCAGGTCGGGCTTTCCCCGAGGAAGGGTTACCAACTGAGGAGGACAGACTCCGCACCAGCCAAGTCTGGGCGGCAGGGAAAGGAGGAGGAGGAAGAGGCCTTCCTTCCTTCCTTTTTTCCCCCCTTCCTTCATCGTTCTTTTTTCCTTCCTTCCATCCGCCTTTCTTTCCTTCATTTTCTTTCTTTCTTTCCTTCCTTTTTTCTTTCTTTCTTTCCTTCATTACCTTCCTTCCACCCTCCCCTCCTTCTTTCCTTTCCTTCCGTCCTACCTACCTATAGTACCTTCCTTTTTCTATCTTTCCTTTTTCTTTCCTTCCTTCTTTCCTTTTTTCTTTCTTCTCTTCCTTTCTTTCCTTCCTTCCTTTGAATTTCTTTCCTCTTTCTTTCCTTCCTTCCTTTTTTCTTTCTTTCATTCATTAGCTTTCTTCCTCCCTCCCTCCCTCCCTCCCCTCCTTCTTTCCTTCCCTTCCGTCCTACCTTTCTTTTTCTTCTTTCTTTCTTTCTTCCCTTCCTTCTTTATTTCTTTTCATTACCTTCCTTCCTTCCCTCCTTTTCTTCCGTCATACCTTTCTTTTTCTTTCCTCCTTTCCCTCCTTCTTTCGTTCTTTCCTTCCTTTTTTTTCTTCTCCTTCCTTCCTTCCTTCCTTCTTTCCTTCCCCTTTCTTTCTTTCTTCCTCCCTCCCTGTCACTATCTCACTCACTCATTCTCTCACTCTCTCCTTCAGCCCTCCTCCTCCTCCTCCGTCGGGGGGAGAAAGCAGTCTTGGCGCTGCACGCACGCGATTTGCAGTGTGTCTCAGTCAGAGTAGAGCAGAGTGGCGCGGGAGCGCGCTGGCGCGTCCCCGCCGCCATCCCGGGAGCGCGCGTCGTGCCTGCCTTTCTTCTTCTTCTTCTCCTTCCAGTGCCTGAGTGGCTGGAGTGCTGGCTGCTGCCTGTCTGCCCCGAGGAAGATGGAATGCCCGGAATGCTGCAGCGGGAGCAGGAGGAGGAGGCAGCACCATCCCACTGGGAAGGGAGGCAGGGAGGGAGGCAATGCAAGCCAAAAACACCCAGATAAAATATAAAACCCAGGTTTCTTATTCATGCTCCAGAGGGAGGGCCTTTTGGAATCCCTCCTGGACCCAGGCTGCATCCACACTGGAGGAATAACCCGGTTTGGCACCGCTTTGATTTTTTTTTTCTGGCTCAAGGCTATGGAATTCTGGGAGCTGGAGTTTGTTGTGGGCCCAAAGGGCCCACAACAAACTCCAGCTCCCAGAATTCCATAGCAACTGAGTCAGGCAACAAGTTAAAGCGGTGCCAAACCGAGTTATTCCTCCAGTGTGGATGCAGCCCTTCCAGGAGTTGCGGCTTGCACCAGGTGTCACTCTTAAGTCCTCATCAAACACTAGTCCTCCAGATATTTTGGACTTTAGCTCCCAGAATCCCAGACCATCATTCATTGGCCGAGCTGGCAAGGAGGGCATTATGACGTGGGAAGGAAATTTGCATGTGGCTGGTGATTGGCCGAGGGGCAGACTGTAGCTAGGAAGGAAATTTGCATGTGGCTGGCGATTGGCTGAGGCTTCTGGGAGATGAAGTCCAAAACATCTGGAGGGCAGGAGTTTGAGGACCACTGCCTTAAGTAGTGATATCTCTTTAAAGAAATGGTGGGAGTGGGGTGAAGCTCAGCAGGAGAAGAAAAAGGAGAAGCCCCAGATTTTTTAAAAAATAAAATTTTGAAAATTTAAACTTTTTTTAAAAATTAAATTTTAAAAGTTTTTAAAATTTTTAACAATTTTTCTTTTAAAACCTCTAATTTCAACCAAACCGACACTATGTGTATGCAAAGAAGCGTTTAGGCTGTGCACATGCGATCGTCATTTGAAGGTGTGATTTTAATTTTGCACTTTGTTTTATCTCACACTGGTTAACACTAGCATTAGGGGGTCATATGAGAATTATGGTTTATGAGTAGCATTACTGGCACAAAGAAAAAATCCTTTTATATTTCCTTTTTTAAAAAATGACATTTTAACCAGACCTTCACTGTGTATATGTGAAGAAGTGTTTAGGCTGTGCACAGAAGCGATTGTCATTTCGAATTTTAATATCACTCCTTGTTTTATGTCACCATCTTATTAGCATTATTACATTTGGGGCTTATATGGTGTGAAGTATGATTTACGAGTAACATCAGTACCAAAAAAAAAGAAAAGAGAAATAAAAATAGAAAGAAATCCTAAGTTTTCTCTTTTTTAAAAAAACATCAACTTTTAACCAAACCTTCGCTCTATGTGCCTGCACTGCTGCCACATGAAGGTGTAATTGTAATTTTGCCCATTGCTTTATATCACAACTTACTAGCATTAAAATGGGGTGGTTATATGGGACCTATGATTTCCGAGTAACCTTAGTGCGGAAGGAAGGAAGGAAGGAAGGAAGGAAGGAAGGAAGGAAGGATCTGCTGAGGCTCCTGGTGTGTGTGGCGTGAAATGGGGCGGAGGCCCATCGAGTGTGTGTGTGGGGGGAACCCTGTTCCTGTCCTGGGGGGGACCCCCCCTCCCCATCTCCGCTGTCCCTCCCTTCCCTTTGGGCCCGGGAAGAGTGAGAGATGGAAAGCCGGCAAATGCCGCTGCTGCAGCTGGGAGGCGGTGAGTGAGTGGGGCCTCCCTCCGACTCCGTTGTTGGGCTGGTCCTCTTCCCTCCTCCTCCCCTTTCCTTCCTTCTCCTCCTCCTCCTCCTGCTCCTGCTCTGTGTGTGTGTGTGTGTTTGTGTGTGTGTTGCGTTGCCTCTTGCTTTGCTTTGGCTGGGCGGTGGTTGAGGCCGCTGCTGGATTAAGCCTGCGCCGCCGCCGCTGCTGCTGCTGCTGCTGCTGCGGAGTCCATGGAGGGACTTTGGATGGAGAGCCGCCTTGCCTGAGAGACCCAGCCCAAGGAGGGACTAGGGCTGAGCCTGGAAGAAGGAGAAGAAGAGAAGGAGGAGAAGGAAAAGGAGGAGGAGAGGGGGAGGAGGAGGCCCGTCCTCTTTCTTCCTCCTTCTTCTTCTTCCTCTTCGCCAAGTTGCCTCCCAAAAAGTTGCTTCCTCCTCCTCCTCCTCCTCTTCTACTAGTCCGGCGGAGTCTCCGGCGTCGGGGGAGCTGGGGCTCCGTCCGGCGGCGGCTGTTCCTGCTGGGCCATGATTTTCCCCAACAGCCCCGCCAGCAGCACCGCCAGCAGCACCGGAGGCAGCAACCCTCCGGCCCCAGGAGGAGGAGGAGGAGGAGCGGGAACCAGGGCGCCCTTCTACCCCAGGAAGCAGCAGGTAAAAGGCGGAGGCGGCGGCGGCGGCGGCGGCGGAGGGGGAGTCTCTGTGGGGCTGGGCTGGGGGCCTCCGTCCTTCCTCCCTCCCTCTCTCTCTCTTCTTGGCAGCTGGGGGTGGCTGGGTGGGCAGGAGCCTCCTCGAGACCTGGGCCTGGAGATTAAGGGCCTTAGGAGGAAAACTCTCCTCCTCTTCTCCTTTCTTTTCTTTCTCCTCCTCCTCTTCTCTTCTCCTTCCCTTTTCTTCCCCACTCCTTTTCTCCTCCTCCTCTTTTCTTCTCTCCTTCTCTACTCCTCCTCCTCTTTTCTCCTCCTCCACTTCTCTTTCTCCTTCTTGCCTCTTCTCCTCCTCCTTTCTTCTCCTTCTCTTCGTTTGTCTTCCTCTCTTCTTCCTCCTCCTCTTCCTTCTCTTCTTTTTCCCCCCTCCTTCCTCCTCCTCTTCTTTTCTCCCTCCTCCTCCTTCCTCCTCCTGCTTTTCTTTTCTTCTCTCCTCCCCTTTTCGTCTCCTCCTTCTCTTCCTTTTCTCTCTCTCTCCTCCTCTTCGCCCACCCACCGACCCGAAAGAGAGGGACTCTCTCTCTCTCTCTCTCTCTCTCTCTCTGTTTTCCCTCTGTCTCCCCCCTCCGTCCCTCTTCCTCTGAGGCTGGCTCCCTTGTTTTGACGCCCTTTTTGCAGACAGACAAAAAAGAAAACAAACCAAGACCAAAACCACCCGCACCTCTCCTCCTCCTCCTCCTCCTCCTCCTCCTCCTCGTGGCTGTTGCAGTCTTTCTGGCCGCTGCTGCAGGAGAGTCCAGTCTAATCTGTAACTTGGCTCCTCTCGCAACAGTTTTCAGGAGTTTCCAAGGGAGCCATTTGAAACCGAAACTACACAACAACACACAGTTACACACACTGTCTCTTTCCACTGAAAACAGCCAGGAAGGCATATGGGAAAACCCCAGGAAACCACCCCACTGTTGTGCTCTTCTTTACAAAAAGATACTAGTAGTATTATTATTAACATCATCTTTATTCTTCACCGGAAAAAAAGGGTCATGAGATGTCCTTCTTTGGCCAATTTTGTTTTTCCCTTTGAGGATGAGAGATGCTGCTGCCTCTTTTGTTTGAGTCCAAAACGGCCTCCGCGGAAAGTTCCTGTGGAAACTCTCTCTCTGGCGGCCTCCCTTCAGCGCTCCCTGGGAGGATCTCTCTCTGCAGGGAAGCCGCCAGGAGCTTGCATTTGCGGGGAGCCCTCCTTGCTTTCCCCCGCCGCCGCCCGCCCTTCCTCCCCTCCTCCTGCCCCACAGAAAAGAAAGGGGCCTATCTCACCCGGGGACTTCATGGGGCTCCAGGGACCTTCCAGGAGGCCAGCAAGCTCTCCTCTGCTTCTGCCAAGAGCCTATCCTTTTGCTTTTGAAAAAGGGAGGGATATCTTGAGAGGCCTGCTAGTTTTTAAAATTATTGTACAGTAGTCATTATGACGATTCCAGTTCACTCCTTTTCCATGCAGAGTTGGCTTCTGTACACAATATTTTGTGTGTCTGTGTGTGTGTATATATATATATATATATACACATACATATGAGCCAGTTCATGTGTGTATTTAGATGTGTGAGTGAGTGTGTGTTATGAGACAGTTCATATATTATTATGAGCCAGTTCATTATGAGCCGTTTTACTTCTTTCCCATGCAGATTTGGCTTCTGTACACAACATTGTGTGTGTGTGTGTGTGTGTGTGTGCGATAAAATATAAATAACAATATACCTGCATACATAAATATAAATATAATTCTCAAACCATCTCAGAGTTCGCCAGAAAGAAACTGGGATACGTGGGGAGAGGTGGATAAGTGTTGATTTTCAGGAGATGTGTTGAAGCATTTGCCTGTCACTGAAAAGAGTGGATTAGTAATCGTGAAGGGTTTCAGTGAGATTATGGAAATGGTTAGGGTAGTTAAACTATTCACATTAACTATAAACTATAAACTACATTTATTATATAGTTAAACTATATACTTGACATATAGTTCCTATATACTGTACACTTTACAAATATAATATTTATTTTAAGCATGTATTTTCTTTTATGTGTGATGTGTACTGTATAAAAGTAACATATAACATATAAAATAAATAAATGAATACATAGTAGGCTCTTCCTTTGTTTCATCTTGGTTGTAAACAGATAAGGGAACTGATACTGATAATGCACAATGCGGGTTTCTTTTAAAAATGCCATGATTTAATTTTAAATCTCCCACTTTTTTTTTCTTTTAGTCTTGTTAAAAATAGGGAATTTTGTAGAGCCTTTCTTATGACAACAGTCCTGACTTATTTTGGGCTACCTTGAACATTTTAACAAGTACTGAGTCAGTACAGTAGTCTAGTTCTGAAAGGAGTTGGTTTGTTAGTCTTAGTCATCGGGAGAGCCTTCTCCCACTCTTAGAAGGAATTCTGCCGTGCGGATGATACAGTAAGGATAATTCTAGTCTAGTCCTGCATACATAGTCCTTGCAAATAGTATGCAAACAAATGCTTGGGGGTGTTGGAAGTCTGAAAAGCTAGTTAATTAAGCCGGGCCCTTCTTAAGAGTCTTGTGTGTTCATTGATTTCTCAGTGGCACCGTGGGGTGTTAGTGATGAAAAGCGGGGTGGGGTGGGGTGGAAGCACAGAGAGGAGGGCGAGCCTTTTACTGGAAGGGCTGTATGTTTTGCATGCGGATGTGAGTCGGCCTGCTGGTCTGGAACACACCGATAAGATGCTCTCCTTTTCACAGTGCGCTCCTTGAATTCAAAGAGCTAAAAGGGCTGACTGAATCAGAAAAACAAACAGACTTCTCTTTCAATGGAAAGAAAGGGGTGGAAATGAATGCCCCACCATTATGTGGTCCTAAGACCTGGGTACCAAAGTTTCCTTTTATTGGCATGGAGCCATTCTCTGGTGAAACACTTCCCACACACGGGGGGGGGGGGGGGGTTTGCTGGGGAAGGGCTGAGCGTGCCTCTATTCTAGTCTGGATAAGCTCCTGTTGATTTTAATTGGGGCAAACTGGACACTCAGAGTGTGTTTTATGGTCTCGGTTTTTGCTGAAGTCTTTCTCGGTCATGGTGATAAAAGTTGATTTGATTTGACCGTATTCATAGTCAAAGATACATACCAAAATCTGGCCTTTACTTGCAAATAATGCTAAGTGCACACATTTGTCTCAAAAATTGGAATGGCCTCATTTTCAACATCAGTATATTTCTCCATTTTTTTCTCTGTTTAAAAAAATGGATGAAGAAATAAGCAACAGTATGCAATGACAGAATCTGAGAGTTTTCCCTGTGTAATGCTTTATAGTTTAAAATATTTTGTAAATACAACAGAGGCATCAAATCAACCTGAGTAAAACACATGTGTTCGAATAGTAACTCTCTTAACCATCATGAAAAATCCCTGCCCCTACCCCCAACTACGAAGCTTTCTTTGAGACAGTTTTTAGTTTAATTTAACACATCTCTATCCATGTTGATTCAGAAATAGGTCTAGTTGAGGTCAATGGGATTACTACCAAGTAAGATGATGAGCTTGCTTGATTCAGTGGTTTGAGTGTTGCATTAGGACTCCAGAATCTCCCCTCACACATGGAAACCTTGAATGATTTTAGGCAAATCACCCTCTCTCAAAGTAAAAGGGAGCAAATATTTATTATTAACCTTTATTTATATAGCGCTGTAAATTTACACAGTGCTGTACATACAATCTTATATAACAGAATTTTCAGAATAAACCTTGCCAAGAGAATACTATGATGGGGTTGCCACAGCTTGTGGTTCACTTGAAGGCTCATAACAAGAATAATGAGGGAAATGAAAGGAGGAGGAGGAAGTGGATATATGACTGAAGACCTATTTGTTTGTGGAGATGCTTGTTGAGCTGTCCTGTTGTGGGAACTGACAACATGTGACAATGCGCAAGCCAAAGGAAGTACACATTCTATCAAATTTTGTAGACTGAAGCTGCTGAATGGCAATTTCAGTCTTTGAAAGAATGCCCATGTGTCTTCCATATGTGCCTGAAAGCATTGCCTTCAAAATAACCTGTTTGTGTTACAAAGGAGTGTATAATTGCAGTACTGTGAGCAAAGACCTGCTATACAACTTTTCTGTTTCTCTAATGCGTTACTCATAGGAGCCAGTCAGCATGCACTCTTTCAGGTCACAAAGGGATAGGTAGTGCCTTGTCTCTTTCTGTACTCTAGCTTTCAAATACATAGCTGTGTTAGTCCGAGAAATTAGTATGCCGCAGGATCTTATAGCACCTTTGAGACTATTTGAAAGAAAGAAATTGGTAGCTTTCTTAGACTTGAGCCTACTTCATGAAGTCTACGAAGGCTCATGCTACCAACATCTTTCTTTCATCAGAGGTGCTGCAAGATCCCTTTGCATACTGTACTCTAGCATGTTACAATGAGCAACGAACAGCACTCTCTGAAATCATCTGGATTTTCCTGCGTCATGGATGGAATGGAGTGTGCTACAGTACTTCCCTTGAGCTCAGGTTGGAGTTACTTAAAGAGATTTTGAAACTAGCACTAGGTTAATGGGGTAGTATAGAGTAATTGTTTGCATGCCTGTTCTGCTCCTCCTGATTATTTCTTTATGATTCAACTAAGAACCATTCAAGCAATAGTAGTTCTCTATGCTTTCCAGTAGATAATACTTAAAATGTCATTTTACCAGCAAAAAGGCACTATGTCAGTTTTCAGCTCTTTTCCAAAGAAAGTTTTAAAAAAGCACAACTTTGTCATTTATTCCCCAGATCCAGACCACAGCCAAGGTCTGTAGATTTTTTTCTCTATAATATTGCCAAAATCCGTCCATATCTCTCAGAATCTACCGCAAAAACACTGGTCCATGCCCTAGTGGTCTCACGACTAGACTACTGTAATCTCCTCCTCGCTGGGCTTCCTCTCTCTCACCTCCACCCATTAATTTCTGTTCAGCATTCAGCTGCACGCATTATTTCACTTGCTCGCCGCTATGATCATGTCTCCCCTCTCTTGTCCTCCCTTCACTGGCTCCCTCTTCCTCTCCGCATTAGGTACAAACTTTTGCTACTCACCTTCAAAGCCCTGCATGGGCTAGCCCCCCCTTATCTAGCTGATCTTCTCTCCCCCTATGTCCCTACCCGTACCCTCCGCTCTGGTAACCAAGGTCTCCTCTCCCAACCCAGGTTGTCCTCTGCCCCCTCCCGGATCCGTCCCTTTTTTCTTGCTGCCCCTCATTCCTGGAACCTTCTCCCTCTGCATGCTCGGCTCATCACTTCCCTAACCAGCTTTAAGGTGGAGCTGAAAACCTTATTGTTTAGGGAAGCATTCTCAGGGAACTTGTGATTACCATCTGGCTGTTTGATTTCATTTGATGTGATTTGTTTTTACCCTGATGTTTTAACTTGTTTTTCCTCTCTCTGTAATTTTATCTAATTGTTACTATTTTAGACTGTACGCATCCGGCAGGCTTTTATATTTCTTAAATTTTACCAATTTTGTACAGCGCTGAGTATAATTACAGCGCTCTAGAAATAAAGTTTAATAATAATAATAATAATAACTTTGGAAATCTCTTCATCATCTTACTTCCCTGCTTGCTTTGTGTAAATTAGAACTGTTTCTTTGAGTCTCCTGGTAGATCTGAATAGAGAATGAAGGTGTTTTCACAGCTGATGAAAATAGTGGTTTTAGTGTGGAGTTTTGTCTCTCATGAATATTGGTGTGAGACACACAGCAATTTCTCAGATGTCGATTTGAATTTGAATTACACGTGTGAAAAATAAAAAAAAAACAGATCTATGCTTTAGTTGTGAAAACACAGCTTTGTGTACATTCTGCACAGCTGGCATCTGTAGGGCTGGTGGAGAAACTTGATTAGGAATTTTAAGTCATTTGTAGGAACTGAGGTTTCACTCATCTCAGATTTCTTTAAATGAAAGCCTGATGACAACATGTAGCTGGGATAAAAGTACACGTTGTTGTTTTAAACCTGTAGAATATGGCTTGACCCAAGGTGTTGTAAGACAACCTGCTTTGTGAGGTGTTCTTCTTTTTTCTCCCCCTGAACTCACCTTTGTCAGGTAACATTATTTCTCTGCTGCATGTTGTTAATTTTGATGAGTGTAACATTTATCTCACCAGCATAAGCAGATTTACATAGTTTGCTGCATTCAAGCAGATTAACTGGGTGTAGCTGCATGTGAGGAATTTAACACTGATTTAGTGCCCGGCCTTGTTTAGAGACTGACATGCAAAGCTGTTGATAAATCACTGTGCAGGTTTGTTCCTAGCAGGGCTGTATCATACATTCTGGTTTCTGCTAAAATCCTGACCAAAGTTATGGAAATTGTTTATAACATGCAGAATGTTAAAATGTAAAGAACCCTACATGCATGCATTTAATGTGAAAAGTCTTGTTGTCCTTAGTCACACTGGAACTTACAAACACATGTGTACAGTTGTCCTCTGGATTAGCATTTAGGCATCAGTCTAAATGTGGTGGCTTAGTGGTTAATATGCCAGTTATGATCAGAAGATCAGAAGGTTGGCAGTTCAAGGCCCAAGTGCTGCATGATTGGTTGAGCTCCTATCACTAGTCCCAGCGTCTGCCAACCTAGCAGTTCGAAAGCATGCAAATGCAAGCAGATAAATAGGTACCACTTTGGTGGGAAGGTAACAGCGTTCGGTGCAGTCATGCTGGCCACGTGACCACCAGAGCAGTCCTTGGACAACGCTATCTCTTCGGCTTAGAAACAGAGATGAGCACTTCCCTTACAGTAGATTACGACTAGATATTCATGTCAAGGAGCTACCTTTACCTTTTTACCACAACTCATTTACTCAGGAATAATCCTATTAAAAGTGGGATTGCTGATGAGGTAAAGAGTAAATTTCCTACATAGAAAGTAGATCCAGGTAGGAAATTTTAGTCACATTATATAGTAATTGTACAGGTACTCCTGTTGTTGTCTATGGACCTACACTGAAAATTATGGACAGTTGTATTTTCCTGTGTTGGGTACACAGTGAAATATGTGTGTGAGATGTCTACATGCTAATCTCATGATCAATTTTTCCCCTTTTGGCACATCTGTGTTGGCAAGATGGAGCTTATGAAGCCAATTGCTCATGTCCTCAGTTTATATTTTCTCTTATGAGGAATGCATCTAAATGTATTATTCCAAACCTGTATGACCTGGACAGATGAAGATGAGTCAGACTAAGTCAGACGCTGTGATCCTGTACTACTTCTACTTACACTGACAATATCTTTAAGAGTTTCAGGGGCAATGTCAAGGTCAATATTCATATAGAAGTATTGGCTATAATTTTAGATCTGTCTGTCATACATTTTATTTTGATATGTGAGGTATGACAGATAATTGTAAATATACATCTTTCTCTTTTTCACTGATAGTTAATTGTGGGTTTTGCTTTCTATGTGGTAATTTTTAAATTGAGAAGGGAGTGGGAGAGAGATTTCAGGCCAAAGTCTTTCCTGGATGTTAAAGTGGAAGTTCTTTAAAATACAAACTGAACCAGCTGTACCGTTAAGCTGTTTCCTCTCTTTATTCCTGCTGTGAACTGGTTTGTCTTGTAGCTGATAATGATTTTGCTTGGTCTTAATCAGCAAACCTTGATTTTCCACTTTATATATGGGACACCATTTTGTTGTGCCACTATATTTAATGGGACTTGAGCATCCACAGATTTTGTTATCCACAGAGGGTCCTGGAACCAAACTCCAGCAGATAACAAGGGCCCACTGTAAGTAGTAGTAACTGTCTTGTCTTGTAGTTGCCTTTATATATTAGTGCTTGCTTTGTTAAAAAAATTACACTGAATTATTGCCTCCCTTGTTTGAAATTCCTAGTGTTTTAGGTACATTCTTATTTGCATTCTGTTGAACAGAATCTCGTACTTGTTTCCTTCTATGAGCATCTGCCAGAATCACACATATCTTTATTGTGGAATATTTTTGACACTACTTTATAAAACATGTATCATAACATGTGTAAATGTACATAGAAATTTGTTTTACTGGCAAAGTGATGCAATTTGGTTGACCAGATTGCGCATTTTGCCAAAGATAGCATTGAAATCCATAAATCACGTAAGTGCTGTCTAAATGCATTTGAGGGCACATCATAGCAGAAAAGTCCAAATGTAAATTGCATATATTTTCAGGTTTTTAAAAAATGTTTCTCTTAAGGCTCTATCCAGCAGCCCTATGGTGGCAAAGATTTTGACCCAGTGGAGGCTTTTCTCAGTGCAACAATAAAAAAAAAAAAAGGAAGCTTTAGCAACTCCCCTTTCATGTCTGCAGTACCCCACAACATGCCTGCCTTCTGAGCTTTTCCTATGGGTCCACCACCACCAGATCTAGAGAAGATCTGTGGGCAAAATTAATCTCCTGGGTCTTCTGGTAGTAAAAATAGCCCTGATCAAATTATATTCTGTGATTGGAATGACTCAGTTGGCTATGGTCCAAAACAGGCTGCAGAAATTAGCCAGTTTGAGCCCGCTTTAACTGCCCTAGCTCAGTGCTAGGGAATTGTGTGAACTGTAGTTTTGTGAGACATTTAGCCTTCTCTGTCAAAAAGCTACAACTGTAATTCCCAGGATTGCCCTAGCACTCAGCCAGATCAGTTTAAGACGTCTCAAACCGGAATATATCTGCAGTGTGTTTTGGACCAAGGACCCTTATACCCAAAGGAAATGGTTTAATATAACCTTCAGGTCATACTAAACTGGGTATCTTGTTATACAGCCCTGTAAATATCCATAGACCAAAATAAAGTCCCATTCAGTTTTGTGCAGGAGCCAGTGTGGTATAGTGGTTTGAGATTTGGACTACAACTCTGGAGACCAGGGTTTAAAACCACACTTGCCAATGAAAGCTCAGTGGGTGACCTTGGGCAAGTCACTTAGCCTCAGAGGAAGACAAAGGCAAAAACCTCAGTCTGAACAAATTTTATTAAAAAAAAAACCTCATGGTGTGGGGGTGTGATGATCCCAGGGGATTTAGCAGCCCAGAAGCACCCTGCTCTGGCCCTTAGCCCCTTAGCCCAAGGGATCCCCTTTTTGAGATTTCCCTATAGCCTCCTGGGTCCCTGCTCCCACTCCATGCTGAGTGGAATGGGCCACCTTGAGGCCCTATAGACGCTGCCACTACCTAGCGAATTATCAGTTCCCCTGCTTTAGCACACACTAGGACTTGCTAAAGAGATTTATATTTCTCTTTACACTTCCCCACTTGCTACCCAGCAAACAACCACAGAGCTAAGGTATGTGTTGTAGGAATAGAGAGCAACCAGATGTTTTTAAAGAAAAATGGATTTATTCTAACTATATGGAATAGAGCAATAGAGGTATCATTCATGCAAGGCCTCCTTGCCTTACAGGTATAGGACCATAGTTACACAAATGTTCATTTCAAGCAAGTCACAGATAACATAATAAAAGGCCTAATCGCACTAACTACCACAACTCTAAATTACTCTCACAGAGATAGGAATTGCAGTCCTTGGTGGATCTGGGTGTGGGAGCTGGCCTTTTTTTGCCTGACTCACCCTATACCCCTGTCTGCCCTGTTGGCAGAGGTTCAACAGGTGGACTTCCCAAACAAAGAAGAAGACATGGCCTCCCAGTGGAGGCAGGCTCTCTGGCCTGTGGCCAGCCAGCCCAGAGAAAGGGAGAGAGACAGAGAGCGCATTGCCCCCAGGGGCTTTTTTAAGACCTCACCTGGAAAGTTCTCGAAACTCCTGGTCCTTCTCACTGACTGGCTAATTGGGCTTTAGGTCAACTGTGATGTAACTGTCATTAGCATGTACCTCCCCCCAGCTTAACCCTTTGTGGTCTGAGAAAGCCCCCAAGTGACTGGTGGGTCCCAGTCACCACAGGGGGTCACCGTAAGTTAGAAATGACTGGAAGCCACACAGCAACAAAGTTGTTCTCCAAAGCATGTACTGGATTCTTAGAAACACAGCCTAACTATTTAGGGTTATAGCTGCAGTTGAATAACAAAGATTGTGTTTCTTTTTTTTCTCTCTCTCTCTCTTTTTTCTTTTTTTAATTGTTTGTTAAGTCAGGACTTTAAAACATCAAAATCTTGACACATTATAAGGATTTCTGGACTGTACCCTGTACTGTACCCAGCATCCCCTTGTGCTTTCCGTCCTCTTTACACACACACACACTTGGTTGTTAAGAGATCGTGAATGGCTCAATAATATCAGGGTTGGTGGAGTATGTTCATACGCATTCTGTTGAGTATAAGTTTTTCGTGCAGAATATTCTGAGTCCCATTTCCGGACATCACCAGTTAAAAAGTTCAGATAGGAAAGATTCCCTACCGAGACCCTGGAACTCTGTTGTCAGTGAAACAAGCAGAGGACAAAAGGTTGATCAATCCTTGCTGGCAAATATTAGTGTTCTGCAGCGTGCTGGTCAGGATTTCTGATTTCTAACCAAATAACACTCTTCTTTCAAAGTATATTGCTACAATAAGGAAAGCTGGTAGGTAGGAGAAGGAGGAGTGGATTTAGGTTCGGAAGGGCTGTGACCTCCATTTAGTTTTGATATTCAAAACAAATTCTGGGACTAATTTGAGTAGTTGAATCTCTGATCTGAATAAGGCTCTGGGTGGCTTGAGAGCAGTGATTCTTAACCTTTTCTGGGTCATGAAGCACTTTGAGCAAACCAGGCAGAAGTGAGTGCTGCTGAAATACCACCATGACTATCAGGAAAACATTCATCCATAGGACACTTCTCCCTTGCCATCTAAAGCAGCTGTTTCTGCTTTATAAAGAGAAGATACTCAAAGGAGAGAATCACAAACGAAAAGCATATTTTCATAGGAATACTTGCCAAAATAATATCTCTCCCCTTCCCCCAACAGAAGATGTTTGAGGGTTTGTACTTCATTGAACGGGGAAAAAAGAGGTTGAAGCAATTGCTATAGGGGAAGGTTACATTCGATGATTGCATTGTATTGTGGTAAATTTAGCTGCACCCTGCAGAAAGCTCTCAATTTGCCGTTTCCTGATGCAACAGGAAAGGGAAGGGATGTGCTGCAGACAGCTGAAAGAAGTGGGTGGAGAACCAACATTTGTTAATTCAGCAGAAAGTGAAATGCTGGCAGTTGCTAGCTAGAATACTACACATCTTCTACAACAGGTTTAGAGTTTTTCTAATACTGTATTCATGTTAATATCATCTTCTGTTCCCAGACTTACCTATTCATTCTCAGATAAGATTAAGATAAGGCTGGCAACAAATCTGATTTAAAAAAAAAGTTTGTTGCTTATGTTGCTTTCAGAGTATAGAAATAGTTTTTGCATTAAGCACAATATAGTTTCTTAGCTGTACCAGTGCAGGCAATTAGTTGCCCTAGGTGGTAAGTTATTTGACTTCTATATTAACTCATAAGTTTGGCAAAATCCTAACATGTTGCATTTTAAAATAAATGTATCAAAAGCAAGAAACTCTTTCTGTAACATTGACAGAAGTTGAGCCTAAAAGGAGGTGAACAGTAACAAGTGCAATATTACCGGGGGGGGGGGGGGGGATCCTTTTGTATGTTATCATTTCATATATTGAAACTTTGCCAAGGTTGCTCATTAAAAAAAGTCCAACAAAACAAAAACAGGACCTCTTCTATTTATTCAAGAGGACCCAGCTTTCCTTCAGACTTGGAAGGATTCACTTCTAGGGCTCATGCTCACAGCAGCTTTTGGAGTTGTATCGGTTTCTAAGCTAGTTTGTCTTATACAGATCAGGGTGCATTGCATGTGGTCTTCTATATTAAGCACTAAAATGCTAATATTTAACATTGTGTTTTGCTTTGGTGCTTACAAAAGAGGATTAATTTTCTGCTTGGAGCTTAAAATATTTTGGTATGGTGAGAAAGGGAAAATGAAATATCATATATATTTGACTATTAGTTAACTTCATGTATAAGTCAAGGGCAAGTTTTGGGACCAAAATTATGGATGTTGTTATGACTTGTTTGATTATTAAAATTTAATAGTACATAACAAGGGATGTAAAGGAGGAAGCAAAGGAAAATTATGCCAGATTTACAACATTCCAGCAGGCATAACTGTTTGTGCTCACCTTAATGCTTTGGGGGGATTAATAGGGAACTATTGTAAATCATGACAGTGCAATGTGTGGAAAAGGTGACCAGGCATGAGCAGGGGCTAAGAAAATATACATGTTTCTAATAGGACATAGAGGCAAAGGAAGGAAAATGGTGACTACATTAGCAGTTATTACAGCCTTTACCTTTAATGTTATATCTTTGCCTGATTTTAACCTAGAACAGCTCGCAAACACACATAAATGTTTTATTTAAATCCTTTAAAGCACAATTCCTCCTGGCCCTCCCATGAGGGGAAGTTCCAAAGAGCTGCCATTGCCTCCATTTTCACACCCAAGCATTTAAAAAGGTCTAAGCTCTTGCCTTTTGCCACTCTGTTCAGAGAATGTGCTAGTTCCCTTTTTGATACCAGTAAGAGTTCTACAGTACACTGACAGTGGATCAGTTGTCCCAAGTTTTTTGAGTCAACCTTTTGACTAAAATGTCTAGACTTATACTTAAGTATATACACCACCTAAATTATGAGGGAGGAGAAGAAGCTTCATCTAGCTTACTTTTTGCTACAACGTGTAAAGAAATAGTTGGCAACATATTCACCTTCTCTTTTTATAGTTACAATTTTATTGAAAATCTATTATCTCTGACAGTTCTTTCTTTGCACTCATTCTAGCAACAGTTTAGCTTTTTAAAATCGTTAGTTGTGAATATGTTGATACAAAAGCAGGGGAAGGAACATGTGTTGGGTGGGGGCAGAAGGAAAACCTGCAGCTTGCTAGAAGATCTAACCACCCCCACCACTCCAGGAAGGACATGATTGTGTGCCTGCTACCCACGAAAGCTGCATTTCAGTCTGAGGCTTGGCAGAGGGGTGAGGGATTTTGTTTGGCGAACTAGCATGTACAAGACTCCTAAATGATTCTTTAAACTTAGCCGTAGAGTGTCTGCTTTCCATTCAAAAAGTTCAACCTTGGACACTCAATGGATGGCTAAGAAAGATTCCTGTCTGGGAAGGAATGTCAGAGACAAGAACCCCAGGGAGTCACTACCAGTCAGCATCAACAGTGATGAGGTGGATAGACCAAAAGCCTCAGTATAAAGTAGCTTCCAGTGTTCCCCTGCAGGCCCTTCCTAATTTAAAAGTTTTACTGCTAACATCTATGCCCTCTTTTGACTGCTTTAGTAGCTGTGCCCACATCCTTGGACTCCTGCAATGATCTGCTGTGTCATCTTCACTGTTATGTGGTCATTCTTCTTTCAGCCCACAGAGAAGGGTCTGCAGCTTTCTTTGGAAAAGTTACGATGAAAACTGAGATACAAATTTTAAAGAAATATATTTTGTTGGTGTAATGATACTGTCATTGGCAACTTCTGAATAAAGTGTGTCTGTGAATATGAGGGCAATAGGGAATTTATTTTTTCCCCCTCTAGAATAATGGTTCCCAACATTTGGTCCTCCATTTGGTTTGCACTTCAGCTCCCAAGAGCCCCAGCCAACTTGGTCAACAGTCAGGAATTATGGGTGCTCAGGTCCAAAATACTTGGAGCACCAAAAGTTGGGAACTACTGGTCTATAACAATACAGGCATATCTGGTGAATATTTGTGTTTCACCTTCAAACTATCCTTGCATGGTTGCCATATATTTATTTTACTGGGAGGTTGGTAGCAGTATGTAGGATGCTTGGTATTTATTTAGTGCAACTGCAGCTTCTGTCAGGCCCAGCCAGGTTAATCAGTGGCATGTGATGATGGGAGTTACAGTCCAACATCTGGATAGCCATACATTCCCCAGTCCTGATTTAACATTTACATTATCAAGCTCTCAGTTTCAGAATTATGTATTGATGTAATAGCAGAATACACCTAATAATTAGTGGAAATATTTAAAATTGCTTCTAGATTATGTGCAAAAGCCACATACTGAGAAACCCATAAATTTTGTAATTGTAAATTGAGAATTTATGTACAATATGCTTCTTGTTCATGGTAAATTCAGACATCTTAGATATCTTTTTCATAGGGTAATTGTCCTTGTCAAGGGTGTTTTCATGTTTGTTCAGAGCTACAGACTGTGTCCCTTCAGACCAGAATACATACAAGATCATGTATATTACTATTGCTTGAAGGAGTAGATTATATTACCATTTGGGCTTTAACAGTCTGTGAGTTCAAACAGTTTTCTTGGGATGTCTTGAGAGAGCTGATGGTAATATTCCCCCCTTAAAAGCATTTTTTTTTAACAATCATTTCAAGTTGGATACATTTGATTGCTTTTATTTCTGCATTGTTGATTTTTTTAAAACCATACATGAATTTTTTATAAGGCTTCTATGATATTATTGGTTATTGTGAGCTAAACCAAATTGTTGCCCCCAACTAGAATAAACCCACTGAATGAGTGGGACTTGTTTCGTCATCATTTAATTGATTCCGTATATCTGCTCTTCTTGAGACTATCCATAGGATTTATCCTCAGTTACACTCCACACTACTCAGAACTGCAATATATAGTGCAGCATATCTAAAGCATTGATGAGGTAAATTTACCCTCTCCCTGCTAGCCTAGAATTTAAATTTTAGCTTCTTTGTGTTAGATGTCAGGCCTTAAGTTACATTTGATTACCATTGGAGAGAAGTGCAGGGATAAGGTAGATTGTTTGACAAGCTAGCAATAATGCTGCTGATTGACTGTAGACTTAGTTCTTTGTGCTACAGCTCATTTTTTTTTTTAGCTACATATCTCTAAGCAGTTTAATCCTTTGTGTTGTTCACTTAGAGTATGATCTCAACTATTTTGGGGTAATTGATTTGTTGAACCCTCTTAAATAGGGTTCAAGTTAATCTAATTGAGTATTTATTGTTCTCTTGTTTGTGAAAAATTACCTTTATGAAAACAATATTTGGATTGTTAGTGAATCAGGCTTTCAACCTAAAATATAACCACATAAAACCAGAACCGGACAACAACATACACATTCAGTATTGAACAACCGCGTGACCATATAATATATGCACTGGCTATGCTTGTTCTTGAGAGGAAGGACCACTTCACCCACTGCTTTTTATGTGTTGTGGGCCCTCAATATCCATGGGCTTGCCATCTGCAGATTTAACCATCTGCAGATAGCAAGCCCCAATGCTTTGAATGCGGGTGTGTGCATGTCGCAGCCGCCATTAAAATCAATGGGTCTTGAGGTCTTGCATTTTTTTATCTGTGGCAGAGGGAGTCCGAAACGGATCCCTCATGAATACAAAGTGTGGACTTTAGATTGTTCAAGGAATATTTATAATATTAATAATTAAGTGTGAGATTACATATGTGATCTACTCTTTATGTGTTTTTATCTATTGTTCCAACACAAAATAAACACATTCCAAATCTTAGAAATACAGTAGTCTATATAGGTTGCATTCTTATATAGTCTTTCTTGTCTAGGAACAAGTCCAGTTGAACTCAGTAGGGCCTGCAATATGATGCTGCAGACCCTTTAAAATGTTCTTTGGTTTTGTATGCCTTCAAGTCATTTCTGATTTATAGTGACCTTAAGGCAAACATATCTTGAGAGTTTCTTGGGAAGTTCTGTAAGAGTTTGCCTTCCACTTCCCCTGAGACTGAAAGAGTGTGACTTGCCCAAGCAGGTTTACATGGCTCAGCATTGATTTGAGCCCCTGTCTTCAGGTGTCCTAATCCAACATTCAAACCACTATGCCATGCTGGCTCTCTAAACATTTTTAATGATAGCCAGTATCAGGAATCTTTTAAGTTTTTTAACCATCCAAGTGTTTTAACAATCCTATCATTTTGTAACTGTGCATCTTAACAACTAATAACATGTTGAATACATACTTGCCATTTCACTTATGTCAAGTGGTATGTATCCCTAATTGTAGCCATTTTAACAGAAAGGGTGAAAGCACTTTACAGGAATTCTTCATTAATTCGTTCAGCACGTTTCTCCCCCCCCCCTCTCTCTCTCTCTCTGTGTGTGTGTGTGTGTGTCAAAAAGGGAAGAGATCCCATCACATCAGCACAGGATTAACTATTCTGGCAGGACATAACTGCACAGTATTGACACATAATACCATAAATAAAATTCTCTTGGAGGACAAACTTATGTGAAACCTTTGAATCCAGGCTACATTGCCAATCCTTGTTAAATGTCCTTGTAACCTTGTACACAGCTGTTTCAAAACTTTTCAGAGTAGGCTTCCATGTCTTCTAAATACCATTTGCTGCACTGGAGCAGGAGTGTTATTGTTGTTCTCAGGTCCTACTGGTGGGCTTCCCAAAGGTAACTCGTCCACTGTTTAAACAGAATGCTGGACTACATAACTGTTTTGGGTTGATCTAGCCTGGCTTTTCTTAATTAACATGGTAGACATTTCTGATGACAAACTGTCTTTCATTGTTTAATAATAATAATAATAATAATAATAAATTTTATTTATATTTTCCCGCCTCTCCTGGGTGGATCAAGGTGGGATTACAACCCAATATTGATACACAGTATACAAGTACAAATCACAACAGTAAAAACAATAGTGTAGTACAATAAAATATAAAAATAAATAACAATTAAACGATACTGTCAAAGTGAAGAAGTAGAGAGATATTTCAGTCTTGGCCAAAGAGGTTGCAGAATGTATCTTATAAATACAGTGGGCCTTGTATTTACTGCATCCCCAGGCTGGGTGGTCAACCATGATAGTCAAGGATCGAGAGGGCAAGTTGCCCTCCTTACACTTCCAAGTAGCCTGTCCATCTGTATTTACAAACTCAAAATGATCCAGTTTAACAGTTAAATGGTTCAATATCTATCTTCTGTTGACAAAGGTTATATGGAGGGAAAGTAACTTAAACTGGAAACATTGGATTTCATCTAAAGTTTTGCTCCTCAAAAGGATGAGGTCTCTCAGCGTAAGGGAAGAGAACTGGGAAGCAATTCCTTTCTCAAAGCTTAGTCTTCAAAAGTTATCATTTCTTGGCCATTATTCAAGGCTATGGAGATTATCACATGGGGTAAAGGACAGAATGCTCCCATCCTTACCTCATCCTTTTGGTGCAGTGGTGCAATGATTATCACACGACATCTGTCCTTATCCCGTGCTTCAGTCATTCTTATCATGCGATCTCGAGAAGATTATCAAACAAAGTTGCACTTAACTTGTCTTTCTCCCATCACTGGGAGACGGTGGCATGGCACCGTCACTTTGTATTAATGGAAACTCCCGTTAATACAATGACGGGTGCCAATGATGGGAGAAGGACAGAATAAGGGCAGATGTGATAAAGACGGGATAAGGATTGAAGCGATCTCTTGTTACCCCATGTGATAATCTCCACAGTTTTTAAACAAGTTACTTTACTCCTATTTCATTTCTTCATCACAGATAAAATAGTCAGTAGCAGGGCCAATTATGATGCTTACGATGCTTTAAATTAACCTGTTTCTAACATCTTTTGGATATACGTCTTTTCAAAATAACAAAATCCACCCTCTGAGGAAGCATTTGCAATATTATTTTCTTTCATTGTTTTATGCAATAAATGCAGAATTATGTAAGTGTGGACACAATGGAGCAGAATGAAGTGCTTGGGCTAAAACAATATGCACACTGCTCTGTGTACAAGGATGCTGAAGTGGCTACATTATGGCTTTCTCCTGAGAACTGAATTTGCAACCATATGGAAGAACATAGTAGTATACAAAATTTGTTTGATGCTAATAAAATCCCTATCCTCCTCTGCTCCTACCCTGCAGAATTAAAACACTACATGCCAGCTGATCATTTAAATTGCTATTGATTTAAGTACATGATATATTTTCAAATACATGTGTGTTTGCCTTAAGGGTGCCTGTCAACCTATGGCAACCCCATAGGATTTTTTTATAGCCACACAAAAATATCTCCTAATTTCTTTTAAAGAAAATGCTCCATAGTCGTTAATAAATTGGGCTGATTTCACAAGTACTTGTTTCAGGATACATTTTGAACATTAATTTCCAACTCATCTTGAATCATCAGCCAAACTCACTGGTAACTTGCCAAATAGTCTTTTTGTTGAAAGTATAACTCACTATGAAAAAGTGCCTTTAGAACCACTAAAAATAATATTCTTAAAATCAGATAACCTCTGAAAGAGTTGTTAAATATTGGTGAGCTCATAAAATTTATGATTAAATTTTAAATTTCAACCAACCTAATTATATCATACCATTTTGAAAAAAATTCTATTTATGGTGCAATTTTTTTCATGCAAACACTGTTCGCTTCAAATGGGATTGGCATAGGCTTGGCACTTGTTGGATAGTGTTCTGACATCTGCCATGCTGTTGTTCTGCAATTCATAATTGCAAAGTAAAGAGGAAGTGTTGCAAAGCTTTCTTTAAAACTAGACATTGATAAGAGAAATGTTTGTCAGAAAGTTTGGAAATGCAGTTAGTACCTTAAAAGAAGTCAAACAAAAGTAATGTTGAGTTATAACATTTTGGAAACTAGAAATCTGAGTTTAAGAAGTTTGCATTGTAACCTCCTACATGTCTGCTCAGAGGTCCCCTTAGGTTGAGTAGGATTTATTTTCAGATATGTGTGTGCCTCACAATATTTAGCAGTGATGAGAAAAGATTTACAGATGTTTTCAGCATATTCTAATCAACTAAATTTTTCCAGTGAAAAATATAGTATTTTACCTATTGATCTTTTATTATGGTTGTCTCATATAGATCTATGCATCCTACTTTAAGACCAATTATAATATTTAATTGATACTGTATGAAATAAAATATTCAATTTTTCTTAGTGTTCTACAAACTTTAGATTGAATGTGAAATGAGCAAAGTGGCCTTCTGTCTGGAAATGAGGGGGAAACCAGTATTTTTTCTTTCAAAACAATGAAAGCAACAGGATGGGGGAAGGGTTTTAGTTAAAATGGATCAAACTTTGTTCTGTTGAAGTACTAAAAACAGTTGGGTTAAAGTTAAACTCGATGCAGATGCCCAATGTGAAATTCAGCACAAATGTTTACCAAGCTTTGATTGTTCTGAGTAATTGTAGCAGCTTCTCTTTCAGAAAAATGGCCAAAGAGTGGTAGTCTTTTCTGAGCCCATCAGGAAGAGGCAAAGGTTCCATGTTCAATACAAACAAACATGATTGATTCAGATTGTCCTGTCTTTGATGTTTGTGTTGGAATTGCCTCTGAAAGAATTCAGATATCACAGGCCACACGCCTTGTCAGCGAGAATCTCCTTGACAACTTCAAATAATACTGCATTAGCATAAGAATTTTAAAATACATTTTCTATTAATGCCTGGCCTTGTCAAATTACATTTGCATCCTAATATTGTTCTCTTGCCTTTAAAACTACAGTTATGATGGGAAACGCTACACTAAGCATATCTGTTCAGAGACGCATCTGCCTCTTTGGCAAACTCCATAGTGTTGGTGGCACAAGGATTGTTGCTAGGTTGTTTTGTCACAGGATGAGACCACAGATGGATTTTTCTGGCTGACACAGGATCTGCCATCTCTCTGTTTATTTTGTTTATGTTTGGGGGTGAAAAAATTGTATCTGAACATATGGGGATAAAGTTGAATGGATGCGTAAGAGCTTTGCTGGTCTGTTTGTACGTATCATTTCATCAGTAACTATAGTTAATATTCTGTAACTGTGAAGGGCCAGGTATTTTAAAATAATAATGCTCCCAAGTTTTTCTTGAAATAATACATTTTATTTAATGTTAAAAAAGAGAGAAGAAAACTTAATTTCTACATTTCTCTCCTTTCAGACTAGCAAAAAAAACTAAGTAGTAAGGAATAGTTTATCATGAAATCCAGAATTCTGGTTTGTCCCAGAACTGATTTGGTCACCAAATAAGCTAGGATTCATATTTCTATTGTCTACCTCTCCCATCGGATTGAGGCGGGATTCCAATAAGTTATTAAAATACAATCACATGCAATCAACAATTTAAAATTATCTTAAAATTATTATCTTAAACCATTATACAGACAATTATAAATACATTACAATTCAATCCTTAGACCTAGTCAGTTGCTATCATTTCTTCCATTATTGATCTGATTCTAAATAAATATTCAATAGTCCGTTATAGTAGATCAGGTGGGTAGGCCCACTGGAAGAGATCCGTCTTAAGTGCCTTCTTAAAGGCATCTAAGGTGGTAATAAGATGGATCTCTTCTGGCAAGTTGTTCCAAAGTTTCAGGGCCACAGCGGAGAATGCCCTGTGGGAAGTCGTAATCAATCTAGTGCTGTTAGGTTCCAATAAATTCTTCCCTGAAGTTCTGAGAGTGCAGGGTGGATTGTGTAGGGAGAGGCGTTCCTTCAAGTAACTTGGGCCCAAGCCATATAGGGCTTTAAAGGGGCTTTCTAGATTGTCAGGAAAGGGTGACATGAAGTTGCCTTTTCCTTAATGCTTAGCAGCTGCACCGCAGCCTTTAGGTGGAGCTGCGCTGTTCCGCAGTTTTTTAAAAAGAAGCTGGGAAAACCAGCACTTTTTAAAAGGCGCTTCTTCTCCCCTAAAACGCAAAAAAAAGCGTTTTCATGGCACACTTTCCCTTTTTCTCATCTAAAGGCTAGACTTTCATGCAGCTATGAACACACTTCTTTTTGCCAATCTAGACCAGGCCAAAGGTAACAACAACACTTTGTATTGCACCTGGAAGCTAATTGGTAGCCAGTGTAATGATTTTAATATAGGGGTGATGTGATCTGTCCTCGATATCCCTGGAAGTAACCTGGCTGCTGTATTCTGAATCAGCTGAAGCTTCCGGACTTGGTACAAAGGTAGCCCCATGTAGAGCAGAGTGCAGAAATGTAAACAAGATGTTACCAGTGCATGTATCAATGTTTCAGGGTCCCCTTTGCCCAGGTAGGGATGCAGCTGGCGTATCAGCCAAAGCTGATACCACACGCTCCTGGCTGTCGTCTCCACCTGCGAGGTCAGCTGCAGGGACAAGTCCAGGAGTACGCCCAGACTGCGAACTTTGTCCTTTAGGGGAAGTGTGACCCCGTCCAGGACAGGTTGACAAATCTCCATCCCTGGACTAGGGGAACCTATCACGAGTTATGTGTGAATGTAGCCATAGTGTTCATTTAAATATTTGGAAAGTAGCATTTTTATCCCAGGTATAGCTTTCCTAATTCCTGGATGTTGTTTCTTAATAATGAGCCACTAGTGGTAACTCACTATGTCACACTTTCTCAGCCTCAGATGATGGCAATGGCCAACCCCTCTGAAGACATGTGCCAAGAAAACACAGCAGTAGGTTCGCTTGCAGTCACCGTAATTTGGAAATGACTTGAAGGCACACAACAGCAACTAGCAATACAGTCGCAATAGCACTTTATATTTCTATACTGCTTCATAGTGAACTAAGTACTCTCTAAGCCGTTTAAAATGTGTTAGCCAATTGCCCCCAACAAACTGGCTACTCATTTACCTTATACACAGACAGACCATGTCAGACTTCTTGTTTGATGGCCAACGCACATTAAAACCTCCTAAATTAAGAGCACTTTAAATAGCTTACCTTAATTTTGGGGATCACAGACCAGAAAGGTTTGTGCCATCATCATCACAGCTACCACCATTTATTATTCATTTGTATATACATGTTTTCTGCTATTATTGGGACTCAAGGCAAAGTACAAATAAATCAGTACAGGTTAAAACATACATACAGAAAGGTGGGTGTGGGTGTGGATGTACACATATGTGCACTACTTTTAAAAATCTGAACTATAAAGTTAAAAACAATTTAACTTTTTAAATTTTTAAAATTCATTAAAAGAATAATATTTCAAAAACAATAAAACAGCACAGTATTAAAATCTCACTGCAGTCAATTCCTAACAAAGAATGGCTTCACTTGCTAGTGGAAAGAGACCAAGGAAGGAGTTTGGGAGCAGCCACAGCGAAGGCACTGTCCCCTCTTCCTACCAAAAAAGCAAGCACTTTGTGCTGGCCTGTGGGCAGGGTAAGGGCTGAGCATCCACACAATCCAAGCCCTTACGCTGCCACCCAGGTGCCATTTTGGTGTGCACCCTTCTAGGCGTATGATGACACACCTCCACTGCAGTGTCCAAATGGTGCAGCATGGAAGGGGCATCATAATGCCGTGCTACGGCACTTATGATGCCCCTTCCAGGGAGCTGCTTGGGGTGGCTTCTTTTTGCTTCCTCCAGGGAGTGGATAAATGCCTTTGTGTGCAGTTGCTGCGGCACCAATCTGGCACGAAAAGGGGTGGCTGCATGCTACCCATCTGTATAGCCCCAGAGAGAAAGACCTCTTCTCTTACAGTCTTCTCTTCAAGATACTAAGATCTTGAGCAAGCTCATATAGGAAGATAAGATACTTTACTGGTCATTGACCAAAACTAAATATATGTATGTAGCAAGGACACAAGCAGTGTCAGGCTTTATAGGTCATAACCAACACTTGAATATGCCCAAAAGTGGACCATGAGGCAGTGGAGTTATTGCAGCAGTATTGAACCAGGTCCAGTCAATAATCTGTCTGAAGCTCTTTGGATCAACTGAAGTTTCTGATCCCTTCTCCAAGGCAGCCCAACTTGGGCTGTATGTACAAGTCAAAAGGCCTGTGTTCCCTCCAGCCTGGCATTGTCTTGTCCATACAATGCAGGCCATTAGTCCCAGTTTGGAATTGGGCCCTTAACCTGGTCTAAAAAGACTGGCTATCTATCCAGTCTAAAAAGACTGCTGCAACAGCCAGGGGCCCATGTGCCCCTTACCTGCCAACCCTGTTGCATTCTCTCTGAAGGCCTCCACCTTGAATTGTAATGTTGGAAGGGGGTTTCTGGCAGTGTGGGTGTAGACAGGAGCCCCATTTCCACCCTTAGAGGCCTCAGCAGGGACCTTCAGAGATGATGTGACAGCTGTGGCAGGTAAGGGCCATGTAACGGTGGTGGTGGATCCATAGCATGGCGGCAAGTGAACTCCTTCCTATCACTGTGATGGTCTGGTGACTGACCTGTGTCAGTATCAGAAGGCAGGATCTGTGTCAGTATCAGAAGGCAGATGGACAGTTCAGACCTCTCTAGGACTGGGCCAGTTGGCACATTTAGCTTTAATAGTTAAGTGCATCCCTGGATACCTCCAAAACATAGGTCTCCATACTCAGGACTAAATCCAGGAATACCCCAGACAGTGAACCTGCATCTTCAGGGAAATATAATCTCAACCAGTATATGCTGCATCCCTACTTCAAGATCTGTATTTTGACTGTTTAGGAACACTTATGTTGTATGGATTAAGCCTCAGTTTTTTCACTCTCATCCAGTCCATTACAGATGCCAGGCACTGGTTTAGCATGCAGACAGCTTTCTTGGAATGTGGTGGAAAGTAGCATTAGAGCTGTGTGTCATCAGCATTTTGCAATGCAATTCTTATGTATTATGTGTGTCATCAGCATAATACATAAGAATTGCATTGCAATATGCTGATGACACTCAAATCTATTTCTCCATGTCTCCAACTGTTGCAGTGACCAAGAATGGCATCTCTTCTCTAAATGCCTGCCTGGAGTCCGTAATGGGCTGGATAAGGGAAAACAGACTCAAACTGAATCCAGAGAAAACAGAGGTACTTGTGATAGGTTCCCCTAGCCCAGGGATGGAGATTTGCCAACCTGTCTTGGACGGGGTCACATTTCCCCTAAAGGACAAAGTTCACAGTCTGGGCATACTCCTGGACTCGTCCCTCCAGCTGACTTCACAGGTGGAGGCAGTAACCAGGAGTGCGTGGTATCAGCTTTGGCTGATACACCAGCTGCGTCCCTACCTGGGCAAAGAGGACCTTGAAACATTGATACATGCACTGGTAACCTCTCATTTAGATTTCTGCAATGCGCTCTACATGGGGCTACTTTTGTACTAGGTCCAGAAGCTTCAGCTGATTCAGAATGCGGCAGCCAGGTTACTTGCAGGGGTATCAAGAATTCATCACATCACCCCTATATTAAAATCATTATACTGGCTACCGATTAGCTTCCAGGCACAATACAAAGTGTTGGTCATTACATTTAAAGCCCTATATGGCTTGGGCTCGAGTTACCTAAAGGAACGCCTTTCCCTATACAATCCACTCTTAGAACAGCAGGAAAGAATTTGTTAGATTTTACTAACACAAGACTTACATCAACTTCCCAAAGGACATTCTCTGTAATGGCCCCAAAACTTTGGAACGATTTGCCAGAAGAGATCCGTCTTATTACCACCTTGGATGCTTTTAAGAAAGCACTTAAGACGGATCTCTTCCAGCGGGCCTACCCATCCGACTTACTCTAAAGGACCAAACTGAAGGTGATAGAATGATAGAATAGATTAGACTAAGGACTGGATTGTAAGTAGTTTTTAATGAATTAATACGTTTTATTGAATTTTAAACTGTATATTGATTGTAACTGTATTTTAATACTTGTCGGAATCTCGCCTCAATCCAAAGGGAGAGGCGGGAAATAGAAATAAATGTTGTTGTTGTTGTTGTTGTTGTTGTAATGTTTTCAATTTTGTTAAAGAAAAATTAAGAAAATATATCTTCTCCAGAACATAGTCATAGACTAACATGGCTATTCTCTTGGTAGTTCTGTTATGACCCTGATCCCCAAACTTAGTCCTCCAGATGTTTTGAACTCCTGCTCCTAGAATGTCTGACTGTTGGACAATCTGGCTGGGGCTTCTGTGAGCTGGTACAAAATACCAAGAGGAGCAAAGTTTGGGAACTACTGAATTAGGACATATGCATTCCAAGTAAGACAGGGAGGTATACAGATCTGTGATGCAGCTGATTTGGCTCCTAGAAAATATGACTAGACTTCAGCTGGACTAACAGGATTTTCCTGCTCCCTGTCTCCTAAACAGGACCCTATGACCAACCAAAAGGTTCTTGAAATCAATCTGCAATTGAAGGAAGGAGGAGTTGGTGTGGAAATTAAGGGAGGTGGTGCACGTTGTATAAACCGAAATGCCTTTCCACTAATCCTGAAAAATGTTGGATGCCAACCAGTGCTTTGTGATAGTTTGTCTTTGAACTTCATGACAAGCAGTGATTGAGGATATCTGTGGTTAAAGGTTTTTAATATTTCTTCTCATTTGCTTAAGTATGGCCACTTGCAATTCATCTGTAAGACAACATTCACTTTTCTTTGGTTAAAAAAATGTAAATTAAAATTAATGTCCCAGATATAACAAAGGTAAGGATATCCTGTTTCCCTGAAAATAAGACATGCTCAGAAAATAAGACCTAATAGAGATTTTGCTGAATTGATAAATATAAGGCCTCCCCTGAAAGGAAAACCTAGGAAAGGTTTTGTATATAAATATATATACAATATATAATAAATGTGGTTCTTCTTCACGGAAAAATAAGACATCCCCTGAAAATAACACCTAGCACATCTTTGGAAGCAAAAAATAATATAAGACACTGTCTTATTTTTGGGGAAACACGGTATGTATCCTTATTCACTTCTTGAACACTTTTGAAAGATTGCACCTCTACTCTCTATTAAGTTTTGAATGGCCACACCAAACTATCTGCAAGCATCAACCTGATAAAGTTGTTCAGTGTTTTTGTTTTGTTTTGTTTTTAAATGAAGGGCAATAACTACTTCAACATCAGTTCTCCCTTTCAAATTCAAGGACATTTTGTATAAGCAGTCATTTATCTTAGTTTAATCACTGATGGCTAGAATTGAGCAAGGGTGGCATTTCTTTCATTCACATACTTTAAAGCAATACCTGTAGGTCTTTAGTATGTCAAAACAGTAGCTTAGTAAAAGTCATGAAAGTTAAGTGGATTAAAGGAGATACTTCACATTTAATTCTTTGTTGCAAGCTGAATATTAATGGCAAGATTGTTCAAATCATCATGAGCCCCAACTAGCACTTCAAACTAAGATGGTTTCTCATAGCTTTTGTCGTATGCTGTCTCTTCTTATTACCCCCTTTCAAAGGATTTGAACAGTAAATTAGATTTTTTTTGTTCCGTTGCATAATAAGCAAACATTTGTGTTTAGATTCATGTTAGTTTAACCATGTTAGTACTCCATTTAAGAGTTAAATAATTCCAGAGGAACTTGTGCCATAAAATAATAGAGCTTGGAAACACTCCATTCTCACACCAAACTGGTAAAATATCCAGTGACAATGCTGGTTGGAAGATTCAGAGCATTGGAAGTTATTTTTTAAAAAAGGAAATTTACCAAACTCTTGAATCGCTAGTTGAGCTATTTTTCCAAGCAAAAAATGTAGAGGGACCAAGAAGTAAAAATATAAAAGAGGACTATAAAGACTAAGAGATTATAAAGAAGGCCCAGGAAGTCAGTTGTGCATCTTGGCCTATCCAGGATTGAGTTTCCCTTTTTTCTGCCTCAGTTCCAGGCTGGCACAATTGAGAGAATTGGGATTCACTGTTAGAGCCCCAGCCCTGGAGTACCCTCAGAAGTCCAGAGGATTTGCTGAATACTCCCTGGCATGTATTGATCTGTAGGCAAAAAGCCAGGGAGTTTCCCATGGATCAGCAGACAGAATATTTATTGGAGAACAAAAGGACCCCTGAATGTGTTACAACCTGTAGCAGTAATAATTCTAAACCAAAGGTCACTTAAAGAGTAGTATTACTAGGCACACTGATCTTTTAGGCTGTGACCTGTTGGTTTATCCTAACATAACTTAAATGTGGCATAGTTGTATCGGAAGTTGCAAATTTTTGTCAAGTACAGCTAATATAGATAGCCATCTGGAAAATAATCCAAACGTTGTTGCACATGTTTTAATATGCTTTTCAGATATGTGATTGATATTAAGGAAATAGTATTGATTACTATTTTTACTATTAAACCTAGATGGATATTATGGAAGTCTTGATTTATAAAATGTAACTGTTGAGGCTGGTCTATGACATAATTAAGTAGCACACTAACACATAGTTAAGTGTGCACAGAGAATCAGCAGTTCCAGCAATGGTCATCTACTGAGCTGTTGTGGGCCCTTGGTGTCCAGAAGGTCAGGATGTGCTGATGGCCACTTGAAATGTCCAGAGCTGCAGACCATTTGTCCAAGTCTTCATGGAGAGGATGACTATCTCCCAGAATATGTTCTGAAGCTGCATGATGCCCCTTATGCAGTTGAGTGCAAAGCTGCTTAGGAAAATAAGCAGCTCTGAAGTCCTTAAAGAAGAAAGAGGAATGGGAGTGTATGCTATGATGATGCAACATAAGACCACTTTAAATGTAACACTGCAAATTCCTTAACTATTGTTAAAGTGATTTAACAGGATAGTGGCATGTATTCCTCTCCTCCTTAGCATGTATTCCTGTAGGCTGCACCTGCACTCATTAAATAATCCAGTTTGACGCCACTATAACTGCCACAGGCCCATGCTATGGAATGCTGGGAATTGTAGTTAAGCATAAACTTAAAACATTGCACACCACATTAGCATTAGCCTAATCATGGGCTCTTTATTCACCAGTTTAGTCTCTGCTTTCAAATTCTATTTAAGCAATAGCCTGGTTTGACACTTGCCTTTGTTAACACTGTAATTTTAAAGTGTAACTTTGAGTTGCAGTCAGTGAATTCTTACTGGAGTTGTAAGCACATTCTGGGTATGAGCCCATTTCCTTCTTCAAGAGTTTACCATTGTTCACAATAGGACACTTGGGAAATGTGGCCAAAGTCTACTCATTCATATGTCATCCTCTGTATTCTGATACACTTTTCACATGCGTGGCTTCAGACCAGGGACCTCTGGAAACTTACTTGAAAATGTATGACATAAAATAGTGCATCCAATAGCAACATACATCCTTAACAATTGAAGGATGTTAGGAGTTGCTAATTGGAATTGCAGTCTGAACAACTGGCCACATATCCCCCGTCTGTGGCCATAGATAAAATAACTTACGCTAGCAGGCAAAAGCCTATGAGAATGGAAATGTCTTTAGCTCTTGGTGAAAGACTTTGAGAAGGTAGAACCCATACTTTACTGAGAAAGGTTGTGTAGCCCCTAAGCTACAATAAGCTAAGATCTTATTTCTTGTCACTAGGTGAGGCATGGAAAGCAGGGCTTGAAAAATTACCTAGAGAGGGGATAATTCATTGAGTTATTAGTTGCTGACCTCTGAATAGGCAGCACATTACTTTTTCTAACAGTGGCTTTTGGAGTGTGCTAAGTTATTTATTAGTAATATCCCTTCAGGCGTATTTTAGCCACCATTTAAAATATTTTGTAGAGAATCAGATCAATTTCTCTCTCTTCTGATTTCCTCCCCCACCAAAAAGAAAAAAAAAGAAAGAAAAAAACAGTATAAAATTCCTCTAAAGTTACCTCCTAATCCTCTGACAATGCCCAAACCCAATGCTAAAACCTATCCTTTCTTCCAGGGTTTAAAACTCTTCCTTTCCCCCATGCCCTGCCACCTCTTAAAATTTTTCTTTGCTTTCTTTACTGCATTTCTTTAACCCATGTGAACCACTCCTTCCCCTTAAAAAGCCATTGTTACAGCTAACAGCATTATGTGTAACTATTTACTTCCAGACTCTCTTCCTCATTTCACGTAGTGGAGAGGTTGGTATGAAAGGAATGAATTGTTTTCTTATCTGGGATCTAAGATGTTTAGGACTTTAAATGGTAATCCTCAACACCTTGAATTGTGCTTGGTGTAACATGATTCTATGGACACTTGCCCAGTAAGATCTGTGCTTCTGCTTTCGGAATTAATTTCTGCTTCTGAGAGCAAAGGTATACCCCTGTAATCCAGTAATTATGGCAAGAGTAGCTACAGCTGACTTCATCACTAATAGGCACAACTAGCACATCAACTAGGAGCCCAGGGGGCTCAGTGGTTAATTGCTGGTACTGCAGCTACAACACCGTAAATTCAATCCTAGAGGAGAGCTCCAAGGTTGACTCAGCCTTCCATCCTTTCATAGGTCATTGGTAAAATGAGTACCCAGCTTGTTGGGGCAATTGGTATAGAAATGTACTTGCTATTGCTATAACTGTGCTAAAGCATTCAGCCAGCTTATCCATATGCAGAAATGAGTCTACAAGCACCCCAAAGCTGCAAACATATTTTTAAAAGAGAACTACCAGTTAATCTGTTGAGATGCAAATAGACTTTAAATTTCCTGGACTTTGAAAGTCTCTCTATTACTGCTTGGCCAGAAGGAGGAGGAGCCTGCCTGCAAAAGATACCCTCCCCAGCATAACATCTTTACTAAGGGCTGAAACAACATGCAAGCATGTTAGACAGGGATAACTTGCATGACTGATGATACCTGTTCTTTACATATGCTAATTGCAAGGAAAACAATATGCAGTACAGCCATACCTCACTAATACAGCAGGTAAGGTTCCAGCCCACTGCCATAAAGTCACTATCGACTTAAAGTTAATTACAGCTTTTTTTTTTTTAGCTGCCAGTTCATATAAAAGCCTAAAAACATATTTATACTTTCATTTATTAAATCTGCAATATTGCCTGGCCTCCAAAAAAGAAAGTAAAAGTAAAAATAATAAACAATATCATTTGTAAAGCACCATATTAGCAAAGAGCACTAAAGATAAGGACATTAAAAGTGCAATGAAACCTATTATTATATAGAAACATTAATTTTTTAAAAGTGTAAAATCATTAAAAACAATAATAATAAAGATAAAAGCAGAGTTGTATGGTTTAAACCAAATGGTTTCTTTTTTTAAAAAAACTCCCTCTTTAATTGTTTTTGTTGTTGTTGCTGCTGCTAAAGTCTGCTTATTATTATTATTATTATTATTATTATTATTATTATTTTCCAACCCTCTTACTGGAACAACAACTGTTGGAATTGAAACATTTTAGCTTTAAAGGTTTATTGGAAGTTGTTTCTTTTTAATCTCTTTATTTTATTTACTGCACGAAATGCCATTCAGAGACAAATCCTTAAGTTAACACAAGTTCAGCCAAAACAACTCGTGTTTAAAAAACCCCACTTTTTAAAGGACAATTCCTTTTACGTTAGTGCCATTCACATTTGAACTGCTTCTTTCTACTTAATTTTCTGATTTCCTTTGGTGTGGTCCTGCACATTAATGTGTGTGTGTGTGTGTGTGTGTGGAGCGGGGGGATGTTGGCGAGCTTGTGAAGTGCACTACGCTACACTGAAGCTTTGCACCTGGGCAGACACCAAAGAAGCCACTTGGAGCTTGGTGCAGGCTGGAGAACTCCATCTCTCACTCACAGAAGCAGCAAACAAGAGAGCACATTGAGTTCTCAGAAGGAGACTTTTACCTTTTGTTCCAATGTTTACATATTTCATTCTCACTGACACAGTCTCTCGCCATATACATAACACCATCCACCCACACTGTACACTGAGGCTCCTCCCTTATATACATTTGCCATCCTTTGACATTTAGTCCAACCCTTCCCAGTGTGTAACTTCTGTACATGTCCCCCATTTGGCATGGCTCTGCATTTTCTGCCACATGGTGATTTCATATCCTGCCATGAGGGCATCATATCCTGTGACTCAGCTAGGTCCAAATGCTGTCTTACCATGGCTTCCTTGTGACCTCTGGTAACCATGTTACCTTTGTCCCACATTTGTACGTTTTCTTAGGATCCAATAACCTAATGGGGAAACTAGTTTGTCAAACAAACAAATTTTTGAGGTTTTTATTATTTTTTAAAATTGTACTCTTCTAAATGTGCCTTTGGATGAAAAGCTATTGCTGCTGGCAAAAGGAGAGCGGAGAGAGCTTCCTTGCAAAGCCTTGGAGCAGCCATCAAGAAGGCACTCTTCTTTGTCCTCACCAGTTGGGCCTGTTATTATGGTGGAACTGGGAGAAAGCTGTCCCATGAGCTTGACCCATGAACACTGCATCTTGTTGAACAGCCTATTTTGTTTAGTTGTTTGTTCTTACTCATTTGTAAGTTTAGAATTCTTTTTAAAATTACTTTTAAACATGTTCACATGTTTTATTTACACCCTCCATACAAAGAAAGAACAAAGACCAACATTGACTCCATTTCTAGAGTAAAAACAAACAGACAAAACCTCCTGTGGATGAAAAGAACATGAGTGTAAACTATTGGGTTGTAGAACAATAAAAGCTCCATATCTTCTCTGAAATCTTATGATGATGGATACACAACAGCATGACTTTCACTTGAGATTTTAACAAGGTGGAGCAAGGGAAAACAAAGTTATAAGAAGTTAACTGCAAATGCAGTTTCTAACGAGGTCCTAACACATTCAGCATTTTTAGCCACCACAAAGGAGTGGGTAGCTTTCTGTGACAGTACATAAAGTGGGGTGGAAAGAATTCTTACCACATTTTCCCGCTGCAGAGAGAGAGTTATAGATATCTTCAGCTCAGTCTGAGTTGGCACTTAAACAATTTCTTCAAGGGAGATGGATTTACTTGATCATAATAGATGTGTATGCCTTTGTTCATTTAATCTATACAGTGAGACCTAGGTATCCGCTGGTGTTTGGTTTCAGGACTCCCCATGGATACCGATATATGTGGATGCTCAAATCCCATTAAATAGAGGGCATGGTGAAATGCAAAATAGGATTCCTTATATAAAATTTCAAAATCAAGGTTGCTGTTCTGAAATTTATATCTTTTTTGACTGTTTTGAAGCTGTGTATGGTTAACTAGTGGATAAAGAATATGTACCTATGAAGTGCCAGCTATATATGTTTCCATTTTATAATAGAAGACCACTAATGAATCTGAAAGAATGACATCAGATTATGTGTTTGGTGTTCTAACATGGTATGGTATACTAACAATAAAATAGCTAACTCTTGTGTAAAGTTCCAGTCACTTAGCTTCCATAATTACAAGACCAATAACATTTCTCAGGCCCTTTTGAATTGGACATTATTAGCTTAAATTATGCCTGCCTGTTTCTGAGAACATAGAATAGGACTGGGGAGTATGTGCCCCTCCAGATGTTGCTGGAATGCAACTCTCAGCAGTCCTAGCCAACATAGCCAGTGTGGGGAGAGTTGGAATTTAACAGCATCTGGAGGATGGCAACAATTCCCACACCAACATAAAGAATGCTACATAGCTGATACAGCGCTATGAGCAATGTAGTTCTGCTGAAATTTATTTGCACCATGACATGCCCATGAGCACTGTGGAAATGAACATATCTGAAACACAGAGTTAGAACCCCAGACTCCATTGTTTTCAGCACAATCCTGAGGGGTGCTGTGAAGTTTCTGTTGCATGTGTTCCCTGTTCTTTCACCTGATCGTTCTTTGTTTATTTTGCAGCAGCCGATTGTGCCTGCACACCCGATGGCTCCTCCCAGCCCCAGCATCACCAGCAGCAATAACAACAGCAGCAGCAGCAGTAGCAACTCAGGATGGGATCAATTAAGTAAAACAAACCTGTACATCAGAGGGCTGCCTCCAAACACCACTGACCAAGACTTAGTAAAATTATGCCAACCGTAAGTATGCGTCTTGAAAGTGGATTGAGAAATATCTTATATTAAAATTTAATGTTTTACATCAGAGCACAGGCAGACCTTAGTCTTGTGCAATCTACCTTTTCTGTTTTGTTTTTGCTTGAAGTTTGAGACCTCAGCAAACTGATGCAAAAGTCAAACAGTTAGAACAAAAGTATTCTGAACACAAGAGCTTGTTTCTGTACAAGAACTGAATGGAAACCTGGACACTTACTATCCCAGTTTTCCTATGGTAGAATTTCATGGAAGAAGAGACAGTTTTGTTGATCTTTTTGAACACTGGAAAATGCTGATCACCTAGAAATTTTCCACTAGAAGACTGACTACTTCTGTCTACTTTATGTATACCCAACTTTTTTTAGTCCAGAGGATGCAAATAGGAAAGGGAGAGGATAAACTAATTTTATACTCTTTACAAAAATATATTGTAGGTAGAAAGCCAAGCATTTGAGCTCACTCATGGCATGTTTCAGAGCATCTTGAATTATGTATCTGGTAGGCAGTTCACTTGGAAGGGCGTGTTATTTGTCTATCTGTGTAAGGATACTGTTGGTATACTTTATTGGAAAGGGATTCTCTTATCTTGGTAATCTAGTCTTTGGCGTAAAAGCTAACACATATTTGTACTGCTTGTTGTATAAAGTTTTGATTGTGTTGGTTCGGATCCACAAGTGCCCTCTTGATTTGCAAAAGCTGTCTTATAGCAATGGAAAGATTGTGGGTTGTTTTATGCCTTGCACAGTGTGTCACATGAAAAAAAAAGTAACCCATTCCATCTCTGATGTTCCACAAGCACAAGAGTTTGCACAAGTAGAATAATAAGAACTACAAACAGAGCCTGTCTGTTAAAGTACTTGTGTATTCTAGTGTGAGCTCTTGTATTAGCATATGTAGAATAGTACAGTACTAATGAAAATTTTCCTTCTACTCAGATTTCTTTGGATCTTTCCCATTGAGTTTATACTGAGTCAGTCACAGGGATGTAGCCAAGATTTTGGGAAGGGGGGGTTTCCAGATTAAGTGCCACGATGATAATAGGGCTGTGGTGTGGTGGCATGCGCAATTCATTGTATTTAACAGAAAGGGGGTCCAGACCCCACGGACACCTACGTCACTGTCAGTCAGGAACTATGTAAAACAGTCTGTAGAATTCTTCTGAGGAAGATCTCAAATAATTGCCTTAAGCTTAGGTCTCTGTAGGCAAACTGTGTCAATTGGTAAATGTTAACTTTTTTTCAACATAAATAAAGAAGTAAATGGTTTAAGAAGGTTTTTCTTTTTTTAAAAAAACACCATGGCTGATCTTTGGCTTTGTCAAGATGTTTTTATACTTTTTAAAAAATATATGGATAATGGAAAATTAAACAAATGCCAAGTTCTTCTTCCTGTTAAGATTTTAATTCCCACCCACCTCCACGTCCCCATTCCATTTAATGGGCTTTTAGCTGAAGTGGCACAGAGTATTTTTTAACACAGCAGCTGATTTTGCATTCTGTATGTGACAAGGGAGACAGAGTGATAAAGAACTCAACCCTGTTTTATTCTGCAGTGACAGTTAGGTTGTGTTTGTATTCTGCTTTATTCTGACTTCTGGGATGATTTTTTTTCATGGCTCTGGAATGAGATGAAGACAGACTTCTCTCATATGTGCAAATAAACAGATACACTGGCAGTCCAGCTGGGTGAGGGTTGACTGTTTCAGCAATACTTAGGACCCTTACATCCAGGGATGTCATTCAGAATAATTAACCAGTTCCTATCTCAGCTCTCCACCATGGCTCCAAAAAATCCACTCCACACCTTCTGACCCTCTTCTTTCTTTGTCTTTTTCCTCAGCTCCAGTCTCTATCTGTATCTTCCCTTCACTAATTCTGACTCCCCTTTTAACCTCCCCAGCTCAGGAGTATTTTTAAGAATTTTAACAACTAGTTTCAGGAAACTGGGTCGAACTAACTAAATGATAGCACTGCTAGTTACTCCATTTGTGGGTTTAAGGTTAGGATTTTGGATTTCAATTTGCTCTTCCTGTTCAGCCAAATTTTATAATGCTGTAAAATTGCTTATATTTTAAAGCTGAAAAATTGCTTATATTTTACATATGTGTTTTATATCTATGTTTCATACATATATAGTTGGCCCTCCATTTTCATGGGGGATCCATTCCGGACCCCCCTCCCCCAATGAAAATGGAGGCTTTCGCATATTCACGCCCCATAGGCTTGAATGGGGTATGTGTCTGTGCATGTACGCATGCACATACATGGAGCATGCGGCCCATTAAAAATAGCTGAGGTCACCCCTTGCAGATTTTCAAGGTCTTGGATTCCATATCCGTAAGTAAGGAGGGGCAACTATATATAAATATATATTTTACATATATGCATGGTGTAGTGGTTTCAGTTTTGGACTATCACTGTGGAAACCAAGTTTTGATTTCCCACTCAGCCATGAAACCCACTGTGTGACCTTGGGCAAGCCAAATGCTTTCAGCCTCAGGGAAGGCAGTGAAAACCCCATGATAGATTCGCCTTAGGGTTGCCATAAGTCAAAAACGACTTGAAGGCACACAACAATAGCAGCAACAACAACCATTGCTTTAACTGAAACTACTAATGTATACTGGCTCTTCTCACTCAAGAAAATGTGTAGATGTCAGTACATTTTCTTGCCTTTGTCATTATTGGTTGGTGGCATTTTGATGTCTGGAATACAGAATGTACTCTGGCTCCATGGAGGCTTATGGATGTATTATGGCATGAATTGTTGCCTGTAAAAACTGATGTCACAATAAGTGACTGAGTATGTTGTCCCTTACCCATTTCACTTTGGAGTGAGTGCCATTGAAGTCATTGAAGTCTATGTATGACGGCACATTTCCACTGTTGACGCCTAAGAAGTCAAAGTGGTTTTGCACTTTACCTACTATACCATTGGCCTCCAGAGAAAACAATTTGCTTTGATTCAAAGGCTATTGTTACTTCCTAGTTTGAAGATTGACAGTAACAAAATGTTTGGCATTTCAAGGTAGATACATGATTACTACGTGATATACATTAGCAATACTTGTTCACTTTGGTGTATTCACCAGCAGTGCCTGCTTGCTCATAATCTTAGGCAAAAAACAGACGGACAGATGGGGACAACTTCAAGCCACTCAGGGGGCATGAAGTTTAGACAGTGCACACCCCTGGAGCACCCAGAGGTTGCTCTGGGACAGGTGGCCCAGAAAGGAGTGGCTGTTTTCCGCTCCTTGCCACAGTCCATTTGGGACTGCAGCAGCAGGTGCCCTTGGGGTCACATCATGTGTTCGCTGCAGCCCTGGGGTGATTGGGCCTGGAGCTGCTTCTGGTTGCTCCTTCCCAACCATCTGTTTCACCCCCTAGTCTTGTATACTGTTCTAAATGAAGCTGGGCTACAGCCAATGAATGACTTTTGGTTTCACTATGGTGAAAGTGTATTGGGTACAGCACTGGATTCTGTGACCACCATTTCAGATAGAAGTAAACAGCTAACTATCAAGTACAGTTTTAATAGAGATGAATTGAAAAATTTGCTGTACTTGTGTCGATCATATATTTCAGCATCAGTTTGGTTCCAAAAGTATCTCATTGCTTCAGTCACTGTATTTAGCTCAGTTTTGGCATAGAGTACTGTCAGTGATAAACCTGAACATGTTTTCATTTTTGATAATTTTTCTTTTTTTTCTTGGAAGCTGCTTGAGAAAGTTTTTATCAGTGACTGTACAGTTGAAATTTTGCATATTTTTTGTATTAGCTTGTGCTCTTCCTTATAGATTGATGTGGGAAATTTGGTTTCATTAGGGAAGAGTTGTTACCATTTTTGATTCGTATTTGGTCCAACTTCCAATTGCTATCTTTATTCATCTAGTTTCCCAGATTGGAACATATTTCCATATATTGTATGTTAGACACTCAGCATCCAGCCTGGGAGAACACATGCTTTCAAGTTGACATTAGTGGAATTATAACTAGAATAGAGAATTTTCAATAGGTTGTCCTATTTTGAAACACAGGTTTACCAGTTTAGTTCTTTGTTAGGTGACTCAATTCCAACTTCTGCTACTTTTTCAGGGACAGATGTTGAGACTGCAGAATGATTTTTTTTTAATTCTGTTGAATTGGATTTTTATTTGTTTAGTCAGTTTTATACAGTCCTTTGCATTTTGAAATTGTCATATCAAATTTTCCAGGAGAACTTGTCATAGAAGCATTTACTGGGTTCAAAACCTAAGAACATATTTTGAATGAAGATTTGAACATTTGGCAGCATAGTGCTTTTGGGGAATTCCTTTCTTGACTGCCCCACATTTTTTTATAGATGTCATAGAGTGAAACCTATATTGTTACAGCATGGGCTTCACACTAAAACATGGTGTCCTGTCTTGTTTTCTACTATGTAATACATAGTTTAACTTACCCACAACTGCCCAGGATGAGCAGAGTCCCCCAGGTTTTTTCCCCCCAGATTTTGTTTTAGATTCTACTCTAGTCATGAATTAGCCTTGCTTTATTCTGCTACAAAAGGATGGTTAATAATGTCTCATTTGTATGTGTTCTATTCAAAACCCCTTTGATTTGCATAAGATTTTGACAAGCTTATAAACTAAAATATGGGCGGAGGCACATCAGTTGTCTTATTATACAGTTGCTGTTAGGGATTTCATATATACATTAAATAGGATTGCAGTTAGAAAAGCAGCTGGTTTTTAAAAAAATAAAAATAAGGGTATAATTACCACTGCAGATCCCTGTGCTCTGGCAGGATGAATGGAATAATGGGTCTCAGGCTTATAAAGAATGACTTGGTAGCACATGAAATATAAGAAACTAAAAAGTTTCAGATATGTGCTTTTAAAACTTACAAAATATTTATAATTAATCTTCAGAAAACTGAATAATTTAATACTAAAACTGTAAAACTTTTTTATAGACAGTTTTTACAAAATCCTAAATGGAAGATAATTGTAAATTGAAATTATTAAGCTTTTCTGTTGCTTTAGTTGCTTGTTCAGGTACTGTCCCCCAAAATTGCACACATTTTCTAAATCATTATGCACTTACATGTATCACTGACATCACTTCGGCATAACTTAATACTTTTTGTAGCCATGTGTGTTATAATAACATTCAGACTAGTATTTTTTATGGCCTGCAGTTCTTCCTGGTGGTGGGATGCTAAGTTTCCCTCGTATGTGTATGGTTGCTCTTTGCTGGTAACAGTACCACCTCATACAAGTCTTCTCAGTGGAGCTTACTCCTAGAGAAATAAGTACACAATCAAGAATTTTTGTGAGCCACCTTGTGTCTTTGGTCCCATTTTGAGAGGAAAATGACATATGAATGAAATAGATGGGGAGGGGGGATTCCCATGGGAAACTGCTGCTGTTCTCATTCTTTAAGACAACAGAAAGTCTGTTTTATTCCTGCATGACTCACTGATTCATGAATGTTCTGTACTGTACTTGAGTCATTCTGACCACTAACTCATATGGAGACATAGTGGTCAGTTTCTTTTAAAAGCTAATGATTCTGTTGCACTTATGAATGTAAGGGAATTAATCATATTGTTGAAGAGAAACAACAGAATTATAGTCACCCTGCCACATTCACTGATTTCCCTTTCATGGATTTGATGATTTGAAAATTTTATTAATATATATCTCCTAGGAATCTCTAGGTCCTCCAATGCAATTCTGTGGAATATTTATTTATATTCACAGATTTTCTACTTTCACAGGAGGGAAGCTGTGCCCCTGAACCCTATAAATGTGTGTGTGTGTGGGGGGGGGGAGGGACTGTACTTGTTAATTGATTGGATGGATCCTGGCTGAACAGACCTATCATGCAGCTGCTTCTGTAGCTGAAATGTTTACATTTATTTTTAAGATTTAAAAGCTATTATTTAAAAGTTAATGATTCTCTGCACAGGTTGTGTAACAGGAGCATCCAGGATGCGAAATTCTTTACCCTGGAAGATCTCTTCTTTTCTTTCTTGGCCACTGTTTCGATGCCACATAAAAACTGTCTTTATTTCAGCAAGCCAGTGATGTACAGATATTTGGTCTGTTGCTCTTTTTATTTTCTTGGGGAAAGTAGTGATAACTATACTTTGTACCAGTGAAGACAGGTTTCTTGTCACAACATTAAAATGCTTAACTGGTAAGAAGAATTCAAAGGACCTGACCAGTTTATTGTGTCCTTCTCCCCAAGTGAATTCTTTCCATTCTCCCCAGCTTCACTAAAAAGAACCTTCAGGTTCTTGTGAGTGTTGTATGTGAGGTAGGCCATGGGGCAGCACACCTGAATTGCATTTGGGCTAAAATATAGTTAGTAATTCAGAAAGAAATCCTGTTCATGGTTTTCATCATTGATGATCATACTGGTCTTAACTGAGTGGTGTGTTTCCAATTCAGTCTATAGATGCTGTACTGTTGGTAACATGGCATTAATATCTTCTTAGTCTTGGCATACACACTGCATATTTGAACAGAGACATACAAGCAGGCTGAGGAAATGAGTTGTTTGTGGTATGCTTTTTGTTCAGAAGCTCATCATTACCACCTGTAGCAGTATACATATTTATTTATAACAGTTGAATAGCAATGGGCAACACCATTTAATAATGAGGGTATGGTCTTCAACTGGTTAGCATATCTGTGTCTGGTTCTCTAATCTGGTAAATGAAAATGCAGAAATGTTTGTTCATGTGGATGCTTTGTTTTACTGCTGTAATGTTTTTAAAATTTTGCATATGCTGTACACCGCCCTGATCGTGGGAAGGGCGGTATATAAATAAAGTTTATTATTATTTATTTGCATTTGTATGCTGCCTTTCTCCCAGGAGGGACCCAATGTGGCTCACAGATAAAAAACATTTTAAAATTCAAAACAATAAAATTCAAAACAATCAAAATCATCTACACACAATATAAAATCACATAAAAATATACAAAAGTTAAATGCTCCATAAAAACCACCCTGATATGAATTATATATCAAATGCCTGCTTAAATAAAAATGCCTGCTGGCGAAAAGCAAGCACAGAGCGGGCCAGCCTAGTCTGTGGACGGGCCTTCCCGAGGGTGGGAGCAGCCACCAAGAAGGCTCTCTCTCGTGTCCCCACCAAGCAAGCCTGTAATCCTGACATGATTGAGAGAAAGTCTTCTCATGAAGAACACATGTCTCTCTATGAACTGCCTCTCACTAAGTGACACTGGCAGATTTCCTGCCATTGCTGGTAGTTGCACTATGTGGTAAAGTGGTTTGAGTGTTGTAGACTAAGAGTCAAATCCCCACTGGGCATTGGAAACCCATGGAGTGAAATTGGGCAAGTCATATTCCCTAAGGCTCAGAGGAAGGCAGTGGCAAACCACCTCTGAATAAATCCCAAGAAAACCACATGATAGTGCCTTAGGGTCAGCGTACATCAGAAATTACTTGCAGGCACTCAACAACAACAAATACTGGATGGAACTCCATACAATCTTTTTAATTCCAGAAATCTTAAGATCCTTTGTTTGAATTCTGTATCTTGTACAGTTGGCCCTTGGTATGCACTGGGATTTGGTTCCAGGAACCCATGGGGATGCCAAAATCAGTGGATGCTCAAGTCCCATTAAATAAAGTGGCATAGTAAAATGGTAACCCTTATATAAAATGGCAAAATTAAGGTTTGCTTTTTTGAATTTATATTTTTTGGGATATTTTCAGTCCGTGGATGTTTCAATCCATGGATAAAAAAATCCATGGGTATGGACTGCTGAATGTATTGTTAATGTTTACTTGTTTACTCACAGTACATGTTTAATAGCAGACATTTTGCACATACTTCTATATAGTAGTGCATATACATTGTGCCCACGCTAACCACAGACTTGCCATCTGAGCTTTCGTGGATGGCAAGTCCTGGCTTTTTCAATGGGTGTGCATGCACGCAGCTGCGTGCACAGGCACAAGTGTGCACATGCACCCATTAAAAAGAATGGGCCTTAAGATCCCATGTTTTTTCCTATCTGGGGTGTGTACGTTCTGGAGCAGATCCCCCACAGATGGCAAGGGACAACTGTATTTGTATTTTATTATAACATGTCTATACAAGGAAAATGGATAAGAGTTTGGAAAAAAACTGCCTTGACTGAGTATCTTTCAAAAATGTAACTGTTTGATTCAGACTTTAGAAAGTAAGGTCTGTAAACTGTTTCACTGTTTTTAATGTTGTTCATGGATCCAGTTTTGATCTTGAGAAACATACTTAAACACAATTTTATTTAGTGTTGCAACTAATATTGAAGGTACTATATTTGCTTTGAAATTTTAGCTGAATAATTACACTGGTTAATATGTTTCAGGATAAAATAGACCACTTCCTGTTCTCCTGGCTAAAAATTATTTGGTCTCTTCCCAAAATTATGCTGCTCCTGACTAGGCTCATCTACTAAGCTTGTTTGTTCAGTGTTTGCTTCAGCTAATATGTTGTTATGAAGATGTACCCCAGAAGTCCCTGGATAAGGCAAGTGCCCAGACTACTGGAATTCTCCACTAAGCAGTAAATCCTAAAGGATACCATCTGGAGAAGTAGAACGCCGGAGTTGAATTCCCATCCCTGGTGTTTTTCAGTGCATTAGTTGTATCGAGAATTGAATTTCCCCACGATAAATTCTAGGCCCTGCCCAAAGCAATCTATTTCAAATGTTCCCATTCAAGATAGCCAAAAATAGCTGTCAGCTTAATACATTTAAAACATTAATTTAATAGTTGGCTGTTCTTTTACAAATCTTTGTTTTGTCCCTCTGAGCCACATACATTTTTATATATGTAGTACACACAGATGTGTGTGTGTATATATAATCTATAAATACAGTCAGCACTCCAGATACTACACCCACAGGTTCAACCAACTATGGTTTGAAAATATATTTTTCCCTTTATACCCATAGGGGTTCCGTTCCAGACCACTCCTCCAATGCCAAATACTGTAGGACTTCCAAGTCCCATTATAGTCAAAGAGATTTTTTTTTCTTTTTGAAGAGTATTGGAACTGATTTTTTCTTCACTCCAAGATATCTCTAGCATAGTTGTCAAGCAGTGATGGAACTGAAAGGAACACAGTTGTGAATGTGTTCCATTCTCTTATTCTTCTTCTCCTCCTCCTCCTCCATTATTATCATCATCATCATCATCTGAGACTCTTTCACTTCTTTTTCAGTAAGTAATAAACCATAAGTGTTATGTAGTAATGGAGCATGAATTCTCTAAGAGAATTTCCTTCCATATCCATCCCACTCACCCCTAAGTATCTGTCTGCATTTCTTGTAATCAGAGGATCAGAACTTGGCGATCATGGCAGATACTTTGAGCAAGGCATTTTGGATGTAGGGTAACTTTAACTTTATGTGAGACAAATGGGAGAGAAAAACCTACTAGGAAAAGATCTCAGATAACCACTGCCAGAGAACACTGTATTGGTTAGGTTAGTCTGATTGGTATGAAACAGTGTTTCTCAGGCTGTCTGATGTGGAGGACTTGCAATTTATTTTCCTAATATGGGTGTAGGATAATAATTGGCACAGTATTTGTGCCAATTGGCTACAACTGTTTTTTGCTTTCTAAAAACTCCCCGTGGACTGATAGGCAGTAGGTGGTTGAATGACACTGCTCTACAGAACACCACTTTGAGTAGCACTGGTATAAGTAAAATCTCTATGTTCATATGAAGTTTGATTCCACCCCCACCCACCCCTCACTGTTTAGGCAGAGGAGTGGGATGAGTGTTTGTATGTCTGTGCCTGTATGTGTACATGTGTATGCAGAGGGAACAGTTTGTATTGTTGCTCCTAAGCATTAATTTGCATTTTATCCTTTTGATCAATACATCTTTGTGGATTCAGTCCTGTTAGTGCAGTCTGATAGTTTTCTGAAACCGTTCGATGGTAAGAGTCTTTTTTTCAAGGACTAGGGTTTTGAGTTACTTTTTCCAGAGTAATTTGGCCTCCAAAGTGACTTCCCTCTTTGTCCCCCACCCAGCGTTTCCGTTCTACAGAGATTTTCAGAGTAAGCAGGAAGAGCTGCAGCCTGACCTAAATGTAGGTCCAATATTTCAGTTACCACGGTCAGCACAGGCAGCCATTACTGGCTTGTTAAGGAAGCAATTCCTTTAGACTAAAGCAGGAAAGGCTTTTTTTATTTTTTAAAAATGCATTTCTCCCTGATCCTTTTACTACAATAGCATGATGTTCTCCGTCGAATTCCATTCTGTGTTTCAAATGCCACGTATTTTGTCCATTTAGGCTTGAACATCATCTGGATTAGAGACTGAATTTTCTTCATCGCAAAGGCTGAAGTGCTGTTTTTCTCTGGCAGCTACTTTGCAATCAAAACTCTGGTTATAAGAGCAATCTTATTTAGTGTTGTAAAGTTTTGTAAATACTACTCCGAGATAAAAAAAAAAAAAAAAGAAGGAAATCAGCATTGGAGGCATAGGGAGGGAATGTCTATGTCTATGGCACACTCCCAATCTCCTAATCTTTGTTAGACAGTAGAAAACATTTCACGAGCACCAGGCCAGAGTATGCAAATATTTAGTTACATTTGCTGCATCCTTCCACAGCTTGGAAAATTAATTTTTAAACCTGACCTTGTTAGATAGTCTTCCGTCCCAACCCACCCCTACAGTGATTAGTTGCTGTTAGTACTTCAGAACTATTTTAGTAACTTGTGTGTTGTTTTAATTATTTTTCAGTTCTTTTTAAAAGGCATTCATAAATAAGGAAATGGCCTCAATTTTTTTTAATTATGCAAAACGTCCTAAACAACATTTTAACCCCCCTCATTTGAAAATTTGGCAAGTATTGTTTATAACATGAAAAAACTGAACGACATCATTACCCCATTCCATTGCTTGTAAAGGGACTCCTGGTGTATGCCTTTGGTACATCTCAGAGTAACATGTTGCAAGTAATGTTACTTTTTTTTTAACTTGACATCCAAGCTCAGACACCCCTCCTCCAATTTGGTAAACTACAAAAAGTAAACTGTGAGGCTTGCTTCTGTGGCCATCACATTGGTGCTTAATAATTCACTACAGAAAGTAATTGGCTCCTTTTAGGTGTGTGTTTGTACTATTGATCTTGCTATGCTTATTCATTACCAGAGTTAGCAATGGTTCACTACCATGCTACTTTATTTTATTGGATTTTGTATTCCTTTCTTTTCTGTATAATAATATGAAGAACACATAGTAAATTCTTGGGTTTCTTGACCTTTTGACCAACCTCAGTAATTTTAAAAAAATCATTCTTTCTTTCAGGACTCAAGTATTTTTCCTCATACATAAACACATAATGCATTTAATGGTATGGTTCTGACCTATAAAAATCTAATTGGGGTTAGTCTTTAAGGTTCTGCAAAACATTGTCTCTGCTGTAACAGGCAGACATGAGAGTATCCACCTTAACAGGCATATGTGTGAAGTTATTTGTACTAGGCTGTATCTACACCACAGAATTAATGTTGTTTGACACTTCTTTAACTGCCATAGCTAAATGCTATGGAAATCTGGAATTTTTAGTTTTGTGATATATTTAGCCTTCTCTGTCAGAGAGCTCTGGTTCCACAACAAACTATACGTCCCAGGATTCCATAGGATGAAGCCATGATAGTTAAAACAGATTTTAAACTGCATAAATTCTGCAGTAAGTTGTGCAGCCTCAGTCATGAACAACGCTAAGAGTCTGCTTGTAATATTTCTGGTTAGTATTAATTTTGATGATTAACACTTTAATTTAATTTAACCATGAAGTTAATAGTTTAAAAGCATTATTTAAGAAGGCAGTCACTTGGGCATATCAACGTCATTGCTTCTACTTAATAAGTATTGCTTTTTATTTTAGTATGTGACTATCTGAGGGTTCTTCATATATAAAATGTTTTACCTCTTACTGTTGGAAATTGACTTTTTCAATAATCATTTAAAAATATGCAAAGTTGTAACTTTTCAAGCAGAAAATAATTTATGGTATGTGTGGATGTAAGAGGAATTCTGGTATACACTACAGTACAGTGGGCCCTTGGTATCCACAGGTGTTTGGTTCCAGGACACACACATACACACACACACATGGATACTAGAATCCATGGATACACAAGTCTCATTATATACAATGGTGTAGTAAAATGGTGTCAATTATATAAAATGGCAAAATTATGGTTTGATTTGGGATATTTTTTAATATATTTTGAACCTGTGAATGGTTGAATCTGTAGATGTAACCATGGATACAGAGGACCAACTGTGTATGATTATGCAAGGTTGAGAAGAAACCATTTTCATTTATTTATTTTTGAAAAAGTAAATCTGTACTCATGCTCTAATTCAGCCCCAATATGCCAGATAGAATAGGGCAGTGTTGAGTGTTATATTCTTTCTTTGGCAAATGCATTAATATAGGTGCCAGGCAACTCTTCCTGGAGAGATCAAAAGGAAGACACTGTCCATGGTAGCCACATTCTATACCTCACAATTTTAATGTGAAGAAAGTAAGAAGTAGACCTACTGTCCAGGGAGAATATGTAACTGAGATGAACACAGAATTGAAATGGTGCATACATATACTAAATCAGAAAATATGGCACATAATATTTTAAAGAAAGAAAAGTGAATTAGAACAAATACAGATTATCTTTCATCAGGGATGCTTGAAACTATTACAAGATTTTCTAATAATTGAACTTCTGCACTATCGTGTGGAAATGAAAACCCTATAGTTAAACGTGGGAGACTTGAATCTATTTATGGTATTCTACAAGTGCAAGGTCCATTGTACTTGAAGTAATGAATTTCCAGGATTAGTGAAATTGATTGCCATTAGGCCTCACATTTTTCCCTTTGTGCAGGTAATTGTGTAAGCGATAGCGTATATATTTTGTGCTACCCACTTGTGCAGAGATTAAGGTATGGAAACCATGTCCTTTGCGGAGTGGCTTAAGGAGCTGGGTATGTTTAGCTTGGGGAATAGAAGGTTAAGGGGTCATATGATAACCCTGTTTAAATATTTGAAGGGATGTCATATTGAGGAGGGAGCAAGCTTGTTTTCTGCTGCTCTAGAGACTAAGACATAGGGCAGTGGATTCAAACTACAAGAAAGGGATTCTACCTAAACATTAGGAAGAACTTCATAGTAAGAGCTGTTTGACAGTGGAACATGCTGTCTCAGAGTGTGGTGGAGTTTCCTTCTTTGAGGTTTTTAAACAGAGGCTGGATTGCCATCTGTTGAGAGTGCTTTGACTGTGTATTTCTGCATGGAAAGAGGTGGGACTGGATGGCCCTTGTGGCTTCTTCCAGCTGTATGATTTTAAGATTCTGTGGTTAAATCCATCTTAACTCCATGTTAGACTTAAGACAGTTTCAGTTGTAAGCTAGCCATAAAATATGAGTGCCAAGAATATCTGATCAGGGGTTAAAATACAATTAAAAATAGCTGTAGCGACAGCCTGAAATGCTTAAATGTTTCTAAATAATTTTCATTTTACTAGGAAGACCCATATGCTTTTCTGTTTTGCATGTGTGTTATAACTTCCATGATTATAACAACAGGTGATTTGTGTTCCATAAAACTACAGTAGTAATTTTAAATGACATTTTACACTGATATGTGGTAGAGTTGGACATGGTATCACAGCTTTAGCATGGCATATATGCCATATATGCCAGCTTTAGCGTGACATAACTGCTGTACTGTTCCTGCCTGCTTCTCATGCAAGAGCCTTAGCCTCATTGAGTTCATAGTAACAGAGCATATAGTAGACACCTTCCTGCCAAGTGTGTTAGAACAGTTGGCCTGCCTTATCCATGGATTCTGCAGCCATGGATTCAACCTTCCTTAGCTTTAAAAGATCCCCCCTCCCCAAATTCCAAAACCTTGTTGTTTGTCATTTAATATAAGGGACACTATTTTTCTACCTCATTGTATATAATGAGACTTCAGCATCCATGGATTTCATAATCGATTGGGGGGGGGTGTTCTGGAACCAAACACCAGCAGATACCCAGCACCAACTGTAACATTTTTTTTCAGGAATACTACACAGGTGGATTGTGCTACATTTAATAATAGTCTATACACGTGTGAACATGTCAACAAGTGTGTTTGAACAGATTTCTTAATTATCCTTTCATTCATTAATTTCTATTATGTGTTTCCCTTTAGTATTCCTAAAAAAAAAAGCACTTAATATGAAATTGTCATTTACAAGCTTCTTTCTTTTACAGTGCACAAAAAGGAATGGTGAAATGGGGGCTAAACAGGTGGTGGCTAAGGAGCGGCTGGGTTGGGGCTGCAGCAACCATACACCATGCCCCAACTCAGTTGGCTCCCAGCGCACTTGGAAAAGGGTTTCTGGTGTTTCTTCAGTGCAGCATGTGCGAACACTGCACTGCAGAAATGCCAGAATGCTGCCCACCATGTGGACAGGTGGGTGGCATGATGCCACTTTAGGGGTAGAGTCATGGCATGCAGCGTGCGGTCGCCACACCACCACTCCATCCCAACGCCAGCTCATAGTTCTGGTCTGTGCAGCCTCATAGTTAATGAACTGATACTATACATAACGAGCATATAAATAACTATTCAGACTCATCGTTTTCCACTGGGAAGATTCAAACATGAGCTTAATTCTTCCAGTTGAAATCAATGTGATGTAAAAGTGATGTGATGATGACAACACTGAATTTTGGCTTTATTTTACCTGTTGTAGAATTCCAGATGCTGTAGACTTTATTCAGAGGAAGGAACTGGCAAAACTTCCTCTGTTCCTTGTCTAAAGAAAAGTATCAAATTCATGGGGCTGCCATAAGTCAATAGATGAGTTAAAGGCATATAGACAGAATTAAATTATTAGTTCACCATCTAGTTCACCATCTAGAATGACTCTAAAACTAAATAAATGCAAAATTGTATTGTTCACAGATATAATCTGTAGAAAGATACAAACAAATATTTTTAGGATTTTCTTAATGTTACTTTATTTAAATTGTATTCTATTATAGTTTATATTATATTATATTATATTAAAATTTTCGACATGGCTGTCCATGTATCATATTTCTGTCTTTCACTGAACGATTGTTCTTGAGCAAGATAAACCCAGTCCGTCCAATAATAGGCTTAAGAATTGGTGTCAAGAGAATCATGTATATTATCTATCAAATAGTTTCCCCTTTTTAAAACCTTGAATTTATCCTTCTTTCATTCTTTGTTTTTTTTGGATACAAAATTTTGCTAAAATATCAACTGTTTTAGAGAGCCTCCTGAAAAATAATAGCAAGAGGAAGAACGCAAATTGTAATTGCCTGATCAGGGTCTGGATGCTTTTAGGGCTGGACATCCTCACCATAATTCTCAATTCCCATTTATATCGAGAGTGCATCAAGAGTTGGACCATTCACTAATAAATTATTAATAGCAATCTTATCTGTGTTATGCATATTAATGAACTGGAAAAAATGAATTAAAAATGGTAATAAGGTGTTAAAATACATGTATTGAAACATACAAATATTAGCATCTTTTTATATCAGACCTAAAGCAGAACATAATATTTTTGGTAAATAATAATTTTAGTCCTCTCTGGGGGTGTAGTTCATACTGCCTATCCCTTGTACCATTGTAGGAAGATAGGAGACTCCATTTATCCCTTTAGCCCAGCATTGTCAGTTGATTAAATTTTCTGTATGTAAAATGTTTGCTGTGTAACCTCTCAAGTGTTGCAAAATAGTGCAAGTGACTGTTTTCCTTCCACTCATCATTCTTTGGATCCAACCCAGTGACCAGAATGTGGTGGTGACATATGCATTGTTTTTTTCTCAGAGTACAGTATTCTTAAAATAACACAAATATGCTTTGATGTGTCTTGCCAGCCTGTCTTCTTGTTGGAAATATTACTTGGATTTCCCTCTATAAACTTGAAACAGATCTTATAGCTGTGATTAGGAAATGCACTTTGATATGTTTATTCAAAATGTCCTAGAGATGGCCTTTGGAATAATTCTCCTTTTCAGTCTATCACAGTGTACTCTGCATACTGAAACAACTAAGGGCAGTTGTGACCAAAAATAGCCATTCAAGGCTGACAGAATGCATGGGTTCCTGCACTCTGGTTAGATTTCTTTGAAGCTGATACTTGATCTCAACAAACAGGAGGAAATAAACATTTCCTGATCTCTAAAGCATTTTCCTATTCTGTTATTCATATGGCCTTCATTTTGTATGAAGTACTGTGCAGCTTCTGTTGCAAACTTTACTTCCAGTCTGTAGAAGCACCAGGGGCACTATTTTGTGCACACCTGTGCCAAAAAAAAGGGGGACGCTTGTGCAACATCAGCTATCATGTCATGTTGAGATATTGTTAAAGGATTGTACAGCATCTTGTGGAAGGGTAGCTGTGAAATGTTATACAGGGGATTGAACAAATAGAAACACGCCTTTGGATTTCAATTCTGTCTCTTCTTTGGTGCAGGCATCTTGTGCAAAGACACAAAATCCCCTTCAGTATGCAGAAAATGGATTCTGCCAATCTGGCATCTTCCACTCTTGAAATGCCTGTGTCACAAGAAAAATTAAAATTCAAAGAAGTTATTTTACTTGTGCAATATCTTGTGTAAGTTAAGCATGAGTATTGCTGTAGAATCTGTATTTATTAATGCTATGTGAATTCTTGGCTTCTTGTGGAATCATATCAGTTATTGTCTTTCTTTGTACCTTTGCATTCTCAAATGTTTTCCCATATTCAGTTTTGACAGAATCACTTTTTAGAGCTTAGATACATCCTTTAAATGGTAAACTTGTATATGACAAACATACTATGTAATCCACCATTCAAAATTGTAATCAACTTGAATGTAGTATGAAACAGTGACACATGTAGCTAGATTTACTTGAAAGGCTAGTATGAATAGAAAGCTTTAAATATGGTTAAACATTCTCAAAGAATAAGATAGAGAAGCAGAAAGAAACAACCAGAGAAAGAAAGAGGCACAGTGGATACAGCTTAGAGGAAGGAGAGCTTGTCTGTTGTCTAAACTAGACAATAATCTGTTTTAAATGTTGGCCTCTTTAAGTCTTTGAACACATTGATTTTTAAACTTTTGCATTTGAGACATATTCCAAAATGGAATTGTACAGTTTTTTCCCCTATAGTTTTTCTGACCTACAGCTGATAGGGAGATTGCCATTCATGCAGTGCCCAAACCTCTGTACCTCTCTTCCCCCTCTTTCTTCCAGCACCATGTATCTCTTTCCATCCTTTGAATATTGTAGGGAAATTGCTTGCACAGCGTCATTCTTTGACAGCATTGGAGACAGTGTCAAGAGTATGTACCAGCCTGTTCCATCCATCAGTATGTGAGTTCTTTGCTTCTTTCATTTCTTTCCTAGGCCCATGCCATCCCTATTTCTGTGACTGCTTTTGTCCCACTATTTTTTTTTCAAGAGGCACTAAGGCATACTTTTTTCAAATGAAGGGTCATGCCTGTTTCCCCTAATTCTGTTTTCTTAAAGCTGTTTCCCCCAATTCCAGAAGAGTAGGAGCTTGATATTCTTAAAGCTGAATTCTTCACCCATCTAAGCAGAGACTTAACAAATGAAAGTAACACATGCCTCTTGGCATCTGATAGGTTTTTTTTTTTTATTTATTTCTGTCAATCTCTGCTAGACCAGTTAGAACAGAATCTGTCTCCACAAAAATCATCGAAGTGGAGAGTTGTCATGAATCACTTGGCCTGAAATCTAGGCTGTCTAGAATAATGTGTCTATAAGTACTGGGTTTTCTTTGTAAAATGTTATGTCTCAGCTTCAGCCCCACCTATCTTACAATGTGTTGGGTATCATAGGGTCCCTACCATGGACAAGTGTGTACACATATTATACACTTATTACTGGGATTATAATGGGATGAAAGAATTGCAAGCAGATCTTTGTCTTCTCCTCTTTATTGAGGGGATAATGCAGGACAGCTTGCTTCTTCCCTGCTAATACATAAGGCATTTGCAAGCATATTTCTTTTGGTTAAAAAGAAATCAGCATTGAAACTTTCTCCAGACAGACCACCAAAGTTTGAGCAAGGTTTAAAATGTATGCTTTTATTTTGTGCACAAACTCCAAATCTTCAGTGAGTGATAGTCCTAGATTTCTGTGAGCAGCTGTCAAAAGTTACTACTAGAGCGGGAGAGCCAAGAGTACAAAAATAACCAAGAAATCCAAAGCAGTTTCCTTCCTCTAACCTTCATTCTAAGCCTGACACCATATTGCGGGCAAGATTATGTTCATGCGACTTCCTAAGGTTTCCAGAGCAGGAGTCAAGATGTTTCTAACCTGCTACCGTTACTGTTGTGCTTTAAAGCAAAACAAAACAAGCATACCACGTTGTTTTTAAAATGGCCCAGATACAGTTCAGAATTCTTGTGTGGAATTGTGCTAGCTTTGATATAACTAGATAAATTGCTTCTGAATTACAAGGAGTTCGTTTCTTGCTAAACAGGAATTGCATCCTGTTCGCTTTAGTTGTAGGCCCAATTCATTTCTCTGTTAACTTCTCACCTGTAAACCGATCCTCCAAAGATCCATTGGTTATAGCTATGGAATGCCAGTCACTCAGACATCATCCATACACATGTGGTTTTTAAAGAACTTCTAAATTTCCCCTCCTCCTCTCACAACTTGTTCATTTGTATTCACACGAAATGCCTCCTTAATCTGACCTTGCTATTCCTTCTTGAAGGTGGTGCAGAATGAGAGACTTACAAAAGAGAACAGCTCCTATAATAAACTAAAAGAAATTCCTTCGTTCCTATAGAGAGGCAATATGTGCAGCACAGAGAGCCTTCTCCTCTGCACATATTGTGTCTGCAGAGTCTCATCCAAGAGAATCTAGTTCATGTTGTATTTCTGTGATAAGTTGTATTTATATATTGTATAAATTGTATTTATAAATTGTATTTCTAAAATCTATAAATTGTATTTCTGTCATATAAATCTCGTATATTCTGGAACACTGTCTTTATTAGAGGATCTAAAAGGACTTGATTAACATTGCTTAAAAGTGATGTGTACTTGAAAGCAGCAAAGATAACATTTGTTGAAGGAGCTGAATATGAAGAGCAAATGCTGTTGCTGGAATTCTTTTCTTTCACCCCAGTCAGTCTTACTCAAAAATGAGTTTCTTTTCTGTAAATAGTATCAGGGTAATGATTTACCATATGAACACTTACACCCCAGCTGATGGAAAGACAAAAACTGCAATCCTGCATCTCTTTGCCCAGATGAACACAGGGGGTCTTACATCTGAGTAGACATAAATAATTAGAAAAGACAATAAAGCTTGGAAAGGTAGATGGCTTTAGGAAAGGAAGACTGCTTTATAGGTGGATAGACTCAATCAAGGAAGACATGATCCTGAGTTTGGAAGACCCAAGCAGGACTGTTAATAACATGGAAGTGTATCATTTGTAGGATCTCCATAAGTAATAATAATAAAATAATAATAAAACTTTTATTCATATCCCTCTTTTTGTTAAAACAATCAAAGCAGCATATGTTAAAAATGATATATAATAATAATAATAATAATAATAATAATAGTTTATTTGTATACCGCCCTTCCTGCGATCAGGGCGGTGAACAGTACAAGATAAAATTCACATACAAGTTAAAACATACAAATAGAACAGCATAAATATAAAATCAGTCCAATAGCAATAATATATCAGAACAGAGCCCCGATCCAGTCAAAATAATGGAGAGGTAAAAAGTCAACAAGGGGGTGAGTCAGGGATAGGCCTGCTCAAACAGGTATGTTTTTAATCCTTTTTTGAACAGGTTCAGGGAGGCGGCCAGGCGGAGCTCCGTTGGCAACGAGTTCCAGAGGATCGGGGCTGAAACAGAGAAGGCCCTCTTCGTTGTAATCGACAATCTAGCCTCTGGGACTCTTAATGAATGTTGCCCAGTAGATCTAAGTGTGCGGGGCGGATTGTATGGGGAGAGACGGTCCGTCAGGCACTCTGGGCCCAAGCCATTTAGGGCTTTATAGGTGATAACCAGCACTTTGTTTTGTGCCCGGAAGCGAATAGGCAGCCAATGTAGATCTTTCAGTATTGGTGTTATATGGGCGGCCCTGGGTGCACCAGTGACCACCCGGGCTGCCATATTTTGCACTAGTTGTAGCTTCCGAGTGTGGTACAAAGGCTGCCCCATGTAGAGCGCGTTGCAGAAATCCAACCAAGAGGTTACAAGAGCATGTACTACAGTTTCAAGGTCCCCCCGGTCCAGGTAGGGGCGCAGCTGGCGTATCAGCCGAAGCTGATAACAGGTGCTCCTGACCGTCGCATCTACCTGAGAAGTAAGATGGAGCGACGAATCAAGGAGCACCCCCAGACTGCGTACGGTGTCCTTCACGGGGAGCGTGACCCCATTCAGGACAGGTGGAACCACCTCCATCCCAGGGCCGGGAGAACCTATCACAAGTACTTCCATTTTCTCTGGATTCAGACTGAGTCTATTTTCCCTCATTCAGTCCATTACCGATTCCAGACAGGCCACGAGAGGAGCGACGCCATCCCTGGTCACTGCATCAGTCGGAGACATAGAGAAGACTATTTGGGTGTCATCAGCGTACTGATAACCCCGCGCCCCATGCCTCCGGATGATCTCTCCCAGCGGTTTCATGTAAATGTTAAAGAGCATGGGGGACAGAATGGCTCCTTGAGGGACCCCAGAAGTGAGGGCCCTCTTATCAGAGCACACGTCCCCCAGCTGCACCATCTGGAACCCCCCAGAGAGGTAGGACCGGAACCACTGGAGCGCAGTGCCCCCGATCCCCACCTCTGCCAGGCGTTCCAGAAGGATACCATGGTCGATGGTATCGAAAGCTGCTGAGATGTCCAAGAGCACCAACAGGGACACGCTACCCCTGTCGATGCCCAGACGGAGATCATCGACCAGGGCGACCATGGCAGTCTCAACCCCGTAGCCCGCCCGAAAACCAGTTTGAAATGGATCTATATTACCCCCCTCCCCCTCCCCCAAAAGGGATGAAATGTTTAAGATTAAAATTATAAAGCATTAAAATAAAGAAATCAGATACAATAACAGTGGGCAGAATCTAAATAATAAAACTTTTATTTATATCCCACTTTTTGTTAAAAGTCAAAGTTACCATGGCTACAGGACATCTGTAAGGTTTGTTGTAAGTTAATGTAACTGCCTTCGTACACATTTCCATGTTGTATTGTTCTTTTCTCTCCCTTCTTTCCCTCCTTAGCTCCTTATTACTGAAATGTAAGTGGTAATCTTTTTCAAGTAGGGTCCTGACATGATTTTTTTTTATTTTATTTTATTGCTCATGCTATTCTGTAAAATAGCATGTGTATGCTGCTCTGGGCTATATAAACAGATGCTGTATAAATGAATAAAAATCAATGTGGATTAAAGGATTTTACCTCCTCACAGAGTAGTCCCTGGCTTTTGTGTGTGGTGTTAGTACAACTGCTTTCAGTGCTATATTCCCCATGGCAAACATGCTGTATAATAGAAAAACACTGGTGTGATAATTAGCTACTCAGTTGGTAGGATAGCTGATTTTTATAAGGATTTAGATTCTGTTGTATTCCTACCAAATATGTAAAGAATACTGGAAAAGAGACATATTTATTTATTTATTTTATACTCAGCTCTTCAGCCCTAAAGGCTATCAGAGCGGCTTACAATTATTATTTTTAATTACATGAAATGTTTGAATGAAAAATATAAGAGTTATGAAACAAAGTATGAATATGCTACTTTTGAATAAAAATCAATGCATTACATAAAAAATAGAGAAAATATGTAATATTGTCTTTTTTAAAATTGTATTACACTGGACCCTTGGTTTTCACTGGGGTTTGATTCCAGGACCCACAGTGGATATGAAAATCTATGGATGCTCAAGTGCCATTAAATACAATGCCACAGTAAAATGGTGCCCCCTATATCAAATGGTAAAATCAAGGTATGCTTTTTGGAATTTATATTTAAAAAAAAAAAATTCAAGCTGTGGATGGTTGAATCTGTGGACAAAGAAACCATGGATACAGAGGGTGAACTGTAGTTGTTTTTGGAAGAATCCATACATGACTATCTGTAAAGGCAATTGTTTGGTGAACACACTTTAGATTAGCTCTGTGAACTCTGAAGATTTTTTTTTTAATTGAACAGTGCTCTTTTAAAACAGCTGACATTAGCAGGAATGAGTACCAGAGTAGCTGGCAGACTCATATGACAGACCAAGTCTACCACTACCCTGAGAGGAGGAAGTGATGATGGAAGTGACTTTGATAATGGGATGGTGACCTTTTCCTTCAGTTGTGTTTAGAATAGCTGTTCTGCTTCCTTGGTACCACAGCACATCTCTGGTTGCTCCTTGATAGGAGATCCATTTGTAGTTCTTCTAGGCCCTGTAATATCTGAATAGCTAATGCACACAGATCTTACTCAGATCTGTATACTGTCTTTTAATTTCATTTTTTCCAATAAAAATTACATAAAATAAGAATGGAATAATACAAATAAAAAGGCAGACTTCAAAACAAAACTACACATAATTTAATAAAAGCTATTACTACCAAAATAACAAAGAAAAAGATTCTATGAAGATGCCAGCCACAGATGCTGGCGAAACGAAAGAAAGGAACTCTCCTAGAACATGGCCAGATAGCCCGAAAGCTCCACAAAACACTATAAAAAGATTACTTCCAACTATCTTTTCTTCAGGTATATTTCAGCCCTTAAATTCAACTTCTCTTTGTTTTCCTTGTTTGCTACACTTCATAGATAGATAGATATGAGGGGGTATCCAAAAGTTTTAATGATCACCTTTTCCCAGCATATCTTGACCCTCCAAATACCTGATATTGTAGAAGTCTGCAGATTGCGCCTGACAAGGATTTTACACTTTGGTCACTTCTGGAAAAGCCAGTCACAAAAATAAAGGATGCAGTGAGTTGATATTCTCAGCAACATGCACTTAGGGAACAATGATGACACTGACAAAATTTCATCAATACACCATAATAACTTCCAGGTGATAATTATCTCTATGTAGTCACTATCTAGATTTATACATTTTTCCCAGCGTATCTTGACCCTCCCAATACCTGATATTGTAGAAGGCTCCAGATTGCACCTTACGAGGAGGTATCATAAAGTAATAATTATCACCTGGAAGTTATTATGGTATATTGATGAAATTTTGTCAGTGTCATCATTGGTCCCTAAGTGCACGTTGCTGAGAAAATCAACTCATTACGTTCTTTATTTGTGTGACTGGCTCTGCCAGAAATGACTAAAGTGTAAAATCCTTGTCAGGCACAATCTGCAGACTTCTACAATAATGGTATTTGGAGGGTCATGAAATGTGGAAAATGGGGGAAATGTGTAAATCTGGATGGTGACTACATAGAAATAAGTTAACAACTACAAAGCAAAACAAACTAAAGGTGATAATTAAAACTTTATGATACTCCTTTGTACAACCCTAACAGTTTGCCTGGACTTACATCAGCATTTTTTAGCATCAACTATACTAGGTCTCCTAGCCTAGTGCAGAGGTTGGGATACCATGTTACAATGGCCCTAGTCCTTTCTGGAAGATAATGCAACAGAGGTGATTGCTAGGGATTTGTGTTCTCTCCCTGGCCACTCTGTTTGCAGTCTGGGGGTACTCCTTGACCCGTCGCTTCACATGACAAGTCAGGTGAATGCGACGGTTAGGAGTGCCTGCTATCAGCTTTGGCTGATACGCCAGCTGCGCCCTTTCCTGGAGAAGAGGGATCTGGAAACTGTGATACACGCACTGGTAACCTCACATTTGGACTACTGTAACGCACTCTACATGGGGCTACCCTTGTGCCTAACCCGGAAACTACAACTGGTCCAAAATATGGCAGCCAGACTTCTCACTGGAACATCTAGGAGAGAGCACATCACTCCTGTGCTTAAAGCTCTCCACTGGCTGCCGACCAGTTTCCAGGCACAGTACAAGGTGTTGGTTTTAACCTTTAAAGCCCTACATGGCTTGGGTCCATCCTATCTAAGGGACCGCCTCTTCCCATACGAACCCCCCCCCCCGCACACTTTGGTCCTCTGGGAGGAACTGGCTGCAACCCATGAAGACCAGGTTGGTGCAGACCTCCCAGAGGGCCTTTTCGGCTGTTGCCCCCAGGTTGTGGAATGGCCCGCCTGGTGAGATGCGTCTTATTTCATCTTTAGAAGGCTTTAAAAAAAGCCCTAAAGACTCATCTCTTCCGGCAGGCCTTCCCAGAGAATGTAAACATCCCGCAGCTCCAAATCTAGGCTTAGAGTGGCCTTTTCTCCCAGCCTCCCTTCTCTGTTTCTACTTCTGCATAACCTTGGCTGGGTCCGTTTTTCTCTAATCTTGTTTTTATTACTATTTTAGCTAGTTACTGTTTTAATTCAATTGTGATTTAATCTCTTTTTAAGGGGTGGTGGTGGTAAGGGAAAGGATGGGATATTTTACTTGATATTGTTTTAATCCTTGTTGTAATCCGCCCCGATTGCTTGTTCAGAGGGGTGGACTAGAAATAAATATTATTGTTATTATTATTATTATTATTGCCATGTACACTTTACTTGTCTACATCTATCTATCCTATCTATATTCCACATACTTCCAACCTCTGAAGATGTCAGCCGCAGATACAGGTGAAACTTCAGGAATAAATTATTCTTGATGCGGCCACATAGCCCTAAAAATCCACAGATAACTCTTAGCAACAAGTTCACATGTTTGGCCTACATCTTACTTGACTGTATATTTATTAACTTACTCTGCGTTTCTACAGTCTCAACAGTGGCCCGATAGAAACAGGCGCTTTTGGGCACCCTGGCGACATGCTAGGGTTGCCTGGGGTCAGAGCGATTAGGTGCTCCGCAACCCTAGCACGTAACCAGGGCGTCGTTGCACCGCAGCGGCGTACAGACAGCACACAAAGCGATGACGTTGCAGGTGCGCAGCATCGATACAGCACGGCGCACCTGCGACATCATGGATGCGCCTGACAGCGTTTGTAGTGTTGCAGGTGCGATGCTGTTTGGTTTCTGTGGCGATGATGCAGAGGAAAAAGAGGTGGCTGCAGACCGCCCTTTTTGGGCGGTCTGTCGAACCCCACTAAAACATACACTTTTGCCAAGAACAACTGTATGAAATAAAGCCTTTCTAACTAGAAAAGTAGCAACAAGTGCAAAATGTTTTCATATCTTGAGGTGAAATTAAAAGTGCATTTACATTGCAGAAATAATGCAATTTGACACCACTTTAAGTGCTATAGCCTCTTCCAATGGAATACTGGGACTTGTGGTTTTACAAGGCCTTTAGTCTTATCTGCCAAAGAGTTCTGGTGCCTCACAAAACTAAATCCTAGGATTCTCTAGAATGGAGCTGTGGCAGTCAAAATGGTGTCAAACTGCATTATTTCTACAGTACAGATACACCGTAAGTGTTTCAAAGAAAATATATTGAGAATTTGGGGGGAGGGGGGGAGAAAGAGAGAGAGAGAGAGAACAAGAATTATAGTAAAAGGAATTGTTGGAGATTCATGGCTAGGCATTCATCAGACTGAAGGAGAAAGAATGATGACTGCCTTGTACTGTCTCAGACCATTGATCCCTTTAGCTTACTATTGTCTATGTTCTTTGGGAACTTCCCTCCAAAATTTTAGACAACGAGTTTTCCCCAGTCTTATCTGATAAATATGTGGGGCATGGGAGACTTGCCTAGAAGCCCCTGTAAGCCCCCTTTAAAAATGAAAACAAATCAAGGTGTAAGTAAAATAAATGAATAATAATAAGTCAAGCCATGTACTCCAAGGCCAGGATATTCCCCAGTTTGGAAAGTTTCTGTAATGAGTGCATGGAGTCTGAAAGCTCGGAACAGAAAAGCATTCACAATCTCTAATGCATCAGAGTTGCTATACACAGGTCTCAGGCTTAGAATCTTCCATTAAACTTTCAGTACAAATTCTCTTGTAACATAGGTACAGGGAGAAAATGTGGGGTACAAGTAATGGATGTTGCTATTGCTCTGACTTGATCTCTTTATTGTGGGAAGAAGCACTGATGCTTGATGTCTCCCATGACAGGGAGAGGGGGGAAATCCACTCGGAGTTTTAGTTCAAGCTTTAAAGAAAGGCCCAGTATTTTGGATATCTCCTCTAAAGTTTTGATTAAAAGTGGGAATAGATTCATTGTTCCACTGACATGGAAGCCACTAGCCATCACCACTGTTGAGGAGTGAATGGACATAATGTTTCTGCTGGTGCTTTGGTTATCAAACAAAAGTTTCTTGAATAGTTTATTCATAGTACCCAGCACTCATGTAAGATTATGTGATCTTAAAGAGTCGGGTATTTCTCCACCTCTGATTAATAGAAAGTTCTGCTCCTTTGCCTCATGCTACCATATCTGTTTGGTACAGATCTGTTTTTTACAGTTGCTAGAAGTAGGGCTCCTCTTCTAAATCATCACTGTTACACACACACCTTTTTTAAGATTAAAGTTTACATAAATATATTTGCATAGTAATATTGCAGGTGTTTACTACCAGAATATTGTAAACATAACTTTTTGCTTTCTCCCTTTTAAAAAAAAAAATATAGATATGGGAAAATTGTATCTACGAAAGCTATTTTGGATAAAACCACAAACAAATGCAAAGGTATGTTTGTTATTCCTTTTTTCCATTTTGATTTTAAATTCACTTTTTATTTTCTTATCTAAAAGTATCTTGGTCTTGTAATGCTTTAGAGTATTTATTCATTGCTACAATGCTCTTGGACTACATTGGAGCGTATATCCCTAGGACAGTTGGGATATAACCAGCACTAAAGCCAAATGCCAAAACTTCTGATGTCTGCAGTCAGATTTAACATGTGTGGGAATGTTTGGCATTTACCATTTGCTTCAAAGGGAAAAAAGGAGTTTGAAAATGTCTTTTCTTTGCACACTGAGATGCGAACCTTTTACAAAAGACCGTTTGACTGCACAGAGTATCTGAAAAGATGTAAATTGGCTTTATTAATTAGAGTGGACTAGTGTTAAGCAGTTCTTAATTGCATGTTCCAATCCCCTAATTGTGTTTGTGTTCTCTTCCTTTAAAAAAAAAGAAATATAACAGAGAAAGAAAGGGGTTTCATTTTCACAGCCTTAATTATAGCTAGGGAAAAAATAATAAAACTCATTTCTGAGACACTGGGTGCATTAATTCAGTTTGGTGACCTTCAGTATTCAGTGTAATTAAGATTAGCTCATTTCCTAACAAAATGAGTAGTGGGCAAAACATAAAAGTAAACACTGACGTATCAGGTTTTAGCGCTTTCCCATCTTTAGATGCTTTCTGAGTAAAGAAGAAACATCAGCCAATTTAGCAGTGCTAACATTTACTCTTCCTGTGACAGGGACAAAGTTGACAAACAAGAATAAAGAAAATTAAGATCATCATCTGTTCAGTAGAGACATTTTATTCAAATACTGGTGATGTGCAGTCAGTTTTTCCTTTTTAAAGAGGATCAAATGAGATATTAATAATCTAAAACATTCATTTGCCCACATTATTTTTATGCCTAACGCTTAAGTGCATTCACTGAGGAAAAGGATGGAGGTGCTCAAATGAAATTAAACTGCAATCAAGTACCTATTTTCCTTGGAAGTAAACCCTGCTGAGGTCATTTAACCTTACTTTGGAGTAGATGTTTATAGGATGTCAATGTTAAGGTGACATTCATATTTGTTATCTCCTTTCCCTTGAGGTTCACACCAGATTTTATGGTCATCACCTATTCTGATTTTGTACTTTTCCTTGCATGAGCGGGTGTGGCATAGTACTTTGAGTGTTGGACTGTGACTTAGGAGAGCAGGGTTCAAATCCCTGCTTAGCCATGAAAACCCACTGGTTGATGTTGAGCTCTCAGCCTCAGAGGGAGGCAATGACAAATCCCCTCTGAAGAAACTTGCCAAGGAAACCCTGTGGTAGGTTCACCTTAGGGTTGCCATAAATCGCAAACAACTTGAAGGGAAACCACAGAGAGAGAGAGACTACATTTCTCTGCATTGCTCAAATTAGAGAAGGGCCAGTTTTGCAACTTATTATTATTACTATAGCACTGTACATTTACACAGTGCTATACATACAATCTTATAATTAGACAAATCCCTCCTCAGGCTTACAATCTAAAAGAGACATCACAAAAGGAAAAGGGGGAGGGGATGGGAAGGGGATGAGTCCAGTGGTTCTTCTCTCCCTCTGAGGCCTGGACCAAGGCAGATGGACTGGAGGGAGGGCACTGCTTTTTGATACATAGTTAATGTATCAGGTGCAAGTCCTTTGGAAAAACAAAATGGCAAAATCAAGGTTTACTTTTTGTAATTTATATTTTTTGAAATATTTTCAATCAGTGGATGCTTGAGTTTCTGGATAATAAATTTGTGGATATAGAGGACCGACTATAGTTTCCCTGGGGAAGTGGGTGGAGCAATTATTGCAGCTGTTGTGCCCATCTCATGTATTGTTTTGGAGGCCCACCACCTTCTTGAACAGACTTTCAGGGACAAAGCACTGGAGGGCATATGAGGAACTGGTGAAACTCTCCTTCCACGTTTGCTTCCAGGAGCATCCTGTTTACACAGGTCTACTCCATGCAACTCTGGACAAAAGCTGTCATGCCTGGATAGTAGGTGCCCCTTCCTATGATGTTAGTCTGAGTGTACGGATGCATTTATGCAGATGTTCAGATCAGATCATATATCGTTCACAATGGAGAGCAGGTTGACAGCTTTCAGTGCTTTCAAAAGCTATAGGAATGTACTTAAAATAATAAAATAAGTACAAGTATTGTAATAAAACTAATGCTCAGATAAAATTTTACATCATACATCATATGTAAAGCAGATCATGTTTTTTGATTTTGAATAAACATTCTATAAGATATCCCAACCCAATGTTGTTGGTGGCTAGCATTTTTGCCCCTCTAACCTGTAAACATTTTCTCAGATGGGCTAAACCCCCTATATTTAAATCACCAACAGAGATATGTAGAAAGTTTCAAAGCTGATTATTATGATTATAATTACTTATATCCCACCTTTTCCACAGTCTGGACTCAAGGCAGCTTGAAAAGGTTAAAACAGATATTTGTGTATTGTGTGCCTTCAAGTTGTTTCTGACTTACGGCGACCCTAAAGTAACTTATCTGGGGGTTTCTTGATAATATTTGTTCAGATGAAGCTTTCCATTACCTTCCCCTGAGGCCCAGTGTCACCCGGTGGGTTTCATGGCCAAACTGGGAATTGAACCCTGGTCTCCAGAGTTGTAGTCCAACACTGTAACCACTATGTCATGCTGGCTCTTAAATCAGACAGATACAACTTTAACATTCGTGTCATACAAAAAATAAAAATATAACAGTAATTTTACTGAAAGTAAAATGGTTTTACTAAAAGTAAAATAGTTAAGGGGATAGGTGGGTGGGTGAATATTCTGAATGACCTTTCCCCCCTGAGACCATCAAAGAAGGCATGCTGAAACAAAAAATTCCTCACTTCGCTACAGATGGGTAGCAAGAAGGGTGCCAGGCAGGCTAATCTCTCTAGGAAGAGAGTTGCAGAGCCTGGGAACAGCCATTGAGAATCCCCTCTCCTCTGTTCCTACTAGTTATGCACATGAGGGTAGTAGGATTGATTACAAAGTAGGGCAGAGGTGGGCAAAGTAAAATGCCAGAGTTGCATGTGCCAATCCTCAGCTGTTTTTGTGGTCCCCGGTCATCCTGAACTGTCCTTTTCCTGGCCAGAAAAAGAGAGTCACAGACAGAATGAATTGCCTGTCCTGGAAGTTTCTAGGATAATTCATCTTTTCAACAGGTTGCATGAGCACATGCGTGCACACACAGAGCAACGTTGTTAAAATGTTTTTAATTTTTTTAAAAAATAAATATAGAACTAGAAGGGTCTTTGAGCCAGGTCTAGCTTTGTGACTTTCATTTTAATCGTCCTGGAGGCAAAAAATTAAAAAAAAAAAGTTGATACCTGAGCTCAGTCTTTGATTGATATGTACACATTTCCAGATACAATCTCTTTGCTGATATATTTCATCAAGATTCCTGAAGTCATATTTATTGTATTTGTGATGGTTGTCTGCAGCCCCAGCCCACATTATGTCTTCATGTGAAAGTGGATGGAAACACAAGACGTGTCCAGATAAGTGGGGGTGTTCTGCCTGGTGCATATCAAGATATCCAGGAATATAAAAATGAATAACTTTGAGGCATTCTCATGATGAGATATCCCCATTTATGGATGAATGTCCATTGTGTATTCAGTGGCTGTAAAAATAAAGAGTATGTGCAAATATAAATGAAGGCCTCAAACAGTAGCTTTATACATAGCACTAAGTAAATTAGAAGCGGTTCTGGTAAATGCAGTAAGCAAAGTAAATCCAAACAGTCATTTCATCTCTCTTGTTTGTTAGCAGTATATGATATTTAGTAACTATATTAAATGTAAGCTAACATTTATTTACTAGTGGGTGAGTAAAGTTGTAAATTCAACTAAAAAAATCATTTCTGGAAGCAGAGGAAATGTGTGCAGACCCTATTTAGTGCAGTGTTTTGTCAGACATTGTTAAATATGCCTTTTCACCAGTTTAAAACAAAAGCCAGGGTGGTGTAGTGGTCTGAGTGTTGAATTTGGCCTCCAGGAGATCAGGGTTCACATCTCTGCTTAGACATGGAAACCTAATGGGTGACCATGGGTAAGTCACATTCTCTCAGCCTCAGAGGAAGGAATCATAGAATCATAGAGTTGGAAGAGACCACAAGGGCCATCCAGTCCAACCCCCTGCCATGCAGGAACACCCAATCAAAGCATCCCCGACAGTTGGCCATCCAGCCTCTGCTTAAATGAAGACAAGGACAAACCCACTCTGAACAAATCTTGCTAAGGAATCACTGTGCCAGGTGTGTCTTAGGGTTGTCATAAATCAGAAGTAACTAAATGCACACAACAATAGATCTCAAGCAGGTGGCCTCTACTTTAACAATAATGTAATAGTGCTTGGTATTCTGTGGTAAGTCAATGAGTCAGTCATGAACCACTTTCTTTTTTAAAAAAAAAAGTATATATTTTTCTGGCATGTATGAATGAGCCCACAGGAATTGGTTTAAGTATGATATTCTTGGCTTTTTACAAAAAGAAAGAAGTGTTTTATTAAGCCAGAAGTAGATGTCAAGCTCACACACTTCCCTTCATACCACCTCCTTCCATATGCTGATTCTGGAACTTCAGTTTCCTACTTACATGCAGGATGGGGAATTGTGGTTTAATCTTGGCTTCCTCAATTAGAATGGAAACTAGGTTGAATGTGAACTGGCCTCCTCCTCCTTCTCCTGCTTCTTTTCTCCCTGAATGTAACAGAAAACTGCTTTAAAGATAAAGTATTGCACTAGGTTCAAAGTGCCAAAGCCAAAGCAGAAAAAAGGTGATGGATGGGGATAAACAGACCCTGAATTTTGCATATCAGCCACATGTAAAAGTGAGCTGGTGGCTCTTACTCATCTATATTTGCCACTATTAGCTATAATATTCAAGCTGGAATAAGTTTAAAAGTCAGAAGATTATTTATAATACAGATAATTAAATGTATGCATTTATGCATGTAAAACAGATTTGTTAGATATGCACAATAAGCCTTGTTTTAAAAGAAATCTAGAACAGCAGGAAGACAGCTTCAAATCTCTACCTAGCCATAAAATTTTCTGTAGTATATTGCATAAACCAGAGTTTTCTCTTACTAATGTGTGTGGTTTTAAAAAAAAACAACTATGGGATGTCTGCGAGGATAAAATGAAATACGAATATGTTATAATATGCCAACACTCCAATGCTTGGAAACTGCTAGAATCTAAAGTGAAAATGTCTGCTTTTCTTAACCAACAAATTATCCTTGTTTTGAATTTCAGGTTATGGTTTTGTAGACTTTGACAGTCCAGCAGCAGCTCAAAAAGCAGTCTCTGCTCTCAAGGCCACTGGAGTACAAGCACAGATGGCAAAAGTAAGTTCAATATAGAAGAGCAGCTTCATTTATGTACTGCTTCATACTGAATTAGGCAGTCTCTAAGCGGTTTACAACTGTAAGCTAATTGCCCCCAACAAGCTGGATTCTCATTTTAACGACCTCAGAAGGATGCAAGCCTGAGTCCTGCTTGAGCCCTGGCTAGTATTGAACTTGCAACCTTATGGTTTTGAGTGAGTGGCTGCATTACAGGCATTTAAACACTGCACCACCAGAATGTTAATATAGAGTAAGAATGGGTTGAACATAAGTACAGTATTCACTCTAAAGAAGATGGGAAAAGGATGATCACTTTTGGCATATCTGTCCACCACGAGTACAATGCTTCCCTCAGGATCTGAATTCTTTTCAATAGAAAACCTCTACTTTCTTGAAAATTTAGGGAAAATATTTTTTTTTGTATCTAGAGAAGCACAGAAAGGGAAGGTACAAAAACAAGGAAGAAATTTTTTTCAGTTATTTCTACTTTTATGAGATCTTTAATAAAAATATGCATTTAGTGAAAATTAATTCCCCCTTCATTTTTATATTTCTATGTAGCGTCTCTCCCCTGCCGCCATCCCCATATACAGTTCACATTTACCTATGTGTGTCCACAGCAGAGACAGGAGTCATGGGTCTCTCCAAATGTTGCCAGACTACAACTTCCATTAACTCTAACTGGGATATTAGTAAAGCTGGAAATTTCATACCAGCAGCATCAGGGAACCCTGCATGATTGGTCTACAGCATGTATAATGAAACAGGTAGAAAATGGCTGAACCATACAAATACTTGTAAAGTGGGGTCCAAATGTCATGTTATCTTTAATATATCCCAAACATCTACATCACTGCAGATAGTCTTGCCAAAGGAGGTCTAGCATGTAGAAGAAAGGTATTTACTCTGCTCCAAACTGTGGTGTTCTAATCCAAATCAACCCCCTGCCTGTCCGCCCCTGTTCTCAAAAATTGCATGCACATAGAGCGGGGGCAGGGAGAGATAGAGACAAAAGCTTTGGCTCACTTCAATGGAAGCCTTCTTTTCCCCTATTAAAATTTCAGATGGGATGTCTGAATGGTCAGTTCCCTCTGTCCCAAGGCTAGGGTACAGATACAAATCAAGTGTGCTCTGTTCACCTTTGAGTAAGACTTCAGTCTTGGTGTAGCTGTTAGTTTGAAGCATGCAACTGGCAAAGTTCCTTAAGGCTTTTATGTCAGATTCTGATGTGATTAATGAATGGTGGTAAAGTAATGAACATGCTGCTCTGTTAGAGTCCTTTTATATTGAATCTGCTGTTGATAAAGTGGTCACATCTTAGGCATACACTGCAGCTGTTCTTTAAAATTTATCCTTCCTGGTTTGAAAACATAATATGTGAATTGAAATACAACAAGCATATTCAAGCATTTAATCATGAGAGGTTTTTTGTTTGTTTTTGTTTTTTTAGGAATGTCCTAAATATCATTCAGTCCTTCTTTTCTATCAGCCCTGTTGTTCCTGAGTATTGTGTAAGCCAGAATGTTTTTTTCAGCTGATACTTTTTTCCTACTTTCTCAGCTGGAGAACAGTGGAGCTATAACCTGAAATGTCCTTGGATGAGTTCCAGGAAAACAAAATGAAAACCATATGTCTATTACTTAATGCACATTTTATCACATGCATAAGCACTTGATCTTAGTGGAGTTAAATGAGATGTCTTCGTTTGATTATGGTCATTCTTTGAGTGTCATAATATTTAATATCTATGCATGTGACACAAAACAAAACAAAAATCCATAGAAATATTGCACACTTGTCTTCAGTTATGATCAGCCCCACTACCATGTGATTTTAGATGTGAATGCAGTGAAGAGCAAGGATGTGTTTTCTTTAATACAAAAGCATATATGCTTTCAAATCAAGAAATAAGTTTCCTTCCAGACTAAAGAGGCTATGCAGATTGTTTGCCCCAGATTGGTGCTGCAGCAGCTGCACGCTACAGCACCAATCCATGCCCCAAAAGAAGCTGCTCTGGGCAGCTTCTTAGAGGGAGTGTCACAGGTGTGTTTGCGCACCATGATGATGCCCCTTCCGGCCAGCACCATTTCAGCACTGCGCCACAAGTGTGTCATCATGGTGTGCGCCATAATGGCGCACCTGCAGTGGAACTAGGGCTTGGAGCATGTGAGCGCTCCACCCCAGTTCAGTCCTAGTTTGCCTACAGGCCAGCAAAAAGTGCCGATCTATACAGGCTCTAAAGTTGACGTTATATACCATATATAAAAAGCAACTAAAAAGCAACTCCATCCTTTCATATAGTTTTCTGTGCTATGGGTGACGTTTTGTATTTTGTATTCAGTCACATGAGCTCCCATCTGCAGTCTCTATGGTATTGACAAGACACAAGTGGGAATCTTAGTGGGAATTAGGTCTTTCTTACTGCAGTAACTGTGAGAGTATGTCAGAAGTACTTGAAAACTTTCCAAAATATTTAGCGGTAAATGCTGTATGACAAAGTGCACCTCTCTCCCTGGGTTGTTATAATAACTAAATGGCAAAGTAGTGATGGCCCCAGTGCATTTCATCCCTAAATCAGTACTATACATGTTTTAGAGCAGTGAGGTTGATGTGGTGAGGATTTGGGGTATTCCCATTAGGACTGGGGATTTCATATTATTTCATATGATATTGGAATAACCCACCCAGGCAATAGAATCTAATTCTGGTACATCATCATCATCATCATCATCATCATCATCATCATGTTTTGTTTGAGTGATGATGGACAAGTGCCTTGCCTGTGGAAAAATGTTCTCACTTTGTGAATATGCTGACTGGGATACTAATAAACAAATGAACTGATATGGCTATGATTACAGTAGACAAAATGGTAAGACTTTACAGTCAACATTTTTACACAAAAAAAAGAAAAGAAGGAAAGAAGGTTGGTAGCTTTGAAAATATGATTTGTGTACTATCTTAAGTTTTTATGAAAACATCCAGGGGTAGCTGGGTTGGCCATTTAGCAAATGCAAACAAAAATCCACCAAACAGTGATGCCTTAATTGTCCATCCAAAATCCACAATATGCATGTTGCAAGCTTTTGAAGCTTCACTGGCTTCTTCATCAGGCAAGGTGTTTCAAACTAAACAGGAGAAAAAAAATTGAAGATGTTAGTCATAGGCTTGCATTTTACTGTTTCTCTTAAGTCCAGGAAATTTAACATCCGTTTGCATTTAAATTTCCTGGGCTTTGGGAATCTCTCAGTTGCCACATGGTCACAAGGAGGAGGTTCCAGCCTGTAAAATTGGCCCCTCCATACCATCTTAACTAAAAAGAGAAAGAGTAAAATTCAGGCCTATGACTAACATCTTCAATTTTTTTCTCTCCTGTTTGGTTTGTAACATCTTGCTGGATAAAGAAGCCAGTGGAGCTTTGAAGGCTTGCAACCTGTATATTGTGGATTTGGGTTATTATTATTATTAACCTTTATTTATATAGTGCTGTAAATTTACACAGTGTTGTACATACAATCTTACATTTAGATGGTTCCCTGCCCTCAGACTTACAGTCTAAAAGAGACAGCACAAAAGGAGAAGGGAAAGGTGGTGGGAAAGGAGATGAGGTCCAGTGGTTCTTCTCTCCCTCTGGGGCCTGGACCAAGGCAAATAGACTGGAGGGAGGTCTCTGCTCCTTAATAGATATTAATACATAACTAATACATAGTTAAAAGGAGACATCCTGGGGCAGATGGCACAATCCTGGGAACGCTTCCCTAAACAATATAGTCTTTAACTTAATTTTGAATCTGGTTAGAGAAGTGATGAGGCGCACATGTGGGGGAAAAAGGTTCCAGGAGTGAGGGGCAGCAAGTGAGAAGGGACGAATCTGGGACAGGGCACTGGAAATCCTCGGCTGGGACAGGAGACCTTGATTACCAGAACCGAGGGTATTAGAAGGATTGTGTGGAGAAAAAAGTTCAGACAAGTAAGGAGGGGCCAGTCCTTGGAGGGCTTGGAAAGTCAACAACAAAAGCTTGTACTGGATGCAGAAGGGGAAGGGGAGCCAATGAAGGAAGGATAAGAGAGGAGAAACATGGTCAGAGTGGCGAGCGATTGTGATAATGCGGGCAGCTGAGTTCTGGACAGAGATTAAAGGATGGAGGTGAGAGAGAGGAAGCCCTGTCAGAAGAAGGTTACAATAATCTAGTTGTGAGACCACTAGGGCATGGACCAGAGTCTTGGCGGTGGAGGCTGAGAGGAAAGGACGGATTTTAGCAATGTTGTAGAGAATCTACAGATCTTGGTGGTGGCCTGAATCTGGGGAATCAACGACAGAGAGGAATCAAAGATGAAGCCAAGACTGTGGGCTTGCTGAACCGGTTGAATAGAAGTGCTATCAACAGAAACAGAAAAGGAGTATTGAAGGGTGGGCTTAGGTGGGAAGATGAGAAGCCCTGTCTTAGACATGTTGCGCTGCAAGCACCAATGCTGCATCCACTGAGAGATAGCAGCCAAACAAGATGAAACTTGCTGTTCAAGCCCCGGCGAGAGGTCAGGAGTGGAAAGATACAGCTGAGTGTCATCGGCGTACAGATGATAGGAGAAACCAAAAGAACTAATGAGTTTACCAAGGGACAATGTGTATAGAGAGAACAAAAGGGGGCCCTGAGGAACTCTGACAAATAAGGGAACAGAGAAGGAAGTCTGACCACCTGTGACCACTGCAAAAGATCTGTCTAACAAGTAAGATTTAAACCAGTTGAGAACAGAGTCGGAGAATCCAAGGTCAGAAAGTAAGTCAAGCAAGAGACAGTGGTCCACAGTGTTGAAGGCCACAGACAGATCTAGAAGAATGAGAATAGAGTAGAGGCCATTCACCTTGGCCTGCAAGAGATCATTTGAGATCTTGGTGAAGGCAGTCTCTGTAAAGTGTCTTGGGCAGAAACCAGACTGAAAAGGGTCCAGGATGAAGTTGGCTTTGAGAAACCCAAGACAGCGAGAATAAACTACCCGTTCCAGAACCTTAGAGAGAAAAGGAAGAAGAGAGATCGGACGATAGCTAGACAAAGAAGAGGGGTTGAGAAAGGGCATGTTTGAAGTCCGAAGGGAAGGAACGTGAAGAGAGAGAGAGATTAAAGATATGGAGGAGTGAGGGCAGAAAAGAAGGGGTTATAGAGATTAGAAGATGGGAGGGGATAGGATCAAGAGAACAAGTTGTAGGTTTGGAAGTATTTAGCAGTGTAGAGAGTTCATCCAGAGAAACAGGTGGAAACACAGAGAGTTTATTAGTAGAAGGTTACCAGGAGATTAGTGGTAAGGGGCAGATCAGGAGGAACAATTTCGGATTGAATTGTAGTGACTTTTGTGAGGAAGTAGTTGTTGAAGTCAATTGGGGAAAATGATAAGAAGACAGGTGGAGAGGAAGATTTTAGCAGTGTATTGAAGCAAGAGAACAAATGCTGCGGACGCCTCTTGTTGGCGCAGATCAATGATTCATGGTAATTCTGTTTTGCCATAGACAAGGCACATGAGAAGTATAAAAGAACAAATTTGTAATGAATAAAATCGGCCCACTCCCTGGACTTTTTCCAAAGACGTTCGGCTGCTCGAGAGCAGGACCAGAAAAACCTAACTATGGGAGAGAGCCAGGGCTGAGGCCTAGACATAGAGGAGGATGTGTGAACAGATACAGGGGCAAATCTGTCAAGGGTTGAAGAAAGAGTGAAGTTGAATGAAGACATTGCTGAGTCAGCAGAGTCCCCAAGATTTAAAGAAGAGAGAGAGGAATCCAAGGACTGACTGAGATGATCAGTATTAACAGACTGAAGATTACGAAAAGTGCATTGAACAACATGACGAGGAGGTGGGATATAAGTAAGAGTAAAAAAAAAATAGATGATGATCTGACAGTGGATAGTCAGATGCCAAGTAGTCAGAAATAACACACTTAGTAGCAAGAACTAGGTCAAGACAGTGACCAGAAGAATGGGTTGAAGAGTTGGAATGAGGTTGAAGATCAAAAGAAACTAAGAGAGCTAAAGCGAGACATTGAAGGATTCTTAGGATCATCAAGGTGGATATTGAAGTCACCTAGAATTAGAGAGGGGACTGAGTCTGAAAGAAAAAATGTGAGCCATGACTCAAAGTCTGAAAGGAATTGGTTAGCAGAACCAGGAGGGTGATAAATGACAGCAACCCGAAGCTGCAAAGGAGAAGAGAGTCTAATAGAATGAGACTCAAATGAAGAAAAACAATAGCTAGGGGGAAGAGAAAGGGGTTGAAACTGGCATGAGTTAGACAATGATACCAACCCCACCTCCTCGACCCTTAGGGTGGCTTGTGTGGGTAAAAGAAAAGACCACCAAAAGAGAGGGCAGCAAAGGTAGCAGTATCATGGGCCGGGAGCCAAGTTTCAGTTAGGGCAAGAAGATTAAATGATCTAGAAAGAAAAAGAGTGTGGATTGCTACTGCTTGGAGCAGCGGAGTGACAGTTCCAGAGTGAACAGAAGAATGGAAGCTGGGAGATAGGGAGAGGTCGAATAGGGATCAGGTTGGGAGAGATGCGTGGAGCCATGGGAAGGGAAGGGTGGAGTACCCAATAAACAATAGGAGGAAAAGTGACAATGAGAAAAGCAGAAAAATAATATCCAACAGTGCTAGATAACATTGCCTGAGTACCACAAAACAAGAAGGATTTAGTAGACAAGGAAGGGGTGGCTTTGGAAACCTTTGCCCGATCTCCCAATTGCTGAGGATGATGGAAGAAGTGGTTTGTGAGGAATTTTCCACTGCAGGCAGGAGGAGGATCGTGCAGAGGCAGCAGAAAGTGTGGCTGGCGTTTTCTTTCTTTCTCCCCTTCTGAGGATGGAATGTTCCACTAGAGGCAGGAGGAGGATGGTTGAGAGGCAGACAACAGAGAGTGTGGCTGGCTGTTTCTTTCTTCCCTTCTCAGGATGGGATGATCCAACTGCAGGCAGGAGGGGGATGGTGGAAAGGCAGCAGAAAGTGTGGCTGGCTGTCCAATAAAGGTGTAACTGTTGGGTGGATTTTTGACTGGATTAAGTTTTTATGGTTGAGGTTTTTTGTTTTTTGCCTCAGATATGAACAACTGACTTCTAGTTTGTTTACATCAGATTATGCTAGCCTCTGGATCTATGAGGAGGTATGCATGTATGTGCCTTTAAGTTGCCTGTTGACTTATGGTGACCCCATCCGTTTCATTGGGTTTTCTTAGGCAAGGAATACTCAGAGATTATTTTACCAATTCTTTCCGCTGAAGTTTAGTCTGCAGCACTAGGTCTCCCATTCAAGTACTAACTAGGTTTGACCCTTCTTAGCTTCCAAGATCAGATGGGATCTGGTGTCTTAAGTTATTTATGCGTTCCATATGAAGGTAGGCAGTGAGAAAGTATAATTTTAAAAGGTTCATGTTTCCATGAGATGACAGTATAAGATACTTGCTCTGAGTGGAGGGGGAAAATTCTTTTAAATAAAAGTATTAATCTTTTATCTGTGGCCAATGATATCAAGAGGTGTAGCATAATTTCCTTCTTGGAAAACACCCATGAATGGTTTTATAGACTATTTAGTTTTGATATTGCTGCTTACATATACAGTCCAACCCCATATCCACAGGATCAGCAATCATGGTTTCACTTACTTGTGTCTGGGCAGAAAACGTCCCTCTAGGCACCTGGCGGTCCTCCAGTGCCACTCTGTAGTCAGCTTCCAATAGAAATATAATGTTCTCCATTACCCATGGTTCTCACTATATGTGGTAAGTCTGGGAACATGTCTCCCACAGATACAGGGGTCAGATTGTATGGTGTTGCCTTACTTATGGAACCATATCAGCTTCAGTTTCTTGGGTTCCTATGTTCCATGTTGCTTCCTATAGACTAGTCTTATTTGGGGAGGGGAAACATACATTCATACAACATGTTAGTTATGGTGCTGGACATTTTCCATTAGAGTATTAGCCTTGGAAAGCTCCTTGGTTTCTAGAGTGTAAGGACAAAAGAAGAGCCTTGCTGCTGAAATTTCATCTTACCCAGCATACTAGTTCTACAGCAGTGGGCAGCTAGATTCCTAGGAGAAGCACTTAAGCAAGACATGAGCACAAATAGCACTCTGTGCATGTACCTTAGAAACTGGTATTCAGATGCATGCTTCATCTGATACTGAAGGCACTGTATAATCATTATAACTAGTAGCCACTAACACACCTCTCCTCCATGCACTGTTGCATAAACTCATGCTTCTTAGCAGAATGTACTTCCAAGGGTATATTGTTGGTCTGTCTGCCACACCTTTGAACCTACTTCCATAAACTAAATGTAATATTTTATTCAAATGGAGTTTAAATAGCTATATTTCTTCTTCTGTGTGCCCGTGAAAAAGCTAACTAGATTAAATGAAGCTACTTTTTTGAAAATCACAATTAGCTCTCCATTTTAGTGCATCACTCTCCAAAACGTAATAGATCTAGAGCTTCTTGTTGTTTTTTAAGTTAATTATAACAGCAAAAGTAGAAATACAAATGCAAACATAATGGTTAAAAAAAGAAGGACACAGAACTTCATTGTTACAGAGAGCACTGAACAAAATATGAGGCAAACCAAGTAATTTCAGTATTCAAGATGAACACTAACCATTCCTAAGGTTGATCAGTCCTTAGCAAATGCCTCCTACTGAATATGTAGATACAATATACATTCTGAATCTAGAGCTTCTAATGGGTTTCATTGCATTGTTTTCTTAAAACTCCAAAAATGTCTTGATAGAAAGGATTGGCTCTTTTTTGTACATGGCACTTAGGAATGTCTCCATTCTTGTGAACTGAAAAGAAACTCTGTTTCAGATTGCTCAGCTATGTTCTTGTACCCTGGTCTGGCAACAAATAAAGGCTCCTTTCAGCTATGCTTCTTGCCTTGTTTGAATGCCGTTGTAATCAGGAAGTAAAGACTGTCTCTTTTCTGTACACATGTAGATCTAAAAGCAGTATGAACAGTGCGCCAGTTTTTTCTTTTTACAGTGGGGCAAAAAAGTATTTAGTCAGCCACCAATTGTGCAAGTTCTCCCACTTAAAAAGATGAGAGAGGCCTGTAATTGACATCATAGGTACACCTCAACTATGAGAGACAAAATGAGAAAACAAATCCAGACAATCACATTGTCTGATTTGGCAAGAATTTATTTGCAAATTATGGTGGAAAATAAGTATTTGGGCAATATCAAAAGTTCATCTCAATATGTTGTTATATGTCCTTTGTTGGCAATGATGGAGGTCAAACGTTTCCTGTAAGTCTTCACAAGGTTGGCACACACTGTTGCTGGTATGTTGGCCCATTCCTCCATGCACATCTCCTCTAGAGCAGTGATGTTTTGGGGCTGTCGCTGGGCAACATGGACTTTCAACTCCCTCCAAAGGTTTTCAATGGGGTTGAGATCTGGAGACTGGCTAGGCCACTTCACAGTAGGTATGGTGTTCTTTGGATGCAACTTATCATTCTCTCTCCTCCAAACACAACGGGTTATGTTTCTACCAAACAGTTCTACTTTGGTTTCATCTGACCATATGACATTCTCCTAGTCCTCCTCTGGATCATCCAAATGCTCTCTAGCAAACTTCAGATGGTCCTAGATATGTACTGGCTTAAGCAGGGGAAACATCTGGCACTGCAGGATCCGAGTCCCTGGTGGCATATTGTGTTAATGATGGTAGCCTTTGTTACGTTGGTCCCAGCTCTCTGCAGGTCATTCACTAGGCCCCCCCGTGTGGTTCTGGGATTTTTGCTCACCATTCTTGTGATCATTTTGACCCAATGGGATGAGATCTTGCGGGGAGCCCCAGATCGAGGGCGATTATCAGTGGTCTTGTATGTCTTCCATTTTCTAATTATTGCTCCCACAGTTGATTTCTTCACATCAAGCTGCTCGCCTATTGCAGATTCAGTCTTTCCAGCTGGTGCAGGTCTACAATTTTGTTTCTGGTGTCTTTTGACAACTCTTTGGTCTTCACCATAGTGGAGTTTGGAGTGTGACTGTTTGAGGTTGTGGACAGGTGTCTTTTATACTGATAATGAGTTCAAACAGATGCCATTAATACAGGTAATGAGTGGAGGGCAGAGGAGCCTCTTAAAGAAGAAGTTACAGGTCTGTGAGAGCCAGAAATCTTGCTTGTTTTGACCAAATACTTATTTTCCACCATAATTTGTAAATAAATTCTTTCCAAATCAGACAATGTGATTGTCTGGATTTGTTTTCTCATTTTGTCTCTCATAGTTGAGGTCTACCTATGATGTCAATCACAGGCCTCACTCATCTTTTTAAGTGGGAAAACTTGTACAATTGGTGGCTGACTTAATACTTTTCTGCCCCACTGTACATAAATCTTTCAGGAGGCAGGGCTCAACATTTCATAATGAAATTGGATTGAGAAATCTTGTTTGAAGCACCATGAAGCTGAGACTTCTCTGCAGTATTTTGATGGTCAGCACTGAATTCAAAGCTCAGGAACAGTTTGATCATAATTGCACCAGTGTGCCCCATACCCTAGTTTTAGTGAGGTTTCCTTCATGCATTTTCCCCATGTGAATAGTCATTATCATTGGGAGTGGGAAGCAGTGAGGATTTCTGGAGAGACAACTGTTGTTGTTCTTACTACAGCAGCAGCAAGAGTCTGTGCCACACTTTTTTTAAAAAAAATATTTAATTACAGGCTCAGAAAGCTATTATGAGTGAGCTTTTGTGAAGTTTACTTCCACTTCATCAGTTGGATGAAGTGTGATTCTCAATTGTCACATGTTGAAAAGGTTGCCCAAACATCCTTTTCTTTCAATAAGTTCACTTCAAATAAGGAGACTCCATACTTTCCAAGGCAGTCTATTCCACCGTTGAACAGCACTTACCATTAGGAAGCTCTTCCTGATGACTAGGTAAAATCATTTTTCTTGAAGTTTGAATCTTTTGGTTCATGTCCTTGGTTCTGAAGCAGAAAAACAAGCTCACCCCATTTTCTATGTGACATCTCTTCAGATAATTAAATACAGTTTTCATATCACTTCTCAGACGTCTCTTCTGCAATCTACCGTAAACATGCCAAGCTCCCTATGCCATTCCTCATAGGACTTGGTTTCCAGACCTTTTGCCATCTTGATCACCATCCTTCAGACATGTTCCAGCTTATCAATATTCTCATTGAGCTATGCTGCCCACAATTGGACATGGTACTCTCAATGAAGTCTGACCAAAGCACAAAACAATGGTGCTGTTGTTTCCCTTGTTCTGAACACTATAGTCCTGTTAATGCAGCCTAGAACTGCATTGGCTTTTTTGTCAATTGCACAAACTACTAAGATTTAGATCCTTTTTACATTTACTGCTGCCAAGTGACACCCATCCTGTGTTTGTGCATTTTGTTTTTCCTGTCAAACTAGTACCTTACATTTCTCCTTGCTAAAATTCAGTTTGTTAGTCTTAGCCAATTCTCCCAACTGTAAGTGCTTCAAGACATGCCACTGCAACCTGTTGCATAAGTGTGTGGGAAAGGATATTAGACTTTAATGTAACATATACTACATGGGTTGTGTTGTCTGAGATTAATTTTCTATCAACAAAGGATCTTCTAATTTTAAGTGGTGGATTTTTGCCTTTGTTGGGTGAAAGAACTGGGTGTGTGGCAGCATAAGACATGTGCTTCCTTTCACCTCTGTCATTAGATTTTCAGAGTTTCCTCCCTTTTCCACTAATCTTAGTTTGTGTTCTTCAAAGAGGATGGAAGTAAATAATGAGAAATGCTTCCAGGCAAGCCTTCTATTATGTGCTTGCACTCCCTCATTCACTGAATTTTTATGCAGGATTCAAATTATGTCACCTTCCATTTGTAACCCTCCTGTGTTTTTCCACCATGTCTTCCATCTTCTTTCTTACCACAGAAAATCCATTAAGAAGGGAAAGGCAGAACAGCTACACAGTATCTTTTGAAAAGCAGTATGAGGAGGCATCCTTCTGGAAACATCTCTGTTGCTGTATTAATAAGTGGATCACCCTTTCACCCATTAGAAATATTGGAGAATTGTAGCACAGTGTGGGAGAGGTGATTTTAAGTTTGCCCTACCTAATACTGTGTTTTTTAAAGCAGAGCAGCAAAGTTCCTAAACACAGGCATAAGTGTTCCTTCAGACTTCCAGCCATGCCTTGCTTTGCACAATACCAAGAGAGATGACCTTCTAATCATTTTGGGATGGAGAGAGGAAGAAACTTTCCACATCCCGTTTTTCCTGTATTCTGTTTTCCTCATTTATTTCTGCAGCTTCATTTGTTTCTGTTTCATTTCTTAATGCTGTAACTTGCCAGAGGCCTTTGGAAAATCAAGATAAAAATGCACATAGATAAGTTAGGGTGATAGGAAGTGCCTGCCACTACATTTCCTCTCCTACTTCCCAATTTCTTAAAGAGGCTAGTAGAAATGCATATCATGGCTCCCTCCCATAGGGATATTGCTTCACTGCTGCCAGTACAGATGCATTCTTAGGGTGTAGCTTGTTAAGCAAATCTGTCTTAATCCCTGTTAATCTCTTTTTAATTATCAAGGTATCATGGCTATCTGCTGTCTTTATTTATATATTCATTTTTTCTATCTCTGTAAGAAAAAAGTATTCATAGCATTTACAGGTATAAAAACAACAAAACCAATTAAACCCAGAAGTGGTTAAACAATGGCAATGACCATATAACAGCAGTCACATTATTTCATAAACCGTTTATGGGTCAGGGAAAGTCCTCAGAAATATTCTTTACCTATCAGTAACACTGAGAGCCAGCATGGTGTAATGGTTTCAGCGAAGGACTCTGGAGTCCAGGGTTTGATTCCCTGCTCAGACATAGAAATCCACTGGGTGACCTTGGGCAAGTCATACACTTTCAGCCCCAGAAATCCTTGTGGTGGGGTCACAACAAGTTGGAAACCACTTTAAGGCAAACAACATCATCATCAAATGAACACTTAATATGGGTGCTAACACACACCAGTGTAGAACTCATCATTGTCAGTTTTCTCATTTCTGTAACTGCGAGAACATAGACTTGCACACTGTCCACAGACCTGAATGGTCACAGTGATATACCCAGCTGACTGAAGGTCATTCATACATATGAATTTGTACATAAAAAAGGAATTATGGTACAAATATAATATTCCCAGCCTTGGCTCCTTTTGACAATTTTGTGCATCTATTGCTTTTCATAGATCTAATATGGTTAATGTAGAACTGATTTTGGAAATATCAGATTCCAAAGTACTGCACAACATGCTGAAATTTATTCATAAAAAGTAGACTGGCTCTTCTCATTATAGCAATTGTGATTTCAGAACTGAACGCTGTATTCTAAGCAGTCTTGGAACACAGTTATGTCAATTTTATGCTTCAAGTAGTTTTTTTTTTAAAAAAAGAGAGACAGGATGTGCATGAAGACAAGAACCATATGATTAAACAATTAGTCTTGCCTTTAATATGACTAAGAGCAGTTCAATGTAACTGACATTACCTTTAAAATATTACCAGTTAATTAAAAAAAACCTCCATACTGTTCTAGAGAGAGTGAGAAATAGAAAATTAATTAGGTAGCTAATGTAGTTTTTTACTGTTTTTTTTCTTCCTAACTAGAAACAAGCATTAGATTTTTATATATGCCAGTACATAGTTTGATCCTGTCAAACTGTACTGAAGTCAGAGCAAGAATGGATATTTCTACACTTAAAGCAGCAAAATTATACTTTAAAAGTAGGTGCAGGTCCTTGAGTGGTATATATCATGGTTCCTGTAGGAAGCTAAGCAAACCAGAATTGAATCTCTTTTGCCAGTGGATCTTCCATACTGTCAGCAATCTCAGTCACATGTTTTTGGATAACAGTCTGTTAGCTGTGCCTGTGACCCTTTGCAGAGCAAGAGAAAACAGATGTCTCATCATGCTGCCAAGTTGTTTGGTTCCCCTCCCTGCCTTTGCGTGTTAGGAACAGTTCGACACAGAGAGAGTTTTTGTTAATTAGTTTCAGATGATGACTGGGAGTTTTACACCACATAGGACCTCCAGTCACTACTTTTTCTGCTCCAGTGGATGCTTGTAGCTCTCATTTCTTAATAAATGCTGAACATAGCTTTATGCTTATTAGATACTTAATTCCTCAAATGCCTAAGGAAAGATAGCATGTGTACATAGGTAAGAGAATTAGCTTAAATCAGCCTAGTTTTGTTATGCTTGAGGACAAACAAATTGAGTTCAGCAGTTTGAGAAGCTTTTAGCTTTCAGCTTTCAGTATCTTTTCTTTTCTGAAGTGAAAAGCCCAGAACAGTAGTAAATGTCTTATTATGTTGCTAAGCACCTAAAAGTGCAGCAGCAGCTGCTGCTGCTTTTCTCCTTAGCAGGACCAACAACAATTTGCTGGGCCAAAACATAGAAAATCTGACTAGTTTTGGAAGGTCTGCTTGGTTTCGTTGTCTGGTCTCTGAGGAAAGACACAAGCATCTCCTATGTTTCAGGGATCTTGTTTCATATTTAGTAATGCTTTGCATTTATATGCTATTATAGATATGCCATTCTGATTGCACGTGTATGTTCATGGGTCACATCTTTATAGCATTGGATCCAGAGGAAGCTTCATAGAAGAGGGCTTGTGAATGCTCTTCCCTTCCCACTCCTCCCCCAGCCTCACCTATAATCTTTTCCAAGGGTTGGGAAACCCTGCTGGATGGGACAGGCAGTGGCATGAGTTGTTGAGGGAAAATGGTTTTCCCCAGAATCAGGCACTAGGAGTTTCTGCAAGTGGAAGGAACATTTTCTTAGTCTTTCTTGAGAAACAGCTCCATGTGGGTGCAATTCTGTTTCTAATAGTTTGAGCTCTTAAGGAAAGGAAGGAAGAGAGAAAGAAAGGGGCGAAGAGCAGCTCCATGTGGGTGCCATCTATGAACAGGTTTAGAACTAAATCAGTGTTTCCTAAACTTTGGTCCTCCTGGTGTTTTCAACTTCAACTCCCAAAAGCCCTAGCCAGTTTGGCCAACAATCAGGAATTCTGAGAGCTGAAGTCCAAAACATCTGGAGGACCAATGTTTGGAAACCACTGATCTAAGGGTTCCCTTCCAATTGCTGGATTCCCCTCCTGTATACAATTTTCCCCAGCAAACTCCCTGGGAGGATTGGCAGTGATGAAAACCATAGCTAGAAAGTTTATTCTGCCTGCACACCACAATTTTTGAATAAAGGCATGGGTTTTGGCACGTGCAAACACATGTGCATCTTCTACAAAGCTTTCCTAGGTAAAATGTAGGTGTGAGAGGACATCTGGCAACATTCTACTTTGGACTTCTGTGGGAATCAGCTTAGCTAAATGGTTGTGATTGAGTGAGTTTGGGAGGATGAAAATGGGCAGCAGAGGGGTGGAGGTGGAAGTAGCATGCCCTTCCATTTTTAATTTCTTCAAAGGTTAGCAAATACTTGCCTTTTTATTTAGTTGTTCCTCACTGAATGTCACTGTAGAGGTGGCCATGTCCTACATTATCAGAGATAGGAAGAGCTTCATGTGGTGATGCTATTAGTACTGAATAGATATAATCATAACACTTATGCCAGAGCGATTTCTTTGGAGGACTTCCATTGATCTCCAAGCGAAATCTGAGAGTCTACTGTTCAACTACTTCAGAATTAAAGGTTTATTGGTTGCAGCCAAGACAGTTGTTGGAACTACTTTATTCTGGAGGCTTCTGGTCATGGAGTAGGGCTCATGGATAGTATTGTATTTTTAAAATGTCCATCACTCTTTTGAGAACTAATGGGAAAAAATTTGATTGCTTTCCAGCAACAAGAGCAGGATCCAACAAATTTATATATTTCCAATTTGCCACTTTCAATGGATGAGCAAGAGCTTGAAAATATGCTGAAACCATTTGGACAGGTTATATCTACAAGAATACTTCGGGATTCCAATGGCACAAGTCGTGGTGTTGGCTTTGCAAGGTAATACAAGAGCTGCTTTTCATTTATTTCCTAAAATGTGCTTCATGCATAGTATTGTTGGGTCTAATAAATTGAAGAATTGAAGAAAAGACTCTAAGCTATATAAAATATAGCCAATCTTGCTTTAGAAAAGAACATACAACAAAGATCCTGAAGTTGATCATTTGACCAAAATATACTTGCTTAATTAACTGGTCCACCAAATGTTCAAGTATATGTAGTACACATTTATTAGTATTATGACAATGATTTATGGTAACTATAAATACTGATGTCAAATCATCCACCGTTATCATCGAACAGATGCATATAAAAGACAGAAGTGCTTTTTAAAATGTTGGTGTGATTATAAAGCAGGAATAGGCAAATAGCACTCCACAGGCAGCAATTTCCCTACACCACCAGAACCCAGAGCCCCAAGTCACCCAAAACCCAGATGACAGGTTTCACCCCCTCATCAAAACCTCATGGGCGGCATGATTTGCCATTCAAATGCAATACTATAGACCCACAAGCATGTTGTATGTCCTCCAGAAGCACTTTGACAATTCTGTCATTTCCCCTTTCTATAAAACTTAGTTTGGGGTCCTAAAACAAGACAAAGATTTCTAGTGAAATTATATTTAAAGTGATTTGAGGCAGTCAGGGTGTGTATGTGGCCCATTGAGGTTGTGGGAGGAGGCAATATAGGTCTCCCTACTGTGGAAGTTGACCAACCCTCTCGTGGTCAGTGAGTTGCTTTTTCTAAATCAGAAGTTATCAGACTATGGTCCTCAAAAAGTTTTGGATTTTAGCTCCTAGAATTATAGATGGTTGGCCATACTGAGTCAGGATTCTCGCAGCTGCAGACCAAAACATCTGGAAAATCAATCTTGAGCAGTTGTGTTGTAAATGAAGATTAGAGGGTAGCATTAGCTTCTAAATAGGAAGGGGCTCTCTCACCTATCTCTGCCACACACAAAATCAGAATAAATGTCATTGCTGCTTTACAGTTGAACAACGGGGCAACATTTACATATTGATGATCTTGGAATATTCACCACTACAAGTATTCCATCATTTTTAATACCATCCTAATCTTGTTTCCTTATTGTTTGTGCACTTATATTAGCTGAATATTATATTCAGCTAATATTGAAATAATTCAGCATTGTTATATACATAGAGAAGTAATATATGGAGCTGAATTAAGTTGGTACTTACGTATGAATCCTGTTAATCTAAATGAAAAGGAGAGATTTTTAAGAATTAAAAATTATTTCCTATAATTTGGAAGGAGGTTTTATCAAGATCTAATGGGACTATAGAGTAGAAGTTTGTGTTTGGATGTATGTTTTCACCCTTTTAAAGTAATATTTGAATGCTGACATTTTGTTGTAAGAGAATAGTAATTAAATAAATTACTGGTCTGACTTAACAAAAACTGATTTAGCAAATTTAATGTTTGTAAAATTAAGATTAAGATGACCTGCCTCTTCTCTCTCACATACAAAAAGGTACAAGATCTGTACAAGGCTTGTAGGAGAACCAGTAGACTTGAAAGCACTGCAGTGAAGAACAGGGAGAAAAAAATGACCCTACAAAAAGCATGAAAACTTCCCATACAGGATGTGCTAGAGAAACTGAGGTGTAGGTGAAAGCTACCTTATGCAAATTCAGACAGTGCTGACCTACAGCTCTGTACAGTCCATACCACAGGTTGCTAGACTTCAACTCCTAATATTACTATTGTCTATGATAACTAAGGCTTATGGGAGTTGTAGCCCATCAACATTAACAACTTTGCCCACTCATAATTTATGCTGAAACTGGGAAATCTTGGTTTTCCATTCTGTGAGCATTGATAGTCCCTCATTCACTCAAGTGTGTAAAATGAATTGAATCTGGACAGCATAGGCTTCTTTATGTAGTGCCAAGCCTCTGATTTGGCACATATCTGGACTGGGCAAGAGGTTTCATCCATGATATCCTATGTGCAAATTAGTAATACAGGTTGTTGTTTTTTTAATCTTTTTATGCAGAATGGAATCAACAGAAAAATGTGAAGCAGTGATTGCTCATTTTAATGGAAAGTTCATTAAAACACCACCAGGAGTTTCTGGTAGGTTTCTTGGAATCCTTGTTAACTATGTGATCAGTAATTCTTGTTATCATATGATTAATAGAGCAGTGGTTAGTAGCTGTGCCCCAACCCGCCAAGAGCACTGTTCCTGGTCAAGTCTTCATCCAAGCTGATGGAGGGGAATTTCACAAGTGGGGAGGAGGGTCTTTCCTTCTCCACTGTTCCTTCATATCCCCACCACCACCACCACCACCACCACCATGCTAGAGTGTCAGAGAACTACCAACCAATTCCTGTAGTACTCCTTGAACACAAAACCCAACAAACAAGTAAAGACCTTTTTTCATTTGAAGAAGGTTTGAGGAATTAACTGGCTGTGCAGAAGGCTTGTTTACAGTGCACGCGTGCATGCTGTACCTTTATTCTTATTCTTATTTTTTAGGTGCTTTCATAATGCTTTAAGTTAGTAAGTTTTTAATAGGATTGTTTGTTTAAACTTTAAAAACTCTTTTATCATCATAGTTTTTTTAACTGTACTTGGTCTTAATCTGTGCTGAGAGCCATCTTACCTCCCATGCTGAGAGAAAGGTGAGATATAAATTAAATAAATGAATGAATAAACATTGTCCCATTTATTATAAACCAGATGTGGGCACCTTCAGAGGATCTGGGGCCTAATATTGTGCTTCAGTGGATCCTACCAAGGCGTTCATTACCCTTCCCATGGAAATCAAAATTACCAGAAGTCTATATTCTAAAAAATTTAGGGAAAAAAAATCTTCTTAACTTTTAAAAGGGTGTGTATAGGTTTGTGTGTGTGTGTGAAGTGATTAGAAGGTAAAACACACATTTTTAATGTGTAATTCACATTTTTTGTTGTTGTTCTTTAAAACATTTATTGGGAGCATTCAGTTTGGAGTGCATGAATTCCACAGACCATGTACCCCACTGTGCCTTCAAGTCTCCTGTCAACTTATGTTGGAAAATATATGCATTACATTCCCTCATTATATAGATAGGAACTTCCTCCCTGCCTCTCTCATTCTATTATGTGGCTGCTGTTATACAATCTTGGAGGCAGTTTAACAGCTCTTCTGAAGATAATAAATTGCTACAAGCATTTAATTTTTGTGTTCTTTAATATATATATATATATATATATATACACACATATATATATGGTGAGAGTTTCTCTCTCTACCCCAACCATCACCAGTTAGTATAGGATTTAGTTTGTTTTGTATTTATTTATTAAAACATTATTTTTTATTTTTTAAACTACAAATGAGTAATTTCTTATTCTTTAGGAAGATAGATTTAAAATAATAGTCTGACCCACACTTTTGTTGTTCTGCTGATGAAAATTGAACTCTAAAAGTTTAATTTTCAAACCTGTTTTTTGTTTCCTTTAACAGGGTTAACACCCTGGAAAACTGAAATTGCACCCCACAATTTAAGGCAGCCCCATAAACTTCATAGGGTTTTCTTAAGCAAGGAATCTGTGGTGGTGGTTTTCTTCCTCTGAATTTTCCTGGTAGTCATTGGTAGTTTCTCAACCAAGTACTAACCAAGGCTGATCATGCTTAGCTTCCAAGAAATAAATAATTTGTAATATACACAAATCCCCAGTAGTGGATCAAGACCACCGAAACTTTGCTAAATTAGCACATTTTACTTGGACAGGAAAAACATCTTTCTTTTTTTCCTTTTTTTTTCTTCTTTTTTTTGGATGGGATCTGTGGGCTTTAGGGTATTTAGGCATGGCTTATGTGCTATCCATCTCAATTGTAACCCAAGTGAGACCAGATTAAATACAGACCATTACTACTCTGAGCACTGCAGTACTCCAGTGCTTTAAAAGAAGTAGGTTACAGAAGGTTGCTATTAAAGCTTTCTGCAAAGGTTCACATAGCTGCAGTAAAGAGGGAGAGAGAGACTTATACTACTTTATAATATTATTACTACAGCTGGCCCTCCATATCCATGGATTCCTTATCCACAAATTCAGTCATCCACAGGTTGAAGATATTGAAATTATATATATATTCCAAAAAGCAAATCTTGATTTTGTCATTTTATACAAGGTATATCATTTTACTATGTTATTATATATGATGAAACTTGAGCATCCATGAATTTTGGTATCCATTGAGGGGCCTGGAACCAAACCGCAGCAAATGCCAAGGGCCCACTGTATACTATAATAATAATAATAATAATGTTTTTTATTTATACCCCGCTCTTCAGCCAAGACTATCAGAGCGGCTTACAATTTGTTAAACAAACAGCTTCATTTACAATTGTAAGCTATTTGCCCCCAACAATCTGGGTACTCATTTTAGCGACCTCGGAAGGATGCAAGCCTGAGTCAAGCTTCAGCCCTTTGCTGGTCTTGAACTCGCCACCTTCTGGTTTTGAGTGAGTGGCTGCAGTACAGGCATTTAACCACTGCGCCACCAGGGCTGTTAATAAATAGTAATAATGTATTTAATTACATGAAGCTGGTTAGTTTGTTTAGTAGTGATGAAATATGAAAGGGAAAACTTGATACCCAAATATAGAATGAGATGAAGCTAACCTGCTGAGATCTTGTAGGGTTTTTTTTTTTACCTGCCCAAATTTGTTCTGTGTGCTACCAGCAAAATTCTGGCAAGTACAAGCCTGCCCCAATGCTATTTAATTTGATCACTGGCTTTTGAGAGCCCCAACCCATGTTGATAAGGACATCTGTGAGCTAATGAAAACTGAGCATTCTGCCTACTATAGTCCCTTTAGAAACCAAAAGTTAACACCTTTTCACTATCAGTTACTACCAAATACAACTCAGATCATCAAAATGAGTTGGGAAAAGGTAAATAATCTTCATTGTGTCGTGGTGTTCAGAAGAATTAACAAAATGATTTGTAGCTGACAAGATTGCCTCATCAAACATGGACACCGGGGATGCAGTGTATTTCACTTTTAAATGGTGTCACTGAGTAGCCCACTTCCCTTGCCATTTCTCCATGTGAGGAAAATATGAAATGTAGACTTGCCTCCCTGATGGTAAGAGTTGACCTTTATAGGCCAATACAGATGGATGGTTAGTTTGTCCATCCTGTCCATCATATTGATAAGTGTTGATAATATCTAAAGATCACATGTACAGAGAAACAATTCTAACATTCACTTGGGTTATTGAGAGTTTAAACTTGTCAGTCATTCTGTGCTTAATGTTTCAAGTGAATTAAGTAGATGTAGTGTTTGAAGTTCTAGTACAGTGGCCTCTTATCTGCAGAATTGCCATCTGTAGATTGGCATTTTTGCAGATGGCAAGCCTGTTGTTTTTAATGGATGTGCATGCATGCAACCATACCACCATAGGAAACAACAGACTTGAGGTCCCAAGTTTTTGTTATCTGTGAGGGTCCTCTGCAGACATGAAGGAATGACTGTATAAGAATTGAGGCATAAATATGGTGGTGCTGAAATAGGTTGGTACATAAAAGTGTACAGTTAACAGCAAGTCATGTTGCTTGGCCAGTCTCCTCTGGAGGTAAAGCTAAAATCCAGTCTGCCATGCCATACAGACAGTTTTCTTAACCCTTTCCACACACTCTTCCATACTGTACCAAAATTTCCCTTCCTTTCCTTTCTGTGCTGTCTGTGTTCCATTTGTTCACTTTCATCTCTTGCTGTCCTGCACAGCCCTTTAGATTTGGTTCTCACATATGACACAACATTCCTTGCAATGCCTACATACATGATTATAGCCCATCTTTTTCTGCAAATCTTCTACCTTTTTGTTTCAACTCTACTTCTTGGCCTCCTGATAAAGGAAGAGTTTCTTTTACTCCCAAGTTTCCAGAGAGCTGGTTTTGCCAAGTTTACTTCCCATTAGCAAGGCTTTCCAAGGTAAAGGACAAGAAATAAATAATTTTTAATATATACAAATCACCAGTAGTGGACCAATGCCACAGAAACTGGTAAATCAGCACATTTGACTTGGATATGAAAAACACCTTTCAGGACCAAGAAACCATAAGATGACAGTGAATAGGTGTCAGAGGAAGAACATCTGTTTAAGAAAAGCATGCTGTCATAGTGCAACTTAGCTGAAATAACAATTTTTTGGAATCAAAGATAGAGTGGCTAAATAGGTTTATAGGAAAAGGAGCTGGGCCTCCTGGATAACTTGAAGCAGATCAGGAAATACTTCTGAAAACAGTCTTAAGTAGACTAGGCTAGTTGGGACTTAAAAAAAAAGTATGCTTAGTTCTCGGCTTTCTAAGAAACGTATATGTAAACATCTTTGCTTAGCATTAATAGTGAGATGAAAGTCCTAGGAAACCTCTGTGTCACTGGGCAGAAGAGTGCTATCCATGTAGGGCAGGCTTCCCTTTTCAGACCTGGCCCCCATAGAAGGGTGAGCTCTCTGTTCTACCTCATGTGAACATGGAAGACAGTGTACAGAAAGGACTTGGATACTGCAGCAAAGAATTCAGAATTTAAAAAGTTGATGTCTTTTAAAATATCATTTCACATATAGTTTGTGATAAGGAAGAACAGAGGGGAAAAATGTTTCTCTAACTCTTGCTTTGAAACCAAGAATTGCATTACAGTGGTCCCCCAGGTTACGAAAGTAATCCGTTCCGGATTACTTTTCGTAACCCGGAAATCTTTAAAATTTAAAGGGGCCGCACGGTTTTTCCCTTTCGCAACCCGGGGTTTTCTTCGGATCCTGGGGGCTTTTTGGCGGCCCCGGCAGTTTCGGGTCCCAGGGATTTCGTTCCCCGGAGGATTCGCATCCCGGGGGACCACTGTACTTTAAACCTAGTTGTGATGGAGCCTGCTTTGAATAAACCTCCAGCAAGGGAACATAGTTCCAAAACACATTGCAGAAATAATCCAGTTCAAGATTGCTTTAACAGCACTGAATCAGTGCTAGGGAATCCTGGGAATTGTAGTTTATTGTGATACCAGAGCTCTCTGACAAAATTACATTTCCCAGTATTTCTTGGTTCTTTAAATATTCTTTCAATTTAATGAGATGATCCTCCTTCTTCTTCTTTTTCTTATATAATTCCAAAAAAATATTTTAAAAAAAGATTTTTTTAATTTTATTTTGTTCTGTAAATGCTGCCCCCCCCCCCCCCCCCGGTTTAATGCTGCAATGAAGTTCTTTTCTTTTTTCTTATGTCACCCAAAACTTAGTTTCTTTTCAATTCCATTAACAATTACTAGGTTAAGTTGTTTCTGAAGAATATTTATATCTCTTTTTATAGGTTTGTTTTTCAAATCTTCCATTAATTGTATTTCTTTGCTTCTTATTGCCCTGGCGATTTTCTGCATTTTTTCTCTTTCTTTGTAATGTCACTTCTTGCTGTATGAAGAATCCCCTCATAACAGGTTTGCTTGTGTCCCAGATTGTGTGCTTAGGGTTATTTTTGGGTTTTCCTGGAAAAAGAGTTTCAATGTCTGTTTCACTTTATTTACTACAGTGGTCCCCCGGGTTGCGAAAGTAATCCGTTCCGGGATCACTTTCGTAACCCGGAAGTATTCGCTACCCGGGGGACCGCTTTTTTTGCTGCACAGCGTGCCGGAGCGCGCTTTTTAAAGGGCCTGGGTTGCTTTTTTTTCGCAACCCGAGGATTTTTTTCGGAGACCGGGGGCCGTTTTTCCGGCCCCGGCTCCTTCGGATCCTGGGGATTACGGATCCCGAGGGTCCACTGTATCAGCTCATCTTTTAATAGTGCTACATTTAATTTCCAGTTAAATTATTTTTTTCCGATTAAAAAAGATTAAGAATCTCTGGTGTTCAAAACAAGAGAAGAGTTAAAAGAATGTGGTGTCAAAGGCTTTCATGGCTGGCATTCATAGTTTTTTGTGGGGTTTTCGGGCTATGTGGCCATGTTCTAGAAGAGTTCCTTTCTGACGTTTCGCCAGCATCTGTGGCTGGCAGCTTCAGAGAAGATGCCAACCACAGATGCTGGCAAAACGTCAGAAAGGAACGCCTCTAGAACATGGCCACACAGCCCAAAAGCCCCACAAAAAACTATAGTTACAAGAATGTCAATGGTTTTTATATAAACATCTGTATCTATGAAACATCTATATCTATATCTATCTATGAAAGATTCTTAGTGGATGGTAAGTTGTATGATTTTGAATTTGAGAAAACAGAATTAGAAAAAATAGTGATGAATAAAGACTTACATAAAATTTAAAAATTCTATAAAATTTTGCTTAATTGGAACACTGAACAAGGGACAATAATGGAAGGAGTGATTCAATGGACACAGAATACTGAGCATGAGATAAAATTAGAACACTGGGAAAAAATCATGGAAGAACAATTTAAAATTTATTTTATGCTATGATTAAAAAGCAAATCTCTATAAAATGCTATTTAGATGGCATCTTACTCCTGTAAGACTAAAATGTATAAAAATAGAAACCCAAACTGCTGGAAATGTAATAAAACACCAGGCGTTTTCTATCACATGTGGTGGAAATGCCCCAAAGCTTGAGAGTACCGGATTTCAATTCATAAAGTAATCTCAGAAATATTGCAGGTTAATATTATTATGCTCCCTGAAATGTACCTTTTGAATATGTTACATGTTTTAGATGCTGAAATGGAAGAAAAATATAAGAAACTTCTATTATATATGATATCAGCTTACATTATATTCACCAGACATAGGCAAAAATCCAAATATTCCTTCAGTTGAATACTGGCTTTACAAATTATATGATATGTTGAACTTAAATAAATTAACAATGATGGTAAAAGATGGTAAAGCTTATAATTTAGAAGAGGGAAAGTCTGAAATAATACAATTTTTGAAAATAAGATGGGGGGATTCAGCTATTCAGTATTTAGGTTAATAATAAGATAGACAGTTTTAAAAAACATGCTTATATTTCGATACTTTTTTTTTAAATTGAGAAATTGCTCTAAGTTTAAAGAATGTATAATTTCTCGATACGAAACCAAGTTGATGGGAAATGGAAGTCATTTGGGTAGAGTCGTTTGGTATTAGTTCAGATATGTTTAGGAGTTTTGAGGTTATGTGTTTATGTTTAGCTTATGATATTTTGTATTGATATGTTTGTTTGCAGTATTTTTGTGCAATAAAATACCAAGGAAAAATTTACATTTTCCAGACTATTTTTAAAACATTGGTGCTAGGCAAATCTATTGAATTATTAAGAATTAAAATTGTGTTATTACTTTTTCTTGTTAGTGGAGTGGGTGGGGAAAAGAAACATTAAAACTTCTTTCCTTTATAAAGCATAGTATGAGTTGGTTTTGGTTCTAGGTTTGTTTGTTTTTTAAAAAATGGTTGGTTCACTGGTAACTCATTAGATCTCAATTGTATTGTTTTAGTCTTTAATACACAATCCTGTCTGTCTGTTTTGAGTATTATGTTTGTCTGTGTTCCAAAATGCAATGAGAAATAATTAAGCCAGGGAAATACAGAAACATATGAATACTCTAACTTTATTTAATTATGCAGTCTGTCTTTGGCAGAATAGTGATGAGAATGTTATTCCAACTCCATGCAACAGAAACTGTCCAGTAATGTACAGTCTGAATTATAAAATTATAAAAGATTGGAATTGCAAAACTCTTGTTTCTCTAAGACAACTTCTGATTATGTTACTCTACATTTGAACCCAAGAAAGGTTTTATTAGGTTTCCAACATACTCACTAGGAAGGGTATGTTATTTCTAAGCAAAACTGTATCAGATTTGTTTGTGTATTACATATCAGGATGCTACAACCAGAAGCATTATTACTGTTGTTGTTTCAGAACAGTCTGGGAGAGATGGGACACGTTGTGCAGATGATTGTATCACCAGGGGATGGAGCTCTGTGAGGATATATATTCAGCAAATAGGGTGATCCTTGTTTTGTTATAAGCAGTGATTAAAAAGGCAGCTGGAGTGTAACTTCCAATCCCTGTCTTTATTATACTATTACATGTCAACTGGTCTTGCTGTAATATCATAAAAGTAAGTTATTGCTGGAACTGATGGGTATGGAAAACCTGTAGACACCAAGGAAATTGTTTAGGTAAATTTTAACATTGTTCACTTTTGGGGGATTTTATTTTATTTTGTAGTAATGGATTACAGTCGCACCTCTGTATCCATGTATTCTGCATCCACAAATTCACCCATCCACAGCCTGAAAATATTCTTTAAAAATTCTTAAAAACAAACACTAAAGCATGCACATTGCCTCCATTTAATAATGTGGAGTACACTCATTCACATTTTTTCATATCTGTGGGAGATCCCAGAACTGAATTACCATAGATCCCAACTGTGTGTGTGTGTCTATGTGTTTATAAAAGGGAAATTACAAAGTTAACTTTCAGAAATAACAGGAGTGAGAACATTATTAGTATACTGTGTAGCAGTTAATGGGTACTTGTAAATATTACTCTTAAATGATGTTTTAGAGGCAATTTGACAAGATATTTTTCAGGTTTTATTTTATCAAGACTGAAGGTGTGTTTTTGAAAAACAAAAGTAAACAAAAAGTATCAAAAATAACAAGGAACACAAAGAATTAGTTTTATAACACTGCAACAAATAATGACAAATATATCATTCTTTAAATACTGTAATGAATAATGACTGGATTACTTTTGAAGCTGCAAACTGCAACAAAATCTAATATCTGAATGTCAAACATCATTCTTGTGTAGTTTAAAGCAGGCAGCGTGTGACCCTATAGATGTTTCTGGTCTGCAGGTCTCTCATTACTGGCTCCGGTGGCTAGGACTAATCCGGAGGGTAACTTGATCTACCCTTGGTTTAAAGCTGTATTGCTCCGTCCAGTCTCTCTCTTCAGCAGCATCACTGCATTCTCTGCCTCAGCATCTGTTACGTAGGTGTCTGATTTATTCTCAGACAACCCTTTTCTGCAGGAATCTGGGTTACCAGATTGGTATGTAGGTGGGAGGTAGTTTAGTGCAGCTGAATCTCTTAAAGGATGTTTTCATTTATGGAACGGATCAGACATGGTAGCTGCAAAAAGGAATTTTAAGTGGCTTGTGCTGATAACGTTATTTTTCTTTTCTTCTGAATAGTTAAACTCAATCTTCCAAAATTCTGTTGGCTCTTGAAAACATGTAATATTCACTAAAACATATTTTACATCATGCAGGTTGTTTATAGTGTCGTCATTTAATATTTAGGTGTGTAATATAGCCTGAGGACTTACATAAATAATGTTCAGTACATACCTGCATGTCAATTAGGTGATATGTGTTGCATGAGGTGGCACTATAAACGAGAAGTTACCTTGAACACCATTTTAATTCTGTTGTTCCTAGTAGCCCACTTGGCTGTAGTCCGTAAATCTTCCCACACACATTTAAGTTTCATTCCAGTCACTACCACCTCAGTCCAAAAGCTGCTTATTTGGAAGTAACTCCCACTGATCTCAGTAGAATTGCCAGGTAAGGGTTGGTGCCGCACATACTCCTATAGTCACTACCATGTATGAATGTGCCTGGACAGAGTAAGCACCAGGGTTGAAAAAATGTTCTTGCCTCAACTGCTGTATGTAAAAATTATTAGCATAAAAGTGTGAACCAGTCCATAATTTGTCTAGAACCACAAACTTATCCATGGTCATAATCCTCTTGCTAGTTTAATGGTCTGTTACACTAGCAGTCGGACTGCATCTGTCTCCAGACACCTTTGGTATCTGAATGCCTGGCTTTGGTGTCCTCAGAGCCAAGGCGTTCCATGAATGGTGGCTTAGACAATTGCTTTCACATGGCAAAGGTGTTTCTCCAAGACAACCCTCTCAGGGTGCTTAAGGCCTTTAGAAAAGGGATCTCAGAAACACAGACAGACACTGGAATATTATTATTATTATTATTATTCTTTATTTATATAGTGCTGTAGATTTGCAGGTGTAAAAAAAGGACATGGAGGAGAGGGCCTTCTTGGTGATCACTCCTAGGCTTGGGAATTCCCTTTCTATAGAGGTTAGACTGGTTAACAGTCATTGACTTTGTCATCTTCTCCACCTCTCTTGTCCTTTTTCTACACCTGCACCTTTATTTTCTTGCCACCACAGATGCCTTTGCTTATGTCAACAGCCTAACTATGCCAGCAGATCTAATAGGATTATATCCTATGTGTGAGAAAAGATTACTTGAGTGCATATATCTTTGTTGTTTTGTTTACTTCTGTCTTGCAATTTTTCCAGTTTAGGACTCAAAGTAATTTGTAAAAGTTTTTTACAAAATAGAATTAATTTATCAATATAATTAAAAGCAGTTAAGCATAATTAAAAATAATAATGTAAACAACAGAGCACATTAAAAGGTTCTTACTGCATGAATAGTCAGCCCTCACAGGCCTGTGGAAACAAAAGGGATAGCAAATAAGTCACCAGTCTAACCTCTCTAGAAAGGGAGTTCCAGAGCCTAGGAGTGATCACCAAGAAGGCCCTCTCCTCTGTTCCCATCAAATATACCTGTCAGAGTGATAGAAAGAGGAAAACATCTCCCCAGCAGATGTCAAAATTGGAGCAGGTTCATATAAGAAGATAAGGTCCTTCATATAACATGGATCTGAGATATATATGACTTTGTATATTATAACCAGCACTTAAAATTATGCCCAGAAACAGAGTAACAGGAGAATTGTGTTCTCCCTGTACCTAGTGCTTTTCTTTCCATGAAAAGCATTTGCCCAACTCAGTTCTGTACCCTAACATCCTGATTCACTACTGTAGCCTCCTATGCCAGTCCAGAGCTTATTGTGGAAAAATTACTGTGTAAAACATCTGGATTCTAACAATGTGTTTTCATTAAAACAAGGCACTGCACAGTGCTGTGTTTTCATTAAAACAAAGCACTGCACAGTGCCTTGGCATAAATTCTTGTACGTCTGCTAGAACAATGCTTTGTGTATGATACTTCATTATGTCTACTTACAAAAGTGAAAACATGCAGCAGTAGTTGTGTTGGCCATTTAACAAATACAAACAGAAATCCATCAGTGATACCTTTATTGGCCAACAAAAATGTACAATATACTTGTTGCAAGCTTTCAAAGCTCCATGGGCTTCTTCATTGGGCAAGATGTTAGAAACCAAACAGCAGGGGGGGGGAACAATCTGAGTTGTTACTCAGATGCCTGCATGCTGTTTTAGTCCTTAGTAAAGATGTTACGATGCGAAGGATATCTTTTGCAGGCAGGTTCCTCCTCCTTCTGGTCATGCGGCAATAGGGAGATTTTCAAATTACTGCATGGCCAGAAGGAGGAGGATAATCTATAATCCAGTGCCCACACTTTTTTGTATAATTTAATAAACTATGATGCTAGGTCTCTTCAGTGCTTGAAAATACTTTGTATTTAGAATGCTCAGTACTCTCCAGTGTTTATAAACACTGTGGTTTCTGTGCCAGATACTTTGGGATAATATGCTAAGTGACATGGCATATAAACAACAACCTTTAAAATGCATTTTATTTTACACTCGCAGCAATGATTATGAAGACTAATTTTAACGGTTTGGCTTTTTAAAGCTCCTGCAGAACCTTTGTTGTGCAAGTTTGCAGATGGAGGACAAAAAAAGAGGCAGAATCAGAATAAATATATACAAAATGGAAGAGCATGGCACAGAGAAGGCGAGGTGAGACTTGTAAGTCCTCATTTCATCCTTTTAGTATCTGTGTGTGTGTATATGTGTATGCACTTGCTCACGAGTCTGCATGAGCAGTAAGAAAATAATAGTTGCATAAATACTTGCCATTCTCCCATAATGTGACAGGATTTTACCACTTTCATATTACTTCCTTATTTGATATTTAAATATGTAAATCCATATTTAAAAGTTCATAATATTAATACTTTTAAGGAATATGTTTAATTTATTTGCTTATTTTCATTATTTATTCATTTGAAACTATCCTCTTAATGACTCACAATCAAACGCAGTAAAAATGGTAAACAAAGTTATGCATCAGCAAAGACAGTAGAAAATAGTCCAACAGCTATAATCAAGTCAGCAAACTGTAACCACTTCAGAAACAGCAGAATAAAGCAGGAAATCTTCTGTATCATAGATGGGATCAATCAATCCAAGAGCCTCCTAAAGCAGCAAATTTAATCTGGAATCTGGAGAAAATGAAGAGTTATGGTAAATCAGACCTCCTTAGGAAACAGTTGCATGAGACTGGTTCTGCTGTGCCTTGGCCCTCCTAGATAGCTTCCATCTCCATTATATATAACATAGCACTTTTGCCCTATTCTAATATACAAGGGGTGAGGAACATATCACCAGAGGCTGTTGGGACTGCACTTCCCATCAACCCTAACCAGCATAGCCATGAGTGCAGGATAATGGGAGTTGCAATCTCTGGCAGGTCCCTGTTGCCCACCCCTGTAATATATAGTTACACAGGCACTTCTGTGTATGCTGCGCTGTTTATATTCTGAGTTCACATGACTTCATGACAAATCCATTCAATAAACGTCTTTTTACAAATCAACACTTTGTTAAAATGGGTGAATGATACACATACATACACACCAATTCACAGTTCCAAGGGTAGATGAGTGTCTACTTGCAGAATGGTCAGTGCTATGCAACAGCTGGAGTAGAACTATCCCTGAGATGCCAAAGAGGGAGAAGCCCTTGTGCATGTAGATACATTTCCAGATACAGACAAGGAACCTCTAGGTTAGGACAGTAATCTTTAATAAAGAACAGAACCCCTAAACAGATTCCTGGCTGCATATCACTTATGTCAACAAAGTCTCACAAAACATAAGGCTGTTCCGGCAGTGCTGCAGCTTCAACTATTTCAAGCAGATGGGTTTGTGCTAATGTTTTGGTTTGGTGTGGTAGCCAGTCTTTTCATTGATCGTATATTTTCTCTCTTCCCTGAAGGCTGGGATGACGCTTACTTACGATCCAACTACAGCTGCTTTACAAAACGGGTAGGTAGCTTAAAGAATATGAAAGAATCTATTTTAACTTTTTTTTTAAAAAAAGTATTAATAAAGTATTAATAAAGTATAATAAAGGTATTTCTAATTTTCTAGATTCTATCCTTCACCATACAGTATTGCAACAAACAGAATGATCACGCAGACATCTATTACACCATATATTGCTTCACCTGTTTCTACATACCAGGTTTGTATTTCAGGTTTCGCAGGGTAAAATACTTAGGCCTTGGTTGCTATTTGTATGCAGAATACAAACATGGTAAAGTAACGCATTCTACAAGGCTACAATGCAGATTCATGATGAAAATTTGAAGTGCTCTTATGCTTTTGAAGTGTTCGTGGTTTCCTGTAGCATATACAGGTGGTGTATGATTAAATAAAAACTGCTGGTGCTGCTGCTTAATTTTACTGCTGAGACAGAGATGATGGATTGTATTTCAGGGAGCCCTGGGAATCCTCAGATACTTACCAAGGTTTCCTCAGTGAAGTGATGAGAAAGGGGCAAACAGGCTTCCCTGAAAGACAGCTTGCTTAATATTCTGAAACGAATTCTACAAGGCACATGTGCGGGAACCATTGCTGCTGCTGCAACCCATAGAAACTGTTGCAGGTTATCAAGTGTACTACCGTATGTCTTGCCCTGGAAATTTCCTGTAGAGAGCATTACACACCCACAAGACCTCAACTGGTTGGGACTGGAGGATGGATGGCTGCAGGGAAATAAATTTGTTTTCCTTTCATTTGCCCCAAGGCACCACAAAGAATAGAGGGGCAAAGGGCAGAGTTCATCCACCAAGCCCAAGACAAGTCATTGTGATGGTTCACAACCAAAAGAGAAAGTGAGCAAGCTCATACACAGTCTCACACACTGTGTGTGGTTAAACTGCAAAACCATCTTGGTGTGTAAAAGGGATGGGCACAGAGAATAAGGAGGACTCAAGATACCTTCTCAGGACACTATGTCAGCCTTTCCAGAACCCATTGGCAATTAGATAAGTGAGAGAAAGCAATACTTTGCTTCTGTCTCCTCATCCCTGTCAAATTCTTTGCTATGCCTGTTGTCTTCTTCTTTCAAAAAGTCATATATCTGTGGGGAAGCAGGGTAGAGCAAGGAAAGTTCAGGAGTTACAGGTGAAAACTGCTCTCATGCCACAGGAAGATATCCAACACTGATCTGTTCAATGCCGCTGTGCTACTACCAACCATTTGAAAAGGAAACCACCATTTAAAAACATAGCATTTATTCAGAGTATATAATGGGATCAAAGATAATGGTTATATTATTGTGAAACAGTTTGTTCTAAATTTTTTCCAAGATTTCCAGCTGTTCCTTATCAGATCTGAGGAACTGTTTTGCTCAGTTCCTTGTGTCTTTAGTTTTCACAACTGAATGTTCCTTCAAGGCAAAGTTCTCTTCTGAAATAGAAACAAAAGGCTTCCAAGCACAGTTATGAAAAGCTTCTTAAAGTCAACCTGCCATTAAAGTTGGGCATTCTACCAGGGCTCAGACAATCTCTGGTACTAGAAATCTCAGTCTGTCTGAGAAGGAAACAGGTGTTACTACTTAGGAGAACCACTCCTTCTTCTTGCTCTCTGACAGAGAAGATCACATCCTGTACTCACACTATCTGTGATTAGGAGTGTTGGTTTGCTGCCTGCTTAGTAAAAGAGTATCAAACCGATGAACCTTTTCATTCGAGTTAATCAGTAAACCTGAGGAATCAGAGTAAACCCCTCAAATATTTTCTCTATGTTTTATCACCTGTAGCAAACAACCTCAAGAGTTTCCACAGAATTTATTATCTGCTTAAAATAGTCTGCAAATGGTAATTTTAAAGAACTGCATATACAAGTTTTACAAGGCTGTATTCCAGTAAAGATTCCCATGGATCAGTTCGGCTGTTCTACAGTGCCATGATACAAAAAGGAGGCTGGACTGTAGCTATCAGATCAATGATCATGCTAGCTGGGGTGGAAGGAGCATCATGAGAACCCACAGTTAGGAAAAGCTACCTTAAGACCATTTACTTGAATTGGGTGCAAAAAACATGCTATTGGCTTTTAATAGTTTTTATAAATGCCATTTATCTAGGTGCAGAGTCCTTCATGGATGCAGCCTCAACCATATATAATGCAGCATCCTGTAAGTATGCACATTTCCTCTTATGTCTTCTGGGAATTCTTTTGGATCTCCTTCCTTCCTTCCTTCCTTCCTTCCTTTCGTTTCACTAGTTCAGTGTTGCTCTGATGGCCAGTAGTTATTACTGCCCATCCAGCATGGTTTTTTACACTCCAGAAGTAGCTTTCTGAAGCTCATCTTTACTCCTCATCCTGTTTGCAGTTTGTCAAGCCTGGATAGTAAATTTAATTCGAGGTGGCTGATAGGTTGCTTCTGGAAAGGTCCAGTGCAGCAAACTACTAGCTGTAGAAAGAATGGAAACTTTACAAAAAAGATGATAGTTTCAGGAAGAGATACAGGTATGAAAAGATGAGATGAAAGACTCGAGGCATTTAGAACTTTGTGTTGACGCTTATGCCTGCTTCAGCAAAGAGCAGGTAAGGGAGAAAGCCCATTACTAATTGTCTTGTCAAACACAAGGAGATTCTTTTCTGTGATCCAGAAGCAATAAAAAACACCCATTGTGGCTGCAAAAGCCTTGTGATTTATTACACACCCAGTAAGTTATACAGAAGAATATGCATAAATCATACCAAGCAAACACATCCATTCCACTGCTGGGAGCCTGGGAGAGATATTAGCTCAGTGGACCACTTCTGTAACCACCCAGAAACATAGCACCTTACACCTTAAAGCCCATGTTGAAGCTCCAAACTTTTTCCAATTTCTTTCATGGTTTTATAGATTTCTTCCAAGATCATGCCACCTCTAGACCATTCCCATCTAAGGCCATCAATCAGATGGTTATTTTCACTGGTGTTAGCAATGAGTCTGACACCATTTCAGGGTATGCTATCTTTAGATTCCTCCTTATGCTATTCCAGATGCAGGCCATGTCTCTCTTATTAAGCTGCTGTCTTTTCTAAATGTTAAGATTCTTCCCTGTGGTTTCCCAGCTACATATGATTTTTTACAGACATTTAGGTTGGCAAACATACAAGACATATGATTTATCAGAATCAAAGCAAGGTTTTGTTCAGGAAAGTGAAGAAGGCCTACTTTGGTGGCATGGAGGAAAACAGTGACAGGGCACTACACTTCCTCAATACAATATGTCTTCCGGGGATTGCCCATACACTCCTCCCCTTGGCCTGACACAGTTTTCTCTCCATGCCTGGCTATTTTGCCCCTTTTTCCACTTGTTTAGCAACATCCTGCACTTTACCATACAATTGTTTTACTTTGATATATAGGATATACCCTGTTTCCCCGAAAATAAGACATCCCCATAAAATAAGACCTAGTAGAGGTTTTGCTGAATTGCTAAATATAAGGCCTCCCCTGAAAATAAAACCTAGCAAAAATTTTGTATATAAATATATATATATACTGTATATAATAAATGTTCAATTTTTTTTGTTCAACAATGAGTAAAAATTCTTCTTCATGGAAAAATAAGACATCCCCTAAATTAAGACCTAGCACATCTTTGGGAGCAAAAATTAATACAAAAGACTGTCTTATTTTGGGGGAAACATGGTAAACTAATATGCATAAAACTCGATCAAGGGAAGTAAAATTGCCACTCTTTTCCAGGCCTCATCTAGAACACTGTGTCCAGTTCTAGGCGCCACAATTCAAAAAGGATGTTGACAAGCTGGAGCGTGTCAAAAGGGGGGTGATTAAAATGGTGAACGTCTCCTATGAGGAAAGACTTAGGGAACTTGCCATGTTTAGCCTGGAGAAGAGAAGGTTAAGAAGTGATATAATAGCCTTGTTTAAATATCTGAAAGAATACCATATTGAGGATGGAGCAAGCTTGTTTTTTGCTGCTCCAGGGAATAGGACCCGGATCAGTGAATGCTAGCTACAGGAAAAGTTATGGCCCCTAAACATTAGGAGGAACTTCCTGACAGTAAGAAATGTTCAACAGTGGAACACACTCCCTTGGAGAGTGGTAGAGTTTCCTTCTTTGAAGATCTTTAAATAGAGTCTGGGTGGCTATCTGTCAGGCATGCTTTGATTGTGAGTTCCTGCATGGCAGGGGGGTTGGACTGGGTGGCCCTTGTGGTCTCTTCCAACTCTATGATTCTGTTAATTGGGGAAACAACAGATTGCCAATGTGTTTATCTAAAGGTGTTACCTTATTTTCTAGTGCTTTTACATCTATTGCATTAATAACTCCTATCCCAGTCTCTGTAGCACCCAATAAGCTCTCTGTAAGGGACCTAGTATGTTGTGCATTTGTTATACCTCTTCGATTGCCCAGACATTTAAAAGTAACATTCTATTTTACATTCCAATACAATATAAAGTTTTCCTTATGCCAGGGAACAGAAAGGTACAATAGCCCTCAATATTATCCAGTCTCCATCCCCTACTACATTCATACTATTGCCTTAGATACGTGGTAGCCATTGCTTCTAAGCAAGAACTTGCTATTCGTAGAGAGGTAGAGTTGTCAGGCCATGCTGACAGAGTGCCCACAAAGGCAGCCACAGTAGTATGCACCATTTCATTCTTTCCCCCTTCTCAGGAACATGTAAGGGTATAAACAGAAACTGTATTGTAAAAAATGGACAACATGATAGACGCTCCTTCCATACTACCATACGGAGGTTACACTTAGCTTTGGCTGTGTCCAAACAAATTGGGGAGGTGGTTTTGGCCAGTAACATCCAGTAAGCAGCCCCTGGCCCTGTACTATTGACCTCTCCCAGTTGATTAACTTGGTTGGAATAAATCACCCACAACTTCTGTCCAGGAGTTAATTCAAACAAACAAAAAACAAACAAACAGCTTCATTTATATACCGCTTCATACCGCCTAAGCAGTGTCTAAGCGGCTTACAACTGTAAGCTACTTGCCTCCAACAATCTGGGTACTCATTTTAGCCACCTCAGAAGGATGCAAGCCTGAGTCGAGCTTGAGCCCTTTTTGCTGGTCTTGAACTTACCACCTTATGGTTTTGAGTGAGTGGCTGCAGTACAGGCATTTAACCACTGCGCCACCAGGGCTCTTCATAATGAAGAGATCCAAACTCTTTATCCCATCTGCTTGAAGATAGACCAGGACCTGCTACTTCTAAGATAAAAGATATATTTAGTTTTTCACAGATCAACTGTGCTATGCAGTAGCCAGCTCAAAGCACTACATGTGCTGGTGTTACGCAGCAGCACTTTTACTTTTCCCTGAAAGTCTGCATCTATCACCCCTCCTAACACCTGGACACCTTTTAAGGCCAGGTTAAATCTAGGTCTGATCTGTCCATAGATGCCATGCAGGACCTTGATGCCAACAGCCAAGAGTACCATCATCCTCCCTCCAGGCGGTATCGCTACCCATGTTGGTGTCATCAGATCAGCCCCAGCACTGCCTGCTGTGGCCCAGAGAGTCATCTTACCATAAGGCTGAGCCTTCCACACCTTCAAATGTTTTACTGGTGTTGGTGTCATCAGTCCTATCTGCCCGGCACTGAGAGGGTGATTTTTTGATTCAAAGTCAGCCTGATCTGAAATTGCTCCCCACCCACTCAGGGTATATGGTAGAGTCAGCTGATTGCCTTCTATTTCCAACGCCCATTAAGGTGCTCAATTAACGCTAAAGCTGCTGGATGATGGAGAATGATATACCCAGTGAATGTTCCACTCATTTGCCTAGTCTTTCACATCTATCTTCTCAACATTCTCTTTATCTCTACTTAACAAATCTTTTTTCTTTGGGGGGGGGGGGGGGGTGTCAGATATTTGCCTTGTGTTTTTGGTCTTCAATTCCTACTCTGTTAATTTATTAATACTGCTCTGTCCTTCATATTTCTGACACAGCATTATCAGTCACTTCACCTCTTTCTCCAATCAATAATTTTTAAGTTTACCTCTCTTATTTTCCTTAGTTGATTTTAATAATTATTTTTTCAAAGCTCATCAGTATCCTTTTCAGGAACTCCCGCCCTCTTTAGCAACTCATTCATAGGGTCTGAAATCTCTGCCTTTCTGCAGATCAACCACCTGCCCAATTAACTGAACCCATGGTTCTCCTTGGGCTGGTCCCAATAGTGCCAAGAGAGGTCCATGCATTGGAGCTAGAACGCCAGGTGTCTGGTCCTGTAAACAGCCTGATAAAATTCCTGCTTAGATGGCCAGGCTCCTCAACTGTTCCATCACCTCATCAATTGTATGCAACTGCTCCTCCCAGTCCATAGCAGCAGGGTACCTCACAGTCTGCACACAACAGTCAAACAGGCTTGCCATAGTACCTGGTGTTGGCAATCTCAAGTACTGGTGTATTAATGTATCCCTTGCCAGTGCTCCTAACTTAACTAGTTCTTCCATACTTAAATAAACACTAGTGTTTCCTTGATCCCACAGTCTTACTATCCATTGACTAAAAGGCTTGCCCTGCCTCTGTGGTATTCTCTGAGATATCAGCCAGCTCTTGCTGAGTATAATCCCTCATCGCTCTAGTTGCCTGGGTCATGCCTGCATTCCTGGGTGGCCCTTTGGACTTGTTAGTCACCAAAGTTCTGGCTTCTGCTTTTTTTCCCCCCCTATGAACATACATGTGCCATACTGACAGCAGAAGTTTTGGCTGCAAGTGACTGTTGCGCATTCACTTCACCTACTATTATGTTTTAGCTATGAAGGAAGTTGGTCACTGGTTCTGCAAGCAAAACAGAAAAGTAACCCATATTAGGTTACATTCAGACATTTATTTTTCTTACCTTAATCTCAAACATTTTTCTTTCATTTTTTTTTCAGGGGGCTGTGTTAACTCCTTCCATGGAACACACCATGTCATTGCAGCCTACATCAATGATCAGTCCATTGGCACAGCAGATGAGTCACCTTTCCTTGGGCAGTACTGGAACCGTACGTGGCAGTTTTAATAAGGCTGAATAAACACACACACACACACACAAAAACCTGTATTATGTTTTATCTATAGGAAATTCTTTTATTGAGGTATTATATTCGATGTTGTATTTTCGCAACCCAGTAATTGTCCATTTACTAGATATCACAACCAGTCCAGTCACCTCTCAACTGTTAAGGTTCTTTTTTTTATTTTTAAATTGTCCAGGGGACATTACTGTCATTTTGATGAGTAGGAGACTGAATCTAACTGTTCTGCCTTTTTCTCTCTAAAGAGAAGAGAATGAATTCTTGGGTGGATTCTCTTTCTCACTAAAACATTTGATCTATAATGTTGAAGCCAATAACATTTCTGTGGATGCTTTATTCTGTCCACACAGTGACCAGTCAGATGCCTATGAGTGGGATCAAAAGAAAATTATGACTACAGTGACACCCTCCTGCTTATAAATCCCAGCACACTATAATGGAGGCGATACATAAACACCACCATAAGTTCTTTAAATCTCTTTTAAAGCTACCCAAGTTAACAGCCATTGCCATTTCTTGTGGTAGTGATTTCCATAGTTTATGCACTTTAGTCTGTCTGAAATCTCACACCATGTAACTTAACTGGATGATCCTACAGGTTGTAGTGTTACAAAGGAGAGGAAACGGCTTTTCCCTGTCTGCTTTCTCCATAGTCCATAAGTTCATCTTTGATGCAGTGCATCCTTATCTAATCTCCCATTACTCATATCTGAGATAAATAGCCAAAATGTTTTCTCATGTGGGAATTAGTTCCACCACTTACCACTATGGGTTGCCCAAATTACCACCTTGGCAAGATAACCTAAGATAATTTTGAGTCCCCTATCTGCTTGTTTTTCATTGGCAAGCCAAGACATTTTTATTTAAGCAGGTATTTGAGATATAATTCATATCAGAGTGTTTTTTATGGAGCAGGTGGGTTTTAGTTATGCTTTTAACTTTTGTATATTTTTATCTTATTTTATATTGTTTGTGGATTATTTTAATTGTTTTGAATTTTATAGAAATTTTAAACTGTTTTTTATTTGTGAGCTGCCTTGGGTCCCTTCTGGGAGAAAGGCAACATACAAAATAAATAAATAGTAAAACAAAAACAAAATCCAAACTTGCTGTTCGCCTATGTTTTTAATATTCTAGTGAGGTACCCAAAGCTGTCCTTCTGAATGTAGAAGCATTTCTCATGCACTCCCTGTATTCACCCTTCATCATCATTATTATTATTTTATTAAGCTTTGTTTATATAGCGCTGTAAACTTACACAGCACTGTACATACAGTCAATTGAAATAGACTTCACACTTAAACAAGTGGGTATAAACACATATTAAATTTCAGCAGGCCCAGGATTCAGTTTTGTTCCCCAGAGACTCAACATGGATGGTATCCCTTCCCCTGAACATGCTACTGTAAAACTTAAGTTTAATGCACATCTACTCCTTCCATCTCACACAGCAAGAAGGAATTTGGAAACTTTGTCTTCTGCATTTGTTTACTCATGGCTTGTCATTTCATCTGATTTTACAATCTGTGGCTAATATTAAATATGCCATTTTTCTAAATGCAGCATTGTTTTTAAAAAAGCATGGTTAAATTTAATCAGTTGCTCAGATTGGACAAAGCAACAAATAGTGATTAAGCATGCAATGGGAGGGTGACTTGTGGTTCAATCACACTGCATGACCACTGAAGGCTGTTTTTACTTTTCATTTTGGGCCTTGCACAGAAAAAGTAGAACTGAATCCAGATAGGATGAGTGCTTGTCTTGAAGCCAAACCTCTTGGCAAAGTCTAAGAAGAGTGGTTAAAAAACTAGGAAATCACAGTGTGGATACCAGTGTCATTGGAACAGTGTTGTCTTCTGTTTACCTTACATCATATTTTTGAGGGAACCCAATCTTGTGTTGCTTCTGTTACTTGCATTTAGCTGAATGCATTTCTCTGCCTTTCTTTGTAGTACATGCCTGCCACAACAGCTATGCAAGGAGCTTATATACCCCAGTACACACATGTTCAAACAGCAGCTGTTCCAGTTGAGGTATGTAAGAGTCTATTAATTAAAGACTGTTGTACACAAAGTCTTATTACATTGTTGTGAAGAAGGAGTCATGGATCATTTTCATTATACAGTGGGCCCACCTTATCCACAGGATTGGCTGCAAATAAATAAATAATTCCTGAGATTTCTTCCATACAGGAGGCCAGATAGGGCTCCCAGGGGTTGGAAGAGAGAGACACAGCAGTTTGCAAACTGCAACAGCCTCAAGTTTGGGGGGGGGGGGGGGAGGGAGTTGGCTGTGGGAAATCACCAAGTTGCCCAACTTGCTGCTCCAACTGCTGCTGTCCCTGGGCTAGAGAGACTGACCTTGGCACAGGTGAGCGAGAGGAACCTCACCAGAGACAGTGCCACCAGCCTTGATCTACACTGTTATAGTGCTGCTCCATGAGTCAAACCTTACATCTGCAATGCAAGGGTGGGTGCTACTAGAGCAACCACTAGTGGGCTCGGCTTATGTTGCAGCCATGGCTCTCAGCAGGCCTGTTCCACTCTCCTCAGCAGCCACATCAGTGAAGGCCCAGACCTGTCCCACCAACAGCAACTACTCTCAGGCTCCAGCACATGGTGCTGTGCCAGGGACAGCCTTGACTACCAGTTGCTCCTTCCTTAGTGCATGCCCCCCACATCTGCAGCAGGCACAGCAGCAGCAGCATATGCATTTTTCTCCTTTGATGTCGGCCATGTTACTCAATGTCATATTGCTGCTATAGAGTCTTGCACCCATCCGTGTCTCTCTCCTCTGACCCCTGGGAAACCACCAGGTACCTGCATCACAGGCCTGAGGAGTGCATGGCAGCTAGGGTTTGCCCCAATGCTGCCTTGGGGCTGCTCATAGAGGCTGTGGATGTAAGCTGGCAAGTCATATCTAAAATGGTAAGTGGCTAAGGTCCTTATATATATAAAGTTGCAGAGGGCCATATAAATTGGTGGGTGGACTTGAGCATCATCATTTCTTTCAGTATCTACTACTGTGTGTGAAAACAAGACCCTGATTATATGGTGGTCCCACTGCAAATAATCTTTCAAAGTAATGGTATTGGCTGTACATGACACTGAGAGCTCTTCATATGAAGGGTGCACCAAAAAACTGTCAAGCTTTGGCAGAAACAGTGAGGAAGCTCAGACAAATTTGCAAACTCATAACTGATCCTTTTCCTCTGTATGAAAAAAAAGTTTATTGTTATAAAAGCCAAAAGAAGGAATAACATCATATGTCAGGGACATTTACACCAGTGAAGAAATCCAGGACATCAATACTGGAAGCCAGGTGGAGAGCATCTGGATAAAAATTAAAGGGGAGGGAAGCAACAGGGATATTACTGTGGGAGTCTACTACAGACTCCCAAGTCAGACAGAGGAATTGGATGATGCCTTTCTAGAACAGATGACCACACACTCAGAAAGGAGAGATGTAGTAGTGATGGGGGACTTCAACTATCCGGATATTTGCTGAAAGTCAAACTCAGCCAAATCCTAGAGGTCTAGCAAATTCCTCACTTGCCTCGAAGACAGTTTCATTGTCCAAAAGGTGGAAGAGACAACAAGGGAATCAGCTATTTTAGATCTGATCTTAACCAACAGGGATGACCTTGTTAATGGGGTGCAAGTGGTTGGGTCCTTAGGTGGGAGTGATCATGTCCTCCTAGAGTTTGTTATACAGTGGAAAGGAGAAGCCAGGCATAGTCAGATATGCATTCTAGATTTTAGGAAAGCTGATTTCAATAAACTTAGATACTGTGGGTGATCCCATGGTCATGAATACTAAAAGAGAAGGGAGTTCAAGACGGATGGGAGTTTCTCAAAAAGAAGATACTGAAGGCACAATTTCTTCACTGGTGTAAATGTCCCTGACATATGATGTTATTCCTTCTTTGAATAAGACAGAATAGGGGAATTTCAGCACAGAATAAGTAAAGAGATAGTACAGGAATACCTGGTTAACCTAAATGAATACAAGTCTCCAGGACCAGATGAATAATCTTTGAGAATTCCAAGAGAACTGGAGAAGTCCCAGGAGACTGGAGGAGGCCAAACGTTGTCCTCATCTTCAAAAAGGGGAAAAAAGAGGATCCCAACAATTATCACACAGTTAGTCTGACATCAATACCAGGAAAGATTCTAGAGCAAATCATTAAACAGGGAATCTGTGAACATCTAGAAGGCAATGCCATAATCACAAAAAGTCAACATGGGTTTCAGAGAAACAAGCCCTGTCAGACAAACCAGATCTCTTTTTTTGATAAAATTACCAGCTTGGTAGACAAAGGGAATGCTGTGGATATAGTATATCTTGACCTCAGCAAGGCCTTTGAAAAGGTTCTCCATGACATTCTTGCAAACAAACTTGTAAAATGTGGGCTAGACAAGGCACTGTTAGGTGGATTTGTAATTGGTTGACCAGCCGAACCCAAAGGGTGGTCAGCAATGGTTCATTTTCATCCTGAAGAAAAGTGACAAGTGGGGTCCCATAGGGTTCTGTCCTGGGCCCAGTGCTGTTCAACATCTTTATCAATGAAATGCACAGATATAGGATGGGGGACACCTGGCTGAATGAAACTACGTGCGAAAGAGATTTAGGAGTCGAGTAGACCATAAGTTGAACATGAGTCAAAAGTGCGATGCAGCAGCTAAAAAGGCCAATGCAATTTTAGGCTGCATCAATAGAACTATAGTGTCTAGAGCCAGGGAAGTAATAGTGCCACTCTACTCTGCTTTGGTCAGGCCCCATCTGGAATACTGTGTCCAGTTCTGTGCACCACAATTCAAAAAGGATGTGGAGAAACTGGAGCGTGTCCAAAGGAGAGCAACTAAGATGCTGAAGGGTCTGGAAACTGTGCCCTATGAGGAATGCCTTAGGGAGCTGGGGATGTTTAGTCTGGAGAAGAGAAGGTTAAGAGGTGATATGATAGCCCTGTTTAAATACTTGAAGGGATGTCATATTGAGGAGGGAGCAAGCTTGTTTTCTGCTGTTCCAGAGACTAGAACTTGGAACAGTGGGTGCAAATTGCAGGAAAAGAGATTTCACCTCAACATTAGGAGGAACTTCCTGACTGTTGGACAGTGGGACACACTCATTCCGAGTGTAGTGGAGTCTCCTTCCTTGGAGGTCTTTAAGCAGAGGCTGGATGGCCATCTGTCAGGGATACTTTGATTGGGAGTTCCTGCATGGCAGGGGGGTTGGACTGGATGGCCCTTGTGGTCTCTTCCAACTCTGTGATTCTATGATTTCTATTCTATGATATCCCAGTAAAGATATACATATGAAAGAGAGGGAGAGGGCAAGATCCATATGATGTGTTGAAGTCTAGTTTGAAAACAATGTCACAATCGTTTAAGTTTGAAGAACTATCACTGGCATTCCTTCTCCCACCTACTATATTTTCTTTCACAGGAGGCCAGTGGCCAACAGCAAGTTACAGTAGAGACATCCAGTGATCATTCTCCATATACTTATCAGCAGAACAAGTAATTTTGAGGTAAAGTTATGTTTCTTTGAACATAAATTACGAAAGAAACCCTGCATACAAATTCCTTATTAGAACAAATATTTTTTTAAAGCTAGAAAACACTACTAATTTTTTTTGTGTGTGGGTTTTCAGGCTATGTGGCCATGTCACATAGGCCAAAAAACCCACAAAAAATTATGGATGCTGGCCATGAAAGCCTTTGACTTAACTACTCATTGTTATCTCAAGCCAATTTTTTAAAATAATAATGATGATGATGTAACAAACTAAGGAAATGCATATTCAGTGCATGGGTATTCTATTTGATATATTGACTTATTTTCTGTAACTTTCTTATTCAAATTCCCTACTACAGTATCTGAATGGGGGGAAGGAGGGGAACAGAGTTTTTCACTTTCATTAATCATAACACTGTATGTGTACTGTAGCAAATTTTCATTAGGATATTGTACCAGGATATCTATAATTTTCATTAACTTGTCTCCATACGTTTGTAAGATAGCCATTTTAAGAAGTGGTTTAAACAATTCCCTTGGAATTTTTAAGTTGCTTTACAGTAACATTTCAAATATAAATCCATTATCATTTATGTTTTAAACTCCATAACATACCTCATTTGTGTTTGAAAATGGCATCAGTATTTTCATGCAGTGATGAGAAAGAGAAGCCCAGTGGTGCTTCCAAATGAAAAAATAGTAACTTTGGTTTCTCTGTTAAAAATTGTGATCAAATGCCACAGTTATGGAATGTTCTCCCTTTAGAGGCCCAGTTGGTGCCTACATTGCTGTCCTTTTGGCACCTAGTTAAAAAAAAAAGTTGTTTAAAAAAGCCTTTGGGGCCTAAATGGTTCTGCTCAAATCCTTGTATGTACTGTATATGGATTTCAATAGTATTAAAGTAGTTAATTGGTTTTAATCTGCCTTCTTTTAACTTTTAAAATATATGCATTAGCCTTCTAAAATCTCTTTTGCTTTAAATTGATCTCATTATTTTATTGCACACTGCCTTGAGATGTTTAGGGGGCAGGTTATAAATAGTTTGTTAAATAAAATAAATACTTTCAGGCTCTAAAGGGAGAGTCTAGCTGCAGCACATGCCAGTAAATTGATCAGAAAATGCATCCTCTACTTTTAATTTCTAGGTTTACAGCTGAATAAAATCATACTAAAGTCAGGCTACAAAGGCTCTGTGTTAGGATAAAGGCAAATGGAATTGAACTGTATTTGTTTTATTCTCTTTTTCAGTTATGCGGTGTTGACCTTGCCTAGAGAAGGATGCAAAGGCTGAAACAATCATGGATTTTACTGATCAATTGTGCTTTAGAAATTATTGACAGTTTTGCACAGGTTCTTGAAAACGTTATTTATAATGAAATCAACTGAAACTATTTTTGCTATAAGTTCTATAATAAGGTGCATAAAGAAAAAGAAAAAAAAATCCTTAAATTCATCCTAGTAGCTCTTCCCCTCCCCCTGAACAGGTTTATTTTAGTAAGAAATTTTTTATCAAGTATTATGTCGCAAAAAAAGAAAAAGAAAAAAGAAAAAAAATCTGACCATGCACAGATTGCAAAAGAGACATGTTCACGTGCATGACAGACTTCGTCTCTTGGGTTTTTTATTTTGTTTTAATTTTTGTTTTAATTGTTTAAGATTTATTTTTTTGAAATTTAAACTAGTAAACATCCACGCCAATGCTCTGTGCTTGCTGTGTGAGTGTCGCTATAGTGCAGTGTTGCGGTTGTTGTGTCTGTTTCCATTGACTTTTTTTGTTTTCTTTTCTTTTAAGGTAGTGTGAAGTGTCTTATCCTTTTTCTATCAATTCCAATTTGCCTTAACTCTTTTAATGCTGTAGCTGTTTCAGTACGTAGTCCAAACTAATGGTGTAGAATGCTTTTGACCAAATGAGCTGGTCTATTATGCCTTGTAAAACAGCAGGATAGGGCTTATAAGAGGTAGTCAATTTAAAATTGCTGAAAAATCTGGCTTTTAAAAAATGTGTAGTAGGTGTTTTTAATGATTTTGTTTTTCCTCACATAATAATGTAAGGTTGTGAAATGCAAGACTGTGGGGTGGGGGGAGGAGGGCAGGGAAATGTTTTGTGTGAAACACATTTTTCTGACTGGGGAAATTTTAATAGGATAAATTGTTTGTAAGGCCTTATGCCGAATTAGTTTTCCTCTGCTAGTTAGGAACTCTGCTGTATGATGCAATGTAAAAAAAGAAAAGAAAAACTTTTTGCCTTTTCCAGAAGCTAATTGTTGTTCTAGTTTTAGGGTGTGGGGAATTTGGGGGAGGGGGGAAATCTGCAGAATGTTTCTGTCCTTCCTTTCTAGTAATGAATAGTGTTTTAGAATGATGCTGTACTGAGACCTAGCAGATAGAAGCATTTGCTTTTACAGCAAAGGCAAAAGCTGAAAGACTTTTTTTTTTCAAAACATAAGCTGAGATGTAAGTAGAAAACCTACTAGATTGGGTACTAGCTCTCTATATTAGGTAAATAAAGACTTGGCACTTTTTAAAGGTAACTTTACCAAAGAACAAAGAGCCAGTAACCAATAATTCTGAATTGTCTCAGCAGTTACGTCTTCTGTAATCTTTATTATTGTTGTTATTATTATTATTTTGCCGGACCAGTTTGCGGTTAGAAGAATGTGCCTTTTTTTGTACATTTGCATTTAGGTTTTATAATTTTTAATTGATGTATGGACACAAACAAAAAAAAAGCATGAAGGAAGACTTGGATCCAAGCAGTGCCACGCTTTACATCATCACTACAAGTGTTAAGTGTAAAGAAGAAGAAAAAACAATTTTGAAACTATGAAATTCCTGATTTCACAAATACACTGTTATTTGTACTTTTTACATATTAGAGAAACTCACTGCTATTAAAGTTTGTTTTATTATGATTGCATATGTATTAAATCAAATGGTAAATTAAGTTGTCTTCCAAAACTGTGTACTTGTCTGGTCAGCTGTGTATGATCAGTTATCTACCTCAAGGCTTATTTCCTTTTGTAATGGGACAGGTTGCTGGCCCTCCCTGTTACCACAGACCAAATCATCCTAGCTCAGGAGCTAGGCCTAAGCAATTCTTTCTTTTCACTTTTTTTTAGTTTTTAAATTTTATGTATTCAAGTACAGATGTCAGTGACATTTCATAGTTTCAAAAGTCAATGCTGCTCTGAGAAGTGTAGATTCTAGTAAATTACATAGTCATGAGAAATGTGTTTTGTTTCTTTTTGTTACTTTGTTTTTTAAAGAAAAAAAGTTGTGGTATTATTGGTTCTATGCTCCCTGGAATTGACTGCTTTGTCAAAGTTCAGACTTCTTGCAACTCATTCCCTATAACTGGTGTGTTTCCATATCCAGAGAAGAAAGAGAGAAAGGTGTTATTTGCTACTTGATGTTTTCATTCAATTAGGTAAACTTTGGGTTAGAGGAAGGGAATTGATGCTGCTAGAAAAGTCTGAACTAAGTGCCATACTCATTATCTGGGTAAGATTTGCAAAATGTAACCTCTGTACATAAAGAAATAATCAGTTACTTAAACATCACATAGTAGACAGCCATTAAATTATAAAAAAAAATAATTTATGAAGAAAGACCTTTTGTACAGATTGAAAAAAAAAGATTTTCATAGAGATATCTATATGATCAAGAGAGTTAATTTTTTATTTTTGTTTTACTAGTGCCACAGACTTGCCAGTGGTAACTTATTTGTCCGGTTCAAGATAACTCTGTCATTTTGTTTCCTAGGACTTGTTGTTAAATGCCAAAAGACATTTTTGAACTGTAAATTTGATTAGATTGTTAGCTTTTTTCTGTTTTATTTCTTTTGAAAACTTTTGAATAAAAAAGATCAAAAAATGAAACTTGATTCTTTCTCCTGTTTCCTCCCCCCCCCCCCCACACACACACACAGTTGGTAGAATGAGGTGGCATATAGATAAATTTTAACGTTCTCAAAGGCTCTGCAAATATTGTAAGCCGCTCTGGTAGCCTTTGGGGATGAAGAGCGGGGTATAAATAAATAAAGTTCTTGTGCTTTACTGATATTAGCATTCTCAAAACTGCACTATGTTCCTTTCAAGGGAAATAAACACTTGGGTGTAACAGAAGAAAATGACCTGATGACATAACTGAAACAAGCAGTGTGTGTGTTCCTTAAGCATCCAGTCATGCCCCACCAGTATCTCAGAGAAGTGGCCTGAACTTAGGTGGTCTCCAGAATCAGAACAGACTGTTCACTCTTTATATTTTAATGCTAGTGAAAGAAAATGCTGTCAAGGATGCTGGGGAGCTCTTTTACCATTTCCTGATTACTGCAACTACATCCATTGTCTTCAGTACACTCGGGAGGAACTGGCCAGCCTGCTTCTTCCTTAACTGGCTCATTAGTGATCTGATTTTTGCATGATGTTTAGGGGTCATCTTGTGCTGGGTGCGTATTTGGCTTGCTCGGGCAGACAGTCCAGACATGAATTCTCCAGGCAAATGGAGAGTGCACTTCAGAAAGCAAGCCTTGGCTTGCACCATCTGCTTGTGAGCTATAAAGTGGAAGAGAAAAAGTATATTTAATTTTCAGAAAGGAAAACAAGACAGATAAATATATCTTTCTGGTATTGTTTCTATCCTATGGGTATGCAAAGGGCAGGTATGGGTGGCTCAAGAGCTCTTCTCTGTTCTTTACAGCAATCTACTTAATGGAGGGCAAGAGTAGAGTGCATGTTCCTTGATACCTACAGCTGCATGCCTGGGTATAATGGCTGCATGTAACTTGAGATTTGTTACATATTAAAGTATTAGCAAACATTTGGGAAAACCTAGCCAGACTGAGGGCACTACACTTTTACCTCTCCCCCGCTGCATTCTTTTCTCAGGCTCCAATTCCAAGACATTGCAGTGGCAAACTGCTTTCTAAGAAATTCGTTGCTAAGTGTAGCAGACTCAAATCAATTCCTGCAGCAATAAAGCCTAGCTGGCCTCTTAGGACTGCATTTCCTTCAGCATCACTGCATTATGACTTTAAAAACCAAACCTTTACTCCTGGATATTATGAGTACCAGTAGATCACAATAAGAAAGGGATCTCTATAGTTATTCTTCTGGTTGTTTAGGGAGGGGTATTTATTTTTGTTTTACAATAAATTCTGTCCTAACTTGCTCAGATATTGCAAATATTTGAAGTGAGCTATAGGGTAAATACATCTAGAGAAAGTTCAGTGGATGTTTTTTATAGATTTATTTTTCCTCTATTCAAAACATCTGGTAAACATAGTGCTGTACTAATTTGTTGTTGTGTGCCTTCAAATCTTTCCTACTTACGACGACCCTAAGGTAAAACTATCATGTGGTTTTCTTGGCAAGTTGCTTCGGAAGGGTTTGCCATTGCCATCCTCTGAGGCTGAGAGAGTGTGCCTTCCCCAAGGTCAGCTAGTGAGTTTACATGGACAAGCAAGGATTTGAACCCTGGTCTCCAGAGTCCTAGCCCAACTCTCAAACCATTATGCCAGAACTATATACACTTTTTCAAGTTATGGCTCTGCAAAACATCTTGCCCGCCTTTACTCCTGAGTCAAGGAGAACGGCAATAAACAGACAACGTTAGTTAAAAAGACATCAGCTAAAACACATATCAATTTAAAGGAACAAACAAGATGTACACATATTAAAACAATCCACATTTAAAATTAATTTTAACATTCACAAATTAAAAGGACATCTCTCACCAGTGGTAAAGTGGATGTACAGTACTTAGCTCTGATTTGCACTGTTGAGAGCTGCTGTTCCAAAAATCTCAACTCTTTCACAAACGCAACACACCAAGTGTTGTAGATGCTGGCAATGCAACATATTAACATATCGAGTGGGGTTTGGCAACTATGGTGCTCCAGATGTTGATGGAATTGTTGATGGTGCCGCAGCATTGCATTGCTGGCAAGGACTAATAGGAGTTGTAGTCAACATCTGAAGGATCACAATTGCCTGTCTCTGATGTAAATAATTATATTCTATACATATGTGCATGGGAATAGTCATTTGGTTAAATAGGATTTTAACCCAAATAAAAGCAAGTTAGCACTATGCATCTTATTACTTCAACTTCCACTGCCACAACAAGCTTTTAGATACATATTTGTTACACTTTTGAAATATTTTGGGCTTGGACACTGGTATCATTTCATCCAAGTTCACACATCAACATAGCTGGTGCCTAAACTTCATGTTTTCTTGGAAAGTGCCTGAAAAGAAGTGTTTTTAACATATGTGGGATTAGAAATTGTTTTAATATTTCTGTTCCTAGAATCCAAGCTTATAGAAAATATTGAAGTGTGTAACTATTCTCAGCTATCATTTTGCATGGGTTGTTTTCATGTTTTCTTATGCTATATGTTGCATGTTAAAATGCTCTGTATGGTTCTTAGGTCTCAAATTGCTAAGAAATAATCACCCATGGTTTGTATGATCCCGATTGAACTATCATCTTTTCCATTCCATTTGACAGAATGGAATGAAATCTTTCTCCCAAAGATTCATATGATTTGTTCTGTAATGTCATAATGACTTCAGGACAACATCTTCCTCTTTTTTTCCAACTGTACAACAAGAGTAGAGCATTGATGGTTTTCCAGATGATGTTTGACTACAACACCCATCACTTTGAGCATTGGATCTGCTAGCAATGGCTGCTGGGAGCTATAGTTTCTGGATAGATACAGTACTCCTCATTCCATTTATACAACTCTTCAGTGTTTCAAAAGAATACACGATGCACTTCCATCTAAAGAAGAATGTCACGCAGCAGGTCCCTTTGCTATTTGTTCACTGTATGCCTTTTGGTGGATGTCAATAGTACATTCAGGGGAAGCGTTTCCCTGTTAATATGTAATGGATATATCCTGGTGACCATTTGGCAAGCACAGTCATTTGGCAGATGTTCATAAATGCTGTCTTTCTGTCTACAGAAATACATATCTCCAACATTTTGGAGAACACCGAACAGAATGCCATAGATTAATAGTATATTCATCCTCTGGATTTCTCCCCCTAAACCATTATTAAGTAAATATAATTTTGTGCATGCTCAGAGGCTATGTCATCTTCCGGTATTAATATGGTCCAAGACTTGTGGTGTCACTGAAAAAGCTGATTCAAACGCAAAAAAAATCTTTGAAGGCAGTATTACAAAACAAAAGAGATTTTTTGGTGGGAGGATACTTGTGTGACTTCAAGTCATTTCTGACTTGTGGCTGAGACTGTGTGACTCATCCAAGATCTCCTAGTGGGTTTCCATGGCCAAGCAAACCCTGATCTCTAGACTCTTAGTCCAACGCGCAAACCACTACATACTACCTTGGCTTAAAAGGGTGTGTGGAAAAGAAGCTTCTCATCTGTTCCAGTTAATTCCCTTCCTGAAAATATTTCTCTAATGAAATAATACTGGAGTTTATCTCTGGGAAAAACAGTTCAGTACAAAAAAAGTACACAACCCAGCCTGTATTTCGGCCAACGATTCTCATTGATTCCAGATGGCCATCACATGACCATAAATATGAGGCTGAGTTGGGCAGAGCAAACGAGGGGGAATGTGTTCTCAGAAGGTCCTTTTCACCCTCAGGGCTTCATGTCCCATAAGGATCTTTATTTTAGTAGCAGTGCAGAATTTTCCTCTTAGCTATTTTGAGAAAAGAGAGGGGCCTCTCTTTCTTTACCAGCAGGAAAATTGGCTTGAAAAGGCTTGCTGCTCATCAGCCACTAGAGGGCAACTTCATTTTATTAATATGCAACAGTTTGCCACTACAGTATTACAGTAAATATATGTCCGAAATACAGGTTTAGCCTGTCATTATAGGGGGAGAGATAGAATTTTTCCATTGTCTCTAGAAACATGAGTCACTCATCTAAATTGAAAAGGAAAAGGTTGTCTTGTATCCTTAAGACAGAATAGGACTAAAGTGTTGAAACTACCTAGCGAATGTGGAGCTTTTATATTTGCTTTCCTGTTTTTTCATTGATTTTTGATGTTGAAACAGAGCCAAGAATCCAGGTGCACGATTGTTTCTTGCTTCATAAAAATAAACAAATGTCTGTGTAACATGAGGGAAATACCAAATATACATGCAGAACACAATATTAAGATTCATACTGCACAATTATTGCCTTTTTAATATCACTGTAATTTTCATGGCTGTATCCCATGGGATCCTGGGGTTTGTAGTTTGGTAAGACAGAACCACTAAATGCCTCCTGATACTACAAACCTCATAGGATCCATTCTATAGGATGGATCAGTGGCAGTTTAAAGTTGTATCAAATTGTTGTACTTTTTTGTAGTGTGAAAGGGGTGAATTTTCCTCCATCTTCCTAAAAGAATTTTAGTTTCTAAGATGTATTTATCTCCTCGAAATTGTTTCTACACCAGCTGATCAAGGCCATCACTCTTAAATTCCACTCTAAAGACAGTTCCATCCATTATATCCATTCATAAGGCTCACAAGAATACATCAACATCATTCCAATGCTACTTTTATACGGTTAAAAAAAGGATTTTTTTCCATGCAACCTCGATACAGTACTTCAAAAATGCAATACAGTACTTCAAAGATGAAAAATGCAATCATTTAAAACAAAGGTAATATAGTAGGTTTCTAAAAGTTATGCTATCTTTAGGCACTTTTGCCATTGTCTGACTCTTCTACAGCTTTACAATTATTCCTATAGCTATAGCTATAACAAAAAAAAATACTGTTAAACCATCCAGGTGACTATGATGCACTGATGTGGCATATATGATGTACTGCTGCTGCATATATGAAATGAAATTATCACCATGACATGACATGAAATACAAAGCCAGTTTTACAGATGCATACACAGAAATTGTGCATAATCTAACCCAATGCAATTACAGTCATTCCACAAGCCATCAGTTTCCAGGAAAGAAAGAAAGAACTGTAGTCAACAACCCAAATATACTAATGGATCAATGGGGAAAAATGGCAAGTTTATATAAATTTATATGGAGAAATAGTTTTGCTAGTGGAGGGGCTCACCTTTCAGAATTATTCTTGCAGACCTCTGATGAAATCAGATCATCACCAGGTGTTTATCTATTGCTAGAACACATATGAGTTTGTTCATTTCTTGTTCTCAAACTGAGGGCCATTCTACTAATGACATATAAAGCTGGATTAGTACTTGATCTGTTAAAACTGCTATCCACATTATTTACAAAAACATTACTAAAGTAAGTACACTAAGGCTGCATCCACTCTACAGAAGTAATCTGGTTTGACACCACTTTAACTGCCATGAAATTCTGGGAATAGTAGTTTGTTAAATAATTAATAATAATAATAATAATAATAATAATTTATTTATACCTCACTTTTTGTGAGAACAATCAAAGCAGTTTACATAGTTAAAAATACAATACAAATATACACCATGTCCCCCCATTAAACAGTAGTACAATTAAAATTCCAAAATTAGTTAAAATTACAATAGTGTCATCTGACAATTAGTGATGGGCAAAGTTATTGTGACCAAGGTTGCACCAATACAGGTAGTTTGGGGTTCTTATGTGGCTGGGGGCTGTTCTGGGAAGGCCTGCCAGAAGAGATCCATCTTAACAGCTTTCTTGTAGCTGTCTAGGTTGGATATTAGACAGATCTCATCTGGCAGGCCATTCCATAGAGTGGGAGCAACCACAGAAAAAGTCCTCTGGGAGGTTGTGACTAATCTAGTCCTCACTGGTTGCAATAAATTCCTCCCAAAGGGTCTGAATGTACGGGGTGGATTATATGAAGACAGAAGATTGGACCTAAGCCATGTAGGGCTTTAAAGGTGATAACCAACACCTTGTACTGTTCCCGGAAACTAATAGGCAGCTAGTGGAGTGACTTCAATATTGGTGTAAACTGCATCCCAAAAGCTCTTTTTTTTTCAATTCCCCAAAACATTTTTACAATCTTTCAAGGCTTCTTCTATAGTACTCAAACGATCTGGCATAAAGACAGATAATAAATGGCATCTATAAATAAACTCAGCAAAAATTGCACCAAACAGGAGATAAGTTGGAGTAAGTTAAAATAAAACAAATAAATGGCATGGAAAAAAAACCACATTAAAACAGCTAGGCAAATTAAGAGCTCTTTTAAAATACCAGATAAGACCTCATTAGAAGATAAAAACACTGGAGCTGTTTAGATGACACCCATCATGCCAAGACTATTTTTGTTCTTCCTACTTCACCTTGTAGTATACTTCTAATTGAGACTGTAAGGCCCTGTATCTGGAGTTTTAAAAAATAAGACACTCTGTCTGTATCCATGCACAAAAATGTGAGTTTCTTTGGCTGTCCTGAGAAACAACACTGTAAATAAATGTCTCATTTTTATCAGTTACTTCCTCACTACATATTACTCCCTCACTACATAGAATCATAGAATCATAGAGTTGGAAGAGACCACAAGGGCCATCCAGTCCAACCCCCCTGCCATGCAGGAACTCTCCATCAAAGCATCTCCGACAGACGGCCATCCAGCTTCTGCTTAAAGACCTCCAAAGAAGGAGTCTCCACCACCCTCCGAGGGAGTGTGTTCCACTGTGGAACAGCCCTTACTGTCAGGAAGTTCCTCCTAATGTTGAGGTGGAATCTCTTTTCCTGAAATTTGTATCCATTGTTCCGCGTTCTAGTCTCTGCAGCAGCAGAAAACAAGCTTGCTCCCTCCTCAATATGACATCCCTTCAAATATTTGAACAGGGCTATCATATCACCTCTTAGCCTTCTCTTCTCCAGGCTAAACATCCCCAGCTCCCTAAGTCGTTCCTCATAGGGCATGGTTTCTAGACCCTTCACCATTTTCGTTGCCCTCCTTTGAACATGCTCCAGTTTCTCTACATCTTTTTTGAATTGTGGTGCACAGAACTGGACACAGTATTCCAGGTGGGGCCTGACCAAAGCAGAATAGAGTGGCACTATTACTTCCCTTGATCTAGACACTATACTTCTATTGATGCAGCCTAAAATTGCATTGGCCTTTTTAGCTGCCACATTGCACTGTTGACTCATGTTCAGCTTATGGTCTACTTGGACTCCTAGATCCCTTTCACATGTGGTCTCATTCAGCCAGGTGTCCCCCATTTTATGTCTGTGCATTTCATTTTTCCTCCCTAAGTGCAGAACCTTACATTTCTCTGCGTTGAATTTCATCTTGTTAGCACAGGCCCAGCTTTCTAGTCTATTCAGGTCATTTTGAATTTTGATCCTGTCCTCTGGGGTATTAGCTACTCCTCCTAGTTTAGTGTCATCTGCAAATTTGATAAGTATGCCCCGAATTCTGTCATCCAAATCATTAATAAAGATGTGGAATAGCACTGGGCCCAGGACAGAGCCCTGTGGGACCCCACTAGTCACTTCTCTCCAGGATGAAAAGGAGCCATTGTTGAGCACCCTTTGAGTTTGGCCAGTCAACCAATTACAAATCCATGTAACGGTTGCCTTGTCTAGTCCACATTCTACAAGCTTGTTTGCAAGAATGTCATGGGGAACCTTATCAAAGGCCTTATTGAAGTCAAGATATACTATATCCACAGCATTCACTTCATCTACCAAGCTGGTAATTTTATCAAAAAAAAAAGAGAGAGAGAGAGAGCCAGAGAGAGAGAGAGCCAGAGAGAGATCAGATTTGTCTGGCATGACTTGTTTCTCTGAAACCCATGTTGACTTTTTGTGATTATGGCATTCCCTGCTAAATGTTCACAGACTCTCCTTTTAATGATCTGCTCCAGAATCTTTCCTGGAATTGATGTCAGACTAACTGGATGATAATTGTTGGGATCCTCTTTTTTTCCCTTTTTGAAGATGGGGACAACGTTTGCCCTCCTCCAGTCTGCTGGGACTTCTCCTGTTCTCCAGGAGTTCTCAAAGATTATTGCCAATGGCTCTGATATTACATTTGCCAGTTCTTTTAATACCCTTGGATGTAGTTCATCTGGTCCTGGAGACTTGTATTCATTTAGATTAACCAGGTATTCCTGTACTATCTCTTTACTTATTCTGTGCTGAAATTCCTCTATTCTGTCTTCTGCTCCATTATCCTCAGCTTGAGCACCCTTTGACTTTTCTGAGAAGACTGAAGCAAAGAAGGTGTTGAGTAATTCTGCCTTTTCTCTGTCCCCTGTTAGCATTTTGCCATTTTCTGCACGCAGTGGCCCAACCGTTTCCTTCGTCTTCCTTTTGCTGCAGACATATCCAAAAAAGCCCTTTTTATTGTTCTTAACCTCTCTAGCAAGCCTGAGTTCATTCTGCGTTTTAGCTTTTCTGACTTTACCCCTACAAGTGCTTGCTATTTGTTTGAATTCCTCTTTGGTGATTTCCCAATTTTTTCATTTCTTATACATGTTCCGTTTAAAACTTAGCTCAGTTGAAAGTTCCTTAGTCATCCATACTGGCTTCTTGAGACAGCTTCCATTTTTCTTCCTCACTGGAACTGTTTGAAATTGCGCCTTCAGTATCTCCTTTTTGAGAAACTTCCATCCGTCTTGAACTCCTTTCTCTTTTAGTATTCCTCACCATGAGATCACGCTCAGTATTTCTCTAAGTTTATTGAAATCAGCTTTCCTAAAGTCTAGAGTGTGTGTCTGACTATGCCTAGCTTCTCCTTTCCACTGTAAAATAAACTCCAGGAGAACATGGTCATTTCCACCTAAGGATCCCACCACTTGCACCCCAGCAACTAGGTCTTCCCTGTTGGTTAAGATAAGATCTAAAATGGCTCATCCCCTTGTTGCCTCTTCCACCTTTTGGACAATGAAATGGTCTTCCAGGCAAGTGAGGAATTTGCTAAACCTTGAGGATTTGGCTGAGTTTGACTTCCAGCAAATATCAGGATAGTTGAAGTCACCCATCACTACTACATCTCTCTTTTCTGAGTATGTGATTATCTGTTCTAGAAAGGCATCATCCAATTCCTCTGCCTGAGTCGGGGGTCTGTAGTAGACTCCCACAGTAACATCCCTGTTATTTCCCTCTCCTTTAATTTTTATCCAGATGCTCTCCACCTGGCTTCCAGTATTGATTTCCTGCATCTCTTCACTGGTGTAAATATCCCTGACATATAATGCTATTCCTCCTCCTTTCCTGCTTGGCCTGTTTCTCTTAAAAAGGTTATACCCCTCTATTTCCACATTCCAATCATGAGACTCATCCCACCAGGTTTCAGTGATGCCTATTATATCATATTTCCCTTGTTGTGCTAGGAGTTTAAGTTCATCCTGCTTATTTCCTATACTCTGTGCATTAGGTTTTTTTGTTTTTGTTTTTTGTTTTATTTTTTGCCTCCTACTGTTGGGTCCTTGCACTGTTTGCCTTGTTCCCTCTATGCCACTTTGACTATTCTCTCCAGCCCTTTTGCCTTCCAGAATGCTGTCTCCCTTCCCCACATAACTCAGTTTAAACATGTTACTCCCTAACACAAAGTGATGGAAAGGAATGGCATTTTCACTCAAATATGCTGGCAATGCTAGACATTATTCCTAATTCCAGTTGGCACTTAACTAGTGCTTGAATTATCAATTTTTTACTACTATTTTTTACTTAATTCTATTTTAAGAGGTGGGTGGCTGGGGATGGGATTCTTGGGACATTTTAACTGTAATTGTTTTTAATCTGTTGTACCCCACCCCGATTGTTTCAACAGAGGGGCGGGTAAGAAATAAAAATTATTATTATTATTATTATTACAACACCCAGAATTCCCCTGCCAGCTAGTATTGGCTAGTAATTTTTCTAAACTCTGTGAGTGGGCTGTAGTAGGATTCCTTACCTTGCCTCCATTTCTAAAGTCACATGTATTAGGTTTGTGTGCACACAGAAAGAGTCAAAGGTTCCTTTCATGCTACACAACTATAGCACAAGCAATTTACCCTGACAGCTGCTGAACACTTGTAATTTAGGGAGGAGCATTTATAATTATTAGCCAGAGAGCTCCTTTCCATGATTCCATAGGATACAGCCATGATAATTAAAGTGGAATCATAGTACTATAATTGTGTAATTACAAGGGCCTAAATAGATTGTGTTATATATGAAAATGTATAAGAGAAAAATACTGTATATTCTAATGTATAAGTCTAAAATTTTAGGTCAAAAAATTGACCCCAAAAAACTGTGTCAACTTATCCACGGGTCAATGTAAGTACTGTATCTTAACTCTTATTTAAAGAAGGACCCATCCTCTGGTGAAAAGCAAGAATATAATCTGTCCTGGAAACACTGACCCCCTTTACTCTCTCATCCATACAGTCTTAAGAATAAGCACAAAGAGTTATGTCTGATGGACTTTTGGAAGTTATTCAACATTGTTTTGCTTTGCTTCATCCTTTAGATCCTTTCCTATATGCCCCTAAATTTTACTCTCGACTTATCCACGGGTCATAGCAAAACCCATAATTTTGCCCCCAAAACTTGCCCTCAACTTATACATGAGGTCAACTTATAGTCGAGTATATACGGTACTTATCTGGTATATCGCTCTCTATGCTCTATGGGAAGTTAAAAATTCTAAAATCTCCAATCATAGGTCTCCTTGTGTGCACAATACTCAGCTGTACTACTGTTCCTGTTCCTGGGGCCATCCACACAAAAGAATAACAGCACTATCATCTGCTGGGATTGGCAGATGAAGGAGAAGGCCTTTAGAAATCTCAGCCAGAAAGTTTTCTTCTGGTACCTTTGACCAGGATGATCAGAGGTCCTCCTTTTCCAGGACATGGACCACATTGCAACCTTCTGTCCAGGAGGAATTTCAATATGTCCTCCATTTTCAGCATAACTAAGAAGAATCAATTTACATTTATATTAGCTTTTGGGGGGGGGTATTTTGTAGCGTCTTCCATTTTCCTTGAATATCCAACCTTTTGCAGTGCCTTGTCCTCCTCTGTGGTTTGGACCTCTGGCCACCCTGCCTCTGACCAAACTACAAAACCCATGATTCCACCATATGGAATGATAGGGCTATAAGTGGGTATTGTGAATGGGCTCCTGATCAAAAGTAGGTACACTGGCTCAGCCCTCCTCATGATCAGCCTGCTCTGAAGCCTGACACAAGGGGAATTTACACTTTACTTACACACACACACACCTTTATACCAAACATGGAGCAGTATTGGTTATAATGCATTAGTAATGAATTATGAATCCAAGCACCATGAAAAACTGTTACACAGACCATTACATACATTAAAAGACTGTAATTTTCATTTGTTTGTTTTACAATCATCATTAGAAATTTATTTTAAAAAAATTGGTAACAGTTTTTTTAAATATTCCAAATTCTTTAATCTGTTTTTTCTTACCATCAGTTAAATGTCACCCCCTTCAAAAAATTTTAATGGTTCTCTGGTCTGTCATCTTATGTAGAATGTTAATTGCTTGGTCTTGCCTCATTTGGTGACTTTGAAGCCAAATGGATGAATTAGTGTGGTGGGAATAACTGTATTTAATGTGCCACCAGTGGTTAAGAATGTACTATTTCCCCTGACATGTGCATTTTTGTGAGCAATTTAAGCTGAGTTAATTTAAGTTAATTTTAAAATTCAAAGTAGTAAGCAAAGAGAAGGATAACTGTTTTCCCATCTGTACATCACTCTGGCAGGTGTGAAACAGGCCACCACTGAAATATGCAAATCAAGTGGAATTCTCCTCTATCTCTGTCAGTGCTGATAACAAAAATAGTGTTAGTTATATCATGGTTCCAATAATTATCCAGATATCAGATCAACAATGTAGAGCTTGGGAATGTCTCTTTTTTGGAGTACAGCTCCAATATCCTACACTGGTTCATAATCCCAGGAAATGTAGTCCAAAACACCTACAGTGACTGTGCTAGGATCTACACTTGTGTAATCAGTGCTTCACTTGTCCAGAGCAGGGATCCACTCTGCCATTTCTGTTATTTTCTATTTTCTGGATTTCTGAAGATGAAGCAGCTCAAGACCCAATACCCATATAGTGACAACACCACCAAAAATTGCACAGAATATTCTGAAAGAATGCTGATGCCCAGATTGGCAGCACAAAATGAGCAACACCATCCTGAGTTTGTTCTGGAGTTCCCCAAGTGCAAGGAAGGACTGTTAGTCATAGCAGTTTCACAGAAATGGGTTTATCTGCAGACTGTTGGAAACTCATCCAGTAGGAATTTTACAATCAATATTATAACAAAAGCTATCCTTCTATACTTGTCTGCAAAATACAAGTAATCTCTTTTCCCAGGTCAATTCAAATCAGTGACTTTTGGTCCAAAGTATACATGTGCATCACCAACAGGCGTCTCTTATGCCCATCCTAACATTCTTTGTTTACTATGAGTTTGAATGTATTCGACTAACACAAAGATTGCCGTGCTTACTCCCACTCATCTCCTGCGTAAGCAATATATTGGCATAGCTTTGCCATTTGTCAGCCAGCAGTCTGTGAACACATTTGCTCCTCAATCTAATTTTAACCTTTTCTCACATAAGCACTTGTAAATCAACCAGGCATTCTGTCATTCACTAGTCCTTGGGCTTCATGTTGGCGTCTTTATTTTTAATTTCAATTTAAAAAAAAAAAATAACGTGCACCCTGTGTAGCTGGCAGAAAGGAAATTAAATAGAATCTCTTAGACTTCTAGACTGCTAATACAAGAATGCAGGGAATTTGCACCACGGATAAATGATACATCTAGCAAAAAAAATATATCCACCACCCAGTGGATAATGGATATAATGAATGCATTTCGGCACTTTCCAAAATGAAAGTCCTGCCCTCTCGGAAAGGTAAGTACTTTTATAAAGCGCACTGCTAACAAATTCTCAGCGCAGATGCCTACGTGTTCTTCTTATTGCTAGAATTTTTTCCCTGTAGGTCACTTGGAATAAATCCATCAATGTATTTATAAATAACCCCATTTCAGTTTATTTTAGTCCAGAGAACATTCTTGGCGTAACTGAAGTGAAAAGAAAGATTGGCCCATTTACCTCAGCAGAACCAAAGTCAGTGCTAACAAGTTTTTCTTCATGTGAACTATGAATGCCACTTTCCCAAGCATATTACAGTTAAAGATCTCTGGATCTGCATTTGGCTCCTGTGAATGGAAACCTTTAGATGCTTGTGCTACCAAATAGCAATAGGATGGTGAATTCAAAGCTTTAAAGAAGGTGAGGTGCTATTTGGCAGTGTCTTCAGTCTTTGATTTCATTTACCCAGTCTGACTTGTTTTTCAGTATCAGTACAACTTCTGATCTTCATTCTCATTAATGAAGTGTCAAGGGACCTTTTTCATTTTTTAAATTTATTTATAAAACATTTTATATACAAAAAGAATAAAAAAAGCTTCAAGTTACTACATAGTATCAGGAAATATATTGAAGTTTACGGATCAATACTTCCAAAGTCACTTTAAAAACAATTCCCAAACACTATACCCATACATTTCAGTGTTCTTTTTTATCACTTTAATAATAATAATAATTAATAATAATAATAATTTATTTATAACCCGCTCCTCTGTAGAGACAATCGGAGCGGGGTACAACAAGTTAAAAGGAATAAGTTAAAACAATCCCATAATCCACTTCCAAACTTCCCACCCCTTAAAAATAGATTAAACCAGCTATAATTAAAACTAGCAATATTTAAAAACACAAGACATCATCCACTTTCTCTTTTTACTTCCTGTTACCTCGAAGTATATATATATACCCCCAAATCATACAATTTCTTAAATGTTATATTACAAATAAGTTGCTTATAGATTATCGTGTGTGCATTCTTATGTCCTTAACCTGCAATTTTTCAAACTCCTCCCAACATTTGTTGTATCAAAAGTTGCATTGAAATTCCTAGAAATAAAATATGCTTGAACACTTCACTTCCAGTTATTTCAGTGCTTTGTCCCTAACCTGCATTTTTTTCAAACTCCCCCCAACATTTGTTGTGTCAAAAGTTGCACTGAAATTCCTAGAAATAAAGTATGCCTGAACACTTCACTTCCAATTATTTCAATGCTTTTTTTGGGGGGGGAGGGGGGGAGCATGCTGTGATTAAAAAATATTTCAAGTAAGCCTGTATTCTCTTCAGCATATTCATTGTTTGAAAACTGCCTTAAGACTGTATTTGAATAACCAATGCATTCAGTCCTGTTCAATATCTTAAGTTTTCCTTTAACTTCTATCTTTGGAGCCCTCTATAATATGGAAGTATGCAAACTGCAAGTGAAGTAGTTACAATGACTACCTCACCTGCAGGAAACTCCTAAATCTAACTATTAGTCCCAATTAAAGTAGACTAATTGAATCAATGAGAACAAGGAAAGTCAACACTTATGTAAATTCAATTGTTTCAAAGGGTCTGCTCTAATTTGTTTCAAGGAGTATCCTCTATGTGTAACAAACAGATTCAGACCATATATCTAGTGTGATATTTAACCTTTGCCTGAGAAAGGTTACTAAATATTTCAGCCAAGCTTATAATAGTAAATAGCTCAAGCTGTACTTATATGTTCTATTTTTATTCATAGTCAGGGGAGGAATTCTGAAATTTCACCAAGCTGAGTAGCTTCTCTCCTGCTTCACTGATACAAACTGCAGACACATGTTTAATTTCATTCATTTCATTTACTTCATCTGTATGCAGGCTTTCTCCCAGACTGGGACCCAAGGCAGTTCCCAATAGAATCATTTACACAAAGTTAACAATAGAAAATTTTAAACAAATTAAAATCTCCACATTGAATATTCAAATAATTTAAAAGATGTTGTTGTTGTTACTGTTGCATGCCTGCAAGTCATTTCTGACATTCTAAGGCAAACCTATCATGGGGTTTTCTTTGGCTAAGAGTGTGTGACTCTCTCAATGTCACCCTGTTTACACATTAAAAGCCTACTTAAACAAAAAAGTTTACATTCATATGCCATACTCAGAGATGACACATGCTTACATGAGAAACTTATGGTGTTTCCCTCCATAGAGTCCTTTTCCTTGTAGAACATGTGTCAAAATTACAGGATAATCATTGTCGAATATGACCACCCTTGTATCTCTTCTTGCTGTACTCACTATAAGTGCACTCAGCAGATGCAATGACTGCCATGGAAGGGCTTCTGATGGATGGAAACAGCTCAAGTGGTCCACAGACTCAAGGGGAAAAAAAGTCCGCACACACAGCCACACAACTGACAAATTCTGTGCAAAAATATATATTCAACAGGGTCTCTACAAAATATCTTTCCCACTACCACTCACTCATGGAGCCCATTGTGGTCAATTCTTGTTCCCCCTCTTGCCTCCCTCCCTCACACACATAAATATTATCTATGCACATTATCTAACCAAGAGACTGGATGTCCATCTGTAAGTAGTGCTTTGCTTATGTCTTCCTGCATATAGCAGGTTGGACTGGATGGCCTTTATGGTCTCTTCCAACTCTATGATTCTGTGAATTGTAAGGTATCTAAGATATTGAAACAATCATATCTGAGCTTTATGTATAAAGTGATCCATAAATCTAAATAATCAGATATGAATAAACAATGTAATATGTGATTTTTCTTTCTTTTAGTATTATGCACATATTTAAGGCCTATAGGGCTGCTTATACTGGGCACAGTCAATCTGACAATCCTTGGGCTAACATTTACCAAGTTGATATTTAGATTTTTTAAAAATGTCAGCTGATTCAGCTGATCATGGTAGGCCAGGTGCCAGCAATTTATGACTATTAAATTGTGCTTGGACTGCAACTTTGCCAGCATAGCCAATGGTTAGAGATTATGGGAGCTCTACTCTCAACAACACCTGGAAGGTCACAAGTTATTCATCTCTGTGGTAGGCAATATAATTGAAGTGTCTAGCTTTCTGAACTTACTTGGAGAACAGAAATAGGTTTCTCTTTCTTAAATATACACAACTTGCCTGATGTAAACTTACTAGAAAGGCGGATGTCAACAGTTTATACACACGCACATATGCCATTTTTACAAGAATTCCTTATAATGAGGGGAATTTTGTGCTTCCCTTGCCCCTTGGAATGCTGATGACATATATCTAAACCCTAAACTGACTTGAGATATGTGATATGTTACACAGTTATATCAGAACAAACTATGAATCTCAATCATATTTAGGATCATCTTTCTTGGATTTGCAAATCCAGTATCATATGTGGAGTACCTGTCCAGAACTGAAGGCAGGGATAGGGAATGATCTTGTATGAATGCTCAGTTAGGAGCAGTATTAGGAAAGGAAAATAGTTCCCTTGTTTGTGTATTGCTTGTGCTTACCCACTCAGACTTTTCCCTCACAGCAGGGTGTTCAGTCTCAACTCAGGACATCTTTCATTGCCCTGAATGCTTGCTTGTACACTGGTTCTTTTAACATTTTTTTGCAGGGAATGTATTAGAATGTTCCTTTTTAGTATACTAAATAACATACACATATTTGTATTTTGTTATCCTTGTTGGGTATGTGCCATCTCTCAGTTTGGGTGGGACACTGAAGAGAAAGATCATTTGGATTTAAGATTTGTCCTGTGAAACCATAGTCTATAGGCTCATCTAAACTGACCACAATACTCTGGGCTACTCTCAGATTATTCTGCCCCTAGAGGTGCTCCAGATTCACCTTGTTACCTCCACACTCCATAGCGATACCAGGAGGGTGCTACACACATTTATCGCTGGGCCACCCAGCACCTCTGCCACTAGTGCAAGTTGCTCCCTCTGAAGTCAGAAGCGAGGCACCTGGCATCAATCACGTAGCTGGGCACCTTGTTCTGACTTCAGAGGGAACTACTCACCACGGAGTGCTCCAGATTTTGCTGCAAAATCAGGAGCAAAAGGTGAGGGTTTTATACCTATTTCAGGGAGGGATAGGGCAGATTCAGTGTGGAATTGGTCTCACTTTGTGAAGACAGTCTGCTGCACTTGAATCAGGGATTTGCCTATGTCATATAGACAAGTTGCAGTGAAGTCAGGGGGAAATCAGTTTAATTGGCCCATGTAGACATGAGAAGAATAAAAGGAAACAAAGTCTCACATGTTGTGTGATGTTCCAAAAACTTTAATATCTTAAAAAGCCCAACACATTTTGGCCTTGTCACCAACTGGCCTTCTTCAGTGGCTATTACCAGCAATTATGGAGTTTCAGTCTACACTCTCAACAAAGTGGAAGATCTGAATATTAGAAGGAAGGGCCCTTTTATTCTTCTACTGTGAATGCATGCATTCCAGTTTTTTGTTCTATTCCCTGTACACATGCCCCATCTTAGCCTAGCATTCAGTTTCCAAACAAGGGTCAGAATTGACATATGTGGAAACTCAGAAACATAGGAACATAGGAAATTGCCATCTATCAAAGCACAGCTTATGTGTGGATAGGCAACATGGGACATTTCCAGCGCTATGGAGAACGTCTATAAACCCAGGACAACATTATCAAGGGTTACAGGTGTTGTAAACCAAAATACAGACTGTGAGTGGCTCTTAACAATTTTACAGGAGAGCCTGGTCTGGTTTTACCTGGTGATGGAAGAGAATGAATCCAGGTCTTTGCCTGTAAATCGTGTGGTTTGTGACTGAGTATAGATTTTTCTCTAAAAGATTGCCAGGCTGAATCACATCAAGGCTGCATTTAACAACACATTATAAAAAGGTACTTCTAGCCTACAGAAGAGAAGGCAGAGAAATGGTATGAAAGACATTTTTGAATATTAATTAGAAAGGCTTCGGGTAGTAGAAAGAGCAAGCTTGTTTTTTTCTGCTCCAGAAAGTAAGATCCAAACCAATGGATTCAAATTACCAGAAAAGGAGATTCCAACTAAATATTAGGACAAAGTAGTGTTCCATTGTTCAACAGTGGAACACACTATTGTGGAGGATGGTGGACTCTTAATTTGCACCTTTTTAAACTTTGGGTGACCACCTCTCTGGGATGCTTTAGTTGTGGATTCCTGCACTGGTAGGGGTTGCACTAGATAGTCTGCTTCTGTGTGACTGAAAAAGCAAACTCATACACAATGTTCACCTTTGGATCATTTCCACTGTAACCTGTATTTCCACAGCTATTGGTTTGGCCACAGATAATTATTTGTTCAGTCCAGAATGCACTTCTTCACAGAAGGCCAGAAACAGTGCCTCAAGGCCATAACTTAGAAAAATTACTTCTTTGACATGCCCCTGCAGGCTAGGGGATTCTGGTAGTTGTAGTTTTTAAAAACTAACATTGCCAAGCTCTGCTCAAGACATTCCTTGTATAAGAGGAAATCTTGCACTTCACAAGTTTGCTCATACTTGAGACACTGAACAATTTTCATGGTATGCAGTTCAGGGTGGAGGTGTTCTCCAAATATAATGGGAAAGGAGGCAGTTTTAAAACTATTTGGCTTGGATATAGAAATGCACCTAACCCTAATGTTGAAATATTTATTACTTTTGCATTCCAGTTTTCCAAGCCACTTAACCTGAGGATTACAGAAAAAAAGTATCAATTAAACTTTCTGGGATGGTCAAATGAACAGATGATAGATTAACTCCCCTGTCCTGTACTTACCCCAGCAGACAAACACAGAAACACTAGTTGCATCTTATTTTATTTTAACTAGGAACATTTGAGCCTAAAGAAAATATCTTCAATGGAAAGCTTTCTACATAATATATAAGCCTGAATCTTACAGTTGATCCCAATTAATTTATCAAGATCCTCAGAGGCCATGGTGAACTCAGAGCCAATGCACAATTGCCATACATACATACATACATTAATCTGGAGTAGATCCATCAAATGCAAGTGACAACTCACCATTCAACAAGTGGACCTATGCTATTTGAGGCTAACCATTAGGATTCAGACTACAATTTCGTGTATTGTGTATGCATTGATTCCATACAATGCCTAGTATTTCTCTATGTCTTTGACATGTAACATCTTCAGTTTTCATGACCCAGGCAAAAAACAACACAAAGCAATTTTGATTAACATTTCTCATGAACAAATTATAAATGACACAATCCAGCAAAAGGTAAACATCTAAACCTGATTTATTTTCATGGAAGAGATATAAGCTCATCCTTAACCATAGCCTCACTTATGTTAAAATTGCCTTGTACTCTGTTCTGAAGCTCAAGTCTCCACCTAGGAAAAACTGAAATCCTAATTTGGCTTTCTGAGAAGTGGCCCTTGTCATCACTTCCCCACCTCCTGACACACAAAAGAAGTTACTCAGATGAAGAAGCAGCTGTAGTAACTAAAAATAGCAGCATGGACAAAAACAGAAAGATATTCCCAATATCCGAAACCTCCCACTTCCTCATGATCTAGATGTGCCATTGAAAATCTATGTCCTTTGACCTTGCTTATAGTTAATCCAAATATACGGTCTGTTGGATGCTAATGGGTACACTAAGAAAACTGTATAACTAAAATACAGTCTTGCTTGATGTGGAACCTGGATGGGTCAAGAATACCAGTGGCATTCTGGCAAATGCAATGAAAATGAAACCATCACAGTTCCATGTCCCTGATTTAGCAGCCTTAGCTGACCCAGATTCAAGTAATACAACCAATCCTGGCATGATTCCACCAACAAAAATGCAAAAACAAGCTCCAGTTAGTTGTTAGAGTAGATCATGTCTTTTTCTCTTAGTAGTAATTTTAGCAAGTCAGAGAGGAAACAGAAATTTAAGTCATTTCAGCCTTCAGGAATTAATGTAGGCTTTTTCCTATAAAGCTTAACAAATCCCAGTTTCATGTATTCCACATTGTAATTCTTCTCTAGGTCCTGCAGCAACCAAACACCTCTTCACAACTTTTGGAAGGGGAAAGAGTGGTTCCCACTTTCAAGAGATTACTACATGAAGCTTTTAAACCACATTTACACACAGGAAATAAAAACAGATTTCACAAAATTTATTGCACAACAACATCTCCTTAGCTGCTGTGCATCGGAAGCATGGTTAGAGCATCTCTTTTCATTGATGGGGAAACCTGTCAATGAACTTGCAACCATGCAATCCTCAGGTGTGAAATGTCACTGGTGGGGCAGTTGCAATATTGGCAGTCACATGGTGTCAATGTCTCATCTTTTTCCCCCTCCCCCATTTACCTTGCTATTCCCGAGTAGGCTGATTCCCTGGGTATTTTTTTTTCTATTTCTTTTCTTTTAAAAAACTTATATTAGCAGAACTCTGAAACTGCATGAAAAAGTGAAAATAATAAAACAGAGAAACTCAAAAGGCATGCCGGCCACAGCATGGGGCAGGGAGGCTGGGTTAAGCAGGAGTGCTGAAGAAAGTGCAAGAGCAGAAACAGCCCCAGTCACACTACTGTAGAGATGTGCAATAATGGCTGCTATCAAACCAATATGTTTCTATTTTTATTAACTAGTGTGATTGACTGCAAGAACAGAGTCCATGTGGCAACATCCTCAGGCAACTTTCCTGACAACAGCTACAGTACTTTCATTATGTTTCTAGCATCAAGTGGGTGACTGAGCGACAACTGAGCTTAACAGCATCTTGTTGCTTATCCTACTGCAGGTTCTTAGATCAGTTTTACATCACTTGCACTGCTTTGGTGATATCCTATGGAACTCTGGACATTGCAGTTTAGTGAGCTTTAAAGAATACAGCTTATCTTTTAGGCTGGACTAATAATAAAAATTATTACTCAGACAAGGAGCAAAAGGCTTAAACTGCATGCAGGCCAATTCAAATACCTTTGTATTGTGAAGATATCTGGATTTCGAAAGCTATATGCTGAGTTCATACTGCATTCTGGGTTCTCCTACAATCACAGTGCAATACCAGGGTCTATTGACTTTTAAAAATATTTTATGTTTTTTAATGTTTTCTTTCTAAAGTTCTGTACTTAGGTAAGATGATCTTTAGTGCTTCAAAGTCAGGGGTTTAGCCATGAGGACGTTGGTGAAGACATTGCTACTGCCAAGTAAGAATTTCCCCGTGAAATTTACCTCCAGTCCCCACATTCCTAGTACTGTATTGCAGAAACTACAATTGAGCATTTAAAAATACAGATTAGGCATCCAAGGAAAAGAGGGAATGTGAACACAGTGTGAACGGTCAAAATGTGAACAGTTTTCAGTGTCTCATTCTCTGCAGTGCTAGAAATTTAGGGAAGGAGAGAACGTTCCTTAGGGGCACAGGATTCTTATTTGAAGTAATGTCCTCATTTTACACCCTTTGAGCTACAACCCTGCTTGAAGTCATGCCCTACATCCAGAAAACCCAAAGCTCAGATATATGGGGTTGGGTTTTAGTTATGCCCCGGTGAGAATCAGATCAGTATCTCTTACTTTCTTTTTATTACTTCATGTATATGCAAGTACTTGTACATGATTTTAATACAAGGAGAAAATAAGTTTTTGCTTTCAGGAATCAGGCATTGTTATGTTTGTCCTGGCAGTCAGGACAGTTTGTTTGTTTAAAATATTTTTGATTGCCTTTTAGGGCAAAGTCCTCCCAAAGCAGTATAGTAATAAAATTGCCTTTTAAACACCTTTAGGAGACTGCAATCCTATATTCACTTGGGAATATACCTCAAGGAATTCAATAGGCAGCAGACTGGACTGTAAAATTGTCAGTTCCTGGCCTACATTTTTGTTGCAAAGAATACTGAAAATGCCCCTGCAGGTGGTGTAAGCCATACACAGAAAGAAAAAACTAGATCAATACAGGAATGTTGAGGGTGAATATTAACAGACTACAGCAATTTTTAGTTTTGCAAGCACATCTGTGAAAACAGAGAGAAGGGAACCATAGCATCACGAGACATCCAGAGAAATCTGTCAAATAGCCCCAGGATAGTAAAAAAGAAAGACATCTGGATAAACTGTCCAAGGTAATATATAGTATTCACAGGCTCATCACTTCAGAAAACTTAACCAGATGCTCAGTTTTTTTCACCTTTGTGATGTCTTTTTGTTTTCTTTGCACTAACTTTCTCTGGAATTTTGTATATGAGTATGGAGAGGAGAGCAATTGTCTTCAATAATGGTGAAAGAGCTATTATTACATTTACTTCATATTAGTAATACACCTGGATATTTCTTCCCATCAAATTTTTAGATAGCATGATAACTTTGGGTGTGGAAGTCCATATTGCAAAATCTAGAAATATTAACATTTTCCTGCTATAAAAATGCAGTCATGGTTGACTTGATCAGCCCATTCATGAATATTCCAAGCATCCAATATTTAGTTAATTAGTGAGTAGTTAATTTGTATCCCACACCTCTAGTAATAATACACCACTCTAAGCAGCTAATGGTACATGAAATTGTTAACAAAACACTATACAATTACAAAATTCAGTGATACCAGGTTCACTTCATTGGGGATATAAAACATTATAGAAAATTTAAGAAGGAAGTGCCTTCCAAAACAAGAGGTCATTTGCCATATGAAAAAAAGACAACAAAGTGGGTGCCAGCCTATCTTCTTGGGGCAAAGAGTTCTATTGGAACTATAGCTATTGGAAAAGGTCTTTTTCTTGTCCACATCTACCATAGATAAGTACAAAGAAGGAACTCTCCATCAGTTCTTAAGGCTGAGGCAGGTTGATAAGGGAGGAAGAGATTCCTAATTATTTAGAGCTCTAAGCCCCCAAACTTTTGAATTATGTTTCAAAAACCAATTAGCAATTGATAACCACTGCAAGACTACACAGAAGAGGTGAGATGTACGGTAATTGAGGGTACATCAAAATTCTTGCTTTTTATTCTAGGCCAACTACAGTTCCTGATGCCTCGAGTGGTTGTTCTTTTTCCTTTTTCTCCTTATGTCTGCAGTATCTCTTCTCTCTTGTCACAGGTGTTGCAAAAGAAACTGTAGAGATCTAGCAAGCCATCATCTATCTCATTGGAGAGTTACTATAGATATGAAATGTTTATCAACTTATAACAGAAAAAAGGGGTTATATACAAGTTTTTATTATATTACAGTCTGTCCAGCTTTGTAGCTAAGACACTGCCAAAAATATTCAGTGGAAGATAGTAGTAATCATTAAAGAACCAAGCAAACATGTGGCAGGATATTTATCCAGGATACCCATCAGGACAGATCCCATCCCTGCATTGATCATTTGTAATCTGGCAAAGGTTTTTTCACAAAAGTTGTGAATCACTGCTTACAAAGAAATAGCTTATTTCACAATGAAATAATTTTTCCCTCTGTACCAACTTCTCTCGTTTTTCAGCTCTGATTTTCATCAACAGGGAGTACTCTGTGCCGTGTGCCACACAGCTATTTCTTCAGGGCTAGCAGTTTAAATACAATACATTTTCTAGCAGGATAGTGTTGGCCATAGAAGTGAGGGTTCTCCTTATCTGCTTTATTTAGAGCACTCAAGGGGAGCAGATTAAGAGCCAACCAGATTTGTGAGTTGTCTCTGTTTCTAGACTGTCTCTCTCTGTAATGCTGCTAGCAAACTGGTCATTTGAAAGTTATTTTAAAAAACAGATTTTTACAATTAACAACCCTGGTGGTAAGATTTCCCATCTTCGGTGCATATCAGAGACCCTTTCCTACTACACAATTAAACCACTATGATTCCACTTCAACTGCCATGGTTGCATCCTTTGGAATTCTGGGATTTGTAGTTTAGTCAGGCACCAGAGGAGTTTCCTGCCTGAGGATTTCAAAGGCCTCTCCCAAACCGAAAATCCCAGGATTCCATAAGATTGGGCGATGATAGCAAAAGTGGAATCAAAGCACTATAATTGTATAGCATGGTAAGGCCCTATGAGCTCCAGCAAACATCTCACTATCTCATTCCTTCTTAATGCTCAGAGGTGGGATTGTTCTTGCCTGGATAGTCAGTCCCTTATATTATGGCTGGCCAATTCCTTATTCCACAAGAGAGGCCAAAATAAGCTATGGGCTCCGTGCCACTTCCATTCACCAGGTCCATCAGTTTAGTACTTATGTTTTCCCATGATTTAATTGACAAAGGTCCAAAACACACTGTAGAAATAATCCAGTTTGAGACAATTTTACTGCCCTGGCTCAGTGTTAGGGAATCCTGCAAATTGTAGTTTATTAAAGCACCAGAGCTCTCTGACAGAGAAAGCTAAATGTCTCACAAAACTAGAGTTCCCAGAATTCCCCAGCACCAAACCATGGCAGTTAAAGAAGGCTCAAACTGGATTACTTCTGGAGTGTGCTTTGGATCAAAGGAATGGTTCTGCAACAGCCAAGGGAACAACTTAGGAAAAAGAAGACTTGAATTACATATTTTTGTGGAATGATTCATGGATCAGGATAAACATGTATGAATGAATTATGCTTGCTCACTTTATAATCCTTAACTATCGTTTTACAAAACAGGGAGAGATCAAGGAAACCTATATGCATGATATCCTACACTAGGAAGTGTGGCTTACACAAGTCTCTTGCAGAATTCATGCTTCATGCTTGTGCTATCTATTCGATAGCACAAGCATGAAGCATCTCTGGGGGGAAATGCATCCCTCTAATCTTTAACAGCAATTCACTTCCCATTTATTCACCCTGTTTCTAAAAAACTTTTCAGTTCATTAATTTTACCCAACATTCTTTGATCAAAGAAATAATAATAATAATAATAATAATAATAATAAATTTCTAGCCTGCCCCTCTGAACGAGCAATCAGGGCGGGTTACAACAAGGTTAAAAAACAATACAATTAAAATATAGCACTTTGTTATTCTTGTTGTGTACCTTCAAGTCATTTCCAACTTATAGAGATTCTAGGCAAACCTATCATGGAGTTTTCTTAGCAAGATTTGTTCATTGTGGGCTTGTCTTTTCCTCTGAAGCTGAGAGAATGTGACTTGCCCAAAGTGATGGCCAATTCAAATCCTGGTCTCCATTGTCGTAGTCTAATGATCAGACTACTGCACCATGCTGGCTCTCAGCCAAACTTCAATTTTATTGCGGTTAGCTGTGAAGAAATATTAACTTCTCTTCAAGTCTGGTACTTCCAAGAAGCAATTTTACTACTCATGAATCAGAGCATGGAAAAGTTACTTTTCCCCCATCACCCCCAAATCCTCCCAACAAGGCCTCTGTCTGAAGGGTGTAATACAAAGAGGAATGTCTTCCAAGCTCTGTCCTAAATTCACTAAAAAGCAAAGCTCAACCAAATGTTCAGTAGATTACCCTGCTCTCCAGGACACCAGCTAAAACATTCCAAATACATATATAAAATGCAGTGTTATTAATTTCAGTCTAAGAGATGTGAAAACACCAAGTTTCTCACAGGTCTATTTTTCAAGGAGATGAAATACCATAATTTTAAAAGACCATGAAGGTTGTGGAAAACAGCAAAAATATTGTTTGGGTACTCAGCGAGTTAAAGTAGATAAAGCACTGGCGGTGGTGGGGGGGGGAATAGGGTGTAAAGTTGTACATTTTAGCCATAATTGAACACAGTTAAGAGTAAATCTATTTATTTCCATGTAGTGCTGGATTCAGTCCATTATGTCAGTGTCACTAAAAACAATGAATAACTTTATTTATACTTTTAAAATGCAATCATATGTCAGGTGAAAAGTAAGACCCATTGACTTCAATGACCCATTGACTTATTCTTGCCTAAAGGTGTGCTGCCTATGTTTGGGCTCCAAAAAAATTATTCCCTCTGGAGTTCAAATATTGATAGTAAATCATGACCACATAAAAGATTTTCTGAAAAACAGCAGTCAGTAAGGGCATTAAAAAGACCTTGACAGTCATTTATGTATTTATATAATGATCTCATGTCTGAACCTTCTCTGTGCAAACAAATATACAAAATCGCATTTGACTTCCATAGAAAATGACTCAGATGTCAGTTTGTCTTGTCTGAATATAAATAAAATGAGCACTGGTTATATTTTATCTGTCTTGACGGTTTCAGACATTTGTTTCCTATTAATCAGGTTGAGCATTAACTCTGGTTGACTGACTCTTTTTACAACAGGCAGGATGTTAAGAATGAGTGATTCAACAGCTAGGTTGAGTAGGAAAGCAGTCTAGAAAGCAGCAAGAATGCTTAACCCAGACCACCACCTTCTATAGCTGATGGCATTGAAAATGGTTACAACCCAATGAGGCTATGAATAGGGCTAATGGTGCCAAAATAGTGAAGCAGACCAGTGATGACATTTTGCTGATATCTGAAGAGACAAAAAGTGTTTCCTTTCCTTTTCTTTCCTTTTCTTTCTTTCTTTTGGGCGGGAGGATATGTTTAATCACTCTCTTGGCATCAGCACTGTTTCATCTTCAAATTTTTGAGCAGCAAGAGCTCTTCTCTCCCCCCCCCCTCATTTTTCTCACACAACAGGAGTTAAAGAAATATTATGGATATAGACCAAAATGATGGAATGTATTGTTGTCATTGTGTGCCTTCAAGTCATTTCTGACTTAGGGAACCCTAAGGCAGTCTATCATGTGGTTTAAGTCACTTTTAAACTGCATTGTCTTCAACATTTTAAACTGCATTTCAAACTGTTTTGCTCACTTCAAAATCATCTGTTTTTTTGTAGTTACATTCTGGGGTGAAATTTTTTGAAAGTGGAGAAAGAATTAGAGTACTTATTATTTTGTTTACACACACACACACACACACACACCATGAAAGTCTTGTTCTGGGGTGACATTTTTACACTTTGGGAAACTCAAAATGGCTGCCTTCATTGAAAATGTGGCTGACTCCTTTGCCATTAAGGGAGTTTTGTTGGTTTAGAATATTTCTATCCCACTCTTTAGCCATTATAGGGAGCAGGAATTGAACATCTGTTGAAAAATACACGTATAGACAGGGGAAATTTTATGTGACTTTTTCCTTTTTTCCTTTCCTGACTTTTTGTTAGAATTACTTACAAAAATTCCAAGAATTTTGGAGAAGGGATTAAAGAAGGAGAGTGGAATCCTCTTGTACTTCCACCTGAAACCCATTGAGTTGAATGGGATTTCCTCCAAATTAAAATACTTAGGAATCCATGCAAATATTTAGAGAAACAAAAATAGAAAAAGGACCTTTCCTCAAAACCATTTCTCCCTGATCACATTTATGGATTTTTAACTGAACTACTGTTTCTCTTCAGACCTAGTCTGCACTGGATAGTATTGAAATCAGTTGGAAGTAACTTGGGACATGTATCTGAAAAAGCTCTTAAGACCCATTGTTATCCAAAAAGCACCCATACACATTCACACAACCAAATGACCAACCAAAGAGACTAGAAGAAGAAAATAATGGCAATAGAGCCTATTTCTACACATTGAAAAGGCAACAGTATATTTCACACTGGTATTACTTAGAATTTATTGTAACTATTTGTCAGCCGTTGAACATGTTGCAAGTAGCAGATGGGTTTGAAAGCATAAAAGCTAGCACAAAATGGAAACTCCGGTAATTTGGTAAAGATGGTCACCTACTTCAAAAGAGTAGGTGTTTTAAAGAGTTTTATGACAAAATAGAGTTAGAACTGATTTGTACTGGGCTATTTGGAAGAAAGAGTTGATTGGACTACACTATGAGCCAACACATCTGAGGTTCCCTGTACACTGTGGTCCTGGATCTAATATTAAGCCAACTCCTTGCCAAAAGCAGAGCACACAGCAACAACACTGCAACCTGACAAGCCAAAACAAGTGTCATGACTTGCCCATCTCCGTGGGATCCTAACAGGGCCCAGGCTCTATTGCCTCTCCTGCTAACACTGATACTCAATGCTTTGCAGAGCATGAAGTCCACTGCAACAGTAAAATCACATCAGTGGAATCAATAAAAGCCCACTCCTAAAGGCACAAAACCTCTGTGTGTGTGTGTGCCTTAAATCACTTGCCAACTTATGGTGATCTCATGGTTTTCATGAATATTCAGAGGCAGTTTTCCTACTGCCTTCCTCTGAAATATAGCCCACAGCACCTGGTATTCCTTGCCTCCCATCCAAGTACTAACCAGGACTAAACCTAACCTGCCCTAACCAGTATCAACCAGCTCTGAACCTGGGCATCATCATTTGTCCCTTTCTTTCTAAAGGGTATCACAATAACAACTAATGGAGCATAAAATATCAAAGACTAAAATGTACACTGAATGCACATCCCATAAAAAGATGAAAATGATGATTTTTAAAAATAAAAGATTCAAGACAGAAAAGGGGTACTTTGGAGCACCAAAGGTTGGTATAGAAATAAGCTAGGGCAAAACAAACAGCCGTAGTTCCTTGCTGACAAATGGCCCTATTAATGACCAGTTGTTGAAGAACTGGGAGATTTGAATTAAGTGTGTTCATTCCCCAACCAGACAGACAGCCGATGCTCATGCTTTATGGATACTAATAATCTCATCCCCCCAAGACAACTAAACACATCCTGAGTAGTAAGCACAGAATGCTGCTAATCAGCCAAAGAACTGAGAACATTGTCTGCTGTGCTCATCAGCAAAAGTAATTTGTCGACAGCTGGATTTCAATTTAATGTTTTTGCAAGGAATTATTAAAGAGGGAGCTGAATGGTTTGCAAGTCTTTCATTGTACTCCTTTCTCAGCTTGCAGCTATTGTGTTTACAAATGAGTGGGTATTTTTAAAGAAAAAGAAGAAAAATGCATCATTGGAATGTCACTAATGTTTTTACTAGCCACTTTATCTGCCTCACAATGTTCTGTAACAATCTGAGCCCAAATTGGTTTTCAGCGTAGGGACCCAGCTTCACCCAGAGTGTGTCAACCCATCTAACACAAGAAGATACAGGCTTACTGTTAGGCAGGAGAACTGAATTTGTTCTTACCCCCTTGTCCTTTCTGTTTTGGAGTCAATAGAGTGATCACCAGGTAGGAACATTGTGTTCCTTATGCTATTACATCTGACAACCACTGGGTTCCAGATGAGGGATGCTGGTACCACAGTAATTCCATTATGGTTAAAATATTAATGTTTGTTACTCTAATTTGCTGCTGCAGCAGTTTTGATGAGTAGATATGGGAACTCACAGAATACAGCCTTTTGCTCTTTCTCTCCTATTCTCTGAGAGCATATCCTATCCTAAGAACCATGCTTTTATTTTTCCTGCAATCTTATTCTAAATGACTTCGGAGTAAGAAGACTCATTAATGCCAAGAATTTCTTCTTAGTGCACTTGTATAGGATTATACTCATTATTTTCCATCAGACCCAAGCTGAATTCCCTGTCTTTGGTGATTGTAACCAGTCACAAAGAACTGTGCAGTTTTTTTTTTATTATTGTTATTATTAGGAATTTTCACTGGGGAAGAGATGCTCTGAGAACTCTAACAACAAACACACACACACCAGACTTTTCTCAGGTGTATTTTTACCAAAAACATTGATTATTTTGAGCTTGGAGCTTTGGTCAGACTTCATGCATGTAAATTATTATTTAGCAGGGATAAAGAGCCAACAAAACTATAAAGGGAAGGTCGGAATTAGATTCTCTGGCATTTTACCAGAGGTCTCTAGGCACAATTGGGGATTGTAAATCTTTCCACAAAGCTGGTCCTACCATTAGACAAAAGTGGCACATTTTAGGTGTCACAAAAACAGCAACAAACTGTTAGTTACATGGTTGTTCTATATTTCTGTTACCATGGATGGGGAAAATATCTTGAAAGAGGGGTGCGCAAGAGTTGCTCAAAGGGCCCCAAAACTTGGAGGCCATGATTCCTCCTCCTACTCTTCTCAAACTTTTTTAGGTGTAAAATTTACACATGCATTGAGTTAAATGTTGAATGTACTTAAATAAAACTGTTCTAATTTGAACAATGTTATTTCCTTATAGAATGTTAAAATATAATTATACGTGAATGTGAGAGTGTAAATACCTGCACTAAATAAATATATACTACGTTAACTAGGGTTGTGTGACATCTGCATGTAGATGTAATCAGACAAGGGTCAAAAGTTTGAGTACCACTGGGTTATGATACAGGTTTTTTAAAATCTATTTTTATAATTACCAGGACCGTGTAAACTGTAAACACATGCATGGGCAGCCATGTTGGCCATAGAGCAAAGTATAACAACATCCAAAATCACAATGATACCTTTAGCAGACCAACTAAAATGCATGAAATACAAGTTGCAAGCTTTCAAAGCCCCACTGGCTTCTTCATCACCCAAAAGGTGTTAAAAATCTGTAAGGATAACTACTCACACTTGGGGAAATTAATTAGATCAATACATCAGTCTTGGCTCCTTACTAAGACCATTGGACCATGATTCCCGTAGTGTTTATGGAGGTGCCCAGAGATCCCAGAACTGACACAAAGGCAAGGTCTTTGGATTTTAAGCTAGTTTATTGTTGTACAGAGGGACACACTCTCACACACATTCATACCTGCAATCACACAAGGCTAATAGAAGAAAGGAGGAAATGTGGGGGAAATAAAAGAACAAGCCTTCTAATGGTGAAATACTTGCCTGAAATGGCCCTTCCAGAATCCAGAGGTCTGTCTGAGATCCCAAGGCAGTACATAGAACAAAAAAATAGCAGAGTTAAAGTAGTCAGGTCCTCAGCCGAGGCTATTGTCCAACATCAAAGCAAAGCCAAATTTACATATCGGTTGATCTAGGAAGCCTCTTCCATGGGAAAAGCACTGATACCAGAATAGCTGGCATCTGTTAAGTGTCACAAAGTCATAAATCTCTCCCAGGTGTGAAGCATCTTTTCTTGTTTGCAACTCCCAATTAGGCTATGCTGTAAACGTGATCTCCTTGCCTTTAGGCCATGGAGGACTGGGGGACATCTCCCATAATGCCTTTCCATTAGGGTCATAAGGAACATGCCTTCACCTTAGGGATGCAGCTTCTCTTTAGAGGTTTCTATGATCAAGCAATGCAAAAGTTGAAACATCCAGTTACCTCTGCAGATGCATTTTGGGGATAGGTGTGTGTGGGTGTTTTTGTATCCTTGCGGTCTGGCTAACAAATCATACAGGAAAAAAGAAACATGATGAATTTAGTCTCAGTAAACTAATTTGGGAACCAAGTAGTTAGGATATGGCTACTCAGGCCTGCCTCCATTCTCATTCATTCAAGATGAGTCTGAGAAGCCATATCTTAACTACTTGGTTTCCAAATTACAGTTTACCTGTGACTAACTTTGTCATATTTTTTCTCCTATATGATTTTCAATACCTTTCGCTTGATGATGCTTTGGAAAGCTTGTCTTGTGAATTTTGGTTGGTGTGGGCAGTAACACACTCTCCAGGGAAAAGAAAGGGTGTTTTGTCAATCTGGGGGTGCTGGGAGGGAAATGTATATAGCTGTGGTGCTAAAGGTGAAGAAGCAGCTGCGGTTTGGATGCTATAAGCCAGGAAAAGCAGTTAGGACAGCTGAAGACTGGGATAGATGTGGAAAACTGGGCCAGAGTCAAAATATACATGTAAGAGTTGGGAGAATGATCCATTTAGAATATAAATGATGAGACAGATTACTTTTGTACAATTAAACTGTGTAGGGCAATAGTCTAACCACAGATTAGATATGAGATGCTTAACTGGAGGCTATGAGTCAACTGTCTGCCTTTATTTCCTGTCTTACAAAAAGTGCATAGGTCTATTGGCTTTGCATTCATTTTTCTACATCATGTCAGGTAATGATTAACCAGAATGTGTATAAAATACCTTTGAGTGAAAAAGTAAAGTTTCAAACAGTAATGAACCAATTAATACAAATGACAGCTTCTCAATGATTGCCATCGTGCTGATATCTATGGTCCAAAACAAACTGCAGGAATAATCCAGTTTGAGACCTCTTTAACTGCCCTGGCTGAATGCTAGGGAATTCTGAGAACTGTAATTTTGTGTGATGTTTAGCCTTCGCTGTCAGAGAGCTCTGGTGTCACAATAAACTACATCTCCCAGGATTCTCTAGCACTGAGCCAGGGCAGTTACAGCAGACTCAAACTTATTTCTGCAGTGTGTTTTGGACCTATGAGACTTATACTATACATATTTTGAACTTCAAGGTCATTAACTCTTTTATTTTAAAACAGTAATGTTCGTGCTTGATTGTAATATTGGGATTATAAAGACAAATGTTTTAAACCAAAGCTTCATCACCAACACACACACGCACACATATATATATATAAAATCATGGGCAAGTTCATTGGTGAGTCAAGAGACCAAGTTCCCTGTTCAGACAGTTATGTTTTAGGAGCTCATTCAACCCAATAAAGCTTGCAGACCAGACTTACGATAAAAAGGCTTAAAATGAACCTCCATTATATAGAAATCAAAGGAAAGGAATCAGTCTTGCATAAAGGTCCAATGATAAAATTCCAGATCTCTTTCTCATAGGAAACAGGTGGAGAAGGGAAGGGGTGAGTTGTCGTTTTTTAATGCCTTTGCTGAGTCAGAGATGCAAGGAGGAATGAATGAGTCCAGGCTTTGCCTTTTCCCTTGAGGTTGATAATGTCAGCTGTTGGAGGATGTATATGGCGTGGTTTGGGCAAAATTGCTTTCTGCTTAACAGTCCTGAAATGCACTGGTGCAGAAGTTCAGACACCAGACCCAAAGGATCTCTCTCTCTCACGCACTGCATAGTTGCTGTACCTACCTACCGATGGAAGTTTTTTCATCAGCCGACCATGCTATGGCTTGTCTCTATATTATGTTCAGAACATAGAAATCTTACCCTTTGGTACAAGAAATCCCAGGCTGCATCTGCACTGCAGAAATAATGCAGTTTAACACCACTTTAATTGACATAGCTCAATGCTGTGGAATTCTGGAATCCCAGAATGTCATAGCATAGAGCCATGACAGTTAAAACGGTGTCAAACTGGATTATTTCTGCAGAGCAGATGAGGACCCAGAGGCCATGCTGGTCTGAAGGTGGAAATGGATTCTGGAAGTAGTGATACAAAAGAATTAACTTTCCCTAACACTGACTATATCAGAATTTAACTGGGTCAATTCAGTTAAAATTATTCTGGATCTTATCCCATGGCATTTTAATTCAGTTTACCTCTATTCAGATTAAATCTTAATTTGGCAGTATCTTGATCTTATCTGATGGCTTTTGCTGCCTAATTTGCCACTCAAATACATCCCGGGTGCATCCCTTCTTCCAGAGCCACTCCTTCTAGCTCTTTTCAGATCCAGGAGTTTTCTGGCTTGAGAAATGGCTGGCGTAGTGCTCCTAGAAGCGCTCTGCTCAGTTCTTGCAGGTTCAGTTCTGTAACATCTCTGATTGAGTCTATGTGGTCTTCCTCTCTTTTTACTACCTTTTACCTTTCCTAGCATTTTGGGCTGCATCCACACTGCAGAAATAATCCAATTTGACACCACTTTAACTGCCATGGCTCAATGCTATGGAACTCTGGGAATTGTATAGCAACAAACTGCAGGGCAACAAATGACAAATCCCAGAATTCCACAGTAGGCAGCCAAAGCAGTTAAAATGGCATAACAACACTATAACAGTATAGTGTGATAATTCTGAAAAAGGCACTTGGCTAGAATGACTGTGTTTTTATTTACAAACCTTTCAGGTTTCATTTATGAAAGCTTATTCAGGGCTTTTTCGTTAGACAGAAAGGTGGGGAAATGCACTTAATTTGCTGAATAGTAAAGTCACCATCTTCATGCAAATGCTTGTGGCCAGTCCAAAGAAAAAAGAAAAGAAAACCAGCATTTCTCTTTAATACCAAAAGAATGTGGCCTACAAAGTTGTTATGATCCAGCAGGGCAGAAGCTCTTTATGCAAAGGGATAAGGTATGAAGTACAGGTGGGCAAGCAGGAGAGGGCAACTATCAAGACATCAAGGTAGGAATTATTTCAGCTACATTAGGAATTCCCCAACACTCACACACACATACCCTGGCCTCAATAAATAAAGCCTAGGAAATCCCCTGTGTAGTTAGGGCTCTCCCCAGCTTTTGGAGGGTTCATCATTGCATCGCCTGGAGCGCACAAAGTTACACCAGTGTGCCAGACAAGGATAAAGTTGTCTGTGCTTTCTCCGGCTGAAAGAGCTGCGTCATAACAAAACAAGCCAACTCTCCAGCCCAATGCTCAGTTCATATCTGCTGAAAGAACAACCCAAATCACTTTGCATTAAGGCAGCCAAACATCATTCATTTCCAAAGAGGCAACACCTAAACTTTAAAATAGGAAACATCAAAATAAAAATGAGATGGGGGAGAGGAAGGTTTTTCTTTTCTTTTCTTTTGTTGACTATAGACAGAATATATAATACTTCACTGTGTAGTGTACACTAGAATTGCAGCAACTGTAGATTTTTCTTAGTTACTCAGACATTTGTAGTTGTGTAGAATTTATAGAATGCCTAAGCGATATGGTTCATATTCATACTGGCTTTCTTTTCCTAATTATTTTCAACCATCTCCTACTGCCTTCTGCACCTCATCACACACTGCTCCAGAAGGTCCCATAATCTTTTGGGAGGCCATGGGGGTAGGAAGAATTAGTGAAAATTGGAGACTTTACCTTGCAGAAGTGGAAATGTCATCCTCTCACTCAGAGACGCCATCAGATACCCACCCAATGGTGCCATTTCAGACAATGCAGATCATCGCTACCATTAGCCTATAACAGCAGTTCATCTTAGCAGGACTAAACACATCCATCACCTGATAGGCAGTGAATCTGGGAGCCACTCACCCTGAATCCATTAGGGGACATGCCTTAGAATCATAGAGTTGGACAAAACCCCAGAGGCTATCCAGTCCAACCCCTGCCATGTAGGAAGTCGCAATCAAAGCACCCCCAACAGACTGCCATCCAGCCCATGTTTAAAGACCGCCAAAGGAGGAGACTCCACCACTCCCCGAGGGAGTGTGTTCCACTGTCGAACAGCTCTCACTGTCAGGAATTTACTCCTAATATGGTCTCCAGAGTCACAGTTCAACACTGAAAGCACCACGCTAGTCACTGCCAACAAAATGTGGTGACACAGCAATGACAAAATATAGTGTCTTTTGGGTTAAAATGTAACTGCCAGTTCAGACAGTTGCCTCTCTCATGCCTAGAGATAGGACTGGCCCCACAGAATGACACATGCAAAGTAGTGCAGTGGGGTTTGTGATGACGGTGGGAATGAGATTAAGCCACCCCCTTAAATCATCGTTAGAAACCCAAGAATATGATTCAGACAAAGTTAAGTATTTTTAGGTTCCTGTCATTTTGTTGGATTATTTAAAAAGATGAAAATTCAGAAGTGCTTCACTTTCACTCACTTGTTCCCAGAGATTAGCTGGAGTTGTTCTAACCATTTCAGATTCTTAATGTTCTTTGACTCCCACAAAATAATCCAGTGACATCAGGTGTTAGGGATTCTGCAAACTAAAATCATGCAAAGTTCATTTGTATGTGTTACTACACATACACCTGATTTTAAAAGATACATGTTATCCAATCAAAGAGCAGAAGGCAAGCCTCCCAAATTAGATCTCCAATTAAAAATAAAATATGCAGCAGCAGCTGTTTCAGATTTCTTGACATCAAAAAGTAGCAATGAGTTGCTGTAGGTTTTAACAGTGAAGAATTATTCATAAAGAACTTGTGATGAATAACTTTCAATAATATGGAACAGATGAAAAGGGTGCATTCTAATGATGACTTCTTCCCTGGAATAGCTGCTGCAAGATAAGCTTTGGATGTCATTACTGACGTTTGCTATATTTCTTAAGCACTGTTGACTGGAGCTGCATCCACACTACAGAAATAATCCAGTTTGACACCACTTTAACTGCCATGGTTCAATGCTATGGAATCCTAGGGTCTGGCACCAGAGTTCTCTGACAAAGAAAGTTAAATATCTCACAAAATTACAAATCCCTGAATTCCATAGAATTGAGCCATGGCAGTTGAAATGTGGTGTCAACTTGGATTATTTCTGCAGTGCGGATGCACCCTATGCTGCATATACCTATGTTTAGCCTACGCTATGCATTGTATTCTTGCCGTACTGTTTGACTTCTTGTGGTTTCCAAGGCCACCTTTGAAAGGTCATTTGAAATAACCAAGAGTTACTAGATCTCTTGATCCTTTTGGTTATATTACAAACCCACCGAGCCTACTCTGTCTGCTCCATGCAAAAATTTTCTTCTTCTTCTGTTATTTGTTAAACTCTTTTCCAGTTGTATGAATATTTCATGACATTTATGCACCTATTCAGGCAGACAGATTATGGATGCTCTAAATCCTTAATATCACTTAGTATTAACAAATACTGCCAGATTGTTTTCAGGCAAAATTTAAATATTACCTATAAAGCCCTATATCACTCAGGTCCAGGCTATTCAGAAGACTGAATCTCCCTGTATGAGCCAGCCCAGGACACTTTCACATGGGAGGAATTTCTCCCAAACTTCGAATGGAGCCAATGCGAATCCCTGTAAATTCGCTTGTTTAGCGAATTCACAGGAATCCCCATTGCATTCGGAGTAATGTTCCATTTCCCCAAAATGACCCCCCCTTTGCTCAAAATTGCATGCGAAGCTTTAATTCGCAATAACGTGAAACCCATGATTGCGTTCGAATTGACTTCCCTTTTGCCTGAAATTGCGTGCGAAGCTTTAATTCGCAATAACGTCAAACCCTATGATTGCGTTCGGATTGACCCTAGATTATACTTCCAATTCCCGACGTCTGAAAGAATCCCCAGACTCTGAGATCACTGGGAGAGCCCTTCTCTCAGGCCCACCATCATCGCATGCATGATTGGTGGGGACACAAGAGAGGGCCTTTTCATTGGGGGCCCCTAGACTCTGAAACTCCCTTCCTAGGGAGATCAGAATGGCCCCTTCTTTGTTGTCCTTCCATCAGCAGGGTAAGACATTTTTATTCAGATAGAACAGGCTAGAGGATGCTGTATTGTTTTAACTGAATTGTGTCTAAGGGCTTTTTATCTTTTTACTGCATTTTATTCTTTTAATTGTGGTGTGAATTGTTTTAAGACTGTAAAAAGTTTAATTCTATTTTAATTTTGATTTTGTTACGTTTTTATTTGTATTATTTTGAATTGTGATCCACTCTGAGTCCCAATTTTAAGGAACAAACCAGAATACTACTACTACTACTATTACTAATAGAAACATTTGAGTCAGTGTGATGTAGTGGTTTTAGCACTGAACTGTGGCTCTGGAGACCAGGGTTCGAATCCCAGCTCAGCCATGTAAACCTACTGAGTGATCTTGGACAAGTCAAATTCTCTCAGCCTAAGAGGATTGCAATGGCAACCCTCTTCTGAAGAAATTTGCCAAGGAAATGCATGACTGGTTTGCCTTAGGATCACCATAAATCAGAAATGACCTAAAGGTAAACACCACCACCACAAACATTATTCTAGTAACTGGCAGTTTGTTTAAATTCATTTCTTGGATGGATGTTTAAAACAGCTATATAGGCACAGCTTATCTGATGTTTAGGCCGTTTCTCTAATTTATATTTTGAAAATGCATATGAATTGCATGATACCTAGTGTAAAGGATGTCCTTTTTTCCCAATAACCAATGGATTAAAAGTAAAAATGAAAAAAATTGCAGCTGGGAAAAACACTAGGCTCTAACCTCTAAAGCTTGAAAAAGAATGAAAAATTGCCAGCATCCTGCTATGCATGCTGCTATTACCTCCTATTACAACAGAGTACATATTTTTAATACTGCTGTGGAAGGAAGTATCCAATACTTCTGGGGAATCCTGGGCATAATCTGACCATAGCTTGCAGTCAGATCTACCAGATCTGTGCTGGATATTTGCAAAGGTGATTGCTCTTCTTTTGGCTCTTCTTCTCTTCCAGCTACAAAACATGGCATCCCACCATTCCCACTGGCCACTGATTGACTGGTGCCATGTCTAGCCCATTAGTTTGTCCATCCAACTCTTGTCTACTCTGACTGGTAATGACTTTCCTGAGTATTTCTTGGAACTAGCACTAAGTTACACAGCTTCTCTCTCTCTCTTATATCCCACTTTTCTCTCAGGATAGGATGGAATCTCTTGTAACCAGACAGAGACTTGAACTTGTTGTTAATAAATATGTCCACCAGGGTATAAAAATATAGTTTACAATATCAGAAAGAGGATGATATTATAAAGTATGATCTACCCGGAAATATCTGAAAACCTTGAGCAGTAACAGATGTTTTTGTCTCTGAAAAGCTGGGTCCTATTGTATATGCTGATATCACAGAACTGAACAGCTAATATACATATAATAGAAGAATTCTTCTATTGTCTTTCAGATTCTGAATATGGAACAAAAATACATAAGAAGCAGTCTGCACAAAAACAAATTCAGTTTTATACAATCTCTGTGCCAACTAGTTTACACGCACACCATAGATACAACTATAGTGGCTTTCAAGAGTAACACTGTAAAACAGCTGTAAAAACCCTGCGTAACTTGAGGGATGGATACAGTCATCCAGATCTCCAAGTCACTAGAACCCCAGTCACATTGAATGATAGGTTCCCCATCCATCCATGTCTGATTCATGCCCATATTGTGGTAAACAGTGATGTAGTAAATGTTGTTGATGTTGTAAGCTAGAGGCATGAAACAATTACACCATCACTTCATTATTCAACTGAGTATATAAATCTGAGTATATAAAATATATATCAGTGTGATGACTGAGGGTGACAAGGAAAAGGTATCTAGTGAATATTGCTCAAGATCTTCACTATGTTTAAGTAGGGTGAGTTGACTACATTGAGATAAATATGGTGGATTTGGAGATTAGTAAGTACTATAGATTTTATGAATGCTAAAAATGTACATTACAGTTTGTTGATCATTTATTTGTAGTGAGAATGGAGTGAAGCATGCAAGGGCATAAGGCTACAAGCAATAAAATCTGTTACTCTGCTGTAGTAGTGACAACTATAGTTGTGACAACTAGTACAATTCTTCAGAATTGAATTCCTCATTCTTGCACCCAGCAAGTCAGTTTAATCATAAATGTAAAAGACCAAATTATGGTTTTTCATAATGGCTGGGCTGAACTCCCAATGATGAATATTATACCTCTAAATATCATGCTTCTAAATTCCTAAATAATATTTTTGAAAAAACACAGTACTACTGTTGGCCTGCCAAACCTTCCTGTCAACAGAAGATGGCAGCACTTTCTGTCAACACAGCAATTGATCAAACCAGTCTTCTGTGGTCCAGTTCTTCAGCTGTAAAAGCTCTGGGTTCCCAGCATGGCTGTTTCCAGCTTTCCTGGCTTACTGTTTATGGTCCCATTTTCCACCTTCCTTTCTTTGGAGCTCCTCAGTTATACAAGGAGTATCTATCATCAACTGTCCCAAAGGAAGACAATATTTTTCTTCCCTTTTCCTTCTGTTTTCCTATCATCCTCTGCTTTCAGTCTCAACGTCCCTTGGTTCATTTTATTTTTTTTTTAAATTTAATTTTCCCCTGTTCTACAGTTTTTCTTTTTCTGTTTTTCTCCCTTTCTCTGTGTGTATCTGTCTGACTTTTTCTCTTTCTTGCAGTTAGAAAAAAAATTAGGAGGTGCTCACAAGAGTATGGTGCTTGGGGCTCTACAGTAAATGCACTATCACCCATCCCACCTGATCACACATTTTGTTCACATATGCAAGCTCCCCCACTGGAGGACCTGCTTTGTGCTACAGCCCAAAGATAGGGCAGCTGTGAGCATCCCCCATCCCTCAACCTTCCTAGTCAGTGTGGACTCATGATGACTCAATGAATGGGACACCTCCAAACCTCCCTGTTGAAATCCTCTAGATTTGGAGGAATAAAAATTAGTTCAAATGTAGAGATATCTACTGGCCAGATTACATAGCCTTGGGACCAATCCCTGTGTATACCAAGTCCAGAGACACAGAGAATTTCAGAGGCAGGGTTCTAAACAAGTATTGAGTTATATTTTGAAAGGAGAAACCAATAATCATACAAAATCACTCAACCATGCACACTCACAAGGACTAAGAAATTCAAAGGTGGTGTGTTGGAACAGGGTAGGCCAGACCAATGGAGATACAGAGGGCCCTTCATATACATAGAGGCTTCGTTCTGGCCCCCCCCCCCCCCCGCCCTATGAGAAAAAAGGCATAATGTGAAAGTCCATTTATTCTTATGGTGGCATGTTCCCATGTGTGGCACCATTGCCACGCTTGTGGTGCACCTGCCATTTTATCCTATGGGGCCTGACGTACATGTAAGCTCAAAGCCACGTACATCAAGCCTGTGTATGGCATGGGCACGCTGTACTACACGTGAATAGATAGCTGCTTCTCTTGTTACAGGTCCAGAGATGAAAGGGCAGCTCAATCGCTCCCGAGGCAAATGGAAATTGGAGAGCGAAAAGGAGCTAGCTGAGGAAAACTGGCAGCATGTCTGCTTATTACTAGACTAAGCCAAAGAAACAAAGGAAGGGCATAGATATTTATAGTGAATGGGGCAAAATTCAAGATATTGAAAAGGGCCAAATTTATTGCCTTCCTTGAAATGGGTTTGGATCACTTTGAAGTTGGTTTTCTGAAGTGATAACATTGTGGTATGAATGTGTGTGATAGGCACACATTTGCAAGGGAAGAGGGATTAGTGAGCAATGCTACCTGAGTCGTCGTTTCTTTGGTGTCAGCCCATTGTTGGCATTTCTCACCCCCTCTAGAGTGTCTGGAAAAATAAAGCTCAAGCAACTCCTAGTGCTAGCCTACGTGTGATGGAGGGATTATAGTAATGGTATGCATATCAGGGTCATAGAAGGGCCATTTAATCTGTATTTTATTGCAACTCTGATGTCAAAAGAGGAGGAATCTCTGCAGTGCTAACCCTGCCTTCAGTCACTCTGCTCATGTCCTGCAGGCCCAGGACTGTGGCTTCCTTGATTCAGTCTATCCATCTAGTATGCAGTCTTCCTCTCTTTCTACTACATTCCACCTTTCCTAGCATTATTGAGTTTTCTAATGAGTCATGACTTCTCAAGATGTGTCCAAATTATGACAGTATCAATTTGGTCATTCAGGGAGAGATTAGGCCTGATCTGATCAAGGACTGATTTCTTTGTCTTTTTGACTGTCCATGGTATCCTCAGCATTCTTCTCTAGCACCACAATATGAAATGAGTTTATTCTCATTCTGTCAGCCTGCTTCATTGTCCAGCTCTCATTTCCATACATGGTCATGGGGATTACAATGACTTGGACTATCCTTATTTCAGTATTCAGTCTTATTATGTCTTTGCTCTTTAGGATCTTGTCTAGTTTTTTCCACAACTGCCCTTCCCAGTCTTTTCACACTAGGGGGCAAGCAGGAGTTAAACAAGAGTTAAACAGGAAATGTCCTATGATGAACATAGGGCATATCCTGTTTAACTCTCGTTTAAATCCTGTTTGCCCCCTAATGTGAAAAAGCAGATCTTCTTCTGATTTTGTGACTGCATCACAGAACACAAGAAGCCTCTGTCTATGTATGTATATATGTAGGGGCAAGTATGTATGCATGAGCACACAGGCACACACAGCACCAGAAGAAGCAGAGGGGCCCCATCCACTAGCGGTCTTTTTCTCCTGCTCCTCCATTGATGATCCAGCCTTGGAGTGGAGGAAGGAAAAATCTTGTCCTTTGAGCCATCTCCGAGAAGTGGAATATTAAAAAGCCTGTCTTTGTCTTCATGTGTACAGTGGTGGAACCTGAAAAATTTACAGAAGGGGGGGGGCACAGAAGGGGGAGGGATACCTTTGGAGACAGCAGCTTAGAACCACATGTTTGATATCTGAAAGACTGTGTTATACTTTACATTAATGCTGCCCTACTAAACATATTTTCTTTGAAATAACACCTATTGATTTGGATGAAGTTAGCTTTCAAGTCCTAAGCATTGATCCTTCTGATGAAAACCAGTTCACCCTTTAGATCATCTCTCCCTGGGGTAGGAGACTGGGCTCCTAATTCATCCTTGTAGGGAGATTGAAGACCTTGTGCTTTCCTTTACTAGAGTTAAAGCGCTTACGGGATTTAAGTCCTTGAGGAATAAAGAAGTCTGCTAAAGAATCTAGAGACATTTACTTCTCAAAGCCAGTACAGGTTCATACACATCTCACTTTGAAGCCATCATATTGTGGGTATTGCATAAAGCACACACAAATGAAAACCATTCTCAAACTTTCTCTTAAACAACCCTCCCTCCCTACTTTTGCAATTACTTGACTTGTGTTTACCGAAGGCGAGAGCATGCCATGTCAACGTTTTCTGAATATGGCAAGGAACATACTACTGTACCTCCCTGGAATCGGTCTAAGAAACAACTTGAGACTGGTGGTTATGATGGAGTCACCCCCTTCCAAAATTTGATGTGTAGTGCACTAACCAGCTCTAGAAATTAAAGCCAGTCATTTGCATGTGGACCAGCCTTCAGGACAAGGGGCTGGCTGGAGGTGTCTTCACTCAGGAACAGAATTTAGAGTTTGAAATTGGAGCCTCACTCTTGGATGAAAAGGGGAAATAAAAGTTAAGGGATTTACAGACTGAGAGGGGAAGAGAGGCCAGTGGGCTTTTGATAGATCTGTCAGTGATCATATCATAAAACCTTTCAAGTCACAAAATGTATACAGCTTTTACAAAAGGAGAAAAGAAGAAGAAGAAATAATGGCAAACAGAGGGAAGGGTAACAGAGCAGGAGGAAATGGCCAGTTGTTTACTTGCTCGCTCGCTTGGTTACTGAGTAATAAGTCCAATGGAATAGAAGGAGCTAATTACCAATAGTGATAATTCCTTTTCCTAAGTGCTGATGGTATTCATTGCAGTTATAACTTAGAAAGGTATAAAATCATGCCTTTGTGCAAAAGTAATGAGTTACTCTTTTTCTAATTACAAAGCTATGCTTCCACTAAATGACCAAAGAGGAATATCACAGTTTGTGTTGGCTTGAGTTGGACCAGAGATTGCTTCCTCATGCTCTGTTTTTTGTGACAAGATAAATGGTAGCATGTTCTAGCAGCTTGAGCATTGGACTAGGACACTGGGAGACAAGGGTTTGAATCCCCACGTGGCCATGAAAACTCACTGGGTGGCCTCTGGCAAGTTACAGTCTCACGGCTTCAGCTTCAGAGAATGGCAATGACAACCTACCTTTCAAGAAACTTGCCAGAACAACAAATCAGTTTTATGCAGCTCATAGCATTCAGATGGATTATTTTCAGTAGATAAGCCAACTATTATATTTACTTTTCAGAAAGAGGAAAGTAAATAGTTGCTTTGTAAAATCTGCAGCTAGAATCAAACCTGTTTTTTTGTCCTTGGAATGATAACTAATTACTTTTTAAACATAAAAAAATTCTGTAACACCTTTGAGGAAAAGAAATTTCTAGCTTAAGCATTTGTGTACTCCAGCCCCCTTTATTAGATGCTGGAGTCTGCAAAGAATTGCAGCTGATGAAATGGACTGGAGTCTCTCTTTACTGCTCAGCTTCTTCCAAGGAATGCAGAGAAGACTTATGTGAGCTTTAGGCTGGCATGAACTGCAGTGTTTACTGCAGTGGTTACTACATATTATTGAAGGTGTGGATGTTCATCCACTTTTCATGGAGTCACATGGATTTGCATGGTTGCACATTTTTGGCAAAGGGAGGGAGAACAGGTGCAAATTTGTACAGGAAAGAGAAGACAGTTAGCAATTGATGTAAATATGAGAAAATCCACAGTAGTTCACATAATACACTTATATGCACACTAGCCCCAGGGCACATTTGGACAAGCGACATCAGAGTGCGGTCAACGTGGCAAAACTTATTGATGAAGAAAAACACACAAACTAAGAGCATCTGCAAGCAGTTTGCTCTTTGTGTAAATGCAAGATTCTGCCCCCTCCTGTCCTCTGCCACAACTGAGTTAATTGAATACAAATTGCCTGTGCTTCCATACAAACCTTCCCATGTTATGAGATCTTCTGGGGAAGACCTCCTCTCAGTCCCACCACCCTCATAAATATACTTGGTATGGACACAGGAGAAGAACTTCCTAGGAGCTGTTCCCAGGCTCTGGAACTCCCTGCCCAGAGAAGCTAGACTGGCAACTTCCTTTGTAATTTTCTGCAATCAGGAAAAAAACCTTTTTGTTCCACCAGGCCTATGAAAACTTTATGGGGAAACAAGCCTTGTAGAATATTGTTGTTGTTGCTGTTGTTGTATGTCTTCAAGTTATTTCTGACCTAGGGCAACCCTAAGGCAAACCCCTCATAGGTTGTTCTTTGCAAGATGTATTCAAGAGGAGGGTTGCCTATGCCTTCTTCTGCGGCTGAGAGTGTGTGACTCACCCAAGGTCATCCAATGAGTTTCAGTGGTTGAGCAAAGGATTTGAATCCTGGTCTCCAAGTGTCCTAGTCAAAACGCTACACCACACTGGCTCTGATGATATTTATATCCTCTTAAATGCTCTGGAATAGGGTGTATTCACATAGCATATTCACTCTCAATGGCCAAACTCCTTCACTTATCAATATAATACAAATGTACTGTATTGGAGTCATGTTTGGGTATACTGGCAACACAGACAAAATATTGGTACAGCTTTCTTCAGAATTACAGATACAATTTTTTTGCATGGAGAAAATGGGTGTAAGAAAATATTTTTTGCAATAAATTTATGCACTGTGGGTATATTTTTGCAATGACTGATTTCACTAACACTTTGGTGTCTGCAAAGGCTTAGAGGACTCAGTAGTGAGGATGCTAGATAACTTGATTGTCTTATTTTAAAAAAAAAAGAACAGAAAAGAATCAGCAAGTTCATAACTGCATCCAGATACAACTAACTCCAGTGCCATCTAGTGATTAAACTACATTATGCATCATTCATCGACTGCACCATGGACATTCATGCTGCATTCTCCAAAAATCAGAACAGGATAATATCTTTATTAGGAAAAACTAAAATGTCACAAAGAAGCAAGGAAGCATCTTGGATTTCCTGATGTCTTCTCTGAGATAAAAAGTCACTAAAAATAGGGAATGGGGGAGAAAGAGCTAATTTTGACATTGGAGTCCCAAACTCTGCAGAATATACATGTCTTGAGGTAGAATGTGAGAGATCTGCATGAGGGAAACTCAGGCCCAGTCCAAAATGAGATGAAATGTGTTTCTGCATTGAATGGGTAGGGTGTTGTTTTGTTTTGTTTTTTTAATGCAGTTAGGAATTCTTTGCAATTAAGAGTTCTTTCTATGAAGAGCCTAGAAATCATTTGCAGCCTGCTGTAATACATTTAGGAAGCATTCTGCAGGTAATATCTATTCTATGATGGTACTTGTAACTTGAAGCCTCTTTAATCTTTGCCAGTCACAGCTGCATGGCTGAGTTTCAGCTCATATCACCTGAGGAAGCAAAGAAGCTGTTTGGGAAACTCCCTGCTATGCCATGCTTACTGAAACTTCTTGGCACTGAATTCTAAAATTCAAAATAGTTTGGTTCCTTTTCCTATGTATCACCAAGTATAATAATCAACCATCAAATCTCCTGAGTACTCTTTAGCCAGCTTAACCTACCTCACAGGGGCATTGTGAACATAAAATGAAGGCAGGAAGTAAACATAGTGCATTGACATTTTAATTCTCTTTATTTATTTATTTATTTATTTATTTTTCTGTATTTCTCTCAATATGGCAGCCCACAATATGAGGTAAAATACAGTACAGTTCAAACAATAGATACAAAAGTTTAAAAAAACAATGAATCATATCAAAAACACTAATTTGAAACAATATTAGAAGACGCACTCCAATTGAAAGATTTTCTGTAAAAGACAGTTAACACTAAAAGGCCTTGGTAAATAGAAAAGTTTTTACATGCAGGAAGGCAAAGAGGAGTGAGATGTGTGTGTGTGGGGGGGGGCATCTGGCTTCCCATGGGAAGAAATTCCACAATTTGGATGCAGCCACTGAGAAGATTCTCCTGTGTCTTCACCAAACGTGCCTGGGAGGGTGATGGGACAGAGAAAAGGCCCTCCAAGAATTGCTCCAACATACTAGGGGCTTGTTCCCACTACAATTTAAAGCCAATCGCTGATTGGTTTATATGACCGTTGTTCGGATTTGAAACTGGTTCCAATCCTACTTTGATCAATTTCTGTCATGATAAATGCAACACCCCCCCCCCCCCCGGTTTTTCCAGGCACTAGTTTCCTAGCGGTTCTTTTGAAAAGAATTGATTCTGAAGTGTGTTCAACAAGGGGAACGACAGATCTGAACTGCATCATTCTGAAGGGGTGGACTAATGGCAGAGGGGTGTTTACTATCCCTCCTCGGTTTCTGGTAGATCCACCATCCCCCCTCCCCCCGAGCTGCCTTTGTGCTTGTGATGTGACCTATGGAACCATTATTTTTAAAAAATAATAAAATTGATAGAAGATTCAATTGATTGATTTTGCAACTACTTGAAATCAGTGAAGTAGTTGCAAAATCAATTAATCAAATCTTCTATCAGTTTTTTTAAAAAATAAAATTGATAGAAGATTTGATTCATTGGTTTTGCAACCAGTTGCCTCACTGATTGCAAGTAGTTGAAAAATCAATCAATCAAATCTTCTATCCATTTATTTTAAAAATATAATTCCCAAGCCAAGCTGCCACTTACATCACTGATGACACACAGATGATTGACATGCATTTTGAAACAGTGCAGACTAGTTGGGATGACAATCGTGCCCGAAAAGAAGCAGTTACAAGGGGATAATGAAAAGATCCACTTTCATAGTGGGAATGACGGACTTTTTGGAATCTATTTACCAACACGGAGTGAAGGCAAATTGCACATTGGTGTAAATGTAAGTGGGAATGAGCCCTAGAAGATACATTCTTTCAAATAGTCTGAGCCCAAGCTATATAGGGCTTTATAGGTCATAACCATTACTTTGAACTGTGTCTTGAAATGAATGGTTAGTTAACAAAGTAGTTTCAACAGAGGAATTACAGTGGACCCTGCTATACCCTGGATACAAATATCTGTGGAGTCTCCAGTCCCATTATATACAGTGGCATTATAAAATGGTGTATATAAAAAATGGCAAAATCAAGGTTTGGTGGTGGTGGTGGTTATTATTATTATTATTATTATTATTATTATTATTATATTTTCTAGCCATGGGTGGTTGAATCCATGAATGCAGAACCCATGAATACAGGGGGCAGGCTGTATTTTCTGTAAGATGGAGGGAAAGGTAGGATATTCACTTTAATAAATAAAGTTTTACCCCATTCCAGTGAAGGAATGGCTTCTGTCAGCCAAACAAAAGGATTTGGTTCACCCTTCACCTCACAATCCTTGTGTGCCCTCCAAATCTTCCCTAGTGGGTCTGGACCTTCTGGAGATGGTTGGGGGTATGTCTTCAGTAAGAACAAGGGGAGGGAATAGTCCCAGTGCACAGGTGGATGTATACTCAGGTGGATTTCACTCAATGTTTTTATATGATTCTGTTGTAAAGTGACTGTGGTGTATAAACACTGTACACTCAGTTATTAATGCATGGATGAACGAGTGCTAAATATATGTGTCACATCAAGAAGGTATGTGTACGAGGGCAAAAATTGGAGCCAAAAGGACTTTAGCTTTCTACTGATCCATTGAGTTATGTGACTGACTCATCTCTGCTCACTCTATAAAATCAGATAGGTCCAGATGATACATCCAGATTGTCTGAGAGGACCAGCTCTGACCACTGTTGGGTGAGTCAATGCCACTGGTTTGGGGGAATAAACAGGAAATGAAAAATTAAAAGCAAATAACATTGCATAACTAGCTGGAGCTTGTCATAATATACTTTGTTGCAAACCACTTTGGGGGAGGGGGTTTAAATATAAAAATGAAAAGTGGCACAAAATATTGTTAACTAAGTAAATAATAAATAATGACTTGGGGATGTATGAGCCAAAATAGCAGGGAACCTGTTTGAGATGTCAGCTGGGGGAAGGAACATATGGGTACGCAGATATTTTTGGAAGGGTGTGATTCAGAAAGTTTAAAGGCCTGTTCTTGGATTCATTCATGGATAACTTTTAAAAGGGTATGTACATGTACATGAGCATTTGTTGTCTCATTTTCCTATACATGTATGTATTCAAATCCCATGAATTTTGTAAGGTTTTCTTAGAGAAGGAATACTCAGAGGTGATTTTGCCAGTTCCTTCTTCTGAAATATAGCCTACAGCATCTGGTATTTACTGGTGGTCTCCTAAGACTGACCCTGTTTAGCTGCCAACATCACATGGGATCATGTGTCTTTAGGGCAGTGGTTATTAACCTGTGGTCCATGGACCCCTGGGGGGGGCTGTGATTTCTCTGGAGCCCCAGGGAGGCCTGTTTGTCCTCCTTACTTCTTTCTCAGCTTGCTTGCCTTTCTTGCCTCTTTCTCCCCCAGCCGGGGTGCACATGGAAGCACCGGGGGCAATGGAGGGAAGAAGCCTGTGAGGGTGGCCTGGACAAGTGGTGGTGAAAGAAGCCCCCTTCCTCTCTGCTCTGCCAGGCACTGCCACCACTGCCAGGCCCCCCAGGGGGCTCACATGCCCTTCTTGTTTCTTTCTCTTGTGTCTGGAGCACACGTGGAGCAAAAGGCAACCCCAGCCATCCAAGTCAAGGTGTACAGTAAGTACAATATAGTACAAAAGGACTGGCAATGATGACTGGGGAATTCTGGGGGTCATTGTTCATAAAGGTAGTTTGTCTAAGTTTTGTTCTCTTGCATCTTGAACAAGAGCTTCATTTGTAGAAACCAGAAGAGAACGTTTATAAGGCACAGAGATGAGCAGGTTGACCCCTGATTCCTATAGATAAAGCCACAGTTAAAGGTACACAGTCAGAGGGGCCTGTTTTAAAAAGGAAGTGTGATAATTCTCTGCTGTCCAGGAGGCAAAGACATTTTTATTCAAACAGTCCTTTAATATATAATTGTGTCAGGGAGGCTTTTATATGGGGTTTGTGCTTTAGATTTTTTTTTAACTTCTGCAAATTATTGTAAAATCTTTTAAACAATTTTATCTGTGAACCACCCTGGTAGAAAGGTTGCATAGAATTGAAATACATACATACATACATACATACATACATAACCAGGATGACCAGATGTCATAACTGCAAAGGAGGTCAAGGCACTGCAAAATGTAAGCCATTCAAGGGAAATGTAGACATTGCAAAATAAAAGCTAAAACACTAATATAAATATAAATGCCTGCTTCCTAGTCATGTTTAAAATGGAAGACATTTTGCAATTCCTCCTGGACAGAAGGCTGAAGGCTGAAATGTAGGACATTCTAGTCACCCTGTTCATAACCCTAAGGAAATGGGAGAGAGGATGGACCTTGTCAGATGGGAGGAATTTCTCTTTATTGTGAATGGAGCCAATTCGAATTCACATGAATTCGCTAGTTTAGCAAATTCACATGAATTCCTATTGCATTCAGAATGCATTCAAAATGGCTTCCCATTACCTGAAAATGACCCCACATTGCCTGAAATTGCGTGAGATGCTTTAATTCACAATAAGGTAAAAACCAAGATTGCGTTCGGAATGACTTCCCTTTTGCCCAAAATTGCGTGAGATACTTTAATTCGCAATAACACAAAACCCCACGATTGCGTTCGGATTGCCGTTGGATTATACTTCCAATTTTCGACGTCTGATAAGGTCCGATGACAGAGAAGTAGCCATAGTTCTTGGAGCAAAAAACAATGGAAAGTGCCATGGCATCCAAAAGACTAACGAATTATGAGAGGATAGTGACCACTGTTGTTGGATAACTGGAAGGCCTGGGAAGCAGGGCCAGTTCTCCCACTAGCCAGAGTGAGGAGGCTGTCTCAGAAAATTGCTATTAGGTGTAATGAAAGGGCAACAAATGGCTATTTGTCTAAAATTCTTTTCTTTTACTCAAGAGATAGGGAGAAGTCTTTGTGGAATCTCCTGTCTTATGTGCTAAAATAACATTCTGGCTTTAAGTATTGTGTACATTGATTTGAGTAGGTGGCCCTATTTGCTGCTCTGTTTCGGGCATAAAAATGTCCTACTTTTCTGAGCAGTCAACACAGAGAACCCTTCATTTGGACAAAATGGTTGACTTTGGCATCTAGAAGAGTACATGTTCTCTCCCATAGCCTAGCAACAGACACATAAAGAGGTGTGGGGGAAGAAGTGAAAAGGAGACAACACATGCTGTGGGGTTTATGGAAATCCTTTTTTTGAAGTGTGAAAAATCAAAGACAGTGAGACACTCCCTTGCTAGGAACTGCCACTCCTCTCTGTGGGTTGGATTACAAGATTGATTGAATCTATTTTGCAAACAGTATGCTACATATTTCCAGCAACTATGCAAATGTTGCCCCCGAGTGATACTTATAATTAGCAATTTAGCTGAAATGTCAGGAGGAATAAAGTTTTATCAGCTGTAGAAAATTAATTGGAGATGTCCTGGCAAATGAGAGTGCCATTACCCATGTGTGAACCCAGACAGTTCTTTCGTGATTACAAGGAGTGCCTGCCAGACTAGAAGGGCTTGGTGCTAGAGGGCAGCACCCAAGGGTAGGGTAGTTAATATAGACAAGCATTGAACCCTTAGTGCATAAACAAGAGAGAGCAAGCCTGAGCTCAAAGGCAACTAACCCACATTCATCTATCTGGGTTTCAGTTATTAATCAGAAAAGAAAGTGTGGGGGGGGAGGGGGAGGTCTTCTTCAATATAATTCCATAATGATACATGCCACATGTGTCCTGTAAATCCACTTTCAGAAGATCATTAGAAGGTCATTATGTGCCTATACATAGTTTTATCATCTTCAAGCCTACAAGAGTAAACCAAACTCGTGTAATCAAGTTCTAGATAAGTAAGCAACGTACTTCCTCAGTGTTTCTCAAAATTCTGGTCATCTGGTTCTTCGGGAGGTCAACTCCCAACAGTCTTAGCAAGTTCAGCCAATGGTCAAGCAGTTCTGGGACCTGACATCCAAAACATCTGGAGGACCAAAGATTGACAACCACTGAACTATATTACTCTGCTCCATCCATATAGGATGTTACACGATCCCATTAAAATAGACAGTCCCCATGGCAAAGATCAAACAAGTGTATTTGGTCAGTGATTAGGGCTGGGTCAGATCTTTCCAGTACTTAGAAAGTACACTTGTTTGATTCTATGATCCTTGGGGCTTTCTAGATTGGCAAAAAGAAGTGTGTTTGTGGCTGCATGAAACTCATGAAAAAGGGAAAGTGTGCCATGAAAACGCTTTTTTTGCATTTTAGGGGAGAAGAAGCGCCTTTAAAAAGGTGCTGGTTTTCCCAGCTTCTTTTTTAAAAACTGCGGAACAGCGCAGCTCCATCTAAAGGCTGTGGTGCAGCTGCTAAGCATTAAGGAAAAGGCAACTTCATGTCACACTTTCCTGCCAATCTAGAAAGCCCCATAGAATCATAGAGTTGGAAGGGACCCCAAGAGCCATCCAGTCCAACCCTCTGCCATGCAGGAATACACAATCAAAGCACCACCGACAGATGGCCATCCAGCCTCTTTTTAAAAATCTCCAAAGAAGACTCCACCACACTTCCAATCACACTTGAAACAGCACACAAAATGATCCCCCCACATAACTCTATTACTACTTTGGAACACAAATCAGGGATTACTCAGAATAATAAATCAAAAAAATGAAGCAATTGTTACCCAAACTCAAGAATGCTTACAGCTTTCAGTCCAAAATTCATAAATGAACCAGTAGCTCTGGAACTGGATTCAGTAGAGGGACCTGTTAGCTTGACCCTGGGACAGAAGGAGACATCAGTGAGGTTCTTTGCTATTTAAAGGAGTAGAATTCAGAGGCTTAGTCTTGAATATCAGTGTTCACCTGGAATATTAGTATGCAAAGGAATCTTGTAGTTAGCACCTTTGAAATTAGCTGAGAGGAAAAAAGTTGCAGCATAAACTTCCATAGACCAGCACAATATGCCGGCTTCCTGGCGGCGTGGGGGCATGGTGTATGGATGACACATGCCCTGATGCCACCCTGAAGCCAGTGTCATGCCCCCTGCTGGCCACACGGGAGCAGCTTTTCAGCCCTCCAGCAGCACAGCATTTAGATGGCATACGCTATAGGAGCACTGAAAAGCTGTGATGGTGAGGGAAATTGCAGCGTTTTTCCAGCACAAAAAGGAGCAGCATTTTGCTCTTTCTTTTTGTGCCAGACAAATTCCAGATTGGAGCCGCAGCATGTGGTTGCTGCAGCCCCAATCCAGCGATCAAAGGAGCAGCATCAAGCCACCCCTTTAGGGCCTTCTGTTTCGGCCATTAATCTACTTCTATGCATCTGAGGAAGCAGACTCTATGAAAGCTTAGTTAAAGGAGACTTTACTAAGCACCTTATTGTACCACTTAAATAACCCATTTTACCTCTTCCGAACTGAAGTGTAATTCAGACTGCAGCCAGGTCCTATCGCAAGATTTTGCCACCGAAGCCACTGGGGGGGCCAGGGCCCCAGGCATGCTTTGGGAGACTCATTTAGAAACTGGGAGCTTTCCAGCTTCAAACAATGGCCACTGAAGTTAGCTGGGGTCCCGGGCTGCAGCCGGGCTGGACTTGCCCACGGCTTCAGTGGCAAAATCCTTGCAATAGGACCCAGCTGCAGTCCTAATTACACTTCAATTCAGAAGAGGTGAGCCAGGTTATTTAAGCAGTGTGAAAAGGTCCTAGGTCTAGCTGACTATTACAAACATTATGTGTCTGGGAGGGTGTTTGCTTTCTCTAATGCTCTAACAAGCTGATCTATCTTGAAACAGGGAAATTTCTAAATTGGTCCATGTTTTCCTGCCTGCCTCTGGATTGACCAATGTAAAGATACCCAAATGGGTTATTTGACAGAGATGGTGGCTTGGTAGTCAGGTAGGTGTAGGGCTAACTTTTTATCATTGAAACAGAAATTAAAATATGAATAATTGATAGACACCACTAAACCCTTGTTGTTGTTGTTGTTGTTGTTGTTCTGTGCCTTCAAGTCACTTCCAAATTATGGTGATCCTAAGGGAAGCCTAACATAGGGCTTTCTTGGCAAGTTTCTTCAAAGGGAGTTTGCCATTGCCATATTTTGAGGCTTAGAGACTGTAAATTGCTCAAGGTCCCCAGTGGGTTTCCATGGCTCAGCCAGAATTTAAACCTTGGTCTCCCAATGCCCAAACCATTGCACTACACTGGTTCTGCCACCATCTTAAACAAAGAGACATTTCTAAACACCACCATAGGCTATACTGGCAGATCATTGTCTCTGAGGAATGAAATGCCCATTAGCCTGGGCCAATAGGCCTTGAACATTACAAGGAGCATTCACACAACCAGTGTCCCAGTTGCTTCATGCATCTTCACACACACATACCTGCACACACCATTGAATAGGAGTTCCTTTCCTATGCTTGATCTCTCAAATTACTGGTGTACCTAAGTAGCATAAACACTAATTAGAGGATGGGGGAATCTTTTCCATCCTAGAAGAACCCAGTGGGATTGAGAGGAAGTCAGTAAGATGTATATGGCTGCACCCACCCACATCTCTGCAACAGAGGATCACACTAAGGGACAGTGGTCCTCACGCTGATGGGGTTGCAGTGGAAAGGTCCTAAGTTGCTTTCCAGCATCCTCATTTATTGGTTCTACTCACTATATATTATAATGAAGTAACACACAGTTGTGACAAAGGGTGATTTATTTTCCATTTTTAGCCATTTTGCTATTGAGGTGCTCTTTCTTTTGTATGTGTTATGCCTGACTTATGGTGACAAACCTATCAAGTGGTTTTCTTGGGAAGATTTGTTGAAAGGAGGTTTTCCATTGCTTTGCCCTGAGGCTGAGAGCATATGACTTGCCCAAGGTCATCTAACGAATTTGATGGCCAAACCATGGTCCCCAGAACTGTAGTCCAGTATTCAAAGCACCATTTATTTTTTCTCATACAAAATTCTTCATTCACTCAAAGCTGACAGCTGTTTTCTTTCTTTTTCAGGATCTATTTTACATGTTTATACTCAAAAAGGATGTTGGGAAAGATGGGATTTATATACCACTCCAGGTATTTTTCCCACATGTGATATTCAGCAAATGTATTGAACAACATTTTTTGTAAAAAAAAAAAAAAAAAAATCAGACTCATATTTTTAAAAAGCTGTCAAACTCCTATAAAAATATATATTTTAAAAAAGGCATTCTGTTCTGGAGTTTATGTGTAGCTGGTATGAACCTTTTGGAGCTCTGTAGAAATGACTCTGTAGTTTAAAATAAAACACACTCCGGCACGTACCTGTATGAATTCCCCCACCTACTTCTGACTGTATACCTGTCTTCCTTATAAGGAAAACAAGGAAGTAAGATAAAGAACAGTATTACATTCCATAACCATGCTAGCCGCTCTATGCACAGCTCACCGTCCAGCTATACCTATCAAGGTGTACTTTTTTTGTTTAATTGGCATTCATGCAGTGTTCTATTAACTTAGGTGGTTTCATCTAAAACATTTGTGGACTGAAACCCTAAAATGTTTATGGGAAGAATCTGGGACTTCTGAAAGTGTCCATACTGATCTCCTTACACTGGACATAATTTTTGATATGTTTTGCATGTGCAGCCAGAACTGAAAGCGAATGGGGATTGAATTGTTTTTCCTCCTTTTCCTATTTCTCCAAAGAAGCAAGAATGTACAAGGTAAGGCTCTCAGATGCTGAGTTATATTTTGAAAATAATGATGCTCTGCACTTAACTTTAAAAAAAATTAAACGTATGCAGCTTCACCTTTCTGCCTGATGGCTATGTGTGTGTTTATAGCTCAGTACAGATCATTTTACTCCTGTGACTGTTTCTAGGATCAGTATAGAACAGAGACCTACAGAATTCTTACCTTTCTAAATAAATAGTATAAGAATTTCTGCCATATAGTTTTACTTGTGATGCATTCTGCTTCCATATCCAAGGATTTTTTACTGATGGATGAAGCATCCATGGTTTTAAAATGTTAAAAGTATAAATTCCAAATGGAAAACCTTGATTTTGCAATTTTATAACTGGGACATAATTTTATGATGCCATTGTATATAATAGGACTTGAGCATCCACAGATTTTGGTATCCATGAGTGCCCTGGAACCAAACCACAACAGATACCAAGGGCCTACACTATTTCAGTTACAGAAGAAATATCCTGAAAAGGATAAAGTTTTGTGTTTTATTTTATTTCAATGTCCATAAGCAGGGAGTTGACTACATGGTTTCATTGGAATGAATTAATCCATGGAACAAGGTTAATCATTAGTACAAAGATTTCAGTAAATTCTTACTTTATCCCAATTAATGCCTTGGGGGGAAACTGGAAATTAATTTCTTTTAAAGTCTTGTTTAATAGTGATTGCTTATTTTCGTGGCACTTTTTATCACTGTTTTCCATATTCATAGACATTTGAGTATATGGATGGAACTGACTACACTAAATGGCAGTCTTCTGGGAAGTCAGACATTACCCAGAAGAACAACTTGTACCTGTAATAATTAAACCATGCACTAATCTATTGTATTTTCTTGATGTGAAATTCAGGAAATTGTGACCCAGGGAATGCAGGGAGCTGTGAAGACTGTTTGCTTTCCGGACCACACTGCGGATGGTGTTTTCAAGAGGTAAAAGGAATTCTCTCAAACAATCTAAAGTAAGGCAAATACCTGAGGTCATTATGACAAGAGTCTTCCCATATTCTGAGCCTCTTGCAATACAAATTCTGCTCTGAGGCATATAATTTGAAGCCTTGATCAAAAGATTTATTTTAGTGCCTAAAGCACTGAGCACACCCGGTGCAATATTTCACATGCACACACACCTTTGAATAGCTGGTAACCCACCTTTACCCCAATCCGTTTAGCAAACAAGTTGTTTAAGTGCAACTCTTTTAAAAAAATTAGTTTGAGTTACAGTAGGAAATGCTACTGCTTGAGAAATGCAACTTGAAAGCCAATTTGAGCTATACTTTATAAAATTCACAGTTATCACAGCAGCAGCATGATTGGAATTCCTAGAAATAACTTATCTGTTCAGTTTATAAATAAATGGATATGTGTATCAACAAATCAGCTTCACATAGAACCCATGGCAATTAACAGCATTTATTAATATCAATAAGCAAATAAAGTCATAACCATATATATATATGAGAGCCATTGTGGTGTAGTGGTTTGAGTGTTGGACTATAACTCTGGAGATCAGAAATCTCCTCTGAAGAAATCTTGCCGCAAAAACCTCATGATAGGTTCACCTTAGGGTTGCGATAAGTTGGAAATGACTTGAAAGCACACAGCAAATACACACACATACACACAATACAATACAAATAACCGTAACCTCAACCAACAGAAAATTAAATGTAGCACTTGAATATACACCAAAAACATTAACTGATGAAAAAATGACAATATTTTTGCATTAATAAATTAACCATTAAAGCATTTTCCAAAAGTATTCTTTTCCCTTCCTGTATTTGGGGGAAAATATATTGTAAAAGAAACAGAGAGGTGGCTAAATGATACAAAGGAGATGGCAGGTAGGTAGGATGATATAACCAAGTTTAAGGGACAAAGAACTAGCCTGCAGAAGCCACTAAATAGAAGAATTATGTCCTAATGAAGAATGATGGTCTTTTGGCAGGAATAGATTCTGAAGGTGATCTATCATGCACTGAAGTGTGCTCCACAAAGTGGAAAGAAATAAATCCAACACCTAGAGCAATGATATCCACACACTGCAAGAGCTGTATATTTATCTAGATATCCTTCCTAAGCCTGGCACTCTCCAGATACGTTGGACTACAGTCCCCATCATCTGTGCTTATTGCCCAACCAGGGTGTTGGGGTAGGGAAGACTGACCTACATCAAGTCTTTCTTTACTGGAGCTAGGCTTGTACAAGCCTGTGTGTTTTCCATTGTTTCTCTTCAGTTGAGAAAGCTAGGAGACTCTGTCACAATCCAGGCAAGGCTAAGCATTTTTAAGAGACATTTCTTTTATGACATATTTAAGAATATGTTTAATTCCCCTGCACTGAAATAAAAAGGGACTGAACGTAGACTGAGCATTGCTGAACATCATTTTTTTTAAGTGAAAGCTGAATTTGTGAAGAATACAAATATTGTGCCAGATTCTGCATTCTGCATGGAATTGTACATGCTCAGAATTGCAGAAAATTGGTACCTTTGCCTCTGACTGACAGTTTCTAAGTAACTGCATGAGGCATTGTTTTTACAACATATATAGTAGTTAGAGAAAACAATCTGTGAAACTGTCGTATCTTCAGAAGTTCCCAAGGAAGAAATTATGGTCTACTGTGAATGCTACATTGCTTGGATTTTCTTGGTAAATCCCCAATCTTGACAGATTTCTCTGTTCCTATTAACAGAACTCCAATATTCATATTCAAAACATTTGTAATTGGATGGAAACATGAGAAAGAACCAGAAGCAAGCAAATGTATGGGAGAAACCAATTCTCCATCAATTAATCTTACACAGCCACTCAAGTAATTTCTATCAGATTTTTTAAAAGGCCATTGTAAAAACACATAAACAGTAGCTTTGAACATAACTTCCTATAAACATATATTTAGCATTTCTTGTCTTTTCTCAAACCATATGAGCATTAATTTAGGATAATTTGGTAGATGAACAGATGAGATGTTCTTTGTGTGTATCTTTGTGTATACACATAGAGACACAGTTCTCTGTATGGTGCTGTAATTTTGTTAGTCGAGACATATTCCTTCTGTCATCTAAGGTAGGCCACTTTTGTAAAATAGATAGGGTTCAATCCATTCAACAGGGCCAGCCCAAGACATTTTGCTGCCTGGAACAAAGGACTTCCATTTCATATACAAAAGCTGACTTGTCTGGCCTGGCAATTTTATGAATAATTAAACTACAAACAAAGGCACCAGGCAAACTTAGGGAGTACAGGGACAGATATTTGAATGCTCCTCCAGCAGCTCACTGCAGCCTTATTTTCCATGCAAGACAAGTGTTTCATTCTGCCTAATGACAAGTCCACTTGTCCAGCCCTGCCAGCTAAATACAGATGTACTGCTTGTGTGTGCCACTAGACTCAGTCCAGTTCAATTAGTTTCAATCACCCAAGCCCCTCACTAACAAAACAACATATAAGGTGGCCCACAGTTGATCTACAATGAAATAGGGAGACTGTCTTCACTTTTCACCTTCAAAACTCTATTATTGCATGAAAGCTGTGATACTAATTTGACTCCCAGGGGAAACTCTAAGGGCCCATTCCCATTTGTGGAAAAACCCGCATTGGAACCGGGCTGTGCTCCGCTTATGAAAGCGATTCCAAAAGGCCCCTCATTCACACTATGAAAAGGGACCTTGTTTGGAACTGCTTTCTTACCCAGGAATGCTTGTCGTTCCCACTGGAGCTGCCATGTAAGGTGACAGCCCTTAACGCCCCAACCCCCTCCTGGAAGGGATTCGTTTTTATTGGGGGGGGGGTATTGATCGTAAAATCAATCTTGTGCATTTGTGATCTTGTGCATTTGCAGTCTTGTGCATTTGCAATCTTGTGCATTTGTGATCAGTATAATGAAGAAAAAGAGGGGGGGGGAAAGGAAGGAAGGGGGGAAGGAAGAAAGGAAGGACCCCCCAGGAGCAAGTGTGTGTGTGTGTTTTCCCCCTTTTCTTCATTATACTGATTGCTAATGCACAAGATCACAAATGCACAAGATCACAAATGCACAAGATTGATTTTGCAATCAATATCCCCCTCCAAAAACAACAACAACAACAACACGATTCTGACCAGCATTCCCACTTACTGGAAACACTTCAGAATCGTGTTTTCCGAAAAAGACCACTTTAAAACTAATGTCAGGAAAGCCCGGGCTATTTGCTTTTAACCCGGTCCTTTCCTCCACTAATCGATCCAATGAGGATTAGAAGTCGATTCGAGTGTGAACGAGTGTCATATAGCCAACGTCATACTTCGAATCAAAATGTAGTGGGAAGGGGGCCATATATTATTTTTCCCCTCATTGATTAATTTTTTTGCATATAATTAACATAATGCAGTGGAGGTCATAAATGCTAGATCACTGTGGCATGTTCAAATACTTACAGCTGAGTACATGATCAATATGAGACAGAAGAAAGAGCCTCATCCTATGCCAGCCTTTCCCATCCTAGCATCTTCCAGAGGTGTTGGCCTACAAGGTCCATCCTGCTAGTGGATAGTGATGGTAGTTGTAGTCTAACACTTCGGGGGGAGGGGGATAGGGGGACAGTGAGTATGCTTTGGTGCAGTTGAGATCTTATCTACAGCACAAGCTTATGTCTGTTTACTCATAGGTAAACACCGCTATTTTCTATAAGGCACACAGTATGTCTACAGAGGACTGCAGCTTTAATCAGACTGCAGAGAACTTCTCAAATAATTATCTTGAGACATTTCATAAATTGCAGATGGAGCTTCCATGCACTTAATCAATATCTTTTCCCCTCCCTGCCTTCCTGTGTGTGTGCACGTGCATTTAATATGTAGCCTGAGGCAACATTTTGTCAACAATTTTTAAATGTAAATTGTTCAAATAAAGGCATTATGATGGTGGTGTTTTTTTTCTGACTACACTGCTTACCTATCCTTGGTATTCGAGGAGCGAAGTTCTAGTCAGTAAAAGCTTTTGCAGCCCATTGGCAAAAAATACTGAGTCTAAGTATTCCTAAAATATGGGTTTACATGGCAATGTGCTGGTTTGTTTGTTTTTGTTTGTTTTTCAAAGTCAGCATATTCACAGTGTCTTGCCAGAGATAATCATACATTTCTGTCTCCAAGCTTTTAAAACAGTAGGTGATTTTAACATATATATATATATATATATATATATATGGTCTGGTCTCTGGTATGAATATTTGAGTGCTAAATAAATCAATATCTCATTTTATCTGTCACAGAAAAGTTACATTTGGATTACAGCTCCCAGGATCTCACAGGGGAATTCAATTTGTAGTCCAAAAACGGATTTTTTTGTAAGTGTGATAGCAAAATTGTAGTTGTAGTGCAAAAAAAAAAAAAAAACTTTTCCAGGTCTGTTACCAAAATTTGGTTTCAGTGGAACTGACCATCTGAACTAATTAAAAAGTCCAAAAAGCCCCAGAGTTTGTTCCCATTCTTTCCCATTTTGTTTGCGATATCCATACACAGAATATTTTCTGTCAGCTCCCAGTATAATCAGGGACTTTTTTACCAGTTCCCCAGCTCAGTTTATTTTAACCCAATATAAAATAGGAATCAACAGGAACAAAATCTGGGACTTTTCAGAGTGTGACCAAACTCCTGGAAATGTCCAAGATTTTGGTTCTGTTCTTTCTGATTTAATACTGGGTTAAATATTTCTGATTTAATACGGGGTTTAATACTGTCCTCCTGGAGTTTGTTATACAGTGGAAACTTGAAGCTAGGCATAGTCAGACACGCATTCTAGACTTTAGGAAAGCTGATTTTAGAAAACGTAGAGAAATACTGGGGGTGATCCCATGGTCAAGAATACTAAAAGAGAAGGGAGTTCAAGATGGATGGGAGTTCCTCAAAAGGGAGATACTAAAGGGACAATTTCAGACAGTTCAATGAGGAAGAAAAATGGGAGATGTCTCAAGAAACCGGTATGGATGACTAAGGAACTTACAACTGAGCTAAGTTTTAAACGGAACATGTATAAAAAATCGAAAAATGGGGAAATCACCAAAGAGGAATTCAAACAAATAGCCAGCACGTGTAGGGATAAAGTCAGAAAAGCTAAAGCACAGAATGAACTCAGGCTTGCTAGAGAAGTTAAGAACAATAAAAAGGGCTTTTTTGGATATGTCCGCAGCAAAAGGAAGAAGAAGGAAACAGTGGGGCCACTGCGTGCAGAAGATGGCAAAATGCTAACAGGGGACAGAGAAAAGGCAGAATTACTCAACACCTTCTTTGCTTCAGTCTTCTCAGAAAAGGCAAAGGGTGCTCAAGCTGAGGATAATGGAGCAGGGGACGAAGTGGGGGGAATTTCAGCACAGATTAAGTCAAGAGATAGTACAGGAATACCTGGCTAATCTAGACGAATACAAGTCTCCAGGACCAGATGAACTACATCCAAGGGTATTAAAAGAACTGGCAAATGTAATATCGTAACCATTGGCAATAATATTTGAGAAATCCTGGAGAACAGGAGAAATCCCAAGGCAAACATTGTCCCCATCTTCAAAAAGGGGAAAAAAGAGGATCCCAACAATTATCGTCTGGTTAGTCTGACATCAATACCAGGAAAGATTCTGGAGCAGATCATTAAACAGAGAGTCTGTGAATATCTAGAAGATAATTACAGTAATCACAAAAAATCAACATGGGTTTCAGTGAAACAAGTCATGTCAGACAAACCTGATCTCTTTTTTTGATAAATTCACCAGCTTGGTAGAAAAGGGAATGCTGTGGATGTAGTATATCTTGATTTCAATAAGGCCTTTGACAAGTTTCCCCATGACATTCTTGCAAACAAGCTTGTAAAATGTGGACTAGACAAGGTTACCGTTACATGGATTTGTAACTGGTTGACTGGCCACACCCAAAGGTTTTATTAAGCCTGGATGCACCTGAAATATGAGGGATATTGTTCTTGATTTAATAAATTATATTTCTTAAGGAAAGTAGAAGGAAGCTTTGCAGAGCTCATTAGTACTCTTAATGTGAATTATTTAAAACATGAAATGATGTTTCTAATTCAAAGGCAAATCTGTTGTTGTTGTTGTTGATATAATTATCTTTGCTTGGTTATTTCCTCAGTTATTCTGTGTGAAAAACAGCATGTGTAATTGCATACATTCAGGGCGTTAAATTCAAATTGTATTGACTTTTTTTAAATGTAGGTCTAAAGTACAGCAGCCACAGAGACTTACCTGAACAAGATAACAACCTGAGCAAAAGTAGATGTGTGGGCTCAGAGAGACAGTGAAAATTCAGTCAAAAGTAAATGGAAGCTTAAAGCTACAAAGCACTATCTGCAGTATGTGACCTATCATAAACACAGAGTTGTTTTTGTATTAGCCCTAGGAAATAGCTCCTTTTCATATTATTAATAAAAATTGTAACAAGCTATAAAATTTAAAAGGTAGCATACACTTTTAAAAGATGAAAAATATTCCTCCATAAGCATAGCTTTAGAACAATCCCAGCACAGGTTTCTTTTTTCCACATGAAACAGATTTGCTTTTTTCTTGTTAACAGCCCTCATGTCAACACCAGCTCATGGCAACCTTGTGAATGAGACATCTCCAAGCCCCTCTGCCCTCCACTGCTCTGCTTAGATCCTGTAGATTGAATCTTACGTCCTCCCTGCTCCCTAATTGAGTCTATCCATCTAGCATGTGGTCTTCCTCTCTTTCTACTACCCTCTATCATTCCTAGCATTATTGTCTTTTCTAATGATCCATGTCTTGCCAAAATATGACAGCCTCAATTTGATCATCTTGGCTTCTAAGGAGAGCTCAGGTTTGATCTGTTCAAGGACTCAATTGTTTGTCTTTTTGGCTACCCACAGTATCCTCAGCTCCACATCTCAATTGAATTTATTTTCTTCTTGTCTTTAATTTAGTTTCTTCTAATTTAGTTAATTTAGTGTTTTCATCCCTCACATCTGTACATGGAGATGGGGAATGCAATGGCTTGGATGATTTAACTTTAGTGCTCAGTTGTATATCTTTACGCTTTAGGATTTTGTCTAGTTTTTTTTTTCATAGCTGCCCTTCCCATTCCTAGTCTTTGATTTCTTGGCTGCTGTCTCCATTCTGTTCAATGTTTGATGCAAGGTAAGGGAACTCTGATTATTTTGATTTTCTCACGGTCTAAACTGAATATATGTAGTTCCTCCATGGTATTTATTTTCATTATGTTCAGCATTAAGACTGCCTTTGCACTTTCTTCTTTGCCCTTTCTTAATAATTGTTCCAAGACTTCAATGTTTTCTGCTAGTAGTATAGTGTCTTTATCCATCGTATTTTTGCAATGTGGTCCCTAGTGCCTATTCATTTCCTGAACCCTGCTTGCACCTCTGGGATTCTCTCTCCATGTATAATTGGAGTCTATGCTGCAGAATTTTTAGCAGAATTTTGCTTGCATGGGAAATTAATGCTATGGTCTTATAACTGCTGCAGTGTTTTGTGTCTTCTTTTATTGTGGATGGGGGTGTATACTGATCATTTCAATTCTGATGGACATCATTTTTCCCCATATTTGTTGGAACTATTTCTACTAGAGTTGATTCTGTCTGTGTGAATTGTAGCCGTTCACTTGGAATACCATCTGTTTCTGGCGATCTATTTTTTCCAGTTTCTCTTCCACTTCACTTTTGTTTGCAGTTCATCTTCATATGGTTCTTCAGTCCATTCGTCATTGATGTTTTTATCTGTTTTATGTAATTTTTATATGTGTATTGCATCCAATGTCTTTTTATTTCTTTTTGATCTTGTAGTATAATCCTTTTATTGTTGTAGAGCATCCTGGCCTTTGGTTCTTGGCCCTTGTAATAGTTCACTTTATCCTTTCACACTAGCCATCAATCTTCATTTTGTTTTTCTTCCCTTCTTTCCTATACTGCTTGGAGTGTTTGGTCTGTTATCCATTGTTTCCTTTCTTTCTTTTTGGAAAGTTTCTGCATTCTTCCTTTAAAAAGTAGGGATATGATGGACCCTGTTACTAAAAATCCACACAGACATCCAATTTGAACATAACATTTTTCATGTAATTTTTTTTCACATATTTTCCCACATGATTCACATAATTATGTGAAAGATGTGAAAAATGGTATTTGGCTGTTCACATTTTTAATTTCAAACATATTTCCAAATGATTTAAATTTACCAACCAAATGATTTAAATTTACCAACCACAAAAAAGGATCCCCCACCCACCCACAAAAACATATTTACTATTGGTTTTGCCGTGTTTTCTCTCAGTATGATGTAAAGATGGGATTTTTTTCTAGTTTAGCCATATTCTATTTTTCAGTTATTGTATTTTTACAATGTATATATATTTAAAGGAAAAGCAGGATGGAAAAAATGATAAGAAAGAAAAGGTCGTGACTTAGACATAAATGTTACTATAAACAGCTGATATGTCTCAGAAATGGAGTGCATTTGGCATAAACCTCTGCAGAATACACATTTGTTTATGAATAAAACTATAATATCTTCTGACAATTGAATAATGGATGGTGAAAGTTTGTTTTTTCCAGCTTTCCAGCATGAGTCTTTGAGCTGTACTGAGAGCACGTCACAATTTTACTTATCCATTCTAATATAGAAGCAATTATTTTCCATTTATTTAAATTCTACCAAAGTCCTCAGTCCTCAAACAAAGGTGACAAATAGTTCAAGACAACACTTAAACAAATACAAATATTAATTTATTGTTCTTATTATATGCCTTCAGATCATTTACAACTTATCATGACTCAAAAGCAAACCTATCATGGGGGTTTTCTTGACAGAATTTCATAGAATCATAGAATCATAGAAATTTAGAGTTGGAAGAGACCACAAGGGCCATCCAGTCCAACCCCCTGCCATGCAGGAACTCCCAATCAAAGCATACCCGACAGATGGCCATCCAGCCTCTGCTTAAAAACCTCCAAGGAAGGAGACTCCACCACCCTCCGAGGGAGTGTGTTGCACTGTCGAACAGCTCTTACTGTCAGGAAGTTCCTCCTAATGTTGAGGTGGAATCTTTTTTCCTGCAGTTTGCATCCATTGTTCCGAGTTCTGTTCTCTGGAGCAGCAGAAAACAAGCTTGCTCCCTCCTCGATGTGACATCCCTTCAAGTATTTAAACAGGGCGATCATATCACCTCTTAACCTTCTCTTCTCCAGGCTAAACATTCCCAGCTCCCTAAGGCGTTCTTCATAGGGCAAGGTCTCCAGACCCTTCACCATTTTAGTCGCCCTCCTTTGGACCCGCTCCAGTTTCTCCACATCCTTTTTGAATTGTGGTGCCCAGAACTGGACATAGTATTCCAGGTGGGGCCTGACCAATGCAGAATAGAGTGACACTATTACTTCCCTTGATCTAGACACTATACTTCTATTGATGCAACCTAAAATTGCATTGGCCTTTTTAGCTGCTGCATCACACTGTTGACTCATGTTCAACTTGTGGTCTACTTGGACTCCTAGATCCCTTTCACATGTTGTCTCATTCAGCCAGGTGTCCCCCATCCTATATTTGTGCATTTCATTTTTCCGCCCTACGTGTAGGACCTTACATTTCTCTGTGTTAAATTTCATTTTGTTAGCTTTGGCCCAGCTTTCTAGTCTATTCAGGTCATTTTGAATTTTGATCCTGTCCTTTGGGGTATTAGCTACTCCTCCCAATTTGTTCAGAGAGGGTTTGCCATTGCTTCCTCTGAGGCTGAGAGCATGTGACTTGCCAAAGATCACCTAGTGGGTTTCCGTGGCTGTGTGAGGATACGAATCCTAGGTTCAAAACACAGTGCAGAAAGATTTCAGTTTGAGACCCCTTTAACTGCCCTGGCTCTGTGCTAGGGAATCCTGGGAATTGTAGTTTATTGTGGCGCCAGCACTCTCTGACAGAGAAAGCTAAATGTCTCACAAAACTACACGTCTCAGAATTAACCTGGTATGAGCCAGGGTAGTTTAAGCAGTCTCAGACTGGATAATTTCTGCAGTGTGTTTTGGACGCTTGTCTCCAGAATCATATTCCAGCACTCAAACCACAATACCAAACTGGCTCTTGTTAATTTATTATTAATCAGTAATTATAAGGTTTTGATCTGTTATCTCGTAAGAGATTTTATATAAGAAAGTAAAGTTTCCTATTATGTTTTAAAACTAAGACCATGCTACCATATAGGGCTGAAACAGATGGCCCAAAAGGAGATACCTCCAGCCCCTCCAGCCATGATCACTCTGGAACCACTGCAAGTGAATGACCTGCTGCCGAAGTAGGCCGATGCTGCAGTCCCAAACAGGCTGCTGACATGAGTGGATTAAATCCGCTCCTTTTGATGGCAGCTTTCAGCTGTTTTAGGCGGCCTCGGAGCAGCTTGTGGTAACTTTGGGGGTGCACGTCATCTAAATGCCATGCCCCTGAAGCGGCTGGAAGATACTCCTTTTGGCTCAGCTATTTTGGACCATAGACAATATTTCAAAAGCACCACCAAAGAGGAAATTGTTACTTCAGAAGATTTTTCTTGAAACCTTAACTTTTCTTGAAGTTCAATATCATGAGATTGTTTTTCCTTTCAATCTTTTTTTTTTAAATAAGAATGCCAGTTATATCAATTGTAAATGTGCATCAGGGTTTCATAAGACAAAGAAAAAACATTTTGTAAAATAATTACAAAACAAACCCTCTGGTAAACTTGAATTATTGCACTTAAGTGCAACAATATAGAATAAGCATTTGGAATGGCACACTGAAATTGGAAGCTAGACAAACCTGGAGATTGAGATGTTCATCATTATTGAGGGAAGAGATATATTGTTCATGAATTCCTTACATAATATGTATTAAATTCTATAGTCTTGATAATATTGGTGGATTCCAGCTCCATCAGCCCTGGCCTGCAAAGCCTGTGATGAGAAATTTGAAACTTGTTCTCCAGCATCAGCTAAAGGGGCACATGTTCACCATGCCTTTCAGTCATTTCTGACTTACATTGACATTAAGATGAACTGTCATTGACTTTTTTTTTTTTTTACGATATTTATTCAGAGATAGTTTGCCAGCACCTTCCTCTGGGGCTGAAAGAATGTCACTTACCCAAGGGTTTCCATGGCTAAACAAGGATTTCAACTCTGGTCTCCAGAGTCCTAGTTGAACACTCAACCACTACACTGCACTGGCTCACACTTTGCTCAAATGGATCCGTGACTATGGAGGATGTTTGTATAGTGTTGATTTGTTCATTCAACAAATATAAATCCTGAATGCTGAAAGGGAATTTACAGGTTATAAGTACACAGTTTTTACACATTTAATAATTTCAGAGTGCATCATGTTTACATTCTGCTCCTGTAAACCCACCATAATACAACACATGCAAAATGACTGTTATATTATTCCTGCAACTAAGAATAATATATCAGATCTATTGGCCCAAGACAGACTGCCCGAAAATGGCAGGCTGGAGGTGCCTGTTTTAACTCTGGAGGGACACCGCAGCAGCCAAACCGCATGGCATCTTTACGCAGTAAAAACCTGGGAAAACCAGGTTCTTTTTAAGGCACCCGGCGCACGTCATATGTGCACCATTAGTGCACTGGTGACATAAGCGATGTACAGCAAGGTCTGTACACTGTGTGTTCCTTATGTCATCATGGTGGCAACCGTGTAGACGGGACGCTGGCACGATACCGCCACCTTTACACGCTAGGGTTCAGGAGCGTGTAGTTACTGCATGCTCCCAAACCCTAGTATTGGTGACGGCATGCCGCTTTTGGTCCTTCTGTCCTGGGCCAAGGTTACTTAAATAACTATAGTTTATGTTGTGCAGCAATTACATTCTGTTCTTCTACTCTTTCTTTGTTGTAGAATTTCACTGACCTGTCTGAAGTTTATAAAAGGTGTGACATTCCTGACAAGCTTATTTCAAATGGGTGCCCATTGAATTTGATTGAATTTCCCATTTCTAAAGTAATAATTGAAAAAAATAAGCACCTGAGTGAAGGTCCACAAAAAAACAACTCAGATGTTATACAGATTTCTCCTCAAAAGCTTACTGTTTTTCTGCGACCAGGTAAGTTATATAGTTCATACATTTAGTTCTTTTCTTTTCTATCTTTGTCCGAGTGTTGTGTTAGTTCAGGTTGGCTGTAATTCACTTGGGCAATTACAAAAAGGTAACCATCATAGTTACGTAGCTAAGTAGTGATTCCTGACCCAGCTATGCCCAATCTCCACCTACTGGGTAAAGGTCTATGCCTCTATCACTGGGAAGCAGCTGACTAACTGTCCCACTTCCTCCGGTGAGTGATCTCCATTGAGACAAAAAGAATAAAGGTCCCTGTTGCAATTCTCCTTCATGCTGACAATTGTCCACACAAGAAGCTGGGAGGGATTGTCAGTCAACTGTTTCCTGATCAATAGGGGAAGAGACTCCTATTGATCTCAGTGGCTGTTGCCCAGTAAATGGGGACTGGGAAACTTTCATGGTCTCTTTGTACCCCCTAAACTAGGATATAGATAGGGATCATGAATGCATGTAATGAAACAGTAATGAATGCATAACTGTACGTTATGCATTAATTTCAGACTTAGTAGATTTCAGCAATTGATTGTATGACATCGAAGATCATTCAATTATAAGATCATAGGCTTACATTTAATTATTCTGTGGAACTGGGAGTCAATCTAGATTTCAAAGAACATTCATATTCAGAATTTTGAAGGTGAATAGAACCCATAGGATTGCTAATATGAAAACTGGAGAGGGCCCCAGTACCTTTCAAAGAGAGAGTTTCAACAGGTGTTGTTTGCCATGTAGCCAAGCAACACCTGCTGAAATTCTCTTTTCTAGGCAACCATTAATGGCACAGGAGCCCTTTCCAGTTTTTACTCTGGCATCTCTTCACACATAGTGGTTGTCTCTATCTGTCCTATAAAACAGCTAACCTGATAACTGGAGATGAGTGTGGAAACCCCATTTTGTATAAAGCTGGACATTTCAACTTGAGGTAAATTATTTCTTATTCTAGTCTGACTGTTCCCTTAAAATAAATATTTTTACTTTAAAAGAGTTATGTATTTTTTCACTTTTTAAACTGAAGTGCTACTCTAACATATTGAGATGAAATATTGTCATGAGCTGCCTTGTTTCAAAAACCTCCAAAATATAACAAGAGTAAACAGATGCAGTCAATATTGCATTTTCCCTTTCCGTCTCCAACCACAGCTGCACTAATTTGTTTTCTATTTCCCCTGGGGCTTTGCAAGGAAATGAAGAAACAATACAGATCAATGTTCGTCAGACTGAAGATTATCCGGTCGACCTGTACTATCTCATGGATCTTTCAGCTTCTATGAACGATGACCTGAATACCATCAAGGAACTGGGTTCTACCTTATCAAAAGAAATGTCTAAACTCACAAGTAACTTTCAGCTGGGGTTTGGGTCATTTGTAGAAAAACCAGTTTCACCATTCATCAATACTCTAGCAGAAGAAATAAAGAATCCTTGCCGGTAAGTAGGTCCAACTAGGTTCAAATTTTCTTTTTTAAATCTCTATTTTAAGTATTCCCACTGAATATAAGTGGGATTTTCTATGCTAACTCAATTTGATAGATTAAGGATTTTCTCTTTGTTCTTTATTTGGTCTCACAAGAACACAGCAGAGGGTGCATTGCAGCAGTAGGCATATTTATGTCTTCTGCTATTCTATGTATTACACAAACAAACCTTTCCTATTGTCTCACATATACTTCCCAGGCATGCCCCTCTTTGCTACTGCTGCTGATGCAGAACTGCTACTTTAAGAGCTGCTTTTTCAAATCTCTCTTGCCCACCTGAGGAAATTGGTACGCAGATCAGCTCCTTGAGGGGATGGCCTCAGCAAGCAACCTGGGGAAGCCTAATGCCTCAAATCTACACACAGGCAAGAGAGGCTGCTGCTGCTGTATGCCTTCATGTCATTTTTTATTTAGGGTGACCCTAAGACAAACCTATAATAGGGTTTTCTTGGCAAGAATTGTTCAGAGAGAATTTGCAATGTGACTGAGGGAGTATGATTTGCCCGAGATCGTGGCTGAGTGAGTATTGGAAACCTGGTATCTCCTAGTCCAATTCCCAAACCATTATACAGTCTGCCATTTAACTATCCCAAGAAGGCAAGCCCCCATTTTTTCTTCATGGCGGTGTGTGCATTCAGCTGTGATAGCGAACGCATGGGCACCGTGCTGCCATTAAGAAAAATGGGACTTGATCATGCACAGATTGTGGTACCCACGAGGGGGGGGGTCTGATTGTATCTCACTGGCTCTTACATTAAGTTTTCACAGATGAAAACTGGGGCAAATGTGGCCAAGCAACATCAGAGTGTGGTCAAGATGGCAAAAATTATTAATGAGGAAAAGCACACAAGCTAGGAGAGATTTCAGCTGTTGGCTTTTGCCTGAGTTAACTGGCAAGGACAAGATTCCATCCATCCTCTCCTCTTCCCACTGAGTTAACTAAGTGCAAACTATTTTTGCACTTTCAACTCAGTTTGCAACACTTGAAGTAAGAGCTGGAACAGTTGGCCCAAATATGCCCACTTTAGGGTGTCATGGTGATGATGCCTTAAAGCGGCCCATCAGCCAGGCAGCATCCCAGACATGGGTGGCTTCAAGGCTCTCTGATGACGCAGTGTGTTAATATGCCACATGCTGGGGGAGGCTTTCATGAGGTCACAGCAGTGCGGCAAAAGCCATCTTTTTGCTGACTGAAGAAGGAGCAGATCTTTGCTCCTCCTTTTTCAACCAGCTTCAAGGCAGATTGGGGCTGCAGCTTGTGGTTGCCATGGCCCCAATCCATCTGCAGAAGTGGTGACTTCAAGCCACCCCTTCAGGGCCTTCTGTTTCAGCCTTAAATGAAAGACAAAGGAGTTTATCACATGGGAGGAATTTCTCCCAATTTCGAATGGAGCCAATTCGAATTCACGTAAATTCGCTAGTTTAGCGAATTTATGTGAGTTCTAATTGCATTCGGAATGCATTCAGAATGACTTCCCATTGCCTGAAAAAGACCCCCCATTGCCCAAAATTATGTGAGATACACTCATTCGCAATAACAGGCAACCCCATGATTGCATTCGGATTGCCACTGGATTATACCCCAAATTCTATCGTATGATAAACTCCAAAGAAAAGTTGGAGAAGGAGAGAGAAAATGGGACATTTTAAAAGCAGCAGAAAAAGTTGAATGTTGAGGTTTAATCAGAACTGTTTCTGCCAAATCAGGACAGTTAGAGGGGATATAATACTTTTGAAAACTTGCTGTTTACTTGATAAAATCTTTTTGGAACAGTAATCCTTTAAAAAAAATCAGTGGAGGTGGGAATACTGATCCAAGTCATGTGTCAATAAGGAAGGAATTCTGTGTTCCCTGGGAACACAGGATTGTTTGGTCCTCCATCTCCATGGGCAAAAAAACCCACTTGCTTTTTCATTGCTTCATCAATGGTGCTGGGAACAAGAATGTAGCATTGCAAGAACATGTTAAGGAAGACTGCTTATCCAACATCTGATCATCCAACATGCCCAAAACAAGATTCAAAAACTATGCCAACCCCAGAGTTGGCTTACTTAATTTCCTTCCCAGGAAAAAGGAGGCTCCCCACAGAACTGTTCTGTATTTGTGAATTGATTGAGGACTGTATCAGACAACACTGATGATGGAGGAAGCTTGTTTTCTGCAGCTCCAGAAACTAGGGCATGGAGCAATAGATGCAAACTACAGGAAAAGAGATTCTATCTCAACATTAGGAAGAAGAACTTCCTGGTGGTAAGAGCTGTTCAATAGCGGAGCACGCTGCCTGGGCGAGTGGTGGAATCTACTCTTTCTTTGGAGGTCTTTAAACAGAGGCTAGATGGCCATCTGTCAAGAGCACTTTGATTGTGAGTTCCTGCATGGCAGGGGATTGGATTGGTTGGCCCTTGAGGTCTCTTCCAACTCTATGATTCTATGAGTCTATGATTATAACTAAATTAATAGGTTCAGAATCCAAGTCAGTTGATTTGCTTTTGAAAAAAATTGTAATACTCTGGTGCATGGTGCCTTATGTGGTCATTATTACATTTTCTTGTGAGCAAATATACAGAATAATAGCATTTAGAATATTATTATACCTAGGATGAGACCCTTTGTGGTGTAGTGGTCTGAGTGCTGGACTGGGACTCCAGGAGAACATGGTTCCAATCCCCACTCAGACATGGAAACCAGCAAACCTCCTCTGAATATACCTTGCCAAGAAAACTCAGTGAGAGGTTACCATAAGCCAGAGTCCAGAGGCACATAGCAAGAACAAGAATGTAGCATTTTTAAAACACCTCAAAATTATAAAGTTCCAAAGTCAATGAGGCTGTGCTAGCTTTTAAGGAGCTGGGAAGGATGCATTTCAAGGACCATGTAGTGCTGCATCACCACTGCTGTGTACCCCATTTTCATGACCTTATCAGACGTCGGATATTGGAAGTATAATCCAATGGCAATCCGAACGCAATCATTGGGTTTCACGTTATTGTGAATTAAAGTATCTCACGCAATTTCGGGCAAAAGGGAAGTCATTCTGAACTCAATCATGGGGTTTTACCTTATTGCGAATTAAAGCATCTCACACAATTTCAGGCAATGGGGGGGGTCATTTTCGGGTAACGGGAAGTCATTCTGAATGCATTCTGAATGCAATTGGAATTCACATGAATTCATTAAACTAGTGAATTCACATAAATTCGAATTGGCTCCATTTGCAATAAAGAGAAATTCCTCCCATCTGATAAGGTCCTTTGAAATGCAAAGTCTCCAAATGGTCCTCCATTTACCTGAGAATCTTTGAAAAAGTTTCACTATGTTTTTCCGGCCCACCTGCCTTTTTTTAAGCTCCAGAAAGGCTCTTTTTCTTGAAAATGAGCATCTGAAAGCCCCTTAGGACCTCAAAAAAGGTACTGTGGGTTTCTAAGCCACCTATTGACCACACTTTCAACACTGAATTTACAGATATATAAATCTGTTTTGTAGGCTACTGGTGAAAATAGCAATGTGCCATATCATTCCAATATATATGCACACGATCTTTATTTTGCAGAAGTGTCCCACATGACTGCTCCCCAACATTTGGATACAAGCATGTTCTGTCATTGACCAGTGATGCCGAGAGATTCAATGCTATTGTGAAAGAACAGAAAATCAGTGCAAATATAGACACTCCAGAAGGAGGCTTTGATGCAATTATGCAGGCAGCTGTGTGTAAGGTAAGGCAATACATCTGCTTAACATTTATTTAGGATAAATCAAAATAGCTAAGTACATATTATCACTATTTTCACTTCAGCCAAAAACTTTCCTCAGATGCCATGCTTATCTTATACAAGCTGAATTGAAATTGTATCCATGAAAGCTCATGCTAAAATAAAAATCAGTTAGTCTTAAAGGTGTTGCTACATTCCTTTTTTTCTCACTTCCCCTCTCTTCCTCCTCTTTATGTTATCAATCTTTCTGTGCTCAAAAGTTGCTTGTCAATCTAAATATGTTTACTTTCTACAATAATGCCATGGCTTTCAATAAAATACTAACAGACAATTATGGATATGCTCAAAGCTGCATCTCTGTGTGAGTTTACTTTGAAATAAAGCTCACCAGACTCTGTACAACTTATTTCTTTTCAGTTAACAGGATAGACATGGATAATAATAATATAATAATAAATATTTATTTATATTCCGCCCCTCTGGGTGAGCAATCGGGGCGGAGTACAACATTTAAAAATACATACAGTTAAAATAACACTTCGGTCTCCCCTCCCACCCCTTAAAAATAGATTAAACTAAGAATAAGATTTAAAACAGGGAACATTAAAAGATAAACATTAGACAATAACAGCTCTAAAAACTGGGTAAGTGGGTGGCCTCAAGAGTATCAATGTCTTGGTAAATGGGACTGGAGGGACAGTAGATGACAGAAAGTTAATCGTTTTCTGGGAAGGCCTGCCGGAAGAGATGCATCTTGGTGGCTCTCTTAAAGCAATCCAAAGTTGTAATAAGGCGCATCTCACCCGGCAGGGCATTCCATAGCCTGGGAGCAACAGCAGAGAAGGCCCTCTGGGAGGTCTGTGCCAGCCTAGTTTTCATAGGCTGTAGCAAATTCCTCCCAGAGGACCGAAGAGTGCGAGGGGGCTCATATGGGGAGAGGCAGTCCCTAAGATAGGGTGGACCTGAGCCATGAAGGGCTTTAAAGGTCAAAACCAGCACCTTGTACTGTGCCCGGAAACTAATTGGCAGCCAGTGGAGACATTTCAGCACAGGTGTTATGTGATCTCTCCTAGATGTGCCGGTAACTAATCTGGCTGCCATATTTTGAACCAGTTGAAGTTTCCGGGTTAGGCACAAGGGCAGCCCCATGTAGAGCGCATTGCAGTAATCTAAATGTGAGGTGACCAAAGCATATACAGTGGTCCCCCGGTTTACGAATACCCCGGCCTACGAAAACCCCGGTCTGCGAAAGAGCCGGGGCCGGAAAAACGGCCCCGGTTTACGGAAAAAAACCCAGTTTACAAAAAGAAAGCGGCGGGAAATTCAAATGGTGCGGGGGCTGGTTTAAGGGACCCCGGTTTACGAACTTTTCGGTTTAAGAAAGGGGTGCTGGAATGAATTAATTTCGTAAACCGGGGGACCACTGTACCACAGTTTCCAGGTCCCTCATCTCCAGGAAAGGGCGCAGCTGGTGTATCAGCCAAAGCTGATAACAGGCACTCCTGACCGTCGCATTCACCTGATTAGTCATGTGGAGCGACGAATCTAGAAGTACCCCCAGACTGTGAACAGGGTCCTTCGAGGAAAGTGTGGCTCCGTCTAGGACCGGGAGTTGTATTCCCAGACCTGATTTCAGGCCAATGACCGTCAGTACCTCCGTTTTGTCTGGATTAAGCCTCAATCTGTTTTCCCTCATCCAATCCATTACTGCTGCCAGGCAATCATTGAGAGAGGAGATGCCATCTGAGGTCTGGGCAGATGATTTTGTCATGGAGAAATATATCTGAGTGTCATCAGCGTACTGATGACACTGAGCTCCATGCCTCCGGATGATCTCCCTCAGTGGCTTCATATAAATGTTAAATTGGGGACAGAATGGCGCTCTGAGGGACGCCACAGTTTAGCTCGATTTTAGAGGAGCAGTTGTCCCCGAGCCTCACCCTTTGGGACCTGCCAGAGAGAAAGGAATGGAACCACCACAAAGTGGTGCCTCCAATACCCAACTCTCTCAGCCGGTCCAGAAGGATGGCATGATCTATAGTGTCGAAGGCCGCTGAGAAGTCCAAGAGCACCAGCAGGGTCACACTACCGCTGTCAATGCTCAAGCGGAGGTCATCTGTCAGAGCAACCATGGCAGTCTCAACTCCATATCCTGCCTGGAAGCCGGCTTAAAATGGATCAAGAAAATCCATTTCATCCAAGACGGTTTGGGATTGTGAGGCGACCGCTCTATGGCAGCAAGGAAACTGGTCTGTAGTTATTTCTGTCCAGGGGATCAAGGGAGGGTTTCTTCAGCAAAGGTTTTACAGCCGCCTCCTTCAGAGAAGGTGGAACAATACCCTCCCTGAGGGATGCATTGATGACATCCTGAAGGAATGTCCTCAATGCATCCCCTCCCTGGATGACCAGCTATGATGGACATGGGTCGAGAGAGCAGGTCGTCTTCCTCACGCTTCCAAGGAACTTGTCCACATCATCAGTACTTATAGATTGAAACTCATCCAGTAAGGTGACAACAACGGAGTCGCTAGGTGCCTCATTTCCAGATACTGCTGAAACATTGGCATCTAAGTCGGCCCTTATCTGAGAGATTTTGTCTGCAAAGTGGGGATTAAATGCATCACAGCAGGCCATTGTGGGGTCAAGCAAGGGATTTGGTGCAGGGGGAACCTGCGTCAGCTCCCTTACCACCTTAAACAGCTCTGCTGAACGGGACTCTGCAGACGCAATGCGTGCAGAGCAGAAGGATCTCCGTGCTGCATGCAAAGCCTCCCGATAGGCGTGAAGGTGCTGCCTATGGCGAATTCTGTCAGATGAGAGACGAGTCTTCCGCCATCTGCTCTCTAGTCATCCTCCAGCCCACTTCATCTCCCTGAGTTCCTCCGTGAACCAGGGCTCACGGTTGAGAGCGGGTTGGAGAGGACGCTCAGGGGCGATTGAGTCAAGAGCCTTGGAAAGATCGGTGTTCCAAGTATTCACCAAGGTTTGGATGGAATCGCCGGCATTGCCAACCATTAGACCATCTAGGGCCTTCTGGAAACCAATCGGTTCCATTAGCCTTTGAGGGCGGACCATTATAATGGGTCAACCACCCCCGAGGGGGTGAGGCGCGGCTTTAAGATCCATCTTGACCAGGAAATGATCCGTCCATGACAGTGAGGTTTTGTTGGGCCCAGAAGCTGTTTCTTGCCCTCTTCCCATCTGGGCTGGACTGTTTGCAGCAGGAAGGACTCAGCACCTGGACAGGAGATGGGGCAGAGAGGCTGCAAGGTCTTAAAGCCTGCCTTTTTCCCTCCTTAAACACATTCTTGTACTCTAAAAGAGATGATTACATCCTAATGAGCCAACATTTGATACTTACAACCTGAAAAGGCATATAATAAAATAAAAATCATAAGATAAAAGTAATTTCTTCCTTTGCAAACCATTCTAGCTGTGATATTGCAGGAAACTATTCTGACAAAGTAATTTCAGGATACAGAGCTACTCTTTGGCAAGCTCCCATTAGTGTTTCCAAACATAACCAGGCCAGTTTTGGACAGGAAGCCAAGCTTCTCATCTACAGAAAAACAGACTAACAGTTTTTCACTGTAAGATTCATCTATCCTGATAATTTCAAATACAAATTGCATCCCATCTCAATAGAAGCCTGGAAATCTTTCGGCTATCTTGTTATATTAAAACCTAATAATTAAAGAATTTTGACGCTGCATATCCTGTTTACTCTTTGCCATCCTCCATGTAGATAGATAATAAAAGTGCTTCTGGTAATGGCAGGATCCCTTCTACTCACAGAAAACTACTTGAACAGAATGTTTGTCTTTGATATAGCCAGTACCTGCTATAAATACACTACAGTACATCTTAAGAATACATGCATTAAACTTGATGAGGCATGCAATGCCTCTGAGTTACTGAAACAAACTAATGGGTTTCTACTTGAGAGTCCCAGCAATAATGGGTCTTTCAGACATAGCAGCTCTTAATGGTATTGTGCATAAAAAGTCATGGCAAACATAACAAGATACAATAGCATTATAGCATTTACATTTCTATACCATTTCATACTGAACTAAGCACTCTCAAAGCAGTTTACAATGTGTAAGCCAATTGTCCCCAACAAGCTGGGTACTCATTTTACTGACCTATGAAAGATAAAGTGACAGGAATTATACTAAAGACCGAACAAATGAATAGTTACTGATTTCAGGCCCATATATATTAGGGAAGGAGAATAGGTCCTGTATGTTTTAGGTCCAGACCATTTGAAAGACTGTGGACCTTATTGAATGCATTTTAGGTACCAATCTGGGCATGAGCAGGAGAAGCTTGGGGATGTGTGTTGCCAAGACAGAACAGATTTTACTGCACACCAAAGTGTCCTCAGGCCAGTCCCATTCCATCTCCTGGTGCCTTGCCATTCCCATTCATTACTGGGGTGTGTCATTTTGCTCCGAGGGAAGCTTTCCAGTGGAGCAAACTCACACACCTCAGTTGTCATGGCCAGCCACAAAGAGGAAGAGGAGGACAAGGAGGAGGACTTGGACCCTCAGGTGCAGGTGACACCTGAGGCTGAGACAGGCCCCAGTTCTGCCCTGCCAGGTGCTAGCTCTGCTCTGCCAGCTCCTGTAGAGATGGCCCAGCCAGGACCCAGCTCTGTGCTCTCAGCCCCAGTGGAGTGTGGGGCTCAGCAGCCTAGCCTGGCCCCAGTAATAGTGCAGGACTTGGAAGACATAGAGCAGAGCATTCAGGTCCCTGCCTTTAATCAGAGAATAGCAGAAAAGCAGTGCTTGAGACAGTCAAAGAGACTTACAGAGAAACGCTCATTAGGCACACAGCAGCTGTGATCAGGGAGTTCACCAGAGATTCACCAGAGATTATTTGTTTAAGAGAGGGCTGCTGTTATCTGACTCCTAGACCTTTAACTGATACCTCGTATCGGACCCATTGACCACCCTTCTGGCTTTTCTGACCTCGGACTGGACTGATAGTGTTGCTCTCATTAACCCTGAACTTCAGACTCTTTCTGGCTTACTCTCTTTGGACTTCATTGGCCGTGTTGCTAGAGGAACTGCCTTGGCAGCTTGGTGTGTATCTTTCACCAAATACTCTCTTATCAGCTGTGTGAGTGGGTGTTGGCAGTTTTCTCAGACATCAGTACTGAATGGTAATGGCTGGGCACTGGGGCCGGCCTGAGGACACGTTGCTCTGCAGTAAAATCCATTCTCCCTCAGCAGCACTCATCTTCTAGCACCTCCTGCTCGTGTCCAGATCGGTACCTAAAATGCATGCAATAAGGTTCCATATCTTCCTATATGAACCTACCAGAACCCTAAGATTCTCAGGGGAAGGCTTTCTTTCAATCCCACCACCTTCACAGACTCACTTGGTGAGGTCACGAGAGAAAGTCTTCTCAGTGGATGCTCCTATCTTTTGGAAATCCCTTTTACAGGACACTAGTTTGGTCCCCTCCCTGCTCTCCTTTCACCAGCAAGCAAAAACTTTTCTTTTAAGAACAGGCTTTTAATATTTAGCTGTGCCCAGGGAGTCTTCTTAATGGGGTGTTTGCTTTCGTATTTTTGTAAAGTTAGTATGTTTTTAATTGAGTTTATATTTTAATCTGTTATATTGATGACATTTTTAACTGTGTTTTAAAACTGCTGTTTTTAAGCACCTGTTGTGAGCCACTTTGGATCCAATTGAGGAGAACTGCAGCATGTAAATAAATTAAATAATTAATTACTAGATCAGTGGCAGAGCTCATGGTTTGCAGATGGAAGGTCCTGGAATCAATCTTTAGCACATGCAGGTGGACTCCTCCAGACTGTACTATGAGGACTCCTCCAGATTGTACTATGAGAACTATGAGTTCTCACTATACAGCTCCCTTGGGTTTTTAGCAATAGCAATAGCAAGTACATTTCTATATCACTTATCAGTGCACTTAAGCATTCTCTAAATGGTTTACAATGTGTAAGCTAATGGCCCCCAACAAGCTGGGTACTCATTGTAGCGACCTACAGAAGGAAGCAAGGCTGAGTTGACCTGAAGCCCCGGCCGGTATTGAACCCACAACCTTGTGGTTTGTGAGTGAGTGGCTGAAATACTGGCATTTAACCACTGCGCCACCAGGGTTTGCCAGCTGTGGCTTCTTCATGCTTTCATCCCATTCTTCTTGTGGACTGCAGCAGTTTCTTGGGTCTGCACTACGGCTTTTCAAGGTATTTTTAAAAACTGGAGCATGAGTTATAGAGATGGTCCTATTGTCAGAAGGGCAAATTTTCTCCTTTCTGATTTTATTTTATTTTTTTATTTAGTTCTATAGATTCCTAGTGTGTAAATGTGATTTCACTGGTGCACTATAGCTCTAAAAATTAATTTTAAAATGGGGTAAAGAGAAGGCCATATATTCTTATATGTTTCGGAATTTAAAAAGAAACCTATTTGAGGGTAATAATAAAACATTGCAACTGGTGCTGGGAACTGACAAAAGTAGTTAAAAAATTGTTTAGAAAAAAAAATTAAATCCCTCTAGAGGAATGCTGACTCTCTGCCTTTCCATGTCCACAATATGAAACAGTGGTCTGAATGGGCCAATGTCTGACTGTATACAAGATCTTTCTCTGTGTTCCTGTCAAGCAACAGAGTTTTCAAATAACAATGAAATACATTGCTGAAATACATTGCTTTTGGGAGAAATGCAGTTTTCATTGTTAATTTTTGAGAATCACAATTAACACTTATTCGTTTCTTTTAAAATGTTGTTTTGAGGTAGTGTCAAAGGAATTTGGATAATTTTTGTATTTTTTTTAATTAATGTACTATTGACAGAACACTAATGCATTATTCATCAAGAGCATGTAAAAAGTAAGTGCTAATGACTTACTGGTAGGTCTATGAAATCTTATGCTACCAACTTCTTTCTCTCAGTTTCAAAGGTACTATGAGATCCCTTTGCATACTGATCCAGACTAACATGTCTATGTCTTTGAATTCCAGTCCCTGTTTTCTAGTAAATTACAGCACTTAAACTAAACTTTGACATGCAATATGTTGTAGTTTTGCTCACTAACACAGAAAAAAATTGATATAGAAATACCATATATATATTTCTGTTATGTCCTCTGTCATTGTCTATTTACATTTTCATTCCAGGAAAAAATTGGGTGGAGGAATGATTCATTACATCTGTTGGTGTTTGTGACTGATGCTGATTCCCACTTTGGGATGGATAGTAAACTAGCAGGCATCGTTATTCCAAATGATGGAGAATGCCATTTGGATGATAATAATGAATACTCCATGTCAACTGTTTTGGTAATGTGCTTCATGCTTTACACAATCCTCTCCCATTATATCATTTTAAAATGTTCTAGAAATTAACTGTAGGAAAGTACAGGATCTATGGGTCATTCTTAACAGAAAGACCAAAATTATATATTTATTATTTATGTCACAGCATGGCAGAAGAAAATCCCATCTGAAAGCTGAAATATCCCACTCTTCTCATTTCACTGGCTGGGGGATTCTGGGAGTTATAGTCCAGAAATGAACACTTTCTCCTTCTTGATTTTTCTATTTTATATAAGGGATACCAGTTTATTATGCCAAGATCTCAGTTACTAGGCTTTTCTGTGTTATGCATAAGTTATTAATTACGTAATTTTCTTTATAAAGCAGGAAGCAATGTGAAGCATATTTGATTCAAAGTTTGGGTATGCCAATTAAGATCAATTTGTTTTTCTTGTTTGTTTTCAGGAATATCCAACTCTGGGACAATTAATAGACAAGATAATACAAAACAATGTTTTATTAATTTTTGCAGTAACAAAGGAACAGGTTCATTTGTATGAGGTGAGAGGCATAAATCTTACTTGTCTGAATGTTTGTTTGCTTATTTAGATGAGATGTTTCAGAAGAAAAAAAAAGTTTTTTAAAAAAGTGTCAACATCCTGTAAGATTAAGATTTCAAATCTTGCTAAAGTAAGAAAGATTGCAAATACTGTATAGGTACTTGATCTAGTTCAGAACTGAAAATATGGAACCAAGAATTACTGAGCAAAATTACTGAATGCTCTACAAGGCAATAAAAGTCATAGTAGTTGTTTTTAACAAGAGAGGAACAAAAATACCGTAGCAGAACAACAAAACGATGGGATTGTACATTATAACAACTTGGCATAATGTTCCTAGGGCACAAAGAAGTAACCTGAGAACTCAAATAGAAGAATAAACCCGACCAAGAGATACTGAAATGAGATGCTTTTTATAACAGAGGTAGCTCACTCAGACAGTGAGGCATATATGCTTCCAAAGGGAAATGTGAATTTTATAGTCATTGGGAGGCGAGCATTTCAGGTTGAGGCTGAAATAAAACTGAGCCGAATGAACTCCTTCTCTATGAAGCTATCTGCCCAATATGTTTTTTCTTGTCATTTCTGAAAGCACTGTATTTCCAGGATATATTGCTCTGTCCATGCCCTGAATCCTTTCCCAAAAAACCTGTCCAGACCACTGTGCATGTATTTTGTATGCCTTCAAGTCATTTCCAATTTATGGTGACCCCAAGGTGAATTTATCACAGGGTTTTTCTTGGCAAGTTTTTTTTAGAGAAGGCTTGCCATTGCTATTCCCATTCCCTGAGGCTGAGAGTGTGTGACTTGCCCAAGGTCATCCAGTGGGTTTTCATGGCCAAGCAGGAATTTGAACAGACAAATGTCCTAGTGTCCTAGTCCAATGCTCACATCACACTATACCACGCTGGCATATTTCCTCAATAATCATGTCACATCATGGGTGTGGCATAGTGAGGTAGTCCATTGTACAGCACTAAATACAATAATTCACTTGCAAAAATCAATTATGGTTTCAATGTAGTACAGCCAATATGTGATAAGAATTCTGACGGATTTATCATGGATTTATATAGTGGCATTTTCAGCATTCGTGGGAATTTTTTAATTTTAAAAATTTCCATGTTGAACCATCTTTAGCACAAAGGTCCAAAATACATTACAGAAATAATCCAGTTTGAGATGGCCTTATCTGCCCTGGCTCGATGCTAGGGAATCATGGGAATTGTAGTTTTGTGAGACATTTAGCCTTTGTCTGTCAGAGTGCTCTGGGGCCACAGTAAACTACAATTCCTAGGATTCCCTAGCGCTGAACTAGGGTGGTTAAAGTGGTCACAAACTGGATTATTGCTGCAGTGTGGATTGGACCAAATTCTGTCTTTTTCTACAATAATATTTTACCAGTAATGTGTGACTCACCAGTCCCAATACCAACCCTTCAGGAAATAGTTAAGAAAAAAGAAAGTGATCTGCCATCTTCAGTCTGAAATAGCACCATTCATTCTACTATCTCAATATGATGCATTTATTGACCAGGCCATAATCTCAATGGTTTAGTTCAAACACAAAGTTAAATTATAATTTTGGTGTTACATAAGTGCCCTTGCTCAAGCCTTAAACTTGAACACTCTTCTTCCTTTCCCCTCTCTTCTCTTCTGGTGCAATAGCAAGAAGCCTGGAAATATCTGCAGGGTTTGTTTTTTTCTTTGTGTAAACCAGGAAGTGACATTAATTTAAACCATGCCTTGCTGAAACAAGTCAAGAATGAACTGATCTTGTACAGTTTCGATAAACTATGCATGTAATATGGCAATGAAGTGTGGTTGGTTTAAACATGGAAGTGAATGTTAATCCATTGCACTCAACAATGGCTGCTGACTACAATGTCAATGTGGGAATGAATGTGCTCTGAGTTTTAGTCTGAACTTTAGGGGAGACATTCAAAATGTTGAATCTATTTTTAGGAGTCATGATCTCTGCTTTCAAGTCCAGATTAAACTCCAGAGTAGATTCATCTGACACCAGAGCCAAGAGCCAGCATAGAATGCAATTATATGGGAACTGGAAACATTCACTTCCTCATCTAAATCAGCCACATCTTATTGTAAAGTTGTATTTACAGAACAAAATCCACAATACCTTTATTGCCCAGCCAAAACACATAATGCAAGCTTTTGAACGCCACTGGTTTCTTCATAAGGTTGACAAATAAAAACCATAGAGGAGGAAGAAAAGTGATGGTGGAATCACAGTTATGTTTATAGTTCTTTGAAAGACAAATTTTCTGTATTGACTTGTTTCAGTAAACCTCCTGGTTAATTCTCATAGTATTAAATAATAGTTTGGTATTATGTCCAAAATAAGATGGTAATTTATTTGCTCACTGTTGGATACTTATTACTACTGTAGTTTCCATTTAAAATGATAATTCCTAATGTGAAAGGTTTTTATATAATAGCATTATTTACTTATTAGAAATGGTAGGATGTGAGATGTTTGGAAAACGATGGATCATTTAACAATTGTGACATGAAGGAACAGAGCTCTGCAATTCTTGTACAGTTTGGAATTAAGAGTTCCTGTTGAACAAATAACTCATTATATGGTTAGGCACAATAGCAGATGCAGGTAGACAAGAGATGTCACTCCATACGTGGGAGATATACAATGGCAGCCCTCAATGTTCCTGTGTGAACAAGATCTGGACCACCATGTATGAATACAAACAGTAACATTTGCTTCTTCAAGCTCAATTTCCAGCAAGTGTCAGTCAATTATTATTGCTTAGGAGCAGGGTTTCCCATACCTAAGAAAGGATATCTTTATAAATAAATCAGGTGAATGCTATGGCTCCTTCTCATGCATATTTCCAACACAAAAACAGATTGGAATACAAGTAGAGTTCCCAAGATTAAATCTAAAAGCCTGAAACAGTACTATTCTGAAAACGTTAAAAAGAATTGGCAACGTGAAAAGAGGATTTTATTGTCTATGGAGTAACTGAGAGCAAAGATATGTTTATACAAATTCTTTTCATATCTTTACTTTAAAGGAACAGGAATAATGTAAAAATAGTCTTAGACTGTAAGCCTGAAGGCAGGGAACCGTCTGATTTATAAGACTGTATGTACAGCACTGTGTAAATTTACAGCGCTATATAAATAAAGGTTAATAATAATAATAATAATAATAATTTACTTTTCCACTTTATATTTTTATATTAATAATTAAATTAACAAGATTAAAAAAACATGTTCTAGTTTATATGGAATGAACAGGGGAAAAGAGTTTGTATGGAATGAACAATGAACTGTATCAGGAGCACTGTGTTCCAAGGAAGAACAAAACAATGATCTGAGTGCTGAACAAAACAACATAACTATCTTTACTAGAATTGTGTGTGTGTGTGTGTGTGTGTGCACATGCACTTATTTTTACTCTTTCCCAGGTGGTTAACTCATGTTGTACATTACAAGATTACAATTATTTTTGTCATTTACAGAAATATGCTGATCTTATTCCTGGAGCTACTGTAGGAGAACTCCAAAAAGATTCTGGCAATGTTCTGCAGTTGATTATTGATGCATATAAGGTACTTTTAAAAATAATGATTATGATATTTTCATTACTTGTGTGAGCTTTTTGACTTGGGGCCCTTTCACAGTTATTCCACTTTAATTGCTATGGCTGACTCCTATGGTGGAATCCTGGTATTTGTAGTTTGGTCAGAGGTACCCTGTTTCCCCTAAAATAAGACATCCCCATAAAATAAGACCTAGTAGAGGTTTTCCTGAATTGCTAAATATGAGGCATCCCCTGGAAGTAAGACCTAGCAAAGTTTTTGTATATAAATATATATACAGTATATAACAAATGTTCATTTTTTTGGTTTAACAATAAATGTGAATTCTTCTTCAGGGATAAAATAAAACATCCTCTAAAAAAAAGGCCTAGCGCATCTTTGGGAGCAAAAATTAATATAAGACACTGTCTTATTTTCGGGGAAACATGGTACCAGAAGAGCAACCTGGCTGAGAATTTTAAATACCTCTTCCTAAACTTCAAACCCCAGAATTCCATAGGATGGAATTGTGGCCGAAAAAGTGGAATCCTAATGCTGTAGTCATGCAGTATGAAACTGGTGTAAACTTTAACTCCAAAGGGGTGTGCACAAAAAATGTTCTGGTAGTTGGCAGCTTTTTAGAGTGTGTCCTGACATGTCAGGACAGCCTTTCTCATCAAGAATGAGAAAATTTATGAATAATATTTACTGCTTCAGGCTAATTTTACCTCCATACCTGCTTCAGGTTAACTTTTTTAAAAAATGGGAAAAGATTGTGGTTTGGGCTTTACTATGGTTACCAAGAAGGTTGTTGGTGATCTAGCATGATTCATAGTCAGTTCTTTTGAACTGAAGGTGCTTCCAAAAGTGTGGTTTTCCATGGAATCCTTTTGCTGCATTCACAAAATTTTCCAGGGAGTACAGATGTCATTGTCTTCAATTTTTATCCTTCTCTGGGTGCATCTACACTGTAGAAATTATGCAGCTTGACACTTTATGGAATCCTGTTTTTTGTTTGTTTTTGTTTTTTTAGTTTTACAGAGTTTTAAGGCTTTGCTGCCCAAAGAGTGCTGGTATCTCACCAAATTACAAATCCTAGGAATCAGTAGGGTTGAGCCATGGCAGCTGACGTGATGTCAAACAGTTTTATTTCTACAATGTAGAAGCATCCTTGGTCTTTTAAAGGAGGAGAGTGAAAAAGCTGCATTTGTTTTTGTTATGTGCCTTCGAATAATTTCTGATTTATGGCAACCCTAAGGAGGAGGGCTGTCATGAGGTTTTGTTTGTTTGTTTTGGCAAGCTTTGTTCAGAGGAGGTTTGCAACTGCCTTCCCCTGAGGCTGAGAATGCCTTTTTATTGGTAACCCAAAGGCCTCTCTTTCTAAAAGCTCCCCAGAGCATGGGAGGGAAGTAGCATGTGAGACTAATCTGTATTTTTATTGCCCAACTATGGCTGGCAGATCAGGCTATGTTCTGTTCAGAGTGGGTAGTACATTCCTTTTCACTTTACTGTGATCCAAATTTAAATCCTACTGCATATATATACTGTACACACATATATACATACACATATTGTGGGGTTTTCCCCTTTCCACAAACACTGACAGTACAGTACTACTCAATTCAGTTATATGATCCAAAAAAAAAATAATTCCACCACTCTGGCTCACTATCCCTTCTTTGTAAGTACTGGAATTATAATTGGCATTTGACCTCTGAATATTCTGAAGTTTCTTAAATTCTTAAGGCTTTCCACATTAAAATTGGTGGCAGAAAGCCAGGTTATTGTAATGTACAGATGTGTTGGCTTTTAAACTCTCCAGAGGATGTAAGCATATGAGGGAACTCTTGAGCTGTCAAAATATTTGTTGTACAATGTTCTCATATTCCCCTTCCAGTGTGAGTCACAGCATTCAGTAAGCATGTCAGAACGTGCCATGAGAGGTTAAAAACTGTAACAACTTTAAGCGAATGTTTTCTGTCTTTGAAGCATTCATTTCAGTCAAAGTCTATGTGAAATCAAGACTGGCAGAATACAAAGTTTAAAAAGTTTTTAAACAAGGGCAGAAGGAAATCCCTTCACCAGCAGTTAAGTCCAGTGGGTAAAATACATTAAAAAGAAAGGAAACAAGTTAAACTGCAAACCTAGGTTTTGCATATTGTTTCATTCAAGAAACCTCTCAGCCACAAACATGCCCAAGGAATGTTGTAAGGCTCCTAGTGCAAAATTTTCCAACTGACTTCTCTCCTATATATCTATCTATACAGGAAGCCAAATAAATTCCAGCACTTTCCCCCACAGTCACTGAGGTCACACAAGAATAACACCTTTAAATTCAACCCTAGTGTTTTACTTTGTTTCTCTCACGTTAAGGCAAATAAAGTACCTTCAGAGATTAACTCTGAGCACTCTGATAACAAAACTATCAGAACTAGGAGTAAATTCTTCATAAAGGGAAAAACAAAATAAAGCAAATATATTTTAGTAGATTAGCAACCAAGTAAAGTCACGCAGATAAAAAATAGATTGATGTGGTTCTCAAAAAAAGAAAGAAAGAAAGAAGAAAATAAAAAGAAAGGAAAGGAAAAAGAAAAAGAAAAAAGACCAAGCTCATCCCAAGCCTTCTTCAGTGTAACATTGCCTTGACTTAAAACAACAACTGTCTGTACTTAAACTATAGGAACTCATATGCAGAATCAACATATTCAGAATCAACAGGGGAGAGGACAAGACCTTCCCCCACTCATGTACATTCCTTTGAACATTGGAAATAAAACCAGCAGTGTGGAGCTATACATGTGGGAGCTCCTTACAAATATTTGAATAGAGGCAAAAAAAAAAACTTGCTGCTTGAATCTGTGAACCACCATGAAATACATGAATGCACACGCACGCACGTACGTGCGCGTGCACACACACACAAAACCCTCCAATATATCTATTCCTTTGGAATGAATATCTGAAAATAGCTCTTCTAAGGGGTATGTATAGATATACATATTTTATAGGATACTTGATTCTTTTTCACATTTCTAAGTTATCTTCTTGATTAGTTGCATTCATGGCCTGCCTTTCTGCCATTGAGCTCAAAGGTGCATACATGGGTCTTCTTCTCCCCATTTGTTCCTCCCAACAATCCTGCAAGGTAGCTCAGCCTCAGAGAAAACAACTGGTTCCATGTTACCCAGTGACTCTCATGTCTGAGTGAAGACAAGAATCTGGGATTTTCCAGATCCCAATCCAGCATAGTAACCATGGAACACATTGAATCTCAGTTGCTCTATTGTGTTCCATGTTGCAGAACTAAGGCTTGCCACTGGGGTAGGGAGAAGGTAGTCAGCATCTAACTGCTGAATCAAAGGAAGCCATGGTTATAGTTTGAATGGTCCCAACCCATGCAAACGCTGGTGTGCTGATATTCTATTCAATGATAAATAGTTGAGACTCTGATTCTCATTTATTTGTGTATTTATTTGGCAGTATCTGTGGGCTGCCATATAGCAAAATTGTCTGTATGACTGGCAACTAGAAGTAAAACAATGTAAAACTGAATAAAAGTATAACATGGCACAAATACGTATGGCAGTGGTCAAAAATAGCTGAAAGATGAAAGTTTAAAAAAGGAAGGGGGAAAATGATTATGGGCCAAATGTGTATCTCTGTGGGAAGGTGTTCCACAGCCAGGGTGCCACTGTTAAAAAGGTCCTTTATCCCAAAAGCACCTACCACACCCTTCTCAGCAGAGGCATTCAGAGAGAGTACTCCAAATAAGATTTTGAGAAGGCACTGATGGATAGATTATCTATAAGGTATTAGTTTTCCAGTGATGTCTAATCATTGGGTCTTTCAGGCACTTCGGTCCGAAATTGAACTAGAAGTGTTTGGAGACACGGAGGGATTAAACCTGGCTTTCACTGCCATGTGTAACAACAACACTGCCATTGCACATGGGAAGAAATGCTCTCATATTAAAGTGGGAGAAGTGGTAAGTAGGTTTTTATTTTATAAATGAAATGTATGACTGTGAACTAATTAATACCTAATCCTATTAATATATACCTCAGAGATGGACATAGGGGAGGAACCACTTTATTGTCTAGGACTCTATTCCCTCAGAGGCGATGTGTTAGTGAATGCATATGCAGTAAACAAAACAAACAAAAAACAAACAGCTTCATTTATATACCACTTCATACCCTTAAGGAGTGTCTAAGCGGTTTACAATTGTAAGCTATTTGCCCCCCAACAATCTGGGTACTCATTTTAGTGACCTCAGAAGGATGCAAGCCTGAGTTGAGCTTCAGCCCTTTGCTGGTCTTGAACTTGCCACCTTATGGTTTTGAGTGAGTGGCTGCAGTACAGGCATTTAACCACTGCGCCACCAGGGCTGATCTCTCTAAGTAGTGTGTGGGATCAGTGTGGGATCAGTGCCTTGTTGTTGTGTGCCTTCAAGTCATTTCCAGCTTTTGGTGAGATTAAGACAACCATATCATGGGTTTTGTTTTGTTTTGTTTTTTAGCAAGATGTGTTCAGAGAGGCCTTTGCCTCCTTCTGGCTGAGAGAGAGTATCTTGCCGTAAATCACCTTGTGGGTTTACATGGATGAGCAGGGATTGGAACCCTGGTGTCTAGAGTTATAGCCCAGTGCTCAAGCTTTTACCCGACACTGGCTCCCTGTCAGTGTCAATGTCTTCTCACATGTGGCAAGGGTAGGGGAGGGGGGATCTTTCACCCCCCCTTAAACACACACACACTAATTAGCCCTATATTTCTAAACTGGTAAAGCAGTGGTGTTCCTACCGTGTTTTCCCGAAAATAAGACAGTGTCTTATAATATTTTTGCTCCCGAAGATGTGCTAGGTCTTATTTTCAGGGGATGTCTTATTTTTCCATGAAGAAGAATTCACATTTATTGTTGCACAAAAAATTTATTATATATTGTACATTGTATATTTATATACAAAAACTTTGCTAGGTCTCACTTTCGGGGGAGGCCTTATATTTAGCAATTCAGCAAAACCTCTAATAGGTCTTATTTTCTGAGGATGTCTTATTTTCGGGGAAACAGGGTAATGTTGGTGTTACCCGGTGCAGGTGGCAGCCTGCCCTGTTGTAGCCAAGGGTCTGATTTGGGGAATTTTATTATTAGCTCAAGTTGTGAGATGGGCCGGCTACAACAACCCTGTGAGGTTGTCTCCCGATGTGTATACTGAGAAGACTGGGGTTCAAGAAACTGAGCAGAGACAGGCTTGTCTAATTAGTATCCAGTTAAGAAGAGAAAGACAACCACACAATGCACTTACACACATACATACATACAAGGCTCAGGAAAATCAGTAGTTAACATTGGGGCTAGTTCAAGGCTTGAGTAAACGTGATGCTTACCACAAAGTGTAGATTGTCCTCTGGGAGTCGAATGAGTGAGTGGTTCTGGGACAAGTCTGCTCCACAGTGTGGGTTTTAGTGGGGCTTGCCGGTGTCCAGAACAGAGATCAGACTGACGTGGAGTATGGAAACCTCTCGAATGGCACACTGAGTGACTAAAACTGGGGGGTTTTATAGGGCAAAAGCCCCTTCTGGCAAAGGCGCTTAATGGTGGACTAAATGTCCGCATGATGGGGTCTGATTGTCTTAGAAGGATTAATCTATTGCAGAAGTATCCTGAGTCAGGGGAATCAAGGATCCTGAAGGGGAAGTCAGTGGATTAAGAAGGACAAACATTACACTTCCTGATAGCCGGGTGATAATCTCACTTGCGACTTCCTAGACTATCTGGGCACAATGTTTGCTAGGAGGGAAATTTCCCCTTGAGGCAGTGAGTCTGTGACCTCTTGCTTCTCCTTTCTGGATTAACCAGCAGCCAGGGTCCATCTAGGGGTCATGTATGTGGATATCATTTTATGCCATGATTTTATACAGAGCACTTCCAGTAACACTGTCCCCTCCCCACTAGCTGCCATAGAGATCAACCATGAGCCAGCCAAGGGACCGGGGAAGGTAAGAGATCAGGCATGCATGCACTTGCTCCTCCTTCCCCTATACCTTAGCTAGCTCGGGTGAGCAAGCCAAGGCACTAGGGAAGATGTGGGACAGCCATGCCCAATTGCCACTCCTTCTCTGGTGCTTTGTCTCCTTCGACTGAGATGGATGAATAGAATAGAAATTAAGATGATACTTCAACTGAGTTAAACTGAGATATGTATTTCTTCCCTTCTCTAGGTTACATTTAACTTGACCATAAGCCTGTCTGCTTGTGAGAAAAGTAAGAGGACAGTCCTAATAAAGCCTGTGGGTCTCAGTGAAGCTCTGGAAATTGATATTCAGCCAGAGTGCAGCTGTACTTGTCAGAAGGAAGCAGAGGTGAATAGCTCCAAGTGCAACAATGGGAATGGCTCTTTTGAGTGTGGAGTGTGCACTTGTAAACCTGGCTATGTGGGTCCTTTTTGTGAATGTGATGAAAAACAATCACTGAGGACAGATTCCTGTAGAAGTTCTCCTGAGCAGAAGTTTTGCAATGGAAGAGGCGACTGCTATTGTGGACAGTGTGTTTGCCACCTGTCCGCATATGGAAATATTTATGGGCCAAACTGTGAATGCGACAATTTCTCTTGTGTGAGATTTAGAGGACTCCTGTGTGGAGGTAGGTTTACTATCTACTCAAAACTGCAGTAACTATTAATATGAATAGAGAATAGAATACTTTATCTGTTCTTAAGAATGGCATATGAGGGCAGAGGCATCACCACGAGGTTGAGGAGTGTGTAGACCACACTGAGTAACATCTCAGAGGGGTTGAAGATCTGGTGGGGTGTCCCAAGACCTCTGCCATCCATCAACTGCTGCCTCTGGTGGGAGTGGGGTCTGCTGCCTCCCGGCAATGCTTCCTGGGTCTGATAGGACTGCTGGCCAAGTAGGAAAAGGAGTTCCCCAAAAGGTCTGCCAGGCAGGAGCAGTAGCATCCCCCCCCCCCCCCCGCATCATAGGTGGCCTGGTTGGCAGAAGGAGCCAGATGGCTGTGTGCCAGGCATCCTGGGGGTGAAGCTTGAATTACTGCATCGGGGAGACACCAATCATAGTGATACCACTTCATAACAGACACCATTTAAAAATCAAGTCTGTGTCAAAAATGTACTGCAATTAAAACAGACACTTTTGTTCATTTTTTCTTATAAACATTTTAGATGTCTCAGAAACTGAACTGAGATGGTGAGTGCAGTAACATTTAGTTTCTGAGAAAAGCAACCTTAGCCAGTGGTTTCTAAAAAACATAAATGACAAATGCTTCTAAATAAATAAATAGTGTCTGGCTTGGATTTTCAGCAAATGTAACACCATGCATTCCATTTATGTTCTTAAATTTGATAGGCTTAACATGGTGGTTTTGGAACATTTGCAAAAGTTCCTATCATGTATTCCTTTACCCGGGAGTGGCTGGGATTCTGTCTTCCTCTTTTTTTAAAATCATTGCAGTGATTGGTATTCTGTTCCTCCCTCAACAACAAAGTGCCCCCAAACTTATTATTGAGTTGTTACAACCCCTCCCACACCATTCTGTGCATGCTGGAGAATATGGGAGAGAAGTATCTGGCTATGTCCCAGTAACCCCATACAGCAGACTTTAGCAGATGATGTAATTATTCTTTGTCTGGCTATCAGGATATAGCCAGATACTTCTTCAGTAGCTTCAGCAGGTCTATGATAAGTCCAGGGGCAGTGGACAGCTATTCTATTCTGACCTATACAGGATTCGAGTCAGTAAATGCCACTGAACCCACTTCTGAATAAACAGTTCAGTCCTGAAAAGACACTCTTCCACAATTCTACTGTAACAGAACTATCCACTGTAACAGAACCAGATAAGTTGTGTTCCTCAACTCATCCTACTCACAACTCTAATTTCAGAGGATCAGCCAGCGGAACACTCCTGACACCACTTTCCACAGCATGTGGAAGGCTACAATCCTAAACTCATTCAGTAATGAGCAAGCCCTTTTGAGCACTGCTTCGCTGAGATGGCTGCCACATTGCAGATTTATGCAGTTTGACATCTGTTTAACTGTCATGGCTCAATGCTACAGAATTTTGGGCTGTACAATTTTCAGTTGTAGTTTGTTGTAGCGCCAGAGATCTATGACAGAGAAGGCTAAATATCTCACAAAACTACAACTCAGAATACTATAGCATTGAGCCATCACAGCTAAAGTGGTGTCAAACTGCATTAATTCTGCAGTGCAGATACAGCCTTACTTCCAAATACTTTCAGATATCATTGTGCTATGCTGTGTGGAACAGATCATAACTTGTATCAAGAGAGCTCTGCTACTGAAAATAAAAATTTAAAAGCAAGGGTTTATTTCAGTTGGTCACCCACCATTCCAGAAAGAGCTTTTATCATATCTTTCACCAATAACTTTTTTTTTTGCTCCTTGACTTTTTTCCTGTTTTGCATAACACTGTTTCCAAGACAGGGAGTCCCATGAAACTCCAAAACTTTCTCACTATTCAGTGATGTTAGTTGGCCTTAATAACATTACTGTGATGCCGCAGTGATCAGGGTTTCTTCCAATTGGATAACTACCATTTTTTTAAAAAGAAGATTAGAAAAGAATGGAGGAGTTCGAGGGGCCATGACTTGTCCACACAATACAGGGCCAAAGCCCCAATTAGAGTGCAAATTGTCTTCGGGAGGAAAAGTCAGTTCCTCACCAAATGCAGAAAAATCTGGAGCACTCTGTATTGGCTTTGGGTGGCTATCGGCCCACATATACTGCTGTGCTGCCTAGTACCACTGCTGTGGATGTGAGTCATTCCCTCTAAAGTCACAATGAGGTGCCCAGCCATTTGATCAATGTTGGATGCCTCACTTCTGACCTCAGAGGGAGTACTTGTGAGGGTGCCAGTAGTGCCAGGCAGCACAGCAGAGCGTGTGCATAGATAGCTGGCTGGCATCACTGCAGGGTGCAGAGGTAACGAGGGTAATCCAGGGCAGCAGCCCAGAATATTCTGGCTGATGTAGACAAGTTCTGAGTTATTTGGAGCACTGGAAACTTGAAATGGGTAGAAATCAATAACTAATTCTCATGGTCTTCTTCAGGTAATGGGGATTGTGATTGCAACAAGTGTATCTGCCACAATGGCTGGACGGGAGAGTACTGTAACTGCACCACAGCCATTGACAGTTGTATTTCTGAAGATGGGGTAATCTGCAATGACAGAGGTGAATGCATTTGTGGGAAATGTGTATGTACACATCCTGGGGTTTCAGGAAGCACGTGTGAAAAATACCCTACCTACAGTGATCCTTGCATTTCCAAAAGGTAAATGAGTGGTCTTATGTATGCTTATAAATGTCTGATTCCATCAAATGTTCACAGGAATATTGCAGAGGTACTAAGTGTGGTTCACAGTATCCTGCTGGCTTTTATTTGTTTCCTCTTGACTCGAATCTGAGTACAATTGTCTTGACTGGTGATGTACCATCTATATGAACTATGTACTATAACATTTCCTCATTTAAAATTATCATGGGTTTCAAACTAACAATTGTTGTTCCACAGGGATCAGGGTCATAACTTCGTGTTTGGAAGCTGAGAGGAAAGAGGAGCAAATGTTAAAATACATAGCTACTACTATCTTATCTGTCAAGGCAGGGCCTGAGGTAGGCAAGCAGCAGCAGAAAGACCCCACTGGCTGCAGACCTATGATAAGGTCCTCTTCAGTCCAGTGGGTAACTAAGGCCCAGTACAGACTGGCACAAAGCACTGGCCTGGGGCCAATTCAAGGGCTCCGGAGGGCTTGGCATCCATACGCACTCAGCTCTAAAATTGGTGCCCGTGCACCATCTTGATGTGGCCCTGCCCACACAGGGGCACACAATGATGATGCATGGGTGTCCACGTGCCCAAATGGTGCTCGTCGGAAGCGGCGGTGTCAGGGCGCCCAAGCGGTATTGTGGCGCTCCTAAAAAGAACCCACTCTAAGCAGCTTCTTTTTAGGGAGCACATTGGTACCACACAGTGCGGTTGGCACAGTGCCGACGAGGGGTAATAACAAGTGGCATGGAGCCACCCATCTGTATCCCCCCTAAATCCCTGAAAGAATAGTGGAATTTGAGGAATTTTTATAAGACTATTTATTTTATAAGATTAGTGCTGAGCATAAGAGTAAGGGCCTAGTGGAACATTATGTACATCAAGATCTAATCATACATCTCCAAGGTTGTTTGCGGCAGGCCTGTAAGGCTTTCTGATTTTACATCTCCAAGGTTGTTTGCGGCAGACCTGTAAGGCTTTCTGATTTTAACAAGTGTAAGGGCTTAAGAGAGCCAGCATGGTGCAGTAGTTTAAGTGTTGGCCTAGGACACTGGAAGACCAGAATATGAATCCCTGCTTGGCTATGAGAACCTACCTTGGGCAAATCACACTCTCTTAGCTTCAGAAAAAGGCAAGGGCAAACTTCATCTAAACAAATTCTGCCAAGAAAACCCCATGATAGTGTCTCCTTAAGGTCTCTGTTAGTCAGAAATGACTTGAAGGCACAAAGCAACAAAGGATCAAACACTACTAGCAACAGCATCAACAAGAAACATCTGCTGTAGCTGGGCTTATGTTAATCATTTATTTCACAACCTCATCAAGAGAATGAATAGCTCACTTTCGATCAGGTCTTTCTACAGCTCTGCTTGCTATTTTTAACAGGATCCCTGATCGATAGTAAATTACATATAGATTTTTATATATCTCAGTCAGGGCCACCTTCACCATCAGCTAGTGTGAAATGGCCTCTTCCAACAGCAGACCTGAGGGAATTCACAAGAGAGCAACAGTATTAGTCATTTAAAATATGAAAATTGTATTTTTATTGCCAAGAGGAGGGAGATGTGCTTGTGAGCTTTTTTGCCAAATTCCTTTGGCTGGCCTATGTGCCTTAGCTTTGGGAGCATGGTAAGAGGGGAGTTCCTTTCTTTTCTCTGCCTCAGGCTGGCCCTGATCCTGGTGGCATGCACTTCACGGTGTTCAGTGGATCATTTACTCTGCCTTCTAAACCACAGTTCAGTGTGTGGCTTTGGTTAGCCTGAAGTCTACACAATCCTTAGCCTAAAGCAAGTGGTGAGATCTAAAGGTGCGGGGATATCAGTGATGAAATCTAAATGGAGAGAGTAGCTGGAGTGAGATCTAAACTGGGAAATATTCTGATCCATACTTCAGTTTCTTAACCAACCACAACATTAGCTCTTAGGAGAGCTTATCTTTGCAATTGCCACAAGCAAAATAATAATAATTTTTTAAAAAGAAAATTAGTATCTTTAAATATGGATCTCAAATGCTGAATTAAAAAGAATCAAAATAAAAATCTGTGATTCTCTTTAATAATGTGGACTTCAGAAATGGAATATTTGACAAATATAATTGGAGCTATGTTTCAACTCTGTCTGGAGCTGATTGTGATCTTTTAGGAATACACAGTTGTACAAAAATAGAAAACAAATGTAAATTTTTGCACATCCACCAAGGTGCTTAAAATTCAGCCCATACTGCTGTAATGCCATGGTTTGCCTTCCAACTATCATGATATTAGACATGTCATTTGTTGTCACAATTTTTTATAAGATCATGCTTGCATTTCTTGGACTCATACAAGTCTTTTATAAGATTAGTCATTTTTTCCCTGATAATTTGCATGAAAATTTGATGTCATTAATTATTTTCTTCATCCAGGAAGCTCAGACTTTTTCTGCTAACTTCTGTGGGTGTTAAAATAAATTCAGGTTTTGTTTTCTTTTGTGCTTAAATGTTTTAGCCACTTTACACTGAATTGAATTATGCTATGTCTCAATCTTTTCATAAACTATTCCATTTTTATATACATTTACACTGTAAACCCTCTATTTGACTAATATTGCTTTGTTTTGTTTAAGATCTAATTATAAATTAAGAGAAAAGAAATATTATAGAATGCCTTAAACACGCAGGGTCATTATTCTGTTTTTAAATGCAGTGAATATAAATTAATGGTTATTATTTATTGATTCCAGCAGATATTTTATAAGATACTTTTAAAGATGAAGATTGTTTTCCCTTTTATTCTTTCGCCCCTTGTTACAATGGACAGAAATTGATGAGCTGTTAAATCATTTTTCTCAGGAACTGCGTGGAATGTTATTTAACATCTAATGATCAGTCACAGGAAGACTGCACTGAAATATGTAAACTGGTTGATGCCACTATCAATAGTGAAGAAGGTCTGTACACCCTTCATTTAATTTATTGCTTTGGCCTTATTAGTCTTAGTAGTAGATTTCTTAGATGCAATAGATTTATTAGGCACTTTACTAGGTGCATGCATTTATTCATACAGTTTTTTGTTTATGTTTTTGTTTTTGTTTTTTGTAGTTTTCCCCATTCTGGTATATTACAGATATGTTGGACTACAAATCCCATCCAATTCAAGGAGCATTTTTAATGAGTGCCTTTCAATTACTTTTTCTTCCCCTAATTATCTTCTGAAAATTAAGTCTAACTCCAGTTGCTAGTCCTATCTATCATAAACCCATTGAAGTACAGTAGTGGGATTTCTGTAAGTGTTGATTCCATATTAAACTGAGATACTGTATATGAGAAATACTGCCCTGTGGCTAATATCCCCAATTTGGACAACGTGCATGATGTTGTGATGGCCAGAAAACTTCAGAACTTCTATCCAAAATTATCTGGACACATTTCAGCCTGGTTCCAGGCCACAGCACAGGTAAAAGATGGTTCAGAATGCTATCCTGTTGATTTTCCTGAATCTTTTAGATGCTTTTGATACCCACTAACCCTGCTATCTTACTGAATCAGTTCCAATGGATTAAAGTAGGAGGCACTGTATTACACTTGTTCCACTCCTATCTGTGGTGTTGGGTCAAGTGAGTAGCATTGGGAGGATTCCTTCTCAGCACCTGGATTCCATCTTGTCTCCCAGGGATTCAACATGTGTATGAATCCACAGGGATGGCACTGGGAGAGTTGCACTGGGAGGATTCCTGCTCAGCACCATGGTCACTAAGCTGTAAAGTGTCTCAGGGCTTCCATCTTGTCTCCCACGGATTCAACATGTATATGAATCCACAGGAGTGGGGTGATAAGGAGTTTGAAGAGGGGTGCTATCAGTATGCTGATGACACCCAGCTTTATGTGTGTAGTGTGTGTTCAAATTGTTTCCAATGTATGGTGACCCTAAAGCAAACCTATCACAAGGTTTTCTTGGCAAGTTTCTTCAGAGGGGGTTTGTCCTTGCCATCCTCTGAGGCTTAGAGTGTGTGACTTGCCCACACTCATCCAGTAGGCTTTCATGGCTGAGCAGGGATTCAAGCCCTGTTCTCCAGAGCCATAGTCCAACATTCAGATCACTAGAACACACTGGCTCTCAACACCCAAAACTACTTTTTCAGCTCATTCAACAGCTGTATAGCCAAATCCAACAATAAGGACACCCAACTCTTCTTCACCTTATTGTTGGAGTTGGCTGGGACTATACAGATGCTGAACGAGGGCCAGTAAACTGAAGTGGAATCCTGATGAGATGTAAGCTCTGTGGATTTTTCAAATCCAAAAATTTAGTAGGTAGGCTCCTTTCTCCTGAAGGAATAGGTTATAGTTTAACTCACTCCCAGTATAGAAATGCTAGAAATTATTTTGGACTCCCTTAGCCTTGTCTTAGTTTTGTAATGGCATATAGTCTATATCCATGAATTGGAGGAAGACCCATTCTGGCAGTTTGGCCCCTCCCTTGCTTCACTCCATCCAGTTCTTGGCTATTCTACTAGCTAACACCAACTAGCAAAGCAGTTGTGCCAGCAGATCCTGGTGGAAGAGGGTTATGATGGCATTGGTGCATTGGTGCAGTTAAACCAGCATAAGACATTTCTGTCTATTTCTATCACCCCTCAAGAGATATCTGGCACATCTTGAGTTAGGATAGCCCTCTTAGTTTATAGTAACTCAGGAGGCATTTTTATGTTCTTTTATGCCACCGACCCCAAAGGCTTATGCAATGATCTTACTGAAATTTGTAGACATTCCCAGTGGAAAAACTGATTTTAAAATGACCAAGAATTACAGTATCTGTAACTGATGTGGAGTAAAAAAAAAAAGGTTTAAAAAGAAACCTGCTACACAAAGTTGTCTATTAACTCTATTTCCAATGTCAACAAGTATGAATACCAGGCATAACTATATTTCCTGAAGTCAGGTAAGCTGATCAAGGTTGCTGTTGACACTCCACAGACATGACCTCACTTTTAGATCAGACATATGTAATAATTAGGTCAAACACCCAAATTAGGTGTTTTTAGTATAATTTCATCTTTGATGTTGGTTGCCCCAAATTGCTAAGAACATTCCCAACTGGAAACACTGTAGGGATCTTGACATTTAATTTAAACAAAAATTACTATAGGTAAAAAGCTTAGCAATATATTTCTTCAGAGCCTGATAATACTTGAGTGAAAAAAGTGAAACAACTGAGGCCTTCTGCACTGCAGAAATAATGTAGTTTGAAAACACCTTAACTGCCACAGCTCCATCCTAGGGAATCCTGGGATTTGTGGTTTGTTGTGGCAGCAAAGCATTCTGACAGAGAAGGCTAAATATCGCACAAAACTACATATCACGAAATTGTATAGTGTTGGGCCACAGTAGATAAAGCAGTGTAAAGCTGCATTAGTTCTGCAGTGTAGATCATGCCTATGTCAAATGTAAAACCATTATTGAATATTGACTTCAATCCAATCATTACTTCACCAACATTTCAAAAAAGCAAATGGGGACATGTGGTCAAGCAACCTAAGAAGGTAGCCAAGATGGAAACATTATTAATGAGGAAGAGCGCACAGGCTAGGAGAGACTGCAGCAGTTTGCTTTTGCCTGAGCTTGACTGGCAAGGGCAAGATTACACCTCCTCCTCTGCTTCTCCCACCTATCCACTGAGTTAATTGAGGACAATAACTTTTGTACTTTGAAATCAGTTTGCATCAAATGAGGTAAACTGAGAATGAAGGAGGAAGGTGTGAGGAGGGAACTGAAACTGGAACACTTTTATAGGATCTGAAAAAGTGAAATGATAGAGCATTAATCAGGATTGACTCTACCAAATCAGGTCAGGTTGGAGAGTATCCAGTTCTAGCTGGATTATGTTTATCAAGTTAAAGTCAATTTCATAAATCATCACCTTTAGAAGTCATACTGATTAAGGGGTTTATTTTAGCTGGGACTTACAACTAGATTTAGGTCATGGACATTTATGTGCAATAGATATCTTCCTATATGCTTATTTTAAAAGGATTGTCTTGATATATACCATTGTCATTGGATCAGCAAAGACCAAATGGACTCTCAAGTAGAAGGGTAATAGAGCAAGCAAAGTACACAATCCTTCTTATAGAAATAACTGCATGAATGAAAGCAAAGATCAGTGGGTAACATTGACAACTGAAGTATGTTAGACCCTGTCATTAGAAGAGCTCCTAATGTATTGCAGCGTAAGCGGGTACACCCCAAGAAAAACAGGAAGCAGGTTGGCATTGGGAAAGACCACAACTTTATTTAAGCAAAACCAAAGGTAGAGTTGGCCCAAAGCACCAGGTCTGGATCTGCACATCACCAACACCGAGGCTGGACTGATGTGAGGTTGCTTGTACGCCAAGCATTGGGATGACATTTGAGGCAATGAAACGCCCTTGCGCAATTACGCAATTACACAGCTACTGGAGGAAAGCCTCTCGTCACCGGGATAAACTCCATGTGACCCATCGTTGGCCACATCGCGCCGTGATGTTTTCCGGGTCCCAAGGGACTCTCGATCCAGTGCTACCGAGCACGGAAACCAGCCCACCAGATCCAGTACCTGTGCTGCCACCCCAGCAAACAAGTTGTGACAAGAAGCACCAATCCCAGGGAGGGAAGGTGGGGAGCCGAGCAAGGCCAGGGCACAACGACCACCGCACCGGCCCAGACTGCCTCCACCTCTGGAGGCCCAACAAAAGCATTCCTCCTCCCGAGGCAAGCCACCAAGGGAGGAGGAGGAGGGACAGCCAGGCCAATCCCTGCTGCGCCTGCTCAGGCACCTGGGCTCCAGGGCTGAGCGGGCACACACCCAGCAGAGTGCGCGTGCGCCTGCCTTCCCGCCGGCGGGAAGTGCAGCGCGCCGTCAACGGCTGGCTTGGGGCTCCCCTGGCCCTGCAGCAACTGCACCTGCCCGCTCAGGTCGGGAGGCACCATTTTGTGTTCTCTGTTTTGTGGGGGTTTTTTGGGCTATGTGGCCATGTTCTAGAAGAGTTTATTCCTGACGTTTCACCAGCATCTGTGACTGGCATCTTCAGAGAATGCTGTCCTGGAAGACCTATCCAAAAAACTATGGGTGCCAGCCATGAAAGCCTTCGACTTCACATAGATTGAGATTATTTTAGCTCCTCTTCTCTAAATACAGTGGGCCCTTGGTATTCACTCAGGTTTTGTTCCAGAAATCCTTGGATATTCAAGTCCCATTATATACAATGGATAGCAAAATGATGACCCTTATATACAATGGCAAAATCAAGGTTTGCTTTTTGTAATTCAAATATTTTGTAAATATTGTAAAATTTTGTAAAATATTTTCAATTTGGGAATGCTTGAATCCATGGTTAAAGAATCTGTGGATCAGAGGCTCAACTGTATTTACTGAAGTTTTGTATTTACTTAGTTACAGATTTTAGTTTTTAGATTTTTTAAATATTAATTAGTATTTGCCTGGTTTTGTATGTTTATTATTTTATTACTGTGATGTGTATTTATAGTAAGTTTTAGAAGTTGCCTTGAGAATATATTTTTGTCTTAAAACTGGCATATAAATAACAACAAGGTGGAGAGCAGCCCGAGGATATCTAGACATATGGAATAGTTGCTCTCCTTTTCAAGACCTGGGAATCTAGCATTGTGGCCCAAAAGCTTTCAAATGAGATGACAGTTCTCCTTTTCAAGACCTGGGAATCTAGCATTGTGGCCCAAGAGCTTTCAAATGAGATGACAGCTTCCTCAGAATCGCCCTGCTGGCAACTCATTGTACTGAGTGAGCATAAAACCAACTCTATTACCTTTCCACTCATCTGTTGTAATTCCTCAGTGAGTGAATATTGGCATAATACTCCAGTGGCATGAGGGACATGGATATCCCGATTTCATAATGCTTGGATTGGGAGGTAGAGCTTAGAAATATTGCCTTTTTTGAACTTCAGATCCCACAGTCTTTTGGCCTGAATAGCTACTGGATTTTTTTAAAATTAAATTTAATTTAAATTTTGAAAAAAGATGATGGGTGAGATGTGGTGAAGTTTATTAGTTGACACAACTGCCTTTGTTAGAAGACCCCCAAAAGTATGATTTCTCCCTTCCCTTGGAGTCCCTTGCATACTCTCAAAACCTTCCCCAGGGCTGGGGATCCATCCAGAGCATATTTTCAAAGGCCATGTAACGCTTCAGTGGACAGAAAGAGAAAGTCTGCGCAAACTGAATTATTCTCACATGATGTTAAACTTTATTTAAATCTTGTCCAAAATGTATAACAGACAATAAGTGCACTAACATGGCTGCTATTCACAATTTTCTGAAAGTAAAGTGTTTGTAGTTTACAAGCACCTTACTTGGAATTTTCCTGATAGAGTACTTTTCAATGGCCATAGATTTCAAAAGTTTTTCAGATTTTTTTAAAAAGCATTTGGCAAATTGCAGACAAGACATAATGCCTCTGGTAGTTATTGGCATAAGAGAAGGAAGTTTCTGATTTCTTTCATCTTGTTTCTTTTTGTATTCTGTTACTGTAACCTCACCCATACTTCACCCCTTCTAGGGCCTCTTGAATGTTCAAGTGTTTCCTTATTTTGGAAAATAGAGGCAAGCCCTTGTCTACACAGCTGGGAAGATCTTAGTTTCATCTTAGTCTTTGTAAAATCCACATTTCACTTAACAGCATTAGAATTATCTAAGAGCTTCAGCATTGGTAGGATTTCACAATTAATGCCACACTTATCTTTATAACAGTACTTTGTCAGCAATAAATGGCAGCCCTTTTGAAAAGGAACGGTATCCTTTTGATTTGGGAATATGGTACAAATAGAAACATAGTCTAGACATACTACCAGTAGCAAAAAGACAAAGAGAACATATTGTTTACTTTGTACTATAATCAGGGCTATTATATTCCCTAGATAGCTATGGAAACTCTCGGAAGCCTTTCCAATTCACTGACTTTTAAATTACAGTAGCCTTGATGGGTGTTCTTGATGGTCAACAAAGATTGACAACACCTGGATCTTCTCATCTGAAACCAAAGAGCAAAGTGGAACAAAAACAAGGAAAACCTTTTTAGTGGTAGACGTATTGTGTGGAATTCTTTTATGTATTTTAGCTTTCTTCCTTAGTGACTGCTGAAAGCAGCCCAATGTTTTAAATCCTTTGGTGTGCCTAGTGACTGCTTAATGAATGGATCTTGATCTGAAAAAATGGGTTGTATTCCCTCACAGAGACGACGAAGAATAAATTTGTTCCTTGTTTGTTACGAGGGGAAAATGACTCTGTTATTACATTTCTAATGGCAACTGATGAACATGGGAAAGCAACTATCCACAGCATAAAACAAAAAGGTAGGACACTTAAGCTTAATAAACAACATCATACTTATAGTGCTAAGGCTGGATGAATCCGTCAGTTTCATTTTTCCCCACATTCTTTTTTTAAAACTGAATTTATCTTTGTCTCAGATATAAAGAATTTTGCAAATTTTGGTTAATTCTTCAAATACAAATGAAAACTTTTCCCTCATTCGTATGCTCCAGCTTGAATAGGTCCCAGCATGGAAATTTCTTTCTTTCTTATCTTTTTTTTTTTTTTTTTGGTAGTTGTTAAAAACAAGGGGGCTGTCAGGAAAGAAAAAAAATGGGAAACACTAAACAAATATACAAGCAGTTAAATGCCAATTTTTAAAGAGTTAAGCTCCTTTAACCCCAAATCTGGATACAGCAAACTAGCTGTTTCCAATTCTCCTAAATTCAATTTTAAACAAAACTCAAGTTCTTTTTATCCCAAATATGCAAAAATGTGCAGTGGCTTGCACATTCATGTTTTTAAAAGAACTAAAACAAAAATCCTCACCATTAAGCAGTTGTTCTTAACTTTGCTCAGATAGGTGCAATTTCTGTTTCTCACTGTAGCTCACTCCCCATGAAATCATCAGTGGGTGGTGTGTGACTTTAGAGAGTCATGCATCCATCTACTTGCAATTTTAATGCATAAGCCAGTAAGTTTTAGAAACAATTCTGCAATGATGAAAGTGCTCCTAAAACATTTGTTCCTAGTGGCTATTCATGAAAATTGCTCTGGATAAGAAATAGTGAAGATTCTGAACCCAGTACTAGGCTTATTTTTAGTTACTACCTTTTGATTCTAGTGATTTCTTCTAAGTCCACACAGTGGCGGCTCCATTTATTTCAATGCAGGATGTAGCTTCACGTGTTTTTTTTTTTTTTATGCAAATAGAATAGCTTCCTCTACTAAGGTGAATGAGACTGACTCAACTAAAGTGAATGAGACACATAGCAGCTACATGTGCACAAAAGAATGCATCAGGATACTTATTAGGGTGCTTATTTGTTCAATGAAAAGTATAAAGTAAAATGTTTCATTGCTCCTGTCAAAATTGTAGCAGCATCTGTAGCCATTTTCACAGATCTTCCTTTCTTTCTGCAGACTATGCCCAGCTTCCCAATATTACAATGATTGCCCTGGGTGTCTGCAGTGCAGTAGTTGTCACTGGTGTTGTCATCCTTTGTATATGGAAATTGCTTATTTCATTTCATGACCGCAAAGAAGTTGCTAAATTTGAAGCAGAGCGATCAAAGGCCAAATGGCTAACAGTAAGTCAAGTTTTATGGTGATTCTTCAGTTGCAAGAAATGTTTCCATATGTTCAGTGTTGATTTTTTCTTATTTCAGAAAATATTTGAATATTTTTCATGGTAATCTACTGGTTTATTTTGCCACACCTGAGTACAATAGCATGTTGATGTTAATGTTTGAAAAGGAGAAGTAGACATTCCTGGATTCACAATGTTCAGGATCAAATAAGAATATATATAAGAAAAGACTGGGGAATATTAGCATGGTTTCTTGAAAAAGCTCCAGGTATAGAGGAAATATATTCATATCTCTTAAGAACAATGTGGCCCCAAATGGGTTGAACAAAGATAATGGTTTCCTGGCAGATTACACACAGTTCAACACTATCCCCCCATGTACACCCTTAATCTGTACATTTGATGATGTACAACAAATGATGACGAGTCCAAAGAAAGGCAAAAGACTCCACACAGAATTTGTGGAGCAAGATAAGTCTTGCAAGGCATACGAAGTCAGGAATCAGTCTGAGTATAAGCCAAATGGTCAAGCTAAGTCAGGCAGTCCAATTCAAGGGTTCCAGAAGTGCAGCGTGCATGGTCAGATCAGTCCATAGTCCAAACAGTCAAGCCAAGAAATCAGAACCAAGTCAGGAAGCAAGGTGCTTTTTCCAGGGAACTCAGAGAACTTCTGACAAAAGCTCTGGTGTCCTTCCCAGGCTTTTTATCATCAGTTCTCATTAGTACAGGTGGTTTTAATGAGCTGGCATTTTTCATAAATCCTCCTCGAGCACTGGAGGCATGTCCTTTCTGATGTTCTCAGGCTGAAGGTAGGTATGTGATCCTCCTCTATGTCCACAGTACTTGAAGGCCCTGCTGCTCAGAGGTTTGGCTCCTGGTTTTCTTCTAAAGCCACAGCCTCTGCCAGAACTCTCAGGGCAGAGTTAGGCTAAGGCTCAGGTTCAGGCTGAGGCTCCAGCTTAGTCCTCCCCTGAGTCCTGAGCCCGGCTGGGCATGACAACATCACATCACTCTCGGTTTCCTACACTCATCTGTTCTGCTCACCTACAGGCTTTGTTCATCAACGACCTTTTTCCTTTAAGGAGGAGAAAGAAAAGGAGGAGGTTCTAGTCCATGTGCTTGGGTGAGATCTAATTTAATTTACACTTGAGCCATTGCATTCTGGGAGCCAGTGCTGGGAGGCTACTTAAGGCTACTCAAGGCTAGCAGAAGCTTCATTTCCTTTAAGGAGGAGAAGGAAAAGGAGGAGGTTCTAGTCCATGTGCTTGGGTGAGATCTAATTTAATTTACACTTGAGCCATTGCATTCTGGGAGCCAGTGCTGGGAGGCTACTTAAGGCTACTCAAGGCTAGCAGAAGCTTCATTTCCTTTAAGGAGGAGAAAGAAAAGGAGGAGGTTCTAGTCCATGTGCTTGGGTGAGATCTAATTTAATTTACACTTGAGCCATTGCATTCTGGGAGCCAGTGCTGGGAGGCTACTTAAGGCTACTCAAGGCTAGCAGAAGCTTCATTTCCTTTAAGGAGGAGAAGGAAAAGGAGGAGGTTCTAGTCCATGTGCTTGGATGAGATCTAATTTAATTTACACTTGAGCCATTGCATTCTGGGAGCCAGTGCTGGGAGGCTACTTAAGGCTACTCAAGGCTAGCAGAAGCTTCATTTCCTTTAAGGAGGAGAAAGAAAAGGAGGAGGTTCTAGTCCATGTGCTTGGGTGAGATCTAATTTAATTTACACTTGAGCCATTGCATTCTGGGAGCCAGTGCTGGGAGGCTACTTAAGGCTACTCAAGGCTAGCAGAAGCTTCATTTCCTTTAAGGAGGAGAAGGAAAAGGAGGAGGTTCTAGTCCTTGTGCTTGGGTGAGATCTAATTTAATTTACACTTGAGCCATTGCATTCTGGGAGCCAGTGCTGGGAGGCTACTTAAGGCTACTCAAGGCTAGCCGAAGCTTCATTTCCTTTAAGGAGGAGAAAGAAAAGGAGGAGGTTCTAGTCCATGTGCTTGGGTGAGATCTAATTTAATTTACACTTGAGCCATTGCATTCTGGGAGCCAGTGCTGGGAGGCTACTTAAGGCTACTCAAGGCTAGCAGAAGCTTCATTTCCTTTAAGGAGGAGAAAGAAAAGGAGGAGGTTCTAGTCCATGTGCTTGGGTGAGATCTAATTTAATTTACACTTGAGCCATTGCATTCTGGGAGCCAGTGCTGGGAGGCTACTTAAGGCTACTCAAGGCTAGCAGAAGCTTCATTTCCTTTAAGGAGGAGAAGGAAAAGGAGGAGGTTCTAGTCCATGTGCTTGGGTGAGATCTAATTTAATTTACACTTGAGCCATTGCATTCTGGGAGCCAGTGCTGGGAGGCTACTTAAGGCTACTCAAGGCTAGCAGAAGCTTCATTTCCTTTAAGGAGGAGAAAGAAAAGGAGGAGGTTCTAGTCCATGTGCTTGGGTGAGATCTAATTTAATTTACACTTGAGCCATTGCATTCTGGGAGCCAGTGCTGGGAGGCTACTTAAGGCTACTCAAGGCTAGCAGAAGCTTCATTTCCTTTAAGGAGGAGAAAGAAAAGGAGGAGGTTCTAGTCCATGTGCTTGGGTGAGATCTAATTTAATTTACACTTGAGCCATTGCATTCTGGGAGCCAGTGCTGGGAGGCTACTTAAGGCTACTCAAGGCTAGCAGAAGCTTCATTTCCTTTAAGGAGGAGAAAGAAAAGGAGGAGGTTCTAGTCCATGTGCTTGGGTGAGATCTAATTTAATTTACACTTGAGCCATTGCATTCTGGGAGCCAGTGCTGGGAGGCTACTTAAGGCTACTCAAGGCTAGCAGAAGCGCGCGCCTAACGGCGTGCGAATTTTGATTTTTTTTATCTAGTCAAGGAGGTGTTTAGAGAATAGAAGAGGAGCCGGCCTGAAGCATCAGAGGAAGTGAATCAGAGACTTGCCTTTGGAAGGAGCTTTTAGCCAGGAGCTCTCTACATAACTATAGGCCCCGTGACTTGAACTCAGTGAAAGAGCTTGGGAATAAAGGCCAAGTCTAGCAAGGGAAGCCCACAGTCTTGTTTCAGTGCCTCCTTAAGACTTCTCAGTATGGACACTGAAGGCCCTGCAGCAGTCACCTGCAACACCTGTGGGATGTTTGTCTTCTTGCCTACAGAGGTGGCGAACTACACCTGCCACAAGTGCAAGTTGGTAGCCCTCTTGGAAGAGAAAGTACAGCAGCTAAAGGAGCAGATATCTGCACTCCAGCATCATAGAGAGCAGGAGAATCTACTGAACAGGTCAGACCAGAATGTCTTGGGTGGGAAACAGAGAGAGGAAGTTGTTGGGGTGGAGGAGGTCACTCCACATATAACAGAGGTAGATGCTTGGAGGAAGGTCACACACAGAAGTAAGGAAACCAGGGAACGTTCTGTGAGTGGCTTGCAGCTACAGAATCGCTTTGAATCTCTCTCTGTTGTCAGAGATGATGAGGAAAAGCAGCAGGGACAGACATCAGGGACAGAGCAGGAGAGCCCGAGAGTATCACGAAAAGGAACAGCCACTGCTAAGCCTCGGAGGAGGCGCGTGGTCGTGGTGGGGGACTCCTTGCTGAGGGGTACAGAAGCAGTGGTTTGTGGGCCTGACAAGATGTCTCGGGAGGTGTGTTGTCTCCCTGGGGCAAAGATCCATCATGTGACAAGACTTGTCAAGCCTACTGACCGTTATCCCCTTCTTTTGGTTCATGTGGGAACCAATGATACTGCAAGGCACAGCCTTCAGAATATCAAAAGGGATTATAAGGCTCTGGGAAGGAAGCTGAAAGAGATGGATGCACAGGTTGTCATCTCATCTCTACTCCCGGTAGAAGGGCATGGTCCAGGAAGGGAGAGGAAAATAGCAGAGGTGAATAACTGGCTCCGTAGATGGTGCCGCCAAGAACAGTTTGGATTCTTGGATCATGGGCTGCGGTTCCATGAGGAGGGACTTCTGGCAAGGGATGGACTGCATCTCACACCAGTTGGCAAAAACGTTTTTGCCAACAGTCTGAAGAATCTGATCAGGAGGGCTTTAAACTGAGTTATGTGGGGGAGGGAGACATTATACTGGAAGGCAAAAGGGATGGAGAGAATAGTCCAAGTGGCATAGAGGGAACAAGGCAAACAGTGCAAGGACCCAACAGTAGGAGGCAAAAAAATGTGCAAAAGCAGCAAGTAAAGAGGACACATGGTCTTAAATGCCTCTCCACTAATGCACAGAGTATGGGAAATAAGCAGGATGAACTTGAACTCCTAGCACAACAAGGGAAATATGATATAATAGGCATCACTGAAACCTGGTGGGATGAGTCTCATGATTGGAATGTAGAAATAGAGGGGTATAACCTTTTTAAGAGAAACAGGCCAAGCAGGAAAGGAGGAGGAATAGCATTATATGTCAGGGATATTTACACCAGTGAAGAGATGCAGGAAGTCAATACTGGAAGCCAGGTGGAGAGCATCTGGATAAAAATTAAAGGAGAGGGAAATAACAGGGATGTTACTGTGGGAGTCTACTACAGACCCCCGACTCAGGCAGAGGAATTGGATGATGCCTTTCTAGAACAGATAATCACATACTCAGAAAAGAGAGATGTAGTAGTGATGGGTAACTTCAACTATCCTGATATTTGCTGGAAGTCAAACTCAGCCAAATCCTCAAAGTCTAGCAAATTCCTCACTTGCCTGGAAGACAATTTCATTGTCCAAAAGGTGGAAGAGGCAACAAGAGGATCAGCCATTTTAGATCTGATCTTAACCAACAGGGAAGACCTAGTTGATGGGGCGCAAGTGGTTGGATCCTTAGGTGGAAGTGACCATGTTCTCCTGGAGTTTGTAATACAGTGGAAGGGAGAAGCTAGGCATAGTCAGACACGCACTCTAGACTTTAGGAGAGCTAATTTCAATAAACTTAGAGAAATACTGGGAGTGATCCCATGGTCAGGAATACTAAAAGAAAAGGGAGTTCAAGACGGATGGGAGTTTCTCAAAAGGGAGATATTGAAGGCACAATTTCAAACAGTTCCAATGAGGAAGAAAAATGGAAGATGTCTCAAGAAGCCAGGATGGATGACTAAGGAACTTTCAAATGAGCTAAGGTTTAAACGGAACATGTATAAGAAATGGAAAAATGGAGAAATCACGAAAGAGGAATTCAAACAAATAGCCAGCACATGTAGGGGTAAAGTCAGAAAAGCTAAAGCGCAGAATGAACTCAGGCTTGCTAGAGAGGTTAAGAACAATAAAAAGGGATTTTTTGGATATGTCCGCAGCAAAAGGAAGAAGAAGGAAACAGTGGGGCCACTGCGTGCAGAAGATGGCAAAATGCTAACAGGGGACAGAGAAAAGGCAGAATTACTCAACACCTTCTTTGCTTCAGTCTTCTCAGAAAAGGCAAAGGGTGCTCAACCTAAGGATAATGGAGACAGAATAGAGGAAATTCAGCACAGAATAAGTAAAGAGGTAGTACAGGAATACCTGGTTAACCTAAATGAATATAAATCTCCAGGACCAGATGATCTACATCCTAGAGTATTAAAAGAACTGGCAAATGTAATATCAGAGCCATTGGCAATAATCTTTGAGAACTCCTGGAGAACAGGAGAAGTCCCAGCAGACTGGAGGAGGGCAAACGTTGTCCCCATCTTCAAAAAGGGAAAAAAAGAGGATCCCAACAATTATCATCCAGTTAGTCTGACATCAATTCCAGGAAAGGTTCTAGAGCAGATCATTAAGCAGAGAGTCTGTGAACACTTAGAGGCCAATGCCATAATCACAAAAAGCCAACATGGGTTTCAGAGAAACAAGTCATGCCAAACGAACCTGATCTCTTTTTTTGATAAAATTACCAGCTTGGTAGATGAAGGGAATGCTGTGGATATAGTATACCTCGATTTCAGTAGGGCCTTTGACAAGGTTCCCCATGACATTCTTGCAAACAAGCTTGCAAAATGTGGGATAGACAAGTTAACTGTTACATGGATTTTTAATTGGTTGACTGGCCGAACTCAAAGGGTGCTCAACAATGGCTCCTTTTCATCCTGGAGAGAAGTGACCAGTGGGGTCCCACAGGGCTCTGTCCTGGGCCCAGTGCTATTCAACATCTTTATTAACGATTTGGATGACAGAATTGGGGGCATACTTATCAAATTTGCAGATGACACTAAACTGAGAGGAGTAGCTAATACCCCAGAGGACAGGATCAAAATTCAAAATGACCTGAATAGACTAGAAAGCTGGGCCAGTGCTAACAAAATGAAATTCAATGCGGAGAAAGGTAAGGTTCTGCACTTAGGGCGGAAAAATGAAATGCACAGATATAGGATGGGGGACACCTGGCTGAATGAGACCACATGTGAAAGGGATCTAGGAGTCCAAGTAGACCATAAGCTGAACATGAGTCAACAGTGTGATGTGACAGCTAAAAAAGCCAATGCAATTTTAGGCTTCATCAATAGAAGTATAGTTTCTAGATCAAGGGAAGTTATAGTGCCACTCTATTCTGCTTTGGTCAGGCCCCACCTGGAATACTGTTTCCAGTTCTGGGCACCACAATTCAAAAAAGATGTGGAGAAACTGGAGCATGTCCAAAGGAGGGCAACTAAGATGGTGAAGGGTCTGGAAACCTTGCCCTATGAAGAACGCCTTAGGGAGCTGGGGATGTTTAGCCTGGAGAAGAGAAGGTTAAGAGGTGATATGATAGCCCTGTTTAAATATTTGAAGGGATGTCATATTGAGGAGGGAGCAAGCTTGTTTTCTGCTGCTGCAGAGACTAGAACGCGAAACAATGGATGCAAACTGCAGGAAAAGAGATTCCACCTCAACATTAGGAGGAACTTCCTGACAGTAAGGGCTGTTCGACAGTGGAACACACTCCCTCGGAGTGTAGTGGAGTCTCCTTCCTTAGGGGTCTTTAAGCAGAGGCTGGATGGCCATCTGTCAGGGATGCTTTGATGGAAAGTTCCTGCATGGCAGGGGGTTGGACTGGATGGCCCTTGTGGTCTCTTCCAACTCTATGATTCTATGATTCTATGATTCTATGATTCTGTGACCATTCATCATTGTTAAAACTGGATTTGCCACTTTATTCCCAAACACAAAGGATTTTTGAATTTAAACTCTCATTCTCACACACTAGTGGCACAAATAGGTCTGTCCCTGGCTTTCCACTCCATAATATGCATCTGAGGAAGTAGACTTAAATCTATGAAGGCTCATGCTGCCAACTTCTTTCTGTCAGTCAGTCTCAAAGATGCTACAAGATCTCTCTACATCAGTGGTCCCCAAACTGTGCTCTTTAAGAGATTTTGGATTTCAGCTCCCAGAATCCAAGACTATTGACCAACATGGCTGAGGTTTCTGCATGTTGAAGTCCAAATTCTCTTAAAGGGCACAGTTTGGGGACCACTGCTCTACATACCAATTATACAGACTATATATTTGAGTGCAAAGTACAGTTGACCCTCCACATTTGCAACTTTGAATTTTGTGGATTTGATCATTCACTGATTTAATTAATATGTTCCCTTTAGGAATCTCTAGGTCTGTGGTGGTGAACTTATGGCACACATGCCAGAGATGGCATATGAAGCCATTTTTCAGGGCATACAGAGGGCAGGGAAGAGGAGGCGCCATCGGCCCTGGTGGCGCAGTGGTTAAATGCCTGTACTGCAGCCACTCACTCAAAACCATAAGGTGGCGAGTTCAAGACCAGCAAAGGGCTGAAGCTCGACTCAGGCTTGCATCCTTCTGAGGTCGCTAAAATGAGTACCCAGATTGTTGGGGGCAAATAGCTTACAATTGTAAACCGCTTAGACACTCCTTAAGGGTATGAAGCGGTATATAAATGAAGCTGTTTGTTTTGTTTGTTTGTTTGTTTGTTTGAGGAACAGGAGTGTGCCTGGTCCTCCTCTTCCCAGACATCCCAGGCCTTCCACTGTCTCTGGATAGGCAACTGAAGGCCCAGGAGGGGGAAGGGGGAAGAAGTCCCACCATGGAAATCCTACCCGTCACCAGGTAACGTCTGGATCCAGTGTCTGGATCAAGGGAAGTAATAGTACAACTCTGTTCTGCTTTGGTCAAATCTCACTTGGAATAATGTGTCCAGTTCTGGGCACCACAATTCTAGAAGGATGTGGACAAGCTGGAGTATGTCCAGAGGAGGGCCACCAAAATGATGAAAGGGCTGGAAGCCATGCCTTATGAGGAGAGATTTGGGGAGCTGGGTATGTTTAGCTTGGAGAAGAGAAGGTTAAGCCACATTTAAATGTTTGAAGGAAAGTCATATTGAGGATGGAGCAAGCTTGTTTTCTGCTGCTCCAGAGAATGGAACTTGGAACAGTGGATTTAAACTGCAGGAAAGAGATTCCACCTAAACATTAGGAAAAACTATCTGATGGTAAGAGCTTTTTGACAATCAAATACACTGCCTCAGAGGATGATGGTGTCTCTACTTTGGAAGTTTTTAAACAGAGGCTGTATGGCCATCTGTTGGGAGTGTTTCGATTGTGTCTTTCTGCATGGCTGGGAGTTGGACTGGATGGCCCTTTTGGTTTACTCTAGGATTCTATCGCTGAGGTGTAAGAGTGAGCTGCTTGACACCATAGTCCTACCAATGGAGTTGGTTAAAAGGGAGAACAGCTTTTCCCTGTGCATTTTGTGCAAAACATGACTAATTCTGTACACCTGTTAAGTTAGGGATAAAAACAGAAGAAAAGATTTGGCCGGTTCAGCCTACTTCCCAGGGTGCCAAATGAACCAGATGCTCTAGAGAGCACTGTTGAGCTGCTTCAGAGTTTAGGGGTTTGTTACACAGGAAGATAATTATATTAAGCATTTACTCAGTGTATTATGGAGGCATTACATCACAAAATTACTTTTTACAAAATGGTTTTGCAACTTTTTCACAAATTAATTACCAAGTAGCAAAGCACTATTTAAAAGGTCATATTAAATCTATTTTGTTCATGCCACAAAACGAAATGTGAAATAATCTATTGAATATTACTTTTTTCTCTGTTCTAGGGAACCAACCCACTGTACAGAGGATCAACAACAACATTTAAAAATATAACATACAAACAAAAAGAAAGGCAACCAGGATCTGCTGCAGATATTTATTAGAAGTTCAAATATTTAAGAACAAATGTCAGTTTGGGAGAAATTAGAAAACAACATGTATTGAATGAATGGAGCCTTGTTTACATACTATAGTGGTACAGTAGTTTTGAATCAAAACAATACATGCTTTACATGGGTGAGAGACTCTTGAAACAATGGATGAATTGGGTCTATAAAGGTAATTTTGTTTGCCAAGCCCCTCAGTCTTTGAAGATGTCAAATAATACCTGTAAAAAGCAGCACATGAGCATGCAAGTAGCCTAGCAAGAATGCATGTATTGCTCAGACAGCTGTCAGCAGTCAAGCACTGGTAGTTAATCTGAGTGGGACATTCCACAACCAAGCTGCAGTCTTAAAATACACTTGCAGTGCAACTTTATACATGTTTACTTAGGGAAAAAACCTTCACAGGGTTCAACAGTACTGACTCCTAATTGTGTGTAAAAGTCCCTGAACACAGTAGTACTTTTTCTTGAACAAATATGCCATTGCAGCATTTGTTGTTCTGAAAAAAAAAATCCCGTTGCATTCTTCTAAATCTAATCCATAATTTGTCAGGTAGAAACTAGAGAATGGAAAAGTTTGTCAGCTTCACTGTCCCGCCTCATAATATTAAAACTATTGAATCTCAAATTATTTCCATCCTGAATTATATAATATGATTTGGGGGGGGGGGGGGTAAATCTTGGTAAAATTGAGTCAGAAATTCTCCAAAATGAAATTATCATCCATCTCTAAAAGAAAGAATCCCTTGTGCTTTAACAATAAAAGGAAATCAGCTGATTTCTACCTAGATTCCACTGGCAGGATGGGGTGGGGGGATGGCCACAGAGGAATATTTTGGTGGTGGTGTTACTCCAAAGCAGTCTTTCACTAAAAGTTACTCATGCTATGAATGTATTGTGTATTTTATAGAGACACTGGATATGTCTTAGTTGTGTTTACTTAAATAGTTTTGACCCAAGGCTGGACCTTACATAAGGCCAAAACATGTTATTACTCACTGGAGCTCTTCAGACATTTTGTTGTTGTTTTGCTATGTGTAAATATATGTGTGAATGGCGTGCATTAATTTTTTAAAATTAAATTGTATTTCAACATGTTTTTAAATCTAAGAAAGCCACTTAAAATTAAATTGTTTTCTAGAGTTACAGTAATTAAGTAGTTTTTCAAATACTTTGGCTTTAGAGCACAAGGGGGGGATCATGGATCATCAGGTCAAACATCCATGCTGATTATTATTTCTTATTTCATTTATTCAATTTAATTTGTCTTCTTTTTTTTCTCTTATGTTTAATAAACCATAAGAATAAGAACAACTTAGACCTGTTCAGAATTGCAGGATTTATGTGTGACACAATCTTAACACACAGGGTGACCAGAGATCCTCCGTTTCCAGGACACATCGTACTTTTCAGCCTTTTCTCCAGGAGGACTTCCAAAATATCCTCCATTTTGAGTATCACATGAATTTATGTTTATAATAGTGCCCTCTCTCTCTTTGATCTCTCCCTTAATGCCACCTCTCTCCTAATGCCCTACCCAGCATGTTTTTAAGGCTTTTGTTGTTATTTTCCCCTTTGTTCTGTGCAATTCTGGAGCTGCAGCCCTAAACTAACTTTTTAAAAGCAGACAGGCAGGCAAGAAAGAAGGAAGGGCCCCGGAAGTGACACATGCATGTTAAGACTTGCATGATTACCAGGTCATTCAGATGGCATTATGCAATAAATTTCAACAAAACTGCTTCCTTCCCAGTGTACTCACAGTTTGAAAGCTGCATGTACTAGTAATCTTTAATATACTGCTATAACTTCTTTCTGGAATATTAGATATATCAGCAGCCCACCTTGTTTCACCTACCATACTTGTGAGGTAGGATAGGAAGACAGTGACTGGCCCAAAATTACCCAGTGTATTTCATGGCTGGGTAAGGATTTGAATCTATGTCTGGGCTCATCCAGACTAGCCAAAAGCTTCAGGATTTGGTGGGAGTTGTACCTGTACTTATCAAGATATTTTTTAAAATATCCATATGATGTATCTCTTCATTTTTGTGAATTTCCAAGAGTAGCTGTGACTTTTAAAACCCAAATAGGATATAGTTTTTTCTGTCCTGAAGGTTTCCTATACAGAATAGGGACTCCTCCCTGATCTGTCTTTCAGCTAACCAGGGGCACCTCTATCTTGTCTGGATTGAGTTTCAGTTTATTTGCCCTTATCCAATCCATTTCTGACAACAGACATTGGTTTGGTACTAAGACAGCTTCCTTGGAATCTGATGGAAAGGAGAGGTATCAATCAGATAGAAAGATGGTGTCTTCAGTGTATTGGTGACACTATACCCCAGAACTCTAGATGACCTCTCTAAGAGGTTTTACGGAAATTGAAGAGGACAATACAGAACTCTGGGGGATCCCAAGTCAATGGCCAGGGGATTGGAGTCCCCCAGCACCACCTTCTGAACACACTCCACCAAGAAAGACCAGAAGCACTGCATAACACTGCCTCCAAGGCCCATCCTGGAGAGTTAGACCAGAAGAATACCATGGTAAATGGTATCAAAGGCTGTTGAGACCTTCCAGCAGAACAAACAGGAAGACACTCCCCCTGCCCAGTTCCCTGCATAGGCCATGCACCAAGGAGACCAAAGCTGTTTCCATCCTATAGCCAAGCCTAGATTACTTTCTTGCAATACATTGCTCTTCTTCTCAGTTCCTCAAATCACACTACCTCCATTTTGTCCAAGAACTATACACTGGTTTGGACGATATCAAAAGTAAGTCCTGTGTAATCTTAGATCCAGATCATCATCATCATCATCAGATTTATTTCTATTCCGCCTTTTCCGGGTGGGGAATCAAAGTGGATTACAGCAGTTATTAAAACAGAATAGTATAAAATCATAGTCAACTTAAAATCCCCTTGCCCTTCCCTCCCTCCTCAGAGACATATAAAATTTAAAACATTAATCTAAAAAAGAATTAAACAATAGAAATAGTTAAAATGTCAATAGAATGAATTTAAAATAGAAATAAATCTATATACAAAGTCCTAAGGTAGGAGGAGGAAATATTATCTTTGCGGAAAGAGGCTGAGAAGGTCGTCGGGAGGAGGGAGGGGAAAACTGAATAGGGCTAGTCTGAAAAGGCCTGCTGGAAGAGATCTGTCTTGATGGCCTTTTAAAAGGCTTCTAAAGTGGTAATGTGGTGGATCTCATGTGGCAGGTTGTTCCAGAGCCTAGGAGCAGCAGCCGAGAAAATCCTCTGGGTCACTGCTGATAATCTAGTCTTTTTTACTTGTAGTAGATTCTTTCCAGACGATCTAAGGGTGCGGGGTGGATTGTATGGGAGGAGGCGTTCCATAGTCAGGACCCAAGCCATGTAGGGTTTTAAAGGTAATAAAACGCCTTATACCTTGCCCGGAAACTAATAGGCAGCCAGTTTGACAATTTTAGAACTGGTGTAATGTGGGCAGATCGTGGAATGTCCGTAACCAGCCTGGCTGCCATGTTCTGAACCAATTGAAGTTTCTGAACTTGACATAAAGGTAGCCCCACGTAGAGTGTGTTGTAGAAGTCAAGCCGGGAAGTTACAAGCACATGTACTACTGTTTCAAGGTCACTCGGTTCCAAGAAGGGGCACAGCTGACATATCAGCCAAAGCTGATAGCAGGCACTCCTGACTGTCGCATCTATCTGAGCTGTCATCTGGAGGGACAAGTCAAGAAGCACCCCCAAGCTTTCAGGGAAAGTGTGATCCTGTCCAGGACAGGTGCACATATCTCCATTCCTGGTTTCAGGGTCCCTATAAAAAGTACCTCCGTCTTACCTGAATTCAGCTTGAGTCGGTTTTCCCTCATCCAAGGCAGGTGGTTCAGAGGTGAAATGCCATCCTTAGTCACTGTGTCAGTCAGAGACATAGAGAAGTATATTTGAGTGTCATCAGCATACTGATAACGCCCCTCCCCATGTCTCCGGATGATCTCACCCAATGGCTTCATGTAGATGTTAAATAGCATGGGGGACAGAATTGCACCTTGAGGGACGCCTGACTTGAGCTCCCTCTTGGCCGAGCACCTGTCCCCCAGTGACACCATCTGGAATCTGTCTGAGAGGTAGGAACGGAACCACTGGAGAACAGTGCCCCCAATTCCCAATTCTCTCAGGCATTCCAGAAGGATAACATGGTCGATGGTATTGAAGGCCGCTGAGAGGTCCAAGAGCACCAACAGGGTCACACTTCCCCTGTCTCCAGACGGATATCATCGACTAAGGCGACCATGGCTCAACTCCATATCCCACCCTGAAGCCAGTTTGAAATGGATCTAGATAATCCGTTTCATCCAAGTTGGAGTTGAATGGCGACCACCTTCTTGATCACATTACTTAAAAAAGGTAAAAGTGAAACTGGCTGATAGTTGTTTTTATCCAGAGGGTCATGGGAAGGCTTTTTCTAATAGTGGTTTTATCACTGCCTCTTTAAGGCAGGCAGGCAGGCAGGCAGATGGCCTTCCCTGAGAGATGTGTTGATAATATTTTTCAACAGCATCTTGATCATATCTCTCCCCTGGATTGCCAGCCTAGATGGACAGGGATCGAGGAGGCAGGTCATTTTCTCATACTGCCAAGGAGCTTGTCTACATCCTCGGTACTTACCGACTCAAACTGATCCAGAATAACAGTATAGGCGGGAGCGCTGGACACCTCCCTTGTGACTTCAGTGGTAAGACTGGCATCCAGGTTGCCTCTTATCTGAGATATTTTATCTGCAAAGTGATTATTGAAAGTGTCATAGCAGGCTAAAGTTGGCTCTAACAGTGGGTTTTGGGTGTGGGGCAGCTGGGTCAAGTCCCTCACCACCCTAAACAGCTCTGCTGGACAAGACTTCACATATGCAATAGAAGCAGAGTAGAAAGACATCTTCGCTGTCTCTATTGCCACTCCATAGGATTTAAGAAAAGTACTTCAAACCGGCTTCAGGGCAGGATACGGAGTTCAGTATTGTGAATCCCCAAATTCTCTGGAAGTAGTAATAGAAGACCTAAGCCAAAAACCACGTAGAAAGGCAATCTCCAAAGGGTCAGAAATAAAGTAAAATAGAGATAAGGTAAAATAAAAAAATAAAGGTGGATGACTAATTTATGTGTTTGATTGGCCCAAAATGCACAACGTACATTCTCATGAGTATTTCTTCCTCTTACTAGGTGTAACACTGCTGTTCATTTCCCCCATTTCTGAAGGAATTCCAAGTAAAGAGAGGCTTTTGAAATTGATTTTCCAGGTTTATTTTACAATTATTTGTTGTTGGTTTCAGAAGACAATGAATTATAGTTACTTTTTTACACCGTTGCAAAATATTGAAGATATGGTGACAGGTTTTTTTTTTCCTTCTATGCTGGTTCTCATTTTTCTTCTCTAATATAAATTCATATATATTGTTATCTTTCTTGCTAATATCCTGCTGTGATGAGGAGCACATTCTTTCTCTGTCTTTGACAGGGGCTATATTGCCACTCTATCATATTTCTCAAGCACACCATGAGAATGTCTGCTTATATTTCACAGTAGGATGTGAAAGCTGAAATTGATTCGGCTTTACAGTGGGTATCTGTGGTGTGTAATTTATAGCAGAACCTACCTATATCCAGCCTCTCTGTAAATCTTCATTTTCTATATTTTCAGGAAAATGGTTCATACTTTGGAAACCTTTTGCTATTGTTCCATTTTGTCATCAATTGGCAAAGATAGATTGATATCTACCAAAGAACCATGATTATTCATGTCAAACATGATGAAAAATCATAAGCTTGTCAGAGACTTTCACAAATTGTGAACTTCTAAGCCTTGAAGCATAGTTAGATACACATTTATATCTGTAAGGATGAAACATAATACAAAAAGATCAAGGATTCCTTTTCTGTACAATGTAGTAAATGCTGAGAAAAGAATTCTCTATAATCTTTCCTCACTCTTGAATAATCTGAATGACCCAGTCTCACACCATAATTGAAAGTAGAAGATCTAGTACGCATGAGACACAGATGTATGTAACCCTTTTTAATAAAAAAAAATGTCCCCTATTAGCATTAGAATTAATGATCATCACTGGGAGTGCTTTCTACTTCACAGGGATACTGGACAAGGATGACACCCCCTCCCCTCTTAATTTACTGCAGCTGTAAAGTCTTTACATAAATTATGTATTTTCACAAATTTAAAAGAAATTGGTATCCACTGGTCAAATGACACTGATGGTGGCAAGTGTTGTTGTTCGCTGCCTTCAAGTTGACTTCGACTCATGGTGACCCTGTGCATGAGATGTCTCCAAGTCCCTCTACCTCTCTGCTCAAGTCCTGCAAGCTCAGGCCTATGGTCTCCCTGACTGAGTCTATCCATCTGGCATGCAGTCTTCCTCTCTTTCTACTGCACTCTACCTTCCCCCAGCATCAATGTTTTTTCTAATGAGTTGTGTGTTCTCATGATATGGACAAAGTATGACAGCCTCAATTTAGTCATCTTGGGGGGTTTACTGACTGTCCATTAAGGCTGGCAAGGGGGTGGAGTTGGGGTTGGGCATCTGCATGACGCATACTCCAACCCCACCCCCAGACTAGCATGACATCACGCACTGCACCACACAGTACGCAGCCTTGCAGTGCTCCTCTGGTACTGTATGTACATGATGCAGCGCCAAAGGAGTGCCAAAAAGCTGCAGCGCCAGCAGCTATGGCACCCTTTCTGGGGCATAAAAAGTCACCTTTTGTGGCTCCTTTTTGTGCCCTGGAAAGGTGAGATCGGGGCTGTGGCATATAGTTGCTGTGGCCCTGTTCTGGCGCTAAAAGGGGCAGTCTGTACAGCCCCTTGGTTCCAAGAAGAGTTCAGGTTTGATTTGTTCTGAGACCCATTTGTTTGTCTTTTTGGCCATCCACAGCATCCTCAACACTCTTTTCCAGCACCACATCTCAAATGAATTAATTTGCTTTCTATCTGCTTTCTTCACTGTCCAGCTCTCACATCCATACATGATAATGGTGAATAGAGTGCCTTGGGTGATTCTAACTTTAGTGTTCACCTGTATATCTTTACACTTTAGGATTTTGGTGGCAAGTAATTACCATTATTTTTCTGCAAGTCAGTCACAGGTTTTCTAGAATGAGGATGTTGCTAGTATCAGTCATATTCAGCGATAATCTCCAAAGATATTTTTATTGAGACAGGTCTTTGAGATATTCGAAACCTCTGTTCTTTTATTTATAATGGCTAAGATACTGCATCATCAGACATAATTACAATGATGGAGCTCCATTGTTGTAGCTCCTGATCATGCCACCACCTCACCAATCCCCAAAACCTACCTTTTAGCTTAGGCAGTGTCCCACCAAAGGGTTACCACAGGATGCTGAAGATCAGGGCACTGGGAAATGATGTCTGTAGCACTCTCCTGGCCATGGGGAGTGTTGAGAACAGAGAATGGGAAAGACCCCTAGCTGTCCTGACACAACTGCTTCTTTCAATGTGCTCTGTAACCAGGAGAACACTGCAGCACTCCAATGTGCAGCACTTCAAAAGCCCTTCAGTTTCAGGTACTACTGGACTGAAAATATAGGTTGGGGGGGGGGTCGTGCTCAGTCATTAATGACAATAAACATGAATCCCAAAAGTTAGATTAATATATGTCTCGTTAACAATAACTACTGAACAGAATGCCAACCTACACTTTTATGATATTGTGAGGGTTTTTCATTATATGTCGGTTGTCATGAAATATTACTACTTCTTCACACTGCTCATAGCAACTTGTGGTCAGGAATATATCCAGTTTCCTTTCCAACAATGCCTTCCAGTATTCTGAAAGAATACCCCTTTTCTCTTAGCTCTAATGATCAATGGAAGCAGATGGCCCCAGTACATGAATCAAATGAAATCCACCCATCTATAAACTGTCAAGTGATTAATGTTGCTCTAAGTGTTGTAGCACAAACTATAGTTTAGAGTGCCTGGCTGTAGTTTCAGGCATACCAAAAAAGAAAGCTAACATACTATTTCAATGTTTTTTTCTTTCCATTATCCAGTTTTAGGTACCTCTCAGATATCACCTAGTGTGAGAGAGAGAAAAAAAGCAGATATTTTTATTATTCCCTAGTCTTCTCAAATGCCCTGCTTATATTTCTATTGTCTATATGTGATTACCGTTCCACTATCAAGGGCTGAACCACATGTGGTCAAATGCAATGAGAGAGAGAGAAGCAGGAAGTACATTATAGAAATATATGAAATGTGAAGAGAACAAATGTGAAGAGATCACCTCCTTGCAACCACAAAAAACAGAGTGCTTTTTAAAAACAAACTGGAGCTGGTTACAGGAATCACGTAACTCCCTTGTTGAAACAGCTTAATTAGCTACCAGATTGTTTCCAGGAAGAATCCAAAGTGCTATTTTTGACCTTTAAAAACCTATACAGCTATCTGAAAGATCATACGTATCTTCCTATACAAGCTATCTTGTGCTTTATGAACTGCAGGGTCCCACCACCTTCACAAACACATTAGTGGTGATGATCTCCTCTATGCTTGCTACCAGACTGTGGAACCCCTTTCCATGGGAGGTCCATCTGTCATGTTTCCTGCTCTCTTTCTGCCAAAAGATGAAGGAGATTATCACACTGCCAATTCCCTGCCAGGATAGAGGGTTTCAGAGAAGTCATGCCAGACAAATCTGATCTCTTTTTTTGATAAAATTACCAGCTTGGTAGATAAAGGGAATGCTGTGGATATAGTATATCTTGATTTCAGTAAGGCCTTTGACAAAGTTCTCCATGACATTCTTGCAAACAAGCTTGTAGAATGTGGACTAGACAAGGCAACTGTTAAATGGATTTGTAACTGGTTGCCCGACTGAACCCAAAGGGTGCTCAACAATGGTTCCTTTTCATCAGCCCTGGTGGCACAGTGGTTAAATGCCTGTACTGCAGCCACTCACTCAAAACCAGAAGGTGGCGAGTTCAAGACCAGCAAAGGGCTGAAGCTTGACTCAGGCTTGCATCCTTCCGAGGTCGCTAAAATGAGTACCCAGATTGTTGGGGGCAAATAGCTTACAATTGTAAATGAAGCTGTTTGTTTAACAAATTGTAAGCCGCTCTGATAGTCTTGGCTGAAGAGCGGGGTATAAATAAAACATTATTATTATTATTATTATTATTATTATTATTATTATCCTGGAGAGAAGTGACAAGTGGGGTCCCACAGGGCTCTGTCCTGGGCCGAGTGCTATTCAACATCTTTATCAATGACTTGGATAACAGAATTGGGAGCATACTTATCAAATTTGCGGATGACACTAAACTAGGAAGAGTAGCTAATACTACAGAGGACAAGATCAAAATTCATAATGACCTGAATAGACTAGAAAGCTGGACCAAAGCTAACAAAATGTAAGGTCCTGCACTTAGGGCGGAAAAATAAAATGCACAGATATAGGATGGGGGACACCTGGCTGAATGAAATTATGTGCGAAAGAGATCTAGGAGTCCAAGTAGACCATAAGTTGAACATGAGTCAACAGTGTGATGCGGCAGCTCAAAAGGCCAATGCAATTTTAGGCTGCATCAATAGAACAATAGGGTCTAGGTCCAGGGAAGTAATAGTGTCACTCTACTCTGCCTTGGTCAGGCCCCACCTGGAATACTGTGTCCAGTTCTGGGCACCACAATTCAAAAAAGATGTGGAGAAACTGGAGCGTGTCCAAAGGAGGGCAACTAAGATGGTGAAGGGTCTGGAAGCCACGCCCTATGAGAAGCACCTTAGGGAGCTGGGGATGTTTAGCCTGGAGAAGAGAAGGTTAAGAGGTGATATGATAGCCCTGTTTAAATATTGGAAGGGGTGTCATATTGAGGAGGGAGCAAGCTAATTTTCTGCTGCTCCAGAGACTAGAACACAGAACAATGGATGCAAACTGTAGGAAAAGAGATTCCACCTCAACATTAGGAGGCACTTCCTGACAGTAAGGGCTATTCGACAGTGGAACATACTCCCTCAGAGTGTAGTGGAGTCTCCTTCCTTGGAGGTCTTTAAGCAGAGGCTGGATGGTCATCTGTCGGGGATGCTTTGATGGAAAGTTCCTGCATGGCAGGAGGTTGGACTGGATGGCCCTTGTGGTCTCTTCCAACTCTATGATTCTATGATAGATGTGGGTTGTAATTGTAACATACGGATCTTATCAGATAGCCCAGTCGCCGAGTGGTAGGCAGCCTTTATCCAATCTGGGCACCACTGATAGTGCAGTGGTTAAATGCCTGTACTGCAGCCACTCACTCAAAACCATAAGGTTGTGAGTTCAAGACCAGCAAAAGGGCCCAAGCTTGACTCAGGCTTGCATCCTTCCGAGGTCGCTAAAATGAGTACCCAGATTGTTGGGGGCAAATTAGCTTACAGTTGTAAACTGCTTAGACACTGCTTAGACAGTATGAAGCGGTATATAAATGAAGCTTGTTTGTTTTGTTTGTTTTAAACTTGTTTTTAACTCTTTGTAACCATGTTTCTTTAAAATAATATTGTTATTTAATTATTTTTTAACATGAATAAAATAAGATTTAACTTTATCTTGTTTTAAATTACCATAAGAGGCCTTGAATTCCATCCCACAAGAAAAGTGGGGTATAAATAAATAAATAAATAAATAGAATGCCCCAACTGTAGTCTAAAAAAATAAGTTTTCCATACTCTGTGGTTTATCTATGTATGCCTGCTAGTGATTCAGTGTTTTAGACGGTGCATGATTAATCCCATTTCTTAGTACAATAAAACCAAGCCTAAGCAGATGAACTGCATATTATTTATGTCTTTACATTGCTTTACTTTGTTTCTTCCTATTTCAAATGTTAGACTATAAGCTCTTCAGAAACTCGTCCACTCTAAAGTATGATGAAAACTGATGGTCTTCCAGTATTATCACTTTTATTATGTTATAGTAATACAACATATAATAAAAGAACATAAATGAATCATAAATTAAATTCTGCAGAAATGACCTCAGTGAGATGAGCAACTGTCCATTATTCTCTTTGTCTTTCATACTAAAACTAAATGGAACTACTTCCTTGTAATGTCACTTGTAAAAATCACTTGTAGCTGTGTTTCTCAAATGTCATACAGTCTTCTATCCAACATCTTAAAGGTCAGTAATAAAGCAACGACAATGCTGTACATTTTTTAGTATGAGATCAAAAATAATTATGAAAACTAGGCAAGCCCCTTCATAAAATTATGTCCTTGTGTACATTGTCACACTTTTTATATTCTGTGATATTGAAAAGGGACAGAATAGTATTTGTGTAGAAAAATATTAGAAGTATGGAATCTGTTTCCTAGACTGGGACAAAAAATATAACTATGGATGAGGCAAATATATACCAAAAATATGTTTATTTATTAAATGTAATTATCTATAAATGACAAATGTATGGACCCTAATGAAAATCAGGCTTAAATTTTCACAAGAAGCCAAAATGACTCATCTAAGGCTCTTGTACTTCAGATCTATCATGGGACAAGGTGATACCATGCATACCACTTTTGTTATTCACACTTTGAAATAGCATCAACCCACATCTCATTGGGATTTTAGCAGGAGCTGACCACTGAAGAAGGGGGGATCCTGGGCCTTTCCTCCATGGTCTAAGTTGAAGGAAACACATGACTTTTCTCCTGTGGAGCCCCTGGAAGCCACCTGTTGGAACCAGTTGTTCAGGGAAAGAGGAAGAGGAGGAGCATTTCCTTGTAAAGCCAGCTGGATGGAGCTGTGCCCTGCCGATGAGTCAATGATGTGAATGTATTTGGAATCCATTCAGGATTCGCTAAATTTAATCTGGGTTGGTTCACATTATTATTCACACTGCCAACTTCGCAAATCTTTTTTTTAAAAAACGAGGAAAAAATTCCCAGGTTCATTTGCTCTGGGTTAAGTGAGGGTTTTGATACCTCCCCCCTCATACACACGCACAAATGATTCCGATGCATTTGGGGTGCGTGAGAACAACAGGGATTCAACCTGAATTTAACCTGGATTATTTTCATTGTGTGAATAAGATCAAAGAGCCACATACAGATTGATTCAATCAAAGAAGTCTGTAAGGTTTTGTAAGACCTGCTCAGGGCAGCTCATGGAGGTCTCTCATTCATAGGCTCACCATAAATCAAAATCAATTTGATGCCAAATAACAAATAGCTTCTTTGTTCATAAAAGTCCCCAAACTACAATTCAGAAAATTATATTTAGATGAGATAAAAACATGCTTAGATTATTAAAAAGACACTCTGTGAAATTAATTTTTAAAGGGTGAACTTTATGATTATATATCATCTACCAGCATCTTTCTTTCAGTTAGTCTTAAAGGTGCTACAAGAGCCTTTTTGCATAATGATTTTCCAGGCTAACACAGCTATGTCTTTTAACTTTACAATTATAAATCTACTATTAGAATTAGTAATGTGCAATATTACAAAGAATTATTAAAAGACGACAGCTATTTGCAGAATCTTCTCACAGCCGTGTTTTGCATGCATTCACTTCCAACTGCTCTGCTTGTCATATAAAAATCAGCACCATGTGTAGAATTCTGCTTTTAACATGCTGCTACAAGCAATCAAAAAGTCTCTTGCAGAGACTAGCAAAAAGCAAATGTGAACAGAGATTTGCATACAGTATATTTAGGATTCTATTGCCCTAGGCACTCACTTAAGCATAATACATTGTCTCTAGAAGTAGTGTGAGACATTTTCATGCGGTTGAAAGCCAGGAGAATGTGGGGAAAAGAATAAGATATACAGATAATTATTCATTCAAGACCTTGAAATGGGGCAGACAGTACATGTGATAAATATTTTGCCCCTTTGTGTGGCTCCAGCGACTGAAATTTAGCATGAGCAGCAGCTATGTGTCAAAGGAGTGTGAAGATAGAATACAACTTGGGGCCTGCAGCGGACAAATGTGTACATTTTCCACTGAACTTGGTTTACAATTCAACTTGGGACTTTATCACACAGGGGAAATCAGAGGTTTAAAAAGGCATTTTCCCAGGACATTTGCACAATCATGGCAACGATTTTCCCACGACATCCCAAAAAGAACCAGGAATGCTCCAGCAACAAATCATTCATGTGGAAATCCTACGAATGATTTGTTGCTGGAGCATTCCTGGTTCTTCCTGGGATAAGTCTTCTCTAAGTACAATATGTGAGAAAATCTTTGCTGCGATTGCGAGACTGTCCTGGGAAAATGCCTTTTTAAATCCCCAATTTTCCCCCATATAATAAAGTTCCTATATTCATTTTCATCAGTCCAGGTCTGCAAGGTTGTACAGTGAAGCACTGGGTAATATGAATTACCTGGTTAACAACCATACAGTCCTCCATGTATGTGTGTATGTGCCTTTCTTAATTCCAAGTTAACTTGAACTGCAGGTTGAATTCAAATCCTGAATCTGTATGGAAAGCTCACTTTCTTTGGCCAAAGAGCTTCCCTTCCCTCTGGAACAGACTAGCCTTGTAGTCTAGTCTGTGCCAGGACTAAACAAGAACAACTTTATTAGCATGGATCAAAAATGTACAAATGCACATAGGCTATATTCTCATGTGTACAGTCGAGCAGCTCCCACAATTTCAACAGGAAAAAATATCCTCTTAGAGTTATTTTCAACAATGAACAATAGGGCATTTATTTCACCAGCAACTGATTAGCCCGTGTTGCACAAATAGAACAGAAAACAATATATTTCACGGTGGTTCCCAACAGTCTCACAGATGCAACAGTATCGCTGATATACTGAACTGGCCAAGGTTATTTCTACTCCCTAATGTCACTAAATCTACCACCAATATGACTGTGTTGTTTTTTGTGGGTTTTTCGGGCTATGAAGCCATGTTCTACAAGAGTTTATTTCTGATGTTTCCCCAGCAGTTGTAGCTGGCATCATCAGAGAATGCTGGCATGGAAGAGAGTGGGGTATATATACTGTTGGTGGAGAGGAAGTGATTTACATGTTAATCTGTGTATTGTTCTGTTGTTGAATGGCAAGGTATCAGGGAGTCTATTTAATCAATGAGCCATTGTCTGCTGGGAAAACCCCTAACCCTTGGTGGTTTTCATTTGCATTTGCTGGGTCTTGATTTTGGTGTTTTTCAGGATTGGTAGCCAAACTTTGTTTACTTTAAGAGTTTCTTCTTTCCTGTTGAAATTGTTCAGGTATTTATGGATTTCAGTGGCTCCCCTGTGCATTCTGACATGATAATTATTGGCATGGTCTAGAATTTCCATGTTTTCAAACAGCATTTTATACCCAGGATGGTTTATAACATGTTCTGCTACTGCTGATTTTTCTGGCTGACCCAGTCTGCAGTGTCTCATGCTCCTTGATTTCTTGTTTGAACATTGTGTTTGGTGTCCCTATGTAGACTTGTCCACAGTTGCATGGTATCCTGTGGCCATGAGAGGGTCTCTCCTGTCCTTTGCTGAGTGCAGCATGCTCTGGATTTTCTTGCTTTTTAAATGGAAAAGATCCAGTCATGGTCAGAGGGTAGGAAGTTATTTTTCAAAAACAAATATCATCAGTGTACACCAACTTTATTTTATGCACAAAATTATTAAAAAATATAATCACCTTCAGGCTATGTGTATATAAGGTGTATACAAAACATAAATGGATTTTATGTTTACATTGAGTCTCACCTCCAAGATCTCTCGTGTGTGTGTATGCAAGTATTCCAAAATTGGGGGGGGGGGGGGACGCCTGGGTCCAAGCTTTTTGAATATGGAAGACTCACCCTGTATCAACTTAGCCTTTATTTTGCCATTTACCAAGTTTTTAGAAGTTACATTCTGTCTTTCTTTAGGCTATCTGCTTTTATTATAAGCAGGTATGATAGGGTTTGCCTTAGGGTTGCCATCAGTCAGAAACGAGTTGAAGGTACAAAGCAACAACAACATGGAAGCTTAAAATATTGTTATTTGCCATCAAGTGGACTTCAACATATTGTGATCCCTATGAATGCAAGACCTCCAAGTTCCCCAGTGATTAGCTGCTCAGTTCTTGCAAACAGCCATGGTTTCTTGACCAAGTCAGTTTTCCTATTTTCCTATTGCTTTCCCCTTTATCACTCATTGTCATCTTTTCCAGTGAGTTGGATCATCTCACAATATGTCCATCATCAGTTTAGTAACCTTTGCCTCTTAAAATGTAAACTATGTTCATTTTTGAAGGAAAACCCAATGGGATCAGGTGACATCTTTTGTCACAGGGGAGTTTAGCTAATTTCCACCTTAAAGAGAAATTAAAGTGTATTTAAAGCATCCCACCAATGAAGCGGAAATAGCAAGTAATTGTGTGAATGATTATCACACACAATTGTGCAAATAAAGTAATATTGGAAATGCATTGTCACTGAAATCCTGAAAGTAAAAAGATGAGCGTTGATGCTTTTTTGTGACCACTTTAATGGCAGGTTTTGTGCAACATCGTATGAAGTCATTTTGCGTAATTATACAATTTTCTCAGGATATGCACAGGATAAAGCCCCAATCTCCTTTGTGTGATAAACTCCAGGGGTGGGTTGCAAAATCTCCTCTGGCTTGTAGTGTGAACTTTAAAGGAGCTAGGCAAGGCACTAAACCCTATCCCTAGAAATAGATTTAGCCCTTTGGAGAGATCCTTGGCAGTTCAGACAAAAAAGAAACAGAAAAGATACTGAGAAACAGATGAATTATCAGAGGTGAAGGTGAAGAAGGTGAAGAGAATTAAGCATCACTTGGAAAACAAGGTATGTGTACTTTAGACAAATTATCTATCACTTCTTGGAATGTAAAGGGACTTAAAAACGTAAGAGAATCTTTCATTTTTTTAAAAAAAAAATAAAAATAATATTTTGTGTTTGTAAGAGACCCGTATAAGGTAAAAGACTTATTAAAAATAGTTATAGATTCATAGATTCATAGAATCATAGAGTTGGAAGAGACCACAAGGGCCATCCAGTCCAACCCCCTGCCATGCAGGAACTCCCAATCAAAGCATCCCCGACAGGTGGCCATCCAGCCTCTGCTTATAGTTATTTTGGATAGGAATTTATAGCAGCTGCCAAAACAAAAAAAGGAGGTATAGTAATTTACATGCCCCCAGAACTGGAGACAACTGAGATCTTTAATGATCCAAATGGACATTATATTGGTATACAGTTCAAAAAAGAAAAAGAAGTGATAATCTTTGTTGGTATATGTGCTCCACAGAACAACAAAGGGAAGTTTTATCAAAAAATCTATCCAATATTGAAAGAACAAAATTCTGATATACATTTAATGGTGGGAGATTGGAAAGGACTGATTAATCCAATGCTAGATAAAACAACAAATAATTAAAAAGCTGCCAAATCAAGGTAAACTCCCAAAATCATTTTTTAAAATTATGGAGGATTAATTTTTAGTGGACACTTGGAGATATATAAATGAGAAAACAAAAGATTTTATGTTCTATTCAAATCGACATGGTACATTTTCTAGAACTGATTTATTTTTGGTTCCTAAAAGATGGTTGTGTATAATTACTAAAGTGGGGATACTAGCAAGAACACTATCTGACCACACGCCAATAGTGTTAACAATTTTTAAAAATAGGAAAAAAGAATATACATGGTGGTTAAATGAAAATCTGCTTCATAAAGAAGAGATAGTGACAGAAGCTAAGGAACATTTGAAATGGTATTTTCAAGAGAACAAAGGAAAAGGACAAAAGATATCAATAGTATGGGGTGCGGGAAAGGCCATCCTGAGAGGGTTGGTTTTTTTTTTATGAAGAAAAGCTTTGAACAGAAAAAGCTAAAGGAGGAAAAATGGAAAGAGATTTCTCAGGAACTTTAGGAAAAGGAACAAGAAGTACAGGAAAATCCAACAGATAAGAAATTAAGAAAAGAAATGATTCTACTACAGCAACAACTGTCAATAATAGTGACAGAAGACATGGCTAAGAAATTGAAGTTTGCATGCCAACACTTCTTCCAACATGCTAACAAAGCAAGTAAATGGCTGGCTTACATGTTGAGAAAGAAAAAAGTACAATAAACAAGCTTAAAATAAAAAACAGGGTGATAGTATCACAAAATAAAATAAGAAATGCTTTTCAGAAGTTTTTCCAACATTTATATCAAAAACCTATACACCATTGGAAAATATAAAGCAATATCTTGAAAGGTCCAAAATAAAACCATTAAATAAAGACAAAAGGGGAAGTTTAAATCAATTGATATCTAAAGAAGAAATAATTATCTCAATTAAAAAAAATAAAAGCAGGGAAGATATCAGGGCCTGATGGGTTCTCCTCAAGTTATTATAAAATATTCCAACAAGAATTGTCGAAACCTATAATAGAAACAACGAACGAAATTTTAAATGGTCCAATCCCAAAATCTTGCCAACAGACAAATATTGTTTTGATCCCAAAAGAAAACAAAGAACATACAGATCCCAAGAACTACCATCCGATTTTGCTGCTGAACTCAGATCATAAGCTTTTTGCTATAATCAAGAATTATAATAATAAAACTTTTATTTGTACCCTACTTTTTGCTGGAGCAATCAAAGTAGCTTACAGTATTTAAAACCATACAATAATATATATAAAATAACCCCCCTTAAAAAGGAATTAAATAAATTTCTATTAAGAATTACAAAAAACAATTAAAAAATAAATAAAATAAAAACAGTTCCCAACAATAACAGTGGCAGAGTCGTTGTCCTATGTGCCTATATGGGGGGATATTTTTGGCCAAGTGATTTATTCCGGGAAGGTCTGCCGAAAGAGATCCATCTTGATGGCTTTTTAAAAGCCATCTAGGTTGATAATTTGATGGATCTCGTCTGGCAGGCCATTCCATAAAGTGGGAGCAACTGCAGAAAAAGTCCTTTGGGAAGTCACAACCAATCTGGTCTTCACTGGTTGCAATAGGTTCCTCCCAGAGGATCTGAGTGTACGGGGTGAATTATATAGAAGCAGGCAATCTCTTAGATAAGTTGGGCCCAAGACATGTAGGGCTTTAAAGGTGATAACCAACACCTTGTACTGTGCCCGGAAACTAATAGGCAGCCAGTGGAGTGACTTCAATATTGGTGTAATATGGTTACTCCTTGCTGTTCCCGTAATTAGCCTGGCTGCCATGTTCTGTACCAACTGAAGTTTCCAAACTAGGTACAAGGGTACCCCCATGTAGAGCGCATTGCAAAAATCGAGTCTTGAGGTTACCAGTGCATGTACTACAGTTTCGAGGTCCCCTGGTTCCAGGAAAGGGCGCAGCTGGCGAATCAGCCAAAGCTGATAACAGGCACTCTTGACTGTCGCGTTCACCTGATCTCACATGTGAAGCGATGAGTCAAGAAGCACCCCCAGACTGCAACAGCAGTCCTTTGAGGAGAGTGTGAATCCCTCTAGGACTGGATGTTGCAGCCCCTACTGTAAGTACCTCCATTTTATCTGGATTCAACTTGAGCTTGTTTTGCCTCATCCAGTCCATTACTGCCACAAGACACCGAATGAGGGGAGAAATGCCATCTGTCATCGTTGCTGATGACCAACACATGGAGAAATATATTTGGGTGTCATCGACATATTGATAACACCCCACCCCCATGTCTGCAGATTATTTCTCCCACCGGCTTCATGTAAATATTAAACAGCATCGGGGACAGGATGGCGCCCTGAGGGACGCAAGAATTAAGCTCCATTTTTGAGGAGCAACTGTCCCCGAGCATCATCCTCTAGACCCTGCCCGAGAGAAAAGAAGCAAAACCATTGGAGCACAATGCCTCCAACTCCTAACTGTCTCAGGTGTCCCAAGAGGATGTCATGATCTATTGTATCGAATGCTGCTGAGAGGTCCAGAAGCACCAACAGGGTCACGTTTCCTCTGTCAATACCTAGAAGGTAATCAGTTAAGTTGACCACGGCAGTCTCCACCCCATACCCAGTCCTGAAGCCAGTTTGAAAGGGATCAAGATAATCGGTTTCCTCCAAAACCATTTGGAGCTGAAGAGCAACAGCCCTCTCTATCACCTTGCCCAAAAATGGCAGATTGGATACAGGCCTGTAGTTTTTCATGTCCAGGCGGTCCAGGGAAGGTTTTTTCAGGAGCAGTCTGATAACTGCTTCCTTTAAAGAAGATGGTAAATAACCTTCTCCAAGGGATGCATTGATGACACGTCTAAGAAGTGCCATCAAGGCATCCCCCCTGAACGGCCAGCCATGATGGGCAGAGATCAAGAGAGCATGTCGTTTTCCTCACCTTTCCAAGGATCTTGTCCACGTTATCAGTACTCACAAGCTCAAATTGATCCTGTTTAATCTCACAAACGTGTTTACTGGACACCTCATCAGTCGATTTTGCTCCAACATTGGCATCCAAGGGGGTTCTTATCTGAGAGATTTTGTCTGCATAGTAGTTATTAAAAACATCACAGCAGGCTGTTGTTGGGTTAAGTTGAGGGTTCTGGGTAGATTGCATCACTGTCAGTTCCCTCACCACCCTAAACAGCTCTGCTGGATGGGACTTTGCAGATGCAATATGAGCAGATGAGGAGGATCTCTTCGCTGCTTTCATTGCCTCTCCATAACAACAAAAAAATTCCTTATGGGGAGTTCTGTCAGAGAGAGGCTGAGAGAGTGTGACCCAGTGGGCTTCCATGACCAAGCTGGGATGGGAACGCTGGTCTCCAAAGTCATCCAATGCTCAAAGCATTATGCTGGCTCCTTTTTATCATAATCTATTCTGCATTGTAGAAATAATTCAGTTTGTCACCACTTTTAAGTGCTGTAGCTCCATGCTATGGAGTCCTGTGATTTTTAGTTTTACTTCAGCCTTCTCTGCGAAAGAGTGCTGGTGCCTCACAGAACTACCAACACCACGATTCTGTAGGATGGAGCCAAGGCAAACAAACAAACAAACAGCTTCATTTATATACCGCTTCATACCCTTAATGAGTGTCTAAGCGGTTTACAATTGTAAGCTATTTGCCCCCCAACAATCTGGGTACTCATTTTAGCGACCTCGGAAGGATGCAAGCCTGAGTCAAGCTTCAGCCCTTTGCTGGTCTTGAACTCGCCACCTTATGGTTTTGAGTGAGTGGCTGCAGTACAGGCATTTAACCACTGCACCACCAGGGCTGTTAAAGTGGTCTCCAACTACATTATTTCTATAGTGCAGATGCAGCCTAGATTAGAGCAATTGAATTAACTGAATTAACATATTGCAAAATTAATTAACTGAATTAACTGAATTAACATATTGCAAAAGTGGAAATAATATTACAGACTTGGAAATTGCACCGCAAACATGGAAATAACCTGTGCATATTTTGACTTTATATTATATTTTATGTTGTGTATATTTTATGTGATTTTTTTTATTTAGACGTTTTAATTGTTTGGATTTTATAACAATTTTAAATCGTTCCTCTGGGGAGAAAGGCAGGATATAAATAAAATAAAATAAAGTAAAATAACATATTGTATACTTGGAAACTGCACTGCAAATTTGGAAATAACATTGAAAACTTGGAAATGATATTGCAAACTTAGAAATTGCACTGCAAACATGGAAATTGCACTGCAAGCTTGGAAATAATATTGCAAACATGTAAATAAGACTGCGAACTTGGAAATAATATTGCAAACTTAAAAATTATGCTGCAAACTTGGAAATAACAGGTGTATATTTTTGTGAATTTATATTATATTTTATATTGTGTATATTTTATGTGATTTTATATTATATTTTATATTGTGTATATTTTATGTGATTTTATATACAGATGTTTTAATCGTTTGAATTTTGTAACCATTTTAAAGGGTCCCTTGGGTCCCTCCAGGGAAAAAAGCAGAATATAAATGAAATAAGTAAATAAAATTAAATAACATATTGCAAACGTGGAAATAACATTGCAGACTTGGAAATAATATTGCAAACTCAGAAATAATATTGCAGACTTAAAAATTACATTGCAGACTACTTGGGAAACTGCTCTACAAACCTGGAAATCAGATTGCAAAACTGGGAACTGCATTGCAAAATTTAAAAAAAATATAATTTTATTTTATTTATTTTATTTCTAATCAAATGAAATGCAACAATTCCTTTTGCTATTAGGTTCAACGCCTTGAAGGTAACACTACACACATAGAGAACTGCAATGCAAGCAGGCACCCAACAACAAGGGGAGTAGATGGAGAGGGAAACACCTCCCTCTTGCCCCCCTTTTCCTCTGAGGGGCTGGAGGAGGGTCTTCCCTTGGCCAAAGTCAGTTACTTTCTCCTCAGAAACAGCTGCTCTTTTTATATTTCTCTCCCAGGGGGATGTGGTTCTCCTCTCCTGCCAACTCTCCAGGGAAGGGCCTTGTTGTTGTTGTTGTTGTTGTTGCTGTTTTTGCTGCCTTTTGCTCAGTCTGAGGAGGAGGAAATGGTTCCTGTGAAGTGCTTCCAGCTCCTCGCTTGCTCCCTGCTGCTACTAAGTTGTTCCAACTTGGCTGAAGAAGAGGAGCTTCTGGCTTGGACAGAGGACCTCTGGAGTAAGTCAGCTGGGCCCAGCACTTTGCAGGGAGGGAGGGTGGCTGCTGCCTGGCTCCCCCTTTGTCTTTTTCTCTTTCTCCCCCTCTTTACTCAGAGCTAGTGTTTGCATTTTTCCCTCCCTCCCTTCCTTCTTCCAGTTACATATTATATTAGATTCCCTCAGACAGTAGACAGAGTTAGTCCTCTGCTAACATTCCTCTCTTTCCTCTGCCTTTCTCTCCAGCAGGTCTTGGGCTGCAGCCATGAACACACTCAACTAGAAATGATGACAGCATGTTGTTGTTGTTGTTGTTGTTGTTGTTGTGTGCTTTCAAGTCTGACAGTTTGTGACTTGCCCACCCATTCAGATGGTGCAAATAATCCAGGATGAATCCTGGTTGAATCTCTGGGCTCTTTCAGACGTGGGAAATTGGAAGTATAATCCAAGGGCAATCCAAACGCAATCCTGGGGTTTCACGTTATTGCGAATTTATTCTTCTCACGCAAATTCGGGCAAAAGGGAAGTCACTCCGAATGCAATCATGGGTTTAACGTTATTGCGAATTTAAGCTTCTCACGCGATTTCAGGCAAGGGGGGGGGTTATTTTCAGGTAATGGGAAGTAATTCCGAATGCCTTCCGAATGGAGTAGGGGTTCAGGTAAATTCGCTAAACAAGCGAATTTACGTGAATCCGCATTGGCTCCATTCGGAATTGGGAAAAATTCCTCCCGTTTGAAAGAGTCCTCTGTTGTTCACATGCATCCAATTAAGGAGATTGTCACGGGGGGGGGGTCGGGGGAATCAGGGGATTAAAAAGGCATTTTCCCAGGAAAGTCACACAGTCGCGTCGAAGATTTTCACACACATCGTGATCTGAGAGGACTTATCCCAGGAAGAACCAGGAATGTTCCTCCAGCAACAAAGCACCCACAAGGGAATCCTGTGAATGGTTTGTTTCTAGAGCATTCCTGGGATAAGTCCTCTCAGATCGCGATGAGTGTGAAAATCTTCACCGCGACTGTGTGACTTTCCTTGGAAAATGCCTTTTTAATCCCCTGATTTCCCCCTCTAATATTGAGACGTCGTCTGAAAATCTTTCTTTAATCCCCCGATTTTCCCCATGTGATAGTCTCCATAGTTTTTGTTTGGGAGGGGGCTGCTAGAAACCCCACTTAACCTGGGATAATGGATATTGACGTTTCCCCCAAGTTTCGAAAAAATATTCACATTGTTGACTAATAGGGGCTTTCTAGATTGGCAAAAAGAAGTGTGTTCATGGCTGCATGAAACTCTAGCCTTTAGATGAGAAAAAGGGAAAGTGTGCCATGAAAACGCTTTTTTTGCGTTTTAGGGGAGAAGAAGCGCCTTTTAAAAGGTGCTGGTTTTCCCAGCTTTTTTTAAAAAAACTGTGGAACAGCGCAGCTCCATCTAAAGGCTGTGGTGCAGCTGCTAAGCATTAAGGAAAAGGCAACTTCATGTCACACTTTCCTGCCAATCTAGAAAGCCCCTATATGAACAACTGATGCAAATAGACTCGTGATAATTTGGGATTAAACTGCATATCTCGAATGTGTTTTGAATACATTTGCATCATCAACTCCATCAAGTGCTGGCACATATGAGCAACCAAACTCCAAGAGATGCGCGTCGATGCATATCCATAGTGTGAATAAAAAACCCAGAGTGTGTGAGTGATGTTATTTGCATCGTTCAGCTAAAACCAACAACATCTGAATGACTCCATGCAGTGGGTTTCATGGCCAAGCTGGGAATCAAACCCTGGTCAGAGTCATAGTCCAACACTCAAGCCACAATGCCAAACTGGCTCCTGCTTAACTGATAAAATATCTTAGGACCTTATCAGACTGGAGGAATTTCTCTTTATTTCGAAGGGAGCCAATTGGAGCCAATTCGAATTCATGTGAATTCACTAGTTTAGTGAATTTACGTGAATTCCAGTTGCATTCGGAATGCGTTCAGAATGACTTCCCATTACCTGGAAATGACCCCCCATTGCCCGAAATTGCATGAGATGCTTTAATTTGCAATAATGTAAAACCCATGGTTGCGTTCGGAATGACTTCCCTTTTGCCCAAAATTGCGTGAGATACTTTAATTCACAATAACATGAAACCCCATGATTGCGTTCAGATTGCAATTAGATTATACAGGTACTTCCAATTTCCAACGTCTGATAAGGTCCTTAAGGGCACAAGCTTAACTAGTACAAGCTTCAAAAGCCTGCAGCATGTATAATGTGCATTTTGGTTGGCCCAGTAAAGGTATCACTGTTTTGTGGGATTTGGATGATACAGTCAGTCCTCCATATCCACAGATTCAACTATCCACAGCTTGAAAATATTTTAAATATATATACATTCCAAAAAGCAAACTTTGATTTTGCTATTTTATAGAAGGGGCATTATTTTACCAAACCATTGCATAGAATGGGACTTGAGCATCCATGGATTTTGGTATCCATGGGGGGGGGGGGGGGGCTCGAACCAAACCCCAGCAGACACCAATTTTCCACTGTATTGTACTTTGGTATATGGCCAACAGGACTACCCCGGATTTGTTTTCTACACTTAACTAAGAATGACGTACCCTCAACCTTTCATGATTTTGGCAGACAGTCCAAAAAATCCCCTGCTGCCTCACTTTTACAGCTGTATAAAAATGTTCCAGCTTCTCTCTTCTCACATGTTCCCCCTCCCTTTGTCTTCAGCTTACTTTAATTGTTGCAAACTGAGTAGTTTGCACTCAATGAACTCAACAGGGAAGGGAGGAGAAGAGGGGACAGAATCATGCCCTTCCCAGTAGGCTCATGCAAAAGTAAGCTGCTGCAGCCTGTCTTAGCTTGTCTGCTTCACTTCAGTAATAATTATTTCCAACTTGCAAAGGGATCTTGTAGTACCTTTGAGACTGAATGAAAATAAGAAGTTTGGAAACAAGAATCTAAGGGAGTAGGCCCAAGTCTACAAAAGCTTGGTTTTTGCTGACTGCAATAAATTTTTCCCAGAGGACCTAAGTGTTCTGGGCGGATTGTATAGAAAACTTCGATCCCATAGATAAGCTGGGCCCAAGCAATGAAGGGCTTTAAAAGTCATAACCAAGACCTTGTACTGTGCTCGGAAGCTAATGGGGACCCAGTGAAGGGACTTTAAAATCAGTGTTATGTGGTCACACCTGAAATTGCCATTGATCAGTCTGGATGCCATGGTTTGAACCAATCTGGTTCCGAACTAGGCACAAGGGTAGCCCTATGTAGAGCGCATTGCAGAAGTCAAGTCGTGAGGTTACCAGCATGTGTATCACAGTTTTTAGATCCCCAGGCTCAAGGAAGTGAACATAGCAATCTTAATAGGGTGGTTATATCTATTTACTCAATGTTTAATATTTCATTTTTTATTTTGCTCTTGCAGTTATGGTAGTCTGATTGTTTCAACTGGTTGTTGCTGTTATTTTAATAGAAAGCATTCTGTGTTTTCATTGTTTTCTAAAAAAAAAAAAAAAAGGCACCTGTAGGTAGGAAAAAATACCGTAATAACAGACTGCCTGCCGGCCTGCCTGTGATGAGCCTTAAAGGGAGGGGAGGGAATCATATGATAAAATCCTAGTCTGGAAGCACTCTAGAAACTGCATCAGTAGTAGGAACGTTAGCGCACAACAGAGTTGTGCTGCCCTTTCAGTGTCTCCAAGGATGTAAACATGGCTGCAAATGAGAGGAGCTTGACCAGTAGTACACCAGAATGCTAATCTTATTTCAGTGGGTAAGAACAGCAACACCTCTATGTTTTAGTCATCAAAGTTTGCTAAGTCACAGGTACTTCCAAGACTTATCAAGACGGTTGCCACTGGTTGCCGGTCACTGTCAAGGGGTCAAGATCTAAGGGGTTATATTCATGCAATCGTCACCTCATTGATGTCATTTCAGGGATGACATGAGAGCAGGTGAGAGACATTTGTCTCCTTGGGGAATCTTGATGCCTCTGAAGGATAATGTATTTGGCTATTGCTTCAATCAACTGGTTCAGAGTTTTTGTAAAATCCAAAAGTTGTGCTGGGTTGTTTGTTCTTTGACAGGGGAAAGACTTATTTTGTTTTCAGTGGCTAGAACAAGCAGAAGCTATAGATCTCTGAAACATTTTTCTTTGTTTCTCTCTGATTATGTCCACAGTGGAATTAATGCACCAAATGTTTCCATTTTAAGTTCATCTGCTTATGCCTCCACTATCCAGAGTTGTCCACTATATAGTGCTTTCATGGCAGTATGCTTTCTTTCTTGGTGGTTTTCTTTTCAGAGTCAGCTAATACATTTTTAAATAAATGGTTAACCCAGAGTCAGGGTTAGTGGAAAATGCAGTAAGAGTGGCCTTGGAAAAGTCATTGGTAGGCTAGGTAGTTCTCCTTTATTTTAGAACATATTCATGCACAAATACTTTTTCTATATATGACTGATAATCAATAATTCATTGACATTGATTATTTTTGTCTTAGAAAAGGGGATCTTTGTTATCCAAAATGACTACCTCAACATGTGTGTTAAAGCTGAAACATCCAAGCTCATCCTTGAAGACTGCAGTCAGTTTTCCAAATACATGTTGTGGAAATGGGGTTCTAAACAGCACCTTTTCAACATTGGGACAAGCACTTGCCTGGGACTCAACATCAGTAACCAAGAGCAGCCACTGATCATGTCTGAATGTGATTCAGCTCACTATCCGCTATGGTGGAATTGCCAGGGGAAGGGTTTGGTGGGTGCCTCAAAGTATAAACTATCAGTTGAAAATGGCAAATTTATTGTGGCAAAAAGAATTTCCAACGATGGGTGGAAGCAATTCATGTCACCTGATGGAAATATTTGTGAAAATGCATTCAAAGGTAAAACAAATACCTATTTTCTCTCTGTTCCATAAATATTACAAACTTAATTTGACAGATTGTTAAATAGAGCCTTTTACAGTTGTAGCTGACTGCTTGGTTTTTATAAGGATACATTTCAGTTACTGCAACTTTGAAAGTATTTTAGTAACAAATTAACTTGAGCTTTCTTTAGAGGTGATTCCATTTCTCAGATATGTCCTTGAATTCATAATTATGTACCTCTTAGTTATAAACAACAAACAGAAAAGGCACCATTCGCTAATTATATTTGCAAGATGAAGAGTTCAAAATGTTTTTTAAATAGCTATAAATAAAGGAACCTATGCATTCTCCCTCAGAAGTTTAGTAATTTTAACATGTACAGGCAAATCCATAAATGTTCTGTACTTCTCTTCTTGCACATCAGCAAAAGCAGTCAGGTTCTGACAAAACTAAAACCTTGGGACCTCAAAACCAAAAACCTTGGAACATCAAAATGTAAAGGAGTGCCTTTCCCTATATATGCTGTAGAGACCCTCCTCTGTGTCCCAACAGTGAGGGAAATACATGGAGAAAGGCAGACCATCTCAGCTGTGGCACCATGTGAGGCCTGGTTGTCACCAATGATGGCTTTATTTCAGGCAAAACAAAAAAAAATTTGTTCTTTATTAAAACCTTTGGGGCCTAACTGAACTATTCCAAAATATTCTTCTACTGTACAAGGTTTTAAACTGCTTTAATGCTTTTACCCTTATTTTAACTTATTACATTGCTTAATTTGCTTTTAGTCTGTTTGGGGTTTTTGTTGTTGTTGTTTAAATTACTCAAATCTAATTTGACTAAATGCTAACCTGAGATCTCATGGCATAGGCTGGGATTGTTTGTTGTGTACCTTTAAGTTGTTTCCAATATATGAAGAAACTAAGGCAAGTCTGTCATAGGGTTTTCTTGACCATATTCTTTCAAAGCGGGGTTGCTTTTGTTTTCCTCTGAGGCGGAGAGAGTATGACTTGTTCAAGGTCACCCAGTGGGTTTCCATGGCTCAAGCCCTGGTCTCACAGAGTCCTAGTCCAGCACTTAAAAATCCACACCACATTGTCTCACTAATAAGGGAAATAATGGAAACATGAGATGTATCTACAACTGTCAAAATAATGCACCTTGACACCTCTTCAAGTGCTGTAGCTCCATCCTATGAAATCCTGGGATTTGTAGTTTTACCAGTGTTAGCTTTTTCTGCCAGAGTGCTGGTGCCTCACAAATTTCAAATCCCGGGATTCTGTAGAATGGAACTACGGCAGTTAAAATGGTGTCAAAAAGCATTATTTCTATGGTTTAGATTCACCCATGGTGATGGTCCTACATGCATCAGCAGAAAGATACCATGCAAAGCCTTGGACTTGGATAGTTCTTCCATTTCTGTGTTCTAGCACAACTAGATGAAGTAGTGTAATGCAGATTTTTTCTGGATCTGTCTTTATATATTTTCTCGTGTATATATATATATATATATATATATGAATGAGAGAGAAAACTGGGCCCATAATCAGTATAGATGTCAGATAGCACCATGAGTGATGAAGCAAACTGCCTATCAAGTTTACTTACCACATTATAATTTTTATTTACAAGGAAGTTCTACAAGTAGACTCCATGACCAAATGTGTGAGATCTGCATCTGCTTGCAAGCCAGCATTTCTTAACTCTTCCGACATAATAATGTCTTGCTTGAAAGGAAACGTGTACATCGTTCTCTAGAGTCACTTGAAGGAAAACTCCCCTTTATGAGACTTGTCATAGCATAGGAATAATTTCTACAACATCACATCTGGCTTCAAAGCAAATTTGTGTTATATCTGTCTTGAAAGTAGCCAGTCTCACTTAACTGGGGTGGGGAATGCCATTTGTGGAAACATTCTAGCTCCAGGTCTCAGTTTTTAGAATCTTTATGAGACCAGTATTATCAATTATGAGCTTCATTTGCAACAAAGGCTTTCAATCTCTATCAGTGTGACATTTTTCATAGATACTAATTCTGCTTAGAAAACACTTCTGTTGCCCTTTAAAAAAAATGTTTAGCCTGCTAATTTCAAAGGACTCCCACTGTCATCACTGTCCATCTGCCTATGTGTAATTCATGATAAGCCCTGTGATCGTTGGGATCATATGGTGCTTCTGTCAGCAGACCCGAGATTTATGTCAGGAAACATTGTATTCACAATCACAAATCTATTTATGAATCATAATGCTCACATTTTTGTACCTATGCATCCATGTGCATTATATCTCTTGATGTTTCAGATATCCCATCTGTCAGTGTAGGAATGGCTGCAAATATACTCCACTTGCATTGGGGCCCACCCATGAGTTACTTGCAATCAGGCTGATGATACTGTTATTAAACGAGTGGTGGATGGGGCCCATTGCACTATGTGTAATCATTTTACCTAGCATATCTGACTGTTGCCATTATGAAATAAACCACTGATTTTACAGGAGATTCCTTCCATGTGTGTATCTCCAGGAGACTGTTGTACAATCAGATTATTATTTCTTAGTGTATATGTTTGCATATTGCATAATACAAAGTGAAGAGTTTTATTGTTTTCTAGTCTCTTTCCAAGTAATGTATCCACAGCATTTTATTCCATTCAGAAACATACACTTTGTTGGGAAATTCCTTTGGTTTGCCCTGTGTCTTTCCATTTAAATACAACAATCAATGGCACTATGAATGTATCAGAGATTCTAGAGAAAATGGATATCCTTGGTGTGCCACAACAAGTCAGTATGAACGAGATGAAAAATGGGGACTTTGCCCAAATTCAGGTATGTGGTAGTATTCTTCAATAAACTTAAGAAATGACAAGATGTCAGTCAAAGACATTCAATTCTTGCACCCTGTGTCTCCTATACTACAATGAGCTCATTCTGAATAATTGTACAAGCAGATTTGCATAGATCATTGAAATGGGAAAAATACAGTTACACTGGGAGAAGAATTAAAGGTTTTTATGTTGTTGTTGAATAATGATGAAAGAATTGTGTAGAATTACATAAAAAGCCTCTCCTTCTCTTACTGTGTAAGTAATAAAAATTAATGAACAGTAGAAGCTAAAAGCACAGTGAATACTGTACTTAGAAGTATGGTTTTGAGGTGGAACAAAGAGGGGCCTGTGAGATGATCATGTTTCCAAAGCCATTATACTTCCCCATTTGAATAAGCATGAAGTTGGTTTTCAGATCTGTAGCTTCTGCACCTAAAAATGTAGATTTCATGTCTAGCTAATTCTCTGTGGTGTGTGCCAGTTTCATACAAATTACTGTAAGGTGGAGAGGACACCCAAACTTCTCCTCACTCCTATTTTTGAGAGTCCTCTTCCATAAAGTATTGCATATACATCCATCTCAAACCTTGCTGGTATATCTGTTTCTACTGCAATTTTCAGAACAGTGGTCTAAAAGGGAGATAAAATGAGCTCTCAGATTGGAAGAAAGTGCTGCCAGTCACTCAACCTCCCTTCCTCACTCCTTGCTCTCTACCATCCTGGATGTTTTCACAGAAGATGATAGCTAGCTAGCAAGACAGGCAGACATTTTGCTGGTCTCCCTCTCCCCCCACTTTCTGAATCATCTATCCCTACAAGACCCTGTTTCAGGTCTTACTTTGCTTCTAGTAGCTTTGGGTCTGAAGCCTATTTCACTTTGGAAAGAAACAGAATGGAAATGAAGCAGCCCAGTTTCATTCAGAGTTGAGCTTGTCCAAATCTGATGTGTGTCTCCAGTTATATAAGAAGACTTAATACTGGTGCTCATTCTTTAAAACTTTCCTATTAGAGTAGGTGGAAAAGCAGAGGAACAATCTCATGGTTTGTTATTTTTTAAACTGCTTCCAGTGACTCTAGGAATTAGTCACATCTCACTTTCATATACATGGCACCATAATAACAATTGTCAGGACCAATATGCCCAATGTTTAATGTGATCAAAGGTCTGTTCTTTGGTCTGTGATTGAAAGTTGTTGGGGCAGTGAGTATGAGGGAAAGAAGACTCCTGTTGTGGCCTGACAGCTCTGGAATACCCTCCTGAGGGAAATATGTATTGCCCCTTGTTTGTGGCCTTTAATACATCCCTAAAGACTTTCTATCTGTAGTTGAGTAATTTTATGGTGCTGAGTTTTAATACTTTTTTAGCATAGTTAAGAGTTTACAATCTAATACACAACACGAAAGGAGAAGGGAAAGGTGGTGGGAAAGGGGATGAGGTCCAGTGGTTCTTCTCTCCCTCTGGGGCCTGGACTAAGGCAGATGGACTGGAGGGAGGGCTCAGCTTCTTAATACATAGTTAAAGTTGGTCTATTCCTATTGCTTTTCTACTTTTTTATAATCTGGAATTTTAATATATTGTTATTTGTTACATATTTTGTGAGCTGCTTTTGAAGGGTAGAACAAACATATAAAATAAATAAGAAAGATTTGGATTTAGAAAGTAAATTCCCAGTTGTTTAAATTTAAAAAAAATTGCCACATTTGTTTTGTAAGTGTAAAATAGCAGAAATCCTGCCTCTTTCTAGTGCAGTTTAGAAAACAGAAGATTGAAGAAATTTCAGGCAGTTGTAGAAGGTATACAGTGCATCCCAGATATAGATTCCCTTGGACAGAAACAGGTAATGTGCCATCCTCCAATTTTACTCTACTGGCTGAACCATCATAGCCAGTGGTGAGGGATGGTGTGAGTTTGAATTTAGCCACACATGCCCCATCTTTGCCCTAGGAAAACCACCATCATCTTTCTAGTAGCCTTCCCAGCTGCTTGCAGTTTTATCAGTTTCTTCAGATTGTTGAAATTGTTTGCTTATCTGAAGGCTGATCTGCAAGTACATTCCTGCACTTGTCTTATCACATAGTAACCCACTTATTTTTTAAAAAAACAAAATCTCCTTTTTAATATGCACCTCCATCTGTTTACTTTGTTTGCTTGTCTGTTGGTCTATAGACATAAGCGAAATAATTAGACATTGAAAAAGAAGAGGTGGGGAGGTAAGTGTTTAGCTGGACTAATTCCTACTCACTAATTCCAGTCACTGTTCGTTTCAAAATTAAAACTTAAAATACTTGTTGACATTAGCAAGACATGAGTAGTTCAGTCATATGTGCATGGAATTGGTTTTTCCTTCCCTTTTCAAAAATCAGCGTGCATCCTATTTCCTGATATAGTTTTGACAGCAGAATGTGGAAAATGAACTTGCAATCATATCATCATCATAGCATTTTCCATTTGTTCATTTTGGTGTTAATTAAGCTAGATTGATATGCTAGAGTGTTATCTTCCTTAATTGCTTTGTAATATCATGCTGTTTTAACTGATTTCCCCCCTTCCTCACCCCCTCCTCACAGAGTCTGGCTGTGACATTTTTTGGAAGATAAATGCAGACACTCAGATTTGTTACCAATTCAATCTCCTTTCTGTTCTCTCCTGGAATGAGGCACATGTTGCATGTCAGGGGCAAGGAGCAGATTTGTTAAGCATCACAGATATGGCAGAACAGAAGTACATTTTTGATCTAATTGGTAAGTTTAACTGCACACTGGTAAGTTAAACCTTCCATTGATTCTATCAGGCCAGGATTCTGCCAAGCCGGAATCATAAACCAAAGGGTTTTTTTTAAATCATAGTTTAAACAAACCAAACATTTTGGACATAATAAACCATGGTTGGTTTAAAGTAGAATCATAGAATCATAGAGTTGGAAGAGACCACAAGAGCCATCCAGTCCAACCCCCTGCCATGCAGGAACTCTCCATCAAAGCATCCCCGACAGATGGCCATCCAGTCTCTGCTTAAAGACCTCCAAGGACGGAGACTCCACTACACTGTGCATTTCACTGTCGAACAGCCCTTACTGTCAGGAAGTTCCTCCTAATGTTGAGGTGGAATCTCTTTTCCTGCAGCTTGCATCCATTGTTCCGCGTTCTAGTCGGTAGGTGCTAGTAGGTAGCTGATGCTTCCTGTTTCCTCCTCTCATCCATGCTGGAGAAGAGGAGAATGAATAGCACACAAACACAGGCTAATGTGCCTTTGAACTCCCAGGCAAGTGGCTATTCCAGCTATCCTGCACAACATCAAGGAGGACAAAGGCATTTCTAGCATAGAAGAAAAACGAAGAGATGTTATGCCAGTCTTTTCTGGCAGCAGTAGTTGCAGATCACTTGCACTTGTAGTCCTAAAAGATGTCCAGTGTTTTCTGTAGGCAGGGAGTGGGGAAGAGGCATGCTTCCACCAGTGTGAGAGCTCAAGATTAATGGGGATAATCTAAATTGGTATGTTTATATCACATTGTTTTTTTTTTAAATTACAGAACATATGGGTACAAAAGAAGTCCTATTGTGGACAGGCTTAAATCAGCTTGATGAAACTGCTGGCTGGATGTGGTCAGATGGAGCACCCTTGGCATTGGTGAACTGGAGATCAGGTACCCAGATCCTTCATCTGGCTATATTGTAGCACCATATATTACATTACCCTGTGGCCTTTTCAACTGAACTTGAGCAGAGCTCACAAAAGCTCACAATGTTGACTAAAGAAATACATTGATATAAATCATGTGGCCAATTGCTATGAATTTGGGGAGAGCCAGGAGAGAAGAGTTATGGGGTGTTAGGAAAGTCACATTTTTGTCGCAGTTTTGGTATTTTTAAAATTTAAAAAGGGGGGCTTTGAGGGCTGCAAAACAAACTGTGTGGGCTGCATATGACCCAAAGGCAGCACTCTCCACACTCCTGGCCTAAATCATCTGTTGTTTGTATGTAAGATACTGTAGATTCAGAAGGACTTAGGATGGGCCAAATGAAAGGATGTGTCAGTTGGTGTCTGGGAACATGGAAATATCTCAACATTTGGGAAAGGTACATGGGGGCTTACCACATCTGACCTGATTTGTGATTGTGTCTTTTTATCTTCTTTTTAAATATACTTTTTAAAAAGTCTTGCTGCTGTCGATACCATTAGTGATGTTCTCCATGGCCTTCTGGTCACCTCTCTTTGGCTTCAACGTTCCTACGAGCAATTCTTTATGTTCTGTGATTTAGGACCAAATAAGGTTTAAATCATGAATGCAAATGCCTAGAACATGTGAAATACTATATCCATGAATTTGCAAGTCTTCCCTCATGCTAAAGAGGAGCTGTCTCTGTGGCCCTGTAAATCTCAAGAGCAAATACTGTAAATATTCTTCACAGTATCGTATTATGATTGATTAGGACCATCAGCTGTGTTTGTGTTGAATTCTAAGAAATGAACATGGACAGTGAGAGACCTGGAAACTTAGGGTTTGGTACTACTAGATTTTCGTGATGTATAAAGGACCAGCTTCATGCTGAACTGTTGGTAATTTTTTTATATCCTAAAAGCAAAAAGCTTCCCAGATTAAGTGTAGATGTTTTAAGGTGCATTTTCCTTTTGTGAGTCACCTTTAGGAGAAGAGCAACTTAGAAATGAAATTAAATGAAATTTTAGCTTGATAAACTTGTTCTAGGCTTAAGGATGGCATAAGACATCACAGACTTGACAGTTAATAAGGAAAGTCAAAGATGAAAGTACGAAGGCAGGTTTAATGCTGAACATAAAGAAAACAAAAATAATGACCACAGCAGAAATACATAAATTAAATCTAAACAATGGAGAAATTGAAATACCGGTAGTTAAATAATTCACTAGGACCTAGGATCAAACATTGGCCAAAAGAGTGGCAGCAATCAAGAAATAAGAAGACTGGGAATGGGAAGGGCAGCTATGAAAGAACTAGAAAGGATCTTGAAGGTAAAAAAAGAAAATACAAAGGCAGCCTTGCTGCTGAACATTAACAAAAATAATGACCATGGATAATCTATACAGATTCAGCCTAGACAATGAGAAAATTGAAATAGTTAAAGATTTTCTGTACTTTGGATCAAACATTGATCAGAACGGAGATTGCTGCCAAGAGATAAGAAGACTGGGAATGGGAAGGGCAGCTATGAAAGAACTAGAAAAGATCCTAAATGAGCTGAGCATTAAACCAAGCATTAAAGTTAGAATTGTCTAGGCCATTGTCTTCCCAGTCACCATGTGTGGATGTGACAGTGGGACAGTGAAGGGAGCAGACAGAAATAAAATCATTTGAAATGTGGAGAAAAGTGCTTAAGACATTGTGGACAGTCAAAAAGACAAATAAATAGGTCCCAGAAGAGGTAAAGCCTGAAACCTCCTTGGAAGCCAAGATGATCAAGTTGCGGCCAGATGAGAAGGCATGGGTCTCTAGAAAAAACAATAATGCTAGGAAAGGTAGAGGGTGGAGAAAGGAGGGGAAGATCACAGACTAGATGGATAGACTCTAGGGAGGTTACAGGCATGGGCGTGCCAAATCTGAGCAGAGCAGTAGAAAATAGGTATACTGGGAGATGTCTCAGCCACAGCATCACCATGAGTCGGAATCAATTTGAGGGCAGCTAACTACAACCCATTTGTTGTTGTTGTGTGTATATGCCTGGCCTAGTTGTTGATGTTTGTGTTTGTGTTTCACCATCAGCACCTTGGATAAAAGGAGCAAGCTACTAATTACCTATACCTAATGGCCAAGCCACATGCTACATGTCACATGTCTCTAGGGCTCAGTTTATTTATTTTGCTTCCAAGTAATTGCACACTATACCATCTTATAATTGTAACATCTTGTGCACCAAATAAGTGCATAGGTTGCAAGACCATACAAGCAGAGGTAGGGAATGGGGAAACTCTGTCAATTCTTCCCCTCACCCCACCCTACCTATATGGAATTTTTATAAAGAAAAAGCTTACTTTACATCATTGTATTCTCCAAACTTTTAGCTTTTTGGGGAAGGAAGTAGATTCATGGTAGTGATCTCACTCTGCAATATGGCTGTGCATATACTTTCTTGAAAGTATGAAGAAAGAAATTGAAGCTCAATTGTATGTTACATACCAGTATTTGACATAGTGTGTAGCTTAGCCTTAAGTCTGCTTGTGACCAATTCAGTAGCTCTGTTTAAAGGTGGGTCCCTGTCGGATGCTTTTGTCTACAGATGGCTTTTTTGCACTCTGTGGAATCCCTGCCAATGAGGGGTAGACCATGGTAGGTTTGGACACCAAGTTTTATTCTCACACAAAACTTTTTTCTACAGGGGAAGATGAACATTTGGTCCTAAAGGAATATGCTTATAGACAACCATTGGGAAGGAGGGTAAGGTGCTGCTATGTATATAGAGAAATGTGGAGAAATGGCATATGTTGCTTAGAGTGAATTAGGTATTAGAATGCTTTTGGTACTCACATTCTACTGTTATTAAATTATGCTTACAGATCCCACTGACAGATCTCTAGGGCAACATCATTGTAAAGCATTTAATTCAAAATTGCAAGACTGGCAAAGTTACCCATGTGAATCTGGACTGCCATACATATGCAAAAAACATTTAAATGCTACAAAGCATGAAGGATTTGGTGAGTCTCTATTATAATTCAATCTATGTGACTTTCATTCCTGGCTTCAGTTTTTTTTAGAAAGGGGGCCACATATATATCACATCTTGATGTATCTTAGATTTTATATGGCTGACGATTTGGAATTAGTCAGGTATAATTAGGATACCAGTTGAATACAGGAATATTCAGTTGGTGTCCTGGTTAGTTGTAAGTATAATCATAGTTCAGGCTCCACTTATGTTTAAATTAATAGGAAATCTTTGAGGGCAGTAGAATACCTAAAAATCCTTCTTTTGCCATTCTGAAGAAAAAACGATTAGAGATTAGAAAAAGAATATTTGAAAAAGAGGTTGAGGGATTACAAGAACCATTTTTTCCATCACAGAGTTACAAATTCTGCTCCATGGCCAGAATCCTAGGCAGAAAGAAGGATTTTCAATTTCCTGTGAAATTGACATGGTTTAGTTGTACAGAAGGGAAACATTTTATACTGTACAGTTCTTAATGGCATGCACTACATCTGACTCAAGAATGATGAAAGTGCACTTGCTGCATGCCTGGAGCTCAGAGTACACATCTGAGCTCCCAAGTTGGTATTCTGTGTTTTAGGATATTAGTAATTTCTTATTATTATTCAATGTTGGACTGCCATGGAATGTGTTGGATTGCCATGGAACATAAATGTACACACTTTTCCTGTTCATCCAGTTCTAATTCTTTGTGCCTTTAATGGGCACAGAGATTTCCTGCTACCTGCTGTTTTTCCTTTGCTCTGATAGTTCATAATGCACTGTATTAGATGATGATTTTCATCCAGCATCTTCTGGATAATTTGCTGCATAACCTCTCCTTTGCCTCTTGGGCGAGCAGTAGTTTTCCATGTACCCTTTGATTCTGATCATTTCACATGGGTGTCTTTCCCTTCCATTTTTGTCTTTGGAAGGCTAGGTAAAGTTTAGCTTCAGAGGTAGTTTAACATGCATTTAAAGTCATTAGTGTTTGCAAAAGAGCAAACAGCTCTCCTGTCTCTTGCTGCTTAAAAGAATTCATTAGCCTTTGTAGTTTAAATATAAGTTCTCTAAAATCAATAGAAAGATTTCACTGTACATGGACAAGCAAATGTGCAGAGAGCAGATGGGTGAGTGACACGTTGGCGGAGGAACTGACATTTCTAAAGTTGAAGAAGCAGTTTTTTTTATCCCTACCTCCCATTCCTGCTTCCTAATTTGTCATATGTTTCCCTCCGCATTAATTCCAGTAGAAGAAAAATAATTCTGCCAGGTCCAAGACTGGTGTAGTCCAATGCCCATCCACTCATTAATTCTGATGCATATTTGGGGAATGACTCCACTGGCACACTCCAAATCACCACTCCACTTTACTCTTACAACCATTGCAACAGCAGTGGCAGAAGACACATGGCAGCTTTATCAACACATGTCTAGATGTCTGTGGTAGAGGGAAGGGGAGCTCTGCCTTATCCTCTGGCATCTGGAGAACCCTAAAATGAACTTCAATAGGCTAAAGTCAGTCTAGAGTTATAAATTCAGAATAGGTATTAATTCCAGCTGCAAAAGATCATATCCCAGATCATTGCTAAGTACTGTTTCAAGTTATTTTCTGTTATTAACTAATATGCTGACTATTATTTTAAAGTAATAGTGTAATGGCAGTTAAAGTAAATTTATCATGCCTTGATAATAACTGAAATTGTCTATTGATATCATTCACGACTACTCTTGATGTGTAGGGCTGAATATTTATGGTATCCATGCTGGAGCACATTGTAACTGTAATCTAGAGAATCAGGGAACAGGTTTTGCCTCCTAATGCAGCAATTTCCCCCACAGCAATTGTAAGCAGAGTATTGATCTCCATATGATTTACAATAGACTAGCAAGGATCCTCAATTCCAAATTGTTCACCAGCAGAAAATTTGGGGTCTGCATGAAATAGTTAGAATCCCTGATCTGTAATAATTCAGATGTTCACAGGTCATCCCTAGTGCTTGGCTCATGGCATGTCACAGTGCATTTCCTGAGCCACCATTTTGCTTCTGACTCCATTTGGTGGACTTTGGGGTTCTAAAAAACTATTTTTAAAAGTAGAGCTTGCAAGCTTAAAGTCTGGCCTGCCCTATGGGAGAAAGTAATCGGTATATTGCAGCGTCCACCATTAAGATGCATGTAATGGATGGTCACAACCACTTGATCTTATCTAATAGAAACGAGGCTTCTGTCTGCATAGCCCTTCCTCCTCTGTTGCAGAAGTAAATACAGCTGGCCCTCATCTTTTGCAGCTTTGACTTTTACAGATTTGATTATTTGCAGATTAGATTGGAGTGTTCCTGAGTAGTGGGGCTTTTGTGAGTCATTAGGGTGGAGCTAGCAGCCTAGCAGTTTGTAGCTGCAGCTAGAGGCATGCACCTAATGGCACACAAATTTTCAGTCAGGGAAGACTCAGAGCACAAAACAGAAAGTGAGCAAGGAACTGTGCTTGAGAGTTCTCCGTTACTTTTTAAACTGGTTTTTTAAGGGGCTAAGTAAGCTTTTGCTCAGAGCAAGTTGCTTGGGGAATGAGCTAGCAATCAATATCTCTCTATATCTATAGCTTCTGTCTCTTCAGCTTGCTGACAGAGTTTGGTGAAAAGGCCAGGCCAATAGGGGTCTTTTCGTGGGTGCTTAATGAAGGACTTTTGGAGGGGCAAGCCCAGAGTCCTGTTTCACTGACTACAGTGGGTCCTCAGTATCTGCGGGGAATCCGTTCTGGAACCCTCTGCAGATATCAAAATCAACAGATGCTCAAGTCCCATAGTATTTAATGGTGTGGTCACACAGCTGCCCCACCATTGGGGACAGTTGCACTTTGCCCCTCCACCCGAAGCCAGCCTCATTATGCATTATTCCCAATCCTGTTCTTTTTTTAAAACACTATTAAGAATACCTAGTATTTATTAAGCACTTTTCCAAAGTGCTCAAAGCACTCAACATACATTATCTCAATCATCCTTACAACAACCCTGTAAGGTAGGTCAGCATTGTTATTTCCATATCAAAGAAAGAAAGGCTCCTAAGGCCAATAGACAATAGTTCATGGCTCAGCTGTAACAAGGACTGCTATCTCATGGGCCATTATACTCAAGCACAAATTTATGTAGGGTGATAGAAAATGCAGCAAAGAGCTACCTTGCTACAAATCAGTTTGTCCTGACACTTTCCAGACCTGCTTCCCCACCTCTTCAGCTTGGTTTGCTGAGTCTTTCTCCAGAGCTTAGAAAAGCTGCTTTGGGGAACTACAACTCCCAGTAGCCATGTTAGTTTGGGAGCTGTGGGAGTTGAAGTCCAAGAGAAAGTAATTTTTCCCATGTTCTGCCTCTTTCTTGCAGTAGCTGCTGTCAGAGGCCCCTGTGTAGCCGAGAAGATTCACAAGTAAACAAAATGACTTTGTCTTAGCAGCTGTTTCCAAAATTTAAAAACAAACCAGCACAAATATTACATTTCCCTCCCTGCAACATGGGAGGATTGGATTGCAAACAAGACATGAAACACCTTATTGCTAATAAAGAAACCAACCAGATGACCAGCAGCTGGTGAACTTCTGGCACCAGGTTGGGGAAGAGGAGAACAGAAGAGAATGCAAATAGCATGTTTCATTTGAAGGACAGTCACCTAAGTGCTTTAAATAAGCCCTCTAGACTTCTAGTCTCATCACCTCAATAACACTGGCTAAAAGTCAGGGATGATAGGAACTGTACTGCAAAGCAGGAATGGAGAATAGGTGTTCCTCTGGATGTTGTCGACTGCAACCTCCCACCATGCCTCACTCTTTGCTATTGTTGACTAGATCTCAAGGGAGTTACAGCCCCACAGATGCTGTGTTTAAGGGCCACACATTTACCACCCCTGCTATAAAATGGTTGGCCTGAATCTCTGCTTATTCAAGAAGCCCTGGGGTCAGATGTAGCATTCACAGGCAACCACTGGGACACTGCCAGCAAGTGCTCTAGTTGGTCATAGATGGCTACATCCAAGAACTAGATCTTTTACTTCCCGACGGTGCCCCTGGCATCCAATCCTGTTCTTAATCCTGAAAGAAATTTAGAAATTGGCTTCTCTTTAGGTGTATAGATAAATAAATGGCCTAAAATAAAGTTAGGACTATGGATAGGCAAATCAATGCATTTCCAGTCCATATCTGTTTCACATGTGTTCACTCATACTTCTGTTCTGTTGCATATTAATCTGAGTTTTTTTTGAAAAAATACAATGTGAAAATTCCCATTGAAATACATATTTGAATATGTATTCTTAGAATATAAAAAATATTATTTGACAGTTCTTATTTCTAAATGGACAGTCTTTGACAATGCACATTTTAAACATGTTTGAGCCAAAAACTGAAACATTTTGGAAGTCTGACAGCTGGTAGGCAAATATGGTCAAGACCCAGTATGGAGCTTGTGGGGTAATCTTCTAGTGTACTGAAACAGAATTCTGGACCTTACATAGGGAGGATAAAGACAGTTTAACTAATTAGATCAGGAGAGGGGGATGAACTGGCAGCTATTGAACTAACCAAAAAGTACATTGCATAAAGATATAGTGGATGTCTTCTAATGCAGTACTGTGAAAAGTAGATCCACTAGAATAGTCCCTGCACTACCATAAAGCCCCCAAGTTGGGACAATTTTTCTTTCTTTGTTTTTGTATGTGTCTAAATATATACATTTATATGCTACATTTATACATTGATTTATAAATACATATATTTATATGCACTTTAGCTAACTCTTTGATAGATTATATATTTTTATTTTTAAAAAATAGAAAACAAAGTAAAAGTAAAAGTCAATCATAAAATTAAATACTAAAAGTCAATATTTTATTGTTATTGCTGTTGTTACTATTGTTGTTATTGTTTATTTGTTATTATTACTATTAGTATTATTATTAATACTTTGTTTTTATATGTTTTAATTGAAAAGATTCATGGAAATTTTATCCTACGGACTGTGATTATAATTGGTATCCATATAATCGTTACTGCTATAAACTTCATAAAGAAGAAAAGAACTGGGATGAAGCTTTTCTCTCTTGCCAGGATTATAATACCACTCTCATTAGCATAACCTCTACAGCTGATACAGAGATGTTCATTAACTTTCTTGAATATGGTGAGTTCTCTTAATTAGTTCAAATTAAAACATTACATTTAAAGTACAGACACTTTGCATTTTAAAGGAACAAGTGTGTTGTGTGTATGGCAAGGAATAAATATCCTAAAGGTAACAGATACAATTTGATCTTGGAAGCTAAGTGGGTCATCTGGATCATCACCTACCCTCTGATGAGGAGGTACACATCACACTGGACAGAGGGAGCACCACTTAATTATTCTGTGAAAAATACATGGTCCTGGATTCTGTTTTGACAAAAAGCCACAGAGGTTTTCTGTACTATGGGAATATACATCCAGATTCCATAGTGCATCCAAAGTTGAAAATTCAATGTGGTTACCTATTTGTATGATCACATATGGGGGCAGGATTAGGTAGAGCAGCCAAATCCCTGTTGCTCTTAGATCTTTAGATTAGAGCATCTAGGACATGGCATTTACCTCTACAGCTACACAATTTTAACACCAGTGTAAGCTCAAGCAGTGTAAAAGAGAATAGAAATTTGTTGAGTGGTCCAGGTAAAGAACAATATGCATAAGAAAGGGAGAAGAACCCTCTGGATCAGAGGAATGGCCTATTTAGTCCAAATTTCTGTTTACATAGCCAAACAGATGTCAGTTAGAATCCCACAAGGAGAGCATTAATGCAGTGGTACTCTCCCACTTGTGTTCCCAGACACCTGGTACTGAGAAGCACACTGCTTTCAATACCAGAGGGATTTATCCTGACTGGTAGTCACCCATAATTTTTTTCCATTCTCCCTTAAAAGCCAGTCAGGTTGGATTCGTGACTCCAATACAAAATTATGATAGCATAAAGTTGGTCCTTGGTATCCGCAGGGGTTACATTCCAGACTCTCCTGTGGATGCCAAAAACAGCAGGGCGTCAACTCCCATTGGTTTTAATGGCAGTGCACCATGTACGCACCTTGCACACCACCGCTATTGAGGTGAAGGGGTGGGGGTCATCTGCAGGTGCTCAAACCCATAGATGGCAAGCCCATAGCTGGGGCAAGTGGACTGTATTTCATAATTTAAAATGTATTGTGTGAAAAATTATTTCTTTTAGTCTGTCATGAGTCTTCTCATCATTCAGAATCAGTAGATGTTTTGAACAAGGATCAAATTATTTCTCCACCTAGCAGCAAAAAACCCTTTCATGGCTAACTAAAGTGTGCAAACTTGTCTTTTTCAAAAATTAAACTGTTAGTTACAGATTACCTGATTTGTCCATCTGATTTTAAAATGACTTTAATTGTATACTGCAGAAAACATAACAGAAACTTGGATCGGACTGAAGAGTACCAAGACCCCAGTTGAATTTGAATGGTCTGATGGATCTTCGGTCACCTTTTCTAACTGGCACAAACAAGAGCCAAACATTGATAAGAGAAAAAGCCAATTTTGTGTTTCAGCTCAGAGTGTATGTTTTGGGTTTTTTTTTAAAAAAACTTCTTTTCCTATATTGTCAATTTTGCTCTCTTTGCCTGATGCCACACTGCAGTTTGACACTGTGTTAAGTGTTATAGCCCCATCATATGGAATCTTGGAATTTATAGTTTGTTGTGGCCCTAGAGCTCTGTGACAGAGTAGGTTTAATATCTCACAAAACTAAAAATTCCATATCACTGAACCATGGCAGTTAAAGCTGTTTAAACCTGCATTAATTCTGCAGTGTAGATGCAATCTTGGATTTAGTGTATTATTATGGGGTGTGCATGTGTTTTCTTCCAGTGCCTCAAAAGTAAAAAAAAAAAAAAAAAACCAGCAGAATAGCTCTGCTTACACTCATTAAGAGTGAAACAATATTCCTCCATAGCCATGTTGCCTACCCAATGAAGGAATAAAAATATATAATGTACCATAATTTAGTTCTAAACAGTAGGGAACTCTGTGGGGATCAAAAAATGGTGACAGTCCTTACATTTTCCATAATGTTACAAATCTTTTTCTTTACATATTAATATGAGTGGTATTAGGCTTTTCTGAAGATAGGAAGTATTTCTGCTAACTGAGTGTATGTGTTTTATTTAACTAGGAGGGACGCTGGAAAGTTAAGAATTGCAAAGACAAATACTTTTATATTTGTAAAAGACCAGGAACTGCTGGAAATCTCATTTCTGAATTGGAATCGAGCTGTCCAGAGGTATATTTGATATAATCAAATTATGCTTCATTCAAATTAGTAAACATTGGAAGTGTTTAAATATGTCTAGGTAGAGTCAGGCATAGTTAGACTTCAACATGTTTTTACCTATGCAGCCTAATCCTATGTGTGTTTATTCAGAAATAAATAAACCACATTGGGATATATTCCCAGGCAAGAGTTGTTTCCAGTTTATCTCACTCTCCTGGCAGAATCCTCTTTGATCCAATGGAGGATTCCATCAGTAGATCAGAGGAGAGACAGTTGTTTTTTTTGGGGGGGGGGGAGTGATTTTCCTCTTGTTACTTTGTGCCTTATTGTTTCAAAGGAATCCCCAACTTGCTGAAACAGATCAGATGATGGAACTGAAATGGTTAAGGAGAATGACTGAGAATCTCTTCTGTCCCATTTTACTGCCTGTGGGATCAAAGAGCTTTCCTCCCATGGATTAATTAAATATAAATATGTAGAACATAGAATTGCTGTCTTAACAAATTAAGACATACCAACCTGGCATCCTAAACAGGATTTTGTTGCTATAGGTATCTTTGGTATTGGTATCCCAAAGCAGCTCCTTGCTTTTCAAACAGACACAACTGTACAGTATACAAATACATATACATGGCATCTCTGATTTAATGGAGAGGACAACTCTGACTCTCTTTTGAATTGATAGGGAAAGCCCCTTGTGTGTAAATTTTGTGGATACATTGGACCACCTCATGAGCTATTCATGAAATGTTTTTCATGGATCTCTTGTTTTTTCAGCAGTTCTGGTTGACATTCCTATATCTTTCCTCCTCTGACATGTTGACTTAACTTTTTAACACTGTGATGGAGCAGACAGAACAAAAGGAGTGGCCAGAGGCTGTTCCAGCCCTGATCATTCTGGGACCATGGTGACCAGATGCTGCGGTCCCAAAGCCGGCCACTGCCACAGTCCCAAATGGGAAGCCAGCAGGAGCAGCTTTTTGATGCTCCTTTTCAGGCCACCTTCAGGCTGCCTTAGGCAGCTTCAGGACAACTTCCAGGTTTGAGGGCGTGTGTTGTTTGAGCACTACACACCCAAAGTGCTCAGAAGGTGCCTATCTGTTTCGGACCACTGTTGCACTAACAATCCATTCATAAAGGAAGAAGACTCACTGACTAATGGTTACTGACTATTAAGTTTCTACTTTGGAATATTGATTGCTTTTGTTCACTTTCTCTCAGGAAAAAATAATTATATCATAAATTATTATTTAAGGCCAAGCCTGAACAATTGTGTGATGTAATAGTGTAAGTCCTGTTAAAATATGGGAGGAACAGTCCCCTTAAAAGTATTTCATGAAATACAGGTTATTGAATAAAATAATAGACAGAGAATTGATGGCTTAACTGACCATAAAAGATGTTGGAGGGAAGCAGGCTGGCAATAAGGAGTGGCCAGAGGCTGCTCCAGTCCTGATCAGGCTAGGATCATGACAACAGGATGGCCCAAAATGAGCCACCACTGAGGTCCCAAAGTAGGTCACTGCTGTGGTTTCAAATAGGCCACTGGCAGGAGTAGATTTTCGCCGCTCCTTTTTGGCTTCTGTGGGGGCATGCATCATGTACACACCATGCCCCCAAAGCAGCCGGAAGCCCCTTTATTTGTCTCATCTGTTTTGGGCTGTCTCACATTTGAAAGCATATTTATATTATCAATATTTCTCCCCCTGAATGGTCAGTCTTTTCATTCAAATTTAATATGAATAGTGAAATATATTTTCTTATTTGAAGATATGCGAGCATGTTCACCTGCTCGGATAAGTAAAGACCTGGGTATGGTCTGATTCGGGTTTATATAGAATCATATCTCCTTTTTAAATTGCGGGTGAAGGGATGCACATTACTCACTGCCCCTTCATTCATTGCATGTGGGTGATTTGTTCTTGGCTGCAAGAATATATGCTTACAAAGCTGTCTTGCCTACTTTGTGTTTATTTTTTATTATTCTGATAATTCTGACAAACTGATGATTCCATATCTTTCTTAAACATTGCAGCAAAGTGCTCATTCCTCAGCTGGCCATATGCCATGTGTTTTTATTACTAATTCAAGGACTGTAGAGTTTTTTTTTCTTTGCCTGCCTAATCTATAAACTGCTAACAGAGGGCAAATGTTTTGTTTCTAAGGTCAAATTCCTTAAGCTAGCTGTCTAAACACTATCCAGTGATTATCTAAGCACTTTGCCTAAGCCAGCTTTTGGAATGGTATTGTGGAGCTGTCAAATGCTCTGTGAAGAAGGAGGGAAGAAATGTTGCTTATGAAATTGACAACATTTGGATTATACTGTACTAAGGTCACAAAACTTACATAGCATCATTTGAAATGGCACCATTTTATGCAGTAAACCACACTTATAGCAAAGACCATTGATGTCAAAGCAAAGAAGCTAGTTCATTGAATTAAGGCTGGTACACATCTAACTTGGTGGTGATTCAATGTTTAGCTATTCAGCAGTAACTATGGCTCTGTGGCTTGAAATAGCCAGAGCTGATCTATCTCTTAAACAGTATGGGAATGTATGGAAGTGCACAATTTTGTAAACAGGGTGAGTATCCCTTATCCAAAATGTTTGGGACCAGAAGTTTTTAGATATTTTATTCTTGGGGGGCGGGGGGGATTTGGAGTACCTGTATTTGCATATATGTACCTAATGAGAAATCCTGGAGATGGGAGCCAATTCTAAACATAAAATTCATTTATGTTTCATATAGCCTTATACACATAGCCTGAAAGGTAGTTTCATACAATGTTTTAAATAATTTGTGCATGAAGCAAAGTTTTTACATTAAACCATCAGAAAGAAAAGGTGTTAATATCGTAGCTGCCCATGATATTCTGGCCATGTGATATTCGCCTCACAGAAATGTAGACATATTGGATTGCAAAAGAGGAGTCCTTGTTGATATGCAAACGAACTTTAAATTTCCTGGACTCTGCCCAATTGCCAAATGGCCAGAGAACGAGGGGCCAGCCTGCTAAAGATACCCTCCCCATACCGTCTTAACTAAGGGCAGAAACAACAAATTGCAGGCATCTTACTAACACCTTTAATTTTTCTTTCTTTTTAAAATAATTTTATTTTATTGAAAATAAAAAACATATTAAAAAAACAAATAAACAAGCAAACATGTATGCATACATTCATACTACTACAAACAACTACAAGCAAATAAACTTGGTACATACAAAAAAAGCTTCAATATACCATCCTAAAATAATATGGTAATTTACCTTCCAGGATAATATCATGTACCTCTTAATCTTTAGAGTATTTAGTTCCCTATGTATAATAGTTATTATTCAATCCCTTATTCCACATATTCTTCTCTAATATATACTATCATTCTCAGAGGCGATTAATAATCTATTCAGAGACTGAAATATACTACCCATAAATGCAAAACCTAAACTTTCATTAAGAACTGCAATGGAGTCCACTTTTTAAATCCTTCTAATCCTCTTTTTAATCACTTTTAATAATTTTTTATCTCCAAATATAATTTTACCCTTAGTCAATCTTCTTCCACATGTTCCATCGTTTTGTCTTTCATAAGAGCTGTGAGCATGTCCAACTCCATAGCTTCCTGTAGTTTTTTTAACCAATGCTCCTCAGTTGGTATTTCAGATTTTTTCCATAATTCACATATATTATCCTAGCAGAAGTAATCATGTACAGCATCAGTCTCCTATATTTCTTTTCTGTTTCTTCACTTATGACTGACGTCATGTTTAATAAGAATAAAAGTGGATGGAGAGGAATATCTGCTTGCAAGATTTCAGACATTATAGAATGAATTCTTTCCCAGTATTTTTCTGCCTCTTTACACTTCTACCACATATGGTAAAAGTTCGTGTTTGGCTTGTGGTCGTGTCACAAGCTTAACACCTCTCATTTTTCTCCTGTTTGGTATGCAACATCTTGCCTGATGAAGAAGCCAGTGGAGCTTCAAAAGCTTGCAACAAGTATTTTGTGCATTTCAGTTGGCCAATAAAAGTATAACTGTTTGGTGGGTTTTTGTTTGAATTTATTAAAGATGTTGACAGTTTAAATGTCTTGAGAAGGAAATTTGGTTATTTTAAATTAAATTGATATGGGACAAGACACATTTGAACCATCTGATATAGATGACCAGTGAATAACAGTCAAACTATATAATAAATTTAAAATTGCAAATGAACTTTATCTGTTGAGTTGAAGTCTAATTGGATGAAGGTGATCTAATTATATAGATATTGCTGTATGAGAAATACAGTTTTTCAATTGAAAAATGAAATCCCTCTGAAAAATAGTTTACTTCTGAAGTTATTTTCTGTAATTCCAGCATTCTAGTTCTCTGTGGAGCTGAGATCTGATCATTGCCAGAATTCAGCTAAATGTAAATTCCACCACTTATTAAAAATAGCCTCTGTCTCAAAATATACAGATTAGTGTTTAATTCAATAATGGACTCCTTGCTATTATAATGTGATGTTGACATTATACGGCACATGACAGAGGTCTACACTGGGCTTCAGAAACACAACATTTGATATGCATAGCCATGCTTAAGTAGTTTGATTGTGGACTCTTTCAGACTGCAGGACTTTTTAGTGAATAAAGTCATGACAGTAACTGCTTTATGTGCAGTCACAGTTATTTAAGTACTTAACAGTTTAATCTTTCAGAAGGAACTTTTAACTTCAAAGTAATCTGGATTATCTTTATATTTGCATGTACTCTTCTTCCATATGCAGACTATAGTTACAGTCCAGCCAGACCTGCACGTTTAAACCTTACAAGCTTGTGCCTTTTTTCCTGGGTCCAGGCCCCACTGAATTTAAAACCTTTCTTGTTACTAAACATGCCTATTACTTCCTGGTCTGTTAAATGGTATTTAACTCTTGCAGTACAAATTGCTGTGGAAAATGAAAATGTTTAATTTATGACTGGCTTGTTGAAGGGATAATAGATGCATCGTCAGTGGTTAAACAGATGTGCAGAAAATGATTATAAGAACCTTCCTTGTACCACATCAGATTGTCCATCCATTTAGCCTGTGTTGTCTATTTTGATAAGCGGCAATTATACAGGTTCTTAAGGTGTATTCACATAGCAGAATTAAAGTAGTTTGCCACCACTTAAGCTGCATTGACTCTATCCTATAGAATTCTGGGATGTGTAGTTTGGTGAGATATTCAGCTGGGTCTATCAGAGAGCTTGTCACCAAACTTCAAATCCCAGGATTCCAAAGGATGGAACCATTGCTGTCAAACTGCTGTAATTTTGTAGTGTAGATACACCCTTTGCAAAGGTTTGTCCCAACAATTGCTGCCCAGACTTTTTAATTGGAGAAATTGGGAATTGAACCCCTTTTATACACTCTGTACCACTAGATATTCACTTCTTTTCCCCAACATTATCCATTTGGGTGATATTCAGGTATTACATATGGATCAGTATAATAGCAATGACTTTTTTATTTCTTAAGGGATGGGAGAGACATGGTGGCTATTGTTACAAAGTGGATATAACTCCTCGAAGCTTTAGACATTCTTCAAGTGGCTACTACTGCCCCTCACTTGCAACAGTAACAAACAGGTAATTAATTATAGTATATCTTTTTAAGATGTAAAAAGACATGCAAAGTACTTTATCATTCTTGTGGCACCACAGAATAGAACAAGCATTTATCTTACTAAATCAGTGGATAAGATTGAAGTCAAAAATTCATCCAGATAAAACTAAGCAGAATTTATCATTTCTCTACTAGCTGACTTGGGATGTTCGGCAGCATGCAGTTTTTCACACATGTAAGAATTCTGATATTTTAATTCCTTCAGGACTGATTTACAGAAACTTCATTATAGGAAGTACAGGGATGCTTGCTAAGAATCCTGACAAACATATCCTCATTTGTTGTGCACACAGCTATTGCCATAAACTGTTAAAACTGTTAGCCTTGTTTTAACAACCAGTTGTGGATAAAATTTTAAAAAAACAATTAAAATGTACAGCTTTGTTCTAGTGTGTTTCAACTGTATCAGTACTTCAGGCCCTTACAGATCTCCACCCACACCCCAGTGCTACATGAACTGGGTCAAAAATTATCCATGAAAATGTTTTGTTTTGTTTTGTTTTGTTTTTTGGTGGGGGTTGTTTTCCTTTTTTGCTGTTGGAGGCTTCTATATCAATTCAAAAATTACCCCCAAAACCCAAAGTCAAAATTAGTTTCTAAAGTTGGAATCCAATTCACACTTAGTAAATTCCATTGAATTTTTTTTTTCTTTTGAGTATGGCTGCATTGTAAATTTCCCTGTAAATGGCAAACTGTATATGCTGAAATTCCATCTTCTGTGACCAGGATGTGTTACAGACCATGCTGATTTAGTTGCCAAATTTGAGGCCTGGAAATATATGTATAGAGCATAAGCTTGTGTATTAGAGAATTAATGTGTATGTGCATGCGTATTTGTGTGTTACTGACAACATAGTGAAAGCCTAGTTCCAGGCAGAACACCTATAAACAAGATGTCAGAATGTCCACTGGATCAATTGCCTTATTCCCACATACAAATAATTCGGTTTCCGATCCAAATAGATGGATCAGTTCAGCAGCAAAGTATCGTTCACATTACATTTTTGCTAATGAAAGCCCTCTTCCACAGCTCCTCCCCCCCTCCCAACCCGGTCAAACCTGATTCTCCCAGTCCAGGCAATATGTTGAGGAAGGGGCAAGAGGCCGCAGCAGTGGAGGTTCCCTCCCCTTGCCTGATCTCGCTTCACCCTTCCTGGCAGGGGCAAGACAAGTAGCTGCAGAAGGTGGCAACAACAGCGGCTCATCAGAAGGGGACCAGTGGCCCTCTCTGGGACAGGGAGGCCGTCCCTGCACCAGATCATCGGCGCCGCGCCACCACCTGTCCCTTGAGGTACCTGGGGATATTGAGAGGGCTCCCCCGTGATAAGAAGGGGAACCCTTGGAAGGAAGAAGTGGTGGTTAAGGAAGCGGCAGTGGGAGCTACAGCCATTGCAGCAGCCACTTTTGCACAGATAGGGCTCCCTGGAAAGCTTAGAAAGAGGCACGCAAGTCAACAATTACGTCACAGGGAGCAGATTTGAATCCGCACTTGGTTTACACTTGGGCTGAATCACTTCATCACTAAAGATGCAGAAAAAATGAGAGTCAAAATGACGCTCATTATACGGGTGCAGAGCCTCCCTCTCCAAACCACTTCAGCAATTCAGATCAAGTGCAAACCAGGGTCATTTAAACTGCTTCAAAACAATTTGCCAACTAGTTTAAAATTTAGTGGGAATAAGGCTTAAAATAATCTCATAGCAAGTGCCAGCTCCAGAGAAATGGCTGTTGTAATTAGATGGAAGGCAATCAAAAGCCAAAATCTAGCTTTACCCACTTCGTTTTATATTGTTTCCAACCTAACTAGCAGTTATTCTGTTCTGATCCTCACATCTCTATAACAGAGAAATTGTGACTGAATCATCATGTTGATTAGGAAAATTCATATTTGTTCAGTATAAAACGTGAGCGTACATCACAGAGCAACTGTTCTTGTAAACAGATAAGCCGAGCACATAAGACATTGCAAATTTCACTTATGATTCTTTTATTTGTTCAGTATGAAATGTGTGTGTGACACACACACAGACATGTAATCTATGCTTCCTCCAAGGACTCAAAGCTATGATTATCCTCATAAAAGCAATATTTTTATGTAATATAAATGAAATTGTTATTACCTGGTGCACTGATAGATAAACATGTGAGTAAAGCATTGTTGTAGCAGTGCATGTTTTCCATGAATTTATTTATACAGTGGGCCATCCACATTCGCTGGGGTAAGGGGCTCAGGACTCCTATGAAAGTGGAAAACCTGCAAATAAAATACTACAATTTTTTTAGCTGAGGGAACTCCTCTCTAGGAATCTCTATATCCCCCAACAGAACTCTGTGGTCAAAACCATTGCAAGTTGACCATAGAATTGTGCTGGAGGACCAACAAATGCCTAGAGAAGTGTTCTCACTAGAAATCTCTGGGTCCTCCAGGATGACTGTAGGGACAACTTCCAGCTGAGCTGGGCTGGAGGAGCTAGAGATTCCTAAGAGAGAACATATCACTCAAATCTGTGAATAATCAAATTGGTAAAAGGTAAAGCTACAAATGTGCAGGAAAACTGTACATTGATTTACATCCTGCAGCTCTAGCCCTAAAGTGTGAAGTCAAAATGTCTAACAGAACACATATAAAATAATATTTCATTTTAAAATACTAATAAATCTAATTAAAGTAGCAGCAACGATCTTGGCCAGAAATTTCAAAGGAACAGAAAAAATGTTTTTAAAAATAAAGTGAAGCAACTGTCAATGTGGAATTTTTCCTCATGGAAATCATACTTTCAGAGAAACATTTTTTATTCCAGTCATAGGGCGGGAAGATGATGTTAAACTCTCCTCTATGCCTGTTGTGATCTGGTAATAAGCAGTTCCACAAATGACTACTGTTAGCATTTTTAACAATATTCACAGAATGAATTTAAGATCATTTCTAGTTTGGCCCCCAGTTTGTTACATAACTACATAACTTTGCTAGCTCTGTCAAAAAGTCAATGCTATAGACCAGGTTAAGGCTGTCCTATGGAAATGGTCACATCCTTTGTCCCTACCTTACATACTTCATGAAGTAGCTAGATAACTAGTGATTAAAAGAATATTTGCAATTTTTCCTTGCAGTTGAGGCACTACATTTAAAAACAATTAACTGTTGCAAATTTGCAGCATTGATAATTGAAGTTTTTTTTGGGGGGGGGGGGGAGAGGAAACCAGGGTTTGTTTGTTTGTTTGTTTCCCCCTCATAGCAGTCTCAAAGTGGGAGGAACACGAAAACATTGTTCTTTCAGCAAAATATAGGGTTTTGGTACAAATGACATTTTTGGTAAAAGTCATAAAATGGGGGTGGGGGGAGTCCAAAAAGTATATAATGCCAATGAAACTTTCACAAACACACACACACCTTTCCAAAAAAAAAAAAAAGTACTTGTATTCTCATCCAGGAAATATGTTTTAGAACTATAATAAAATTCCATCCTAAATGCCTTATGCTAATCGTGTATAGATTGCATTAGTTAAATACATCCTCTCAGGTACATTAGAGAGCATTACTGGACAGAGGAAAAGAGACAGTCCCTAGGTGTGTAATGTCCAAATCATTTAGAGCCTTACAGTTTAAATGGACCATGCTGTGACCTTGATCAAAGTCTGAGTGTGCTACTTCTGAAAAGTAACTTAGTTGTGGTTATATTTCTAATGCCTTTCAGAGTAATTAGTGACTACTGTACTGCTCTGTCATTTTAAAATAGTGAGGTTTTACTTTCTAGTTTCTCCATGGTAGCTAAAATGGATGTTTTACTTACTTTTGCCCTGGAATAGTATGTGCTCATCTGTGGTACAAACTAAAAACTACATTCTCCTTCTGTCTGCCTCATTATCTCAATACTTACAACAGAACAAGAAGCAACAGCAGCATGAAGCATAGCATGAACCTTGTTTAAAACACCCCTTGGACTAATGGGCTATTCCTCCTCCTCCTCCATTTAGCGATGTCATTTCCCTTTCACCATAATAAGAAATTAAAGTGTTGTCACTAGACTGCAAAAGAAGAAACGTTAACCCTTATAAAAATTAAAGGCATAATATAACTTTGGTTATACGTAGGTAGTGGGGGGAAGGAATTAATTATAAATAACTACACCTAGCAGAACCAACACAGAAGTGGTTTAAGCATTGGACTAGGATTCTGGAGATCAGGGTTTGATTCTCCACCCAGCCATGGGAACCTTCTGGATGACGTTGTGCAAGTCACACTGCACAGCCCCAGAAAACCCCACCATAAGTAAGAAATGACTTGAAAGCACACGACAACAACAAATTATACCTAGTAACTTCCAGGCTCTGAGCATGAGCAAGCTGCAGTATCTGTGATATAGACTACCATTTGCTTATATTCCAAGACACATTTTAAAACCCTGAGACATCTGTTGTGTTGCTTTTCTTACATCGCTGGACCAAGTAGATGGTTTTGTCTAGCAGGTTTGTTTGGAATTCCCAGAAATTTAGTTTAGCTTTAGCACCTCCTTCCCACCATTTGTGCCACTGTGGTATTTAATATAGTCTGAGATCAGACTGTTGCAGGTTTAATCTGGTATTCTTATGGCATTCATTCCATTTCAATAGGCTGTTCATTAGGATAGGCTTGTCAATTCAGCTGCTTGTGTTCTGTATTGCTCAAGAGGAGTAAGGAAATAAGAAATGCCCATCCAGTTGGGATTTAAGTAAATCATCATTATTATTATTATTATTATTATTATTTTAATCCTTTCAAAGGTTTGAACAAGGATTTGTCAACAGCATGATTCGCAACATGATGAAAACAAATAATTCTTATTTGTGGATAGCATTGCAAGATCAGAACAATACAGGAGAATACACTTGGCTAACAGGCGATGAAAATCTTCCTCTGAAGATGTATACAAACTGGAAAAAGTATGAACCTAGTGAGTTTTATTCCTAATTGTCCATTGGCTCTTTTAAATATTTGATTGGAGAAGAGGGCAAAATTGTTTTATTTGTTTATTTAATATTTAATTTATGTCCTGCCTTTCTACATCTAGTTTGAAAAACACAAGACACAACTGAAAAACTATTTGTACAAAAGTTAACAATTAAAACAATTTAAAATACAAATGAAACATAATAAAAAATAAAAGCACGGTGTCTTCAAAAGCCCTTTCTGCCACATGAATTACAGTCAACTGAAGGACAAGAGAAAGAGAGCTAATTAAATCTCTCTATCAAATCTCTCTCAGGAGGGAATTCCACAACCTGTTTTCTGCTTTTTCTCTCTCCTTTTTCTAACAGGCTGTTTTAATTTGGACCAGACTATGGGCTAAATCCAGTGTTAATTCCAACCCTCAGAGTAGACCCATGTTTGGGCCATGTTGTTAGCCACAGCTAGCATAACTCCCACTGATTCCAGAAGGCATGCTCTAGGTAGGACTAATGCTGGATAACATCAAAATTTACCTCTGGAACACCTGAAGAACCATCATTGTAACATCTTGCAAATTTGATTTCTTAAATACAAGCAGTTAATGTTTGACACACTTACCTTATACTGTAAGATTTTTTTAAAAGCACATCAGGGATAAAAAAATATCTTTCTCCCAATTAGAGCAAGTAGCTAAAGATAGAACTTGGAAGTACTGGATTACAAGCAGAATAACAGCATAGAAGTAAATTGCTGTTTAAATTGACAGCATGGTTGAAATAGGTAACATAACAAGTAGGAACAACATTACTTCTGAAGGTATAATGGAGAGGTGGACAAATTGGGGCTACATAGTCACCCAAGTCTGTTGTTATGGCCCTTAAATATTCCAGACTTCCTGGATGACCCTTTTTCTGGCCAGAGACAGAGAGAAGTAGGGCAGGAAAGAGAAGTGAATAATATGAGAACTGTCTGTACTAAAAGCCTCTAGGAGTGGCAATTCACCTTTAAAATAAGCTTCAGGGACCACAGTTCTTGGATTTTTTAAAAACAATAACAACACATTTTTCAAAACCAGGGGCCATTCTTAATACAAAATGATCATGCTATGATTCCATTTGAACTTCAAAATGCCCCTCCATAAACTGCAAAAATGAGGGTTCCATAGGTTGTAACTGCAGAAGTTGAAGAGGGATCATAACCCAGTAACCGTGTAATGTGAAAGAGCTCCAGAAATGGACTTCTAGTCAGTTTTGTTTTTGCATTTGCATTTTGTTTTATTGGCAATCCATGCAGCCCTTAATAGGGTCCCAAGGACAGAATATTGGTCCACAGAGCCGGCAAAGTCCTTCACCCCTGGTGCAATGAAAAACCTTTTATAAGCAAATTTAAGGTGTATTTTGAATATAATCTTTTTTGACTTTATGACACACTCTGATCAATCATCACAATGTTTTTGTTTTTAAAAAGTGTTTAAAGAAGGAATGAAAAAAGTTACAAAAATTGGTATGTGTGTTGAATTGTGAGATTAAGTAAGGAGTTATTGCCTATTCATGAGAGCCAGAGTGGTGTAGTGGTTGATGAATTGGACTATGACTCTGGATACCAGGGTTTGATTCAGCCATGTAAACCCATTGGATGGCCTTGGAGAAGTCACACACTCTCAGCCTCAGAGGAAGGCAAAGGTAAATCTTGCCAAGAAAACCTCATGATAGGGTTGCCATAAGTTGGAAATAACTCAAAGGCACACAACACCAGTGACTTACAGTGACTTTAAAAATAATTTATTGGTCAAAGATAGCCAGTTTCATTAAAGATGGGGGACAGCTGTTTCTCCCACCATTACTTTATTCCACTGTTGGAGGGCTGTTCATGTGACCCACATGCTACATGCAGTTCCTGCCTGCATTTTTTCCCTGCATAACTTTAGGATAACTTTTTTTGTCCTCCAAACCACCCAAATCTGTGTATTGCACTTAGCCTTCTCAATCCACAAAGCCTTTTCCAGCCATCTTCCAGCTAAAATAGGGATCAAAAGTTACGTGACATCACTTCCAGCACGCCAGGAGAAGATGTGGAAGTGAAAATTGGTTGCTCATGTTTGGCATGGATGTTAGATGAGATGCTCACCTTTGGTATGGATGTTAGATGCAATAGCAAGTTCGTGTATTTCACTATAACCGCACTTAAACATGCAACTGTATATTTACGCAGCAATAAAGCCCAGTGTATTCAGTGCTGCTTGCTTCCTTCTAGCTGTTTACAAAAGAGGCCTGAGCAGCAATCTCTTTTGATCAAGGACCCAATCAGCCTCATTGTTAATTGCCTTTTCAGTACTTAATTTGAACACTTGGCAGAAAACTTTATTTTATGTCCATAAACATTTTATACCCTTCCTACAAGGCAACTGTGCATCTACTGAGGTCAACAATGTGGTCATCTTTGTCTTCTTATTGAGACTCCATTAGGTAAAAGATATTATCATTTTAAGGAAGCATCACTTAGCAGTTTCATTTACTTATTCATTTCATGCACACTTCAGGGTCAAGAATGATTGATTTACAAGGAGAATGAATGCTCTGGTTAGTCTTTCAACAGTGACCTCTACTGGCTGAATAAAGGAAAAATACTAGCAGACTTCAAATATGTTAGTTATATATTCTTTATATCCTTTCCCTACAAAATTAGGACTTCTATCTATATGATAGTATCTCAATACAGAAATGCTTTGAGAATTATTTTTTTAATGTGGCAGTAGTGTTATATGGGTGTTCTCTGAATATCTTGGTGTTATATTCGAACTTTACTCCAGTAACATAGTTTCAGACATTCTGACTAAATCTAGAAAAAATCATGTCTGTAATAGTAAGGCTACAGGGAAAGGAAGGCGAGGAGACAAACTCTTATTAACTTGGTAATGACCAAGAGCAGAGCTGTTTTTATATCTTAGCCTTCACATTTTTAGTACAGTAAGAATTCAAACCATATAAACACAAGTTGTGGTGGTGGTCTGCCTCAATTTGTTTCTGACTTATGGCAACCCTAAGGTGAACCAATCATGCAGTGTTCTTGGCAAGGTTTGCTCTAAGGGGAATTGCCTTTGCCTTCATCTGGAGCTGAGAGATTGTGACTTGTCTAAGGTCCCCCATGGCCAAGCAGGGATTCTTACCCTAGCCTCCCAGTGTCCTAGCCCAACATCAAACCACTATATCAGTTCATGGATGTTTTCAGTGAAGACATTGCAAGTGAACTATCAGCTAAGTTAGCTTTAATTCTGTATTTGCCATCATACACAATCCTGTACGGTGGGCCCTTGTTATCTGCTGGGGTTCGATTCCAGGGCCCTCCGTGGATAACAAAATCCGTGTATGCTATAGCAGTAATGTAAGCAAACCTGTGGATTGCTCTGGGTTAACAAAAATTACTTTTTCTACTAAATAAAATGATAGTCATTCATCCCCTAAGGGTCTAAGGAATCAATTAGTTAAGTTAAAACATAACTTGGAACTTCTAAAACTATGAAATTTAGATACCATGTGAGCGATCACCAAGACAACTACAACTTTTGAGGTTAATTGTAATTTTCTTTCACTTGCCTCACAAAATAGATTTGGCTGCTGTGGGCTTATCTTTCTACAGCATCCTAGATGATCAGCAATTTTTTTGCTATAGCAGGAAACATTCCTGCTAATTTGTTAAAATTTGTTTGAGATCTAATTTAGCACTAGCAGAGCAGAAAATGCTGCTTGTATATTTGGCCGGGGGGGGGGGGGGGGAAGCAAACTTAGCAGACACTTTCATCAGCCAGACGTGTCTCATAGAGGAATGGACATGGGCAAGGGCATGTGTGTACCACTGGTGAGGCCTTGACTGCACAAGGAGATCTGGGATACCCCTTGGAGCAGATGTGGAAAATGTGTGGAACCAAATGTCATATGGGCATTGAGGCCATCACTTTTTGTTGAATTTTTCCCTGTCCTTTAGACAGCATTTTGAATGTTTGGTGCAAAGAGAAAGGCATTATACATAATTCATATTAAGCATGACCTTTTTAATAAAATGTGTTTTGATATTTGTTAAAATATGGAGTAGTCATACTGTGCAAACATAAGATTTAGTATCAAATATAACAAAAGCCAAAGAGCAGTTATGACTCCTGAAGGTGACCTTGTTTCTGTTTTCATCTTCTGGAGAGAAAAAGCCTATGTTCCAGCATCAAGCCAACTCCACACTGAACTTATATTCTTATAATGCCCCCCCCCATCTCTATTGCAGGATATCCTGGAGGATGTGTTGCTATACAGCTGGAGGAACCCATTGGCTTTTGGGAAGTGAAAAACTGCACAATTTTCAAGGCCATGTCACTGTGTAAGCAAGAAACTAAATTCTATGGAGAAAAAGATCCTTATGAGGAACCTCACTTTGCAAAGACCTTTGATTCTTGTACATTTGGATGGGAATCTAGCCATAATCTGCTCAACTGCTACAAGGTGAAAATGAAAATCTTACTGAAAATTCAAATGGGATGGACGTAGGGCAGCCTCTTATATGGAAACATAGCACAAAAGCTAAGGCCATAATACTGCTAGCCAGTATAACTGGTGTTGCTAATGGTGTAGCTAGAGGAGTAAAATGACTCTTCAGGAGTAGGCAGGGCAGATTTTTCTGGCAATCAAGACAGCCTTTTCGGTTACTCCCCTGCCACCGCTACAAACCACATCAAAGGTGCCTTATGCACCTTTGCAACAATATAAATTACCAAATCACCTCAAACAATGACATGCATTTCCGTGATCCTGTGAACAAGGGATGGTTTTGATTTTTTTTCCAGTGAATCCATATGCTTGTTTGGTTCGTTGGGAAAATTCAAAAGTATCTTATTAAAATTCTATTGTGTATTGCTGGAGTTGTCCTTCTTTGGGATTAAAGCTGCTTTGACTGAGTTTCTAGAATTTCTGAGTGGGAGATGGCTGCATGCTGTCTCTTCTGCCTGTACATGTAAATGCATGTGCACAAATAACCAAGGCACCATGCAGTGCACAGCCTGCCATTTCACACATTCCAGATGCTGAGATATATTTTGAATTGCCATACAATATTGTCATTTTGGGGAGAGGTGGAATCCCTATATATATTTAACTAGAAGAACAAATGGCATCTAGGCATTGAAATAAAAATAATGCAGAGAAAATAAGTGGATACAATGTAACAGTGGGTAGAGAAGCAGGGAAGTATTACCTTTCTTTTACCATTCTTTTCTTTTTCTGTATTATTGAGGATCTGTTCAGGTGGTCAGGACCAATGATTGGGTGGAATTGAAGCCAGTAGACATTGCCAAAGTTTTCGTCTTTGGGGCAGAGCAGGCCCAAATACCGCAATTTTTGATTCAACAAGAGCAGAAAGAGTATGCCCCAGCAATATTTGCAATAAACCAATCCCCAAGCATTTGGTACAGTTGGCCCTCTGTACCCATGGACAAGGATTCAAGCATCCATGGCTTGAAAATATTTTTTAATAGAAGCATTTTATATACAAAAACAATAAAAAAGCTTCAAGTTACTACATAGTATCAGAAAATATATTTAAGTTTACAGATCAATACTTCCAAAGTCACTTTAAAAACAATTCACAAACACTATATCCATACATTTCATTATTCTCTCTCTTTTTTACGTCACTTTCTCTTTTTACTTCCTGTTGCCTCGAAGTATATACCCCCAAATTGTACAATTTCTTGAATGTTATATTACAAATAAGTTGCTTATAGGTTATCGTGTCTGCATTCTTATGTCTCTAACCTGTACTTTTTCATTATCTGGTCCCACTCTTTCTCTATTAGTGTAGCGTCTTTATTAGATAAACAGCCAGTGAGAATGTCCATCTCTCGAAATTCAAGAATTTTTACCAACCAAAGGTCCAAATCGGGTATTACAGTGGTCCCCCGGCTTACGAATCCCCCGGGTTGCGAAAACCCCGGGATCCGAAAGCCGCAGGACCGCTATCGTATCCCCCGGGATCCGAAAGATCCCCCGGGATACGGAAAAAAAAACCGTGCGGCCCCTTTAAATCGGCCGCGCGGTCCATTTAAAATAGCGGTCCCCCGGGAAACGAAAGCTTCCGGGTTACGAAAGGTAATCCGGAACGGATTACCTTCGTAACCCGGGGGACCACTGTATTTGACTTTTCCAATATTGAGCTAATATAATTCTGGAAGCAGTTATTAAATATAATATTGTTCTCCCATGTTTAATTTTAATTTGCGCAGGAGCTTTGTCTAGCATATTCAATAAGTACATTTCTGGTCTCATTTCAAAATTCAGTTGAAAAATGCATTCAATTTCTCTATGAATACTTTTCCAATATAACTTTAGTTTTGGACATTTCCACCAAACGTGAAACCAAGTTACTGGTGCCTTTTCACATTTCCAACATAGACCTGGACCTGTTTTATAAATTTTTGTTATCTTGCTTGGTGTTAAATACCATCTATGTTCCATTTTCCAATAATTTTCTCGGAGGTTGTGACATTTAGTGAATTTTTTAGTCCTTTCTCTTGCGTTCTTCCAACTGTCCATCTCTATAGTATTTTGTAGATCTGAAGCCCATTTTATCATTGTATCCAAAACAGGTTCCTTTTCTTGTTCAAGTTCTCTAAGAAATTTATTTAATATAGCAGTCTTTTTGTCATCTGTATTTAATAAAAATTTTGACAAACCCAAAGTTTCTTTCTCAAAGTCTTGTAATTTCTGGTCTATTTTAAATCTTTCTTTAATCTGCATATAAGGAAACCAATGTACTTCAGGGTCATGTTGTTTTAAGTTTTCGATTGGTTTCATTTCATATGTATTATTACTTGATTTGATTAAAATGTCTTTATAAGTCAGCCAAATGTCGAGATCCTTCCACCTTCCAAAAAATGCTCTTGAGAAGATACCCACAAAGGTATTTCTCGAAGTGTTTTCTTCTTAATTTTTTCCCATGTTTTAAGTAAGGATCTCCTAATCAAGTGGTGTGAAAAATCTTTGTGTATAGCCGCTTTATCATACCATAAGTACACGTGCCAACCAAACCTGTTATTAAATCCTTCTAAGTTAAGGAGTTTTTCTTTTTTCAGCCTGTTCCATTCAGTAATCCAATTTAATACATTTGCCTCATAGTAAAACTTTAGGTCTGGAATTCCTCCTCCACAAACTTCATTTTAGTATGTCATTATCTTCCGATTCACACTTTTTGTTATTCCATAAATTTAAATCTTTCTGCCATTCTTTAAATATTTTCTCATTAATTAGAATGGGAATAGTTTGAAATAGGAAATTTATTTTCGGTAGGATTATTATCTTAATTGCCTCAATACATCCAAACAAAGACAAATTCAATTTTGACCATTTTTCCATATCTTTTTTAATTTCTTTCCATCTTGGTTTATAGTTGTTCCCAAAAAAGTTCTGTGTTTTTATCAGTTATCCAAACGCCTAAATGTTTTGTCTTCTTTTTCACCTGGCAATCGATAATCCTTACTAGATCTTGTTTTTCGTTACTCGTTAAGTTCTTCGTGATCATAACAGTTTTTTGATAGTTTACTTTAAAGCCTGATATTTTCCCGTATTCCTCAATCACTTCAAACAGCTGTTGTACTTACTTTATTGGGTCCTCTATTACAATCAAAACTTCGTCTGCATACGCTTTCAATTTGTAGTTGTAACTTTTAATTTGAGTGCCACTTATTGTTGAGTCATCTCTAATTCTGTTGAGTAACACCTCTAAAACCATAATGAATAAAAGTGGTGATATTGGACAGCCTTGTCTTGTACCTTTCTCAATCTCGATCCGTTCTGATTTATTCCCACTGACTATAATTTGTGCAATTTGATCTTCATATATCTTTCTTATCCAAGCTTTGAAGTCCGCTCCTAATTCCATTCTTCTCATTATTTCAAACATGCATGCTATCAAACACTTTCTCTGCAACCAAGAATATTAAACCTAACTTTTTATTATTATTTCTCTCGTAATATTCTAGAATATCAATGACAAATCTGGTTTTGTTTTGTTTTTTGTTCAATTGTCTTCTCGGAAGGAATCCTGATTGTTCTTCTTTAATGTAATCCTGTAATATCTTTTTGAATCTATCTGCCAAAATCATCGTAAAGATTTTATAGTCAATATTCAGTAAAGAAATTGGTCTGTAATTAGCTACTTGTGAATAATCTTTCCCTTCTTTAGGAATTACTGTGATATTAGCACTTTTCCATGACTCAAGGATTCCATATTCTTTTATATCATTCAGAGTTTTAACTAAAGGTAATTTAATTTCCTCTATAAATTCCTTATAACACATTGCTGTGAATCCATCCGGTCCCAGAGCTTTATCCAATTTTAGCTTCTTGATTACTGATTCTACTTCTATTGTAATAGTAGCATTCAGTGTCTCTTGTTGTTTATTTATTTTTTGATGCATTGTTTATCAAGATAATTCTTTATTTCTTCCTCGTGTATGTTGTCCCTTTTGTATAGTTGTGAATAATATTCCCAAAAAACTTTTTCAATTTGTTCTTGTTCAACACAAGTTCCTTTATTCGTGTTTATCTGTGTAATTAATTTTTTATGTTTCTCATCCCGTAATCTATGTGCCAGCCATTTACAACATATATTTGCCTTTTCAAAAAAAATTTGTTTTATAAATTTTAACTTCCTTTCTACCTCTTCAGAAATCTTTGCTTCAAGTTTTTTCTCTCAACAATTTATATCTCTTCCCCTTTTGATCATTCATCGGATCTTTTGCAACTTCTTTTTCAGCTTGTCTCGTTCCTTCTTTCAGATTTTGCATTTCCTTTTCTTTTTTTTTTCTGTTTCATTTCCGCACCTCTTTGTATTAGAACCCTCTCATCACCGCCTTGCTTATGTCTCAAATCCCTTTATGTAATGTTTCTTTCCTGGAATTCTCATTTAAAAAGTTCTGTAAAATCTGTTTTGCTTTGTTTAGAAAGCTTTGATCATGTAATAATGAATAATTTAATTTCCATGAAAATTTTTTGATGTTAAATTGTAATAGCATAGATATTAAGTTATGGTCTGATGTCAATCTTGGTGAGATTGTCATTTCCTTTACACTTGGTACCAGAGAACTAGAAATCCAGAACATATCTAGCCGAGAAGTTGATTTGTGCAATTCTGACAAGAAAGTATGACAATCTAAGGAGGAATTAATTTTTCTCCATAAGTCTGTCAAGTCAAATTCATCTGCCAGTTCCAAAAAGGAGGTAGGGAGTTTACCTTGATGTTTCTTAATCATTTTCTTAGATGTTCTATCTCTGCTTGGGTCAACTACTCCATTGAAGTCTCCTACAATTATGAAGTTTTCATATTCAAATTCTCTTTAATTTTTAACTTTTTTTTTTTTTTTTGGAAAAAAAATGTTTTTCATCCAAGGGCACATAAACACCTAATAGCAGATTTTCCCCCCCTTTCAACCTGTAGTTCAATTGCTAAAAAATGGCCTTCTTCATCTTTGCATATCTCCACAGCTTCAAATTTATTATTTATGTATATTGCAGTGCCACTCTTTCTTTTTGGATTTGCTGCAATAAAACATTGTCCAGATTTAGGATTTCTTAAATAAGCAACATCTTTTTGTTTTATTTTGATTTCTTGTAGACATATTATATCCAATTTCTTCTTCACCAAATAATGAAATACTGTACTACGTTTAAATTTAGAATTTAATCCTTTTACATTCCAAGATCCAATCTTCATTGATATCTTTACATTAATACTTTATATTATATTTAGTTCTCTTTAACCTCCTCTAGTAACTGTCCACTCTCTCTCTTTCTTCCTCTCCTTGTTATTAGTATGTCCAACTCTGGTGTAAGTTTTCCATTTAGCTCACCTTCTGCTTCTTCTCCTTTTTTCTTAGTCTCCTGTCTAGTTTGCCTCTTGAACTCCTCTTGTGGTCCTTTTTCTTCATAACGATGAAGTCTTCTCAGAAAATCCCTAGCTTTCTGTACTGTATTTTTAACAGCACTATATAAATAAAATTAGTAATAATAATTAATAATAATAATCTTGAATCTCTTTTGTTTGTAGAGAACTGAAACACCTTCAGTCCTTTCCCACGAATATGATATGTTCATTTTAAGAAGTTCTGTTGTTAAAAATTTATAATCCTGTCTCTTCCTCAATACTTCTAATGGGATATCTTTATCAATTTTTATAGTCAAATCTTCTAATGTTAAATCTTCAATGTAGCTTTTTGAAAAAAAAATTTTAAATTATAAAGAAACCTTGATTTTTTGATTTTTGCAATAAACAGAGCTTAAGCTTGGAAAGAATGGGGTTCTGCTCTAGCCAATCCTACTCCAGCAGTGCTTACCTGAATACAATAGTTAAGCTAAACAGCATCTGCCTCCGGAATCCTTTACTGAGCATATGTGAATCACAAAAAGAGGAAATGGGACAGCAGATAAACCTGCCTCACCAGTACCCCTAACATCCTAAGACATCATAGATCTCTCTAAAAATCATAAGATTTAAATAGAAGTTAGTGAAAGAAAGAAAAATCATCCCTGGCTGCATTTTGATAGAAGCTTTCAAGTGGCATCTAGAAGGTTCAGCATGTTTTTCGTATGCAAGGCTTTCCCACCTTAGTTGTATGATTTCACATGTTCATGTTGTTAGAGATTTTGGGGGGTGGGTGGGGTGGATTTGCTGAAACATGTTGAACTGCTCTTCTTTTTTTGTGGTGAAGGAACCCATCCCTATTATTTCCATGATATTTCTGCCTCTGGCACCAAATTCTGTTAGAGAAGTAATGTTCAGGAGCACATCTTCCTCAGTGGAGATATGCCTGTACAGCAGGATGACCTCATGTGTTTGCAAGACCTGAGCAGGGCAGTTGATGTGAGAAACTCTTGGAAGTCTGAAAGGATTGTCATAACTTGTTATGTGACTTGAAAGCATATAACAACAAGAAGAATGGCTCAAAACAAAATGCTACTGAAATCCCATTCATTGTGAGTGCAGTTGGCACCTGCTCTTCCTAATCTCATCTCTACAGCCCAGGTGATTGAGACAAATGAAGCAGGTTTATGCAAAGCCTGTATCCAGTCTCTCAAAATGTTGTAATCTCACAACTTCCTCCCTTCACAAGACTCAAGGCAGTCTTTATATAGGCTTCTCTAACATGTACCAGACAGTCTTGACCTGGCCAGGCACCAGAGAGGGTTGTTGCTGCTTGGGAAACCTGTAAGGGAGGGGATGGGGTGCTGAAAAAAATTCACTAAGGCTCAAACTTGCTGTCATTGAACCTGAAAGTGGTGACTCTTGAGTATAGGGGTTTTATATATTTATTTCTTCTTTCAGCTGTGACATTTTAGAAGTTGTAGAAAGATATATAGCTTTTTATTTGTTACATTTACATCCTGCCTTTAGGCCATGAAGTTTAAGATTGTATGCATGGTCCTCATTTCCATTTTTATTCTTACAGCAGCCTTGTGACATACATTAGGTTGAAAAGATGGTGATTCACCCAAGGTGAGTCTGCATCCAGACTTCCAGAATTGTTGTTCAGCATTCTAATATGTACACTGCAGTACTCTACACTGGGTACAGAAAAACAAAAGGAACAATCTGTATTTCACTTAAACACATTCCTTTCAAACTTATCTTTTTTGTTATTTTGTTAAATAGGTATTTCACAGTGAAAAAGTACTAATGAAAAGATCTTGGACTGAGGCAGAAACTTTGTGTCAAGATTTTGGAGCAAATCTTGCCAGTTTTACACATGCCTCTGAAGAGGATTTCCTGATCAAACTTTTGAACACAATGTTTCAAATGTGAGTCTGCCCCCCCTACACACACACACACACACACACACACACTATTCATTGTTGTAAATTAACATCTGGAAATGTGGTGGGAACAAAATTGGTTAAACATGATATTGTCTCACACTTTCTCTAGTCAGAACTGCAGCATCTGAACCTGTTTCCTTAAAAATAATAGGCAGTTTATTATACACCATGTGTGTAATAGTAATTTATACGGTATGTTCAACTTAGCTTCAAAAAGCTCTAAAAATGGTCATCAGTAAATCAAACATATCAAACTCCAGAATGATGCAAAGCATTCTGTGGGGAAAGGCATATAAGACTGGCATGCCTTTTAATAGATGAGGAATGCATCTACATTGTAGAAATAGTGTAGTTTGACACCACTTTAAGTACTGTAGCTCCACCCTCTGTAATCCTGGGATTTGTAGTTTTACAAGGTCTTTTGCCTTGTCTGCCAAAGACTGCTGATGCCTCACAAAAATGCAATTAAAATTAGGATGGAACCATGTCAGTTAATGTGGGAGTCAAACCTCATTATTTCTACAGTGTAGATGCACCCTATGTGAACAACAAGCCAGGATAGTGGCAGCAGCTATGGACCAATAAACTTGCAGTGGAGATTTTGAAGAGACTTGTTATGCAAAATGAAACATTTTGTGCAGTGACTGAACATCACCTGTTGGATAAGATAATATAATATTATTGTCACTGTCATGGAAAGGTAAATTACATTGTGACATAAAAGATTACATGGAGGCTGATGATTGATAATGACTATTTGTGCAATTTGTAATTTAATAAAAATAGTCTGCAGGGGGAAAGTCCAACCTCCCTCCAATCCATTTAACTCAGTTCCAGCCACACATCCCATTTTAATGTGTGCCAAGATTACCATGTATAATGTATAACCTTTAATCTATAACCTTTTTTCTTTCCTCCTTTCTTTCTTGGTCTGCTTTCTGATTACAGTGGTGAAGGAAGACAGTTTTGGATTGGACTTAACAAAAGGAACCCATTGTCTGGAGGATCGTGGGAGTGGTCAGATGGAACTCCTGTAAATATATGATGTTGTTGTTGTTGCTGCTGCTGCTGTTGTTGTTGTTGTATGCCTTCAAGACATTTCCAATTTATGATGACTCTAAGACCTAAGGGGATTGACTTTGCCTTCTTCCGAGGTTGAGAAAATGTGACTTGCCCAAGGTCACCCAGTGGGTTTCCATGGCTGAGTGAGGGTTCAAAACCTAGCTTTCCAGTATGATAGTCCAACACAAACCACTACACCACACTAACTCTCTCTCTCTTTCTGTCTGTATTACCTCTAAGGAGGCTTAACAAAATAGAAAACAACCATGTAATGCTCCTGTTCCTGAGGGATCCTATGGTATAAAATGGGATATGGCTTCAAAGGCAGCGGTGGTAGAAAAGATTGGAGAAATTCAGGTGTCTCAAGTTGTATTAATGGAAATGCTTTTTTTTTTTCTCAAGCTTTGCTGAACAAAGTGTAGTCTTCCAGGTTCTGTTAGACTGCATCTCCCATGAGCCCTACCCAGTTTAACCAGATGTCAGATATATTGGGAGTTGTAGTCCAGCAACATCTTGAAGGCTACACTTCACCTACATCTCCATTTGATATAACACATTGTTCTGGTCCCAGATGAGAAATTTCCTGCTTATTCTAAACAGGATTCAGCTTATGTTCATATGGTAAAATGGAATTCTGGCTAATCCTGCATTTTCAGTAACGATCAGTACACTGGTGCATGATCAGTCACTCCTTATGAATTCAAATCGTGGCTTATTAGAGGAGAAACATGCCAAAATCTTTAATTCAGATCTCACACTGAAAATATCTTGGCCAGAGATGGTGACTTGTTTAGTTGTTCCCATAAGTAAGAGGAGCAAAGGAACAGCATCTGGGCACTGTGTGCACCAGCACAATGTTACCTATAAAAAAAAGTTCTCTGTAGTTCTGGCTTCTAGTAGTGCCTGAATTCGGTCTGAATATAAAACATTTTCAGAGTCCCTAGGTCAGTCCTTACCTGAATAAAACTTTAAATAATGACATTCAAAGTAATTTTAAAATATCCAAGAAAGAATATGTGTAATATGGGCAAGGTAGACGTAATTACGTAAAATAAACAAAGAGCTTAGCAGTTATCTTGTACAAAAATTCTGTACTTTGATTGCAGTCATCAAACTAATTGAGAATTCTTGTACCATTTTGCGTGAGTATGAAGGTATTGTTCCAGAACTTCTGTAGGAAAAAGAACATAAATGTTTTCAGTGACCTAGGTGGCCATCTGTATACCACCATGTCTGCAGTTTAAAGAGGACCTTCATAAGAGTACCTTCAGGAGGCTAATTTTCCTCATGTTCTCTATTGTGTTGTTTTTTTCGGGGGGAGGTAGTTGAGTATCCAGGGGCACATACGCTATGCCAAAAAAGACCCAACAGAGAACTTTGGAGGTGAATGGCCACAATTATTTATTGATTACAGCTGCAGTTAATTGGCACATGCATGGGACCAGCCCACCTGCTGCCTGATGAAACCAAACCTCTGGCTTCCACCAGGGAACAGAAGTAGAGCAATGGGACACCTGAGGCGAGAACCCCAGTGCCTCTACTTGAGTGGGGGTGCCTGAAATGCCTCCAGCCCCACCTGGGTCAGCCCTTTCTGGCCCACTCCCCTCCCCAGGTCCCATAAGGGACCACCCTGCCTGTACCCCTTCCAGGGTACTGACACCTTACCCAGATCTGATCCCATTTTCCGCCCCACATAGTTGTGACAAACATATAAGCATACATAGAAAATGGAGGGTGTTGAGTTAATGCCAAGGAACAGCTGGCCCAAGGAGGCCAGCTGCACAGCAATATATGCCCCTCTGCTGGACCTGAGTAGAAACTGCCCAGTGCAGTCTTCACTCTGATTCACTGCAGCTTGCAGCCAATCATGTGTGGGCAGGTAGCTCACCCCTCATTGGCTGCCACACCCGAGTCCCACTCTGAAGAAGGATGCTGAGCCTCTTGGGAAGGAGAAGGCACCAGCCAGAGGCCGTGAAGCTGCCCAGCTCCATTTTATCCCCAGCACACAACCTTGGACCACAGCCCCATTTATTTAGCCACCTATGCAGTGTGCACATGATAACAGAGTACACATGTATTTTTGAATTTTGGTAGTTGTATCTGAATATGTATAGTCTGAGAAATACCCATAGCAATTAATCAGTGCCCCAAAGGAGAAACATCTGTTTCAAACTGTTTGTTGTTGTTGTTGTGATATTTTAATTTTGCCTCTGAATCATCCATGAGACTAATGCACTGTTTCGTGACAGGTTGCATCTGCCTTTTTAGAGAACCTTTATATTGAAGATAATATGAGGAACTGTGCTGCATTCCAAATTAATGGAACAGTCTTGCCATTGCATTGCAGTTCAGAGCGTGAATGGATATGCAAAATACAAAAAGGTAAAAATGAAGTATACCTCTTATATTTTGTAATGACTTTAGTTCCTAAAATGATGATTGCTGAGAAGGAGGATAATAACCTCAGTGGTGGAATGTATCCCTTGCACCCAGAAAGTCCCTGGGGCAAATCCCAGTTTTCTTCAGTTAAAACAGGATCAGGCAGCATGGGGCAGTAAAAATTCCAGCCTGAAATCCTAGAAAGTTGCTGCCAGTCAGTAGACATTAAGAGGCTAGTTGGGCCATTGGTCTGTTTACATATGTAGTTCAAGTGACTGAGCACTAAAAAATGATTGCATCCTAAGACACGACTGAAAAATACAGTAGGCCCTTGGTATCCACAGGGGATCTGTTCCAGATCCCCTTTCAAATACCAAAATCTGCTGGTGCTCAAGTCCCATAGTACTCAGTGGTGACACGACCATGCAGCCGTACCACCATTGGGGACAATGGGACTTTGCCACCCCATCCTACCTGAAGCCTGCCTCGCTACTGTCACAGCAGCAGGGGGCTGCCTCTTCTTTCTCCTCTTCTCTACCTCCTTCTCTTCTTCTCCTCTTAAACCCTCCTGTTGCTGCTGCCACAGCTATTCCTCCTCTCCCCTCCTCCTCTTCCCTGCCTACTCCTCCTTTCTCCTCCTTCTCTTGCCCCTCCCATTGCTGTTGCTGCCACTCTTCCTCCTTTTCTTTCCTCCTCCTTGGTTTCTGATGATTCAGTATACACAAACTTTATTTCATGCACTAATTATGAAAAATAATGTAAAAATTACTTTCAGGCTATGTGTATAAGGTGCATATGAAATGTAAATGAATTTCATGTTTAGACTTGGGTCCCATCTCCAAGATATGTATATATATGAAAATACAAATACAGTATTCCAAAATCAAAAAAATAAATAAATGTGAAACCCAAAACACCTCTGGTCCCAAGCATTTTTGATAAGGATGACTCAACCTGTAGTTAAGTTACATTAATGCTGCTATATGTTTGGCATAAAACCTGTGAGTTTTTTAAAAATTGAATATTTATGTTACAGGAATTAAACCGAAGATTCCACAGTGGTATATTAATGGTATGGGAAAAATCAATGTTCTTTGCTTTTCACCTTTTGAATGGTAATATACAATTTACTAAAAGTAATCAAAATGAGGGGAAGTTTGCATTTTCCTAAAGACTTGACTATAGTAAGTCTGGAAGTTTTACTTGGATTACCAGTGTTTTGGTTTTTTTTAACCCTTCCTTTAAAAGAAAACCCTTCATTTTACATTCCTGCTTTTCATATATAACAGAAGAAATCCTGGAAAATATAATTGCATTAGTATCTCTTTGAAATTAAAAGAAATAAGATTGTTAAAATGGAAACATAAGAAGTTGTGGAAAGAATTTTATGCTTCATGGTGGTGGGGTGACCTCCAACTATAAACAAGATGTAGTATCTGGGGTGGGGGTGGGGATGTTCTGAAAAGGACTGAACCAGGAGTTTGTTGATTCATGGTGTGGACTTATGTTAGACCAACTACAATAAAGGTGGAGAATGTGAAGCCCACTGGATGTTGTCATACTGCAACTCCTTCCAGAAGTAGCCAGCACAGTAATTGTTGCAGGATGATGGGAGGGGCACACATCCTCCATTCCTAATCTGCAAGAAGATTCAGTATGTCAAAAAACCATTCCAAAAGGCAAAAGTATTAATACTAGTTAAAATATATTTAGGGCATGATCCAGCAAAAGGCCACTGAAGAAAACCAAGTATATGAATAAATTTTCCCCTGAAATTAGTGGTACTTAAATACATTTATCTTTGTCTCAGTCATGCTTTTAACATGGTTTTTGCTTATCTTTGCGGTGAAAAAATGAACACCTTGGAGCACTATAGGCAATAGTTGTAAGGCAGGAATAAGCAAGTGTGTCTGCCTGAAAAGGTTGGACTCCAACTTCCTAAAGCTTCAACCAACATGATCGGCTATCAGTGGTAATGGGAGCTGTAGTTCAGACCCCATACCTTATCATATGATGCCATGTCTGTCCTGTAGCTTCTCTATAGTCCATCTACTGCTGGAATGCTCCTTTTCATTGACGGGCAAAACCCATCAGTGCCCTCCAATTGCACAGCTTTTCCACTACTGAAAGAGTGTGATAAATTCCTTCTGAAACAGTTCCAGTGCAAGGGGGCATAATTATGCTTCCCCCTCCTGTTCCCCTCTCTGTTTCCAAGTGGGCTATTTTTCTTCTTTTTTTTCTCAATTTATTTTATTTATTTATTTTAAACTAATTTATTGCCATGATTGCACAATTGTGCAAAAAAAAAAAAATACAGACTGAAATGCATGCTGTGAAAGGGTTAGGGGGTGGGGTGGGGCTGTAGAGGCTAAAACCAAGACAGAAGTAACACCATCATACATTTGGAGAGCTGTGCAATAGTGATTGTCCCCAAACGAATATATATGTGTTTGCGAGATTAACAAGATATCAGCATCTGTTCTATGATATACAGTATACAGCAACAAAATAGTGTTCATCACAGTTATTTTCCCATGCACCTATTCACACAGATTGTATTTGACTGGATTTTTAGAGCCATCGTGGTTTTACTATCAAGGAGCAGAATACCTTTTTTATGACAGTGCCTCAGAGTGGGCTACTTTTCAGTTTGTTTGTGGCTGGCTCCATGGTGATATAGCGACAATACATTCCTCTGAAGAACAGGAATTTATTCAAAACAGAATAAAAAAGGTAAAATTTCTACAAATGTCAGTTCTACATTTTCAGGGTTCAACCCCCCCCCCCCACACACACACACTTCATAAAAAGCTTGGGAATTGTGTAAAAAATACTATTAAAATATATAAGTATTTGTAGCCATGTTTCTGTAGGCAACTGTGTTGAATTCAAGAGACTTTCTGCCCCTCAGACTTTCTTGGAGATGCAGGGTCTGCCAATATGCTTCTTAATAAGTGGCTGGCTATTCAGTATGGAAAACCAGAGGGTTTGTGGTAAACAGCACAGGAGGGTCCTGCACCCTCCTTTTAAAAAAAGGAATTGTTGCTCCTGGTGATTTTCATCAGAGGAAGTTCACCTTTCTTTTGCCCAGTAAAAAAGTGTTCTAGGAGGTCTGGAGGGGCTGAGCACCATGAAAACAGCTGTGGGGGGTGGGGGGGGACACATGAAACAGTGGGTCCTTGGTGTCCACTAGGGTTTGGTCCCAGAATCCCCCATGAATAATAAAATCCATAGATGCTCAAGTCCCATTAAATACAATGGCATAGCAAAATGGTGTCCCTTATATAAAATGGCAAATCAAGATTTGCTATTTGGAATTTATATTGTTCTTTGCATATTTTCAAGCCATGGATGCTTGAACCATGGTTAAAAATTCTGTGGATAAGGAGGGTCAACTGTATATCATCTGCACATTTTAAAAGTTGAAATCCTTGCATGCAATTTTTGTGCAAAAAAAAAAAAGGGAACTATAGAACAAATGTCATACTAGAAAGTTTGCACAAAGTAAATTAAAAAGCCAGAATACTCATTTCCTTGCAAGCTGCTAGTTCTTGCAAGTTGCTAGTACTGTTAGTACTTATTTATTTTATGGTGAATAGCATGTCTAGTCTGCAATCCTCAGATTTTATGGCACAAGGAATCCATCATGGCACATTCAGGCTGCCATTTTAAACATACATACTGGGAATAAATTTATTAAACTCAATGGAACAGGCAATTAGTTATGTATTATGTAGTGGATTAACTTGTGATGTACATGAGTCTTACTATTCAGTGTGCTGTTTTCTGTTCTGCCTCCTAGCAAACTGAGTGGGTGGGTGGTCCTCCTGATATTGTTGAACTATAACATTCATCAGCCTAAACCAGCAAAGCTAATGCTAAGAAATGATAAAAGTTGCAGTCCAACAACAATATGCCCATGCTTTGTTGGTCCAGATAAGTCACAAAAATCTTGATTAAAGACATCCATATGTCAAAAAACAAGAAAGACATAATATTTATAACAATTATTTTACAGGTTTCAAAAATGAATAAAAATTGGTGGATTGCATTGCATTCAAAAATACCAAGCAGAGGGTTTCGGTAAGACTGTATTGTCATATACTGAACATCTGTTTTTCCCTGGCCAGTCTTACAAATGCATTTTGGTTTGACACATAGGGAATGAGATCTGGGCATCTTGTTAATTTTCAATTTTTTCTGCAAGAAAAAAAATGTTACAGTTACAGAAGCAATTTCTAGATTAGAAATATAACTGAACAGAAAATGTACTGAAACAAATCCCAACAAACACATTTCTTGTTGCTTGATGTAGTTGCCTTTGGTGAAAGGATTTTGACTTTATAAAAGATTCCAGTTTTCCAAAATCTTCTGTTTAAAATTCTGGAAAATTATAGTACTACAGACAGCATTTCATTGCTTCACAGCTTCATTGGCAATAGTGTAGACAGTAGTATATTACAGCTTAACTAAATGTTGTGGACTTGACCTCTCTGATCCTATTCCTTAATTTTACACTTTCATTATGCAACTATGTTTTCATAGACATATGTTCCACTGCATTCAGAGGAGCTTGTTCCCAAGAAAGTGTGTATTAGAGAGAAACACTTTTGATGGATTGTTATTCATTAATCATACTGGATAAGGGACATTACATTCATATTTATTCCTTTCAATGATTAAACTACCCAATTAAATTCAGCATTCATAACATGTACTCATTTCCCACCTTTCCTCAACTAAACTCAGGATGGAATACAGAGGGTTTTTCAGGTGGTCTCCATCCAGTCACTAATCAGATCCACATTCTCTTAGCATCAGTTTGTGGCTGGTGAGCATCTGTAGAATTTTGTGAGGTTTGCCCAAAATGGCTACCATGGTGGGTATGACCAGTCACAAATGGTGTGTATTAGAAGACAAACTGGTAAGGCAAAAAATGTTTTGTTACACACACAAATAAGGGAGAGAATTCCAAAACATAAACTTGCTGTTTTGAGATCACAGTTTTCTGCTAAACACATTGAGCCTCAGACAGACTGATGCTCAAACACATAACTTGGTCAAGAAGCTGATTACAAGGCAAGGATAGTGTCTGAGACTCACATGATGTAAGTATCCATTTCAAAGAAGTCAAACTGACTTGTGTTCAGAGGAACACTACCCAACACATCCACATGCAAAGAAATAAAAACAGCAGCAACAACCAGACAACACATGCATAGGCAGCACACCACACCAAAAGCACAAATTAGTCAAAATCAACACCACTCTAAAACATACAAAGTTGGTACTAAAAGGAAACAAAATTCAGCAAAATGCATACAAACACTCCCTCTCCCCTTCCCATTCTCCAACATCTCCCCCTCCCACTCATAGCTTGCTGCACTTACCCCCATCGTCCTTCAGCATGACCTGCTCAGTTTGCCCTTTTTTTTCCCCTAGTCTCACCATTTTGATTTAAGAATTTCTGTCTACATGGTTCACAGAAATACTCTGAGAAATAAAGACAGTACTGGGAGCTGGTCCTTTGCTTTGGAGTATATCAGTCTTCAAATTTGCTGCTCGCTCGCCCTCCTTCCCTCCCCCTTTTTTTTAACTTAAAAAAAGACAGGGAGCTTGCCATTTTTGGGGTATCCATAATAGGGACCCAACCTCATAATATGGTATGGTTACTAACTTTGGGATAAAGGCTTTTCCCTTCATTTGCAATAAATAAATAATCAAAATGCCTTTGCAGGTGGACAGATGGCTCACCACTATTATACCAGAACTGGGGACAAAGTGGAAAGAGTCTTATGTATGCTGGGGGAGAAAAATGTGGTTATATTTCTTCCCAAACAGGTGCATTTTATATTTTCTGTTTCTCATATTTCAAATGATTTCCTGAAACCTTTTGATAAAAACAACTTGCTTCCAGCCCAAAGCATCTCTGCCAGTGAGCACTGATGCGGTTCATTCTCTCAGAATCTACTGAAATCACAGCAATGTGGGATTTCTTTGCTTTTCTTTTTCCCATGTCACCAACATAACTCTTGTTATGCTTCATCTCAACATTTATGTGTTGGCACAGCATGGCTGAGATTTGAGCCTATAGTCATTAGTGGAGCAGTTGAAAGTTTATGTAGTCACAAAGATCCAGAAGAGGATATCTGTATATCAGTGTGCATATCAGTTTCTGTTCAGGAACTTCAGGCATAATCTAGACACACATCCAAATGATCATGGAACATATATGTGCTGCATTACTTTATATTAGCAGTTTTACCTACTGTTGTCCATGCTGATGTTGATTATTTTGCTTGGTTCAGGAAGTACCTGAAGTAGTTGACAGACTGGATCTGAAACCTTGTTGTGATTTTTGTTTTTTCTCTCAATAGATAGCACACCAAATTTGGTGATTCTGTGAATAAGAATGGGGGTTTGTATTGCATGGATGACAGGCAGACGAACACACACTTTCAGTTATAGTACAGATGTGAATTCTTATCTGCAGTGTGGTGAAGCTATTAACATGTAAATTATCAGTATATGTGACTCATGAGGATGAGGAAGGTATCTGACTAATGTAGGAGATTAAACTGTGTTGTTTATGATTAGCAAAATAACAATTTTCCTCGTTCACTGTATCTTGTATAGATTTTGGGCTGGTCAGGGGATGTTCCCTTCAAAAGCAAACTTCAGTTAAATCAATAGGACTTCACAGTAAAGAAAATATTTACAGACGAGTTGTAGTGTATAATAATAAGGTACTGAATATATAAATAAAGCAGTGTCCAGGAAAAGAAAACTGGTTTAGTATCAAAATATTTTAAAATCCTGGACTTAAGTTCTATTGAAAATACAGCTAACCATCGAGGACACATGATTGGATTGGATTGCTAGTTTCACTTTTGTCCCATTGAAAACATTGTGAAAAGTGAATTATTTTTGGATGGTACAGTAGATACACAAGTTGAACATTTCTGCTAGGTTTTTTCCCCAGTAGTAATACAAAGTGGATTTATAATAAATTATATATTTCATGGCCATATATGGAGGGGAAGCAAGGGGTTGTTCGCCAGAACTGTAGCAAAAATGTATTTTTGGCAACAGGTTCTACATTTGCCATCCAGATTATATAACCTCTGGTGCTATATGGTTTTGTTTTGATCCCCCCCTCTTTTTTTCAAACTTATCCTCTCTCTCTTTTTTTTAAAAGAAGCAATTGCTCAGAAATTCAATTTAAATGAGGAAACAAACCAAACATGGTGTTTACAAATGGGTTGAATCAACTATTTGCAGAAGTTTTTAAAAACAGTAAAATATTTTTCTGAGCTGTTGTAAATCCTGTCATGATTTACATAGCAAGAATTTCTGGGAGTCTCAAAATGATATTCTGAGCCCTTATCTGGAAGCACTTGCCCTTTAAATGGTGAAAGACTTCTGTTTATTCTAGCATATCCATTTTCTCAGCTCCATAACTTGCAAAGATAAGTGCTTTGTTTGTGATTGGCCACTGAAAGATAATTGGGATTAATTTGCAAGTCTGGTGGTTTAAGGCAAGGAACTCTGTGCTCAAAACATGTGGAAATGCATTCTACATCCTCTAAATATACATTTGGAAGTGGAATTATTATTATTTTTACCTCTGGGGTCAATAAAACCGTCCTGGAGGACTCCATGTAGCTCACAGGCCACATTTTCCCCATCCATGTCCTAAAGTTTACTACAGTATAGCCCATAGAATATTTTCAAAATAACATGATCCAAATGTTCCATTCCAGTGGTTCCCAAATTTTGATCTTCCAGGCCTGATCTAGACTGGCAAAAAGGGGTGTGTTCATGCCTGCATGAAAGTGTGGCCTTTAGATGACCTGCAGTGAAAGTTTGGCATGAACGCACTTCTTTGGTGTTTTAGTAGGGAAAAAGCAGCTTTAAAAGGGAACTGCTTTTCCCCACTTCTTTTTAAAAAGGGTGTAACTGTGCAGCTGCATCTAAATGATGAGGTGCAACGGTGCAGTTTTTTAAAGCTCCCAAACCCTAGCTCCAGCCCGAATCTGAACCCTAGACATGCGCAGTAGGGACTCTGGGATGCTGTAACTGTTATGCAACTGTGCATAAAATGTCAATTCATTCATAAGATAAAGAAGTTTATTCATAAAATAAAGGGGTTCATTCATGGTGCACCAGTGCAACTGCGCAGTTAAAAAAAGGCAAGTGAAACCACAATGGTAATTTGACAGATCTTCATAACTTCATAACTGCACAGTTCATGTGTGATGTACCTGCGGAACTGCACAGTTCGCAGCCGTCAATACAATTGTCTGTATGGTGTACTGGTGCAACTGCACAGTTTGCAGCCGGCAACAACAACAAAAAATTAAAGATTCAGTGCATCAAAAAGCCTCGTTCATTGCCGCCTGTGCTGCTGCTCTGCCTGTGTTTCTAGCATCCTGACAGCTTCCAATGTCGTCCCCACACCTCTCAGTGTAGCTGCCCTATACCTTTTAAATACACCCCTGAGACCTGCAGTGTAGCTGCTAAGCATTTGGGAAAAGGTAACTTCATGTCACCCTCTCCTGGCAGTCTGTAAAGCCCCCCAGATATTTTGGAGTTGAATTCCCAAAATTCCTGGTTGTTGTCCAAGTTGGCTGGGGCTCCTGGGAGCTGAAGTCTAAACACCTGGAAAATCAAAATTTGGGAACCACTGCTAGTAAGAGTATTAAAATGTCTTCTTTCAATGCTGTTTTCAGCATGATCTAACTGCAATAAATAATTCAGGGTTCTGACTAACAGTACCCCAGATATAAAGCCAGAGTGATGTAGTGATTTGAGTGTTGGAACTATGACTCTGCAGACCAAGGTTTGAGTCCCATTTAGCCATGTAAACCCACTGTCTTGGGCAAGTCACACATTCTCAGCCTCAGAGGTTGGCCATGGCAAACCCCCTCTGAAAAAACTGGCTAAGAAAATTCCATGACAGGGTTGCCTGAGGGTCACCATAAGTCAGAAATGACTTAAAGGCACACAAGAACACAGTGGACAGTGCCCACTTGAGGAATGGGACTTCCTTTTTCCTTTCTGTCCCCATGCAGCCATTATGCACTACTGCCTCCAGATCTGTACCAGACAGTTGCTTCTAGAGCAGATTTTGGCTGTGAATAACCGATATGTAGGCAAGGGAGATGTCATCCCTTCTTCCAGTAGTGTCTGTTCTACTAGAAGAGAAAAACAGTGGATTCCTCCAACTGTGAACACGGATGATGGAATGAAGTCAAACTTGCTGTTTTTCTTACACAGTGTATACAAATATTTAGTTTACAAATATTCACATACCTTTTTTCAGTTATTAGTGTTGCATTAACACTGACTGCTGTGAGAGTGTATTTTGATAAATATGCAGAGACATCATAGACACACTGTTCTCTGGACACTGGTATATGCACACACATTATAATATAATATGATATAATGTATAATCATAATACCAATAACAAATTATAATATATAATAATGCATTAATACACACATAATGTATAAATAATTATAATGTATAATGTATAATAATATTGTGCAGTATAAAATAATATGATAATTATAATGTTCTGGTTATAATGATATGTAAATTCAGCCAGTTTTGTTAGATCATTTTTTACATGGTAATTTTAGTTTTGTTAACTATTATGTAATTGTATTTCTTAGGGCTTTGGAGCTTTGCAAATTGTACTATATCACTGCCTTGTATTTGCAAACGTAAAAAGATTTTGACTGTTGAGAGAGAAATGCCAAAACAACAGACTCATCAAGGAACATGTCCAAAAGGGTGGCTCTATTTTGGATTTAAGGTAATATCATGTTTGGTTAAGCTTTTAAAAAGAAAAAAGAAAAGAAAATCTTTTACATCCTCAATAACCATGCTTGTTCCTTCTGTTCAAAATCTTACGATATCTATTTCCTTTGCTGCATATTCTCCACTCAGATGGTAGATAGAATCGCTCTTTGTAATAACAAATGGAGCACTTTTTTCCTATTCCAGTTTAAAGATCATTCATTTAATGGTCAGCTCATTAATGCCATGATACTCTTTAATTAATCTCAAGGTCTGGCTTTTTAAAATATTTAAAATAATTTTAATGCCACATCTTGAATTCAGTAATAAAATAGTAATGAAATTTTCTATTTTATTGTCTTTATTTTCAGTGACAAGGAAGGTTGTACGCAGAACTTTGGAAAAGTTACTTCTTTGGGCAATAGCCCTCCATAACCCCAGTTTATTTTTTTGGAGTTGTAAGTTGAAGAAAAAGAATTTTTCCAAGCTGTGGCTGTGGCTGCATAAGATGATAAATTGAAAACAAACAGCATGCAAAGTGATGAGATACAAAAGGGACAGAAGTTCAGGGAAATCCCAGCAGTGAATACACTGGTGGAAGCAAAACGGGAAAGTTGTTTGGAGAAACTTAACCGGGCTAGTTCTGCCTCCTTTGAAGTTGGCTGCATATACTTATGTATTTTTTATTTCATTCTAACTCTTGTCCATTCATACAGCTAAAATCTCATCTGAGTGATTCATTATATAACTGAGTGCAATGTGCCTTTGAGAGCCAACATGGTGAGCTAGTGTGGTGTACAAGTATGAGTGTCAGACTACAGCTCTGGGAGAGAAGGATTCTCATTCTTAGAGGAAGGCAATGGCAAACAAACTCTGAAAACATCTAGGATAGGGTGGCCACGTGCTGGAGGCAACTTGGAGGCATATAGTAACAACAAATCTGTGTTTGAATTTTGATGCCAGGCTTTTAAAAATGCAAATCTTATCGGCCAGGGTGAATGGAAGAACATATAAGATCACAGCAGTTGTGGAGGAGGAATTCAACTCTTTCTTCCACCACCACCACCCATCCCCACCCCCGGTGAGCCTGTGGAAAATTTCTCTTCCGAAGCTGGTATTTGTTTTGGTAGGAAATCCCCTTTTGGCAGCAATATCTATGTCATATTATTCTGCAATCATGACAGATGTTTGCAGATGATAACAGGGAAGTAGATTGTACTTTTCTTTAACACTGCATTATTTCTAAATTTCAAGCCCATGGACAAAAGAATTTTAATTTTTCTGCCAGTGAAAACTATATTAGATTTTTCAATTTTTTGATCACAAATCTCAGTCTAAGAATTCAGTTAAATACTCATTTCCTTCTGCCAATAGTGCTCTCTGCTACAGATTCCAAACGATCCAAGCCACCTGAAAAGTTGGTATTCTGCCCAAACCTTCTGTAATCACTACGAGGCTTCGCTTGCTTCAATTGAAAGTGAAGTTGAACAAGGTACAGTTGTATTTTATACCACTATACAAGTCTGCAAATGTGTTCTATGTGTGTTTTGGTTTAAATAGTTTATCAATAAGATCACTACCAAAACCCACAGCTATCCAGTACACTTTGAAAAATCAAAAATGATGTTTTGTAATTATTAAGGCCATTTCATAAGCATCATTGAGGAACAAAGGTGAGAGAATCCCCCCCCCCCCATTGCTTTTAATTCTTAAATAATGTGAGGGAGATTCCCATTATGCAACTTTCCATGGCAAAAAGGCAGTTTTGATTCAACAGTGTAGGGCTAAGCACAAGTACCCATCAGAAAACAAAATGCTGGATTCAAGTGTTGTTGTTTCTACTATAACTCTAAATTATTACTGTTCAGGATTTGCCTAGAACTAAAGATCTTACACTCTGGCTGTACTTTGATTTTTAATTGGAAAAGATCAATTTAGACAGAATAAGATGAAAATATAAAAAATATGTGTTTTATCTGTTTATTAGAGCTATGGTCTGTACACATGACCATGAACTCTGCACTACCCAGTTATAGTAGTGCCATACCACTTTAATTATCATAGTTCCCTCCTGATTTGTACTTGGAATTCTATTCTTGTTGTTGTGTGCCTTTGTTTCTGACTTTTGGAGACCCTCCTAAGCAATATTTCGTCAGAGATAGTTTGACATTGCCTTCTTCTGATGCTGAGAGAATGTGACTTACTCAAGTCCTCCAAATGGCTAACTGCTATCTCCAATATTATCTCCAATAATATTGCTATCTCCAATAATATTACTATCTCCAATATTCCATGGCTAACTGCTATCTCCAATATTAAAGTCTATCCATTATAAAACATGACATACAAGTGATGCAGTACATTATCAGAAACTTCCCCCCCCCCCCAATAACACTTCCCAAAGCCTGTTGAAACAAAAAAGTGTTTTATTTGTTTAAGACATTTAGCCTACAAGGGCTTCCAAGACAGTGAACAAATGAAAGCAGTTAGAACAATAGAAAGCTAAAAATGTTTTAAAGCACATTAAAATGCCCTTTAAAAGCCTTTGGAAAGCAGTCTAAAAACAATCCTAAAATACACTTTAAAACAGAACAACTTCAAACATGAAAAGCCATGTGAAACAGCACTGTTTTGGCTGTCTACCAGAAGCATAGAAGAGATGGTGCCAGCTTAACTTCCTTGGGTAGGGAATTCACAACTGAGGTGCTGCTACAAAGAAGACTCTATTATGTGAATATACCAACCTAACTTCACAAGATGTTGGGACATGCAGCAGAGCCTCTGAGGAGCTCAAATCTCAGGCAAACTCATGTGGGAGGAGATGCTCACCAGTAACTAGAAGGACAACAGGTAACAAGTCAGACTTCCTCTCTAGGAAGGTCCACTGGCTGCTCAGGAGGCCCTGTCCCACTTTTCCTCCAGATGTATTTTTCAGGTTGATCGGGTGGAGAAAAGAAAATAATGTTGTCAAAATGGTAGTAAGTTAGTCCAAAGTAAATAACGCTAGCTAGCGGCTTTCATGTCAGTGAGGCAGTGAATCCACTGCAGGCTTTAGATATTTCAGGTCCTAAACCTATGTAGCAAATGTCAATACCTTGGCTACATCCTTTAAAGATTTCCCATGAAGTCACTGCTTTGTCCTTCTCCCATCGATCCATAAATTATTCGCCAGTTGCAGCTATTCATCACAAAGAAATTATTTGGTGGTTTTGATGTTGCTGGAGCAAAGAAGATATCCAAACTGAAGCAGAGAAAGCAACAGCAGATTTTCCTGCCTCCCAAAGAAATAATTAATATTAATCCTACGATATTGAAATAAACTCAAGTAAATTCAGTGGGACATGAATCTGAGCAAGTTCATGTAGATTAAATGTCCATTGTATTACAAAGAAGAAGCAGAAGATGTGAGTAGGTGGAAAAAGAAGAAGACAGAATTTCCCAGTGGAACCACTAGGCCTAACATTTTGATATTTTCAACTGGCTGCATGAGACAGTTTCATTTCTCACTTTTGTATTAGTTCAGTATTATTGGTTTTTAAAAACATCATTCAGTTGAGGTATTTTATTTCATTTTTGCTTTTAATAATGTAACAAACACTATATCCCTGAACTGTTTGATTTTGTATGTGCATGTGGGCATGCATGCATATGTGTATCTTTATAGGTGTTTTGTTTCTGAATTGTGTTTTACTTTTTCCAGCTTTCATCACAATGAATCTGTTTGGGCATAAATCTAATGTCTGGATTGGTCTTCAGAGCAGTGATTCTTCAAAATGGGTTAATGGACAGGAAGTGGAATATTCCAACTGGTCTCCAATAGGAGTAATGCAGGCAAGTGCTTATGAGGTTTTATGAGAAGGTTGTGCGCATGGTTGTGATGTTTTTCACACACACCCTTTCTTTTTGTGTCCTCCTTTTTGAATTTTCTGATAAATGGGTTCACCGTTTAAATGTTGGGAAAAGTGGCATTAAGGTAATGCCTTGAATCCCATTTTGGGAGAAAGGTGGAATATAAATCCAATTAATGAATAAATAAATAAAATAGGTATAAAGGCTATTATACACATCAATACTATTAGCATGGTGGTCCGTGGACCACTTCCTGTTAGCAAACCTTTAGCTGCTGCTTCTTTTTTTTTCCCAAGGAAGACTTGTAGTCAGTAGGGATAAATATAGGGCTAGTCCCTGTCACACTGGGGGAAAATCCTGATGGTCTCTCACATCAGATAGGTAAGAAGCAGATAGCTTTGATAACTGGGTGATACTGAAAAAGTGACAAATAGTGGGTTCCATGTCCCAGGTTTCAGTCCAAACATTAAATAAGATATCCATTGTATCAGTGCTCAAAAAGAGGAGAGGCACAAATCCTTACCTTATCTGATGACCTCCTTGGTTACTGTTTTGAGAAAAGTGTAGAAGATATTATGTGGCTTAAAACTGGGAGAATAGAAAGCAGGTTGTACCCGGGAAGAAATGTGGGTTAGAAATTAATTAATTAGTGTACTAGTCCAATCTGAAATTTTTTTCCCAAAAGAAAGGGAAGAATAAAAATATTTCGTATCTTTTTGACTGCCTTGCAGAGTGGCAATTGAGGAGAAGCAATCCACAGTGTGATTGCTGGACACACCAATTGGGAGTAGCTAGATTCAATCCTCTTCTCAGTTCCGCATCTGAGAATGAGGGAGGGAGAACAAAGCACTCTCAGACTGCACTAGCAAACACTATTGGAGAGCATCACACTTCACATGCTTCACATGCTTCTGAGGAGTGTAGTAAAAGAAGAAGAAGGAAATGGTAGAGCCACTGCATGGACAAGACGGTGAAATGCTAAAAGTGGATAGAGAAAAGGCAGAACTACTCAGCACCTATTTTGCCTCAGTCTTCTCACAAAAGGAAGAGGGTGCTCAACCTAAAAAAAAAATGGAGCATATGATGCAGTAAGGAGATGTAGCACAGAATAAGTAAAGAGGTAGTACAGAATACCTTCTTAATCAAAATGTATTCAAGTCTCCAGGACCAGATAACCTACATCCAAGGTGTTTAAAGAACTCACAGAAGTAATCTCAGACCCACTACAATGATCTTTGAGAACTTTCGAAGAACAGGAGAAGTCCTAGCAGACTGGAAGAGGGCAAATATGTCCCCACCATCAAAAAAGGAAAAAAGAGGACCCAAACAATTACCACCCAGCTAGCTTGACATCAGTATCAGGGAAGATTCTTGTACAGCTCATTAAACAGAGATCTTTAAGTCTTTAATGCCATAATCACAAAAAGTCAACATGGGTTTCTCAAAAACAAGCCATACCAGACTATTCTGATCTCTTTTTTGTTTTGTTTTTTTTATAAAATTACCATCTTGCTAGATGAAGGGAATGCTGTGGATGTTGTACGTCTTGATGTTTCTAAGGCCTTTGACAACAAGCTTTGCAAACAAAGCTAGTTAAATGTGGGCAAGACAATGCAATTGCACTACACACATGCCAAAAAAAAAAATAATGGTGTCAGCAGAGTTGTAGAAACCCAGAGGTTTGTAGAAGTTCATTTTTGTCACCAAAAAAAATAAAATAAAATCTAAGGTTAAGAAAACCCCAGAGAAGACTTTGTGCAGTAACCATAGAACTCAGGAGGGGGCAACAGAAAACCAGGGACTTCACACTGCAACATACAGTAATTGCAGGTCAGACTTGTCTTCTATATGTTTACTGTCCCTACCTTACATAAAAGTATTATATATTGCTTTTCACTTTATTTGCCACTGTAATATATTAATTTCAGAATCACCATGATAACAGCTCTGATACTCAAGAAGAAGCTCCACTATGTACTTTGATATTAAATAATCCTAGTTTCAATTCAGTGGGGAAATGGGACCTAGAAAATTGTGAAAAACCCAATGGGTTTGTCTGCCAGAAGGCTCAAGGTACAGAATTCTTTTTTGCTTTGCTACTGTAAAAAAGTTGTACTGTAAAAAAGTTGTACAAATGTGTTATAATGTATAAGCTATATGTGGATGACTCATTCAGCCAAATTTTCTAGAACTAAAGCTATGTATGCTTCCAATGGTTCCCTACAATTTCAGCTTAGAAGCAGTCATAGGCCCATACATTTTGATTGCCTGCCCAAACATCTCTTTTAACATACAGAGTAAATGGAACAGCTCCTTTTCATGAGAGGATCCCACAAATATACTAGTGTCTTCCACCTATGCCCTAGAATAAGACACGTAACCTACATGAGGCCACAACTAGTATCAGGTGGGAAACCACATGCATGTGGAGACACACACCACATCCGCTCATATTGCAAATATGCCAGGCATGGAGATTATGACCCTCTAGATCAATGGTACTCAAATGTTTTACCCTTGGTCTAAGTAAAATAGATCCTCTTATTTTCAGGGAGCAGTTTGGGAAGGACTTTATCCTCCTCCTGCTGCTCTTGACCTGGAGTTTTAACCCCTCCTAGTAGGAAGGGGGAAAAGTCAGTTCCAGGACTGAAGCAGTTTGGAAGGGCATACATGTGCTTCCCCTCCTGTGTCCTGGGCTTTCCCCCGTATTCACAATTTTTCACTTAGGTGGGGGTCTTGCACTGTTTTTCTCAATATCTTAGTTGCCAGCAAGTTATTTTAAAGGCATAAGGCATTTTAGTATATCATGTGAGTCATAAGTTACTCCATTAAATTTAGTAAAGTTGTTTAGATCATGTAATAATACACATGTAGTATTGTAAAACAAGCATGGCTTACATTCATCTTACTGCATCTTACTGTCTGGACTCTTTCTTTGAAATAAAATATGAAGTATGTCACCCCAGAGGGAGCTGCGATTGGCAGTAAAGCTTTACACTCTTTCCGTCTCCCCAAATTGACTCAAGCTTCTTTAGAAGTATGTCACCCCAGAAGAAACTGCTATTGGCAGTAAAGCTTTACACTCTTTCTGTCTCCCCAAATTGAGTCAAGCTTCTTTAGAAATGTTTGCTGTTTCTTATCCTTTTTTATACTCCAGCTGGCACCCTGGAGCAGAGGAAACTCTTGTCCTTGTTTGGATGCTTAAGGATTAATCATAGTTTTTTGTGGAGCCTTCGGGCTATGTAGCCATGTTCTAGAAGAGTTCCTTTCAGCCATCTCGCTAGCATCTGTGACTGATATCTTCAGAGAATGATAGCCTGGAAAAGGATTTTATATATATATATCCTGTGTGACCCTGGGAAGGAAGGAGTAATTTGTAAATGTATTGTTCTGTTGCTAATGGCAGTCCTCAGGGTGGGAGGATATGCAAACAAGGATTAATGTCTGCTAACTGGTGCTCATTGTCTGCTGGGAATCCCCTGGCCTTAGGCTGCTGCTCACTGTTGGCATGGTCCAGAATTTCAGTGCTTTCAAACAGCATTTTATGCCCAGGATGGTTTATAGCATGTTCTGCTACTGCTGATTTTTCCGGTTGACCCAGTCTGCAGTGTCTCTAATGTTCCTTGATTCTTGTTTGCACACTGCGTTTGGTGGTCCCTATGTAGACCTGTCCGCAGCTGCATGCTGTTTGAAAGCTAAAATGCTGTTTGAAAGCACTGAAATTCTGGACCTTGCCAACAACTACCATGTCAGAATGCACAGGGAGGCCATTGAAATCCATAAACACCTGGACAATTTCAACAGGAAAGAGGAAACCGTGAGAGTAAACAAGGCTTGGCTACCAGTCCTGAAGGACAGCAAGGTCAAGACTCAATCTATGCAAATGAGCAACAGCCTAAAGCCAGGCTATCATTCTCTGATGCTGGCGAAACGTCAGAAAGGAACTCTTCTAGAACATGGCCACATAGCCCGAAAGCTCCATAAAAAACTATGGATGCCGGTCATGAAAGCCTTCAACTCCACATTGATTAATCATAGTATTTTACAGCCTGAACAATAACAGTACTTTAAAGCCTAAGGAATTTGCTCCTTTTAGAAATATACATAAGTTAAGGCATCTACTCAAAAATGCATCCTAAAATGAAGTTTCATATTAGATTCTCAACGCTACTACTGTGATGAGTTGTTTGGGTGCTGGAGTGTATAGGGAATCACCCTTAAGTCCAACTTAATGCAAAGGCCTAACAAGGGGTCAGAATATTGTGACCCTCTAGGTTTTTTTGGACTGTAGTCTCCATCCTAGCCACCAAAGCTAGTGATGAAAAGTGGTAGGAGTTGCATTCCACCAGTCTCTGAAGGCTTCATGACTCCCCACCCCAGTCTAATAAATACTTCTCTGCTGCTATCCAGTTCTGCTCCAAATTGGTGTATCTTCTGGTTCTGTTTGAAAATATTACCCCAATTGATCTAAATCCATTGTGCCACTTAATTGAATGGAGAGGAAGGAAGATACTTTGCAGGACTTCTACAATTTCACTGGTGACACTGGAATTTTGAAAAAGCCTCTGTGCTTCTTGTGGGTTTCCTAGTATTAAATGTGCAGAAGTAGGATTGGAACACTGAAATGCAGAGCTAGAATAGTTCCTATTTACTCTGATTTGCAGAACTATGAGTTCTCGAGGATCTGCTTTTTCTGGTTTCTAAGGGTGTTTCTGCCCCTAACCCTTGGATAAGTGGGGACTTCCTTTAAATTGAAGTTTCAGACTTACATCACAATTGAAGTTTCAATGCAACATAAGTGGGAAAAGAGTTCAATAATGAATTGTTTATTGTAAAAAGAATTGCTTTTAAAGCTATCTTCAGCACAACAACAGAAAAACAGACAGAGGGAGCTGTTATACAAACGCAATTCTGCTTTACTTGCCTTGTGTGGTGGTGATGATTATGATGATGATGATATTTTTATTTATATTTCATGCCTCTCCCAGGTGGATCAAGGCAGGATTACAACCCAATATAAATACATAAGCACAAGGCACAACAATAAAATATAGAAACAATTGACAATTAAAACAATAATATCAAAAGTTCCTAAGAGAACAGCTTCTTAAGTTTGTGATATGCTTATACGGAAAATATATTTCAGTAGTCCTTAGTCATATAGGACTTTATAGGTCATAACCATCACTTTCAATTTATATTCCTTCCAGAGATGACTATATGCTGTTTGAAAAGTGAGAGTTTATTTAAAATAAATGAAAAACTGGAAAGTTTTAAATGTTTTTTGAGTGATTCTTGATCTTTTTTTTCCTCCTTGCCACAGATACATCTAGATATACATTAGACCCTTCAGTCATGTACCCGATACCAAATACTTTGGAATATGCAAAACAAACATATATTTTAATCAATGGCAATATGACTTGGTATATGGCTTTAAAAACATGCAAAGAAAATGGTGCTGATTTGGTCAGCATTGCAGACCACTATCACCAGGCCTTCCTCACCATAATTATAAATCGACTGGGCTACAGTCACTGGATTGGATTGTTCATTTCTGATGTAGGTATTCGAAAACTTGCCTCTTTAACATGCTGCGTTCAGATAGAATTTATTTTAAAATTAAGATGCACAATGAATTTGTATAGAAAAGCAACTTTTGATTTCAGCCATGTTCTCAGTTCAGAGGCTGAAGAGGGAAGAATATAGAAGCAGATCCTAGCTATATAACTCAGTCACATAGGCACAGAGAAATACAAAGTTATGGTTCAATCCAGAGCTTTTATTGCATTGTCAGGAATGTCCGTCAGTACAGATCTGGTCAGAAATACAGGATATGTCAAGCAGACCATAGAGCAAAGCAAGTTATACATCTTTTGGAACATCAAGTTGTGGAGACTCCACATGCTCACAGGCATGCAGGTGGATCTATATTTGCATAATGGAACCTTTATCAATTATCATTTCATACTAAACTATCTTATTATGAGCTCAGTTGGGACTCTCAGAGCCAACGTGGTTTAGTGATTTGAGCGCTTGATACAACTCTGAAGATCAGGGTACAAATCTCCACTCTGCCCTGGAAACCCATTGGATGACTTGGGTCAGTCACATTCTCTCAGCTTCAGAGGGGGACAAACTCAAACTCTGAACAAATCTTGCTAAGAAACTTCTATGATAGGTTCACCTTAAGGATCGCCATAGGTCAGAAATGACTCGAAGGAACACAACCATAACAAGAGTTGGAGCTGTATAGTGCGATGCTAGAAGAATCACTGCTAAATGCAGAAAACATATGAAGGAAAAACTTCCTTTCACATTAGAGTAGAACGCCTTCCTCTGTGATCACAGAGATCACAGACAAAGAGATACAAATGACTTGTATTTTTAGGGAACTCATATGGCTCAGAGGGGCTAATAATATTGTTTACATTTAGATCTTTCACATGCCTGGGAGGCAGCCCCATTTAGCCCTTATGTCCTGACCTCTGAAGTTCTTTATTCATTACTTCTTGCATCCTTGTCTTAGGAGTTTATCACATGATGGGAATTGGAAGTATAATCCAGTGGTAATCTGAATGAAATCATGGGGTTTCCCATTATTGTGTGAAAGCTGATCACACACATTTTCGGGCAATGGGAATGCAATCATGGGGTTTCATGTTATTGCGTGAGAAAATATCACACGCAATTTCAGGCACAGGGAGGCAATTTTGGGCAGTTCCAAAGGCGATGCGGCATCAATACGCAATCATGTAACTTTGCTGAAGTAGCGAATTCACTCAATTCCGAACTGGCCCCATTTTCATTTCTTTTGAAATTGAGAGAAATCACTCCCTTGTGATAACGTCCCTAGTGTCACTATTTTTGGAGTTTTACCATCTCCACCAACAGTGGCCAATGACATGGAGCAGGGCCACAGATGCCAAAAATATGGAGCTTTCTTATAGGGGACTATTATTAGTGGGCCAACCTGTCAAGAGGGATATAATTTTTGTCAGTATTTTCCCAATGTGGAACTTGTATCCACATAATAAGAAGTCTAGAAAGTATTCCTGGAAAAATCAGGTACCTGCCTTAACGCATTACTGCAAAAGTAAGCCAAGATGAAGCAGCAGAGAAGTGGCTTTTGGCTTTATCTCTCCACATGCCTTTGAGGCACTTCAGTTCTCCTTCCAGAGGGAGATGGTGATAAAAGTGTGTGTTTTGCCAAATGGATTTCCCAACACAACAAAAGACATGCTTCTATGACTACATCCCTTATAAAGGCAATGGAAGTGCTTTGAGGGCATGTTGAGAGGTAAGCAGAAAGCTGCTTCTCACACCTCTGTCTTGGCTTACATTTGTAATGCTGTAAGACTCTTAGAATGAGAATATTGCTCTGATATTTTGCCTGAAAGCTGTGCAAATCTGTGCTGTTTCCTTAGCAAAAATGTTTATTTGTGCATTATATTTAGATGAATGAATATTGCATCCTTCTGTAATCATAGTACATAATCAAAAATTAGCAATATCAGTTTCTTTCATGTTACACAATTACAGCATTATAATTCCACTGTACCCTATGGATACAGCTGGGTTTTGTAGTCTGGTGGGGACACTAGAATTCTCTAGAAGAGAATTCTAAATACATTTAGAATTTAGAAATAGAAATCTAAATTCTAAATATTACAAATCTCAGGATTTCACTGATTGGCACTATAGCAATTAGTGGTAGCAACATGCTATAATTGTATAGTACTTGTGTATAATTAAACAAAATTAAAAATTAAAATAAATAACAGGAGATAAAAACAGTTTTTTGAAACTGTTCACCCTTTAATACTCCTTTTCTATTTCTGTTGATGACACTTCTATTCAAACATTTTATCAAGTCTGTAGTCTTGGTTTTATTTTTTATTCTTCTGTTTATTTCCCAGATCCAGGTTACCACCAAGGCCTGTACAGTCTTTCTTTACAACATTGCTAAAATCCGTCCATTCCTCTCAGCCTCCACTGCCAAGACTCTGATCCATGCCCTAGTGGTCTCACAACTAGATTATTGTAACCTTCATCTGACAGGGCTTCCTCTCTCTCACCTCCATCCTTTAATCTCCAGAATTTAGCTGCATGCATTATCACATCCGATGGCTGCTTTGACAATGTTTCTCCTCTTTTCTCCTCCCTTCATTGGCTCCCCTTCTCCTTCTGCATCCGGTACAAGCTTTTGATGTTGACTTTCAAAGCCCTCAATGGACTGGCCCCTCCATATTTATCTGAACTTATTTCTCCTTACATTCCTACTCTTACTCTCCGCTCTGATAGTCAAGGTCTCCTGTCTGAGCCTAGGATTTCCACTGCCCCGTCCCAGATTCGTCCCTTCTCACTTGCTGCCCCTCACTGCCTGGAACCTTCCCCCACATGCGTGCCTCATCACTTCTCTAACCAGTTTCAAAATTGAGTTAAAAACTATTTTGTTTAGGGAAGCGTTCCCAAGTCTGAGCCCTTCTCTGCCCCAGGATGCCTCGTTTTAACTATCTATTAAGTAGCCAAGCCTTCCCTCCAGTCCATCTGCCTTGCTCCAGGCCTCAGAGGGAGAGAAGAACTGCTGGACCTGATCTCTTTCCCCACCACCATTCCCTTCTCCTTTTGTGTCATGTCTTTTTAGATTGTAAGCCTGAGGGCAGGAAACCATCTAATTAATTGTATGTTCAGTGCTGTGTACATTTACAGTGCTATAATAATAATAATAGGGCAGGCAGCTAATAAAGTCCTCAGTCCAGCAGATTAAATTGTTAGCAGATTGCCTGAGTGCAGATGGGGTGGGGTATAATTATTATTATTAATTATTATTATTAGAACAAAAGCATCTTCTAGCATTTCTTAGGAAGTAGGAGACAATAAGAGAAGAGCCAGTCAGACTTCCCGAGGTAGTCAGTTCTGCAGTTTAAGTGGAGCCACTGCAAGACTTAATCAGATACTTCTTTTGACAGAATGGACTTAGCACTGAATGGTCAGATGGTACCAAGCCTTTTTTTACATTCTGGGCTGATGAGGAATCCCAGACTCCAGAAAGCTGTGTTTACATAGATGTTAATGGACGCTGGAGAAGTACCGGTTGTGAGAGAATTTTGAATGGGGCAGTTTGTCACATTTCACCCAGTAAGTCTGTTGTTCTTCCACATAGTCTGTATAACTCACACAGAGTCTTAGAGTTTTCTGTGCTTCCTCTAAAGACTTCTAGAGGAGATAAACAATTTTGGTGGGAACTTTTCAGTGGCAGACCCTTTCCACCCTATATTTACCAAGTGTCTGTGTCTTTTGAGTCTAGGGCAGCCAGATTTTAAAAAAAAAAAAACTGGGGAGGGCTTTTGTACCTTTAACAGTTGTGTAGCAGAGGGAGTTTCAACAGGGATCACTTGTCATATAACCAGGTAATAAGCAACACAAGAGTCTTCTCCAGTTTTCATGCTGGTAACCCTACTTATGACATATTTCAGCCAGTAAATCAGTTATTATATTTACTTTAAAAATGTTCCCAGCGAATAACTCATTCTGGTCTTTGAGCATCTTTTTAAAACCAGAAGTTGAAATAGTGAAAATGTCTTATTTAAATATTCTTGATATGTATTTTACCAGCAATACAGAGCACAGCATTTGCAATAACATGTCTACCTAAGGAAAGTAAACGGTTATCTCAAAATACCTATGAGACATTGTAATCCCCATACACAAATGACATATGTAGTATTGGCTGCCAATCTGGGAAGTTTTAAAAGGGATTAGACAGATTCATAGAGTGTAAGCCTATAAATGGCTGTTAGTCATAATGCAAGAAAAGAAGAAAGGATAAAAACTAACTCATTGAAATAATAAAAAGTAAACAAAAAGAGTTATACAATGCACCCCTGCCTTATGCGGGGGAGCCATTCCGGACCCCCCACGTAAGGCACATCCCATGTGTGATCAAGACCCATTCATTTGAATAGGGTGCATCTGTGGTGTGGTACATACCACGGGTGCGTGCCCCATTCAGCATATTTAGACTCACCGTCTGCATGACCTCAAGTCCGCGTATGGTAAATCAGCGTACAGTGCAGGCACGCTGTACCTTAATGTATGTGTGTACTGTATATGTAATGTTTTATAACATATATAATAAGGCACTCAAATTATCAATTATTCAGATTTTTACTACACAGTCCATACTGTAAATAGCAGTTACTATAAATACTGTAAATAGAAGGTCCATAGGGAATAAATAAATCATTTATTGAAGGAAATAGATAGCCTAAGGCCCCATCCAGTTCTTCATTTAAACAGGAGCCAGACATGTTTCAACTATCAATCTTCCTCAGTGACCAATATGAATGTTGTGTTCAATACCTTTCCCAAATACAAGGCTGATGTATTGGTAAAAAAGTACAAAGTCATAACAATACTCAAAATAATATATTAACAAAGAATGAGCTTCAATCCAATACTTACTGACCCCAGAGTATAGACTTATACAAAATAACAATACTTCTTCTTCTTCTTCACTTTAAAAAGCCTCACAACAACACTCAAGAGGTTTGATATAATAAGAACTCCAGTACAATCTGTGTACCTCTTTTGTCACTAATTATGATATCTTGAGTCAAAGCTACAATTTGGTGAAGACTTACAGTTATTCAGCTCTTAAAAAATAACAGATCCTTCTTAAAACACATATCTGTATAGGTTATCTACAGATAATTAAATTAGAATCCATTATATCACATATAAAAATAATATTTCAGACAAACATAATAACTAAAACTCAGAAATAAAACAATGACAAAGGACATTATGCAAAAAGCAACTGTGTTAACTGGCATAATAAATCCTAAATCATAACCAGAGTTCTGCAAATATTTAAAACACATACAAACATTCCAAACCTGAACACTACAGATTATTTCCAATGCAAATGTAACTTGGATACAGGATATGAAGAGAGTGATAGTACAGTCGCCCCTCTTTTTTCACAGATTTGGGATCCACATCCTTTGCTTATGCGTGAGCGGCAAAGGGAGGAGGACAAAATGGGACATGCACCCGCGACACACACCTGTCGGCACCTGCGGGCACACACCATCATTCAAGCCAATGGGGCTTGAGTATTGGCAGGGTTTGTTTTCGCAGGGGGTCTGGTACAGATCCTCCATGAAAACAGAGGGGCGACCGTAATAACAAATATGCACCATTATAGAAACCATTGTAAATAGCCACAGACAAAAAATAATGAAGACAAAGATGGCCACCATTTTCTCTAGGTACCAAAACTTAAAATCTTTCTCCGAATGCTTAAACTCATAAAAATATTTCATTAATGGTGCATGCATTTTTCATATACATATGTAACATTTATACCTTAACTCTTTTTATCATTTATTAGTCATAATGACATATATTATCACCCATATCAGAGGCACTACTTACTAAGCAACATGGACCAAAAGCTCCTATTGCCCTCATGCCCTGATTGTGGGCTCTCTGTGAACATCTGTGTTAACAACAGTTCTAATTAGCTTAGTAGCACTCACCCTTGAGAATTTTTTGGCTAGGGACAAGTAAGGAACAATAAAGTGGTACAGTGAAGAACTGTAAACATTTAAATGTGGACCTGCAGCATACTTTTTGGAGGAAGTCCGAGAAGAAAGCAAAAATTCAGCCAAAAGCAGAGTTGCCCCATTTCCTCCCAGATTTTGTCATTCTGCCCAGGGCATAACACACATAAAGTCCTCCCATATAGTTATGAAACTGACAGTAATATTATGTAGCTGTTAAAATAAACAAATGTAAAGTGTGTGGAACTTTTAGAAAATAAATTTGGGGGTGGCTTGTTCTTGAATTTTGTTACAGTTAATATTTCCTTCTATCACAGAGAGGAACCTAACAACCAATAAGGGTTGGTGTGATGAAAAGACTGTCCCTTGGATAAAATTTGAAAATAATTGCTACAGCTTTTCCACAGTTTTTGAGAACTTGAACTTTGATGAAGCATTTGAATTTTGCAAAAAGCAAGGTAACTTCTTGATCACTACACAGATTGTCAGAGATCTGATAAACCTTACATTATTTTTGTCAATATTGTATTACAAGTTTAAGATATGTGGGGTTTTTTTTTTATTAAAAATGTGCTGTTGATGTAGTTGGACATAATGGATACAATTCACAGAAAGCTAGATATAACTCAGGTCTTGCCAGTATGGTGGGTGCTCTGGCCATTTTACATATTAGCATATATATATAAAATCAGTTTATAGTACCATGAAATTCTTTTTGAATTAGGAATGCACTTGGCAATTTATATATAACAGCAGATTATCATTGCTAGGTACCAGTTTGAGCTTTGCCCTTCATCTTGCTTTTAAAAAAGCTAGTCTTCCTAAAGAAAAATGTGTATTCTGCCACTTCTGTCCAACTTGGGTCTTGATTTTGATTTAAAATGAATTGTTTAGAAAACTAGTGCATTCCTCTTCCATAGTTCAAGATCAGAATAGCAGAAACACCCTTCTACAATCTCTCTTCTTTTATGGACTGAGATTTTCAGAGTTCACTTCAGTGATATTTGAAAGGCCCCAAGTTCAAAGGTTGTAAGATGATAATCTATGCAAGTTATTTTAGGAGTAACGTAACACATCTCATGTTTGATTTAATACTGGCACTTCCTCTGCATTGGTTAGAAATTGTAATTGGAGATATTGGATATTTAAATAGGGAAAGGGAACCTGGAGCGTTCCAGATATTTTTAATCACAGCTCCGCAACCACATCTAATGCCTATCTTATGGTCTTTTTGCTGGTGTTTATCTTTCAGGTTGTGTATGTGTGTGTTATATCTTTGCACTACTTTTGTCCTCTGTTGTATCTTTACTTTGGTTTTTTTTTAAAAAAAAAATGGGGGTCAATTTCATATATTTGTATATTTTATGGTCATACTTTATTTTTCGAAAAAGGGCAATGTAGAAATGCAGCAAATAAGTAAATAGTAGGCAATCTAATAGCTTAAGTAATGTGTAGCATTCAGATGACATTGCAATAGCTTGTTGCCATTTTCCTGTTAAAGAAGTAAGTTTAAATATAAAGTAGACATAATAAGAACACCTAAATCTAAAATTTTGAAATGGTCCTTACAATCTGAACAAGAACATGCAGCAGCAGATCTGGTATGTATTCATTTTCAGGTTCTCATCTTCTAACTATTAAAGATGAAGATGAAAACACCTTTGTTCTGGAAGAACTGTATCTTTTGAGATCTTTGGTTCAAATGATTTGGCTGAATATCCAGTTTCTCACTGATAGTAAGTATTTTACAAGAAGTAATGATGATCAAGAACCATCATGGAGTAGTGATTTGAATGTTGGACTGTGACTCTGGAGACCAGGGTTTGATTTCCTGCTCAGCCATTAAGCCCAGTGGGTGACCTTGGGCAAGTCACACCCTCTCAGCTTCAGGTGAAGGCAATGGCAAACTGCCTCTGAACAAATCTTACCAAGAAAACCCCATGATAAGTTCACCTTAGAGTTGTCATAAGTCAGAAACAACTTGAAGGCACAGAACAACAACAATGACCAGTTTTTGTGGCTTCCAAAGTGATTAGACAATTCAGCAGGAAGATAATGCTATCTGTGGCTTCCTGAATGTTGACTGTCTATTATCTTCACTATGAGGGATAGTATGCCTCTCAGGATCACTTCTTGGAAAACATGAGTGCCATCAGAGAAAAGGTACTGTCATGCTCATACCCTGCCTGTGAACTCCAGTGATCCACTAGAGGAAACTAGCAGGACTAGGAAGGCTTTGTCTCTGATTAAGTTTGGCTCTTAATATGTTCTTAAGTAAAGAGGAAGAGAATTGCATACAGCTTCTTCTGAGAGTGTGTTAGCTGCTGCTGTTCTTGTAACTGCCTTCAAGTTGACCCCAACTTATGGCAACCCTGGAACATCTCCAAGACTCCCTTTCCTCCTCCGCTCTGCTTAGGCCTGTAAACTCATACCTGTGATCTCCCTAATAGAGTCTATCCATCTAGCATGCAGTCTTTCACTCCTTCTGCTCCCCTTCATCTTTCCTAACATTATTGTCTTTTCTAATGAGTCATGCCTTCTCATGTTGTGGCCAAAGTATAACAGTGTCAATTTGATCATCTTGGCTTCCAGAGAGAGTTAATCTATTCAAGGACTAATTTGTTCATCTTTTTGCCTGTCCACAGTATCCTCAGCACTCTTCTCCAGCACCACATCTCAGATGAATTGATTTTCTTCTTATCTACTTGTGTCATTGTCCATCTCTCACATCTGTACATGGTGATGGAGAATATAATCACTTGGATAATTCTAACTTTAGTGCTCAGTTGTATATCTTTACTCTTTAGGATCTTTTCTAGTTCTTTCATAGCTTCTCTTCCCATTCTAATCTTCTTATCTTTTGGCTTCAATCTCTGGTCTGATCAGCGTTTGACCCAAAGTACAGAAAATCTTTAACTGTTTCAATTTTCTCATTGTCTAAAATGAATTATGTAGATTCTCCATGGTCATTATGTTTGTGTTCTTTACGTTCAGCAGCAAGCCTGCCTTTGCACTTTCTTCTTTTACCTTTCTTAGTAACTGCTCCAAGTCTGTGATGTTCTCTGCTAGTAGTGTGGTGTCATCTGTGTATCTTAGACTGTTGATATTCCTTCCTCCTATCTTCACTCCTCTTTTTTCCAGGTGTAAGCCTGCTTTTCATACAATGTTTTCTGCATACAAGTTGAGCAAAAGGGGCAATAGAATGCAGCCTTGCCTGACTCTTTTGCCTATTGGGAACCATTCTGTTCTCCATATTCCTGTTCTCCATATTCCTGTTCTATCAGCTGGTGCTCTATCGCACTCCCATGTTTTTAAGAGCATTCCATATCTTTTCATGATCTATGCAGTCAAAGGCTTTGCTATAGTCTATAAAACACATGCTGATTTTCTTTTGGAATTCCTTGGTGCACTCCATTAGCCATTGTATGTTTGGAATGTGATCTCTAGTGCCTCTTCCTTTCCTGCACCCCTCTTGCATCTCTGGATTTTCTCACTCCATGTGTGATTGGAGTCTTTGTTGCAGAATTTTAAACATGATTTCGCCTACTTGAGAAATTTTAGTTAGCTGATAATACCATTTACCTATTATGTGCAAACAAATGCAACATCCTACACTTTACCACATTATTACTTTACCATTTAGTTCCTCCTCCATTTCCTCTTTTGTAATAGGCTAATTCCTCACTTAGGACACAGATCTAGTGTGCTCTGTGATTGTGCCCTTCTCAATATGTGACCCCTTCTTCTTGATAAAGTTGTTTTCTTTTACTTTCTTCTACTGTAGGTTATTTGGGAGTGGCTTAGATGCATAGCCTACCATAAACTAGCAACTCTTCATTCAAGTTCTACCAGACAGGGAGGAAAATAGAGGTATTGTTAAGGACAGCATTCCTTGCCTCTGTGCCCCATGTACTTAAGATAGGTTTCATACTATACCTGTTCGGGAGACAGTTGTAAGATTCTTAACATTCTTAATATTTATTGGTATTCCAGGCCAGAAACAGTTTCTGTTTTGTGCATTCAAATATCAATTTAGAAATTTATATTCTACTTTACTCCACTTATAGGCTTAATGAAGGTTTTTGTAATTTTTCAAAAGTTAGTTTGGATAAATAATCTAATGCCTGAATTGAAAGGAATAATATAATATCTGAATTAAAAGTTCATTTTTGTTTTGGGGAACAATTTTTTTAATTTATACCCCATTCTGTCCCAATGAACTTAGTTTATTAGAGCATTAAAATTAATGGAGGAGGAAAATGGAAGAAGAATTCCCAAAAGTTGAATTTTCAAAATTATTCTGCAGATTTCTCCAATATATCTAATTTCTTGTGACCCAGCCAGCAATTATTATCTGCAGTTGTCCCTAGAAGTCATTATACAACAACAACCTTCTCCATACCTCTTTAACCCAGGACCACTCAGTTTTGGGGCAGGAATTGATAGAAATCTGGCCTTCTGCTCAGAAACGTTTCTTGGAAATTTTTCATGAATTTTCCATTCTTACATAAGCAGCGTCTCGAGATGAAATAATAATTAGAACGTGTTTATACATTGCTGCAGATAATAGGCTTTATAATAATTTCAGTACTTTTACCCTTAGATAGTACAATAGTCTGGTTGAATGGTTCTCCAGTTCATTATTCAAACTGGGGCATGAATGAACCTCTGCTGGGCCAGACAAAAGAAAATTCATGCACTGCCCTAAGAACCACAGATGGCGTATGGCAAGTTTCATCCTGCCAAGAAAGAAAAGGATTTGTATGCAAAACCCACACAGGTATGAACCTGTGTTAACAATAACATGTATTTATATTCTGCTACTCTTCCTTTTGCTTTTACTGTAATAATATGCAGTTAATTACTTCAAAACCATTACCATAGTGTTGGTGATCACTGCTCTAAATGTTAAATTGATCCCATGGTAGTTCCCTTAGAGCACAAGTGGCATGTTTTGCAGTCCAGAGTGGGAAACTCATAGCAAAGATTTGCCTTTTTCTGCGAGAACAATAGGAAAAAAATTAGTTCTATCCCCCCCCCCCCCCCCAGATTTCTCATGCATTTTCATAATACATTCTGTGCAACAGGAATGTAACTTAATTTCCTTTCTAGGGCAGTAAATTTATGACATTTGGGGTTGAAACACACCAGCATAAAAAGCCAGCTTCAGGGCGCCTTGGGGTGTGTTGTACAGACGATGCACACCCCCAAAGTGCCCAGAAGCCAGCTCCAATCTGGGCAGCCACCAAAATGTAGGCTGGCTTCCGAGTGCTCCGGCAGCACAACATTTAGATATCACAGGCTGCCAAAGCACCTTAAAGCTGGCCTCTGGCCACAGTGGCTGGGAAAACCCAGCTTTTGGCCACCCAAAAAAGGAACGGCTCTTTGCCACTCCTTTTTGGTACAGCTTCAAGGAAGATTGGGGCCATGGTGTGTGTTTGCCCACGGCCCCAATCTGCCTTTAGAACATTGCTTTTTTTTCATGGAAATTAAACATCAATAATTTCTATTCCAAGTAAATAGTTTAGGAGTGCCAATATCTTCATATATTTGAAACTCTGAATAATAGTTTTTTTTAGGGGGGGGGGGGGAGGTTCCCAGTTTAATTTTTTCCAAATTTTCTGTCACTTTGTGCAATACATTCCCACCCAAGAATAATCCTTAATTTCCTTTCTAAAGTAAAGGATTTAAACGCTTGTGCTATTTTATAATGGAAATTAGCCACCATAACTTCTATTCCAAATACTGGTAAATAGTTTAGGGCTGAACTGGCAGTATTTTTATAAACATAGAACTCTGAATGATAAGATTAATAAAAATCATGAGCACATGGCTGGTGGAAGAATTGAGACTTTTCATTGCAGTGTTAAACTCAAACATTTTGTAAGTCACATTTTCTTTGATTCACAATTTTTTTGAATAGATAGATATAATTTAAAAATCTGGAACTTATGTTGTTGATTACAGAGTACTGTATTACCTTCTCTGTATAATTATGTAAGCAGTGCATTATATAACTTTTGCACACTATTCAGTGATTAATCATTAATTTTCTATTATTTTTCAGATTTTCATAATATTACAATGCTGTCAGTGAAAGGTACGCTTCATAATAACTTTGATACATTTTAGTCAAATAAATTGAAGTATGTGGTTGTGTGTCAATTGCTGTTAAGATCCCCCTTTCTCCTTTTCCAGTCTCAACTCGTAGAATTGTAATCCTGATAGTATTATCAGTTTTGGTGATTCTTGCCATTGCTGTATCTGCCCATCTGTGGTGCTTGCACAATTCCAGCCATCACTTTAGAAGAATATTACAGTTCAAAAATGACCGTCGTGCAGAGCGAAATTTTCCAGCTGCTGCCATTGAAGAAAATGTCCTCATTTCTGATCTGAAGAGGAATGATGACCTTCAGTGATAAATTTATGAGAATCAAGAAAAAATTCTTTTCATACATATTTTGCTGTGTCTTTTTTTAAAAAATAAAGGCTCTTCAACGTCATCTGGTGAACTGATTCCAGTTTAAGATAGACCATTACATGCTTCATTTATCCAATTAAAATAAAAACAACCCTTGATTTATAATGGAACAGTCCTGCAACAGTCCTTGCAAGGGACTGAAAATGTTGGAAGCAAGTACACATCTAGAATCAGATTGGAAACTTAACATGTTCACAGCCCAGGAAAACAATTAGAAGAGTCAAGATGAAGCACTAGATCTCTTTAGAAGACCACTTTGATCTTGAATCTTTCTGGGGAAATGACCGTGTATGATAGAGCTAGAAATAAGACCACTAGGCCATTTCCACTTAAAGAAATCAAAATGTCTCCTTTCAGGAGACATTCTAGCATAATTCTAGCATTTCATTCTAGCATAATTGCAGGTAGAAAGTTAAGACAGATATATCTCCCTTAAGAAGGTAAATGTGTTCCTGGACATCATTTCTTCAACCAAAAATTTGGTGCCAAAGGTAAAAATAACATGAAGAGAATAGAGATAGATTCCTATACCACAGAAAAAGAAGAAGGAGGAGGAGGAGGAGGAGGAGGAGGGAGGAGGAGGAGGAAAGAGAAGAAGAAGAAGAAACAGCAGCAGTAGTGGTGGTGGCGGTGGCGGTGGCAGCAGCAGCACTTCAGCATGTAACAGCAAATGTTTTATTCCAAACTAATAACATGCATATGTGAAATGAAATAATCAGGTTAATCCGCTTTTCTTATGATTTCCATTTTGATGTCCAAATTTATAAATCTGTGCTTTTTTAACATGCTGGAAAAAAACTGGGGTGTCAAGCTAGTCTGCATCCCCTTTTTCTCTCCTTTATGCTGTTCAAGCATACTCATTAAGAATCATGGGGAAAGCTACTGTTTACCTTACCTGCTGTAGACAGGCACAAACAGCTGCAGTAGGATCAGCTAGAGTAGAATTTTGTTCTTTTCCAGATCAAGCTTTATTACACTGTTTACTGTAGACAGACTGCTTCAACTTGATATTGAAAGTCTGTGTTTCTCTAATTCTCTTTCACTATCTTCCCAATGCCAATGCTGGGAAAAAAATCCAGTTAGTCTGAGGATGAGGAGAAGAAGAGGGGCCGAGGAGCAAAAAGATTGTAATGGGGAGGTTTTTTGTCAGAGGTTTTGTTACCTGAAGTATGCCTGTACATTTAATAATTGGTGGTGTGGGTATATTATCCCCTTTCACATAAACTGCCCTTCAGTCTCTCACCCAGTACACCCATCTAATATAGACTTTGCACCAATTTATTTATTTTGTTTATTTACTGTCAAGATCATATTTCATTACCTGTGCTCTGTATTCATTCAGTGGATATTGAGGAGTGGGATTTGGTACTATGATGGAAATGAGCACCAACCAGCATTTTGGCTGCTGCATTTGCAACTAATTACAGCTTCAAATTATTTTTGCAAAGCAGGCCCCAGGTAGAGCACACACTGCAGTAATTTAATCCAGATGCAATTAAGGCCAGTCTTGGTTTTCTCAGGAAGGTATAGTTTGTGCACCAACGTAAGCTAAAAGAAGGTACTCCTGGCTGAAGCTGCTACTTGAGTACCATCCATCAAAATCCACCCATCTATCCATCTAAAAATAGTTCCTGGAACCGAGATTCCTTAGTGCAGACATAGAGGGGCAATTATTAAGTCTAAATAACAATAAAAAATTAAATGTAGCATATTGCCAGATGGTAAATGAAAACACTCGCCAGCAGTGACCCATGCAATTAAAGTTCTCTGCTTTTATTTTCAGTACTAGTGGTAACTTACTAATAAAGTAGTCTTCCAGGCAGGAAAGTTTGCATCAGAGAACAGGGAAGGATGAAAAAAGAAACTACTGCAGACAAAGCTGCCAGTTCTCAATCCAGATAAGCATTAACTATTTCATTAGCCAAATGGTTAAAAAATGAATATGCTAAGACTTCAGTCCACTTGTCTAATGACATAATACCTGGAGGTAAGTAAGTTAAACTGGTATTTCTTTCTGAATAGGCATGCATGTATGGGATGTTGTTTCAGGTATATTGCTTAACTACTAAACTTTTTTTAGTATACGAAAACTTATGCTACATCTTTCACACGGTTAGTCTAAAAGTTGTACAGGATCCATTTGCATGCCAAACTTTGGCGTGGCTAACAAATATACTTGGCAGAAGGAAAGTAGTGATGGAATTACACTGATTACAAAAAGAGTCAACGTGGCCAGTATCAGAACATCACCAAAACACAACAATACACCAAGTGAGATTCACTGAAATGTGTAATGCTGGAGAAAGTGGAAGGCCATAAGAAAGGAGGAAAAGTACATTACAGGTAAATAGACTTTAACAAAAAAAGTCATGGCTCTGAGTTAGCAACACCTATGCAGAGCAGTTAATAACAAAAGGGCTTCTAGGCGGTCTCTCATTCATAGGGTTCCCATTATGTGGTTTGACAGGATGTGACAGTGTTTTATCAAGGAAACATGTATTTTTAGCTGTGTCCATGAGCAGGGAAGTTTCTTATGGGAGGGGAGGGTGCTTGACTTTTTAAAACTTTGTATGCTTTTTATGATTTTTTGATTTTAAACATGTTATTTTAATGTGATGGTTTTAATCATGTTTTAAAACTGTATTGTTTTTATCTTATTATTTTGTGAGCCACCTTGAGTCCTAATTCAGGGAAATGGTGGCATATAAATAAGTGAAATAAATAAATAAATATGTGTAAAACTGAGATAGTATTTGTTCCTTAGTGTGTAATTGAGATCATTTTAATTTCAGGAATATTGTTACAAAATGAGAGGATTGTATGCAGGCTCAGATCTTTATCTGGTTTTACGTATTGCAGCTTCTTCTCTAAATGTCCCATCTGTAGCATTTTTTTAAAATTTTCACAGAATAAAAAGTACAAGATATGCAATTGCTTTGTATAGTCAATAATAACCCAACCATATAACTTAGGTGCACTTATGTTACCAATAAAGTAAATAATAGAGAGAAAAATAAAGGGCAGGGAGTACATGGAAGGGGTGAACAGGGGAGGGGGAAGTCAGTGGGTGAAAAGAAAATTTAAAAAAAACACACTTGTTGTCTGTTTGAAACAACCCTTAGAATACAATTTCGGAACTCTTTTCCGCTCCTGAGGATAATAATATCATATGATATTTAACTACAAAAAATAACTTAAGTACAACTTGTCAATGATATTCTAAAAATAGCATTGATACAGAGGTCTTACGTTGTAACAATTATAATTTAAACCAAGTTTGTATGGTTTTCCCCCATTTATGTTCAAAATCCTGTATTGATTTTCCTATTTAAAGTGTTGTTAATTTGTCCATGTTGATGAAATCATAGATTTTAATTTTCCATTTCTGCAACGAGGGAATTTTGTCAATTTCCAATTTTTAGCTAGAATTATTCGAGCTTCAGTAATTAAATATAGTGTAACACTCTTTTGTTGTTGTGATAATTTTGTTGGAATCAGGTCCAAAATATTTAATAAAAATATTTCCTGGAGTAAAGGAAATTTAAAATCTAACACTTTTTGCATTTCACTGTGGATTTCTATCCCAAAATTTTTGATTTTGGGATATAGCCACCAAGAATGATAAAGAGTACCATTTTTTTCTTTACACTTCCAGCATTTGTTAGAGAAGCTCCTATTCATTTTAGCTAATCTAGATGGACAAAGATACCATCTATGAAACATTTTTAGAGCATTTTCTTTTATGTTATTACACCTTGTAAATCTTTGGTTGTTATTCCAGGTAAGTTCCCACATTTCTAATGGAACTTTTCTGCCTATATTCCTCATCCACTTAACCATCCTTTCTTTGACCGTTTCCTCTTTGAGTTCGATGTCTAAGAGAATTTTATACATTTTCTTAATGAACCCTTTTTCGCCTCCCATTAGGATTTTATCAAAGGATTGCACATCAAGTTCTATTCCTGTTTCAATTAGGTCTTTTTAAAATTTTTGTTTTAATTGTAAATAGTGGAACCAATTAATTGATCTTCCTTCTTCTGTTAATTGTTCCCTTGATTTAAATGTTATTCCTTCTTTCGAAGTGAACAAAAGGTCATGATAGTTTTCTAGCATGATCTCATTTTTGTAAAAGGCTTCTTGGACTGATGTTCACCTGGGAATCTTAGTATAAAAGAAAACTCTATATTGATTCCAAATTTTATAAAGTGATTTTCTAATGCTGTATTCATCTCTTTAACACTTTTAGAATCCTTATAGCACAAATATGCATGCCATCCCTTCTCTAATCCAAAGCCTTCTAGATCTTTTATTTTGCACTTGTCCAAAAGAATCCAATTCCTAATCCAGGTTAAAGCAGCTGTAGCACAAAACCATCTGTAACATTTTAGAGAGTCTTCAGTATTATGATAAATTATTTCCTTATCCAGTAGCTCACTAACCCTCTATTTTTACTAGAGTTACCCACAGAATGAATTTTTAAACCAGACTTTCTATGTGGGTGCTTTGTTTGTTATTTTTAAAGAATATCTCTCTCTCTGGCTTTTCTTCACTAACGAAGATTCAGGAAGGATTCATCCCACGCTTTCTACAAGCGTGTTGATGACTAAAAAGGCATATCCGAGATAAACAAGTCCAGTTACAGAAAGCACAGCAGAAAGTCTCCTTGAGTGGTGTTTGCAAGTTGTGGTTGTTTCTGTGTTGTTGTTTCTCTTTGAGACTCGTTAGGCGTGAGTTCTCAAAAGAGGCTGCAGCACTGTGGATAGTGTGTTTCCATGCCTCCCGATGTGAGGCCAGGGCAGGCCATTGTTGGTGATCAGTTTGGCCAAGCTTGAGATGTTGTTTCAGGGAGTCCTTGTATCTCTTCTTTGGGGCACCCCTCTTATGCTGACCCATGGAGAGTTCACCGTAGAGTACTATTTTTGGGAGGCAATGGTCCTCCATCCTAGAAACGTGCCCTGCCCAGTGCAGCTGCGTTTTCAGTAGAATGGCCTCAATGCTGATGATCCCTGCTTGTTCAAGAACAGCAACATTTGTCACATAGTCAGTCCAGTGTATGTTTAGGATTGTGTGTAGGCAGCACTGATGAAAGCGTTTGAGGAATCGTATGTGTTGGCGATAGGTAACCCATGTTTCAGACCCATAGAGGAGAATAGACAGTACAATGGCTATGTACACACTGATTTTTGTGCTTCGCTTCAGGTGTTTTTTACTCCAAACAGACTCTTTTGTGAAGCCTTCCGAATGTACTATATGCCTTTGCTAATCTTGGCATCTGAGGAGATGATGCTTCCCAGGTAGGTGAACTGCTGAATGGACTTAAGCACAGATTTGCCTTTGGTGACGTGGGGATGATAGTGCTCTTCCTGTGGTGCAGGCTGGTAGAGAACTTCCGTTTTCTTCAGGCTGACTTCCAGCCCAAAAAGCTCTGCAGCTGTTGCAAAGGAGGATGTTAGGCGCTGTAGAGCTGCTTCTGTATAAGCAACAAGGGCAGCATCGTCAGCAAAAAGCAGCTCACGGACTAGATAGTTTAGAGTCTTTGTGCGAGCCCTCAGACAGCTTAAGTTAAACAAGCTACCATTAGTATGGTAACGTATATAGATGCCGTCTTCTTCTACGAGATCTGCTGTAGCCCTTTGGAGCATCATGCTGAAGAAGATTGTAAATAGAGTTGGAGCGAGAACAGAACCTTGTTTCACACCATTAGTTATTAGAAAGGGCTCTGAGAGTGCATCACCATATCTGACTTGACTGTGCTGGCCCTCATGCAGCAGGACAATCATTTTGAGGGATTTGGGGGGACATCCCAGTCATTCCAGGATCTGCCACAGACCTTTTCTACTCACAGTGTCAAAGGCTTTGGTAAGGTCAACAAATGGTAGAGTCCTTTGTTCTGCTCTCTACATTTCTCTTACAGTTGTCTAAGAGCAAATACCATATCTGTAGTGCTCCTATTAGCTCTGAAGCCACATTGGCTTTCAGAGAGAAGTTCTTCTGCAATAGCAGGAACTAATCTGTTCAGGAGTATCCTTGCAAGGATTTTTCCAGCAATGGAGAGCAGTGTTATACCTCATTAGTTTGAGCAATCAGATTTCGCTCCTTTTTTCTTACACAGGGTAATGATAACTGCATCTCGGAGATCTGTTGGCAGTTCACCTTTTTCCCAGCAACTCACAAGGAGCTTGTGGAATTTAGCATGGAATACATGACCTCCGTGTTTCCAGGCTCCAGTATAAAGAATATACTGAGTGTATAAAAAAAGACCACTGCTATGTTCTGCATCTTTACAAGCTTTCATCTTTCATCCTTGACCAACTTATGACTTTTTATACTGCAAGATGCCTTTTTTTGATCACACTGTCTCCTTTTGCATTTAACTCATCTGGAAAGGTTTGGGATCCCCCTGCCTAAAAGACAGGGCAAACAGCTTGAATTATGCTCAGATTTTTCAGTGCGATGATTCAGTAGAATTCATCGATTTTCAGAAGACTGGTCTCAGGTTGTGTGTGAGCTCAACCTATATGGTAATTAGTTTTTTTTAAAAAAAATTCATTGTCTCCAGCTGTGCAGTAAATATTTTAGCCACACACTGTTACCCCAAAAGTCATTTTCAGAATAAGAGAATGGGTGGGTGAAGGATCAGAGGCAGGCTATATAGTAGAAAGTCATGGCTGTTCGTGTGCCAGAATCTCATATAACTTCGTTAAAAATGGACCTTCTGGTCCTTCTTTTTAAAACCCTCTTTTCCCTACAAATGAATATCAGATAAGAATGTAAAAGCTTTACTGGCTGATGTCAACAGATTATATGCATCAGAACCTACTTCTGGATTTTCTAAATACATCTGTGTTCTACAACTTCAACCATAACTAATGTATTCTAGTCACTTAGAGCCACTAGCAATCTAATCTTTGCAATTATATCTGCCTCTAAATGAGGATATATGTAGAGCTATCTAAATGGGGACCAACAGGAATCAATAAACATCTAGTCTGTTTTTCAATCCAATGATTATCTGCTGGCAGCAACCATTGAATAGGGCCATTAAAAGGTGTGTATAGATTTCCAAAAATAACCACATGATGCTTTTTAGACCAGCCAATCAATAGAACCAGAGATGCTTTTGAAATAAACCACAACAACAACAACTAGAAATCAGAATCAATTTTAAGTAGAAAATGGTGGTATTCCTATGAAAATGCCATTTGAAGTATCTAGTTTTGAGAGTAGTTCCTGCAATTTCTAAATCATACTAATCCGACTTAAGCTAACATTGAGCAGCAGCAAAATTTACTTCCTTCTCACATAATAAAATTGGCGCTTGTTAAATTTCATAAAGCTTGTTCTTTATTACTTATTGGTTGATTTAAAATATCTGTATAGCAAGTTTCATCCTATATGTCTTCAATTCAACTCTAACTTTTGGCAACCTATCATGGGGGAGGGGAAGTTGCCAAGCTTTCTCCGGAGTAAGATTGCTATTGCCTTCCTCTCAGGGTGAGAGAGTGTGGCTTGCCAAGTCACCGAGTAGGTTTCCATAGATGAGTGGGCATTCAAACTACAGGTATGGTCTCTATGACCCTTAGTCCAAAATCTTAAACCACTATACCATGCTGGCTTTCCTCATCATGTGATACTATACGTATAATTTGTATAATTCCAAACTATAATTTAAAATCTAATGTATCATTTAAATAAAAAATATAACAAAAAAGAGAGAAAATATAAAACAGAGACTTCAAAAAATAAATTCATAAATTAGACAGCTCACTTACTTAGCATAATAAACTAGTTTCGAATGCCTGGCCAAACGTATAAATGACTAGCAATAGGTTGGTAATGCAAAGATTAATTTAGAAGTGCAAGTGACATTTAGGAGACAAACATTGGCCTAAAGGAGTTAGCTATCAGTGTGTATTATTCCTTTTATTTTTATTAGTTGGAAATCTGATATCTTCATAAAACAGAATTGGCTGATTATGGCAAAACTTAGACAGAAAGCTGGAATGTTGCTGGGCTTCCGGTGAGATAAGAATCCACGACAAAGAATGACACTGGCTTTTTGAATTAAAAAAAAAAAAAGTTGCATTCTCTGTAGTTAGCTTCCCACAGCATATAGGTTTCACTGATACATGTTTTGGTATTGATATAGCTTGATGCTGGCATGCTAAAGTGCAGAACAAACATCGTCAAGCTACACCCTTCATAACTGACTCTGATCGGAATGGAGCATGGGCTTGTGGAACATTACATAATGAAAAATTCTGCATTATGTAATCTGATAGTCCCAGAGGCCGAGGAGTCGGGGTGGTAGTGGTTGGAAGGTGCTAAAATAAAATTTACTAAGCACTTCAAAAGCCTGATAAAATCCATTGGATAGTGTTGTCCCTGAATAAAAAAAATGTATAGAAAATACATAGATGGATAAATGAAAGAAGTATTGCTGCTTCTGCCAGAGGGGACATAGGGGCCAATAAACTAGAAATCTTGGGAGAGGCAAACTCCACAGAATTATCAGAGTGGATATTCTAAGTCCAGAAGTTAGTTTATTACAGCAGATATGCAATTCCCTTTCCCCTACAGCCGCAGCTCTTGATTTTAAGATCAAGAAATCAAGAAAGAAACCAAGGAAGACAAAAGGATGTAACGGTAGATAATTTCAATATACAGTGATTGTATACGTGTATAATAAAACAAAATCCAACACCCACAAAACTATGACACTTTTATTGGCCAGCCAAAATGCACAAAACATATCATGCCAGTTTTTGAATCTCCACTGGCATGGAGGGATCTCCATTTATGCAAAGACCACTCCTCATTTTTTTTTTATTTTTTTTTTTTATTTTGTCTTGTGAGAACTGAGGCAAAGGATAGTAAAATATAAAACCCATTAGCAGCAGTAAAATAACCCTTCTTGGGATCCAGGGTGCCTCTGTCTCTTGTGAAGCCATAGGGCTATTACTTGGGCAGAATACACTGAACTGAACTGAACTGAACATCATGCATAGATAATTGACATCATTGATTAAGTCACGGGCCTTCTCCCCTCTGGTTGGTTGTGTGGCCTTCTGTTTTGCTCCACAGGTATTAATCATATGTAGAAATGTTGGCTGACAAACTAAATTTGCATCATTATTTTTGTTCCATTTTGTAGCTTTTTATGATCTCTCCAGAGTTTTACCTTTTTGTACTTTTGAAAACTTAGGGATACCCAAAGCATCCTCGTATTTCTCACTGATTGCATCTTAGCTATAGTCCCCCATCAGATGTTGTTCTTTTTCTTGTGGGAAAGAGTAAGTACAAAAGGGCCTGAACATTTAATGGCCAGGATCATAATCTGGTTAATCTATAGTGTGGCTGGATTTGAAATACTGTGTATAGTTCTGAACATGTCATCTCAAATCTACATTAGAGAAATGGAAATGTACCAGACAAGACAAAGAGAGCATTTTCTCTCCAAGGGAAAAAAAAATTCAAAGTATTTTGACTATTACAGTTTAGGGAGAGCAGGGACATGATAGGCATTTATGACATTTTGCATAATGGGGAAAGTTGAAAGAGATTTTTCCTTTCATTTTGAAATGGTGATAATCACCAAAATGGATGAGCAATGAAAGAGATAAAAGCAAGGACTACTTTACACAAATGAAACATAATTAATTTGTGAAGCTCACTCTCACAAAATGTGGTATTCGAAAGACATAACTTCAGTATGCAAAATGAGGGGCACCACCACATTTTGTATACAAAGGGATTTTGCAGCACCTTTGAGACTCATAGAAGTTGGTAGCATGAACTTTCCTAGATTTGAGCCTGCTTCCTCAGATGTATCTATCAACTTCTATTTTTCAGTTAGTCTGAAAGGTGCTGCAAAATCCCTTTGCATACAAAAGGTGGCAGTGCCTCTGGTTTTCAGGGTTCTAAAGGAGAATTATACAAATCCATAGGCAAGAGCTCCATTGACAATTTCATCTTGGTGAGACAGAGGGCAAATGGAATTGTGACCTTCTCCATCTTGTCTTCTGGATGAGATATCCAAGCAGACATTTGTTGTTTTTGTTGTTGTTGTGGAAAAATATTTTTAACAACTGAATCTAAAAAAAACATACGGGGGGGGGGAACAACATGCCTGAAAGCAAATAAAATTTAAAAAGGAAAAAACATATACACATAAATAATGGAGGAAAGCTTCCAGCCTACATAATGTTGGCTCTTTACTTATCTAACTCTCTTAGGTTTATTTAAAAACATTTAAACCAGCCACTAAAATATTCTTAAATCTATTATCATACTGTTCATAAAAGCCCTTACATGGGCCTAATAAAAATCTAAATTATTTCATGAAAAGCAAGGCCTTTGTTTAATATATCACTCTGAAAAGCCGAAGGTCATAATAAAACCTCCCTTAGCATCTTCCACTCTTTCTTAAAGGTTTCCAAAGTATTCTCATGTATTAAAATAGCCACTTATACATTTCCACTAAATCATATAGTTTTAACAACCAATCTTCACATGAAGGGATAGTTGACTCTTTCTATCTTTGTGTATAGATCATTCTAGCTAAATAGACATATGTTGTTAACTGCCACCATGTCAACTTCAACTTATGGTGACCAGATCAAAGAAGAAAGTGCAAAGGCAGGCTTAATGTTGAACATAAAGAAAACAAAAAGAATTACCACTGAGGACCTTCACAAGTTCAACCTAGACAATAAAGAAATAGAAATAGTGAAAGAATTCTCATACTTGGGACCAAACATTGATAGAAATGGGAACTGCAGTCAGAACATCAGAAGAAGATTAAGAATGGGGAGGATGGCTATAGATTCTAAAATGCAAAGATATACAACTGAGCACAAAAGTTAGAATCATACAGGCCATCGTATTCCCTTTTACCACATATGGATGTGAGAGCTGCACAGTTAAGAAAGATGATAGGAAGAAAATCAATTCATTTGAGATGTGGTGCTGGAGAGGAGTGCTGAAGATCCCATGGACAGCCAAAAGGACAAACAAATGGGTCCTAGAACAGATCAAACTGGAAACCTCCCTGAAAACCAAGATGACCAAACTGAGGCTGTTGTACTTCAGACACATCATGAGAAGAAAGGACTCATTGGAAAAGACAATAATGCTGGGAAAGATGGAGAGAAGTAGGAAGAGAGGAAGGCCACATGAAAAATGGATGGACTCTATTAAGTAGCTCATGGGTATGGGCAGTGGAGGACAGGGGTCTTGGAGGTGTCTCATCCATAGAGTCACCATGGCCTGCGATAGACTCAAAGGCAGTTAACAACAATTAACTTTAAGTCAGGTATATTTTGGGACTTAACTATGGGACTGTGAGGAGGGCAGCAGTGTTCTATTTTCTGTACTCTGACTCGCATGATCTAGCTTGCCAACAGATGTATTGGAGTATCCAGCACATCTGGAGGGCATCAAGTTGCAGAAAACTTTTCCAGGGTATTATTAAACTGGATGACACCTATTAGTTCATTCCCAGGATTGTGCCATCTGCCCCAGGATGCCTCCTTATAAACTATGTATCAAGAAGCCGTGCCCTCCCTCCAGTCCATCTGCCTTGGTCCTGGCCCTAGAGGGAGAGAAGAACCACTGGACCTCATTCCCCTCTTCCTTTTGTGTTGTCTCTTTTAGACTGTAAGCCTGAGGGCAGGGATCCATCTAATTTACGATTGTATGTACAGCACTGTGTAAATTTACAGTGCTATATAAATAAAATTAATAATAATAATAATAATAATAATAATAATAATTCTGCTCAAAATACTTGAGCTGTAAGATGCTACATTTCTATATGCCAGGGCAAACCTATTAACAATTCCATAAAAACCCTTCACTGCAGCAATAAGAAAATATACTTTTTGATGAAAAATAACAAAGATTGGTTACGTGTGGTATAGACAAGAGTGTCTCACAAGAGCCTCCCAGCAGATGATATGATTTGTTGAAAGCCTTTGTTTCTGATGGGCCTTGAATGATGGAATTCAAGAGGATGACGACATTTAATCTCTAAAGATGAGGGATGTTTTGTTTAACTCTCTGCGTGAGAGATTAATTCTGAAATGGGTACATGAACAAGCAATCAGCAGTTCACAAATGATTGTTTCAGAAATGTGTGCCTCATTCAGAATAAATAGAGAAGAAAAAACAAGCCTAGCTCTGTTATTCAACAATTTCTTTTAATTTATTTTTTTTCAGAAACAAAGCTTTGAATTGCACAATCAAAATTTCTTATAATAATTACCATTAACCTTACATGCTAATTGTATATAATCAGGGAAAGGCTAATTTCTAGGCTCCATTTTTCTGGGATTAGAATTAGTTTAAAACCCAAGATCCCCCCCCCCCCAAGTATTCAGTATTATGGTAGATTATTTAAAGTGTTTGGTTAATCTGGCAAAACAGACATCTGTTGTTAAGAACAACATATTAGCAGCAATTTAAATAAGCTTAGTGTTTTAAATAAATGAATTAATTCAGAATTGATTTTTCTGCTCTGTAATTGAGTGAGCTAGTGGAAATCACATCCTTTATTTTTAGCACAGGATCAGAATTTGAGCTGATTGCTTGTGAAATAAATATTAATATTTTGCTCTGTTTGAAATTAGTAGATGTAGGCTTAAATGCCATCCTTTACTTATGCTACAATCAACAGCAGAAAAAATATACTCAATTAGTTTAGTTTATTCCATAATAAAACAGAAATATATATAACAATTTATTTTGATTTGATTTCTGTTTTCCTGCTGTAGTATACAGATAGACCCAGCCAAGACTTAGAAAGTGACTTGGTAAAAGGCATTCATTCCCACTATTCATTGTACAGTAATGTTTAAAAGTAATACACTTTGGTTGATTGTTACAACATTTAAAAAATGAATTGTTGAGTTATTAATTGTTTTGTAACTTTTTATTGGTGACAAAAGCTTACAATAAAAGTATAGAACTTGGGGAAAAATCCTGTTATATATGCCTCTGAAGTGACTCCAAGTCACCTTTAAGGTTTTAAAAGTAACTAGAAAATTAGTTTGTTGTAACTAGTTACATGCAAAAGTGCCTTTGTTCCCACTCATTACTGTGATCCCTTCATATCTCCTGTAGTTTGGTTCCAGAATCCCATGTGGATACCAAAATTAATGGATGCTCAAGTCCCATTAAATACAATGGCATAGTAAAATGGTATCGCTTATATAAAATGGCAAAATCCAGGTTTGCTTTTTGGAATTTATATATTTTTTAAAATATATTTTCAGGCCATGGATGCTTGAATCAGTGGATAAACAATCCGTGGATATGGAGGGCTGATTGTACATTACTTGTAGGATGTAACTTTATCATTCAAAACACATTGTTGAAATAATCCAACTTGAAACCGCTTTATCTCAAACCACTTGCTCAATGCTAGGGAATTCTGAGAACAGTAGTTTTGTGAGACATTTAACCTTCTCTGTTAGAGAGCTCTGGTGCCACAACAAACTACAATTCCCAGGATTCCCTAGCACTGAGCCAGGGCAGTTAAAGCCATTTCAAACTGGATTATTTCAGCAGTGTGTTTTGGACCATGGCCCTCTGTTGCCATTCCCCAGGTAATTTGTTGTGGGCAGGTAAGCCTGTAAGCTCTGAGCTCAGGTTACAAAACAGTATTTACAGGAAAGAAAACCTACCCAATTTATTTTTTATTGCACTTATATTGTGCTAGTCTCCAAAATGGAATCCAAGGTGGCTTCCAAGTTGGGGGGAAAAAAGAGTGTCCTTCTCAGTGCTTTCTATCGTTTATATCTTTTCCTTTCTTCAGATTCATTTCTCCCTTGTTATCTCTGTTGAACTTCTGTGTAGTGTCTGACAACAGCTATTAAGGATGACAGACTGGGCCAATTACTTCGAAGTCATTGCTGGGATAAGGATATGGTTCTACCTCCCACCATGATGGAACGAGGCATAATGTAAGCCATATCATCACACTGAACTTTAATAGTATCGCCAACACTAATAGACTAAGGTTAAATAAGGCCAGGCAGAGCAAAGATGGGATATTATGTTGTTGTGTGCCTTCAAGTTGTTTCCAACTTATAGCAACCTAAGGCAGACCTATCATGGGGTTTTCTTGGCAAGATTTGTTCAGAGGGGGTTTTCCCTTTGCTTCCTTCTGAGGCTGAGAGTGTGTGACTTCCCCAAGGACACCCAGTGAGTTTCCATGGCCAAGCAGGGATTCAGACCGCTCAAACCACTACCCCACACTGGTTCTCTTAAGATAACATACAAGATTGAATGGAAATCAGAGCTCAGTCCAGAGAATCTAATTTTCAGTGTCAGGTTTCAGCACTTGAACTTAATAATAATAACAAACTACTACAACAAGAATGGATTTGTTTATTTTCATTTGCATGCTGCCTTTCTCCAGGTGTGGGATCCAAGGCAGCTGACAAATGATAGAACAAAATTAGCTAACAATTTAACAATCAAATTAAAACACAATTAAAAGATTACCATATGAAAACCATAAATTAAACAACATAAAAACACTTTAAAATATACAAAAGCTAAAAGTAGAGTATCTACTCAACCTCATAAGAAGGCTTGCTGCAAATAGTTATTCATAAGACAAATATAAATATTATATTCATTTTTTATTAATTTATTACTAATGATGGGCTCGGGCAATCATTCTGGAATATATGGGAAATGGAAACCATTTTAATGTTGCGTGGGCTCCCTACACAAGATCAGCTGTTCACAATAGTTACTTGCTTCTCTGTTGTGCTAGAAAATGGTCATCTTGTTGCTCACAGAGATATTTAATATTTTTTGTGTGCCTCCTGTAAACAAGGCTTCTGCCTCACAGCCCCTCCTAATTTAATTTTACCTCACTGCAAATAGCTTTTTTCCGGGTTTTTATCATATTATATGAGCCCCGCAAAGAGCAGAATGTTTGTTCTGTCATGTGCACAGACCTCATTACTGGATTCTTTTTTTTCCTTTTCCATCTCATAATAAAAGATCACAGACCATTTTATCCAGAATATTAGATTACCAAGCTGCTTATGGAGCATTTCAAAATGTTTGGAACTTGAGATAATTGGGTTGGGCCCAGACTTGTAAACTGAGGTCAGGTTTTGTTAAAATGAATGTGACAAGTTAGTGATGGTTTAACTTTGCCCTATTAATTTCAATGGGAATTTAGGCAGGATCCAAAATACCTACAACCCTACTGCTGCCATGTTAGTTATTAAAACTATGTTTAGCTACTAACAGCCCACTATTACAAAATATCTTTTTCTCCCCTTCCCCTCTCCCTCTCCAATGATTGGTTCCTAAATTCAGTATTCTGCTGCTACTGTTTAACCTTAGTCTGCACTGGACTGTGGGTTGGTGGTGGAATTGTTTCCTCACTTAAAAAACAACTCATAAACTATTTGTTTAGCACTTCTGGAAAACTTGGGGTATACCCAACACCAACATAACGAAACCTTCCTCTTGAGTACAGTAGTAGTTATGATTTTAGCTACATAAGGTTAGGAGCCAGCACTTTAATGATGAGTAAGTGTTGTGGAGAGCCAGCGTGGCATAGTGGTTTGAGTGTCAGACTGCAACTCTGGAGACCAGGGTTCGATTCCTGCTGGCCATGAAACCGGCTGGGGGAACTTGGGCATGTTGTGTGCTCTTAGCCTCAGGGGAAGGCAATGGCAAGCCTCCTCTGAAGAAACTTGACAAGAAAACCCCATGATGTCTGCCTTAGGGTTGCCATAAGTTGAAAACTACTTGAAGACACACAGCAACAACAAAACAATGTGATGTGGTGGTTTGAGTGCTGGACTAAGGCATCAGGAGACCAGGGTTCAAATCCCTGCTCAGTCATGGAAACCCACTGGCTGACCTTGGGAATGTCACACTCTCTCAGCCTCAGAGGAAGGCAGTGGAAAATCTCATCTGAACAAATCTTGCCAGGAACACTCTCAGGGTCATCATAAGTCAGAAATTACTTGAAGACACACAGTATTAATAATGCTAGAAATTTTGCATATCAAAGAAACTGCCATGAGCACAAAATTCTTAGTGGGGAAGATAATGCCTTCATTCCCCCACCCATGGGTGCTGTAGTGACTGAGTGTTTGGATACAACTCAGGAAGCCAGGGTCCAAATCTCCACTCGGCCATGGTAACCCACTGGCTTCCCTTGGGCAAGTCACACACTCTTCGCTTCAAAGGAAGGCAGTTGCAGACCTTATCTGAATAAATGTGGCCAAGAAAATCCTGTCCAAAAAAATTCCTAACACAAGTTGGAGTCAACCTGAAGGGCGCATAACAAGATTACAGGACCAGCAGTCCAAAAATGAATTTGCTATTAGTATTGTAGCACAAGGAGGGACCAGGAAAAACCTTGCAGTCCTGGCTTCTGCTATCCAAAATTCTGGCTTCTGTGTTCCAGTGCCATTTCCTCCACCCCCAATGTATGTAATGCTTGGAACATGAAATGGTCTTTTTCACTGCTAAAGGGATTTATAATGTGAATGTCAGCATTCCCTGATGTGTGTAGGTGATACCATTTTGGTTAAGTTATATCCATAGGTGGGGAGAGATTTAAAAGAGTAGCATCTCTGATTGTAAGCAATGGACCAGGACACTTGGGGAGACCAGGGTTTGAATCCCAGCTGGACCATGGAAGCTTACTAGATGTCCTTGGACAAGTAATTCTCTCTCAGTCTCAGAGGAATTCATTTATTTCATGTATATGCCATTTTTCTCTCAGAAAGGGACTGAAGAAAACATGGATAAACCCCTCTGAACCAGGGTGACCAAATGTTCTTTTCCTCCTGGAAAATGTCCTAAATTTCAACCTTCTGTCCAGGAAGAATTCCAAAATGTCCTCCATTTTGATCATTAATAAGAACTAAATTGAATAAGACCACCTTTGCTGTTCACCTCCAAGAAATTTGTTTACCTGGCAGCCGGCAAACAAGAGAATAAAATGAATAAAATTTTTATTTAATGTCCTACACTCTGTGGTGCCTTGTCCTCCTTTATGATTAGGACAGCTGGTCACCCTGCCTCTAAACACATTCTGCCAAGAAAACCCCATGATACTGTTGTTGTTGTTGCTATGTGCCTTCAAGTTGTTTCCGACTTATGGTGACATCATGATGATGATGATGATGATGATGATGATGATGATGATGCTTGTCCCTCCACATTTGTGGCTTTGACTTTTGCAGATTTGATTAGTCATGGATTTTATTATGTTGTCTCTAGGAATATCTAGGTCCTCCAGCACAACTATGGTCAACTTTAACCAAAAGTCGCAACAAAGGGCCTAGAGATTCCTAAAGAGAACACTCCACTAGGCATTTGTAGCTCTTCCAGCACATTTCTATGATTAATGTCTGCCAGATATTGACTACAGAGTTGCACTGGATGTTGTGTTCTCTCAGGTAAAAACATAGTGTTTTTGTTATTTGTGGTTTTTCCACATTCATGAAGGTCCTGTGCCCCTAACCCCAGTGAATGTGGAGGTATGAGTGTACAGTATTATATTTATTTGTATCCCACTTTCTTCCCAAAATTTGGACTCTAGGAAGCTTTCAATTCAAAAGCACAGCACAATTAAAAACTTAGGAAAGTGACCATTAAAATAGAATTAAAACCCTAAAGCAGTGGTTCCCAAACTTTGGTCCTTCAGGTGTTTTGAACTCCAACTCCCAGAAGCCCCAGCCAGCCTCAGTCATGAGTTCTGGGAGATGAAGTTGGAAAGCATCTGGAAGACCAAAGTTTGGGAACCGCTGCCCTAAAGCAATCCTATAATGGGTTTTTCTTGGCCAGATTTGATCAGAGGAGGTTTGCCATGGCCTTCCCCTGAGGAGGTGGAAAGAGAGTGTGATTTGCCCAAGGTCCTCCAGGGTGGCCATAAGTCAGAAATGGAGAAGGTACACAACAAGGACAACTAACCAACTAACCCACAATCAGCGGGAGCATCAGAGAAAGAAAAACGAGACTATCCCTAACCCATGAAATCATTATGCACAATCCATTCCCAGGATCAGTCTGGGAAGCCAAAAGTGGCTTTTCTGTTTGGCTCCCAGGTGCTCACCAACCATGGAAGAAGTCCAAAGGAGGGCGACTAAAACAAGGAAGGGTCTGGAAACCATACCTTTTGAGAAGAGATTTAGGGAGCTGGGTATGCTTAACCTGGAGAAGAAAGGGTTAAGAGGTGGTAGGATAGCTTTGTTTAAATATCTGAAAGGATGTCATATATATTTAGGATGGAACTTGTTTTCTGCTACTCCAGAGAAGAGGACCTGGAGCAATGGAGGGAAGCTCCAGGAAAAGAGATCCCACCTCAACATTAGGAGGAACTCCCTGAGAGCAAGAGCTGTTCAGCAGTGGAACACACTCCTTGGGAGAGTGCTGGAGTCTCCTTCTTTGGAGGTCTTTAAGCAGAGGCTGTTTGGTTGTAAGTCCCTGCATGGCAGAAGGGGGTTGGACCGGATGGCCCTTGGGGTCTCTTCCAACTCAATGATTCTATGAGCAACTAGAGATACCTAAGACATAAAGGAAAACAACAAAACTATTGTGCCCATGTGGTATCTGGCAGGCCACTTTGGAAACTCAATTTTGAAATGATTCTGTGATGTTGATGAGCGCCTTTCTTCTGGCTGCCTTCTCCTCCTCCCTTCCCCTTTCACCCTGCCTTCTTCCCACAGGCCAGGCAGGGAGGGAGGGAGGAGGCCAGGCGAGCCTATATAGCTGCCCACAGGCTGGGGCTTAAAGGAAGAGTGCTGCTGCTACTGGGCTTCTTTCCAGAGGGAGGACAAGTGCTGCGCTCCCGCCTCTTTCCTTCTCCTCCTGGTGGCCACCCTTTGCGCACTGACTGAGGCCAGTGCCAGGCAGAGAAGAGCGGAGAGGAGAGGAGAGGGCAAAGAAGAGACAAGAGAGCCACGCCATTGGTGTCCTCCTCCTGCTGCTGCTGCTGCCCTGGTGGTCAATCCATGTAGCCTCTTTCCAGGGCAGAGACTGCTCTGCTCTGCTCCAATCCCTTTGGAGTGAGCATTGGGGCACCTTCTTTGCGCGCCCAGCTTGGAGATGGAGAAGATCCAGAGGAGGAGGAGGAGGAGGGCGTCTCTGTGGTCCCTCTCCAGCTTCCCAGTGGCTCCCTGGCTGCTACTGGTGGGGCTGGTGGGGCTGGTGCCCACCACCACAGACTCCTCAGGTAACCCACTTTGGCGAGCCTCCCCAAAAAGAGGCAGAGGGAGGACCAGAGGAGGAGGAGGAGGAGGGAGACTGAGAGCTACCCTCAAGCCAGGGTTGTCTGCCCTGACTTGTTGGGGCCAAAACACACACTGCAGACACGATCCACTCTGACACCGCTGTAACTGCCCTGGCTCAGTGCTAGGGAGTCCTGGGATCTGTAGTTTACCCTGGCCCCAGAGCTCTCTGACACAGGAGGAGGCTCAATAATGTCTCACAAAACACTACAGTTCTCAGGATTCTCAAATAAATTATTTCTGCAGTGTGCTTTTTTGGACCTCTAGGTCCTCCTCCTCCTCTTCCAGGACCTGTCCTACATTTCAGCCTCCTCCTGTCCGGGAGGGATTCAAAAAACGTCCTCCATTTGGAGTAGGACTTAGAAGCACAGGTTTTATGTTGAACAAGAGTGTGCTTTTTGACGCTTTTCTTTGGGAGTGTCCTACTTTTTCTTCGCAGGTCCTCCATTCTGCAGTGCCTTGTCCTCCTTTGCGGCGAGGAGGCCCTCTGGTGGTCCTCCTTTTCCCGGACCTGCCTTTATAGTTTCAACTTTCGGTCCAGGAGGGGTTCCAAAAAAGGTCCTCCATTTGGAGCAGGACTCAGAAGCATGGGTTTATATTTTAATATGGTTTTTTAAAAACACGTTTTGAACTTTTTTCTTCGGGCATGCCCTACATTATTATTATTATTATTATTATTATTATTGGCTACATTTGGAGCATGGCTAAGAAGCATAGGCAGGTTTTATATTTTTATGTGAGTGTTTTTCGCTTTTTATTTAGTCAGGTCCTGCCCTTTAAAAACAACACTCAAACAGAAATATTAAATCGGTGCTTCTTCTCAGTCATGCTCCAAATGGAGGACATTATATGAACAGAAGATGGAGGTGGAGGACAGGTCCTGGAAAAGGAGGACCCCTGGTGACCCTGTGCCAAGCTGAGTGGTGTTTTCCCCCCTTCAAGTGCAACTGTGTGGTTGTGTGTTGGTGTGTGTCTCTGTGTGTTTTGTGTTTGTGAGGGAGCCCCTGCCATAAAACTGACCAGAGGGTGTTAGTGGGGAGCTTAATGGGGACTCCTGTCCCAAGGAGACGAAAGTGAAGTTTCACAAGGAGGGACTTTCCTGAAGGGAAGCAAAGGCTTCAAAGAGGAGGAGGAGGAGGCTTTTTTGAACTTGTTCTGAGGAACTGGGGAGGAGGAGGTCGAAGAAGTTTCCCTGGAGGAGCAGAAGTGGTCCAAGGTGGGGCAGAAGAGGGAAAAGTCTGCTGGCCTCTCCCAAGCAGAGCCAAATTTGGAGGGACAGAGATTTGACAAGAAGAAGATGAAGAACAACCATTTTATAGAGAGAGTGAAATACTCCAGTGAAATATATAGTGAAATTATATGAAAGCACATAACACAGACACACACACACATATATAATGTTTAATACTGTGTGTTTTCAAGTCATTTCTGGCTAACGGTGACTCGAAAACACACAACACACACATACATATATATTTAATATGTGTGTGTGTGTGTGTGGTGTTTTCAAGTCCCTTCTGGTTAAGGGCGACCCCAAGGCGACCCTATCATGGGTTTTTCTTGGCAAGTTTTGTTCAGATGAGGTTTGCCCTTGCTTTCCCCTGAGGCCGAGAGAGTGTGACTTGCCCAAGGTCGCCCAGTGGGTTTACATGGTGGAGTCAGGATTTGAACCTTGAACTCCAGAGTCATAGTCTGACACTCAAACCACTACACCATGCTGGCTCCCAAATATACATACGTACATACGGTAGGTTTGGGAGTCAGCATGGTGTAGTGATTTGAGTGATGTGTGTATATATATATATATGTGTGTGTGAGTGTGTGTGTGTATACACACACATACTCATATACATATTAATAACATATAATAACGTGTGTGTGCGTGTATTATACAAATACTCATACTAATAACATATATATCATAACATATATATATGTATGTGTATGTATTATATGCACACATACTCATACATATTAATAACATATATATCATAACATATATATGTGTGTATGATACATACACATACTCATATGCATATTAATTATATATATAAATATATGTGTGTGTGTATTATACACACAACATACTCATGCATATTAATAATGTGTGTGTGTGTGTATTATACACAAACACACACACTCATACATATTAATAACATATATATCATATCATGTGTGTGTGTGAGGTGGTTGTTGTTGCTGCTAGAGCCAGCCACTTTGAGAAATCTCATTTTATATAACTGCTAGGAGAGGCTTCTGGCCATACCTTCCTCAAGGTAAACCTGTGCTTCTCTGTGTGCCTTTTGATTGGGTAAGACCTTAAAATTTGAATTTGTGAGCCATTTCATTGGTTCATTGGGGAGGAGGAAAGAGAAATCTCATTTTATATAACTGCTAGGAGAGGCTTCTGGCCATACCTTCCTCAAGGTAAACCTGTGCTTCTCTGTGTGCCTTTTGATTGGGTAAGACCTTAAAATTTGAATTTGTGAGCCATTTCATTGGTTCATTGGGGAGGAGGAAAGAGAAATCTCATTTTATATAACTGCTAGGAGAGGCTTCTGGCCATACCTTCCTCAAGGTAAACCTGTGCTTCTCTGTGTGCCTTTTGATTGGGTAAGACCTTAAAATTTGAATTTGTGAGCCATTTCATTGGTTCATTGGGGAGGAGGAAAGAGAAATCTCATTTTAGGAGAGGCGCGCGCCTAACGGCGCGCGAATTTTTTCTTTTCATACTCATTTTTATATTTGATAGCCAAGGCAGGGGGGAAGTACAGAGGAGAAGGTAGCCTGAACACAGTGAGGACAAAGTCATTCAATATTTATACTTTTCTTCCCACTATTCCCTTAAGGGGCTGTGGGGATTCAGAGGAAGTGAATCAGGGACTTGCCTCTAGAAGGAGCTAGCAGCCAGGAACTTTCTAGATACCTATAGGCCCAGTTGATTGAGCTCACTAACAGAGCTTGGGGACAAAGGCCAGCCACACAGGGATTTTTTACACTGGTGTTTTACAAGAGAAGCCCACAGTCTTGTTTCATTGCCTCCTTAAGACTTCTCACTATGGACACTGAGGGACCTGCAGCAGTCACCTGCAACACCTGTGGGATGTTTGTCTTCTTGCCTATAGATGTGGGGAACTTCACCTGCACCAAGTGCAAGTTGGTAGCCCTCTTAGAAGGAAGAGTTCAGCAGTTGGAGGCCCAGGTGTCAACACTTCAGCATCACAGAGAGCAGGAGGTTCTCTTGAACAGAAAGGACCAGATGGTCCTGGACAGGAAACACACAGAGAAAGTTGCTGAGGAAGAAGAGGTCACTTCACACACAAAAGAAGGAGATGGTTGGAGGAAAGTTACACGCAGAAGTAGGGAAACCACGGTTCGTTCTGTGAGCTTGCAGCTACAGAATCACTTTGAATCTCTCTCTGTTATCAGAGATGATGAGGAAAAGCAGCAGGGACAGACATCAGGGACAGAGCAGGGGAGACTGAGAGTACCACGAAAGGGAACAGCCGCTGCTAAGCCTCGGAGGAGGCGTGTGGTGGTTGTGGGGGACTCCTTGCTGAGGGGTACAGAAGCAATGGTTTGTGGGCCTGACAAGATGTCTCGGGAGGTGTGTTGTCTCCCTGGGGCAAAGATCCATCATGTAACTGAGAGGCTGACAAGACTTGTCAAGCCTACTGATCAACACCCCTTTCTTCTGGTTCATGTGGGAACCAATGATACTGCAAGGCACAGCCTTCAGAATATCATAAGGGATTATGAGGCTCTAGGAAGGAAGCTGAAAGAGATGGATGCACAGGTTGTCATATCATCTCTTCTCCCAGTAGAAAGGCATGGTCCAGGAAGGGAGAAGAAAATAGCAGAGGTGAATAACTGGCTCCGTAGATGGTGCCGCCAAGAACAGTTTGGATTCTTGGATCATGGGCTGCGGTTCCATGAGGAGGGACTTCTGGCAAGGGATGGGCTGCATCTCACACCAGTTGGCAAAAACATTTTTGCCAAAAGTCTCAAAAATCTGATCAGGAGGGCTTTAAACTGAGTTATATGGGGGAGGGAGACATTATTTTGGAAGGCAAAAGGGCTGGAGAAAATAATCAAACTGACATAGAGGGAACAAGGCAAACAGTGCAAGGACCCAACAGTGGGAAGCAAAAAAATTTGCACAGGCAGCAAGTAAAGGGAACACATGTTCTTAGATGTCTCTACACTAATGCACAGAGTATGGGAAATAAACAGGATGAACTCGAACTCCTAGCACAACAGAGCAAATATGATATAATAGGCATCACTGAAACCTGGTGGGATGAGTCTCATGACTGGAATGTAGAAATAGAGGGATATAACCTTTTTAAGAGAAACAGGCCAAACAGGAAAGGAGGAGGAATAGCATTATATGTCAGGGATATTTACACCAGTGAAGAGATCCAGGAAGTCAATACTGGAAGCCAGGTGGAGAGCATCTGGATAAACATTAAAGGAGAGGGAAATAACAGGGATGTTACTGTGGGAGTCTACTACAGACCCCCGACTCAGGCAGAGGAATTGGATGATGCCTTTCTAGAACAGATGACCACACAATCAGGAAGGAGAGATGTAGTAGTGATGGGGGACTTCAACTATCCGGATATTTGCTGGAAGTCAAACTCAGCCAAATCCTCAAGGTCTAGCAAATTCCTCACTTGCCTGGAAGACAATTTCATTGTCCAAAAGGTGGAAGAGACAACAAGGGGATCAACTATTTTAGATCTGATCTTAACCAACAGGGATGACCTAGTCAATGGGGTGCAAGTGGTTGGATCCTTAGGGGGAAGTGACCATGTTCTCCTGGAGTTTGTTATACAGCGGAAAGGGGAAGCCAGGCATAGTCAGACACGCATTCTAGACTTTAGGAGAGCTGATTTCAATAAACTTAGAGAAATACTGGGGGAGATCCCATGGTCAAGAAAACTAAAAGAGAAGGGAGTTCAAGACGGATGGGAGTTTCTCAAAAAGGAGATACTGAAGGCGCAATTTCAAACAGTTCCAATGAGGAAGAAAAATGGGAGGTGTCTCAAGAAGCCAGGATGGATGACTAAGGAACTTTCAACTGAGATAAGCCTTAAACAGAACATGTATAAGAAATGGAAAAATGGGGAAATCACGAAAGAGGAATTCAAACAAATAGCCAGCACATGTAGGGGTAAAGTCAGAAAAGCTAAAGCACAGAATGAACTCAGGCTGGCTAGAGAGGTTAAGAACAACAAAAAGGGCTTTTTTGGGTATGTCCGAAGCAAAAGGAAGAAGAAGGAAACAGTAGGGCCACTGCGTGCAGAAGATGGCAAAATGCTCAAAGATGACAAAGAAAAGGCAGAATTACTCAACACCTTCTTTGCTTCAGTCTTCTCAGAAAAGGCAAAGGGTGGTCAACCTAAGGATAATGGAGCAGAAGACAGAATAGGGGAATCTCAGCACAGAATAAGTAAAGAGATAGTACAGGAATACCTGGTTAACCTAAATGAATATAAATCTCCAGGACCAGATGAACTACATCCTAGAGTATTAAAAGAACTGGCGAATGTAATATCGGAACCATTGGCAATAATCTTTGAGAACTCCTGGAGAACAGGAGAAGTCCCAGCAGACTGGAGGAGGGCAAACGTTGTGCCCATCTTCAAAAAGGGGAAAAAAGAGGATCCCAACAATTATCGTCCAGTTAGTCTGACATCAATTCCAGGAAAGATTCTAGAGCAGATCATTAAGCAGAGAGTCTGTGAACATTTAGAGGCCAATGCCATAATCACAAAAAGCCAACATGGGTTTCAGAGAAACAAGTCTTGCCAGACAAATCTGATCTCTTTTTTTGATAAAATTACCAGTTTGGTAGATGAAGGGAATGCTGTGGATATAGTATATCTTGATTTCAGTAAGGCCTTTGACAAGGTTCCCCATGACATTCTTGCAAACAAGCTCGTAAAATGTGGGCTAGACAAGGTAACCATTACATGGATTTGTAACTGGTTGACTGACCGAACTCAAAGGGTGCTCAACAATGGCTCCCTTTCATCCTGGAAAGAAGTGACCAGTGGGGTCCCACAGGGTTCTGTCCTGGGCCCAGTGCTATTCAATATCTTTATTAATGACTTGGATGACAGAATTGGGGGCATACTTATCAAATTTGCAGATGACACCAAATTAGGAGGAGTAGCCAATACTCCAGAAGACAGGATTGAAATTCAGAATGACCTGAATAGACTAGAAAGCTGGGCCAACGCTAACAAAATGAAATTCAATGCGGAGAAATGTAAGGTTCTGCACTTAGGGCGGAAAAATGAAATGCACAGATATAGGATGGGGGACATCTGGCTGAATGAAACTATGTGTGAAAGGGATCTAGGAGTCCAAGTAGACCATAAGTTGAACATGAGTCAGCAGTGTGATGCAGCAGCTAAAAAGGCCAATGCTATTTTAGGTTGCATCAATAGAAGTATAGTGTCTAGATCAAAGGAAGTAATAGTGCCACTCTATTCTGCTTTGGTGAGGCCCCACCTGGAATACTGTGTCCAGTTCTGGGCACCACAATTCAAAAAGGATGTGGAGAAACTGGAGCGGGTCCAAAGGAGGGCAACTAAGATGGTGAAGGGTCTGGAAACCATGCCCTATGAGGAACGACTTAGAGAGCTGGGGATGTTTAGCCTGGAGAAGAGAAGGTTAAGAGGTGATATGATAGCCCTGTTCAAATATTTGAAGGGATGTCATATTGAGGAGGGAGCAGGCTTGTTTTCTGCTGCTCCAGAGACCAGAACGCGGAGCAATGGATGCAAGCTGCAGGAAAAGAGATTCCACCTCAACATTAGGAGGAACTTCCTGACAGTAAGGGCTGTTCGACGGTGGAACACACTCCCTCGGAGTGTGGTAGAGTCTCCATCCTTGGAGGTCTTTAAGCAGAGGCTGGATAGCCATCTGTCGGGGATGCTTTGACTGGGAGTTCCTGCATGGCAGGGGGTTGGACTGGATGGCCCTTGTGGTCTCTTCCAACTCTATGATTCTATGATTCTATGACTGCCAGGCCCCAAAACCTGACAAAAACAAACAGGTGCCTGAGCATGCGAAGAGTACTACCGTATTAAGACAAATTATGGGCTTCAGATCCCTTCCTTCCCCTGACCCTGCACCTCATGGGCCCAAGTGGCTTCTCTCTATTGGCAAAGAGGAAAGGTGGCTTTCGGTTTTTGTTCTGCTGGGATGGGAAAGTGCAATGCTTCTTCTTCCCCAACCTCTTTTTTGCCCTTTCTCCAGGCATTAGTTCTGGGTTTGGAGGAGAGATATATCCCTGCTAGGCATGAGTCAGGGACTCTGAGGCAGGCAGGCTGGCTGGCTGCCTGGCTGGTTGACATCCAGTTCCCAGCTACCACTTCAATGCAAAGAAAGAAAGGGGAATTCCACACAGGGACAGGAACCATGGGAGAAGCTGTATTATTGGTGCAGGGAATTAACAGGTTTGGTTGCTTAGGGTGCATCTACACTGTGGAAATAATTCACTTTGACACCACTTTAACTGCCCTGTCTCCATTCTACAGAATCCTGGGATTTGTAGCTTTATTGAGGCACCGGCAACCTTCAGCAGAGAGGGCTAAAGACCATTCAAAACTACACATCCCAGAGTTCCATACGATGGACCTAGGGCACCTAAAGTAGTGCCAAACTGCACTATTTCTTTTTTTAAAAAAATATTGAGATTATTTTAGATAACATGTATAAAATACATCTCATATACCCAAACATGCATATGCACAAAAAGTTTTACAAAGCAATTGAAGAAAATACAGAAAACAGAATTTAATCATTCATACATAATTCATTACTTCCTTATCACCAGTTTGATCATTTCCCTTTTCTGTTACTAAACAATACAGACTATCAAATATTGAAAATATCATTGTTTCCTTTCCTTACGTTTATTAGGTTTGCCTTTCTTCTTTTAACATACGTATCTTTCTCTATCTAGTTTAAATCTACCTTCAAATTACTTTTTTTCCAAACTGCATTATTTCTACAGTGTAGATGCACCCTTAGTTTCATTTAATTGAACAACAACAACAATCACAACAATTCTCTTTGGGTAACACTTCCCCCTACCTGCCTCTGCTATTTCTGTTTGTGTACAGCAAGCACAACTTGCCTGTCACCATTGCATGACCCTGAAAATAACTAGTGTTCCTCTTTCATTTTGTTGTTGTTGTTGTATGCCTTTGAGTCATTTCTGACTTGTGGTGACCCTAAGGTGAACCTATCATGGGGCTTTCTGAGCAACTTTCTTCAGAGAGTGTTTGCCATTGCCATTGCCATTCTCTGAGGTTGAGAGTTTGTGACTTGCCCAAGGTCACCCAGTGGGTTTATATGGCTGAATGGGAAATCAAACCCTAGTCTCCAGTCCAACACTCAGCCTCCTGTCCTGTTGCCTAATGCAGCAAATCTCTATGAGGAGACATTTATCTTGAGTCTGAATTAATCTGAGCATTTTTAAAATAAATAAATAAAAAGAATAGGGTTCAGCATACTGATTTCAGAAGCCTAAGAAACTCTAAAGGCATCAGATCTTGTCTGACCTTGGAAACTAAGCAGGATCAGCCCTAGTTAGTACTCAGATGGGAGACCACCAAAGAATATCAGCCTGCCAAATTAAACTTTAAATCCTGCCAGTAGACCTAACAGGAGTAGACCCATTGAATCAAGTATATTTGCACACGTGTTGACTCACTGTTCAATAATTGATTTAATTGGTCTAAATTTAGGGCTACGGATAGAATTCAAATCTAAATAACAAAAAACTGCCTTTGCATTATTCTCGTACTTGTGATAGCTTTCTTCCTCTGCCTGTAGGATCAACCTTGATTTCAGTTCATCAGACATGTTTAGTCCTTTAAGACGCTTTGCAGAATGCTGCTTCTCTCAGCATCACATTAAAGGCTGATAGGGTTAAGCTTTTGCACTGGTGATAGGAATTTTCTGGCAATTTTTGAACCCCCTCTCCCCCAACATTCTGACTTGATTGTAAACTGAACCTTAAAAAGGATGTGGTATGCTAATTCTACATGCTGTGGAAATATTTCAGTTTCCCAATAACAATTTGAAGTGAAATATTTGACTGGAGGGGAAAGTTAGGAAAGCTCCCTGTACTCACTTACCTGGGAGTAGGACTCATCGATACCAGTGGGGATTAGTTAACTTTTTATGGATCTGTAAATGTTATATGCAAAGACATTCAAACCTTTCCTTTCAAATTATTATTAATATTACTGAAAAACTTTTATTTAAATATTATAAAATATGAGAGTTCAGTGGCACACATCTCCCTTATACTATTTAAGTTTGTAAGGCCTTGGGTCCCTTTCTGGGATAAAGGAGGCACAGAATACTAATATATTAATTAACCAAATCTCTGAGGTAAGCAAAAAGGCAATTGTGCCATCTCACCCCTGCTAGGCCATGTGGCAGAACAGGCTTTATTGTTGTTGTTTATTGTTGTTGTTGCGTGCTTTCAAATTCATTTCCAAATTATGGCAACCCTAAGGTGAGGTGACTATCATGGTGTTTTCTTGGCAAGTTTCTTCAGAGGGGGTTTGCCATTGGTGTCCCCTGAGGCTGACCGCATGTGACTTGCCCAAGATCACCCATTGGGTTTTTTGGCCAAGGGATTCAAACTCTGGTCTCCAGAGTCATAGTCCACTGCTTAAACCACGCTGGCTCAGGATGCTGCAAATGAGAAAAGATTATTCAAAACCCCACACAACATACCTGGAGGCTGTTTCCTGCCTTTGAACTAGCAATAAAACATTGAATCTACAGAGTGAAACTCCTTTGTAGACATGCCTCAAGGTTTCATCTGCATGTTTTCTTTTTAAAGGAAGTTTTGCAAGAATATTGTTTTGTGAGTGTAATCTGTGGCCATGAGTGGTTGCAGAACTGAAGTGTCTAGGCTTCATTTTCTCCCACTGCAGTTTTGTGGCAGGATTAAGTTGTTCCATAATGCTAAACTACCTGCAAAATTCAGATGCAAGAATACTTGGTGAAACATTCCAAATCCAGTCCTTTAACTGGCTCATTTCCCCAATCCCAGAGTCCACAGTAAAATCTGATTGTAGCAAGGGTCACTTTAATTTATCACAGGTTCCCTGGCACTGAGATTGAGGAAGTCTTTGTGATCTTCCAGATATGGAATAGTTTGCCAGACTATAGCCGGTTTTTCAGGGCCAACTTGCAGGAGCTGGAGTTCACTGCCATAATTGTTCAAGCTTTCTTTTCTCTCTTGTTGTAGGCCCCAGATACTTGGAAATTGCAAACGGGGCCTTCAGCTACAACCTCCTACCATAGGAAAGAGGAAAGCCAGTGTAGCAAGAAATCACTAGTGCAGCATGCTAGAAAGGTGCAGGTTGATAGGAAAACAGGAGTAGTATGAGAAAAAGTAAGTAAGTAAGTAAGTACTCCTGGGATGGGTAAACCAAAAAACCAACAAAGAGATGTTGAGATGCCAAGCCTATGTATACCCAGCAACAATTATTTGAACTTCTGACTCATTTGACTTATTTGAACTTCTTGCCCAGAGGCAGTTCTGTGTTTGAAGAAAACTTGTCTCTACTTTGTCTATACAAAAGATACAGTTCTTATGTTAAAAAGAGTCATCTCTGTGATGGGTATACTTAAGCAAGGTGGCATTTACAACTTGTGGATAAAAGAAGCGGCCTGAGTGATAAGTTCATTGCTTTGATCTCTTTCTCTTCTTCTCTCCACTAACGCTGCTGACACTGGCACCAGCTTTGCTACCCCTTTTCCCAGAGATATGCTTCCAGGTGCCTCCTGACTTAGAGCGGGCTGGCAACATGGATATGCACACCTGGCATGGCAGTAAGCTGTTTTACACAGCAGTGTTGGGAATCTGTATAAGACTCTTGAAGGTAATCCTCTGGCCTGAAAGACAACTGGATTTTAAAAGCTGTGAAACAAGGGTGTGTGTGTGCATAAATCCAAAATCAGTAGCACTACACTGATGGCCACTGCAATGCTGCCATTGCAACTGAAGAGGAAGGGTGCTTCCAGGCAGCTCCTAACATTCCCAGTCAAGAGGCATAGTGAAACTTTCAATTTTTTTTTAATTTAAGATACTTTGTTAATAGCAAGAAAAAGATAGAGGAAGTAGTGTGGAAGCCTTAGAGAGTTAGAGGCAGAAAAGCATAATGCCTGGATTTCCAGCAAAATTCTATGTTTTGCACAGGCTGACTGCACATAGAATCATAGAGTTGGAAGAGACCACAAGGGCCATCCAGTCCAACCCCCTGCCATGCAGGAACTCCCAATCAAAGCATCCCTGACAGATGGTCATCCAGCCTCTGCTTAAAGACTTGTAAGGAAGGAGACTCCACTACAGTATACTCGGAGGGAGTGTGTTCCACTGTCAAACAGCCCTTACTTTCAGGAAGTTCCTCCTAATGTTGAGGTGGAATGTCTTTTCCTGCAATTTGCATCCATTGTTCCGCATCCTAGTCTCTGGAGCAGCAGAAAACAAGCTTGCTCCCTGCTCAATATGGCACCCCTTCAAATATTTAAACAGGGCTATCATATCACCTCTTAACCTTCTCTTCTCCAGGCTAAACATCCCCAGTTCCCTAAAGCGGTCCTCATAGGGCATGGTTTCCAGACCCTTCACCAACTTAGTTGCCCTCCTTTGGACACAGTCCAGTTTCTCCACTTATTATTTGAATTGTGGTGCCCAGAACTGGACACAGTATTCCAGGTGTCACTATTACATCTCTTGATCTAGACACTATACTTCTATTGATGCAGCCTAAAATGGCATTGCCTTTTTAGCTGCCGCATCGCACTGTTGAGTCATGTTCAACTTATGGTCTACTTGGACTCCTAGATCCCTTTCACACATACTTTCATTCAGCCGGATGTCCCCCATCCTATATCTGTGCATTTCATTTTTCCGCCATAAGTGCAGTACCTTACACTTTTCTGCATTGAATTTCATTTTGTTAACATTGGACCAGCTTTCTAGTCTATTCAAGTCATTTTGAATTTTGATCCTGTCTTCTGGAGTATTAGCTATTCCTCCTAATTTGGTGTCATCTGCAAATTTGATAAGTATGCCTCCACAACAGGACTCCTGCCTGGAAAAACTGTTTGGATATGTCTTGCAGGAAGAGGGGACAACAGTGACCAAAATCCCCAACCAGCATACTATTTTTCCAGCCTCTGGCCTGAGATGCTGCCTGTCACAGTGCTCAGATGATTATGACCCTAATTTGGAGCATGTTCACAATGCTTCAGATAAGCAATTCCATTAATCATTGCAGCAAACTCGTAGAATAGATCAACATTGTATGTCTGTATTATACTAAAGGTTTATTCAGGATGAGTTTCATGTTTCAGGTGAATGAGACAGGTTCATGTAGAGACTTCTTGGCTGCTGTTTCCTCTTTATAGCCATCTCAAATGCTCAGAGAACTGTGAGGACAGCTGCCCACACCCATATCCCTAGCCTTTCCTTCCTTACATTACATCTTGTTACCAATCACCTAGTTTGGAGAGAGCCTTTAGATGTTGTAAATTTCGCTATTCTCAATATATTGATATCAATCCAGACTCCAAATCAATTCATGATGAATTTATGTGGGAAATATTATAGTACACATTCCTAGGAGCTCAATTGTTTTTATCCATCTATTATTTATTTATTTTATTTATATAGCGCTGTAAATTTACACAGTGCTGTATATACAATCTTATAATTAGACGGATCCCTGCCCTCAGGCTTACAGTCTAAAAGAGACAACACAAAAGGAAAAGGGGAAGGTGGTGGGAGGGGGATGAGGTCCAGTGGTTCTTCTCTCCCTCTGGGGCCTGGACCAAGGCAGATGGACTGGAGGGAGGCCTTGGCTTCTTAATACATAATCTAGGCACTGTAAAAATAATTGGGCAATGCTTCTGGTAACCAGCGATCAAATCCTTAAAAGAACCATTTCCTCTGTCCAGTGACTGCTAAGTTTCTGAAGGTGTGTTTGCAAAAGCTTTTAAAAAATACTCAGTTGCTGTCTTACTGGCTTTTGTTGTCACTGTTGATCACTGGGGCAATTGCTGAACGCCTCCACCATCCTATAAATTGCATGGTAATATGAAAACGGGAGGAAAAAAATAAACCTTGCAACATCTTTTGAAGTAGCCACAAAGACTACTTTTCTTTCCTTTTTGAAACTGAAACAGATGAACACACTGTTGCTACAGTGGTGGAAGAAATTGTTGTGTTTCACTGTCAGGTAGTGTAGCATGTTTCTTTAATTCACTCTTGAAAAATCCACTGTATACATGACATTGCCCTACTTTGTTGACTCAACCACAGATGCCTCTATTTAGGTAGAGCATGATTTGGGCTGCTGCCACCCTACAGAAATAAAGCAGTTTGATACCACCTTAACTGCTATGACTCAATGCTAAGGAATTCTGGGATTTGTAGTTTTGTGACATATTTAGCCTACATTGTCAGAGAGCTCTGGTGCCTCACCAAACTACAGATCCCAGAATTCAATAGCATTGATCCATGGAAGTTAAAGTGGTGCTTTATCCAGCATAAAGTACTCAGAGAGTAGAGAAGAATTGGATTGTCTCCATTTGCACCCAAGACATTCTTTTTCTGTAGAAAACCATGAGGACCCAATTGGTTTGAAGGTAGGAGCACTTCAAATACAAGAAGGGGCAGCCTCCAGCCACCCCCGTTATAGTCAGATCAGGGCCGCAGCAATTGCACACCTCAGCCCTGATCTGGCCTTTGCAGGGCGCAAAAAGGAGCCACAAAAAGTGGCTCCTTTTTGCAACCTGCAAAGGGCGCCATAGCTGCATTGCCGAGGCTTTGGCAGCACTCCTTCAGGGCTGCATCATATGTACACAGTGCTGGAGGAGCACTTTGATGCCGCACACCATGTGGTGTGGCGCACGGTGTCACATTGCCCTGGGGGAGGAGCTGGGGTGTGCATTGTGTAGACACTATTGTCTGACTCTGCCCCCAAACTGGCCCAAACTGTTGGTCTGCACAGCCCCAAAGCTCATAGTGATTGAAAATAATTAAGGCCCTCACTTAGGCCAAGTGTAGCCCACCTGCAGAAGAAAGACTAGTTGTGTGTCCAATTGGGTTAACTCATTCTTCCTTGTTACGCTACTTCCTACACAGAACTCCTTATCAAATTTTACATTTGAAGCTATGAGTAGTTTAAATGGTTCTCAGCTAGAGTTAGCAGACTCTTGAGTCGCTGATTCTGTGGAAAACCAGAAGAAATACTTCTGTATCAAAATTATAAATCTCATAGGATATGAGGAAATGTTTTATGGCTCTTGGATACAGGACACATTATAGCTACAAATGACTTTCTCTTAGGTTTTAGTTATAGAAAAGAATAAGAGCTGTAAAGTGGTTCTTATGTAGCAGAGGAAACAGTGAAAACAATTCAGTTGCTGCTCTTTGTTTCCAAGAATATCTTTTCAAAGCATGTTGCCAGCCACAAGAGTCCTACTTACTTTAGTGTATCTCTTAAAACTTTGCTAGGAGTGCTTTTCATTTTCTTTTGTTTAACTGTGTTTTAACATTTGTATTTTGTGCATTTTAATGTTTTCTTAATCTCTGTAAGCAGCTTTGAGTCCCAATTTGAGGAAAAGGTGGGACATTAATATTAATAATAATGTCCTTTGTTTAGTATAGTATTAATGGAACAAGCCATTATACAATATACTGTGTACAAGAAGAGGGTTTTAACAAATTTCTAACTATTTCCAAATCAACAAACCAAAGGGATATTATTTTTACAGCAAAATAGTGTCTCTGCTATATTAAGGCTTTATTGTGGCTTTGGTAGCTACAAAACAAAATACAAATATTTTCTTGGTCACAAAATGTAAATCTTACATGAAATTAAAAGATATAGCCCTGATGAAACACATGAACATCCAGGCCAGTAAAGAGTATACTTTTCTACCAAGTTAATAGTTTGGATGCAGACCTTTCTTGCATCTTTCTCTTAGAATTATCTATGAAGGTTTGTTAGGGGATATAGTTTTATTTATCTATTTGAATGTTTTACAGCCTGCTGTAGCAGTGGATGACATTTTAGAAATCAAATAGAACTTGCCTAGTACATTTCAGCTTGATGCATTAGACACAGAACAATTGTTTTCTTCCAGCAAATTGTTAGAGGCGTGACTCCAGAGAATATGCCCTGAGTAGGTTGCGAGTGCACAAACATGCTTTTCTTTAGCTAGAAAAGCTTTGTTTACAAAACACCAGCACTTGGGCTAATAAAATCTGAATAAATATCTCAAGTCCCACTTAATTTGCTATTTAAAATGATTTCATATAAAAGCTTGTGTTTGTTCCATAGAATAATTAACAGAATAATTAACGTTGTTTATTCAACAATTAAAAAGTATTAATTAAGCTAGAACAGAATGCAACACACAAACACACATTTCATAATCAGAAGAAAGAGTTAATCAGAATGGATAAATAAAAGTAAAGATTGAGGTCTTTTGTCTGGTATAAGATTGTCAAACCCCAAAATGATATCATATGCTTCTTCAAAAAACTTAATTCTGCACACTGCAGAAATAATCCAGTTTAAGACCGCTTTATCTGCCCTGGCTCAATGCTAGGGAATTCTGAGAACAGTAGTTTTATGAGACATTTAACCTTCTCTGTCAGAGAGCTCTGGTGCCACAATAAACTACAATCCCCAGGATTCCCTAGCACTGAGCCAGAACAGTTAAAGCAGTCTCAAACTGGATTATTTCTGCAGTGTGTTTTGGACCTTCCTTTTTAGCCAGGGTTTCTGGGGTTGTCTGGAAAAAAATTAACATTATTTTGTCCTTATGCTATTAACATATACACAAGAGGTGGCAAAATACAGTGCATGCAAACCACATGCTGGGGCCAAGGCTGTTTTTTTGTGGCTTTCAACCCCACAGACTCACTCATTCCCCTGCATCTCCAGAGGATCTCAGGGATAGAAAATTTTTCCCACACCTGCTACAGTTGCCCAGCCTTCATATGCAACCCCTGAGAAAGGCTGTTTGAACTTTTGGGGTTCAGCACCACACTATTAGCTTTCATCTATCTAACTCGAAATAAGCCACTATGATTCTTGTTTTCTGCTGCTCCAAAGACTAGAATGTGAAACAATGGATGCAAACTGCAGGAAAAGAGATTCCACATAGACATTAGGGGGAACTTCCTGACGGTAAGGGCTGTTAGACAGTAGAACACATTCCCTCGGAGTGTGGTGGAGTCTCCTTCTTTGGAGGTCTTTAAGCAGAGGCTGGATGGCCATCTGTCAGGGATGCTTTGATTAGGGGTTCCTGCATGGCAGGGGGTTGGACTGGATGGCCCTTGTGATCTCTTCCAACTCTATGATTCTATGCTTGACTAGTGTTTCGTGTCATTAAAGGCCTGGATAAGAGTGAACAAATTGAAGCTTAATCTAGACAAGGCAGAGTGATCCTGGTAATTCCAAAGGCAGATCAACAAACAGAGGTCCAATCTGTGATAGATGGGATTACAGTCCCCATGCAATCTCAGGTTTGCAGCATGCATGTACTCCTGGAGTTATCCTTGTGCTTGGATACTCCAAGTTCAGAGAAGGGCAGGAATTCATTTGCATACTGTATATACTCATGTATAAGTCTAGAAATTTAGGTCAAAAATTAACCCAAAAATCCTGAGTCGACTTATCCATGGGTCAATGTAAGTACTGTACCTTAACTCTTTATTTAAAAGAAGGAGCCATACCCTGGTGAAAAGCAAGAGTATAATCTGTCTTGGAAGCACTGACCCCCTTTACTCTCTCATCCATCCAATAAGCACAAAGAAGTATGTCTGATGGACTTTGGGAAGTTGTTTGACATTGTTTTGTGTTGCTTCATCCCTTAGATCCTTTCCTATATGCCCCTAAATTTTACCCTCGACTTATCCACAGGTCATAGCAAAATCCATAATTTTGGCCCCAAAACTTATACATGAGGTCGACTTATAGTCGAGTATATACAGTAGTTAAAAGTAGTGATTTAATTCCAGGAGATCTGGCCATAGCTAAACATCTTTATTTATTTATTTATTTATTTATTTAACAACAATACATTAAAACATACTCACATTGCCTAAATCAAACATCAACACTACATCCAAATCAGACATACCTATTCATCCATAGTATCGCAAAATTCACTTGACAAAAGAAAATTTCTTCCTTCCAGACATTCATTCTCTAACATATGACATTGAATTTCCTCCCAGTAAACTTCACTGTTTCATTTATTACATTATTTTTGCATATCCATTTATTACCATTATTATTTTGCATCGTCTCCATTACTTTCCTTAATTCCACATTCTTAATTAATTTATGTTTACCCACTTAGGTAATACTGAGCATATAAAAAAAATTAAAAAATTGTTTCTTATTTGCTTAAACCTTTTTTCCCCAACATCTAACACATATATCTTTCACATTTTTTCTAAGTTTGACCATTTTCCCTTTATGTACAAATATAGTTTATTCCAATCATCGCTGTTTTCCTTTGCTTTATCTTTTGTGTTTAAACTGCTATTTTTATTTTTTTTATTATCTTTTTTGAAATTATATCAGATTCCATCATTTCCAAAAGTTTAATTACCCATTCTTCCAATAATATTTTCTTTTTACTCTTCCAATACCTTGCATATACTAATCTTGCTGCTGATAGCATATAAAAAATATTTTGCCATAATCTTTCTCTTCTTTTTCCTCTAACATGTTCAGGAACATTATTTCTGGACTAAATATCAAGTTAATTCCTAATATTTCTTTAATACCATCTTTTATCATATTCCAAATTTTTTTGGCTTCTACACACTCCCACCACAAATGAAAGAAAGTCCCCTTTTCTTTCTCGCATTTCCAACAACGATTTTGACTATTAATTGTACATTTTAGATATTCTATCAGGAGAGAGATGCCATTTGTAGATTATTTTATTATAGCTTTCTTTTATATCTTGAATTACAGAATATTTTATTCTTTTTTTCCATGATGTTTCCCATTGACTCAAATCTAGTAGTTTTTTACAATCTTTTGCCCATTTTATCATATTTTCTTTTATTATGTCTTCTAAATAAAGTTCTAATAACTTTTTGTACATTCTTGATAACATGGCAGGTCTCTCCTTTGACAATATTTCTTCAATTTCAGAAATGTTTTTAACAAATCCTGTTTGTTTTTTATCCAATTCAAACCTAGCTTTCATTTGGTGGTATAAAAACCATTCACATTTATTTCCCTCCAGTCTTATTTCTTCCAAAGATTTTATCCCATATTCCATTTTATTTACCCTTAAGATTTCACCGTATGTTAACCATTTCTCCTTTTTTTGAGGATCGGTATTATACAAAGCTTCATGTGTTGAAAGCCACATGGGGAGTTTAGGACAGATCCACCTTTTATATTTTTCCCAAACTTTAAAAATCACCATTCTTACATAATGATTCTGAAAGTCTCTGTTAACTTTAATCTTCTCATAGTATAAGTATGCATGAAAGCCGAATCTCAAATCATGACCTTCCAACTTTAATAATTTCTTATTTTTTTAATTCATCCATTCTTTCAGCCATATCAATGCACTTGCTTCATGATAGATTCTTAAATTTGGGACTGCGAACCCTCCCCTGTCTGTTGTATCTTGCATATATTTCTGTTTTATTCTTGTTTTTTTCCCAGCCCAGATGTACTCCGATATTTGTTTTGCCAATCCTTAAAGATTTTATAATGTCTAATAAATGGTATCACTTGGAATAAAAATATCAACTTAGGAATTATTGTCATCTTTATAGCTGATATTTTGCCATTAAGGATTAATGTAATTTCTTCCATTTTTCCATCTCCTTTTAAATGTCATTTCATTCCATAGCAAAACATCTTGATTACAACCTGTTTAGGTTACTGGAACACACTTGACATAGGGCTTGCTTTGGAAACTATTTGGAAACCTCTGGGGGTCCAAACTGCTGGGACCAGACTCTTGACTGGAGCTTATTATAGGGAACCCATAATGCCCCTGCTATATCATCTTAACTAATTATCAGTCATTTTCCAGGTGTAGTTCAGAATACTGGTTACAACCTATAAAGCCTTATATGGCTGGGGTGCAGCCTATCTGATAGACACTGGGGCTATACAGACCGGCACTTTGTGCAGCCTGTGGGCAGGGTGAGGGCTGAGCGTCTGCACGTTCCAAGTCCTTATGCCACCATCCAGGTGCCATTTTGGTTTACACCCTTCTAGACGGTGTGTACCATGATGACGCACCTCTGGCACAGGTCCGAAATGGTGCAGCACAGAAGGAGCATCATAATGCCGCAGGACAGTGCTTATGACACCCCTTCCACGGAGCTGCCTAGGGCGGCTTCTTTTTGCTTCCCCCAAAGGGCAGAACAGTGCTGCGGTGTGCGGTTGCTGCGGCCCCAATCCGGGGCAAAAATCACCCCACCGCTTGTCTGTACATCTTCTGTGTTTTTCTACATGAGCCTGCCTGAGTTTTGAGATCTTGGGGAAGTCTCTCTCTCAGTATTGAAACCATCACAAGTAGATTTGTTGAAGACACATGAAAGGGCTTCTTGGATAGCCAGAAACACTCAGTTTTGACAATACTGGATAGGTAAACCCATAATCTGACTTGGATAAGGCAGCTTCTATGTTTCTCTGTAAGTCTTCTGCAGCATGCCTCCAATATAATATATCTCAATGCAAATCACTGAAGAATCACCAAACATATGCCTTTTTCTTTTCCCTAAACAGATGACAATACCTTCACAATACGCCATGAAAAAACCAACAAGTGCATCCAAGTGAAAAACCAGCAAGTAATAGCAGAAGACTGCCAAGAGACTAAAGAGGCTTTATGGACATGGGTCTCCCAACATCGCCTTTTTAACTTGGGATCCCAAAAGTGCCTTGGAATAGATACTACCAGATCCCAGAATATCTTGAAAGTAGCAGATTGTGATTCAGACATTACACTGTGGTGGCGGTGCCTTGATACTTCAGTATATTCTGCATCACAGAACAAATTGACTTTAAAAAATGGAATTTTGACAGTAAGCGTAGACTCGTCTGATACATGGAGAAGAAATAACTCCAGTGATGTGATTTGTAAATTTCCATATCATGGTAAGTTTTTATTTATTTGCATCATTTATTTTAACTGGAGAAAGGAGGGTTTAGACATGAGTTTTATTAAGTAAATATGTAGCGTAAAGGACTAACCATTTATTTCCAAAAATTGACCCTAAAATCCTAGGTTGACTTATTTATGGGTCAGTATGGTAATGTGATAGTAGCTCTTTCAGATTTCCCTATGTAGTTTCTTTCTGTCCTGAGCCAAGAAGAGAGAGTCTTTGGTCACTGATTGATTGATGTTTGTTTAACAGTCCCTCTCCCACTCATGCACTTTGCTGTCTCAGGAGTGAAGGCTGAAACACTGAAGCCATGAATTGATTGCTGTTTCCCTCTTGCTGCTCACATACACACACTGAAGGAGCCTCCCAAGCTATACTCAATACTCAACCTATTCATATTCAACCTATTCATGGGTCATGTCAAAATGCATAATTTTGGCCCAAAATTGCTCTCGACCTATACATGAGGTCAACATACATGTAACTTGTAAAGCATTCAAGAGAAGTAGTACTTTATAAATTTCTCAGATTAAAAGTGAACATTAGACAGCAAATAGCAGCCATTCTCAACTCACTATTGAGTGTATTTGTGATATAACTTTTAAGTACATTTGGAAGCCCCTCCCTGCCAATGCTTGACATTTTTAGGTGCACATTGAAATCGTCCCAGGAGTTCACCTAAGGTAATGTAAGTGGTAGGACAAAGTTATAAGACAGACTGAGATCCAGAGAATCTGGTATATGTCTCTCTGGTATATGTCTCTCAGAAAAACAGAGTGCCTTTCAAGGAAAGATACCATTAAAAGTCTTAAAAACCACTGCCTTTTTGAACAGTGTCATGATTTCCAGAAGAACTCAAGAGCTATACATTATTGTGATTTTTAAAAAGGATGGACAGCTTGCATTTTTAATAAATAAATTTTTAGACCAAATGGTTTTGTTTCGCACTCCTCCTCTTAGTGATCTTTAAAGGATCACAGTATCCCTGCTTGTGCTTCATTAATAGAAATGTTGGATTTAACTATAAATAATTCCTTTTGTGGCCACATTCAGACATTTTTCTAAACCCTGGATTATAAAAACATGAATGAGGTGAACTCCACTTTCCTTCAACCAAGGAATATAATGCCATGAAACAGTGCTTAGTGAAAATATAGGTGTTTCATATTTTAACGCTTTGAATTTATGGTTTTAAAAATTGCTCTGTTAATTCATTATAACATGTCCTTAGGATGGCTTTCAAAAAGGGTGGGGAAACCACAACCTGCTCTCCTAGGAGTCAAACGCAGTCCTCTGAGACTTTCTGGACAGCCACAGTCCCTTTTCCATGATATCATGGTTTGATGGTTTCCCAGCCATTTTGCAAGGCCTTTTCCAGTTCTAAAATGTTGAAGTGCTTCTTTTTAAGGCATAGTAAGTAGCACTGAGAGCATTAAGCTAAAATAGCCTAGTATTTTTGGTCCTTTCTTTGGCCTTCCTCATCACTGGAATGCAGAGGCCTGAAAAATATTTTTATTTACCCATAATATCTAGACTCTCGGTCCATTTATCCTTTTCTGAGAGTCAGCATGGCATAGTGGTTTGAGCATTAGACTACAACTCTGGAAACTAGGGTTTGCTTCCCAATTTGGCTGTGAAACCCACTGGGTGACCTTGAACAAGTCACAAGCTCTCATCCTCAGGGGAAGGCAATGGCAAACCTCTTCTGAGCAAATCTTGCCAAGAAGAACCCATGATAGGTTAGCTTTAGGGTTGTCATAAGTCAGAAATGACTTGAAAGCATGCAACAACATAATTAAATGAGGCTCAGATTTAAATGCCATGACATGCAGTTGACACTTTGGAAGCTGTATGGGTTAGTAGTTGGAGGCAGGAATTAGTCTCCAAATAACAAGAAAATCTACAGTTGAATATTTCTTTCATCAAAACTAATAAGAATGTAATAAAATGATGTGTGCTTTTTTGAATTTTTCTTGATCATGATACAGAAGTATGAGCTGTTAAGTACAAACTACACAAAAATATTAAAATTGAATCAGGTGAAGCTGCAAAATAGGTATAGCAGATTGAATGACTATTTTTACTAATTGCTGTAGTTATGCTAGTTTACATTGGGAGTTTGAGGATGTGGAAATCATGCTCTGACCCCTATTTGGAAAAACTTTTTAAAGTTGAGCTGTTATCCAAATTTGTCTCTTTGGTGCACCATTCAGAGCATAAAAGAAAAAGAGGAAACAACAGTCTTTATAGTTAATTATAAAGCTAGTTATCAACTCTGGATCATTTACTAAAGTATTTAAAAAAGCTTTGAAGTGACATTATATAGCATGGCCTAGTGGCTAGAGTGAACAGAACCTTCAAATGCAAAGTCCCAAACAAGGTCTGCGTGAACTTGGGCAAGTCACACTTTCTCAGCCTCAGAGGAAGGCAAAGGCAGATGCCCTCTGAAGAAATCTTGTGCCAAAAACCAAACCTAGATAAAGTCACCATACAGAGCTATCTTGGAGATACATAATAACAAAAAGTATAATATCAAACCACAGAAGTTTTAAAAGCACCCATACAGCTTTTCCAAATGCAGCTTTATGTAGATAGCAGGTATTTCAGAATAGCAATATGTACAGCTGTAAGTGTAACGATCAATTAAAAATGATGAAGTCTCCTATACCAGTAGAATTTTATCCTAGATCCTTCCCCCTGCCATGTAATTCTAGTGTGCGTGAAATATTTTATGTTTGCTTATGGAATACTGGCAGTTTACTTCCTGTGTGTCTGGTTGTGTAGAAAGCAACCATGGTTACACTGCATTCTGTAGAAAAAAACTGAATTTGTGGTTCTCTGAGGAAAGCATAAGGCATGTCTGAAAAAAATGAAAATTACCTCAAAATATTGTTTTCTTTTCTCTGTGGGGAAATGTGGTTGATGAGGTCCATGTCACAGAGCTATTTCTTGACATGTTTATATTTTATGTTTATTTAGCTAAGAAGTACTAATGTCTGGATTTCCTTGTTTTCCATTCCCTTCCCATACTTTCCCCTCTCCTTTTGTATTACAGCTGTTGCTGCTTTAAAAAAATTTTTATAGCATTTAAGGCTGCATCTACACTGCAGACATAATCCAGTTTGACACCACTTTAACTGCCATGGCTCAATGCTATGGAGTTCTAGGAACTGTCCTTGGTTGTGATATCCAAGTTCTCTGACAATGACACCGAAATATCTTAAAAATTGTAGTTCCCTTAATTCCATAGTATTGAGCCATGGCAGTTAAAGTGGTGGCAAACTGGATTATTTCTGCAATGCAGATGCAGCCTAAGGCTGCGTCCACACTAGGGAAATAACCCGGTTTGGCACCGCTTTGGTCTCATCAATTGCTATGGAATTCTGGGAGTTGGAGTTTGTTGTGGGGTCCAGAGCAGAGCTCCGCTCTGGACCCCACAACAAACTCCAACTCCCAGAATTCCATAGCCTTGAGCTAAGGCCATTAAAGCGGTTCCAAACCGGGTTATTTCCCTAGTGTGGATGCAGCCTAAATGTGATTGCTTCAAAAAGTCTTAATAACATTTGCTACTGAATCCAAAAGTCAAATCCCAAGAGTGGGACTACCATATTAATTGGGTTGTGCTGGCTGATAAAGGCCACAAAGAGAGCTTCAGCGCATTGTTACCTATAATGGTGTGGGACCTGAGGACTCCAGTGGAATTTTTAACACTGCTTGATCCCATAGAATTGCTTTAATGACAGCACAGCAGCAGCCAAATCAGCAGGATTTTTGAAATAAGTTTCTTCAAAACATCACAATGGTATTATTTTCATTTTTATTATTTTATGTATTTATATCCTGCCTATCTCCCAGTATAGGGACTCAGTACAATGGCACTGAGCTGTCCTGCTTTTCTAGATGTATGTCAAAAATCCCCTGAAGGACATCTTTGCTTTCCTTCATAGAAAGCAAGCATGCACTGACCAGTAAAGCTGGATGGAACATGCAAAATTTGCTGGTCAATCTTGCATTCCTATTGACCTGGATTGTAACCAATAGAGAGATTTACAGGATTGAATGCAGGGGGGGGGGGATTTCATCAGCAGGACTGATCTCCCTTATCACCCCCAGTTCTTTCTCTTCTTGACAAGATGTACTTTCAGTTTCACTGTGGGAACAGATGTACTGTCTGATTACATGTTTCTGCTTTACATTGCTTATACTGTACTGTATATTATTTTAAAAAAACAACACAGAAGAAACAAATAGGATAAATGTGCAAGACTACATGTAACAGAAAATCTCTTATCAGCAATATATTGGAATTTCCACTACAGAAACCCACAGTAAACAAGACAATTTGACTTCCTATGTTTGTACTAGTATCTATTATTTAGTATTACAGTGATGTTGAAAGCTTGATAAGCCAGTATCATGAAGCAGCTACAGAAAGGAAGATCACATATACAGGCGCCCTAGAAACAATCTTGTTCTCTTTAAAAAAATATTAAGAGGACAAGCCTAAAGTGGCTTGTATTACTACTTCAAGAACAAGATATTTTTCCTTGAAAAGTGTGGCAGAACCATTTTACTAGGAATCCCTTAGCTTCAGTGCTTCCTGTTATAAACACTGTCTTCTGGGCATATAGCAGCCTCTTTTTAATTCAGAAAATCTAGTATGTGGCCCGCCTGCTTTTGCAACCTCACCTGGTGCTGCTGACATCAGAAGATCACCACTGAACTTGCTTATGCCACTGCAGTTGCCAACAAAAATTGTTGTTGTGTCCTTTCAAATCATTCCCAACTTATGGTGACTCTAAGGCCACCGTAATCATGGGGTTTTCTTGGCAAGACTTGTTCAGAGGAGGTTTGCCATTGCCGTCCTGTGAGGCTGAGACTTGCCAAAGTTCACCCAATGTGCTTCCAAAGTTGAGTGGGGTTTCATACCCTAATATCTATAGTCATAGTCCAGTGCTCAAAGAATTACACCATGCTGGCTCTTACCATCAAAAATACAGTGACAAAAATATATGGTGGTATTGTTTTAACCCCTCCCCCCGTTACCATAAAAGGTGGAGGGACATGGGATCCCCACCAACTGTGTCAGTGTCTCCTGCGGGGGAGGGATTGTTTTGCTCAGAGGAGGCCTGCAAAAAGTTGAGTAACCTAGAGGCAAAACAGACTAGCAAATAAAGCTGGCTTTCTGGAGGTGTGATGTTCAGACAGAAGCATGCCCCTAGGGCGCTGGGAAGCTGCACGTGACAGATTCACAGTGTTTCGGCAGCGCAGCATTTACACATGCTACACCACAGAAATGCTGATAAACTGCTGCCACAGTAGTAAAGGTGCCCTTTTTCTGGTGACAAAAGGAGTGGCTTTTTGTCATTTCTTTTTGTGCTGGGAAAATGCTGGGTTACAGGGCTCCCAAGGCATGGTGTTAAGCTGTGTGGGGAAATTCAAGTTTCCTAAGGGTTCAGCTTTTGTTAAGGAAACAAAAATATCATAATATCAAAAATATCAAAGACAAGCCTTTTAGGATCTTGTTAGGGTCTTGCTTTAAAATCAGCAGAGCTGCAGAAAGTGGTCTTTGTTTAACAGTACTTCAAGAACTGAGGCTGACACAAATAGCTTGAAGTTTAAAAACAAAACTTTAGTAATGGCTTAAATCTACATATGCATAGAAGCTACATCCTAAGCTATCTAATGAATAGTTCAGGTAAAAGAAGTCTTTATCTCACCATCTTTTGGAAGAAAGTTAAGAGAATATGAAGAAGGGGGACCACAGAGAAAACAGGAGAATCTTTAATGTGTACTTCTAGTTAGCTGGATCACATGATGTGTTTACCAAGGTATTTATTGCCCCTGTAGCAGGATCAAATGGCATGCAAACAGAGAGAAGAGTTAAGTTGCCATGCAGGGAAAATCCTATCTGAGGAGGGGGAGAGAGAACTGGACTGGATAGCAGAGACTTAGGGTTATAGAGAGGATGATATTTACCAGTCCTGTAGAGAAATCTGTGGAAAGCAGTGTGTCGCTCAGACAGTGTCTGAGGACGATATCAGAAGAGGAAGCTCTAGGCGTTTGGACAGAGCTCTGGTGGTTGCTCACCACAATTCCAAATTGCACGTTTGTGGGATGGATATTTGTATCCTGTTTGGTGCTCTCAAGTTTCTACACAAAGTACAAAAGGTTTAACTACTTTCTCATGGAATTGAAAATAAGTGTAATTTTGGTAGATGACCTTAACTCCAGAGTAACCAAATGGTGATTGGGTGTAGGACAATCCCAAGATAGTTGGATAGAAAGGGTGGTTGAGAACACAGCAGCAGATAGGTAAGTGATATTGTCATACTTGGCTTAGGGCAGTGGGACCACCTTTGTCTCCAGTGCAAAAGGAAATGAAGAAAGTCTGGGGGAGAAAGGAGTGATCAGCAAACCCATTTAATCTTTATTTTGGTATTACCTAGATCCTTCATGTGTCTTCACATCAACATGCCTTTCCCATGGAAAACTTCCTAGTGTTCCTTGTGGAAAAGCAATAAAAATAAAATATAAAAAAGGAAAACTTCCTAGTGTTCCAAAGGTCATTGTGGCTTCTTAGAACATGCCTAGCTCTATATATCAAAATATGAAATTGCATATATAATGCAAGGGTAGGGTGGGGTGGGGTGTGGGTTAACATCCCCCTCCCCAAAAAAACATTTGATGTTTTAGACCTTCCACTTAGGAAAAGCAGTCAACACTCTGCCCTACAGACTAGCAGATCTCTCTTGCACAGGTAGAACGTCTGGCATGCAAATCGCAGACAACTTTCATAACAGCAGCTTGATTTTAGTGACAACAGTGCTGTAGCGGAAATCTCAGCAGCAGCCACCAAACTGCAGCAGCAGAAACCTTTTTGGTTCTGTGGCTCCAGTAGATTCCCAAGGAGATCCAATGCAGCCTCCCAAGTGGGAAGGAACTTGCCCTCTAATAACTCAAGCTGATATCTGAAAAATATAGTGGATAATATAGTGGATCTGTAGCATTTCAGCAACACATGTTAAAGCACAGCCTCAGCTACTGCCAACTGGCAGTGCCTGTTGCTGCACTAATCCAGGACAAGGTATGTTGGTAGATTGATTTCAGTTACAGCTTTGCATAAAGCACTGTATTCAATGCTGGTTTGGGTTCTATGCCATTATGTATTTAAGTTGAATGGTTGTGTATTGAATGAACTTTAGCTTGTGTAACCTTTCTTCATTTTTACAATACTATAGTTACAGGTCACGCTAAGGGGCAATTGTCCAGGAATGCTGCCAGCATCCACACACAAACAAACACTGATAGGAATGACTCAGTGAGGGAAGCCAAGTAGGCAGCTAGCAAACAAGTCTACAGACCTTTCAAGATTCCAAGAGTAGCAAACCACAAACGAAAGCCAGGGTCAGGATACCAAAAGTCACAAAAGTCAAACAAGCGAAGGCCAGAGGAGCCAGAAGGTTTTGGAGTAGTCAAGTCCATTCCAGGGTCGTAGATCTAAGTCCAACAAAAGTTCAAGAAGCACAGGATTCAAGGAGGCAGCACCGACAGCATCCAATATGATGGATCTACAATAAACTCTGGCAAAGAATCAGTGTTTTCCAGGTGCCTTAAATCAGCGAAGACCTCCCTTATCCCAGCTGTTCCTTATCTGTAGCATGCTTGTCTGCCAGTCTCTTAGATCTTCTTAAGCAAGCCTTTTCAGCCCTCCTTTGGCTGAAGGAAGGGACCTGCATGCTTGGTTCTTCCTCTGGAGCAACCCTAGGCTGCTGAGCCTCTAAAGGAGACCCCATATTGCTCAGGTCTTCCTGATCCTCAATCATTGGAGCTGGAGGAACAGAGCTGGGATCTGGCAGGGCAGAACTGGGACCTGGCATGGCCTCAGATTGCTCCTGCACCTGAGTAGCCACGACCTCTTCCTCATCCCCTGAATCTTCCACTGGTCTGGTCATGACAGCGATACCTTATATTGCTGTAATATTGGAATATGTAGGGTTGTTTTTTTTGTCATTGCAGAGGAAGAAAATTAATAACTCCCTCACGCAATAACTCCCACCATCTCAAAATACAGCCCCCCCCCTCACCCCCCGTGTACGTTTAGTGGTTGGTAAATAACATAAGCAGGGGGAGATAGCTGGTTGTGTCCCTGTAGCACAGGGGTGGGCAAAATATGACATGTAGGCCACAAGAGGTCTCCCAGGTAAAAAAGTTTTTTAAAAAGTATGCCTTTTTTCCTTCAGAGTGCTCCCAGATGACCTCAAGGGAGTGTGGAGGACATTTTCCCTAGAGCCTCCAGTGATCAAAAAAATATTTTGTGTGAAAATTTTCCAAAAAAATGACCTCAGATTTCCTCTATGAGTGTGGGAGGAATTTCCACCATGGACCCCTCTGGGGTTTAAGCATCAGAGATGTCTTTTTTTGAAACAAGAAGGGATTTCCATTCATTTCCTATTAAAGAAGGCCTTTCCTAGGTGTAAAATGGCCCAGGAGGGCTAAACAAATGGTGAAAATGCCCCCTAAAGGCCATTAAGGGACAATCCCTTCTTTTTTCTTTTCTTTTCTTTTCCTTTCTTTCTTTTTCTTTTTCTCTTTCTTTCTTTGTTTCTTTTTCTTTCTTTCTTTCTTTTTTTGGCAGCGATGTTGAGGGAGTATGCAGCTTTCCAGTGTTTCCTGGGGAACCAGTCAGTTCCTTAGCCTTCTAGTTTCTCAGCACTGCTGCAAACAGACACACAATAAAAAAGCATCCTTCAGAACTTCCGGGGGGTCCTCCTAAGGTGCTGGAGGATGGTGGTGTTGTACATCCAACTGTAAAAATATACCTGGTGGAAATCAGGCACTCCTTCTATTTCTTGTGATTTCTGCTGACCATCAAATGGCTGTGTTGTAGAGGGGCGGCCCACAGACAAGAGGTGAGTCTTGCAGGAAGGAGAAGGGGAGGTGTAGTGGATTTGTGCTTGGGTGCAGATATAAGCCCATGCCTATACAGGGTTTCTCCCCAGACTTTTAAAATATAAATAAATTAATATATATGTAGTATTAATAATAATAAATTTCAGTGCATAAATTGTCGTCGTTGTTAACTGCCCTCAGGTCGACTTCAATTCATGGTAACGCCATGAGTGAGACACCTCCCAAGACCCCTGTCCTCAAACGCTCTGCTTAGGTCCTGAACATTCATACCCATGGCCTCCTTCATTGAGTCTACCCATCTAATATATGGCCTTCCTCTCTTTCTAATGCCTTCCATCTTTCCTAACATTATTATCTTTTCTAGTGAGCCGTGTCTCATGATGTGACCAAAGTGTGATAGCCTCAGTTTGGTCATCTTGGCTTTTAGGGAGACCTTGGGCCTGATCTGCTCAAGCACCTAGTTTGACTTTCTGGCTGTCCGTGCTATTCTCAGCACTAGTACCACACCTCAAATGAGTTGATTGTCTTTATATCTGATTTCTTCACATTACTGCCTTCAAAGATAATAATTCAAATAAATAACTGCAGCTGAAACTATCAATCAATCAATAAAGCCTGTCTCATTTAAAAACAAACAAACACTATTTAGGGTTTTAATACAGTAATTTTCTAAGAGCCTAGAATGATGGAACCTGATGATAGCCAGCTAGAATGCATTCCATAGGTGCAAAAATGGCCATGTCACTCCCTTTAGTTTATGAAAATATAGAAATATGCATTTTAAATGTTATTTTACCTAAATATTTTACCTAAATCAGGGTTGCAGAGCACAGAAGAACTTCCATAGATGGAAAAGTTCATTTGGAGGGTCTAGAAATGGCAACAGCAGTGGTGGCACTAATATGTTCTTCTCTGTCTCTATCAGTTTATTTATACCCTGCATTTCCCTGAAGCTGGTATTAAAAGTTAGTTTATTTATTCTCTTTCTTGGACTCTATTTTATCCACATTTAGAATGCTTGAGTTGGGCCCTAGAACACAGTGATCCAATTCTGACTATTTTGTATTTAAAGTTATTACAACAATTAGATAAGATGCATAAGACTGAAAGGTTAACCATTTCCCATTATATGCTCTCTAAAATGATTTATCATAACTTTTATCTAGTAATAATGTATAGTTCTAAATTATTCAAAGAATATTTTTAGTAATAGTTCATTTTGCAGTGCACACATGCAGACACACGAACGCACACATACACACACATTTTCAAATGTAACAGCTCTTTTTGTTGTTATGTTTTCTCTAGAAATTTATACCAGGGATGGAAACTCCTATGGTAAGCCTTGTGAATTTCCATTCCTTTTTAATAAGACGTGGCATCATGACTGCATACATAATGAAATGTTCAAGGGTGGTGAATGGTGCTCTACAACCTCTGATTTCAGTCAACATGGAAAATGGGGATTCTGCTTAAAACCAGGCAAGTAATATACTGAAAATGTCATTGTGAAGAAAAGCTGTTGTAAATGCATACTGCTTCTTTTTGTATTTCATAGGCAAATATTGAATGACTAGGATTCTGTGTCTACTTATAGTTTTGTCACAGAATATTAAAAATGTGGTATTGTAGCAAATGTGATTTAAGATCATGAGTAACAGCTCATGATCACGACATGAAGTGTATACAGAGGGTGAAAATGTCAGGAACACTATTCAGGTTATACCTGGTTTACTCCAGCTGCCTGAGTTTACTGGTGTGTTTATGGTAAGGAGGTTAGAGAACCATGCTTGAATGAACCAGTTTTTCTTGTTCTCTACAAACACATGTACATATAACAAAAATGGGTATGGGGAGGAATGTGAAGATTCTCCAATTTCCTATATAGTTCTTTATACTCTGCAATTAGCATGGCTCAGTGAGGGGAAGGTTAAGGGAAGCATGGTATGTAACAGTTTTGTTGCAAAGTGATCCTGCAGCACCTTTAAGACTTAACTGTGTGACAGAAGTAGTAGCATGAGATTTCATAGACTTGGCCTACTTCCTCTATGCACATGAAGAAATAGACCAAGTCTACAAATGCTTATGTTACAGCTTCTTTCACAGATAGTTTTATAAAGAGTTTGTAAATTCTTCCTGAACATGGCCACATAGCCTAAAAAACCCACAAAAAACTATGGTTGCCAGCTGTGAAAACCTTTGACCTCACATTCTTTCACACAGTTAGTCTCAAAAGTGCTGCAAGATACCTTTGCATGCTGATATTCCAGACAAGAATGGCTATGGGAATTTTCACAAGGAGGATGGGATAGGGACAGGACCATTTCCCGTCCTTATCACGTCTGTGACCCAAGTGAAAATGATTGCTGAAATTACTTTCACACTGCAGCTGACTGAAAAGCATTTTCATGGTATTAATGGGCTAAGCTGCTAATACAAAAGACTGCAAATGAAAGCGCTTTTCAGCTGGCTGCAGTGTGAAAGTGATTTGTGTGATCACTCTCATTTGCACCTTTCTGCCAGGTCAAATGTTGGTCATGTGTGACAATTCTTCCCATGAGTGGGTGGGAAGGATGGGACAGGGATGGGACAATGATATCCAATACCTGATGTGATAAACTCCACAGTCTTTGAATAGTTTTCTGGATCACTGTAGTGTGTTATGTCTTCTCGTGCAGTCATGCTGAGGGTGAAGATATGTCAGTAGGGCTTTAGATCTTTTGAGGCTTGTGGGAGCCCTGAACTCATTGGGAAAGTGCCTATGTGGGGCCCAGGTTTTATAATTATCTATTTCCCTTCCCCAGAGGATAGTTGTCAGAATACATGGGAACGTGATGTGAAATCTGGAAGTTGCTATCAGCTAAATACACAGGCTGCCCTATCTTGGAAGGAAGCATATGTCTCATGTCAGAGACAAGGTGGAGATTTGCTGAGTATCAGCAGTGCATCTGAATTAAGATACATTCAAGGTAACTACAATTCTATATTTATTTTATCTGGGTGGTACTCCTTCTACATGCGTGTCTAAGCAGGTTAAATGTGTGTGTTTTTCAGTAAACCATTTCCCCATAGCACCTCACTTCCTTTTCAAATATCACTTCATATATTAAGATAAACACAGGATTGCACAACAATTTTACCATTGGTGAATTTTCCCCCTCCACATTATTATCTGCTCTTTTATTGTTATAACTGTTTTAGTGTACTGTTCAGTAGGAGTCTGAAACCTTTGTAAGGGTAGTTTCTTGCTTTCTGCACTCCTAGGTCTGGGTGGGGAAATTTAAATCAAGAGAGTTTAAATACTTATCATCTCTCTGTAAACCAGGGGTGAGAAATCCTTCTTCAGTCCAGGGGGCCGATTTCCAATTTTGGAAGGGACTTAGAGGGCTACATTCCAGGAGTGGGCAGGTGAAACAGAAATTCTTACCTATTTGGGCATTTTTCTTATTGACCGTACAAAGCACAGATCAATTCTACACATGCCCACTCAAGACTGAGCACAATTAGGAACATATTGCCTGAAAATGTATTGTTATACTAATCTGTAGTATTTTTAACTGTCCAGCTAAAGATGGAATTGCAGAGATATTTTGGATTGGATTAAACCAACTGGATATTTCTGGTGGCTGGCAGTGGTCAGATCATACCCCACTGAACTTCCTTAGCTGGAGTCCAGGTAACTGTATTTCTCAAACATTCTTTTTAATCCTGTTAATGTGTCTTCAGTCTAATTATGTTCAGGAAGCTTAGTGCTATAACAGTGTGCATAGAATTTTAGTCATTCTAAATAATTTCTCATAAAACACAATTTAATGTTTCGGAGCCCACTCTTCAACAAAAGGTGTGGATGGAGGGATAATGATGTGTTATCATCAATGATCTCCTCCTTCCTAGTCCTGTAATTTATGTGAGATTGTGATTTTTATGCCTTAATATTTTAAGTTCCTCTTAAAGTATTGTCCCTCTACAGAAATGCAGGATACACCTCTACTAGATGGAACTGGCTGTGTAGCTATGAGTGCTGACAGAGGCCACTGGAAGAGCTATCCTTGTGAAACTGCACTTCCTTATGTCTGCAAGAAGCAATTTAATAATACCAAAGAGAAATTTCCAGGTAAGTTAGAATTGTATTGTGGATTCATCTCTGGAAGCCAGTTTTTTGAAAACTGCTTGATATTTAAAGTTGCTGTTACTGCAACTGTGCATCATTATTAAGTAACTACCTTCTTCTTTAAGTAATCTTTAAGTATCAAAATGTCATCATCACAACCTGCAATTTCTTAACAGCTTCAGCATATTCTCTTCAGCATGGATAATAGATGCATTTACTATGAAAATATTTTTGCAGAAATAGATACAGTGGGCCTTTGTTATTCGCTGAGGTTTGGTTCCAGGGCCCCTGTGGATAGATAACAAAATCCGTGGATGCTCAAGTCCCATTAAATAAAATGGCATAGCAAAATGATGTCCCTTATATAAAATGGAAAAATGAAGGTTTGTTATTTGGAATTTATACCTTTTTAAATATTTTAAATCTGTTGCTACTTCAGACTGTGGATAAAAAAATCTGTGGATAAGGAGGGCCAACTGTAATTTTTCCTAGTCTCAAAATCAGAGTAAATGTTCTAGAGGGTTTTCAAAATTGCCAAACCATGGCATTCTGTGAACATTTACTTGGAAATAAATCCCTCTATATTCATTATAGCATTCTCCCTAGCAAATGGGCTTATGAAGTAAGAACACACTTCTAACTGGCCAAAATTACTATGAGGAAAAGAGAAATTTTGGTGTCTGAAGAAGCTTGCCATATTCCCTAATCCCAACCCACAACCCACTACAGTTGGCATGCCTTTGAGTTAGGATTCCATGGTCCTAACTATTGAAGATGGCCAAGGGCAAGCTGAAGTTATGCTCAGTCCAAAACCATCCACGTTTAGAAGTGTTCGAACCCCTTTAGGATTCCCCCTGCCCTGGCCTAATTTTCTGCTAGCATTTTGGCTGGTATTGAGGCTACCACCAGGAGAATATGGAGAAATGGTATGGTTTCCAATTGTCAAGGGGGGGGGGGGGTTAGGAGAAACTGCATATTAACACCCTATCTGTTTAATTTGTATGTAGAACACATGATATGTAAAGTAGGATTAGACTCTTAGGAAGGAAGCATGAAAATTGGAGGAAGGAACATCAACAATTTAAGATATGCAGATGACACCACTACTAGCAGAAAATAGCTTGAAACAACTATTGAAGAAAGTGTAAAGGCTCATACTGCTTGCATAAGAAAACCTTATGAAATTCATGGGGTCATCATAAGCCAACAAGAAACTTAAAGGCACACATATAGACACACATTCAAGAGTGAAGAGCATTTTTCAGCTAAATTCAGTTTCAGAAAAGTGCTTTGGAGCTGCATTCTTGTGGTTGGTGAGGATAAGTGTAAAAGAATGAGATCGAAAATGTCATTCTCAAGATCAAAAAATTAATTTCAGCCTATTGTAATGGAAAAAATCTTTACAAAATCTGGGAAACCAGCAAGCATTTGCATCATTAGTAATGGGGATTGATTATCTGTGGAAGCCCAAAGGGCCAGATATGTATCAGAGCCTGAGGCTCACTTCTCCCACTTCCAATTCCCTCTTTTGTAGAAGGTGTGGGTTTTACCTCCCCAACATTCTTTTTAAATTGCAAATATTTCACCTTTGTTCTCAGGAGTTCAAAGCTATTTGGAGACTGAGTGTGAATCTGACTGGAATCCTCATAATGGGTTTTGCTATTCACTAATGAACAACTCTGCTTCATGGAAAGATGCATATCACTTCTGCAATGCAAGCAGTAGTAACTTAATCAGCATACATTCTTTAGCAGATGTTGAGTTAGTTGTTACAAAACTTCATATGGGTAAGTTTTGACTCAGCATGTGGGTGTGAATTTCTTCTTCTATTTTCAACCTAAACACTTTTTTTCAATTTTAGATTAAATAATGGAATGGAAGTTTGTTTTAGCCAGGGGATTTTAACTTCTTTGGTCATAGCTGTTTTTAAAAACTATTCAGAATTACAGGCTGTTCAATATAAATAAACACATGATTCATACTGAGTGCAATGTAATGTGTTGGCCATATCCTTTAAATACCACCGTGAATGTGGCATAAAAAGGAGGGAGGAAAGAAGGAAATCTGACAGCACCTTTACTGTTTCCCCCCTGTGGGAGCTTTCATGGATATAAACCTCACTTCTTTGGATGCAGTACCAAGTGATATAAAAGCCATATGTATAAAGCATACTTATACAGTTGTGAGAGTGGAGTGGAATGGAATTGAATAAGATTGAGAAATATGTAAATCATCTCCCTTCCACTAAATTTTCACAGGGCTGAGTGATACATGTCTTTCAGATCTTTACAATGGTTAGTTAATGTTGATATGTGGAAACAATTGGTCTGCTTACCAAAAGTCAGTTTCTCTGGGTTCAAAGCTCTCTGAGAAGTAGTGAGGACTCTTGTATTTATATACGTAGCATGCCATTAAGCCATTCACTTTGTTCATATGGATTGGAATTTGTGAATGTAATTCAACAATTTATTTTTCTAGACTTCTTTTGTAATTTCCTTGTTCAAGGACCATAACTTGTAAATCACTTACTATGTATTCAGGAAGGCTGAAATGTTCTGAAATTGGTATTGCCATTTCTAATGTCAGGTATGTGTCCATTAATTCTCTTGCATAGAGTCTGTCCTGTCTGTCCAATGTAGAGTGTAGAGGGGCATTGCTTGCGTATATCACATAGGAGGAAGGGCAAATAAATGCACCTCTCATGTTGTGAACAATGTTATTGGCACTGGTAATGTTGTTTCCAGAATAGAACTAGAGGCAGAGTTGGCATCTAGGTTTGTGGCAAGGTCTTGTCCCTGTATTACCATTTATGTTATGCATCCTGTTGTAAGTGACTAGTTGTTTAAAATTTGGAGGCTGTCTGTAGGACCATAAAGTTCTGCCTCCCAGAGTTTGTGAGAGGCCAGTGTTATTCTCTGTGTAATGGGCTCTAGTTCACTGATGATGTGTTCATGTACTCTCTGCTGAAGACAATAGGTGACTACTAGGGTGCTATATTGTTATGTCATTTTGTGTTTTTAGTCTGTCTTGTAGTAAATGACTCCTGGGTATTGATCTTGCATTTACAATTTGTTTCTTTACCTCCTTAGCTGGGTATTGTAGTTTTGAGAAATGTCTGTTGTAAATCCAAGAGTTTTGAGTCTGTCTTGTGATTTTGAGATGTAATTAATAGATTTGGTAGAGTGTTCTGGGTGGAAACTGGAGGCATGCAATTATGTATATCAATCAGTGAGTTTTTGGTAGAGCATGGTGCTTAGAAGTCCAAATTGCACAATGGTGTAAAGAAAGTGAATTTGTTGTGTGAATTATTCCAGCCTCAGGTTGATGGTAGACTGGAAGTTGTTGAAATCCTGGTTGAACTTCTCAAGTGATTGCTTTCTGTGTAGAATCATTTAGAAATAGTGGGTAAAGGAGAGATTTTTGGGTGCCAAGTCTTATCTTGTCTCTGCCTTCTCTACCTATGATTTCTTGATATCTTCTTTGTAATTATAAAATTACAAAAATTCCAATCCATATTAAAGATCTGAAAGACCTCTGTTGCCTTATGTGCAGCCCTTTGAAAATTTAGAGTAAGGTCATAATTACTATATGAGACTCAGAACTTTTGATTTAAAACAAGTGTTTCTCAAACTATGATGAAAGGTTAGAAAAGGAAACTGCTAAATTGAATTATATTCACAAATCCAATCTACCAGTATATTAAAGATATGTACATGTGAAAGACCTGTACATATTATGCAGCCCTTTGAAAATTTAGGACAAGGAACATAATTTGTATCCTTCTGGATCCTACTGCAAGCTATCCCTCTCCCACAATATGCTTGAAGCCTTAATACCACTTGGTACTTCATCTGAAGAAGTGGAGTTTATATCTACAAAAGCTCATGTGAAAAAGCCAGTTAGTCCTGCCAAATTTCCCCTTTTCCCTTCCTTCCTTCCTTCCTTCTTATGCTGCAACATAGACTAACTAGAGCTGCTTCTTTGAAAATTCCTGTAATTGTGAGGTACCTTAAAATACTTCACTGTATTCTTTAAAAAGGTATTCTAATTTGGATACATCATTGTTTGATTAACTGTATTACTTGTTTGAATTACTTTAATTTCTTTAATTTCTACTTTCAAATGTAGAAACAAAAGATCAAGTGTGGACAGGCTTCATGAATGAGGACACTCCAGCCTTGTTTAAGTGGTCAGATGGTTCTGAAGTGGTGTTTACGTACTGGGATCAGAATGAGCCAAACCTTCATTTAAACAGCACTCCCAACTGTGTAGCCTATTCAGGAAAGGTATCTATTTAAAAGACTGTATCTCTCCACAAGCTTTAAAACCTGCGGGGGGGGGGGGGGCTTTCTCCCAGCACACCACCATTATAGTCACATTTGATGGGGACATGACAGAGTGCGTTCTCTGTGGCTGCTCCCAAGTTATGGAACTCCTTCCCCGGGAGATCTAGTTGCCACCTTCCTGCTTTGTTTCTGCTAGCAGATAAAGGCATTTTTATGTGGGGAGACATTTGATTTTTAATATGTTGCAGCAAATGTTGCAGCAAATCAGGCCAGCATGGTGTAGTGGCTTGAGTGTTGGACCATGACTCTGGTAACCAGGGTTTGATTTCTTGCTCAGCCAGGGCAACCCACTGCATGGCCCAGAACAAGTCATACACTCTCAGCCCCAGAAAACCCCACGATAGGGTTGCTGTAAGTCAGAAACTACTTGAAGGCACACAACAACAACAGCAAATGAAGATTTTAACGGTGGTGTTGCATTTCTAATTTATTATATTTTAAATGTGTTTTAAGTTTTTAAAATAGAACTTGGATTAAATTGCATTTTAACTTTTGTATTAATAGCTTTTTAGTTGTACTGTGTGTTTTTGAACGGCAGTATCTTGCCTTGAATCCCATGTGGGGAGAAAGGTGGGATATAAATTAATATAAAAACCAATAAATAAACAGAGATGCCAGCCACAGATGCTGGCGAAACGTCAGAAAGGAACTCTTCCAGAACATGGCCACATAGCCCGAAAGCTCCACACCCCAAAAAAAAAAGAAACAAAAAAACAAAAAACCCTTAGACACTTAGACACTTTATTCCTATAATTTGCTGCCCAATGAGAAAGCTACAAAGCAGAAGTAGACAACTGTAGTTGATGGATTCCAGCTCCTATCAGCCAATGATGATAAATTATGGTAGTTGCAGACCAATGACATCTACAGGGTCATAGATGTCTTCCCCACACATGAACTGCTTTATTGTTTATAAATATTCTCATTCATTTCATTCCTCTCACCCACAGAAGAGCATGTGGGTGACAAACTAGCAGTGGAATCCTAACTGTGGAGTTTATTGCACAGGGCTCCAGCATGGTCGGAAAACGGTCCAAAAGGGGCTGGGATGGGGACAGAACGAGTGGGGGACGCATTTTACTGCACACAGAGGTCCCTCGCTCCTATCCTTCCCTTCCCTTCCATTCCCAGTTCGTCCCAGAGAGGAGGGGATTTTTGAGAACTGTTTTGAACAGTTCTCAAAAATCTCCTCCACTGGAATGGATGGGGAATGGAATGAGGGACTTTTGCGTGCAATAAAATGCATCCCTCGCTCAATCCACACTCATTCCAGTCCCCTTCCATTCCATTCTCGCCTGTTCCCTCTAGCCACTGTGCGATAAACTCATGTGTTTATTCACAAGTAAAGTTTTAATATATGTGTGCACAGAATTGCAGTTACTCCTGCATCTGGACAGGAAATTTTAGATCTCGAGAGTCACATTTTGTTGCAGTAACACAAAACTAGGCCTGCTGTGCAGGCATTTGGTAGTACAGTTTACCTGAACGTTTGTCAACAGTTTTTCTATATGTTAGCCACTTGCCATCAGCAAGGTTCTATTTCTGTTCAAAAAAACAAAACAAAACAGCCCTTGACATTGAGGTGTGTCTTTTGCTTTGGTAGTTTTTTAGTCCCAAAGCATTTTTTAAATGAACCAGCAAACAGAAGTAATGTGCTCTGATTGTAGGTAGGTTGGCTTCAATTGGAGAAATCAAAATTCTGTCCATTTGGGGTACACTGGAATTCTTTTTGGTGTCAGGAAATACAAGTGGTGTACATTAAATGCTGATCTTAACATTCTATATCTTGGAATTCTTGTTGGGATTGGTAAATGCCTATAGTTGATTTAATGCAATTAATTTTTAAAAAGATTGTAGTGTATGACGATAAGTCTGGGTGGTCTTCTAGTTAAAAAATAAATAAATAGAGGGCGTCTACAACTGGGGTTGGTTGTGATAAAATCATAAACCTCCAAAAAAAACCACCTATATATGTTCTACTGTGTATCTTTCCCTGGGTCTTTCACAACTGTTTGCAAGAAGTGTCTCACACAGGTGTTGGTTTTGGTGGAGCAACAGTTTTCTCATATGTGGTTTTGCTTCGCTTAATTAAAAAGATATTTGACCCAGGTGCACGAGCAGCAGTGGTTAATGCAGGGCTTTTGACTCTCATCCACCAAGGGAAATTCATCACAGAAGAACAGCAAGTGATAGCAGTCGAGCAATGGCAAAATCTGTTAATATGAGTGTTACTACATAAACACATTAAATAATTTCAAAATATCCAGTTATTTCAAATTACTTAAAATAAAAAATAGTTTTCAGGATTTTTTAAAAAATACCTTTTTCCTCTTCCTAATAGTTGAGTCGGTGGAGTATCCTGCCTTGTGAAGAAAAACTGAAATATGTGTGCATGAAAAAGGGAAAAGTCTTGGATGTACCTATATCTAATAAAGATTGTCCTTCAAGTGAGGTAAATAAGTGATAGGAATAATTCTGTTTTGACTCAGGTGTGGATGTTCCTATCATTTTTTTCCAGCTGGAATATCATAATCAAGAATTATTAATTACAAAATGTAGCCTGGAATTCTGGAATTCTGTCATTCATAGTTTGGAATTCTATCTTACATAAATACTAAACATTTGTACTTTTCCTAGTGTCTTTGAACCATTTTTTAAACATCCACATTATTACCAGTTCCTGAGCAGTAAAAAAAAAAGTTACTTTTCTGCCTCTGTAAAAATGAGGACAACCATGTTTGCACCTAAGAGCAATTCTGAATTCTAAGTAGTGTGCTAGTGAATTCAGTCCTGCTTTGCTTGTCCATTTGTGCTGGGTGTAAAACTAATTGGAAAGAGATATAAGAGATAAAACTAATTGGAAAGAGATAGCTTATTCTTGTGGCAAATTCTACTTGATTGGTCTCAAACAAGCTAAATTTCATAAACCAACAACAAATGTACCATGCTGGCCATTGAAACTAAGACAAGATGGGCCAGCAGTCCTTAATTAATATGTAAGCATGGTCATTATATAATACCTGTTCTATTTATATTTGATTAAAAGAGTATCATTTTCTAAACTAGGAATGGAAGAAGCATGGAGATTTTTGTTACAAGATTGACAAGAGTGAAGTGTCATTTGGAAAACTCTGTAATCTCACTATAGCAAACAGGTATTGTGTAACATTTTGCTTTGAATAATGGAACAGATAGTTGGTATGCAAGAGATAAGACCAATTTGCACATGGAGTTGTTATTATATATATGGAGGTGAAAATACACCAGCATGGTACAATGTTTTGACCATGGGATTAGGACTCTGGGAGACCAGGCTGAAAATCCTTGTTTAGCCATTGAGGCTCACTAGGTGGTCTTGAGTAACACTCTCTCAGTCTAAGAGAAAGCAATGGCAAACCTCCTTGGAATAAATATTATGAAGAAAAGCCTACAAAAGTCAAGGTGAGAATTGACTTGGAAGCACATAGCAATAAGAGCAACAAAAACAAAATAATTATACCATATCTTTGTGAAATATAAAATATTAATTTCCTCTGAGATTAGTTATGCATCCCAATCCACAACAAAGGACATACAAATAATGCAGCAACTATAGGACCATAGCATTAATCTCACATGCAAGCAAAATAATGCTCAAAATTGTGCATAGGCTCCAACTATCGAGAGAGAGAGAGATGTCAGAGGTGCAGGCAGAATTCAAAAAACGAAGAGGCACCAGTGACCACATAGCAAACATAATATGGTTAATGGAGCACACCAAGAAGTTTCAGGAAAAAAAAATAAGCATGTGCTTTATAGACTATAAGAAAGCATTTGACTGTGTAGATAATTAAAAGCTATGGAACACACTTAAGGACATGGGGGTACCAGTACAGTTGATAGCCCTGATGAGAAATCTGTACAAGAGGGCATGGCAAGAACTGAATTCAGAAAAGCAGAGTGGTTCCCAACTGGTAAAGGGATCAGGTAGGGCAGCATACTATCACCCTATTTGTTCAATTTATATGGTGAAAACATCATAAGAAAAGCAGAGTTAGATTCAGAAGAAGGAGGAGTGAAGATAGGAGGAAGGAGGAACAACCTAAGCAGATGACACAATAATACTGGCTGATACTGACTTGGAGCAGTTACTGAGGAAGGTCAAATATGAAAGTGCAATGGCAGGGTTAATGCTAAACATAAAGAAAACAAAAATAATGACCACAGAAGAAATACATATTTCAATCTGGAAAATGGGGAAATTAACATAGTCAAAGAATTCCTATACCAAACACTGAGCAGAGTAAAGATTGCAATCACGAAATAAGAAGACTAGTAAGCTTATCGCACTGCCCCTAGGGATGTGATGGGGGTGTGATGAAAGGGATCAGGATGGGAACCGGATGGGGCAAAGAACGCAATTTCTAGAGAAATACTGGGGGTGATCCCATGGTCAGGAAAACTAAAAGAGAAGGGAGTTCAAGACAGATGGGAGTTTCTCAAAAAGGAGATACTGAAGGCGCAATTTCAAACAGTTCCAGTGAGGAAGAAAAATGGAAGATATCTCAAGAAGCCAGGATGGATGACTAAGGAACTTTCAACTGAGCTAAGTTTTAAGCAGAACATGTATAAGAAATGGAAAAATGGGGAAATCACTGAAGAGGAATTCAAACAAATAGCCAGCACATGTAGAGGTAAAGTCAGGAAAGCTAAAGCGCAGAATGAACTCAGGCTGGCTAGAGCGGTTAAGAACAATAAAAAGGGCTTTTTTGGGTATGTCCAAAGCAAAAGGAAGAAGAAGGAAACAGTAGGGCCACTGCGTGCAGAAGATGGCAAAATACTCACAGGGGATAGAGAAAAGGCAGAATTACTCAACACCTTCTTTGCTTCAGTCTTCTCAGAAAAGGCAAAAGGTGCTCAACCTAAGGATAATGGGGCAGAAGACAGAATAGGGGAATTTCAGCACAGAATAAGTAAAGAGATAGTACAGGAATACTTGGTTAACCTAAATGAATACAAATCTCCAGGACCAGATGAACTACATCCAAGGGTATTAAAAGAACTGGCAAATGTAATATCGGAACCACTGGCAATAATCTTTGAGAACTCCTGTAGAACAGGAGAAGTCCCAGCAGACTGGAGGAGGGCAATTGTTGTCCCCATCTTCAAAAAGGGAAAAAAAGAGGATCCCAACAATTATCGTCCGGTTAGTCTGACATCAATACCAGGAAAGATTCTGGAGCAGATCATTAAACAGAGAGTCTGTGAATATCTAGAAGATAATTCCATAATCACAAAAAGCCAACATGAGTTTCAGAGAAACAAGTCTTGCCAGACAAATCTGATCTCTTTTTTTGATAAAATTACCAGTTTGGTAGATGAGGGGAATGCTGTGGATATAGTATATCTTGATTTCAGTAAGGCCTTTGACAAGGTTCCCCATGACATTCTTGCAAACAAGCTTGTAAAATGTGGACTAGACAAGGTAACTGTTACATGGATTTATAATTGGTTGACTGACCAAACCCAAAGGGTGATCAACAATGGCTCCTTTTCATCCTGGAGAGAAGTGACCAGTGGGGTCCCACAGGGTTCTGTCCTGGGCCCAGTGCTATTCAATATCTTTATTAATGACTTGGATGACAGAATTGGGGGCATACTTATCAAATTTGCAGATGACACTAAGCTAGGAGGAGTAGCCAATACTCCAGAAGAAAGGGTCAAAATTCAAAATGACCTGAATAGACTAGAAAGCTGGGCCAATGCTAACAAAATGAAATTCAATGCGGAGAAATGTAAGGTACTGCACTTAGGACGCAAAAATGAAATGCACAGATATATGATGGGGGACATCTGGCTGAATGAAACTATGTGTGAAAGGGATCTAGGAGTCCAAGTAGACCACAAGTTGAACATGAGTCAACAGTGCGATGCGGCAGCTAAAAAGACCAATGCTATCTTAGGCTGCATCAATAGAAGTATAGTGTCTAGATCAAGGGAAGTAATAGTGCCGCTCTATTCTGCTTTGGTCAGGCCCCACCTGGAATACTGTGTCCAGTTCTGGGCACCACAATTCAAAAAGGATGTGGAGAAACTGGAGCGGGTCCAAAGGAGGGCAACTAAGATGGTGAAGGGTCTGGGAACCCTGCCCTATGAGGAACGCCTTAGGGAACTGGGGATGTTTAGCCTGGAGAAGAGAAGGTTAAGAGGGGATATGATAGCCCTGTTCAAATATTTGAAGGGATGTCATATTGAGGAGGGAGCAAGCTTGTTTTCTGCTGCTGCAGAGATTAGAACGCGGAACAATGGATGCAAGCTGCAGAAAAAGAGATTCCACCTCAACATTAGGAGGAACTTCCTGACAGTAAGGGCTGTTCGACAGAGGAACACACTCCCTCTGAGTGTAGTGGAGTCTCCATCCTTGGAGGTCTTTAAGCAGAGGCTGGATGGCCATTTGTCGGGGATGCTTTGACTGGGAGTTCCTGCATGGCAGGGGGTTGGACTGGATGGCCCTTGTGGTCTCTTCCAACACTATGATTCTATGATTCTACACAGGAGAACACCGCCACCGCACATTCTCATTCCGTTCCACATCTGTCCTAGAGGGGTGATTTTCAGGAACTGAAAATAACTGTGTTCCTGAAAATCGCCCCCTCTGGGATGGATGTGGAATGGAATGGAAATGTCTGGTGGTGGCTGCATTCTCCTGTGTGGTAAAATGCATTCTTTGCCTTATCCAGTTCCCATCCCAATCCCTTTCGTCATGCCCCCATCACATCCTTCGGGACAGTGCAATAAGCTTATAGGAGTGGGTAGGGCAGCTATGGAAGAATTAGAAAATATCCTGAATGGCAAAGATACAACAAAGAACTAAAATTGGAATTATGCAGGCAATAGTATTCCCCATAGCTATGTTTAGATGCAATGGCTGGACACTGAGGGGAGTGGACAGAAAGAAAATCAACTCATTTGAGATGTGGTGCTGGAGAAGAGTGCTTAGGATACCATGGACAGCCGAAAAATCAAGCAATGGATCCTTGAAAAGATCAAGCCAGAATTCTTCTTGGAAGCCAAGATAATCATGTTGAGACTGTCGTACTTTGGCCACATAATGAGAAGACATGGGGAAAGGTAAAGGGGCAAAGAAGGAGGGGAAGATCACAAGCAAGATGGGTGGACTCAATTGGGGAGGAACAGGCATGGGTTTTCAGGGACTGAGCAGAGCAGTGGAGGATAGGAAGTCTTGGAGGTGTCTAATCCACACAGTTGCCATGAGTCAGGGCACTTGAGGGCAGTTAACAACAAAAACAAAAGATTAGTTATACCAGGATGGGAAAATATATCCACAGGTGCCATACAGCACCATGACTCACAGTGTAATCTTTCCCTCTCATTTTACTGTTTTCCGTCCCCCTGACCTCTTCTTTGTAGTCACCTCCATTTTGTTCAAAGGGAAGACCTAAGCTTAAAACCAGTCTGGAGAGCCTGAAATTACCAAAAAATTCCCTCTACATGCCCTTAAGGGTACAGGGGGATTTTTAAAGTCAACACAATTTGGGGAGAGGCAGCCCTCCAGGTTCCAGCTGGAGGCATATGTAGCAGTTGGAAGTTGCTTGATGCAGATTAAATGTACTCATGAATGATAAGGAAAATTGCTTTTTAATGCTGAAACTCTGACTTACAGGTTTGAACAAGAATTCATAAACACTTTGATTAGAAGGCATAGCAGAGTTGAAGGAAAGTACTTCTGGACTGGCTTGCAAGATATCAAATCTTCAGGAGAATATAGCTGGGGAAGTGTAGGTGGAAATTATGAAAAGCTAACATACACAAACTGGGGTTCTTTTCAACCAGGTAAGTTTATGTACTACATATACGCAACTATAAGTCGACTTCATGTATAAGTCAAGGTCAATTTTTGGGGCCAAAGTTGTTGATTTTTATATGATCAACAGATAAGTTGAGGGTCAGATTTAAGGAGGCAACCCAACTGGGAAGAAGCTTGGGGATGATTTCCCCGGCTCTTTCCAGCTGGCTTGTCCCGTCCAGAGGCAACCTGTCTGGGAAGAGGTTTGGGAGACAACGGTATTGACCTGTATCAAAGTCGACCCAGGTTTTTTGGGTCCATTTGTTGACCTAATTTTTGTTACAGATAGATAGATAGATAGATAGATAGATAGATAGATAGGGTAAGTGCTGCTATTTAATTAATAATATAAACTTGAACATTTCTCTGTTTCTAAAAAAAAAAAGCCATACAAATAATTAATATGTAGATTATTATTTTTTAAATCAACTTCCCAGAAATTCGTGGAGGATGTGTGGTTATGTCAAGTGGAAAATACCTTGGAAAGTGGGAAGTCAAGGACTGTAAAACATATAAAGCTTACTCTATTTGTAAAAAGTATGTTGGACCAAAGAAAGAACCTGACACACCGCCTAAGGTCACTGACCCGTGTCCTCAAGGATGGCAGAGTGGATCAGGTCTTGCCTGTTACAAGGTAGTGTATTATTCTTACTAAATGTCCTGATTGGTCTGGTTCACTTACTTGAAAACACATGCACACATGCTCACAGATTTCATGGTTGTTGTTTTTTATTACTTTGGCTTTGTGTCTAAAAACTGGTAGAACACCTTAATATGATTTATCTTGTTTTTAATATCTATTTTTCCAAATGAAAGCTTTCATTATTATATTATTTGATAATAAGATGCTATTAGTTATTTTCCTTCTTTCTATAGTCTTATCATCGGAGTAAAGACATTGACTTAAGCTCTAAGTTTCCTTTACATGAACAAGAGGGGCCCTTCTATTTCTGGAGGAATCTTTTAACCTGGCAGACACTCCTGCTGCTATAAGGATCAGTGGATGAGGGTGCATTTTCACTGGTCATTTTTCACTTGTTTTTCTTTCCCCAAAAGGAAAAGAAAGGGATATTATATTATAAGCCACTTTGAGTACCATTTTGGGAGAAGGGTAGGATACAAGGCAAAGAAAATAAACAAACTGTTCCATAGAATTATCCAGGTCTCCTGAGTATATTTTTAGGTGTGCCATTACAGGAGGAAGCAGCAGCAAAAATAATCTTTCCCATTTTACCAGCAAAAGCATCCTATGAATAAAGTAACACAGAATCTCAGGATCCCAACCCAGAGACTTTGGATACTTTCTTAGGTCAACTTTTGTTTATGAACAAGACAGATAACAGGATGAAATACAAGGACATGGGTAGCTATGTTGACCAAAACAAAAACTAAAGTCCATATTGTGGTAAAACCTTTATTATGCCAACTAAACACATACAAACACACACACAAAATTTGATTCACCTAAGTAAAATATTATGACAGAATGAAATATGCTTTTATAAGTTGTACTAGGCAAAGACTCGGCAAAATATTAAGCAGTCAAGTTTTTATTTTGTTTTCATGTATAAAGTTCTTTCATAAAGAAAGAGTGCTGAGAACAAGAACTTGGGAAGAAGCAGAGAGATTCTGTGAGGCTCTTGGAGGACATCTTCCTAGTTTCAGCCACTTGGATGAAATGAAAGAATTCCATGCAATACTGAGAGAGACCATTAGGTAAAGTTGAGATGTTTATATTTTGGTGATAATCAGTTAAGGTCTAAGTCCACTTAAATATCTTTATGTAAATAGAATATTTGTGTTAAGATAGATGATAACAGTGATAAATGTTCTGATAGTCAGAAAAAGTGATTTCAAATTATGTTCTGTAAAACCCTCAGCCTGTCAGTGTGCGTTTGTGCTTCACCAAGGGGAAGGAGGCAGAAAGATATCTATTATGCTGTATGCAGACACTCTTGTGTGAGAAAAAGTGGATAGTAATTATTTTCTAATAATTTAACATTGCTTTAAACTGTTTTTTTCTTTAAAAACATACCATTTCATAAATTGAAGAAAAGATACCCTAATGAATGAGTGCTTCAGCACTAAACCTTTCCAATATTTTGGGGTCTACACCTCTACATGTTCAGTCTGTTCTCTTAAATAAAATCTTATTAGCAGATACTATATTTATATATTACAGTACTTGATCAGTGGTTGGATTATAAAGGGAATTTCAGTATTAGACATATTATACAGAGCATTTTGTGTGTGTGCGTGCGGGCGTGCGTGCATGCAGAAAAATAGAAATTATCAAGAATTAAGGGGTGAAACAGAATGCCCCAAAGGGCAGCTTCAAGCTGCCCCTTCTGAAGCTGGATTGAGGTTGCAGCAGCCACACGCCACAGCCCCAATCCACCTTTTTCCAGTCAAAAAAAGAGCAGCAATCTTTTGGGGGTGGCAAAAAGACAGCTTTTCTGCCCCATCATGGCTGGAAGCTGGTTTTCAGGTGCTCTAGTGGCATGCGGCGTATAAATGCCATGCTGCTGGAATGTCTGGAAGCCAGCCTCCATGTACATGGCTAGGTGGCTTGTGACGTGTAAACATCATGCTCCTATGCTTCCTGGAAGATGGCGCAAAGGGGCAGTTTGTCTCTCCCCTTAGTTGCAGTTAAAAGTGACATACTGCATTCCCCCCCCCCCCAATTGATTTTGTTTTGCCTTACTATTTTATAAACCAGTGGATTCTGTAAAATACATGATATGTATGAATGTTATAGACAGAATTACAAGATACTATTTTAAAGATACAAAGGCTTTATGGCAGTGTTGATTAATATCCACAGAATGTGCAGTTTTCAAAATCTTGTAGTAATAAATTATCTTGTCAAACTCATCTGTTCTGTCTTTCATAACTTCTAGTTATGATTGTGTACACTTATTATCAGAGACTCAAAAGAAATTTCATTTTGCTGTATTTTATTGCAGTCATCATTATGATGTCACTCCTTCTGAAAATGCAGGATTTCAAATTTGCAGTGCTCTCACTACTAGAAAATAGAATACCAAAAGAAGACTAATACGTCTTTTAATATGCTCCATGGTCAAAGTTTTTTTATTTTTATATCTGCTTTGAAACTGAGTCTTGTATAGTGAGGAACTGGGATTATGTGCTACCTCCCATCATGGCAATTCCAATGTAGGTTTCCCCTTCTATTGTGCTCTTTCTGGGCTGGCAAACATCGTTTTACTCAGCTAGTTCTTTGTTAATTAAGATGACATTGCATCTGCACTAAAAATAAGGCAGTTTGATACCATTTTAAATCCTATGGCTTCATCCTGTGGAATTCTGGGATTCGTAGTTTTACAAAATCTTTAACCTTCTCTGTCTAAGATTGTTGGTGCCTCACAAATCTTTAGGATGGAGTCATGGCAATTGCAAATGCATCCTGAGTTGCTGTAAAGGGAAATTTAATTTGGTGGGTGCTTTTATTGATCTGTTTTTAATAGTGTTTGTTATATTTTTTGTTTTTGATTTTACTATTGTTACCTAATTTCATTGTCTTTCATTCTTTGGAAGGAATATGGGATGTAAATCCAATAAGCAACATGAGTCATTTTGCATCTGTGCATTCCACTTTTTAGTGGAGACCTATAAACTTAAAACCCGGTGCATGTAGGCTGAAGCCACATGATCTTTATGACTCTGTTTTGTGTGCCTTGTGGGCTTGACCTTTATGGAAATGTTAAATCAAATACATAAATGAGAGATGTAGTGAGAAATTGGGCAGGTCAGCACAGTATCAGTCTTACAACATACTTACAATTTGAATGTCAGCCCAGGACTGTAGTATTAGATGAGATGGCAGTTGTCTGGTACTCAAGGATTAAAAAGATTATAATAATTGTGCAGAAAAATGTTCTTACACTGAAGTGTTGTTGTTGTTGTTGTTTATTTACTTACAGCAATGACAGATGGGTTTGGGTCGGGCTTAATAAGAGGGATCCGGGCTCTCTAGAGTCATGGCACTGGAGTGACAACAATCCTGTAAGTTAAACTATTGAGAATAATAACTGATCTGGGAGACAATTGTGGGTGGAATCTGAAAGAGACTGCTTGCTTAAAAATTATGGTCCAGTACTGGCCTCCTGGGGCCGAAATTAGGGCTGGGGAGCACGGAATGTCCGCACACTCTGTGCTTTCCTGGTGCCATTGGGGAAGGGGGCACGTCCAAACGGCATGGACGCTGATGACATGTCTTGTGTGCTGCGTCCAAGTGGTGTGGCGCACAAGAGATGTCACCCCCCCATGCTCCAGGGCGCTAATGGCGCCTTGGAAGCGGCGCAGATCGTATTAGAGCAAATTGTTGCCATGCTGGTGCAGTTACTTTGGCAACGATCTGGAAGAGAAAGGGGTGGCCTCTGGCCACTGCTTTCTTCTCATCTGTACAGCCCCTATATTTTACAAATGAAATAAGGAAATGAAATACTACTGGGTTGGAGTCCCATGGCCCTCCAGCTGATGTTGGTCAAACACATTCCATTAACCTTCATCATTGTCCATATTACCGTAGCTGGGACTAATGGGGAGTTTTGAATCCAGCAACATGTCAAGAGCAGCAGGTTCTCCATCACAGTAATGAATTGCCAGGAAAAAAAAAAACCTGTCTTGCTTTTAGAAATAATCTACTGATCTTTTTTTTACATGTGCCCAGGTTCCTGATTGCATCTGCAGACACTGCTCTAATCATTCCATCAAAAGAAGTGGATATAGGGACACATATGTTTTCTTGGGTTAGAATAAATGGGAAGTCCGTTCAGGTAGAATTATTATGTACTCATAGAAGACCACAGAGGATTTTTTTTATCATGATCACTAAGATGTGCTCCTTGCTGCCATCCCAAGATCCTTACATGCTTCAAGCATTGCAAGGGATAGATGTTTTGTTTTTCAGATATTGCTTGACTGCCGATCATCTCTAGCCAGCATAGATAGTGGTGATGGGAGCTCAAACTCTTGCACTAAGAACTGCAGCTGTTATTGCCACAATATACTGATTAATTGTAATGAAATGAAATTGTGCAATAATTTGCAAACTTGTGACTTCTCTTCTTTCCAAAGGTGTCTACTGTTGTTATGCCTGCAGAGTTTAGAGAAGATGAATATGATACTAGAGACTGTGCAGCACTCAAGGTACGTTGTAACATTTTTGGTGAACATCTGCCTGGGACTGACTTCAGCAGTCAGTCCTGTGGAAAAACAGTGAAACAGCGTGAAAATACTGTGATTTTTGTCAGTTGACCCAATAAATATTTCAACCCAATGAATGGTTATATTGCATTTAGAATGATTAATGCAACTTTTAAAATTATATAAATCATCTTTGGCAATCTTATATGTACAGTATCAGGTAAGTATTTATTGTAATGTTTGTCCAGTTAGAAACCCAGGATCCAGTACGATGTTGAAACTTGTTCTGCCATTTAGGCCCAGGAGGAATGCTTTCTGAACCTGGAGTGGCCTGAACTCCCCCAAAATTTATTCTGTGATTTGGCAGACAATCTTTGGCAATGTGAAGTACTGACCTTTGCTTAAGCAGCTAGCACAAATTCAACTTTAGGCTCATAATATTTAGACAGGATTGAGCCCAGTCATGCTTTTGTCTGAGGAAATGTGATTAGGATTGCATCCTAATTTAGGGGTGAAACAGTTGGGCAGGAAAAAGTGGCTTGAAGCTGCCTTTTCTGAAGCCACATTGAAACTCCACCAACTGCACTGCCAGCTCCCAAGGCAGCTGGAGTGCTCATGTCATGACTACATGACATGGTTCAAACCAGGAAGAAGCAGAAAAAGTTACTTCTTTTTGAAATGGCTTTTCTCTGCATAAGGGCACTTTTCTGCTGGCTTCAAAGAATGCATCATCTAAATGCCAAGCCTTCAAGCCAGCCTGAAAGCACCTCTTTTTGCCTGTCTGTTTAGCCCCCAAATTTACTTCGAGGAACATCCCATTAAGTTTAATGGGACTGCTTTTTGGTGTGTATAAGATTGCAACCTAATTGTGTTGTATTGGTACAGATTTATGCATTGACTTCCCATATCTCAACAAAAGATTTCCATCTGAGCCAAAGAAACCAAACTGTATGTGTATATGAAAAACATATTCCAGAGAAAGTAATAGTCAGGAGAAGAGAATTGGCCACTTTTCTCCAGCATACCTCCCAACAGTCAGCTTTTCTAAAGCATGTCAGAACATATACTTGTAAAGGCAAACATGCTTCTAGAACAGGGGTGGGGAAGGTATGGCCTGTGGGCAGCATGCAGCCCTACAGCCTAGGGCTGTTTTTGGGACTTTCAAGGCCCCCAAGGGCCAAAAATATTTATTTGTCCCATAATACCTCCAAATGGCCTTGAATGTTCTCTAAGGGACATGGAAGACATTTCCACCACAATTGGAGGCCCCTTGGGCCTTCCAGAAGTAAAAAATGATTCTTGTAAACTTTTTCCAAAAAAGGTCTTGTTCTAAAATGTCCCATTGGGGATGAATGATACATTTTCACCACATATTGCAGCTTCCGTGAGACAATTTAGATCCAGGAGAGGTCTTTTTTTAAAACTCAGAAAAAGCTCATTTCATGTTATTAAAAAGGCATCTCCTGGGCCTAAAACACCCAGTGAAAATGCCTCCATACCCCCAGAATGCATTTGGGGGCATTCGCCCCCCAAGACAAGAGACCTCAGACAGCCATATCTCTTGACTGCCCCTCTGTGTGTGTGTGTATGTGTAGGAGCAGGGGCAGTCAAGAAGTGTGGCTCTATACTGCCCCTTAGCCTTCCACAGTTGATCATCCCTGTTCTCGAACATTAAATCCTGTCATCGTCCCTTGCTTTCTGAAAATTGCCTCCTTCCAGTGTTCTTTCTCTACAACAATCAGCTAAATAGGGTGAAATAATATATTTGGACATTAAACTGCAATTCCTTGCATACTTTCTAGGAAGAATCTCCCACTGGACATAGACAGACATACAGTACTTCTAATACACATATCACCAAGGTCTTTTTGTTTTTATGTATTGAAATGTCCTGTGGAAGAAAGGAGAAAATAGAGATCAAAAGACCTAGAGAAAAGGAAAGGAAAACAGATGGCTAGTGTTCAGTTATGGCTTCTCTGAACATAGTGCAATTTACTTGTTACTGTGAGTAAACATTCAACAGATTGTACTTCACTTGCAGAAATTGATACTGAATTTACACATTTTCATTTTTTATTTTGCTGTTGTATAGACTCTTAGATCCATACGACGCTCATATTTTTCTTACTATTTTGAAGACAGAGATGAGGATTTTTACTTAAAACCTTTCCACTGTGGTTCAAAACTTGAATGGGTGTGCCAGATCACTAAAGGTAAACTTTTAATAGCAAACCTCTGTGGCTTATTCCCAAGTACATGTGTTTAGGATTTAATTTAGTTCAATATGTCATTGTGAACTGTTGACTCAGATTTCCATGTTCCTGAATCGCAGCAGTCTAAAAACTGAATATCAGTTTTTTCAGCCGTGATTACTTATAATCTAAGATTGTATTTTTTTTTCAAGTGGTGTTTAAAATTTTTTTTTAGTCTCCCATATCTAGTTTACACCAGCTAATGGTTTGAGCTTTGGACTATGACTCTGGAAACCAGAGTTCAATTCCCAGTTTGGCCATGAAACCCTCTGGGTGACCTTGGGCAGGTCGCATGCTCTCAGCCTCAACGGAAGGCAATGACTAACCTCCTCTGAACAAATCTTACCAATAAAATACCATGATAGGGTCATCATTAGTTAGAATGACTGGAAGGCACACAACAACAACAACAACAACAACAATGGAGCATTTGCATGTGATCTAAAAATTACTCTCTTGCTTCCTATACCACATAACCAACATTCACTGGAAGAGCCAGCCTTAACATTAGGTGAAATGAGGCATCTGGATCCAGCACCAGAATTTGGACACACTTCAAGGCAAATGTACTGTTGGGATTTTTTTTTTTTTTTTTTTTGTCTTGGCTACTGAAATGTTTGGGGCCACTCTTAACAAATTAGTAATGCTGTAGCAAAAGCCCTTCTTTTGTATTGAAACAAGACTTTATTAGAGGTGTGTGGTGGCAGCTCAAAGCATCAGGCTTCAACCTACTACAGCCTATCAAGACCAGGCTGGCACAGACCTCCCAGAGGGCCTTCTCTGCGACCGCTCCCAAGCTCTGGAATGGTCTGCCGGATGAGATGCGTCTCATGACATCTTTAGATTGCTTCAAAAAAGCCCTAAAGACGCATCTCTTCCGGCAGGCCTTCCCCTGAAATTTCCTATCTCCGGCTTCGGTTCCAGACTTTGATTTCCTGCTTACTCCCATGTTTCTGATCCCCACTTATGACGTGGCCGCATAAGGAAGGGTTAGGATGCTGTTATATGTTTTTAAATAATTACTGTTTTAATCACTGCCGGTTTAATCTATTTTTAAGGGGTGGGAGGTTTGGAAACGGGTTATGGGATTGTTTTAATCTATGTTTTTTCTTTTACTTGTACCCCGCTCCGAGTGTATGAACAGAGGAGCGGGCTATAAATAAACTATTATTATTATTATTATTATTATTATCATAATCTCCTTTCTAAGCAGTAATGTGTCATAAAGTAAAATGACAGTCTTGTGCTCTGTTCTGTTCCATCAGATGTCACTTGAAGAACTGGAATATTTGGAATATGGTGACATACATCACTTGTTGTTTATTTCATGTTCTTTCCCAAATATTGGGTTTTGCTTAGTATTTCTGGTCTATAAACAGAGCTTGTTTTTTTTAAAAAAAATTATTACTCATTTGCCACTGCTTTTAAAACTAAGTTGATACAGATAATTGTTATATGATGACCATATTACTTTTTAGTTAATTTAGAGTTTGTACAAACTGGTGTTATACACCAGTGTGGGGGCATGTCAAACGCATGCCAGCCACCCCCATGCTGGTGTCTTGCTGGTGTCACACTGTGTGTCCAACTGCATGGCGGGGGGGGCATCATGGTGCTCTCTTGGCACAGCACTTAAACATGCTGCGCCAAAGGAGCACTAAAAAGCTGCCGCCGCTGTGGTTAAGATGCCCTTTCCAGGGCATGAAAAGGAGCTGCTTTTTACAGCTTCTTTTTGTGCTGTGGCAAGGCCAGATTGGGGCCGCAGCGTGTGGTTGCTGCAGCCCCGATCCAGCAAGGAAAGGGGCATCACAGAGTTACCTTTTGAGTTTTTGTACTTGTATTTGAAAATTCAAAAATTACCCCAAATGACCCTCCAAAAACAGTTTTATAAATAACATATTGTAAACCAAAAAATGAGTATCATTTTTTAAAAAAAACCTCAGTGTGTTGCTTCCTTGTTAACCCCTCCACCCAAAAAACCTTAGCTTTCTTTTAAAATGTGGTTCCATTCAATTTTATGACCTGTAATGTTCCTGTATTGCTTGCATATTTCTACAACTGAACTCTTTGTTTAATGATTTTGTTGGAGGAGCAGAAATCACTCCACTTCTAATCATTCAATATATTCAGTAATGCTTTTTCCTGTTTTCAACAGGCCGTACTCCAAATATACCAAAATGGTACAAACCAGGTAGGCAAATGTTTTAATTTCACCCATTGTTACTCATTAAAATGGTTTTCACACTTGGGTCTGTAATGAGGCAGTGATCTTGAAACAAAACCTCTGGCAGATAGGCTTTGGTTCCCTAAATCCTAACTCCTTTCCTCTGACAACGAGGGAACTGTTTATCTGTTCTTGGCTTCACTACAGCAGCATTGCTACAGATGTGAAAATTTTCTCATTTTTGCTGTTGCCATTGTTATTGTTGTACTTCTCAGAATCCTATTGGAATTTTCATCCTTGCACTCTTCCTTTTTTCCCTTCATTTAATGTACGCATTGAAACACATTTTCTCATTGACAAAGGCATGTTTCTGTCTCCCCACCACCACCACCACCACTCCTGCAAAATATACAAATTACAGTCATGCACATTTTTCAAATGTACACATGTTTTTGTGAACTTTGGGGATGGGGAAGCACAACATATCACAAGGCTCAGAACCAAATGGTTTTCCAAGGCAACATGGATTTTGTCTCTCTGCCAATCTTGGGAGGTGCAAACTGCTGTTTTCATAGGAAGATCCAAACCCAACAAAAAATTTTTCAATCCAAACCATTTCAGATGGCCAGAGGGTGTTTCAACCCAGGAAAGATTAGGTGGTGTGAGGAGACAATAAAATTCCCTTACGCCTTATATGATTGCTTACACTAGCCTGACTCTACAATTTGAGCAGCTCCTAATTCAATTGTAAACTGAGCTGCCTGATTCTGTCCCTAGCTGAACCATCAGTTTAATTCCAGGCCAGCCCCTAAACTATGTTTAAGAGAGCCTAGAAGTAGAAAAGAATTACATATATTATGTAATATAATATTGTGGCATTAGCAGCCTAGTCCACAGCCCTGAAAGGAATCTGAACAAGTGAGCAGCAGCAATAGCTATTTTTCAGTAGTCAACTGAAACATGAAATAATCTTATCCTGCTTTGTGAAGAAACCTACTGTAAATCTGGACTTGAGAGGTCTTCTTCAGGGAAGTGGTAGATGACTACTAAAGAACAGTTAGTCATACCTAGTTTTGTTTCAGAGCTCCAGACCTTTTGAAGAAATATCCTGCTCGGTTTTGTAGTGTTCTGTTAGCACTGACTCTGTGCTCCTATAGAAGTCATTAAGTGGCTTTGAATACTGGTTTATAAGAATACACAAATTATTTTCCTGTCAAAATGTAACGTTTACTGTATACTATTTTTAGATACTGCTCATTCATTCATTCCCATTGTTACAGGTCACTTTTAACCTGTTCCAGAGTTGTGGGTGCATATCATGTTTTATTTAAACCTCTGTATGAAATTTCCCTAGAAACAAAGATGACTGAACTGAAGTTGTCATATTTTGGTCATATCATGAGAAGAAAAGACTCACTAGAAAAGATAATAATACTGGGTAAAGTTGAGGGCAATAGGAGAAAAAGAAGACCATGTACAAGATTAATAGATTCAATCAAAGAAGCCTCGGCAATTAATCTCCAAGAGCTGAGCAAGGTGGTTGCGATGGGGTGATTTGGAGGTCTCTCGTTCATGGGGTCACCATAGATCAAAGTCAGCTTGAAGGCAGTTAACGCACATGTCTCATTTTCTTTTTGTTTATAGATGAAGATGGACTTCATGGGCCAGCACTGAATATCGATGGGTCTGAATTCTGGTTTGTGCCCCATAAGCATTTGAGCTATCAAGAAGCTGCTCTCTACTGTTCTGAAAATGAAAGCGACTTAGCTTATGTGACCTCTTTCACAGCGTTAACACAGATTTTAAACAAGATAGCAAATGTAATGTATTCCTTTTTTATTTTGTATAGTTTTTTTGTGAGAAAATATCTGTGTGAAAATAAGTTGATACTCCTTCCATTATTAGTAGCATTAGTATTAGTATCATCTTCTCTTTAGGAAAAATGGTAAAATGTTTGATAAAAATGTCTGGGACAGATAACCAAATACACAGTAATAGTTCTTTTCTGCATCTAGTAAAATAAATCTCTTTTGTTTGTCTTCCCCAGCTTTTCCTTTAGCATGAGGGAAAGGCAGGGTTAAGAACAGAGGGTAAACGTGTCCTTTCCTACTTTTCACTGATAAGAACTATGTGTGCCTAGACCCCATTAGGGATCCCTTAGGAGCTTGTTTGATTTGGAGCATCTATATGCTCTGAGTGTAAGGGCTGATGTTGAAAAATGTACTGCCATAGTCATTTTAGTGCAGGGCCAGGCAGTCTGTGGACTTGCATGCACATCTACACCAATATTGCATTGTTTGAACGATATTGTCCTTAAATATTACTGAAAGAAAATTGTTGGAAGATTTTTGCATTCTCTTTCCCCCTCCTTAGACAGATAGGAATTAGATAGACCTACCCCCCTCTCTCTTTCAAACTAACAATGTGATTTAGGTTACTCCCTCTTTGGGACTAACAGACATTTTCTCCAAGATTTTCAACTGAACTGCATGTTTCCATCTTCCTCCTCTCTCATCTTTCTTTGGAAACATAGTGAGGTAAAGATTACTTTTTACCATAACTTTTCACTAGCTAGAATAGGATATAGTTTTTATGTAAATATAGATTAAAGGCATTAGTAAACTTTTGTTTGAACTAAAAGCTAGTTGTGTTTGTTGTTTTTGAGTCAGCCCCAGTTCTTAGGGAAGCATAGTAAGACAAATGCACATTTCTGCTACTCTGCTGATTTAAAGATCCTAACAGGCTTGCCTTTGACATTTTTGATATTTAAATATTTTTGTTTCCTTACTAAAGGCTGAAGCCTTAGGAAACTTAAATTACCCTATAGAAATTCATGATCCCTGTTTAGTTATTGTCTTGGCACTATTGTCACAATTACAGCTCTGCCCCAAGGTACTTTCACTGATCAGCAGTGGCTCCAAGAGGAGCAAGTCCATTCTCTTGGCAGTCGGGGTGTAACGTTTCTACTCCTTTCCTGCCAATAAGTGAGGTTGCAACAACTGGGAGAAAGACTGCTGTTGCAAGTCCTCATCACAGCCTGCTTGTTGGTGGGAGGGAGGTGGAAATGTCATCCACCCATTGATGGTGAGCAGAACACCATCAGAGCAGCTGCTGCCTAGTTAAAGTAACTTGGGGAGGGGTCAGACCACGAAATGCTACTTAGTTAAATATACTTGATGAGGAGGAGTCTGGAATGGTGGATATCTGTTGGAAGAAACGAGTTTGAGTGTTCTTGTTGGTGTAAATAATCTTTGGCTGCTCCTAATGTTCAACGTACAAGTAACAACAATGGGGCTTTCTAGATTGGTAGGAAAGTGTGACATGAAGTTGCCTTTTCCTTAATGCTTAGCAGCTGCACCACACCCTTTAGATGGAGCTGCACTGTTCCGCAGTTTTTAAAAAAGAAGCTGGGAAAACCAGCACCTTTTTAAAGGCGCTTCTTCTCCCCTAAAACGCAAAAAAAGCATTTTCATGGCACACTTTCCCTTTTTCTCATCTAAAGGCTAGACTTTCATGCAGCCATGAACACACTTCTTTTTGCCAATCTAGAAAGCCCCAATGTGGCCTAGGAGCATAAAAAATGGCCAAATGGCATTGATAAACTGATGTTCCTGTCTCAAAGAATGCTAGCCTTTTAAAAAGCTTTTTGTGATGGATACAGTTTACAGTCTGGCATCATAAACATGTTTAGTGACAAGATTTTTGATTTTCACATATTCCACAGCTATAATATAGCAGGAGAATATCTGAAAATCAGCAGTCAGGGAGCTTACATTTGTCTTTATTACTGCGATAGTGGATATTATCTTCAAATTTGTGTTAATGACCAGGATCTATTGAACATCAGAATTGTAAAAAACCTGAACTATCACCTCACTTTCCTATTCTAAGGTTTGTTAGCATATGTAAACACTGTACTCCGAAATTGTCTAGATTTAAGTAATGGCTGAAAAAATTTAACTTGATTTAAAAAAAACCTTCAGTGCAAGAGTCTCTACACTTTCTTGGGAAAATTATTCCTTTGTTAGAAATATTCTCCAGTCTTCAACCTGTAAGATGTAACAATGCACTCAATGTTAATGCATCTCCTTTGTGATTTTGCAGTTAACGAATGAGAAACAGAGTTGGTGGCTGAAATACACACCTCCTACAAGGCACTACCATTCATTGTATGTAACTATTACAATTTATATAGTTCTAAAAGTCCTTTTGACATCCAGGTTATGATAGTGATCTGGCAACATGAGTGTTTCATAGCCAGAGGTAAAATATTTGAGCAGTGACAGTGTTTCCACAGTGCTTCACAAAGAAATAAAAACAACAACAACATAGCAATTGTCCAGGGATCTTGTTCTTTTTCTATTCACATGGTTTACTTATTTAATCCTATTTTGCATTCTTAGATGCTACTTTGCTATTTTGGTAACATTTTGCTTATCCTCTGTATGTTTTTTTAACTGAATTTTTAAACTTTATCATAAGCTGCCTCAGAACTCTTCACATTGAAGAGAAATGTACTAAATTTCTTAAAATAAGTAAAAATAGATTGTTAGTATGCCAGTAGCCTCTATATGTTGTTTGGAGAGAAATTGCCATCTCTGTCCCCCCCCCCCCCCCCCCCCCCCGCTTTTGAATACCTGCTCAGAGTTGGAATTCCAACAATGCAAACAATTAAACAAATATAATTGCTAAGCTTGCTTTACTTTGTTCTTTCTTTTTTTCATTCAAAATATTTAGGTTGCTACTCCTATATTTGTATTATCTTCAGATTATTGCTAATTGATAAGTTTGGTTTGGGGAGTCTTGAATAATTATTTCATAGATTTAGGGTGGCATACCATAAATCAGACTGCATATATACAGGACCTGGCCAAGACATTGCTACCTGAGGCATAGTGCTCCAGACTCCCCCCCCCCCCCACTGCCCCCTGCCTCATTCCACACACATAACCAGGCTAGACTGGCATTAGATCTTCAGCTTGGGTCACAATAAAATCATTCAAGATTTGTGACCCTATCATAGCTTCTTCCTCTCAACATTATCTCACACCTCTGCTCTCCCCACAAACTCTCCATCTTGCTTCTTAAGTTGTTCCACTTTCCCTAATTGTAGGGCTGGCCCTGAGGGATATAACTACACCGTGCAAAACATAAAGGGTACTTACATGTCGTGAGCATTTTGAACATAATAGTTTGTTTATGTGAGTTTTTAAAGAGTTGGTTAACTCTGCAGATTTATATAGCAGCCTGTAATAAGAATCAAAACAATGTTTTCAAAATAATAAAAGAATGACAAAAATGGTCAGGCACAAAAGAAGTAGTAAGAAACCAAATCTAGAGATTAAATGATTTCAGACTTCAAACAATGGGGAACACAACAAAGAACATAAGTCACAAGAACTTTTAACCAGCCTGTAAATACAAAAGAAAAAAGGCAATTTAAATTGAGCATGTGCATGTGTGTAAATACAACTAAGGGAATGTGGCTAGGACTTTAACTATTCCAGCTGTTAGTATGAAAAGGGATCTTGTAGCACCTTTGAAACTAAGTGCAAAATAAGTTGTAGCATAAGCTTTCATAGACTTGGTCTACTTCCTCAGATGCAATTGTCTGTATGCGTCTGGGGGCCAGCTCCACACACTGTGGAGGGGCCATATGGACTGTACCTCCCTGTGGAAGTTGCCAGGTGTTCTGGCTTTGAAAAACAGCTATTTCTTGCTGTTAAACAGTGAAGGGGGGGGTGCAAAGTGGGAGTGGAGCCTCTTTTAAAGGTTAATTGTCACTTCCAAAAAGATCCATTCATCCACATTTTCCTACTTCTTATATATACTAGTGACAACCTAAATCTTAGTTATTTGCACTAATTTTTTTAAAAAATATTTTTTTATTTCTTTATTATATCTAGTTTTTCAATATTTTCACGTTACCATGAAAGACACTACAGAGATTGTTGGCATGTTTCTTATCAAAGCTGGTACAGAGGTAAGGCACTTACTTTGCTTTATTTTGTGTGTCCCTATATGCCTTAAAGTTGCCTTTTGACTTATGGTGGCTCCATGAATTTAATAGGGTTTTCTTAGCCAAAGAATACTTATTACCATAGCTGAAATATTGTTTCTTCCTTATTTGTAGCAGTTCAGAGTTTTTCAGTGTGTGAATGGCATGTTTGTTTTCCTATTGATTTTTTAAGGTCTCATTCCTTTTCCTCCCCTATTTTTAATTTTTTGAACATCAAGAACTGCTTCAGATGTCAAACAACAAAAATTCCGCTGCCACTTCTTGTTGGTAATGCCTGTGATGGCCTTACATTCAGAGTTTGTGACCCTTCACATGTAAATATAGCTCATACAGCCTTCCTCTATGTAGGATGATTTTCTAGCATTACAAACAGGCGCCACTAAACAACCGGGGAAAAGGCTATGTAGTTGGCTGGCAGAGCTTATTTACAACATCCAAAGCCACTCTATAAATACATTTTTTAGCATGCAGTCTTGTTCATGTTTGCTTAGTTGTCTTTTGGAATTATTCTCAGAAAGCACAGGAAGGATTGCAGCAGAACAATTCATGTTTAACATTAACAATTCATGTTATCGATTAATCCATACTGTAATTCTAACCTTTTAAAAAATATGTTTCATGGATTCAGAAAGGGAGACACATATTATGGAAATAGTCTAATCCTGTTCATAGTTTTGAGTTTGATATAAGGGCACTAACTGCATCAGATGTGATTCTAGTTTGCTTGTTTTGGCAAAGGGTGAGGAGAAGGCCCTTAGAGCCAATCAAGATCTTTAGGCACCTGCAACCACTTTTGCTCCCACTCATGACTGTAAAAAATATTTCATTATAACTGTGATGCCAAAAAAGCACCGGAGAACAGTTAGGTCCTGTCCCATCCTTATTTTGCTTTCACAAGTGAGTTGGATGACTTGGAGGCAGCAACAACTCTGCCACCGTTGGATAATCCTACCTGATAGCACTACTGGAGCATATATTATTATTATTATTATTATTATTATTATTTGAGCATACCCTGTTGTTATTATTAGAATGCTCTGTGGCACCCAGTTTGAATGTTATTAAGAAAGAGGATTTTGCAATGATTTTTAACATTACTGTTCTGGAGGGGAAAGAATTGAGTTATCTCTCATTCTGCTTCAGAGCTAGTCTTAAGTGTCTGATAGATGTGAAAATACTAAAATTAAGCTATAGTTTTTTTTAAAAAAAAACTGGATTTCCTCTCAAAAGAGATAAAATTGGTACTGACCATGCTTGCGTTTAATATTTAAAATTTAATATTTTGCACTTTTAAATTCAAATTTTGAGCTTTTAATTTACTGTTGTGTTCTTGTTTGCTGTAATATCTATGTTGCTGCTTTTGTAATAACATCTTTGTATCTACATTTGTAACTCTATGGTTTTTAATGTTGTATTGGATCTTCTTAAATGCTTTCTACATTCCTCTAGCATTTTCATCATTCTGGGGGGCTTCTGGTAGGCCCAAGCGAAGCCTGTTTTTAAATATAAAATGTACAGAAGTTGCTTCCTGACCACTTCTGTTTTAAAAAAATCCTCTTTTGACCAAAATTGATCTATAGTGGGCTCCCCTATATGATGAAAATATGCCCATGCCCCTTACAAAGCACTTTTAGGCAAAATATGTTTTTTAAATTTTTTGTTTGACCCCTGAGGGGCACAGGGGTCTTTCAGATGGCAGTGTAAATGCCCTCCAAACACTTTTGTTTTTTAGGAGCAAAACAACTGCAAAAAACCCACAAACAAACAAAAACCACCCTTTTTTGACCTTTCTCATGAGGAGTCACTAAAAAGGCCCTGGAGGGGCTACCTGTGACCCGTGGGTCGCACTTTGGTTTGCCCTGCCAAAAATGGATGACAAATGGTGCATGTATTATTAAAATAACTTTTGAAATTTTAACTGCAGGCATCTTAACTTAATTGTAATTGTTTTAGCATAGGATATAGTGTGTGTGTTTGTGTGTGAATGCAAGCACATGCATTTTGTGCTGGTTTTAATTGTGGATCTATTCACTCATTCAGGAAGTGTATTGAAAATGAGAGACCTCTCTCCCCATGATATTGGATCATCTAGTTCAGTATTCTCTATATTAGCAGGCATCAGATCTCTGTTTCATTCAGAAAGAAGTATTTCCCAGCCCTAATTCCTAAGCTTGTTTAACTGAAGGTGCTGTGGGTTGAACCAGGGTGTTCTCCATGTAAAGTGTGTACTCTATTTTTTAGCTCAGGTACCACAACTAGTAAGTGTTTGCTAGATCTAGAAAGAGATGTTATTAATATATGTAATATAAATACTGTTTCATTTTTCTATTTGTAAAACTTGCAGACAGCATAATAAGCTGCAGTACAAAACTTCCCTTCATTTGTGAAAAATACAACACGTCGCTTTTGGAGGCACATGATCCTAGTTACAAGCCACCTCAGAGAAGGTGTCCTGAAAAATGGCTTAGTTTCCTGGACAAGGTAAAAAAAAAGGGGGGGGGGGATTTTGACCTTTCTGTTTCAAATCATGCCTATGTAAAAGTGGTTTGTTCGACTCCCAAAACCAATTTTATGGGGATTTGAAAAAGTGTTACTGGAGCCATTAGATTGTTGTAAAAAATATTTTCCCTTGATTTTGTGCTGTTGTGTAAACTACACCTTGAAATTGCTTGAAATAGTTCAGGGTGTAGTTTACACACCTAACAAGTTATATATACTAGTGCCCTTGACATGGTGGTTTATTTTTCTTTTCTTCTTCCAGTGTTTTCGAATAGTGCCTTCTCAAGATTTAACATTTCAAAAAGCAAATGAATATTGTAATTCATTTGGAGGCATGCTTCCTTCAATCAAAAATCGAGCTGAACAAGGTAATTAATTGTCTGTTCCTCACAAAGTAATTAATTATTTACTTCTTACTAAGTATCAAGGCACATTAAATTTTCTGGAGCTGAAAATGGCTCAGTTCAAGAAAATTTAGTGTACCTTAATACTTATAAAGTTTCCAGAAGTACAGTTGATATCTTAATAATAAGAGGGTTTTAAGGGTACCTAATTCATACAAACACTGGAAGTTATCGAAAAAGTGAGCAGGGTTGATGAGACCTAATATAGAATATTGTTCACACCTTATAAGAGACCTAATACAGAACATTGTTCTGGAGACAACTGAAGATTGGATTTTTAAAAGGACTTGCCCACATCTAACAGTTCCACCACTGTTTAGAAATAAATTGAACAGTGTCTCAAGGCCCTTTAATACTACACAATTATACAGTCAGCTGTCAGCTTTTGTATGGGTTAGGGGTGCAGTCCCTTCCCCCAAACCATGAATATCTCCAGCGCCGTTGCTCCCCCCCCCCCCCCCCCCCCCACACACACACACAAAGCACAGAAAATATAATATTAGGTAAAGGGGTCCAAAATGTGAGCAAGGGGAATTTGTTTGGATCTTCAAACAGTTTGGAGTCCATCTCACGCTTCTGCTGCAGATGTTTTTCTCTTTCCTCTCTCTGTTCCTTCTGCATGTCTTGTTTTCTCTCCTCCTGTTCCTTTTCCCCTAACACACACAAAAAGCACCTGTATGTGTGAGGTGGCTGGGCCCAGCCACCCATGTTTTCCCTTGCTCACTCTCACATTCAGGCAGGGGGAATGGAAATGGAATGGGATGGCGGATGAGGATAGACTGGGGATGCGAGAAGAGGGAGAAAGGAGACTTATCCCATCAACGTCTCCCCTCCCACCCATGCAAGAATTGAGTGACTGCACCACACACACCCTCCCTCCTCATGCTCCCCCATCCCATCCCTTTTTGCCTACCCACATGAGCAAATGAATGCACACACTTCCCTTCTCATCCTCCCCATCCCACCCCTTTTCCTCACCTGCCCGAGTGAGTGAGTGAGGGAATGAACGTACCCTCCCTTCTCGCATTTACCCCATGCCCTTCCCCCTACCTGCCTGAGCAAATGAGCACCTTTATGTATTGCCTTCCCTCCTTGCACTCTCCCATCCCACGTTCCTCCTTCCTGTCCATGCTTGAGTCAGTTTCCTTTGCTATCCAGCACACTAGCTAATTTAATGTTGTTTTACATATGTAAGCAAGCTTTGGATGTGTGCCTTGACTGTCTGATCCTAATATGAACGTATTTATCTTCTGCCCCACAGATTTTGTAACATCCTTGCTTCCTGGCAGGCCCCAAAACATTTGGATTGGTTTGCACATGCGCGTTCATATGCGTGAAGAAAAATGGGTAGATGGAAGTGCTCTAGAGTATAGCAACTTCCATCCATTGCTTCAAGGAAGGCTGAGGAAGGTTCAGCTAGATGTAAGTTGCAGAGATTCTCCTCCTCCCCCTCCTCCCTCCTCCCTCCTCCTCCTCCTCCTCCTCCTCCTCCTCCTCTTCTAGGCTTTTCTCTATAATTTGGTTAAAGGAGGAAAGAACTAAAGTTCTTACCAGCTGTATTTTTTTTTTAAAAAAATGATCCAGTCTTTTTGCATTTTCAGTCTGTAGCTTAGTGCCTTTCTTTACTGAAACACAGGTATAGTCAATGTCACTACATTTTTATTTATTCATTTATTTATTTCATTTTTATACTGTTTTTCTCCTGAAAAGGTACCCAAGATGGCTCACAAGACAAAACATTTTTAAAACTTCATTTATTTATTTTTTATTAAAGTTTATTGAAGTTAAAAAGACAAAACATATCATATCAATTCATACACGATTAGGACATAACATATTTTTCTAGAAATTACACATACATACATACAACATACAACAAATACATTAAACCACAAGAAAAAAAGACACATCTACACATAAGCTTCCTTAAGGGCAACAGCATTCTGTGCTTTCAACTTACTCCTTAAGATTAATACAATCATTATATATTTTAATTTTTCTATTTGCCGTTTTAATTCCTGTTAAAGTAAATTATACTCTCTTGTTTTTAAAACATTTTTAAAACTTTACAATAAGAATTTAAAAACAATCTAAATCATCTAGTTAAAACAGTATAAAATTAACATAAAAACATACAGAAGTTAAAAGCATAACTAAAACACATGCCCCATTTAAAAACCTATATATTAAAATAAATTGCTTGCCAGCAAAAGGAAAATGGGGAGAGGGCCTGCCTAGCCTCCCATGGAAGGGCATTCCAGAAGGTAGGAGCAGCCACCCTCTCTCGGGCCCTCATCGAGTGAGCCTGCGATGGTGACAGGACCAAGAGAAAGACTTCTCTTAAAATCTTAGGGCTCTAGCAGGTTCATATGGGGAAATGTGGTCTCTTAAATAGTCTGGACCAAATCTGTACAGGGCTTTATAGGTCATGACTAGCACTTTGAATTGCGCCCAAAAATGAACCATTAGCCATTGAAGCTATTTCAACAAGGGAGTTATTTGCTCCCTATAACTGGCCCTGGTCAGCATTCTAGCTGCGGCATTTTGAGCCTGCTGAAGTTTCCTGACAGTTTTTAAAGGCAGCCCCATGTGGATTGTGCTTCAGTACATCTAAGTGGGATGTAATCAAAGCATGTGTCACCATAGCCAGATCTGATGTCTTTAGGAAAAGCACAGCCCGTGCATTAGTTCCATTAGCTGTGCAAATGCACTCCTGGCCACTGCTAAAACCTGTTGAAAGTTCTAACTTGTTTACAGTTTAATTATGGTAGTACCATGGTAAACATTTACTGTATTTAAAAGACAAAGTGAAACATAAAAAACATCTTTTAAAAACATCAACCTAAGGGACCTGTATATAATTCTGACACAAAATAATAGTTTCTTTGGTTCTATTTCACAACAGTGGCCTGATTTAGATGTAATCATTGTTTCGATGTTAGCCCTATGAACATGAGCTTAAGACAAGTGTCCCTGTCCTTTCCTCCTGTGCCATGGTCTCCTGTGTCAAGAAAAAGGCTTCATCTGCACTGCAGAAATAGTCCAGTTTGACACTGCTTTAACTGTCATGGCTCTGCTCTGGTGCCACAACAAACTACACTTCCCATAATTCCATATTATAGAGCCATGGCAGTTAAAGCGGTGTCAAACTGGATTATATCTGCAGTGTGGATACAGCCACTGACAAGCTTTTCTTTCTGTTTGCAGTCAAGTACAGTTTAGCAGTACACTTGACCTCTGTAGTTCATTTTAATCTCTGTAGTTCATTTTAATTAAATTAATATTTAATGCAATATTGAAACAAGCCAACTTCATAAACCACGAGTTGAAGTAACTCATTTCAGTAAACCTTACCCAATTAACAGTATACCCAGCTAGGTACAATCTAGATGAAGGCCTGTATTCTCGCTGACCCAGTGTCCTGAGTACTTGGGAGAGGCCATTCTCTTGATCCTGTTGCCATCATCACAGAAAAGCACCACCATCACTCCTTGATGGGGGCAGAAGGGCAGGCATTTTCCATGGCTGCTCACACAATCTGGAGTTTCTTCCTAGAGGTGTAAACTGTCTCCCTTCCTGTTGTCCATCCATTGGCAGGCAAACACTTTTTTATTCTATCAGACTTTGGACAACTAAAGTCTGTTTGAAGGAAAGAACCTGTGCTGTACTTCTTTTATTTGTTTTAAAATACAAATGTTTTTATATTTTATTTATATAGTTTCTGATTCATTAGATTTTGATAGCATAGATAACTGAACTGAGTCTTAATAATAACCTTTTGTAGTTATGGGTACAGTATTTGCTTTTATATTTGCATTTGTGATTTTTTGGAAGCCACCTTGAATACTAGTTTTGGGGAGAAAAGTGAGATATGAAGAAAATACATAAATAAAATATACTCTTTCTGTGGGACAGGTCAGTTCAAAAAGAGAGCATAATGTTATCATCTTCAGCCATTAATTCTATGGATAATTTAATTGCATTTTGACAGTGATTTTTTATGTGATTACATATGTTTCTTGGAAGTGTCTTTAACAGTATTTGTTCTAATTTTTGTACCTTGCCTTGAATCCCAGTTTTTAGGGAAAGGAGAGATGATGATGATGATGATGATGATGATGATGATGATGGCCAGAATCCTATTGGACAGTTAGGAATACATAACCTCAAGTTATGCACTCCTGACTGTATCACCATCCCTACACAGCCTCTTGTTTAGGGGATACATATTATTGTGTACCTTTCAAGCTGTTTCCAACTTACGGTGACCCTAAGGCATTTTCTGGGGCTGAGAATGTGTGACTCACCCAAGGTCACCCAGTGGGTTTCCATGGCATCCTGGAAATCAAATCCTGATTTCCAGAGTCATGGTCTAATGCTCAAACCACTACACCATGCTGCTCTCCACATACCAGGAAGCAGCTGCTGCATTCGAAGGGAGGAGGTCTATTTTCCTGTTGAATCTGAACTAGCGGAGTAGTGTTGCCACCACCACCCTTGCTTGAGCAAACTCTGGTGTGAGGGAGAATTATTTTCCTGCTTCTGCCCATCACACCAGAGATTGCTCTTGGCCTCCAAAAGGGTGGAAATATCAGAAAGCTGCTTCCTGATCAACAGGGAAACAGATCCCCATTGACTGCAGCAACTGTGGAGATTGGAGAGCCACTGTAGTGTAGTGGATTGGGAGGATCAGGATTGGATTTACCGTGTAGACTATAATTATGGTGTGTGGGTGTGCATACATAAATCCTCAATAGGATTCTGAATAATAATAATAACAACAACAGGAGAGTGGAGGAAAGAGAGAAAATCACATGCCCCAAACTTTTTTTTTACCAGTTTTATGTTACATCTCAAGTCAATGGATGCATAATTTATTTAGAGAATTCTTAAAATAGTCATATAATCACATACCATGACTATAGTAGTATTTCATAGTCCTCTGTGGAACATCTTGGGATTTTTGATAAGCTTGTTTCACCCCATCTTCCATTCCTTCCCTAGTTATTTAATGAGGAAGTAAACAACCAGTGTGGCGTTTTGCTCAACTATCCCAATTCACCATATGTAGGAACCTGGAATTTCACTTCTTGTGCTGATATCCATTCTGTAGCCATATGCCAAAGGGAGCCAGGTAAGGCTGGGAATCTGTAGTGAACATCCATATGTTCATGAACCTAAGAAATCTGTGGTGATCTTGGAAAATGGTCGATCTTTTGTCTGCCTGCAGCCTCACTTCTAAGACCCAGCTGTTGCACTTCCTATGTCAGATGGGTAAAGTGTAGCCTTTCATTATAACTGGTGCTGAACTCCCTTCAGCTCCAGTCACTGTCAGTGGTGAAGGATTATAGGGGTTGTAATCAGCATTGGGAAAGCCACATCTTCTCCACCCTGTTTTACATGGTGACTGTTAAGTCCACCAGTGTTTGCATTTGAATATAGCTCCCTGAGAGTTATAGACTAGGTACTTGCATGCCAGGTTAGTCATGTTCACTTCCTCTTTGTTATACACAGCGGTTTTATAATGATCTCTTTAAATCCTGATATGAGTAAGGCAACTTTACCATGATATAGAGAATCTATCCATAGTGATTTTCATAGCTATTAAAACACTGTTCATTTTGTTTTTGTCAATTACAGTAGCCCTCCATATCCACGGATTCCTTAACCATGGATTCAGTCATCTATGGCTTGAAAATATTTTTTAAAAATACAAATTTCAAAAAATAAACCTTAATTTTGCCATTTTATACAAGGGACACCATTTTACTCTGGCACTGTATTTAATGGGACTTGAGCATCCGTGGATTTTGGTATCCGTGGGGAACCTGGAAGCAAACTCCAGTAGATAGCAAGTAGCTCAGTTCTGGTGTCATAGACACCTTTTGCATATACCAGATGCGACGCTACTGAATCTTATCATGCCCTTAAAGCAAAGCAAAATACTTTTAACATGGATTGACCCAGAACTGACAAGAGTGGCTGCTCTGATCAAGGGCTGTAATCCAGTTAAAGAAATAGAAGTTCATTCAATGTATTTCTTGTTTTGTTGTTGTGTGCCTTCAACTTATTTCTGAGTTATGGCAATCCGAAGGCTAACCTATCATAGGGTTTTCCTGGCAAATTTCTTCAGAAGGGGTTTGCCAATGCCATCCTCTGAGGCTGAGAGAGTGTGACTTGCCCAAGGTCACCTAGTGGATTTACGTGGCTGAGTCAGGATTTGAATTCTCCAGAGTTATAGTCCAGTGCTGACACCACTATGCTGCACTGGCTGTCTCTCTCTGTATTCCTATTTGTTCCTATTTGTTAATTATATAATTTTATGTGAAAACTGTTCTGGGAGCTAGGTTGACTGTAAAACAAGATAAAAAATACTGTTATATAAGTAAAATCCTGTATTGTAGGGTGCAGTTTTAGGTAAACCTAATTTGGGCTGCTAGCCTAAATGCTAGTGAATGCAGTGACATTTACCATTGAGTAGACATGTACACAGTTCTGCTGTAAACCAATTAACAATTCAATCTGCAAAAAATGCATGTAAAATATAGAAATATACTTGCTATGAATACACAAATATATGTGTGTTTTAGGGGACACATAATCTTAGATTAGACATTTCATTTTTTTTCTCACACAGAGGAAGGAGTGTTTTTCAAGAAGATGTTCGCCATGTCAGAGATTTTTTACAAGTACTTGTATTAAGAAATAATTAGGATCATCTATATTGATCACTTAGTGGCATTGTTGCTCAAAATATTTAAACAGGTTCATTTAAATGATTAATTGACAATAGTGCAATCCTGTTCCTGCCACATCACTGAAAATACAGTATGCCACACTATTAAATGCTTTTAAAGCTTGAAACCCCTGCCCGAGAGCTAGAGGAAACATTGTTGCTATTCTAAAAATTAAATTATGTGATGGATGATACCATTTGTCTTGTTTAACTATTTTGGTTTCTTCATTAGAGGCGGCAGAAAACCAGACACAAGAAATGCTTAATGTCACCATGGACTATCTAAATGTGAAATACACCATACTTCTGAAGAATTTGACGTGGTTTAATGCACAAGAGGAGTGCCTGCAGAATAATATGCAGCTGGTTAGCATCACAGAACAGTACCAGCAGGCTTTTCTTGCTACTCAAGCTGCCCGTCATAATTACCCACTGTGGATTGGACTCTCCAGCAAAGATGTAAGTTTCTCTACCTTTCAAAACATGCCACTGTAATACAACAGGAGAATATGAGGAAATGTACTGAGAAGTTTTAATTTATGTTGGTAGCCTGATGGTAGAGTACTCGTTAATCTTTTGCACAATGAGTATAACACATTAATTGGAAAAATTAAGTGCTTTCAGACTCTCATAGGCCTCACGAGGCACCAAAGCATGCCCACTTTTCTCAAGAAGCACTAGGATTAATGTGGGAAAGTAACTGTGAACACTTTAGCTAGAGATTGACATCTGTAATCACAAGTGTGCTCCCACAAATATTCAGGTTTTGTAATTTAGGTCCAAAACACACTGCAGAAATAATCCAGTTTGAGACGGCTTTAACTGCTCTGAGTCAATGCTAGGGAATGGTGGGGACTGTAGATTTGTGAGACATTTAGCCTTCTCTGTCAGAGAGTTCTGGTGCCACAATAAACTACAGTTCCCAAAATTCCCAAGCACTGAGCCAAGGCAGTTAAAGCAGGCTCAAACTGGATTATTTCTGCAATGTGTTTTGGACCGTAGACTCACAGAGCATGAATATTATTTTGCAAGCACTTTAATTTAAGATGAGAAATGATTCCAGATATTTGATTCTTTACAGATATGGTTATGTTATTATGTACCTTCAAGTAATTTCTGATTTCTTGTGACCCTAAAGGGACATATCATGGTGTTCAGAGGACATTTGCCTCTTCCTTCCTCTATGGCTGAGAAAATGTGACTTGGGGTGAAGCAGATTGGCAGTTTGGAGTGACCTATGGCTGCTCCAGCCCTGGTTGGTCCCCAATGGGTGCAGGACCATGGTGACTGGATGGTCCACTCCAAAAGTGGGCCACCAGGGTGGTCCTAAACCCAGCTGCTGACAGGAATATTTTTTCCTTTTTGTGCCGGCTTTTCTGGGTTGGCACAGACCTGGCGTGCTCTCCACACAGCTTCTGGCCGCTTTTGGAGCATGTATCATCTGCACGTCCCATCCCCCAACATGGCCCAACATGTTGGCCCCAAGCTGGCACTTTTTGCCCATCTGTTTCGGGCCTTGGTCAAGATTACCCAATAGGTTTCCATGGTTGAGCAGAAATCTGGACCCTAGTCTCTCAATGCCTAGTCCAAAACCCAAGCTACTACTGCATTCTGGCTTCCACAGATATAGTAATTCTTTTGTAAAATGTTATCAGTTCTAGAGTTGGATTTTATTTTTGTTTTGAGTACTAACTACATCTTTCTGGTTGTGCTACTAGGATGGAATACATTACCACTGGTCGGACAGAAAAAATATTAATTTCAGTCGCTGGTCTGATGAAGATGAAGATTTAGTTGATGACTGTGTATATTTGGATAGTGATGGGTTCTGGAAAACATCTGAATGTTACTCAGAAAAACCAGGAGCAATTTGCTACTTACCAGGAAGTAGGAGCCCTTTGTTTACTTCCATCACTGATGTTAACTTATGTTACTGCTTTGGGAATGTTTTGTTGAAAAGTTTTAGTTACATAAAAATATCTCTGCATATTCTATACTACTAGAAAAACACCACTATGTAATCTGTGAGCTATGTGGCTGTGTCTCATTTTGTGCAGTTTAATCCCCCACATTTTCCTGGCTGGGGCAAAAGAAGTGCCAGAAGTTGACTTCTTGTTACTTCCATTTTTGATATTGATTTTATTTTATGACTTGTTTGCAACTCACAGGAGATCAAGGGATTGCTGATCCTTGGCCTAGAGATTCTGTCTCCATGAGAAATGCTAGCAGTTCTTAGCAACCAAAACGAAACCTCGTTTGCAAATTCTGTCCTGTACGTTTAGCTTTACCTTCCCATTCCTGATGGCCAGATCCACTAACTTTCTGTTGATCATGTAAAAATCTCAATAGTCCTTAAGATGATGTTGATGATTATGCTCAAGTCTGAAACAAAAATTCCATAATTCTCTGTTGATCAATGTTACATTCTAGACCAACTTACTGTATTTTCAATATTTAACTTTTTTTCAGATGAAACTGAAAAAACAGAATTATATCATGAATTTGTCCAGTGTCCACACAAGATAAAGAACACACCATGGATATCCTTTCGAAACAATTGCTATACTTTCATGGTAACAAAAAATAGATTTAAAGGACTGAGATCAGATGAAGGCCTCCATTTATGCAGGATGATGAGTAAGCAGTTTTTGTTTAATGCTTTTTCAGAATTCCTGTGTTAATGTCATTTTAAATGTTTCTAGACCTGAGAGCACTTCACTTATTTTCTTCACATGTCACTAAAATGTATACTTACTAATGCAAAACACACTTATCCACAAATTGATTTGCAAGAAGAAAGCACAGAGCTTACAACTTGATACTATCAAACAAAATGATGAGGATGCATGTTAAGTTTAAGACACTTAATGAGCTGAAGGTTGAGAGTTGTTCACATTTTTCTCTCCCAACAAAACCATCCCTGTTACAGTTACTACCTAGCATCTCCTTTTGGTAAGGTCCCTCAAATAATTTCAGCAATTTTCTTCCCACCACAAGAAAGCCTTTGAAAACCACACAGTTTTGGGAAGGCTATTCACAATTCAGGACTTGACACAGTTCTGGGCCAAATTCACACATAGTTATTTTGCACAGAAAACAGCATTTTCTACATGGAAATCATTTCAACCATATTCTGAATATTTTAAAAATATTCTTTCTATCCCTACTTTAAAATTGTTTCTTCAACTATTTCTCTTTGTCTTGAATGTTCAATTTTACCACACAAAAGTGTCCCTGCTCTTGGTTACTGTGATTCAGCAGTAGCTTATGTGTTATGAAGACAAAAGAGTAGGGTCTTATAAAACAAAAGGGCAGGGCCTCAGCTATAAATGAAAAGGACACATAAGACTAACACATAAACAAGACAGATAACCAATAAATATATGTATAACAGTTATGCAAAAAATTGTTGTTGTTTGCCTCCAAGTCATTTTTAATAATAATAATAATAATAATAATCTTTATTTCTAGCCCGCTCCTCTGTGAGTACAATCCGAGCGGGGTACAACAAGATTAAAACACAAATTAAAACACTTCATTGACCCATTTCCAGCCACCCTCCCCTTAAAAATAAATTAAATTAACAATAATTTAAAACCAACAACATTAAAAACATAATTCATCCTCCATAGTTCTTAGACTGAGGAGAAAAATAGCACCAGGCCAGGGGTCAAATTCAATTTATAGGTCCCGTTCGGAGCTAGGATCTAAGAGGTGTCAGGGAAGGCCTGCCGGAAGAGATGCGTCTTCAGAGCTTCTTTAAAGCAATCAAGAGATGTTATAAGGCACATCTCATCCGGCAGACCATTCCAAAGTTTGGGAGCGGTTGCGGAAAAAGTCCTTTGGGAGGTCTGCGACAGCCTAGTTTTCACAGGCTGTAGCAGGTTCCTCCCAGAGGATCGGAGTGTGTGGGGAGGGGGGGTTCATACGGGGAGAGGCGGTCCCTGAGATAAGGTGGACCCAAGCCATGTAGGGCTTTAAAGGTTAAAACCAACACCTTGTACTGTGCCCGGAAACTAATCGGCAGCCAGTGGAGAGCCTTGAGCACCGGTGTTATGTGCTCTCTCCTTCATGTTCCAGTTACAAGCCTGGCTGCCATATTTTGGACCAATTGAAGTTTCCGGGTTAAGCACAAGGGTAGCCCCATGTAGAGCGCATTACAGAAATCCAGGCGTGAGGTTACCAGAGCATGTACCACAGTTTCCAAGTCCCTCATGTCCAGGAAAGGGCGCAGCTGGCATATCAGCTGAAGCTGATAACAGGCACTCTTGACCGTCGCATTCACCTGACAAGTCATGTGGAGCGACGAATCTAGGAGTACCCCCAGACTGTGAACACAGTCCTTAGAGGAGAGTGTGACTCCATCCAGGACTGAGGACTGTATTCCCAAGCCTGGTTTCGGGCCTGTGACTTTTAGTACAGTGGTCCCCCAGGTTACGAAGGTAATCCGTTCCGGATTACCGTTGTAACCCGGAAATGACCGCATCCCGGGGGACCGCTATTTCCGACGGACCGTGCGGCCGATTTAAAGGGGCCGCACGGTTTTTCTGTTTCGTTCCCCGGGGGATCCTTCGGATCCCAGGGGAATTTTAGCGGTCCCGCCGGTTTCGTTCCCCGGGGGATTCGTAAACTGGGGGACCACTGTACCTCCGTTTTGTCTGGATTTAGTTTCCATTTGTTTTCCCTCATCCAATCCATTACCGCCGCAAGACAGTCATTAAGAGGAGAGATGCCATCTGAAGTCTGTGCTGATGATCTGGACATGGAGAGGTATATCTGAGTGTCATCAGCGTACTGAAGACACTGAGCTCCATGCCTCCGAATGACCTCACCCAGCGGCTTCATATAAATGTTAAATAGCATCGGGGACAGGATGGCGCCCTGAGGGATGCCACAATTAAGCTCAATTTTGGAAGAGCTACTGTCCCCAAGCCTCACCCTTTGGGATCTGCCGGAGAGGAAGGACCAGAACCACCGAAGAACGGTGCCCCCGATCCCTACCTCCCTCAGCCGATCCAAAAGGATGGAGTGATCTATAGTGTCAAAAGCCATGGAGAGATCCAAGAGCACCAATAGGGTCACGCTACCCCTGTCAATGCTCAAGCGGAGGTCGTCAGCCAGTGCGACCATGGCGGTCTCAACTCCATGTCCTGCCCTGAAGCCGGTTTGAAATGGATTGAGATAATCGGTTTCAACCAAGACAGCTTGCGGTTGGGAGGCGACTGCTCTCTCGATCACCTTGCTCAGAAATGGGAGCAAGGACGCTGGTCTGTAGTTGTTCCTGTCCAGGGGATCAAGGGAAGGTTTCTTCAGGAGAGGCTTGACAGCCGCCTCCTTCAGACACGGTGGGACCATGCCCTCCCTGAGGGATGCATTGATCACATCCCGAAGGCATGTTCTCAATGAATCCCCTCCCTGGACGACCAGCCAAGATGGACATGGATCGAGGGAGCATGTTGTCTTCCGAGTACTGCCAAGGAGCTTGTCCACATCATCGGTACTCACTGATTGAAACTCATCCAGTAAACTGACAGCAACGGAGTTGCTGGACACCTCGCCAATGGATTCTGACAAAACATTGCTGTCCAAGTCGTCTCTTATCTGAGAGATTTTATCTGCAAAGTAGGTATTAAATGCGTCACAGCAGGCCATCGTCGGGTCAAGTAGGGAGGTTGGCGCAGGAGGAACCTGTGTCAGTTCCCCCACCACCCTGAACAGCTCTGCTGAACGGGACTCTGAAGACGCAATGCGTGCAGACCAGAAGAGTCTCCGCGCTGCACTCAAAGCCTCCCGATAGGCGAGACGATGCTGCCTATGGCGAGTTCTGTCGGACATGAGGCGAGTTTTCCGCCACTTGCGCTCTAGTCGTCGTCCAACCCGCTTCATCTATCTGAGTTCATCTGTGAACCAGGGTTTACGATTGGGAGCGGGCTGGAGAGGACGCTCGGGGGTGATCGCGTCGCTAGCCTTGGGAAGATTAGTGTTCCAAGTATTCACCAAGGTTTTGACTGGATCACTGGCGTTACCAACCATTAATCCCTCTAAGGCCTTCTGGAAACCAATTGGATCCATTAGCCTTCAAGGGCGGACCATTCTAATGGGTCCACCACCCCCGGGGGGACGGAAAGTGGCTTTCAGTTCCATCTTGATCAGGAAGTGATCCGTCCATGACAGTGCGGAGGTTTTGGTTATTTCCGCCCACGGATACTCTTGTTCCGTACTAAAAATCCCATCGAGTGTGTGACTTGCACAATGGGTGGGCCCATTGACCAATTGGGATAGGTTCAAGGCTGTCATGGATTCCATGAACTCCTGAGCTGCTCCAGATAGATCAGAAGGGCTGGTCTCCAGAGGGATGTTGAAGTCATCCAAGACCAAAAGTCTGGGGTACTCCAACAGCAACTCAGAGACCAGCTGAGTCAGCGAGTCTGTTAGGCAACAGGGTGGCCGGTAAACCAACAAAATCCCCAAGCTGTCCCTGGTCTTCAGGCTAAGGTACACACACTCGATGTGGACTGTTTTCCGGACAGGTTTCCTGATCAGAGTTAGGTTGGTTTTATGGACTATGGCCACACCGCCCCCCCCCCCCCGCCAACTTTCCCTTATCTGCTCACTGACCGAGTAACCTGCTGGGAGATCCTGTGCCCATGTAGCAGCACTGGCATCTCCCAGCCAGGTCTCGGTAAAGCATGCCAGGTCGGCTTGTTCATCCATTTTTTATTTATGCCAGCCTACCTTGGGGTTTTCTTGGAAAGTTTCTTCAGAGGAGGTTTGCCATTGCCATCTTCTGAGGCTGAGAAAATGTGACTTGCCTAGGGTCACCCAATGGATTTACATGGTCGAGGTGGGATGAAAAATAGAGAAATGGAAATGTATGTGTAGTATGTATATTTCATTCTCTATTTTTCATAATTGTTATAAATATCATATTTATTGGTCTTGTTTGTCTTCTTTATGTGATTGTCTTGTGTGTCCTTTACATTTCTTCAGGTTGCCAGTTTGATGAGCCTTTTCCAATACCTAAGAAAAAGAAAGTACTTGATCTCACTTATTAATGCCATTTCACATGCTTTTGTCACTCCAAAAACAAAGACAAATGTCTAAAATGTGGTACTCCCTTCATCAAGTAAATTTCATCAGCTGCCTATAAAATTATGCCCTATTAATTCATTAATATCAACTCTTAAATTGTTTTAACAGACTCAAATGCATCTCTCCTGAGTATCAGAGATGATGAAGAAAATGATTTTGTTGTTGAGCAGCTTCATGCTTTCAGTGGCCTTGCTCGGTGGCTATGGTTGGGTCTCATTTATGAGGCTGATGGTAAGTTGTAAATTATTTGTATCTGTAAAGTTCTGCTTACATACCTTTGTGAGCAAAAGGATTTTGTTAGAAACATTATTATTGTAATCAACTATAGCAATTCAAGTAATTTTTCTTTCCCAAGTGTTTCAAATGCATATACACTTCAAATTAGTAGAGATCTTGATATTGTTAATTGTTTGTTCAACAGAAACTGCAGAACAGGAAGTCTGTAGTGCTTACATGAAAATGAAGGAAAATAATGTTTCTAACAAAGTCTTTTCCTGCCCTCCCAATGGCTTGGACTGGTCTTGCAATATTTTTTTCAAAGACATTTACAGCCATATTGAAACAAAAGCAGCAGATCACATTGTTCAGAGCCAGTTAAGCTTATTAATGATTTCCCAAGAGTCAGGAGTCTGTTTGTTATGAATATTAAAGATTCTTGTTTGTTTGTTTTCAGAGGCATTAACCTTGGGATATACTCTACATAATTTTAAAAATAGTAACTTTAGATTTTATAATGCAAATTATTGCTGCATGTGTACTTCAAAGTAAGTCCTGCTGTGTTTAGTGGTAAACAAAAGTAGGATTGCACTGTTCTTCTGAAAGGTATCATGTAACCCAGAGGTGATTCAGTCCCCAATACTTATTAAATCACAAAAGTCCAAAGTCATAATCTGTTTAAAGTTCACATGACTGCTTTAAATGTCTGGTGTGACTGTGTATATGAATGTTTGCATATGTGTGTGTATTGTATGAATCTCTGGGTGTGCATTAATCTAGTTTCTGTCTTTAAATTTGAATTAGGAAATAGTGTCTCAAAACTAACTATACTTTAAACAATTCATGCCACAACCCAGTGGGAGGTCACAAGTGCATCCTTCCACTTTTACAGTATTCAAGTAATGTTCATAGTGGCCAGGTATTTTCACTACTGTCGCCATTTTAGATAAAATCAATGGCACTCAGTATCCTAAAGATATATTTTCCCTCCTTAGGTAACATTCTAAAGTGGTATGATGATACTCACCTGTCATATAATAACTGGAGACTGGGAAGACCTGACATAAAGAGTAACCGTTTTGTTGCTGGTGTTAGCCTGGATGGTTTCTGGGATATTTACAACAATACAGAGAACTGGATACAACTGCAGTTCAGTTTGCATAGTGTCCTTGTCTGCAAAATAGAAATGGGTAAGAAGTACCTCTAATTTTGGACTGAACAGTATTTTATGTATGCCTAGATAGATTTAAGAAAATATAAAATGTTTATTCATTTTTTAAAATATTTAAATAGGGCCCAAAGAGGACAAACCACCACTGCCTACAGCATTGCCCTATAAAAACAATACATACTGGATTCTTCAAAAACAGCTCAGCTGGTATGATGCATGGAAAGAATGTAAAAGAAAAGGAAGTGAATTAGCCAGCATACATAGTGAATCAGAACAAGTATTTCTGGAAGCTATTGTGAAGAGTGATGGATTTCCATTATGGATTGGCTTGTCCAGTCATAATGTAAGTTTTGATTTATGTTTTCATAATCATTTTTCACGTACACAAAAAACATACATGCCTGTGCCTTTATAGGGTTTTTTCACTTTTTCCTTTTCTTTTGTTAAATCATGTATTGACTTTGCTATATGAGGCCGAAATTCAGTTATTATTTCTAGCTATAATAGAACCACTGAATGAACATGGCATATCAACAGCTATATAATTTTCATTCATTTGGTAGGTCTGCTCTAGTTGGGACTAACAATATAAACTTATGTACTTGTTTCTGTCAAGCTGTCTTTGACTTATGGTGACCCTGTGAATGAGAATCCTCTGAGACACCCTATCAACAGTTCTGCTCAGTTCCTGCAAACTTGGGGCTGTGAGCTCCTTGATTGAGTCTATGGGAGTGGGGTTGGTATCTTATTGTCTAACTCTTGCCAGTTTCAACCCCTTTCTCTTCCCCCTAGCTATTCTTTTTCTTCATTCGAATCTCATTCTATTCTACTCTTTTCTCCTTTGCAGCTTCGGGTTGCTGTCATTTATCGCCCTCCTGGTTCTCCTAACCAATTCCTTTCGGACTTTGAGTCATGGCTCACCTTTTTTCTCTCAGACTCAGTTCCCTCTCTGATTCTAGGTGACTTTAATATCCACCTTGATGATCCTACGAATCCTTCAACTTCTCGCTTTAGCTCCCTCTTAGCTTCTTTTGATCTTCAACCTCATTCCACCTCTCCTACCCATTCTTCTGGTCACTGCCTTGACCTAGTTCTCGCCACCAAGTGTGTCATTTCCGAATACTTAGCATCTGACTATCCAATGTCAGATCATCATCTAATTTCTTTTATTCTTACTTATATACCACCTCCTCATCATGTTGTTCAACGCACTTTTCGTATTCAATCTGTTAATTCTGATCATCTCAGTCAGACCTTGGATTCTTCTCTCTCTTCTCTAAATCTTGGGGACTCTGCTGACTCAGCAATGTCTTCATTCAACTCCACTCTTTCTTCAACCCTTGACAGCTTTGCCCCTGTATCTGTACTCATGTCCTCCTATATGTCTAGGCCTCAACTCTGGCTCTCTCCCACAGTTAGGTTTCTCCGGTCCTGCTCTCGAGAAGCCGAACGCCTTTGGAAAAAGTCCAGGGACTGGGCCGATTTTATTCATTATAAATTTGTTCCTTCATCCTTCTCATGTGCCTTGTCTATGGCAAAACAGAATTACTATAAATCATTGATCTCTGCCAACGAGAGGCGCCCGCAGCACTTGTTCTCCTGCTTCAACACACTGCTAACACCTTCCTCTCCCCCTGTCTTCTCATCATTTTCCCCAACTGACTTTGCCAACTACTTCCTCACAAAAGTCACTACTATTTGATCTGAAATTGTTCTTCCTGATCTGCCCCCTACCACTAATCTCCAGGTACCTTGTGCTAATAAAATCTGTGTTTCCACCTGTTTCTCTGGATGAACTCTCTACACTGCTAAATTCTTCCAAACCTACAACTTGTTCTCTTGATCCTATCCCCTCCCATCTTCTAATCTCTATAACCCCTTCTTTTCTGCCCTCACTCCTCTGTATCTTTAATCTCTCTCTCTCTCTTTGGGTTCCTTCCCTTCTGACTTCAAACATGCCCTCGTTTCTCCAATTCTGAAGAAACCCTCTCTTGACCCCTCTTCTTTGTCTAGCTATCGTCCGATCTCTCTTCTTCCTTTTCTCTCTAAGGTTCTGGAATGGGTAGTTTATTCTCGCTGTCTTGAGTTTCTCGAAGCCAACTCCATCCTGGACCCTTTTCAATCTGGTTTCCACCCACAGCACTCTACGGAGACGGCCCTCACCAAGATCTCCAATGATCTCTTGCAGGCCAAGGTGAATGGCCTCTATTCTCATTCTTCTAGATTTGTCTGCAGCCTTTGACACCGTGGACCACTGTCTCTTGCTTGACTTACTTTCCAACCTCGGGACCACTGTCTCTTGCTTGACTTACTTTCCAACCTCGAATTCTCTGACTCTGTTCTCAACTGGTTTAAATCTTACTTGTGAGACAGATCTTTTGCAGTGGTCACAGGTGGTCATACTTCCTTCTATGTTCCCTTATCTGTTGGAGTTCCTCAGGGCTCTGTCCTGGGCCCCCTTTTGTTCTCTCTGTACACATTGTCCCTTGGTAAACTCATCAGTTCTTTTGGTTTCTCCTATCATCTGTATGCCGATGACACTCAGCTGTACCTTTCCACCCCTGACCTTTCGCCAGGGCTTGAACAGCAAGTTTCATCTTTCCTGGCTGCGATCTCTCAGTGGATGCGTCATCGGCACTTGAAGTTCAACATGTCTAAGACAGAGCTTCTCATCTTCCCACCTAAACCCACCCTTCAATACTCCTTTTCTGTTTCTGTTGATGGCACTTCTATTCAACCAGTTCAGCAAGCCCGCATTCTTGGTTTTATCTTTGATTCAGGCCACCGCCAAGACCTGTAGATTCTCTCTCTACAACATTGCTAAAATCCGTCCATTCCTCTCAGCCTCCACTGCCAAGACTCTGGTCCATGCCCTAGTGGTCTCACAACTAGATTATTGTAACCTTCTTCTGACAGGGCTTCCTCTCTCTCACCTCCATCCTTTAATCTCTGTCCAGAACTCAGCTGCTCGTATTATCACATCTGCTCACCGCTTTGACCCTGTTTCTCCTCTTTTATCCTCCCTTCATTGGCTCCCCTTCCCCTTCTGCATCCAGTACAAGCTTTTGTTATTCACTTTCAAAGCCCTCCATGGACTGGCCCCTCCTTACTTGTCTGACCTTCTTTCTCCTCACACTCCTTCTCTTCCCCTCCGTTCTGGTAGTCAAGGTCTCCTGTCCCAGCCGAGGATTTCCACTACTCTGTCCCGGATTCGTCCCTTCTCACTTGCTGCCCCTCACTCCTGGAACCTTCTTCCCCCACATGCACGCCTCATCACTTCTCTAACCAGATTTAAAATTAAGTTAAAGACTATATTGTTTAGGGAAGCGTTCCCAGGATTGTGCCATCTGCCCCAGGATGCCTCCTTTTAACTATGTATTAAGAAGCCGTGCCCTCCCTCCAGTCCAACTGCCTTGGTCCAGGCCCCAGAGGTAGAGAAGAACCACTGGACCTCATCCCCTTTCCCACCACCTTCCCCTTTTCCTTTTGTGTTGTTTCTTTTAGACTGTAAGCCTGAGAGCAGGGATCCGTCTAATTATAAGATTGTATGTACAGAACTGTGTAAATTTACAGCGCAATAATAATAATAATAATAATAATCATCATCATCATCATCATCTACCTGTAATGCAGCTTCCTCTTTTTCTGCTGCCTACCACTTTACCAAGCATTATTGTCTTCTCTATTGAACCATGTTACCTCATTATATGTTCAAAGTATTGATAGCCATAGTTTGATCATTTTGATATCTAGGGAGAGCTTGTGTTTTATTTGCTTTATGTTATAGGTCATTTTGGCAGTCCATGGTAACCATGGAGCTATCCTCTAGCAACACATTTCAAATGAGTTGATTTTCTTCCTATCAGCTCTCTTCACTGCCCAGCTTTCACAACCATACATAGAAATGGGAAATGCAATGGCATGGACCATCCTAATTTTAGTCTCCAATGGTATGTCTTTACACTTCAGGATCATGTCTAGTTCCTTCATAGCTACCTTTCCAATCCTAGTCTTCTTTTGATTACTCGATTACAGTGTCCATTTTGATTTATAATAGTGTCAAGGTTCATAATATCTTTGACTACAATATTTTGATGTTTCTACTTTCCGATTAGTAAATAAACTGTAGTCTTTATTTTTGGTTTCATAATATTCAGCTGTAAACATGCTTTTTTAAAAACTTTCTTCCTTTACTTTCCTCCATAATTGTTCCAGGGTTTTGTATTTTATGCTAGTAGAATGGTATCATCTAAATATACTAAAATGTTGCTATTATTTCTTCCTATTTTTTGCACCTCCTTCCTACAAGTCTAATCCAGTTTCCCTTATGCATATAAAGTTCTGCATGTAAATTAAACAGATAAGGATAAAATGCAGCCAATTATCTTTCTCTATATTTTGTCTTTACAGTGGTCTCTTGCCCTGAGTATAGGTCATCAGAACAATCAACAGTTTTGGCACACCCGTTTGTTTTAGAGTGATCCAAAATTTTTCATGTACTTTGCCTGTACATAAATTTAACCATTAATGGGGTATGAGAAAGCAGTAGCTAACACACACGTTATATAAACTATCTCAGTAAAAAAAGCTCAGTTTGTTGTAGTCTTGTTGTTGTAGTGTTTTCCTACGTCACACAAAGTGGAAGGATGAATCTGGTGGGACTTTCTTCAAAGCAAACACATGAAGGGTTGCAGCCTGTGTTTATGTCCCTGGCTAATGTACAAAAGAGGGCAGAGGGATCACAAGAGCTGCAAATAACCTGGAAAATTAAAAAAATTCAGAAATGTGACTAGAGCAGAGAGATTAGGCTGTTATGCTAGACAGTCTCTGTGTGTATGTGTCTAGATGGGATAGATAGGCAGTTTGCTGAAACAGCTTACAGTTATTCAAGTGTAAAATAGAATTCACCAATATGTGTTTAGGTTTGCTTCCATAATCAGAAAGGCTATAAACTTGAATAGAGAAAAGGGGCAGTTTCTTAGGTCAAATCTCCATGTGTGGCACAAAGTGTTATATTCTTCGGATGAGGAATATGCGGTTTACTGCATCATGTGTGAGCTCTCAGCATTGGCTGTGTTTAGTACATTTTGTCTGCACCTGTTCTACATTCTACTACCATTTTGCTGCTTTTGTTCATCAGAAGGCCAATTGAGGTTTAACATCCCATATGTTGCCTTAAGTTCATTTAAATTTTCCAGTCTTAACCTCCAGGTTATCTCCCAATTATACCTTTACCGTTTAAGTCTTATGTGTACAGTTACTATAATAAACTTTCCAGTCTTTTTTCACACCTAATGTTCCTCAAAAGGAATGGCATCACTGTGCTTGAGTTCCAAAGTCTCAAGCTCTGGATTTTTTTATCAATAGGCCCGAAGGTACATTCGTACAACAGTCTTAGAAAAGCATCAGCTATTTTCTACCAAACCTTAGTTACTATTTTGCTGGCAGTGTTGAGGGGAGAGGAGGGTCACATCTGGAGAGGGAAGGGTTAATGTTCCTTTCTCTATGCACTGTGCACCTCTGAAAATCTCTCTCACACACATGTTTATGTGTATGTGACAGAGAGGCAGCAAAGGTGGCAGAGTGAGTAGGAATCAGAAAGGAAGGAGAAAAGTGAAGGAGAAAAGGGGGATAGCAAGATGTGTGAGGAGAAAATATGTTTGTTGCCAACCATTAAAGCTTAAATAGTCTTGTTTAGTCTTATTGTCTATGTTGTGTTTAGTTGTATTGTTGTGTAAGAACAAATGCTTCGGTGCAAGTCAACATGTGTTTTTAAATTTTGGATAACCAATAATTTTTAAAAAAAAATAAAGTTTAAATAGTCTAGTCAAATAGTGTGCTCATGTAGGGGTGTGGTTGATATGGAGAGCTACCTTCCCAGGTCCTTCTGCTTCTCTTCCTTGTCTGTGTATAGGAGTGGGTTCCTCTGTTCTCTTGCACATTTGTCGGTTGTCAATTCAATTGATCTAGATTGTGACTTCAGTGGGGGCCTTGGGTTGAAGCCTTCTTACCAGTTTCCCAGTCTGGACTGCAGCCCCACACCTATTTTTCCCTCCATTTTTTAAAATTATAACATCTAATTTGTCCCTAAGAGCATGATCCTCAAGTCACAGCAGGCACCAAGTGAGTTCTCTATGATGCACATCAGAGAACTGGATCTGAATGTTTAGTGTAACCACTTCAAAGCACCTACCTGAAAATAGCCTTGAACCTTCATAGTCCCATTGCAGCAATTCTCCTTAGCCCTATTGCCGGTGTTATCTTGTCTTCTAAATAGTACAAGTGAGTACAGCCTGAATTGTACTGCTCTTTTCCCAGGGAAATGATTCTGATTTTGAGTGGTCTGATGGAAGTGTATTTGACTATAAGCCCTGGAAATTTGAGAATACCCTTCCTCCTGGAAACTGTTTTTTCTTGGACACTAAAGGAATGTGGAACCTAGTGGTATGCACACATCATGTTGATGGTGCCATTTGCTACTCCTCTTCTAACAGTGAGTCTGCATTTATGTACTGTTTTTCCCATGTTTCAGAACTATAAACCAACTATAAACCATGTTTCAGAACTATAAAACTATATATGGCTTTCAGAACTATAAACCAAAAATAATTGTGATGACAGTTACCCCCCCCCCCCAATCTATGCCTTTTTAGAACAGGGGCGGGCAAAGTGCAGATTGTGGGCTGAGTGTGACCATTGGGACTTCTATGTGCCCTTGGGACACCCTAGAAGACCTCTCCAATCCCACTAAAAACATTTTTTAAAAATCGGGACCAGTTCTTGGACACTTTTTGACCCCAGATGGGCCAAAACTGCCTAAAATTCCAGTATTTCCCCCCCTAACCATGCAAAGCCTCCCAAACCTTCCCAAAACACAAAAGAGGACAAAATTAACCACAAATTGCCAAAAATGGTGCCCAGAAGTGACATCACATCATTCCAGGCACCCTGAAATTCACTAGTGGGATGAGGGGAAGTAAAATGCTCCTCACCCCTCTGTGCAGTTGCCTATCTCTGCTATAGAAGGAAACTCTGCTTGTGTCAGACCTTCCTAGGAATATGCTAATTTGATCATGGAATATATATGCACTTAAGTACAATACTGGAAAGTTAACACTTCCAAAATTAATGCAACTGCATTGTGAGATGCCCTTATCCAACACAGAAAATACAGTGTAGTGGGCCCATATTATCTGCTGGGTTTCCTTCCAGGCCCCCCTGTGGATACCAAAATCTGTGGATGCTAAAGTCCAATTATGTACAATGGCATGGTAAAATGGTGTCCCTTATTTAAAATGGCAAAATCAAAGTTTACTTTTTAGAATTTATATTTTTTTGGAATATTTACAAGCCATGGATAATTGAATCCATGGATAAAGAATCTATGGATGTGGAGAACTGATTGTATGTGCCTAGCTAGCTAATTTATGTTCATATTGGCAGTATACATAAAGCCTTTTCCCTCACCCCCACATCATAAATGAGTTTTTCAGGAAAAATAAATATGCATCCCTATATATCAAGGACTAGATTTATACATAACTATATTTATACCTAGTCTGGAGTGTTTAGAATGCTTGTGCTGGAAGTACCTCTTACGCTTTTCTATAAAAGACCACTTATTAAGATTAGAAGCACTTTTTCATAAATCTTCTATTTGAAATCAAATATTTCAACAAAACCATTGGACAAATTTGTACAAAGAAACAGTGATATATTCCTCTATTGTGCCATCAGAACCATCAGTTCTGGTCTGTGCAGTAAAATCACTGGGGGGAGGGTTGCGGAGTGCACCAGGTGACACTACATAGGGGGCTGACACCCAGTTGGCCCCCCTGCCCCAGCCCATCCCTGTCACGGTCCCATTCTCCTCAGGAGAGCAGGCTTGAATGGCTAAGTTGAAAGGTTAAGCTCCTGCAAATCAGCAGGACTTACAAACTCCAAAACAGTATTCTAGATTGCTTCCCAAGCTTCTATTTTCAGGCAATTTAGGACATATTTAGACAAAAGCTATTTCAAGTTGGTTAATTTTATCTTATATGCCTGCATCAAGCTGTGCCAGACCATATATTCTGCATGGAGGGAAGGAAGAGGAAAACCTATATAAATGCAATTATGCTTTCAAATGACTCACAAAAAATCCCTGTGGCATGATACAGACAGCCCAATAGGCCGTCCTCGTGCCGTGATTAGGGCTAGGGAGCGTGTAGCATTTCCACGCTCCCGAGCCCTAGCACGTAATGACACCTGCATCATTATGTAACGCCGTTTAGATTGCATTACATAACGCCACTGCTACTGCGCAGCTTCTAGATGGAGCTACACAGTTGCAGCAGTGTAAAGGTGCCCAACAGCACCTTTTCCATTTATTGTGCCACAACTGTGGCACTAAAAAGGAGCAGGGTTTCCCTGCTCCTTTTTTGCTGCGCAGCTTCGCCACAGCGGCAAAATTCTGCAGCAAAAACAGGAGGCTACAGACCGCCCTTTTGGGGCGGTCTGTAAAGCCCTTGTAAACTAAAAAAAAAGCTTTCCAAGAGATTGTGTCATTACTCATATGAAGGTATAATTGATAAGAATCAACCATCATTGTTTTGCAAATGTGGTGATGATGATGACGGTGCCTGGATTTTTACAGAAATACCATCAAAGCAAGCTGAAAGTTCTACAAAATGTCCGAAGACAACTAGTGGATCATCACAGTGGATAGAATATAAAGATCATTGTTATGCATTTGATATGGCATTTTACAATTTCTCAGCATATACTGCAGATGCTGCTAAAGACGTCTGCAAGAAACTTGGTATGTCCAAATCTTTTAGAATATATTTGATGTTCTATTCATGTTTTCAGTATTATTAAAATGCTATTTTAAATTATTGCCGTAAATATTTTTGTGAAGTTGGAATAAATTACTTCCTTGAAAGGTTTTAATCTTTTGGCCATTAACTATCTTCCACTAGATCCTTCTGCAACACTTTTGACTATCATGGATGCAGAGGAAAATAAGTTTGTGAGCACACACTTAAGGCAACATAATTTCATTACTGGAAGGGTATGGCTTGGAATGCAGTCTAATGGTAAGGTGTGAGCAGGTACAAAATATAACATCAAACATTATTATGTAATATAATAATAATATATATAACATATATTATAACATGGTACAAACTACAGTAAAGTCTAGATAAAATCAGGCATGTTTGAGCTCACTAAAACCAAAGAGATTTTAACTACATAAGCATGTAGAATTCAGTTCCATTGAATTTACTGATACAGTTTGGATTGTGTTCCTGGAATTAATTGTGCAGAGTAAAACAGACTAATTACACGTAGAATTCAGTAAGTTAACATGGATGTAATTTGGCACTTTTCTAGGGGTTAAAATAAGGAACAGAAAAAGACAACTGGAATCATAGTTAACTTTTGGCTGGTTGCTAAAAATCAGGACTAAGAAACTAATTCTTATCAGTTGTGCACTTCCTGGAAAGGCTGGGTTATCAGTAATGCAACTGGAGTGCTATTAATTAAGTTTAACTGGAGTGCTATTAATTCCAGTCACACTATGGTTATGCTGCAATCTAGGTTTTTTTTTTTCTTTGCAAGTACATAGGAAAATTAGTGGAATCCTGTATGAACATTACACACTAGATAGTACTGTAACACTGTAACTATCCTACTATATAGTGGATTCTGGCCAGATTCCATCTCCCCTTCTGGTGAGCAGCTGCTGGGATTGACAGAGGTCATTCCCCTGTCCATCAAAAAGTGGCTGCTTAATATTCCCAACCCTTCCCTTGAGTAATCTGGGATGACAGGGAGAAATAGGACCTGTTGCAAATTCCCCTCATGCCAGAGATTGTTTACACATGGAAGGATGGGAACATTAAGCAGCTGCTTCTCAATCAACAAGAGAATGGAGCCCTGTTGATCTCAGTGGGTGCTTACAAGTACATAGGTTTGGGGGACTTTCATGGTCTCTAAATTGCCCCTAAACTAGAAGTTATGTGGGGATCAAGAATACATAGCAGTTACAAATCTGTAAATAAGATTTAAGAGGATTCCAGCTGATGTTTTTGGAAATAATAATCTGCACAGCAATAAATACCTTCCTGTTTGTATGTCTTTGGTGTGGTTCTTTTCTGCTTGTCTGACTGTATGCTGATCTTTGTACATACTTTGATTGAAGTTCTGTAGTTACAGGGAAGCAATTCCAATCTTTTTTACTGGCTCTTTTTTTTTACCCTGGCACATGGATAAATAAATTCAAAGGACTTGTTGAAGCAGTCTTCAGAGTAGTTTTTCTTCTGATAAACTAAGAAATTCATGTGCCCTTTTTTACAGCTCAGTCCTTGAAGTGGCTTGATGGCTCAGAGGTTAAATACGCAAATTGGGCAAAGGGAAAGGAAAATGCCAGTGGTGAATGTGGTGTTATGTTTTCAGCAAATGGAACATGGACCAGGATGGACTGCAAGAATGTCCAAAGCAGAGTTGTATGCAAAGCTCCTCAAGGTATGTATGATTTCAATCTTTTCAATAAAATCCAAGGTGGAAAATGTTACTTTTTTTGGACTAAAACCCCCAGAAACCCCTTAACAGCATGGCCTAGGGCTATTCCAAACTCTGAAGAGTATACAGGTTGAGTCTCCCTTACCCAGAATAATTGGGACCAGAGTTGTTTTAGATTTCAGAGTTTTCAGCTTTTTGAATATTTGCATATATATAATGAGATAGCTCGGCGATAGGACCCAAATCTAAACATGCCATTCATTTATGTTTTGTATACATCTTATACACATAGCCTGAAGGTAATTTTATATATATTATTTTTAATAATTTTGTGTGTGAAGCAAAGTTTGTGTACACTGAATCATCAGAAAGCCAAAGTATCACTAAGCCATGCATGTGGATGATTTTGGAACATTTTGGATTTCAGAATTCTAGATGAGGGAGACTTAACCTGTATTGCTATGTGATTTGGTTGTTGTCATTATCAATTCAATCACTCCATCATTATCCGCAAAACTGGGATTCAAGGCAGCTTAAATAAATAAATAAATAAATAAAGGTGAAGGACATAAAAATGAGTCAGTGTGATATACTGATTCTTAAGCCATCTTGAGTCCCTGTACAAGGAGGAAGGTGGGATATAATAAACATCATAATGATGGTGGTGGTGGTGGTAGTGGTGGTTTGAGTTTTGGACTCCAGGAAGCAAAGGTTCAAATCCCACTAGGAGGGCGAGTGGCATTTTCTCAGCCTTAGAGGAAGGCAGTGGCAAACTTCCTCTGAATGAATCTTGCCAAGAAAACTCTAAGATAGGGATTGTCTTAAAGGTACATAGTAGCAACAAACATAAAAAGTTTTGGTTAAAATACATTTTAAAATATTCATAGAATTAAAACAAATCTATAAAAGTCAATATAACAGCACACTGTTAAGAACCTTTGGGGTAATTTCTGTAAAGCCTGTTGGAATGTAAGGCGCTCATCACACTAGAGGGCAAACAGGATTTAAACAGGAATTAAACAGGAAATGCCTTATGTTTAACACAGGGCATTTAACATGCCTTATGTTTAACATAGGGCATTTCCTGTTTAATTCCTGTTTAAATCCTGTTTGCCCTCTAGTGTGATAAACCTCCATGTGTTTTCAGTTGTTGCTGGAAGGTACAAGAAGGAGGGAGCTGTCCTAGCCTTTTCAGGATGGGAATTCCAAAACCTGGAAGCAACGACAGAGAAGGCCCTCTGGAGATTTCCCTGTGAACGTGGTGGGACTGAAGGAAGAGGCTGCCACAAACATCTGAGAGTCCAAGCAGGCTTACATAGAAAGATACTGTCCTTCAGAGAGTCTGGAGCCAATATATAGCTTTGAATTGTGCTTGGAAATAGTGAGGCAGTCAGTAGCAGGATCCATCTCTGCCCCAAAACCAGCTATATGGAGGGAAGGAATCAACATAGAATTCATACAGCTTTCTGCATGGCTTCTATCTTCCCCAACTGGCTTTTGGCCATGCAGGCCCAGCTGTACAGATCATGTGGCCACTGTCTTCAGTAGGGTGAGGCAAAGCATGTCTGATTGGACATAAAGAAAACATACATAGGTCTTCCCTTGTTAGTAATGGCTTGTGCACGACCGTGTATGTTCAGCCAAGAGAAAGCTGTACAGGAGAGTGGCAGAAGAGAATTCCACGGATTTCTATGCTGATTGTTTCCTGCACAAGCAGCAAATCCTGTGGCACCAATGATCACCCTTTTGGTTTTCTGGGTAGTCGTTTCACACTAACAGTAATAATTCATAAATATACTAATTAATTTATAGTTTTTGTGGAGCTTTCAGGCTATGTGGCCATGTTCTAGAAGAGTTCCTTTCTGACGTTTCGCCAGCATCTGTGGCTGGCATCTTCAGAGAATGATAGCCTGGGAAAAGGATTGGAGATATATATCCTGTGTGACCCTGGGAAGGAAGGAGTAATTTGCTAATGTATTGTTCTGTTGCTAATAGCAGTCCTCAGGGTGGGAGGATATGCAAACAAGGATTAATGTCTGCTACCTGGTGCTCATTGTCTGCTGGGAATCCCCTGGCCTTAGGCTGTTGCTTATTTGCATAGGTTGAGTCTTGACCTTGCTGTCCTTCAGGACTGGTAGCCAAACCTTGTTTACTCTCAGGGTTTCCTCTTTCCTGTTGAAATTGTCCAGGTGTTTATGGATTTCAATGGCCTCCCTGTGCATTCTGACATGGTAGTTGTTGGCATGGTCCAGAATTTTAGTGCTTTCAAACAGCGTATCTGTGAACCCCACTTCTTGGAAGATGAACTGAAACACCTGGACAGGCCAATGGTTACTCCAGTGCAGACATCAGAAGGGCTGCCAGGCCCAGAAAAACCCAGAGGACTCAAGACAAGCAACCACCTAAAGGGAAGATATTTTTACCATACATCAAAGGAGTCACAGACAGAATAGGGAAAGTGGTGAAGAAACACAACCTTCAAATGGTTTACAAACCAACGAAGAAAATCCAGCAAATGCTTTGCTCAGCCAAGGACAAGAGAGACCCGCTCACAGCTGCAGGAGTTTACTGCATTCCATGTAGCTGCGGATAGGTCTACATAGGGACCACCAAACACAGTATGTAAACAAGAATCAAGCAACATGAGAGACACTGCAGACTGGGTCAACCAGAAAAATCAGCAGTAGCAGAACATGCAATAAACCATCCTGGGCATAAAATGCTGTTTGAAAGCACTGAAATTCTGGACCATGTCAACAACTACCATGTCAGAATACACAGGGAGGCCATTGAAATCCATAAACACCTGGACAATTTCAACAGAAAAGAGGAAACCCTGAGAGTAAACAAGGCTTGGCTATCAGTCCTGAAGGAGAGCAAGGTCAAGAACCAACCAATGCAAATAAGCAACAGCCTAAGGCCAGGGGATTCCCAGCAGACAATGAGCACCAGTTAGCAGACATTAATCCTTGTTTGCATATCCTCCCACCCTGAGGACTGTCATTAGCAACAGAACAATACATTTGCAAATTACTCCTTCCTTCCCAGGGTCATACAGGATATATATCTCCAATCCATTTTCCAGGCTATCATTCTCTGAAGATGCCAGCCACAGATGCTGGCGAAACATCAGAAAGCAACTCTTCTAGAACATGGCCACAAAAAACTATGGATGCCAGCCATGAAAGCCTTTGACTCTATAATTAATTTATAGATTATAGTAAAATTCTCATAATATTAGGTGCTAACAACTTGGTACCTTTACAGTACTAGTCAGTGGCCATTATGCTGAAATTTCAATTGATTCTGTAACTGGCTATCTTAGCTTCAATTAAATAGTCCCAAAAGAAGAATATATTTTATAATGTGTGGGCCAGTTCCCACATTACAGTTCAAGCTTAGTTTAAAACAGAGACTAGACATATAGAGGTTAGACACTGCTGACATTTGTTCACAGGTGTAGTGAAGAATACATTCAAATCGTGAGTACCCAGTTAGCATGAAGTGGCATTTAGGCCTGGTTTCAATATGATGCAAAGCACATACAATTAACATTAATATTTTTTTTAAAACCCAAAGGGTCACTTTTAAATCTGGCCTTATAAATGAATGCCTTTGTATTTGGCAATCAAGCCTGAAAGCAGGGAAGACAGAGACTATAAACCAGCAATTGCTAATGAGTACCTTCTTGCAGTACAGAAGGTCATAGGTTCAGTGCATGGTTTCTTTCATTAAGTGAAAAGAATCTGATAGCAGGTGATGGGGAAGACCTCTGTCAAGTTTTGGAGAGCTGCTAGCAGCAGTCAGAGCAGACCAGAGCTGACCTAGTATAAACCAGCTTCTGCATGTACCCAGGGAGATACAGAGGGAGCACTTGTGGCTCTATTTGCAGAAATACTGAGAAAAGATTAAGAGGTCTAGTTTTTTCTTCAGTCAGTGGCCTTTAGCATTATCTGATCTCCAGAGTCAGGAGGATTATGTGCTGTTTAGGAATATTTGTTGTGAGTTCCATATAGGTCCTATTTTTTAACAACTCTAGTGGTGCAAGAAGGAGACAGTGTCTCATCTACAGAGCTCCTGAGTTATCTCCTATAACAACTTATAATTTCAAAGTGCAACTACTTGAATAGGACAATGTGAGAAACAGTAGCACAATCTACATCCCATAAATGTGTGCACAGAAAATCACATCATTTGTGGTCTCCCTTCACAAAGGCAGTACTGTATATGAATGTACTAAGCAAGTAAGTGGTGGATGCATAATATTATCACTGAGGCACAGTTTCTGGTAAAAATAGGCTGCTGCTCCTCATCTCTATCTTGCACTGGCAATACATCTGTGGGAAACAAAGAAGAGGTTGTTGTGGGATTTCAGCTGTGGGGGCACACCTGGTGCCAGCAGAGACTATTTTGACACTGAATTAGAACTGGACTCTTCACACAAGCTTTTGGGCCATAACTTCATTAGTTGTTTATTTCTACATATTTTTTGTATTGTGTACATTCAAGTCATTTCTGACTTATATGACGAACCTACAATGGGGTTTTCTTGGCAAGATCTCGTCATAAGGAATTTGTCACTGACTTGACTACAGTGGGTTTTTACGGCTGAGTGGGAATTGGAGCCCTTGTCTTCCAGAGTCTTCTCATGATGTGGCCACAGTTTGACAACCTTAATTTACTCATCCTGGCTTCCAGGGTGAGTTTGCACTTAATCTGTTCTAGAATCCATTTGTTTGTCTTCTTTGCTGTCCATGGTATTCTTTGCACTCTTCTCCAGCATCATATCTCAAATTATTTTCTTTCTTTTGGCTTTCTTTACTGTCGGACTCTCACATCCGTACATGGCGACGGGGAATATAATGGTTTAACAATCCTCACTTTGGTGTTCAGAGTTATATATTTACACTTTAGGATCCTGTCCAGTTCCTTCATAGCTGCCCTTCCCATTCCTATTCCTCTTCTAATTTCTTGGCTGTAGTCTTTATTTTGGTCATTATTTGATCCAGGATATGAGAATTCCTTGACTACTGTGGGTGCTTGGTATCCACTGGAGCTTGGTTCCAGGATCACCCCACCCCCACCCATGGATACTAAAATCTGTGAATTTTTAAGTCTCATTAAACACAGTGGCATAGTAAAATGGTGTTCCTTATATAAAATGGCAAAATCAAGTTTTGCTTTTTGGAACTTATATATTTTTTTTGAATGATTTCAAGTTGTGAATGATTGAATCAGTGGGTAAAGAATCCATGGATACAGGGGGCCAACTGTATTTCAATTTCTTTGTTATCTAGGATGAATTCGTACAGCTCTTCCATGGTCATTATTTTTGTTATCTTAATGTTCAGCATTAATCCTACCTTCACATTTTTCTCCTTGACCTTCATCAGTAATTGTTCCAGATCTTTGTTAGTTTCTGCTAATATTGTGTTGTCTGTCTGCATATCTTAGGTTGTTAACATTCCTTCCTCCAGTCTTCACTCCTCCTGCCTCTGATTATGCATGGTCTGCATACAATGATTTCTGGATACAGGTTGAATTTATAGGATGACAGTATTGCAGCCCAATCCTGGAAATCAGGATGACTAAATTAAGGTTGTAAATTAAGGTTGTCTACATCATGAGAAGGCATGAATCACTGGAAAAGACAACGATGCAAGGAAAGGTAGAGGGCACTAGAAAGAGAGGAAGACCACATAGCAAATGGTTGAATTCCATGAGCCTGCAGGGACCAAGCAGAGCAATGGAGGACAGGGCATCTTGGAGGTGTCTAATCCATAGGGTTGCCATGTTGAGGTCAATTTGAGGGTGTTTAACAACAACATTCAGAGCCCTAGTTCATCATTCAATCCCACCATGCCATGCTGGCTCTACATATTTTTTATCTTGCTGATTTTTTTTTTTAAAAAAGGTATGCTACATTTCTGAAAATGTGTTTAAACTGTTCAGTGGTATTCTATTGTCTGTACCCTACCCTGAGCTCTCCAAGTATAGAGTGGTATATTATTCTTGCAATAAATGCAACAGTTGTTGGAGAAATCCACCTTTTCCCCAATGGTTAGTATACAATACTTTTGTCAACAATGAGAGCAGTGAAAGGGAAGAGTCATTTTTCCTTCTCAAAAAATAAAATAAAAACACTCTTTTTTCTACTGGAAATAAGACCTGTAGACAAAATATATTATGTGGCACCTGGCATGAATTAGTTTTGAATAATTGCAGCATTACTTATGATTCCCAGACAAGCTACTTTAGATTAACAGTTATTCATTTTCCCCCCTTAACAGTTCCAAATCAAGTTGGAGGGGCCATAGTGGTTGCTATTTTAATGATTATGGTCCTCATTGCTGGATTAGTATACTTCCTTTATAAAAAGAAACGACTACGGTGGGGTGGATTCTCTTCAGTACGCTATGAACGAGGGATGTATGAAGAGGAAACAGACAGCATGTTTGCCAGAGATGGTGACTGAAGAACAATGTCTGCTTGGTTGAATTTAAACAATTTCTGGAATGGACTATGTTGGCATCTTCTTACAGGGTTTGCTTGGGTACATTTCTGTGAGATCTGTTTTAAGTAGCGGGTATTGTTCCAAATTTTGGAGAATAATATGTCTAAGGCAACTCATGAATTATTTAAACTCCATTCAAATTTTGCACTTTCTGTGGTCTTAAGAATTGAATATGTATGCTATGATTCTGACCTTGGTATTGGGACATACGGCAGATGTACCGAGTATGGTAACAGATGCCTGAAAATAAAGGTTTGAAATGTAAATTATAAAACATATAATGTGACAGCTTGTAATATCAACCACACTCCATTTTATTTAAGATCTATTGAATACAGATTTATTTTTAGTACTTAGTGCTGAAATAAAGGGATTTTTTTGGCCCAAGATATCTTCCATCTTGTTCAAAGATACATTTTTAGTTACAACAATAAAAAGAATAATACAGTTTACCAGACTGCATTTTTGACAAGGTCTAACCTGAATAATCCATACATGCTGTTCCTCACAGATATAAATGAAACAAACAAAACTGAAATCAAGGGCTAAACAAAAAGTTCAGACTCCTAGTAAAAAGAGTTCCATTCTCTACTTCTGATGTTGTAAGTGGAAACATAAATTATATTTCAGTACTAGGTTTTGTTTTGTTTTTAATATTAAAATGTTAAATATCTTGGCTAGGATCTAAAGCTATACAGAAAGATCAAAATGCTTCCAACATGGTTCTATTTTGCCACAGTGTTTCCACAGTGTATTGGATAGAATGAGTCCTGCTTCTTGCCCACTATGCCATCATAGACCTTATCTCTTGATAGTTTGCTGTGAGTGGGAGAAATCTCCCGATTTCATGCGATGACAGTTTTCATCACATGGAATAAGCATGTCTAGATGCCAGCCATTACATCTAAACCAATCCTTAGGTTGTAAATATCATATACAGAGACTCAGTGGGGCATGTGTCTGAATGGACATGTATATGATTGCATTATTGCAGAGCTTTATAGGAAGATTAATTATATTTTTAAACTTGAAGTGTAACATTTAGATTGATCTTTTAATTTAAGCAGTTCCATAGTGCTAAATGTTGAAGTGTAAGCACTCATCACAGCATAAACCAAGCATCAGTCTTGAGCCTTGTTAATACACCCCTTCCAGCAGTTTTCATCTAGGGATGTAAATGGTTTATTTCATTCTTGCACACATGAACAAAACATTTCAAATGTTTCCTCCCTCCTGAGTGAGATTATAAATGTTTTTGCACATTTCGACCTTTTCTTTTCTTTTCGCATCTAAGGACTTTTTCTGAATGTTCCTTTGCATTAAAAACCTGGGTTTGGAAAATATTTCCATTTGCAAAATAGACATTGTTTTCTGTACAAAATCTTTTTTGTTAAAAAAATAAACTTGTATGTATTTTTTTTCTAAGAAGCTTCAGAATATGGGAATATGACCATCCCCCCCCCCCCCCAAAAGGTTGTCTTAGTGCATAAGACCTTTTCTTGTCAATTACATCCTTGTTTCATCCTTCCAAGGAGCATCCCCAAACACTTTGCATTACTGCTGGGATTCATTGCAACAATATTGTTGCTTGGAATATCCATCCTGCTAGCCCTGCTTAGTTGAAGACTGCACCTAAGCTGAAGGGAAGGGAGAAAAAACTTGGGGGATGGGATAATAAGATGGCATTATCTGGTTATCAGAAGGTCTTGGATGCACTACACTATTGATTTGATACACTGTTAAAAACAGCCTTTATTCCTATCCTAACTCCATTAATCCAGTAAAAGTGCACAAAGAAAATGTCTGAGCAGTTATTTTAATACTACTGATTTTTAAAAGGAATTTTGTCAAAGATAATAGTAAAATTGTCTAGTTTACATCTAAGCTTATATTGATATGTATGCATATTTTGAAGAGCTTGATATGTCAGCTGTTAAATTATTGTTTCTAAATGCAGTGACCTTGTAGGAGCTGCAGGTAGGAGTGGCCCATTCACACCTCTGCTAGCATGTTGCATTTCTTTTCCTTTATAAGAAGAGCTATCCATGTATATATTGGTTATTGTGTTTTGCTCAGTGGGCATGATTCAGTCTTGCAGAATATTAAGAATAGTTAATTGTACTATCATAAGCAGAATAGCAAAAATACAAAAGCATACATTGTATTAGTTTATCAGTACAGCTCTTTCTGAAGAATCTGCTCTCTTTTAAAAAAAAAACATACTCACCATTTCAAAACATTGGAACATCTTACACAGTGATGTATACACAAGAAGGCCTTTGTTGAATGTGCACAACAGCTCTTCTAGAATGGCTTCAGTATCTATTTATGCTATCTAGCTCTGTTTGCTTTGGACAGGGTCTTTCTGCATGATGATTTAAAATGTGTAAAAAGGGTTTTCAACCACTGAAGGACATTCGGTGTACATTAAAAGGAAGGAAGGAAGCTAGCTATGAGACCAGGGGAAGTTGTGCAACTCTTCACACCTGGAGAGGTATGTCATTCTGGGTCACAGAGATGGAGTAATAACTTGAAATTAAAAGCATGTCTTCCCAAAAAGATGACTTAGAGAGAAAAGAGGAAGTAACTAAGACACCACCTTCTGTCTTGCAAAGTATCTTCAATAGGTGCCCATGACACTTGCACAAAACCATTCCATACTACAGTGGTTGTGCTCATTGGGGAAAGTGGTGTTTTCAGGAATCCAAAATAGTGCTCATAGGAAGTATGGAAACTGTGATACCATTACATATTCAAGAGAATATGGGCACTAAAGAAAGACGGGGGGGGGGGGCATATATTGTGCAAAAATTGATGGTGCCGGAGGGTCCTTAATGAAGTGCCTATATGAATAGCTCAGGTGAGATTGCTGAAAAGTATTGCTACAAATGTCTCTTATCTGTAAAGAGAGAAAATGCACTTTACTTTTGTTGAGCTCATGATTTAGATCAATCAAATAACCTTAACCAAGTCCTAACTTAGTAATGGTAGTGAGATTTGCTTTTATGAAAAGTAAAATTGGCATTTGGTAACAATGGTAAAACTGGTAGCAGTGGCCAAGATCCAGCTAGGTCCTTGTGCCACTTGAAGCCCATCAGCAGTCAAAGGAAGTGATTTCCTACCCCTGCCAAACATCTGGTGTCTGTGTTCCTGTGTAATGCAATGCTCTCCTTTCTTTGGGAACAGATACCAAAGACAAACAGGCTGTACCAGGGAAGGAAATCTACCTCTTTAAAGATTTCCCTGAAAGCTTTAACACAAGGACCCAGCTGGAACTTACTCAGTGTATTTCTAACTTGAGTCCTACAGGTGCATGTACCTGCCTGCCATACAGATGCTTGGTGTTATCAACTTTGACAGAGCCAGGGACTGATTAGGTAGCAGAGAGAAGAAGTAAGGGGCTACATTCAGTCTGTACACCAATACGTGCGTAAATCCAAGATCTAGGAAAGCAAATATTTAATTATATGTAAAGATACATTTAAAGCCCCTGTTTTGCAGATTTTTGCATATACTCAATTCCCAGTGCAAGAAGACGTGGGTTTATTCCATGTTGCATTCCTCTGTGCATGAAGGGTTTCGAATAATTTTCAATTCTCTATGTCAGTATACTCAGCGTCACTGAATTTATGACTGTTTACACATGTGGGCTTTGATGTGAACTTACAAATGCAAAGTTTATGTTAAATAAATTATCAGGGTTGTTTGATTATGCAAAACTATTCCAGTGTTTCTATGAAGCGTTTATTTGTAAAATGTTCTGAAAGTTACAGATTTTATAAGTTATGTTTATAATTGTGTGGGGATGTGGGGGATTTCCCCTAAAATATTTGTTCTTGAGAAATATGTAAATTAATAAATGCCTTAATATCTCTGATTTTCCTTTTATTGAGAGTTTCATAAGAGAACCTACCTGGAAATAGCATAAGATTAAAGGGAGCTTTAATGGTTATTAAATTGGATTGATACTTGCCAGAAGATTACATTAACACTGTACTTTTCACTTTATTAAAATGTTTTGTATTCTTCAATATTTAAAAAAAATGTCGATGTTAATAAAGCCAGAATCTTATCTTTAATTACTGAATGATTTTTGAAAACAAACATTAAGCAGATCACAAAGGGGAATGGGAATAAAATCAAAGCCATTACTTCAGTAAAGCTATGCCTACTCAAAGTATCATACTTCTCCTGAGCTTAATAAATGATCACCACTGAGTGTTGGCATTAATCAGGTGGGAAACAGTACTTAACTGGATTCAGCACTGACTTCGCCATCCCATCCTACCTCTCATGTTGTTCTAAAGGATCATGTTGTTCTAAAGTTTTTGTAGGAACCCAAGAATTCTGCAGAGTACAGGAGGATCAACAAAATATTGCTGTGACAGAAGTGTCCTTTATGAACAGAAACATCATTAAATTTGCAGCCTATATCCAGTAATATGCTACATTAGTGCTTCTCAGGCTGTCTGGTATGGAGGACTGGAATTTTTTCCCCCAATTTGTCCAAGACTGGCATTAAAGATGTGCCCCTTGGAAACTCAGGGTGGGAAGACACACAAGGAAAGTTAGAAATAGAAAACAGTGTCTTCTGGATTCCTCATAAAAGTACATGTGTGAGGATGGGTGATTGTATAATACAAGAATACAACACTGATATCCAGCATCAGGAAGATATTTGTGACTTGAGAAAAAAAAAATAGGTTTAAATAAACAGATGCATGCCACAATCTTGCACTGACATAGCTATAATGATGGAATTCCCATCCCCAAAAACCTACCTCTTCAGCCAAGCAGTGCTGTAAAGCTCTCCCGGTGAGTCACACTGAGATCAGCAGTTGGAGAGAGCCCTTAGACTCCTGTCTCAGCTGCTTGTCTTAACATGCCCCATCATTTCCCAGCATCCTGATGTGTAGAACCTTGGAAACACTTCAGTTGGGGTGTTGCTTGGCTTAAGTAGTAGGGGTTTGGGGGTCAGTTTATGAAGTTGAAATTTTTAGAAACAGTAACAGACATTCTATTGGTGAATTACAATGGTGTAAAACTTATGCAATTTTCAACTTTTTTTTTCACTGTGGAGGTTGGAATTCTGTTCTGGCCACATGAAAAAATTCCTCCCCAACCCACCTTGCAAGCAGCCCAGCCCAGTCCCCAATGCAGTCGTTACTGTGGTGTTGGGAGCAGCTGGATCAGTGAGGAAACAGCCAGCTGTTTTTCAGTACCTGGGCACGCATCACATCATCTGCAGGGATGACCCAGGACCCTACAGATATCTGTTGCAGCATTTCCAGTTATGGGGAAATATCTGGACACTTTCTTATTCACAACAAAGAAATGGCCATGTTGGGCAGAGGGGCTGCACTGCTAACAATGTGGGTTGGGAGGGTGAGCATCAGGAGATGCAGGAAGGTGGTAACATGTATTTCTCCCAATGCAGGATCCCAACTATTGTTTCATTTTTACCTTCTATGGAATAACCACTAGCAGATAAGTACGCCAAAGTGTATGAAATCAATCTGTGTCATGGATGCATTTACCATATGCATGACTGCTTAATACTGTACAAAAACAAGTATGGCCACACTGGTCCATGAGAATAAAACAAAATCCACAGGTGATCTATACCTTTATTACAGCTAGTTAAAATTCTGTAAAAGCATTCAAGCGTTTGAGTTCACCACAATTCTTGGGTGGTACAACAAGGAGTGGGGTTGTAGAGAGATGCATGGAAGTCCAAAGATGGCCCAGTGTTGTAGCTGTGAAGTCTGTATCCCTGGGTGCACAAATTCAGTCCCAAGGAAAAAGATATTATATGCAGGTGGGTAAAGGCGAAAGTATTTGATTCCACATATTGGGCTGGCTGCAACTCACGATATCTCCCTCTTGATAAAAAAAAAATTATGTGAAGTAAACCAGTGCAAGTCTCTCTTTAGCATCAGATACCAAGACAGGGAAACTAAAACACAATCATGAAACCATAAGGGCAACATATAGCCAGGGCCAAATGTGCCCCTACCTCCCGTACCTTGGAATTCCACAAGACAGCATGAATCAGTGGGAAAGAGACAAATACCTAGTCAGCAGGAGACATACAAATCACCAAGGCCAGGGTCATTTCCCATCTCAGTATTGTTACTGAATACACCCACTGCTGCTTTCATATGAGTGCATACTTTTTTTAGAACAAAAGTCACTGCTTTGTGATCTCTTCCAACTCTATGATTCTCTGCATGAGAACGATGATGACATGATGGTAAAACATGTACTACTGTTGACTGCAAAACCAGAGGGAAATATATATGGTAGTACATCTTTTGCATGCATTTTATCACCAGCACCTTGTTAGTGACACACAAACACAAGTCCAACGTATGCCTGCATGTATCCTTGTTTTGGCTGTTGTAGATCATATTCTCTACCTCCTTAATGAGCAAAGGCCCATCAGGACCCAAAGTAATGCTGCAATAGGTTTTGCTCCATGGTCATTCAGTGGCTGGTGGGCAGCGAGAGGAGGACAGAGAAGCATTTGACTATGTCCCCATAGCCAGATGCGAAATGATTACATCAACTGCTGAACCCTCTGGAAGACCAAGACGGGTCAACAGCAGATGCTATCACTAGGATGTGTCTAGCTTTTGGGACACAGACAGAAGCGTCTCCAATTCCTCCCCTCTTCCTCCAATTCTCTATCAGTGACTGAATGGCTGGTTGTGGTGGCTAAACCGTGATTCCTAGGGAGTTTGAGAGGAGAGAGATTTCCACTTGCTGAATGTTTACACTACGCTCTGCAGTACAAACTGTCTGCCAAAATCATCCCTGTATGAGTACTTCAATTTTCCCTTATTATCTGGGGTTTCTAGTAAACCCTTATTATTGGATAGTCACAGTATTACAGAATTGAATCCAATATTCTCTGAGCCTTTTAACACTTGGAACAGATTTTATAAATGTATGAGAGTAAGAAGCATTTTCTGTATGCATTATTATTTCTTACATGATAGTCATAATCTAATGCAAAGTTGAATGCATCTGTTAAGTACACAGATTTCAGTACACTGACAGTCTGTTAGACTGTCATGAACAGAACCACTGAAAGCAATTCAATTGATGAATTATGAAAGACAAGTTGATTGAAAGGTAATATATTAAATTTAGGTTGTTGGGACAACCCTGTCGTATTCTGTCTGCAGATCCAGCCCTTCTGACCCCGGGCACATACCTGATCTGTCATGGTGGTGGGTTCTTGAGATTGCCCCCCTGAAAGCATGGTCCTCGAGATTGAGCATGATCCCTGAAATTACCCCCCTGAAATCAATGGGACTTCAGATGACTAACTAAAGTATGACTGAATTTTAGCAATTGATTTTTTAAAAAAAATAAATGAAATTATTTAAAATTTAACATTTTTGCCTACATCTACCTAATTCAAGCTATGCCCACTGCAATGTCTTGCGACAGAGAAAAAGAGAGCTGCTATTTTTAACTTGCAGAGAATAAACACAAATCACAGAGCTCAAAGAAGTCTCATGAGTTATCTAATTTAGAGTCTTCTTTTTCTTTCTTTTTTATTATTAGTTTTTATACATATATTTCATCACTTTCTTGTTTAACATATATATCTTAGATATTTGAAACAAACATAAATTTGGATAATTTAAAGTCTTCTTTTTCAACCACCTTTCATAGCTATCTGTCCCAGATCCTTCTTTAACATCTCCAAGAAGATTCCTAAAACCTTAATGAATCTATACTGTTTTAAACTTGTATTTATCTGTGGCAATCATTTGTTTGTGTTATGTTTTTTTTTAAAAAAATACTCCAAACATGTACAAACATGTTACAATTAAACTTTAAACATGAAAAAAGAGCCAAGCTCGATCAGACCAATGGCCTCCGTAGTCCAGCACCCTGTTTTTCACAGTGGCCTACAAAATGCCCCTGTGAAGCCCATAAATGACATGAGTGAAACAGCATTTCCAAATCCTGCTTTACTAATATATTGTTACACCTTTCTCTTCCATGAATTGATATAACTAAATTTCTGAGTCAATTGCCATCTTCACATTGTAGGGAATCAAACCCCAAACCTTAGCTATGTGCTTTGTAAAGAAGTACTTTTGTCTTTCCCAAACCAGTGAGCTTCTTTCAATGGCTCCAAGTTCAAGCATATATAAAATATAAAAACAGTAAAAAAATCCTTTGGCTATCTCCCTTTTCCTGCTGTACTTTTAGATCTTAGTTCTGCTGAGGCTCCAATCTGAAAACATATATTAAAGAGCAAGGAAATTTAGCAGGACCTACTCCTAGGTCAACATGAATAGGATTGTAATGTCCGTTATCCCAAAATATAAATCCATTAAAGATGACAGATGCTGGGGGAGACTGAATAGCAGACTGCTTTTGAGCCATCCCCAGCATTACGCCATCAGATCACATCAGGCCATTCCACAAATTAAACTCATTTATAATCTGCTTTATAACTAGACACCTTAGTTAACTAGAAACTGAAGCTCCTGAAATGTAATTCATTTTGAGCAGATTTTATCATTATTCCTTATATTCCCTAGAGTTGATAGTGTAAGCTGTCTCTTCCAATTCAATCTAATTGTCCATAGACTAACAGCTCAGTGATAACAGCTGGGGTGGGGTAAGGGAAGCTTCATGCTTTTTCCCAGAGACAAAAGACTCTCCACTTAATACATATTAAGAATTCATTAATTAAGCCATTAAATTCTTAAAACAAAAGCAGACAGCAAAACGGGGATTTCTAAAGACTGAACCGGAAACATGACTAGACATAGCAGCAACTGGCTAAATAGTTCAAGTCAACAAAGAAAGCATTCAAAACATCTCTGTTTTTATGCTCTCCCTAAGAAGATTTCAGAATCTCTTCTCATAACCATTAGCTGGGCATGTAGTGACCACTGAAAGAAAAGCATTAAAATCATTTGTCTATGATAAGCCAGTTTTATAGAAGCTTAATTACACACAGGATTGATCTTTCGGTCTACAGAAACAGCCCAACTAAGTTTCTACTCCTATGTTTACTAGCTAGCAGTAAGTCTAGATAAGAATAAACAGTGAGACTTCCTTCCATGTAGCCATGCATAGGCTCAGTCTGCAGCAGTGGGCAAATTTATGACATTTTAAAAGTCTGATCTTGTTCATCCCACATGACTGAGGAAAACTTGTAGCTCAGTGGGGCAGCATGTTTTTTGTTTTCTGAAGGACCCAGATTCAATGCCCAGATAGGGCTAGGAAAGAATCCTACCCAAAACCCTTGGAGAAGCACTGCTACTCAGAGCTGATAGTATTGAGATAGATGCAGCAATGGTCTGAAGATGGCTTCCTAAGTTCCTATGACCAGCACATCAATTCATGGAGCACTTTGATACAGAACGGGATCTCTCTGGTGGATAATTCTAAATACCGCAGCAAACTACAGATCCCAAGATGCTGTAGAATGAAGACATGGTAGTTAAAATGCTATCAAGTTCCTGTTGCTGAGTAATGCAAAACACTCAATTACTGCATCCTAATTCCCATGCAAAATTAGCTATTGACAAGCATGGTTTGTCAATCACTTAAAAAAGTACTTTAACCAACCGTTTTAAGGCATTGATATCTCCTGTTTTTAAACCACTTGCCCAATACAGTAGTAGCAGTGGTGGTGGTGATTATATTTATACCTGCCTTTCTCTCTTTCTTCACAGCACTCTTGAGGGATTTCCACCAAGGGCAGCATTTAACAGATTCAGCCCTGCTCAAGGTTTAGCAAGTGTTGCATCATACACATTAAGACAAAGTCCAGAAAGAACAAAGATAAGAAGGGCAAGGGCAGGAATGAGGGGAAAGAGTAAAAATTTTGTGCAGAATATAAATTATTTAATAATTTTAATAGAGGCAACATGTTTCATAGACTGATTGCTCCTTCTTCGTGAGCTCAGACTTGCCTGAGAACTGGGAGGAAATGTCAGTGAGAAAATTAACTGTTTGGTATTTTGCCCAGTCTCAGCTCTGTTTATAAAGAGTATCTGTTTCTGCAATGTATCCGCTGTTTTAAAATAATTAGATTTTTTACATTCAACACCAAACTTTTTCTCCTTTTTTCCCTTGCTGAAAGGAACTAATATATACTGAATTAGTTTAATACTGTAATACAGATGGCCCTCTGTATCCACAGATTCAACCATGGATTCACGTATTCAGTCATCCACAGCTTGAATATACTATATATATAGATATATTCCAAAAAAACAAACCTTGATTTTGCCATTTTATAGAAGAGATACCATTTTACTATTTTATTGTATTTAATGAGATTTGAGCATCCACAGATTTTGGTGTCTATGGGGCTCCTGGAACTGAACCCCAGCAAATAGCAATGCTCACTTTTTGTGTATTTTTAATTGTATTGTTCTTTTAAATTGTGAATCACTTAAGAGTCCCAATTTTGGGGGGGGGGGGGGGAAGCAGGATGTAAATAAATAACAATAGTAATATATACCACATTCCAGTCTATTACATTTAGGTAAATTTCAGATAAATATTCAAGCTGCAATTCATGAATGCAAATTATGCACCCCTCCAGAAGTTGTTGAACTGTCCAACAACATGTGAAGGGTTGCATAATTCCCACTTCTTTTGTAACTGTGACGCAGTCAGCAAGAGATATTTTAACTAGCTTTTATGCAGAGTTAAGTTTCAATCCCATGTGCAATTACTTGTAAATTCTGTTAAAAGCAATGAGATTTCTGAATAAATATGACTAGGAAAAGCCTTAATGAGTCCAACAAAAAATGCTGGCTGGAATCCTCTGTGGTAGTGGCAAGTACATAACTTACATAACACTTGGACTGTTTCGTATTCATAATCGTATTCATAGCCCCTAAACTAGCAGAAGTTCCCCAGTACCCACTTATTGAGCAGCAGCTTCTGCGATCAACAGGGGTCTGTCCCCCTTTTGGTCAGGAAGCAGCTGACTGACGTTCCCACACCAAGTGAGAATTGTGACAGGGACCCTGCTTCTGCTTGTCACAAGAGAGATCACACATGAGAGAGATTGGAAATGACAGTCAGTTGCTTCTCGATTGATGGGGGGGGGGACCTCTCCCCCAATATTGACCACAGCAGCTGCTTCCCTGTCAGTGGGAATAATCCAGCCCAAGTTCCTATTCACATGTATTTTACCCAAAACTCCACCGTATTCATTGGTGCTTATTCCAAAGCCAGGACAGAACACCATGAACCATATCTTCAAACAAAACCTGTCCATATACCTCTGTAAATATCTGGAAGTGGATGCAGTGATAACAAATGAGAACAGTCAGAAGATACTACTGTACTAAACTATTCCTCCACCCTTTGCTAATATTTAATACAGTTAAGATATTTTCTTATTTTAGACATCAATCAGAAGAATCATATAATCTTGGAGTTGGAAGGGACAACAAGAGCTGTGTAATCTGACCCCTACCAGGCAGGAAGATTAAATTAAAGCACTTGTAAAAAATTGTTCATCTAACCTCTGTTTAAAGTCCTCTAATGAAATTCCATCACCCCACAAGGCAGAATAACTGAAGGAAAACAGTTGAAGGCACACAGAAAAGCAGGAAGTGGAGAATGGTTCAGTACTTCTTTGCTATTTTCCCGCTTGAAATAATCTGCCACATTTCTGCTTTATAGGAGCTTGGTAGGAAATCACCATTTTGTGACCATCAATTAAAACAAAAAACAAACAAACAAACAAAAAACCAGCTTCATTTATATACTGCTTCATACCACATAAGGAGTGTCTAAACGGTTTACAACTGTAAGCTACTTGCCCCCAACAATCTGGGTATTCATTTTAGCGACCTCAAAAGGATGCAAGCCTGAGTCCAGCTTGATCCCTTTTTGCTGGTCTTGAACTCACAACCTTATGGTTTTGAGTAAGTGGCTGCAGTACAAACATTTAACCACTGCACCACCAGGGTAGCCCTGTTCCAAGCCACATAGAATCACAGCTTTTAAAGTCATGCCACATCAACAGGAGGAGCCACTCATGTTCTGGCTGTATTCAAACAGAAGAGACTTCATCTGCAATTAATTAAAAGTATGGAGTCACATTCCAAACCGGTAAGGAGAAAGAATTTTTTTGTAACTTGATTAGATCTGGACCCAGGCCAACTATATGTAATCCTCCCAAATTACGGTAAGCATTTTCAGTGTTTGTCAAATTCAACAGAATATCAATAGGAGAAGTTAATTTTGGCTGGATTGTGTATCTCATAGAGAATGTTATCGCAGTCATATGGTTGACGTATGATGTGTTAATAAAAACAACACTGATACCCTCTGCTGGTCAAAGTGCATATAACGATTCAATGAAAAGCTGCAATTTGTGGAAGTCACTTTGAAAACTGGAAAACTCAGAACCTACTGTACTTGAAAAGTGTACCTATAAAGGAAAAAAAAATCCAGGTAAAGGGTAATAATGATAGCCAGCATCCTAGTCCCTAGCCTCATTATATCTTGGATGCAAAAAGTAAAAAAGGATACGACAAAAAGTCAGATGTGCCCCTGCCCCTGCCTCATTTCATTACAGTGTGTGTGTGGTAATTATCTTCTAACATTTTATGCTGTTTTATTTTTTTCACAATGTGCTACATTTACTAGATGAGTAAGTGGAGGTTCACCAGGGAATCACTGACCTATTTCTACTGAAATCATCAAGGATCAGATTCTTGCAAAAACGCTTTAATCTCCTCTAGCAAAATGCTTCTGATGTTTTGTTTTCTTAAGCAAGTGTATGTTTTCGGTATCACTTAACAGATGTTGTCTGCCTTAATTGTTAAGCAATTCTGAGGGTGTGTTGGCATTTTGTAACTTTAAATACATTGGTAAAACAGAGGATCTATGAAAAAGAACAAAGAGACCATATTAAGACTGGTCAGCCCAGCTCTGCAAAAAGAAATGTTGACTTTATTAGCCTGATTTTCCAGTTCATGTAATTTGTGAATATCAGGATCATTAATTTAGTAGGAATTTCACATGTTATATATTTGACAGGCTTGGAAATTAACATTTTAAAATAGGCCAGCTAATCATAGCACAGAAAAGGGTAACTCATGACCCAAATTTGTAATACGAAAAAAAAAAATATTTTTTTTTCAAAACGCTTCCATTTGATAGAATGTAAAACTGGGACTGGCATTTTTTTATCTGAAGACCACCTAAAGTTTTCCTGATGCAAAAGCATGAAAGCTTCTTGAGAAATTCAGTGTCCTCTGACTAACAAAGGGGCCTTCTGCCTCACAAAGGATGGAGAAATAGGGGATTCCAAAGGAAGTATCTCTTTGTGTTGCAAATGGATGTTAAATTTCCTGGACTATGAGAATATCCCAGTAGCCACATGGCCAGAAGGAGGAGGGGCCAGACTGCAAGAAAGATCCATACTGAGAACAAAAACAGTAAAATGCAGGCCTATGACTAACATCATTCCCCACCCCACCCCCACCCCTCATGGTTTTTAACCCCTTTGCCTGATGAAGAAGCCAGTGGAGCTTCAAAAGCTTGCAGAATGTATTTTGTAAATTTTGTTTGGCCCAATAAAGGTATCACTGTTTGGTGGATTTTGGATGTCATTGGATCTCCATCAAAATGTCCTCCATTTTGCAATGCCTTGACATCTCAGCGGTGAGGACATATGGTCACCCTGTCCTGGGCAGAAGGCTGAAATGTAGGCTAGGTCCTGGAATAATAAAGGATGACAATCCCCAGCTCTGGCCACCCTGTCCTGGGCATGAGGCTGAAATGTAAATAAATAAATAATATTATATATTATAAATAATAAATAAACAAATAATAATAATAATAATAATAATATAATAAATAAATAATAGTGATAGTAACAAATCTAAATAATAATTATGATATAATAATATATAACATATATAGTATAAAAATAACTATTATTATCCCTGAGAAGACCAGGCAGGAATTTTTCCTGAGAGAAGCAAAGAAGCCAAGTTCCTCTTCTTTCCTCCATTGCCATCTGCAGCGATTTTAGTGGCGGCGACAACATCCGCACTGGCCGCATGAAGCTATTTTGGACCTCTTCTTAAACTGAGGACGCTTCCACTGTAGTCTCTTGAGCTTTATTATGGGACTTGGCTTGGAATCTGTACATCTCTTTTTGTCTTCTTTCCTTTTTTTTTCCATATTGTTAATTAGCTGGATTTCTCTCAACATCTATTTGATAATGGAGCCGGGCACAGCCAGGGGGTAAACATTGAGGTTGTGTGGGGACAGGGAAGGTATGGTGGCAACAGAGTGGAGAAATGTTACAAAAGTAGGGATCAATGTTTGATATCTATCCCTTCTTCAGTCCACTCTGTTTCCCAGGACAAGGTGGAGAGTGTACCAACCATACCACAATCCCTTAATCCGCTCCTTTGCAATGTCAGGTCGGCCGAGGGAAAAACACACATCATCCACGATCTTCTGGTGGATGAACAGGCCGACCTGGCATGCTTTACCAAGACCTGGCTGGGAAATGCCAGCGCTGCCACGTGGGTGCAGGCTCTCCCAGCCGGTTTCATGGTCAGTGAGCAGATAAGGGAAAGTGGGTGAGAGGGCGGTGTGGCTATAGTCCATAAGAACAATCTGACCTTGATCAGGAAGCCTGTCTGGAAAACAGTCCACGTCGAGTGCATGTACCTAAGCCTGAAGACCAGGGACAGTTTGGGGATTCTGCTAGTATACCGGCCACCCTTTTGCCTAGCAGACTCCCTAACCGAGGGACTCGGCTGGTTTCTGAGTTGTTGTTGGAGTCGCTCAGACTTCTCGAGCCACTCGCCTTATTGCAACTTTGGACGGTTTCAAGAGATCCGTCAGGACGCATCTCTTCCGGCAGGCCTTCCCCGACGATGATTAAATCTATTCCGCTGTTGTCCATCTAGACTCACCCTCAGAGACATTAGTCAGTTCGAGGCCGCCTATCATTTTAATGAGAGCCACATGAATGTTCTATGGTTTTATTTAATGCTTTTAATCTTACCTCAGTTCAATTCTATCTTAAGGGGCGGGAGGAGGGATTGGGTTGCTATATTTTTAATTGTATCTGTATTTTATAGGTTGTACCCAGCCCCGATTGCTCACCAAGAGGGACGGGATATAAATAAATATATTATTATTGTTGTTGTTGTTATATTTACACACATACACACACACACAACATGCTTCCAGGGGCTCTGCCTCTGTCCTGTCTGCAAAGGAAAATGGCCACTAGGGGGGCTGCTGGGCCTGGCCCACTGCGAGGCAGGAGGAGGCTGACTGGACTGAGAGAGAGAGTGAGACTCCAGCCCAGGCAGCAGCAGCAGCAGGGTCCATGGGCGCCCTCTCAGTCCCCGACAACGCCTGGGCCCTGGCCTTGGCCCTGCTGCTGGGCGCCGCCTGGCCTGCCTCAGGAGGAGGAGGAGGAGGAGGATCTGTCGGTAAGGCCCTAGTCCTCCTCTCAGCCTCAGGCCAAGGGAAGGGAAGGGAAGGGCAGGAAAGTACTACTGGGGGGAGCCGCAGCCCTTCTGCCTAGGCCCAGGCCCCCAAGCCCCCACCTGAGGGGCCCAGACTACTAGGCCCTCCTCATGTGTATAATAACCGCCATGGAGGACAAGGCACCTCCTCCTCCTCCTCCTCCTCCTCACACAGGAGGGGGAAGGCAGGGAGGAGGACTATGATGCCCCAGTAAACAAGCTAAAAATACTCATAGTCATAGTCAGAATGGAGGACAGTCACAGAAAATGGAGGGCATGGCCAAAGAAAGGGTAAAAAAAAAAACACTCCCAGGGATGTAAATTTGTGCTTCCTAATCATAGTCAGAATGGAGGACAGTCACAGAAAATGGAGGGCATGGCCAAAGAAAGGGTAAAAAAAAAAACCACTTGTATAATTGTAGATCCATGCTCCTTGTGTTACGGCGGGAACCCAAAAATTGATTTACTTTTAAGAACGGAGTCTTCAAAGCCAGAAACGGTTCAAACACAGAGCGTTTTATTTAACTGTTACTTAGCCAAGCAACAGTGACTGCCTTGAGAAGAGAAGATAAGGCAGCCCAGAACAAGAATCAAATCAAGGCATATATAGCTTCAGATTACAAAACACACAAAATAAGGAAGTCGTTACATCATTTCTCAGACTCTGATAGATTTAGCAAAAGTTAGCAAAATACTTGGCTTGATAAACAAGTTTCCAAATAAATCAAGGGTCTTGTCTGATCAAATCTGGTCAAAAAGAGGAATAGCCAAACCGCAGACTAATATCATGTTCTTTGGCAAAAATACATCTTAGTTAGCAGAAGTGAAAAGTTCCTATATGACAAACGTCTGACCCTTTGCTTAACATTAAGTCTATTTTTCAAATGAACATTGCAACTTAAGCATTTCCTTATTTTAGCCATTTCCTTTAGAAGAGACATCTGTGCAGTTTAATATCAAGCCTTAATTGTTTTTAACTCTAACTGATTAACTCTTATCTTCTAAATTCTAAATCCTAAATTCTACCTGTTACATTTGTCTAATTACCTGTTCCTTCTCATTTCCCCCCTTTGATGCTTTTACATCAAGACACTGAACTCAGTGGGTTGATTTAAGAGCATCACCTTTATAGGTACCTGTCTAAATTTCCTTTGGTTCAGTTTTTTTTTTTTTTTTTTTCTTTTTTCAAGGTCTGGTCGTACGTGGAGTACCTGTTTGTCCTTGGTCAGGTACAGTAAGACCTAGCCTCAATTCTTCTTTTCCACAGCAGTTGCAGGTGTGGCTGGGCCGGGCAGCGTCCGGAGTGCCTGCGGACCCTTTAGCCTACCCCGAAATCTTCTTACAGCATGATGGGATAATTTCTTGAGTCCAGCGGTTTACCTTTCTCCTGGTCAGTAAACCAGCTTGGACTATCGATGTCTCTTCTTCTGAGATTGGACAGGGTTACCTACTAGAAATTAATCTTAACACTCTCTATTAGTATAACATGTGTATATAGGTGTATATATGAAGCTCAAAGCCTTAAAGAATTAAAAAGAACTTTGTGCAGCTTCACGAGAGGGTAAAAGTCTATATTCATGCAAAGCCATCAAATGCAAAGCAGAGCGTTTATCTGCAATCTCTTCCATCATTCCCTTTACTCCCTGTATTATCAGGGGTAAGAGACAGGGTAGGAAAATACACAACAAAATTCCTACTCCCACGATTCCGATTAACCCTTTTAACCCGCCGAGCCATCCGAGCCAGGTGTCCATTCCATCCCATTGAAATCCTTCCCACTTCTGAACAGGGACATGAGCCAGTTTGACTATCTTGTCTGATATTTCTTCAATCACTTTTCCATTATCATCAATTTGTAAGCAACAATTTGTGAGATTAAATTTGCCACAAACTCCACCTTCAGCAGCAAGCAAATAATCTAAAGCCAAACGGTTTTGATACACAGCATTACGAAGCTGGGTTTGGGTTTTAGACAAAGTAGTCAAGGCTCTGGCAGTTTCATTAGTGATAATCTCTAACACAGCTTGCAAACGAATTATTCTGTTTAGCATATATACAGGAGTTCTATATCCCCAGGAGCCATCCTGTGCCCAAGTTGCCGGGCCATAGTATTGAATTATGCGTTCAGGAGGCCACTCATTATCTGCCCAATTGCCTATAGCAATAGTGGAACGCTTTGCATAAACTGGATGTCCCAACCGAGCTCCTTCAGAAAGGGGAATCAAGAAAAATGAAGGTCGAATTTCCCCTAAAGTGCAAGCTCCCTCCCAGGGTTCTCTCTTTGTAACTTTTGACCCATACAGCGTCCCCAGGACTGAAACCATGTACAGGGGTAGTAAGACCTAATGGACACTGTTCTGCATACTGACCAATTTCTAGAACAGCCTGGTTTAACTCCCGAAGCACCCTCTTGAGACTCATCTCCCCCCTCAGATCCAATGTTCCCACCATAGCAGGCAGGGGTGGTGGTCTGGCAAAAACCATCTCATAAGGAGTTAAGCCGTTGGCCCCAGGAGTGCATCTCATGTGCAAGAGTGCCACAGGCAACATCTGAGTCCATTTAGTTTTAGTTTCAGCACACATTTTCCTCAGGTGTAATTTAAGAGTCTGATTGGCGCGTTCTGCCATAGCGCTGCTCTGAGGTCTCCAAGCGCAGTGCAATTTCCAATCTAGCTGGAGAGCTTGGCTCAATTTTTCTGTTACTTCAGACTGGAACGCAGGTCCATTGTCGCTGTTTATTTGCTGTGGCATCCCATACCGAGGAATGATGTCTTCAAGGAGATGTTTGGTAACTTCTCTGGACCCTTCAGACTTCACTGGCCATGCTTCAACCCACTTGGAGAAAGTACATATGGCTACCAGGACTATTTTGTAGCCACCAGCAGGAGGCATGTGGGTGAAGTCCATCTGGATCACCTGAAATGGTCGACTGCCTCGAAGAATCTGTCCAGGTTGGGGAGTTGGACCTTTGCGAGGGTTGTTCTGGGCACAAATCACACATCTTCGGGATGCTTCTGCGCAAAGGGAAGCCAATCTGTCAATGTACATAGTTTTTTCAATCAAGTGTCGAAGAGCTTCTTTCCCCAAGTGACACTGATCATGCATGTGGAAAACTGCAGTGCGGGCTATGCGTTGAGGCACCCAAATTCGCCCATCAGTTAGGATGTACCAGCCATTTTTAATGTGATATTCATTCCTCCCCCCCTCTTCCTTTTCTTCCTTAGTATAGGGAGGCGGTGAGTCGAAATAGGGCAGTGAAACAACCATAAGATTAGCTGCACCTTGATAGGGCTTCAGAGCTGCTTCCTTAGCTGCCTTGTCAGCCCGGGCATTGCCTCGGGCAATCGGGTCAGATTTTCCTGTGTGGGCTCTGCAATGAATCACTGCCACTTTAGCTGGTTTCCATATTACTTCCAGTAACTGCTGAATTTCGGATGCATGTGCCACTTCTTTCCCTTCGGCTGTTAGGAATCCTCTTTCTCGGTACAGTGCTCCATGTACTTGAACAGTCAGGAAAGCATATTTGGAGTCTGTATAAATGGTCACCTTTTTCCCTGTCGCCCACTCCAAAGCCTTGATGAGGGCTATCAGTTCAGCTTTCTGGGCGGAAGTATTAGCAGGTAGCGGTTCAGCCATCAACACCTGGTCTTCAGTGACCACTGCATATCCCGCGTGTCGAATTCCATTAACTACTGAGCTACTTCCATCAGTGAACAGAATAACACTTCCAGGGATAGGCACATCCTTTAGGTCTGGTCTGCTAGAGTGCACGGTTGACATTATTTCTTCACACTCATGCACTGGTTGGTCTGGCAGAGGCATTAGAGTAGCTGGATTCAGCGTAGTTCGGTCTTTGATGATGATGCTGGGATTTTCACATAGCTGGGCTCTGTATTTTACCAGACGGGAGTTGGTCATCCATTTTGGTCCTTGCACCTCTAGCAGCGATTGAATGGAATGAGAGGTAGTTACTTCAATAGTTTGGCCATAAGTCAGCTTAACTGCTTCTGTGAGGAGCAGAGAAGCAGCCGCTATGCTGCGAAGACAGCCTGGCCATCCTCGGCTGACAAGATCCATATTTTTGCTCAGGTAAGCCACTGGTCGGTTCCAACTTCCTGTCCTCTGCGTGAGAACACCCACTGCTGTTCCTTTGCGCTCATCCACAAACAACTGGAAAGGCTTGTTAATGTCAGGCAAGCCTAAGGCAGGTGGGCTAGTCAGGGCTTGTTTCAATCGTTTCAGCGCCTGGATTTCTTCACCTGTCCACTCCAATGGATATGACTCAGGAATTTTCCCTTTCAGCTTCTCATAGAGTGGCTGGGTTATAGAAGCAAAGTCCAGGATCCAAATTCGACAGTAGCCAGCCATTCCCAGGAACACTCGAAGTTCCTTTTTGTTGGTAGGGCGAGGTAGACAGTTGATAGCCTGGGTTCGACTGGCTCCCAGAATTCTCGTGTCTTTCTTGATGACAAAGCCTAAGTAGGTGACTTCCTGACTGCAGATCTGCGCCTTAGCTTTACTGGCACGATAGCCGCAATCTTCGAGCCACCGAAGTAGTTCAATGGTGTCAGCTAAGCATTTCTCTTCTGTCTGCCGAGGCAGAAGGAGGTCGTCCACGTACTGTAGAACAAGGCCTACTTCTTCTTGGAATTGTTGTAGGTCTCTGGCTAATTGTTGCCCAAACAACACTGGGGAATTCTTGAACCCCTGGGCTAACCTCAACCAGGTGAATTGTCTCTTCCGGCCAGTAGTGGGGTGTTCCCACGTGAAGGCGAAGATTGCTTGAGAGTCTGGGTGGAGAGGTATAGTGAAAAAGGCATCCTTCAAGTCAATTACGGAGTACCATTTGCTGCCTCCTGGAATTAGACTTATAAGAGAGTATGGGTTGGCAACTGCAGCCACAATGTCCTTGACCTGTTGGTTCACCAAGCGGAGATCTTGGACTGGACGGTATTCACCTGTATTTGGTTTCTTGACTGGTAGAAGCGGGGTGTTCCAAGCGGAGACCACAGGAGCTAGAATTTTCTGTTGTATCAGCTTCCCCAGGTGTTCGTGCATGGAGTACCGAGCTCTGGCAGGTATTGGATACTGAGGCTGGTTCACCACAGTATAGTTGTCTTTTAGCTCAATGCGCACTGGTTCAGCGAATCGAGCTAGCCCCCCTGGGTTATCTTCTGCCCAAACTCCTGGCACAGCTCTAATGACTCGTGCTGCAACATCGGAATCTCTGATAATCAGCGGGGTACACAGTCCTATAGCCGGTGCTAGTCTCCAAGCTTCTTGGAGAGGGCAAATGATGGATAGCGGCTGACCTCCAGCTGTGCCTGTGACTCGGCCATCAGCATGGAAGGAAAGGGTTGCTTGTACTTTGCAAAGTAGGTCTCTTCCAATCAAGGGGATAGGACAGGATGGGAGCAAGATAAATTCATGTTCAACCTCACAGTTCCCAATCTTGGTTCCTACAGGCTTAAACTGTGGGGCTTGCAGTATTTGTCCTCCTGCTCCCACAACAGGTATAGTAGTTTCTTTGGCCAAAGGCATTGGCAATTGGGTATTTAGTACTGACCGCTGTGCTCCTGAGTCTAAAAGTCCTGTAATTTTTCTGTCTCCCACTGTAATTTCCAAAACGGGGTCGGGAGACAAAGGCCCCCGTGGACACCCTCAGTCCTCATATTAGTTCTCAATCGTCATGGTTCTGGCAGGCGGGGTTGGGAATGGAGGTGCTCGGGGGTTCAGATTTCCTCGTCCTCTTCCTCTTCCTCTGGACGGTTCACCTCCCCTTCCCCGGGATCCTCTGCTGGATCCTTCATTGTAATTGTAATTGCCTTGGTTGCTGGGGTTATAGTTGCCCTGAGCAGACGGATCGTAACCTTCATAGCCGCCTTGCGTAGTAATCTGATTTCTTTTAGGGCACTCACTCTTCCAATGGCCTTCAACCCTGCAGTAGGCACACTGCGTACGGCTCAAGGGGAGTCGCTGCTGTGATTGTAATTGCGGATTAGGGTTCAAGGCGGCAGCGAGCAAGCTCGCCTTTTCCTTCATCCGCTTGCTCTGTTCTCTTTTCTCCTCCACATCTCGGTTAAGAAACACTCTGTCAGCCAGTGCCTTCAGTTGGCTAAATGACATCCCTTCAAATCCTTCGGTTTTCTGCAGTTTTCTTCTAATGTCTGGAGCTGACTGTGACACATAAACCATTGCCACTGTCTGTCGGTTCTTCTCATCCTCAGGATCAATTGGTGTGTATTTTCGGTAGGCTTTCATCAGTCTTTCTAAAAAGGCACCTGGGCTCTCATCTTTTCCTTGAACTATGTCATGAATTTTCTGCAGGTTCATCATGCGTTTGCGTCCTTGCTTCACAGCACTCACAACGGCTTCCTGGTAGGCTCGTAGTGATTTTCTATCCTCCTCATCCTCAATTTTCCAACCGGGGTCTGTAGTGGGGGCATACTTCTTCAAATACTCAGCATATCTTTCCTGACCCACTTCATCTCTCTTAGCCTTCTTCAGGGCTGCCTCTTCTAAATTGGCTTGGATTTGCATTCGTTGTTCAGAGGTTAGGACATAGCCTCCTAGCTGTTGAATGTCTGACCAGGTAGGATTGTGGGCTGTCATTACACCTTCTATCATTTCTACAAACTGCTCAGGATCATCTTCATAAGAAGGCCCATGGTTTTTCCAATTCAAAAGGTCTGATGTATTAAAGGGCACATAGGAGTATGTATTCACCGTGGAATAGGCAACCTGTCCCCCGTCATTTACTTCAGGGACAACAGCTGGAGTAACTCGGATGGGCATGAGCTTTGCTGTATCAGAAACCTGGATAAGCTTAGGTTTCCGTACACCAGAGGCTGGGGCAATCCGAGACTTGACAGGTTTAATTCCCAGCTTGGCAGCTATGGGGGTGGAGTTCTTGCTAGCTAGTCTGGCTGACCTTCGTATCTTTGCCTCAGGTGCGGATGTTGGCACCTGTCTGTCTAGCCCTTCGCCCCCCTCATCTCCACCATCCTCATCCTCCTCTTCTTCTTCTTCTTCTTTCTCACTGCTAGGTAGCCTCTTAATCACAGGTGACACAGTCAAGACCTGCGGTGGTGGTTCTGCCCGAGCTTGGGCGGGAGCCTCAGCTTGAGCTAAGTCAGGATAATGATCTGGTACTATCTGGTCCCTCTGTGGAGCTGGGGGTGCAGTAGGCAAAGTAACAGGCAAGGGCGGAGGCACATAAGGTGGTGGACATTCCTCCGGTGGAGCATCAAAAATAGGCTTCTTCTCCTTAACTACAGTATAGGTTAAACTTCGGACTTTTGAGGAAGCAGTTGGTGAGCAATCAACAGACTTGCACTGGTTCTTTTTCCCCTTTTTAGACTGGGCAAACAGGATCAGGGCCGCATGTTCCACCATCTTTTTAGCCCAGGGAGGTGGATCTCGAGAAACTTTCTTCCACCCTTTAACGTACACGATGTCAACGGGGTACCCGGGGTTCCCCTCCACGATCACGACATTCCACAATCTACTAATAGCGGGTCCATAAAACGTTCCTTCTGCAGGCCAATCAACCAAAGGGCCAAGAGCAGGCCAGTCGTATCTGCACTTAGTTTTCATGTCCTCCACATTGCACTCCGCGGGGTCAAAGACCTCAGCAAAATGTTTAACCATAAGATCTAAAGGAGCAGATGAGCCTCCTCCCATCCTACCTATTCTAAGTTCTTAAGGATAGTAAAACAGACAAAACACGATAGGGAGGGCTGTGACAGGTTACAAAGCAGTTATAGAAATTTTGGGGAGAGCTGCTTTGCTGAGATTGCTTAGGAACACATTCACTGCAATCCAGTCCATCGACCGCGAGCTCAACGGTCAAACAGCAGATCACAGTTCACACACATTCACACCCAAACAGGAAAACCCTCCTCCCCAAAAGAGAGCCTCCCACCAGTTCCAAATACCAAGACTAAGTCCAAGTTCCAAGTTCCAAATTCCAAAGTCCAAGTTCCAAGGTCTAAGTGCCAAAGTTCCAAATGCTAAATGCCAAAACCAGAAGGAAGCTTCCCAACTTCCCAACAGATTCAGAATTCCAGATACAGAAACAGGAGATTATTAAATCTCTAAGAGGCTGATCAATACCTCTTCTTCACTCCATACTGGAGTGGCAGTCAGGTTACCGGTAACAAATTACAGATTACTGACAGAACAGAAAAGAAAGGAACCCCAAAAATACTCGCCTGCGAATATGACAGGATTCCGACGGTCTGTGCCTGGTTTCAAGGAAGCTCCTCGTTGATACAACGCGTTGTCCTGCCTCTCTTCTCCAGCCCACCAGGTCTTGGCAGAAGGCTTCCAAGATGCGCGTCCCAGTAGAAAGGATAACGAAGAAACGCAGGAGTCAGCGATGATCAAGGAAGTCCTGGGAAAACTCCCTAGCTTGAAAAGCTCCGTTGCAGACTAGTGGATCAGGAAAAACCTTTCCTGCTCCATAAGGGTCCCCGTACGGGCCACCAAAATGTTACGGCGGGAACCCAAAAATTGATTTACTTTTAAGAACGGAGTCTTCAAAGCCAGAAACGGTTCAAACACAGAGCGTTTTATTTAACTGTTACTTAGCCAAGCAACAGTGACTGCCTTGAGAAGAGAAGATAAGGCAGCCCAGAACAAGAATCAAATCAAGGCATATATAGCTTCAGATTACAAAACACACAAAATAAGGAAGTCGTTACATCATTTCTCAGACTCTGATAGATTTAGCAAAAGTTAGCAAAATACTTGGCTTGATAAACAAGTTTCCAAATAAATCAAGGGTCTTGTCTGATCAAATCTGGTCAAAAAGAGGAATAGCCAAACCGCAGACTAATATCATGTTCTTTGGCAAAAATACATCTTAGTTAGCAGAAGTGAAAAGTTCCTATATGACAAACGTCTGACCCTTTGCTTAACATTAAGTCTATTTTTCAAATGAACATTGCAACTTAAGCATTTCCTTATTTTAGCCATTTCCTTTAGAAGAGACATCTGTGCAGTTTAATATCAAGCCTTAATTGTTTTTAACTCTAACTGATTAACTCTTATCTTCTAAATTCTAAATCCTAAATTCTACCTGTTACATTTGTCTAATTACCTGTTCCTTCTCACAACTGCTGGGGAAAGTACAGTTGGTCCTCCT